>CM073127.1:29085066-30367566 GCA_037039145.1 Fundulus diaphanus
CACGAAAACATTTCTTTTATTTTTCTATTCAGTCGTATTATTCTTATATTTTCATGATTTGATCCTTTTTAGATTAGATTTTAATCTATTTAATTTTGCCTGTGGGGAAGACACCCTCTTGAAATCTCTCGATTTTTGCGGGGAGCAGTACACCCATGTTCCTTTTCCAGCATGTGGAATACAATTTGAAAGGACCCCCTGCTATGTGTTTCCTTGTGATATGAGGCTCCAGTAAAAGACCCATCCGAGCACAAAATGGCCTCTGATAGCCCCCCACTCATTCATAGGGGAATAGAGACACACTGAGCACAGTGGGAAGTCCCTGCTAAGAGAGCAGCCATTGTGTGTGTGGTGAGTGCTGGTTTCTTCTAAAGAGATTTACAGCAGTTTGAAACAGTTCTCCCATTCTTCATTTAATCACAACACCATGGACATGCTAATATGCTCCTTAAAGGGAGACAAAAGCTCCAAAATGGGCTTTTTGCTTTATGCCGTGATCTGGCTCTGAACGTTTCTACACACTGAGGAGATGACGGCTCAATCGGCGCGGGTCGAACACGTCGTGCATCAACTGTTAGCGTTTCCCTGGCAGTGATTAGTAATATCGGCAGGACATTTTACAGCTTTCTGAAAATTGCTGGATCTCATAGATGTGGTCCTGTAAAAGACCCATTAAAGAGACCACACTGTTGTCGTATGTGTGAATGAAGAAAGGAAAAAAAATGTTTTAAAGCCTACCTTGGGTAACTCATTTTATGTGTATAATGGGACATAAAAGGTGGGAGGAACGATGGGATATCTGGAAGGTGCATCCAGTTGCTGCTCTCTGTAAATGAAAATGCATCCCACTGTCTCCCTCGGTCCTCTTCGTACTAGTCAGTCACCTGAAGGCAGCGTGGACAACTCAGACACATAATGCTATATTTGCAAAACAAATAAGCCTTACATGCTACTGTGCTGTGCCCCGCCCCTTGTGCCGGTTCTCCATCTCACTCTCCGTGAAGTAGTAAAGGAAGAGCCTGTGTGAACCTGGTGCCAGTCATGATTTGGTTTGTTCATGAAAGTCATACCACTGGTTAGATTAAAGGCATTTTTTGACTTTTTACTCCCACCTCTGAAGCGGGGGGGGGGGGGGGTTGTGCATCAGACACCAGACTTCGTTCTGCGTTTTTTAAATCCAGAAGGCATCTCTTCTGTTGAACCTCAGCCACCAGATTTTCCAATTTTCTGCCGAAGGCCACACCGAGGTTCTTCTTTTGTCTCACAATTGGTTTGCCTCTCCTTCTGACGAAGCTCAAACACATTTTCTTTTTTGTTAATTTATTTTTTTTTGTCCCGTGTAGTTTGTTCTGCCTCTTTTGCCTCTTCACATTTTTCTGACTTGGTGACAAGAACCGTCTAATTTATTCATCTGTGGCCTTTTGTTTGTGTACACTGTCAGTTAGTTTTAAGGCCCCTCTAACAGGCTGCAGAGAACCAGAGGATGAATGAGGGCTCCACGGAGAGGCGGCGCATTTGTTTCTGCTGCCTGTTCTGTCTTTCAGCTCCTTTAGAGCCGTGACACAGAGAATAGACACTATTGGGCCCTTTCACTGGGGGCCACACTCTATACAAACATAAGCAGAGGTGGGTGTCTGTCCACTGCTACAGTGATCTAATCCCGTTTTATTTTCTTCTCCTTCGCTTTGCCCATCAGATCCCCTTCTACACCGACTTGTGCGATAAGATGAATGCAGGGGAAAACTGCAAGACTCTGGTGGGATACTCTGCCGTCTACAAGATGTGCTTTGGAATGGCCTGCTTCTTCCTTTTCTTCTCCATCCTCACCTTTCGGATAAACAACAGCACAGGCTGGAGGGCGGCCATTCATAATGGGTAAAAAGGAGTTGCTTTAGTTTCACAAAGTGTCCAGTTATCTGTCAGATGTAACTGAAGCCTCAAAAAAGATATGCAGAGTAAGCTAGTTTTTATCACATTTTTGGTCTGCCTGAAGAAAACTAAAACTAAATCATTGAATTATTGCTGAAATAGTTGTATAAAGATTTTTGTAGCATGTTGAATTAAAGTTTGAATTAAATGTAGATATTTAATTGTGTGTTTAATACATTAATGAATTAACAGCATTATTTTACATGCGGTATTTAGAATGTTATCATTCTTTTTGCATTTTAGACATAAATATTTACTAATATAGTTTCATTGATAGGGGTACTTTTTCCCCTGAATAAACTTGTGTGTAATTTTTTTCATTTATTTTTTTTTTTTACTCTGTTGAATATCAGATTCTGGCTGCTGAAGTTTATCGTGCTGGTCGGTTGCTGCGCTGGAGCCTTCTTCCTCCCACAGGAGGAAACCTTTCTGGAAGGTAAAAAAACTGCGCCTTCACTGTAAAGCCAGTGTACATTTCTCTTCATTTTTTTTAAAGCCTGCTATGATGGTACAAGTTTGAACTTGTGTGCAAAAAGGAGACATCATTCTATGATAAGTAAATGAAACTATCAAGGATGTGGAAATGCTTTATGTAATGTTAAAAAAGAGACATCTGGCTGCATCCTTATTGTTGTAGTATATATTTTTATATTTTCCACTTCATTATACAG
This sequence comes from Fundulus diaphanus, assembly GCA_037039145.1. NCBI lineage: Eukaryota > Metazoa > Chordata > Actinopteri > Cyprinodontiformes > Fundulidae > Fundulus > Fundulus diaphanus. The sequence continues at coordinate 29,087,667 of CM073127.1, forward strand.
TGCCATTCAAAGGTATTTATACCCCTTGAACGTTTTGTCGTTACGACCACAAACCTTGGTTTGTTTTGCTGGGATTTTGTGTGATTGGCCAACACGGAATAGGATGCTAATCTGATGTAGAGGAAAAGCTTTTACCAGTAAACCGAGTAAAGTGGTGTATATATACTGTTAAGAAAAATAAAATATCTTAGTGGGGGTTGCTGAGGGATGCAGAGTCTCTCCCCTCTCTGTTGCCGGGTAAGATAACATGCAACTTTAGTTTTATGGCTGTTAGGTCATTGCGGCCTGACCCCGTACTGGGAAGAGCAGCCACTTTGTTTGAGAAACAGATAGTTTACAGATTACCCCTCCCTCCCTAATTTAGAGGAGGGCAGACACTGTAGAAAAAGGATGTCTTGGCAAAACTTACTTCAGACAGACTTCTGCATCGCGCTGTGAAATTATCTCATGACGGTAATGTAATACTCTGTCTCCATATTTAATTTTCTAATAAATTAAATATGTATATTACATTGTTTACCTCCTGATCAATGTTTTTCTCATTCACTGCCAAATCCGGAACCGGGCTAAGATGGGCCTTCAATGGATATGTGGGAGCAGGCTGGTTTATAGCTAAATCTTTAACAATACCCTACTCTGATACCCCTAAATAAAAGTGCGGCCAATTTCCTTCAGAAGTCATCTGATCATTAGACTGAGTGTCAGGTCTGAGCACCTAGAACATCATATAAACAGGGAAAGAAAGGCACAAAGACAATTAGTTTGGTTTCGTTCTCGAGGAGAGTAGAAAGAGACCGCACAGTTACAATCTCCAACCCACTCTGCCGATCTCAACGTTCTCCTCGATTTTATTAAGAAAGGGGCGTGTCCCTAGTTACAATGACTGAGGCTGTACTGAGGGGTGGGGGGAACAGATAGTTTACAGCCTCAGTTGTCAACAAAGATACACAGCTGAGTAATCACGTTCAGTCAGCACATAATCTTGTAGCTGAGTCTTCTTGTTTCAGGAAGGGAAGAAACAGAGTCTCTTCTGTTTCTTCACAGGGGACATGATTAAGCTATCATGTGAGTAATATGATTATATCAGAAGCTTACATTACTACATCATAACAAGATCAATCGGTTAATGAAGTATAAACATTAATCTCAACACTGAGCCCATCTGCAAATCTACCAAAAAAATGGCCGTCCACCCAAGCCAGTGGTGTCCAAAGTCAGTCTTCAAGGGCCTTTGTCCGGCGTGTTTTAGGTGTTGTCCTGGTTCAACAAAGCTGAACCAAATGAGCGCTTAATCATGAACATGCTATCACCACCGTGAAATATGATGGTGGCAGCATCATGCTGTGGGGATGCTTCTCTTCAGCCGGGTTTAAAGTCTTAACATCTAGATGTGTAAAGCTGGTCGAGAAACACCTCAAAACACCTGCTGCTGTAACTGCAGTGACGGGTGGTCCTTCAGCATATTGACTGAGGTGGCATCCCACACTTTTCCTATTTTTATTGGTAAACCACGCACAATTTTACTTCCACTTGGAATCTCAATGCATACATTGTTTGTGGTTGCAACATTTTTAAACGTTCAAGAATTATGAATAGTTTTGCAAGTCAAGGCGACAGAAGCCTACACTGTCAATTAAAGATACACATGAGAAATAGGAGTTTGTTTTGAACTGTTGAGAGCAGGAAGTGTGAAGCAGGGAAGTCCTCTGCCATGCTTGTCCCAAATTAGAACAGATTACTGGATCAATGTGTGCTTCTGTGCTTTTTTGTCTGTCTTGTTGTGTCTCTGCTCTGTCTTCTCTAACCCCCAGTCGGTCGAGGCAGATGACCGTTCATACTGAGGCTGGTTCTGCTGGAGGTTTTTCTTTCCTGTTAATGGGGAGGTTTTTTTTCCCTGTTGCTTCATGCTTGTTCAGTATGAGGGATTGCTGCAAAGCCATGGACAATGCAGACGACTCTCCCTGTAGCTCTACGGTTCTCCAGGAGTGAATGCTGCTTGTCAAGACTTGATGCAATCTACTGGGTTCCCTTAGATAGGAAATCTGTATAATCTGACCCAATCTGTATAATATGATTGAATTTGACTTTGGAAACTGCCTTGAGATGACATGTTTCATGAATTTGCGCTATATAAATAAAATTGAATTGAAAATCACCAAGGGACACAATGGTGCATTTTTGTCCATTTTGACCATCCATTCTTAACGTATCTCTTTATTGGCCATTGTTCAGCACACCTAAGCCCAGAATGTGGTCTTCTCTGTTTAATCTAACAGTTTGGCGATACGTTGGCGCTACAGGCGGAGCCTTTTTCCTGCTGATCCAGCTCATGCTGCTGGTGGAGTTTGCACACAGATGGAACACAAACTGGTGAGCGTTGCACTCTCGTCTTTTCCATTTTGTCTCAAGAAGCTACAGCCTCTTGGTGTGAGATAAGGGCTGCTCTTTGTGTTTCAGGGGAAGAAAGACAGCTTTGTGTTTTTAGATGTGTAAATGACAGCATCGTGAAAGAACCTTCGCAGCCATAAATCTGTCCCCTCTTGCTCTCAGGGTGAAATTGTAACTCATCTGTCTCTCTTTCTGTGAATTTTCCTTTAGGTCAATTACTCCTGGGTTGTATTTTTGTATATTTTGATTCTTGTCCCCCCCCCCCCCCCCCCCCCCTTGTTGACGTATCTTGTTCCTCATTCAGTTCGTTTTCCCTTCCTAATATTGTTTTATATTTCCTTTGTACCGTTTGCGTTCCCCTCCCCCGCCTCTTTCTGCCTGCAGGAGTTCAGGCGTGGGGTATAACCGCCTGTGGTACGCGGCGTTGGCCTTGGTGACCCTGGTCCTGTTCAGCGTCGCAGTGGGAGCTGTGGTCTTCATGGGCATTTACTACACTCATCCTGAGGCCTGCTTGCTTAACAAGGTCTTCCTGGGCATCAATGGCGGCCTTTGCTTTGTTGTCACCCTCCTCGCCATCTCCCCCTGCATACAGAAATGTAAGGGCTCCAATTTAAATTCAGTGCTTTATTATTTGTTTTAGTGGGATACTTTGTGATCTAGTTTGTCAAAGAAATTAACATATTCGGTGTGTAGTAAAATATATACATGTTTAACAATAAAGAAACTAAAGTACTCTGCAAAAGTATTCCGGTTTCTTGAACTTGCTTTATTCACAACTGGAAGACTTTTGGGGAACGTCTCTACCACCGTTGCACATCTGAGACTGTAATGTTTGCAAATACTCAAAATGGAGTGTCTGTGAAAATAGTTTTGTCTTTTTTTACGTCTACCCATATTCTGATTTAGAGGTTGTTTTCTAACCCATCTCTGCTTTAAACTTCTCCACAACTTATTACCTGGCTTGTCTGCTGGGTTCCTTGGTCTTCATGAGGCTATTGGTTCTCTAATGTTCTCTAACAATCCTCTGAGACCAGCTGGGTTTACACTGAGATCAGATGTTACACAGCTGGGCTATATTTACTAATTTGGTGACGTACATCGAATTTGTGTTAGGGGTACCCAATTAAAGGAGAAGTCCGGTCAAAATCAGAATTCAAACTGCTGAAAGTACTTTAAATATAAAACTACTACATACTGTGCAAAAAATTATGCAAAAAAGCACATGCTGGGCTGAGCACGGCTTTGCACCGGCGCTGCAGCTGAGCGCGCGCGCACACACACACACACACACAGCGGAGGAGAGATCGCTGAAGTGACTTAAGTTAGCTGATTATTATAGTATAAGTATTAAAATATAAGAGCATTCCAGCACATGCTGGGCTGAGCACGGCTTTGCACCGGCGCTGCAGCTGAGCGCGCGCACACACACACACACACACACACAGCGGAGGAGAGATCGCTGAAGTGACTGTGTTGAAATAAGCAATGTTTTTTCCTCTTTTACCAGTTGTGTTGGAACATCCGATGGCCATGCACGTGGGCATTGTTGCTTCAGCAATAGCTCTTGGGAATGTCAGCCCCCATACACAGTGATTCAGACGACAATTTATGTTTTTATTTTCTTATTGATTAAAGATAAGTTTATTAAATAACCACAAATGTATTAGTTTTAGTTATAGCTAATGATACCCTGATTTTTCCTTGTTGACCGGACTTCCCCTTTAAAAGGGGGAAAATACAAAGAACCATTTTTCAGATTTTTGTTTGCAATTAAAAAGAGCAAACCATGTATAATTTTCCTCTCAACTTGAAATTGTACACATAAAATTACAATAAAACACATCAAAGGGTTTGGTTCTACAGTGACAAAATGTGGGGTGTGAATATTTTTGTTTCTGTGCAGTGCAACCCAAATCGGGGCTCCTGCAGCCCGGGGTCATCAGCGTGTACGTCATGTACCTCACCTTCTCAGCTTTCTCCAGCAAACCAAAAGAAAGTAAGGACTGACACATCTGTACCGAGCAGCAAACAATCAGTAATGAATGTAAACTTATATTGCAGGAGAAACAAGTTAGGTTGGCATTATAATCTGTTAAAGCTAGTATTGACTTAAGCTTTGACCAAAATAGTTTGTTTAGTAAGAGGATGATACAGGTCATAAAAATGTAAATATTCTACTGTGCATTGGAATCATGTTCTTACTTTGTTTCACATACTTGGTTAATTATGTGTGTTTCTCCTGCTAGTAATCAACATAGATGGTGTGAACAAAACTCTCTGTGCGTTCCCCTTCGAGTCGGGGTCAGAAAACGACAAGAAGATCGTCACCGCTTTGGGAGCCTTTATCCTGCTTGCTTGCATCGTTTACTCCTGGTGAGAAGCAAACACGTTACATATTAAACGTCACACAAACTTTACGCAGTTTTAGTCATAATCTGAGCTGTTCCCGCTGAATAATCAAGTTTTTAGTCCTACCTGAAATCCCACTCTCGTTGATAAATGGAAAAGCGTAAATAAAATAAAGTTTTAATCAATCAATAAATGTTCCCCGAAACTGTTTTTTTAGACAAAAGATTAATGGGGCTCGAAAGTGCATGTGATTTTGCAATGCATTGTGGGATGTGGTCACCATTTTCCGGAGCAACGGCTTTCGTTTACATTGCTAATTCCCCCGTCTGTAACAAAACAGCCCATCTGTAATCAAAGTTGTTACGCAGTGACGCGAATGCAGCCGTTTAAGTTTTACCTGCATAAACTTGTCGGGGAAACTGATTCAAACAAGAGAAATCAGGGACGAGAAGTGCTGCTCAGACGGTGTCTCATCAGCAGGTTTAAAATAGAGCTGGGCATTTCAACAATAACAATCACAGAGCTTTAGGAGATAAACATCAAACTTGTGGCAGACAGTCTGCTTAACTGAAGCCATGCTGCTTTTTCTGTATTTCAACAGAGTTTCCCGTCAGCAACTGATAGAAAAAGGCTGCTGCAGTTTTTATTTTGGGGTAAATCCCCTTACAGACAATGGAAGAAGGTCAAAATTTTGTATTTTCAGTGACATTTCAGAGACATTTAGACAGTTTCCTTACTCCAAAGCTCAACGTGAAGTTAAATCCGTAACCCTGAGGCAGCTGAATACATAATTGCTGTATTTTCTGCCTCTATTGTTTGTAGGCAGGGCAACTGGCTGTGTTCATCTGTGCATATTTATGCCCTAACTTAGCTTTATTCTTGGTTATTTAACAAACAGGAAGTATAAACGGCCTTTCAGGTCTTCTTGTTAAGTTTTGCTTTTGTTTCTCAGCTCAGTTTCCTTTTACTGAGATGTCTGCTGGATTATTACTAATGATGCCTCTTTGAAGACGGGTTAAATGACTGATTGGTTTAAAAACCTTTTATGTGTTATTGCTGTCAAATGTGTTTAAACAGAACTTTTTTTTTTTTTATAATCTTAACAAAAATGAACACAAACAAGCCACCTCTACAGCAGATACACCTTTACAGTATCTGTTCACTGAAATCATACAATGCAAAGCTCATTCAAAGAAAGCCGACTGAAGCTGGTAGGCACGAAGGACGAGGAGTGAAACGATAATGACGCAGGCAGCTCAGTTTGTGTTGGCTGGCTCTGAACGATCCCCATCCAGTTGGCTGCATCTGAGCAAAAAAAGCTGGGAGAGACACAAACTGGGGCTGTATGACTCCGTTCACATGTGTTTCCCATCAACTGGAGGCATCCTGTCTCTTGTGGTCGCGCAGGACTCTAAAACTGCAAATTATCAACAAAGAAAACTGGGTGATGGAATTATAACCTTTCTCTCCCCCACATTTTTGTCCCCCGTTTCTCTTTCCTCAGTTTAACGTCGACCACTAAGCGCAGCTCTGCAGCGCTCCGGGTCTACAGGAACAGCGAGCCAGAGGCTGAGGTAAACACACAGATATTCAGGACCTCACGGGGTTGCGTGTGGCCAAATTGAAATCCAGACTTGTAAAACCCAGCAGCAGAACACCCCGTCGACTCGGCACCGCTATCGTCTCAAACAGATGTGGCACATTGTACAGGAGGTGTCGGGTTTTTGCACGCGTTTCATACAGTAACCTGGGTGTTTTGTTTCCTCCGCAGAGAGCCCGCTGCTGCTTCTGCTTCGGTGACGACACAGGTGAGGAGCGTGTAATAATTTGTCCTTCACAGCCGACACTCTGGGACGGCTCTTATTGCTATTCTGCAGCCAGATTCAGCAGGGCGAGAAAACATTGGTCAGCAAACACAGATGATGTCACTGTTACTAGGAGGTTATTGTGACAAAAGTAAAAGCAGGATCTGGGCGAAGGCGAACGCCTGTGTGGGATCGCACTGCCACCTGCTGGAAATAAGATATATTTACCCATAGATCCAACGTCTTATTAATGTTTCAGATGTTTTAAGACTCTGCATGCATCGCTGGTTTTCACGCTTCATGCAGGATTCACTGTGTCCTTTTCAGAGGATTATGACGAGGAGAAGACCACCTCGGGACAGACCGTGGTGTACGATGAGGAGGAAGGAACCATCTATAGCTATTCCTACTTCCACTTTGTCTTCTTCCTGGGCTCTCTTTACGTCATGATGACCGTCACCAACTGGTTTCAGTAAGTAATGAAGGAGTAGCAGAAGCACAGTGAGCCTGGGTGAGATTCCCGCAATAATGATGACCCAGGTTTCATGGCATCATTGTATTTACAGGAAAATTGTAACAGAAATATACGAACATGGTCGTATTTGATTTATTCAAAATATGTGGTCTCGTCAGGTAATGATTTGCCATTCAGCTAAATAAACACGCACCATATAGCCTATCAACTGTAACTTTAAAACAGTTAATAAGAGGAATAGATGGCGCTCCTTTAGCTTAAATGCCTTGACTGATCGAATTATTAATGGTTCTGACTGCCATAAATATTTCTAAACAGCTGGATTTGTCACCTTAAGCATGAGGCTTCTTGCTTTCAGTAAAAATGGTCCAGGAAAAATGTTAAAATTCAGGTACAAACAACCTTGACCTTCACACAGCGACCAGGCTCTCCTTCATCAGGACCCCTGGCTGCTGTGGGTTAGGGTTAACATGCGCCTGTCCTGCTACCTCAACAAGCTGGATGATCCAACTACCAGCCAGCAAGTCTTGCAGCCACCAGCCCTCAAAAGACAAATGGCATCACAATGTTGAATAAAATAAATGAAATGGAGTCGAACAGAGAAAATGGGAACCAGAGGAAAAGGGTGAATAGAAAACAAACTAAATTGGGGAGGTAAAAAAATAAGATAAATAATTGAAATGATTCTCAGTGATTTCCAAAAATGGAGTCTCACCATGCATATAAAATTAAATAGTCCTTTTAGGTCTTTTCATAAAAACTCAGAAACGTCTTTGTCATCATGGAGTCCAGGGTATCTTATTCTCCACTAAAGGATCCAAAGCTTCCACACTGAGTGTCTCCGTTTACAACTTCCAAAGGCAAAAGTTAAGGTGCTGGACGGGGCCAGACATGGCAGAGATGAGGACACTGCATGGTGCTCCCCTGTGTATGCAAGGCCCATCACCCCATACTTCATGAGCCCAATGATGTGTGATGTTGCATATGTTAGAGAGGAGAGGATGGGACCAAGGTGCCTGAACGATTCCCCCAGAGGCCCAGCTGAGTATTTATATAGCGCCAATTCATGATACGTGTCATCTTAAGGCACTTTCCAAAGTCAAATTCAATCAGATTATACAGATTGGTCAAAAAGTTCCCTATCTAAGGATCTAACTTTCCAACCTAATGACAAGAAAAACAAACTTTTAGTGTCATTTTGTTGTGGAAATGTAATGCAATTATTCAATGAAAAGACTGAAAAATGCTGAAATCTGCACTAGTTCATTTGTAAAACCAAAGAGCCACTTGTGGCTCTTGAGCCGCAGGTTGTAGATCCCTGTTATAAGATCATCAGAAATGAAAGGAAACCTTTCCTATGTTCTTCTATAAATGTTGTTACAAGTCTTTATTTTACATTTGCGTTAAATATTCATAGCTGAATGTAAAACTAAGTAGCTGTAAAACTGTGTAAAATCTTAAAAATCTAAATTGAGCAAAATCTGGCGTCTGAACTATTTAATGTTTAGCAACCCTGAGTTTGTGTAATAATATCTGTTTACCTGACATATTATCTTTATTCTTGTGTTTATCGTGCATCACCTCTTTTATGCACTACCTCTGATCTGATATTTCGTCTCTCATTGCTTATCATTGTGCGTCTCGGCTCTTTATTCTGGTAGAAATCTGCGGTCCAGCCCTGATGTTTTCTCCTGTCCGTCTTCCTCTCTCACAGCTATGACGACCATAAGATCGAGAAGCTGCTGGACGGGAGCTGGTCGGTGTTCTGGCTCAAGATGGTCTCCTGCTGGGTCTGCCTCTTCATTTACATGATGACCCTCATTGCTCCCATGATGTGTCCGAAGCGCTTCGAGGCGTAGGTCACCCGCCGTTACATCTTTGAGTCAGCCTGTGTTCCTCTGATGGAGGTGGCTAAGGGACCAGCAGAATCTCCCCTCGTCTTACCTTCCACTTCTCTCAGCAATCGAAGCGGAGGGTTATCTCTCGCCTTTTTGTTTCATATGTTACAGATGTTACAGTCTTCGATTTACAATGTTAAGCAGGTAATACCTTGATGGTCCTTCTTAATAATTTTAATACCACTGACTAGTCTTTGTATTCCTTACAGGCTGGAAGTTACATGTATAATGTTTGGAGTTGAGTTACAGTGAATAAATTGAGCCTCTGTAGATTCTCTTAAACATCTGTTTGGAAGTGCATGTACTTTTTTTTTTTTTTTTTTTTATATGAATAACTTGTGTTTATTTTATTTGTATTTTCCTTTCTACTCTCAGCCACTTGCTTCAGTTCTGTGAGTTTTCCCCCAGGTTACGTTTTGGGACAGATGTAGTTGGAGAGAAGTTACAGTCGGTGTATTTATTTGTTCCTGGATGGAAGGGGAACTGTGGTGTAAACTGAGCTGGTTTGGCCTCTAACAATGTTTTTTTTTTTAAAAAAACTCATTACTCAGGCTTACATTCAAGCTCCGTGTGTTGTCGATTTGTTATATATTGTGTCTTTTGTAGTTTTCTATGCAACAGAACACGTTGTTGATATTAGACACCCACAGTTGTGAAGTTTCCACTTAGGTCACAAGGGTGCGGTTTTACTATCGCCAGTGCTCCCTTTGAGCCCGATCTTTCTTAAGGAGAATTCATCTCACCTGTATGTTTCCAGTCATCTTCATGCATGGCAGTAGGTTTTAAATCAAACAAGTGCCACCTCTCTGGAAGAGCGCCACTGAATCTACACTGCGTTTGCCAAAGGTAGCCGACAGAACTGCTCACATCGTTTGGTCCGTTACAGAAAAGGGTAAAAGTGAACATTATGTATTTGCCGACTCATTCAATCACTTTTTCTTCTTTATAGCTAAAAGTGTTTTACGCCTAAAAAAAAAACCCAGCACAGCTGATGTTTCAAGAGTTTTTATTCAACACTGGATGTTGAGTTTACACCTGAATTAAACTGTATTATAGATGTGACGTCAAAGCTGGTCGCTTGTGCTAGACAGTTCCTACAATCATTCTTTTGTCTTTTTGTCTAATCGCTCTCGTAACATATTTTGCAGAAGCATAATTGAATTGTAAATATTGGCAATGGAGCTGAATTTTTGTTTTTATTTTAAATTATGCTTCATATACTTGCAAACTTTCTTCTGATATTCATTTATTTCAGCAGCATTTCTGCATTTAACGATTAATGTGAATGTAGAAATTTAATGGTGCTTTCAAACAGGAAAAGTGATAAAGACATTAAAAGACGCTGTAAAGGAAAAAGTTTATGACCGACAGTAATTTGACCAAAATGTATGTTTAAAAAAAACCAAGATGTAGGTGACTCGAAGTTCACATTCTTTCAATAAAACATGTAGAAACTGCCCACTGATGTCTTTTGTACCGTTCCAGTCAAAGGTTTGCACACGCTCATCCTGGACATGAACGTCAGCAATTTGGGGCCTTTATTCCTCATCCAAGGACTTCAATTAACTGAATTCATTGGGGATTTTCTCTACTCCGCACCGGGTCAAAATGATTTACAACTGGAGTCCAAGCATTTGACAGGTTTATATAATATGCTCAAAAGTTTGGGGTCATTTAGAAATACCCTTTTTTTTTTATTAAAAGCACCACTCTCTTCATTAAATTAATCAGAAATGCAGTCTAGACAATGTCCTACATGATACTCTGTCTATAATGGAGAGGCCAGCACAGTCAACAGTGCCAATATTCACAAACATCCTCAGAGTCCTCTAAGAAGAGCGATTCAGATAGTTGCTGAGAGCGACTCTGAGGAAGGAGATGACAGAAATGTTCATCCTTTTTTTATGAATAACGTGTTTATTTTCATCTTAGTGAGGAGGTGTGATTGACCCAGAGCAGGAAACATGTTTTATAGTTCGATGAGACAAAAATCTAGATAATTTTATCTTAACGACCTTCAAGGTGTCTAGGTGGGGCTTTCAAACTTAAAAACACATCAACCAGGGTCCTTTGCACATGTTGGGTGAAATAATGAGTAAGTAAGGCTCCCTCAAAATTATTCAACATCCCCTCAGATCAACAGCTAGATGTTAGAAACACTAGAAGATGCCCTAACAATCTTCTGGAGTGTTGCAGACTTTAAAACTGTTAGAAATGTATGGGGTATTTTAAATTCATGTCTGTGAGAGGAGATCCTGGGTATTAAATAAGTTCAGAGTGGTCAGTGTCCAGCCAGACTTCTATCAGAAGCTTGTTGATGGCTCCAAAAAGCACATGGCTGAGGGGTGGTTTGCTGATCAAACACTAGTGAGGGCCTGTCTTCGTAGTTTGGCTTAAATGCATCATTTGAACATGAGTAACTTTTTATTTTAGTAGCAGTTCTCATCAACCCAGAGATTTAAACATATGATCTTTTTATGGAAAGCATTGAAGGTTTATTATTAGTTAAAATGCTCAGTGAAAGTCTGTTATTTTTTATGCAGCAGTAATAAACTGGAAATATTATATTGCATAGACATAGAAAGAAACTCCTGATTAAGAATATAATGCCCAATGTTCAGCTTCTCTAAATGAAATGATCTCTTTTCTTCCTACACTTTGTTCCCTCTGACCTATGACCTCTTTTGCTCCAGCCACACAGCTCAACGTCTTCCTTCTTTGTGGTGATATGCTCCCTTGATACTCTGGCCCTTCAGTCCACTCTTTCTAGCTCTTTATAGTCAGCAGGAATGGTGTCTGGTAGAAAAAGAAGGGAAAATGAATCACATTTGTATAACTACAGCTTGCATTTGCAGGAGTTGTATTAGTGTACAGGCACTCACCGTTGCAGCGGTACTTCAGATTGGACCAGATGATGTTTTCCTGAGAGAAGCAGAACACGCCCAGTCGGCCTCCTCTCATACTGGTGTCGATGATCACGCCTGTGTCCGCCACCAGTTTGGAGCCCTCATAGAAGCGGGCTCTGGTCCACACACACACAAAACAAGTCCATTCTGGTCAGAAATCTCCATCCACTCACTATATTGGTATTAATATTAAAAATACTGAAGCTAAATGATGCATTAGAACTGGTTCTTTTGTAGACTGCACAGATGATGCAACATCATCATCTCTCACTTGAATTGTACATTATGACCAAAATAAAACATGATAATAAATACCCCTAGGATGACAGGTATGCTGCACTTCAACCTTTGTAACCACGAACAAGCTTGAAACATAATTCTGGTTGGATGTTTGACCAGTTTTCCTGACATTTTTAAATTGTTGGCTTCCCAGCATTGACTCAGCTTTGAAACATAGTTCATGCAGTCACTGAACCAGGGGAAGTCAGGACCATTCCAGTAGCTCAATGTTAGCCTGCGTCATCATTTCCAAAGCCAGTTTTGATGCATGTTTTGGGATCATTGTTCTGCTGGAACAGTACCATGTCTAAGCTTCCTTCATCTTGCTGTTGATTTGATGGGGAAGTTGGAGAATTTGGAGTCGGTTCTGCTCCTTCATTATTCTACCACTTTGTGCAATGCTCCAGTACCACTGGCAGCTAAACTTACCCGCAACATGAAGCTACCCCCACCATGCTTGACAGCTGGTGCAATTCTCTTAGGCTTGAAGCCTCTTATCACTGTCATACTTAAGTCTTTTCTCTCATCTTACCATTAAAATGTTCTGATGAAGCTCTTTGGCCTGTCCATGGAAGCAGCTACAAGAGTTCATTGTACTTGAAGGTGTCAGTTTGGGGCTTCATCCTTGGTCAGCATCATTTTGGTGTGATTTGTGTAATTTTGGACAGGGGCGCTGATTTCCAGAGGTTTTCAATTCCTGGGATTCTTGGTGGTTCCGGGGCGTTTCCTGATCCAACTAACAAGGGTCTCAGATTGGGTTTGATGGTTGAAATTTGGAGACGGTTGGGTTTTTCTAAAAGAGCTATGATCCAAAAAATTAAAACTGGTTTTTGGAACATATATCATTAAGCTTTTAGAATGACCAGGGCCTCAGAAGAGTGGATATATATATTGCTCTAGAGTAATGCCAGATTCTTGTTCATGGCCACAAAATGCATTTGGCTGAGGTGCATTATGGTTTAGGGCATCTAACCAATTATAAGTGTTTCTAAGAGTTTTAGCCTGTCTATATAGGGAGGAAAAACAGGATAAATAAATATTTGTGCACAGTGTTGTTTAGTAACGAAGTAAAAATACTTCACTACTGTACTTAAGTATATTTTGGAGTACTTTATACTGTTCTCGAGTATAACATTTTTTGAAGTGATTTTACTTCACTATATTTCCGAACTTAATTGCATACTTTTACTCCGATACATTTTCAATGTTTGGTTTAGTTACTCGTTAGAGAGAGAGAGAGAGAGATAACTCACGCACACCCCCCCAACTGATTGACTGCGACCAAGTCGGGACTTGCCTGGGCTCGTTCATCACCACCAACAGGATAAGAAGCTGGTTCAGTAGTAAAGCAGGTTAAATTAACCTTGTGGTATAGGTAAAGCATCTAATGGCAGAGCCGGGAGTCCTAATTTTCTTAACTAAACGATACCTGCAGGTGTATCTATTAGCAGGTTTACCACTTCCTGTAGGTTAATTAAGCCTGGTTTATCCCTTAACCATGTTCTTAGTATACACCCCCTGGTCTAAACTTTGCCTGCACTTGGTTGTGTACAATTTTAAAGTGCATAGCACTGACCTTACTTGAAGAAGGAAAACTGAAAGCTTACAAAAAGGTTGTATTTTCTGTCTAAACTTGGTCTAAATTTCTCCTGCACTTGGTTTGGTTGTTTATATTATTTTAAGTGAATTTGACATTCAAAGTTGACCAAACTCTAATAAATGTCATTCAAACTGCATGTGCTTTGTTTTACTTTTTACTTATACTTTTTATTACATTACTTGAGTACATCTATTTTTACAGTAATTTTCATACTTAAGTACAAGACATTTCAGATACTTTAAGACTTTTACTCAAGTAACATTTCAGTCAGTTACTTGGACTTTTACCAAAGTCATATTTTGGAGAGGTAACTATACTTTTACTTGACTCCGAGATTTCAGTACTTTATACAACACTGTTTGTGCACATGCTACTTGATTTAAAATCTCCAAATTAGTATCAAATTCATGTCTGGATAGCTTTTGACTAAAACTATATCCAAGGTACCTGATGTATCCGACCTGTGGTCTGTGCTGGAGGAACCAGCGGTAGGAAGCCTTGTCCTTCCAGCCGACGTTCCTGGGGTCCTTCCACAGAAGACGCACTTGGTCCGTCGTGTTTCCTGTGTGCCACAGGGAGTTCCTCATGTACTCACCAGGACCCGTCTTAGACTTGACCACCTGTTGGTCAAGAAGAGCCATGTAGGATCAAGAAGGAAACCGTTATTGAAACAGATTTCACCCCCTCCCAAACCTTCAGTTGTATTCCCGGCTCGGCGACAGCTCGGAAGGGCGCGGCCTGCCAGTAGGTCTGTTCTGTCTGCTTCCACATCACCACGTAGAAGGAGGACGAGTCCTGGTAGCCAAAAATGAAACCAGCGTAATCGTCGTCCGTCACTGTGTTTACGTGAAAGGTTCCCTCAAAGTCAACTCCACTGAATGCTTTATAGCCTGGAGATGCACACAGGAGACACAAAACGGCACGGATCGGACTAAAGGATGAAGATTTAAACAGACAAATCAGTAATAATCTGCTGATATATTTACCAACAGCGAGACCAGGATCAGAGTTCACGGTCTGCACTATCTCCATGCCCTGAAGGAAGAACAAAATAAGACCTTTGATGAGTAAAACGGTTCCAGGAGAAAACCCACAGCATATCAAAGGGGCTTAATAGATGATTATAAGAAAGATGAGGTGAGCCCTGGTCCTGACCTGGTTGAGTACCACCCAGTTGGGGTCTATCTGAGCCTCTCCCTCTGGGTCCAGCACTACGGTCTGGTAGGCTCTGAAGTCGGTCAGGGTGACCTCAGCGTTCTCTGGGCAGTGGTCGATAATATCAATCACGTTGTCCTTGTCAAAGTCTCCCTCACAGGCATCTCCAACTTTGTCCACTGAAATCCATCAGAGGAACAATGAAGTATGAGAGTCAGAAGTTAACAAACACCCATCATGGGTATGAATGTTACATTTATTGTAGGCTTTTAATGATTTATTTGAAGTGCTTCTTTATTGAGGTGGAAAGGCTTTACAACAAACGACTTCATGTTTGAATTTAATTTGGATTTTATTTAATCCATGGATGCAGATTCCAGTAGACACCCACTGTAAAGTCCTAGCAAGTTGCAGTGAAACCCCATGAACTCTGTAGCCACTGGAGGAGTTAAGATGAGGCTTTTAAGTCTAAGACAACCGTAATTTTCAAGCATGTGGTGGCAGCATTATGCTCTGTTTTGTCTGTTTACGGGTGATGGAAGAGAAGGAGAACCTTCTTCCAAGTTCTTCCACTTCTCCTCAGATCAACAGCGAGATGGGTACAAATTAAACAAAGTATGGTCTTCCAACAAGACAAAGATCCCAAACTAACATCAGAACTGGTTCTGGCTTGGACAAAGCAGGCCAGTTTTAATGTGTGTTTGGGATCGTTGTCCTGTTGGAAGACTCAGTCGTGCCCAAATTTCATCTGGCAAAATGTGTCAGCCCCAGACGAAATAAAACAGGAGGATCAGGAATGATCCAGCAACCAACAAGGCTCAAGCTTGCCATGAACAGGAAACTGCTTGAATATAAGAACAAAATAGAGGGAAAATGTCATGGTAATAATCTTAAGGCTGTATGGGATGGCATGAAAGCCATGACTGGACTGAGCCATAAGGGGAACAGATGGATACAAGTTGGAGATCTTAGGGATAAGATGCAGCTTTCAAGTTCAATGAATGATTTCCATCTACGTTTTAGTGAAAAATAGAATTCCACAAACATGCATAAGGATATTTTTAGAGCAGTGGACAAATGTCCTGTGTTCACTGTTCCTGCCATCAGTGTTCAGTCAGTCAAGTCTGTGTTTCAGAGATGTAGGATCAGGAAAAGCCCAGGGCCCAGGGCAGACTCTTCAAAGTCTGGGCAGACCAACTGTGATATATTTTTACAGAACTGTTTAAACGGTCTCTCATTCAGCAGATGGCTCCCAAGCTGTGGAAAGAAGTGCTGTTGTACCGAAGGCAAAAAAGCAAATCTCCGAAAGCACGTAATCATTTTTTTGGCCAATGGTTCTGACCTCTATTGTTATGAAATGCTTTGAGCATCTGGTCAAAGCCATTCTGACTGATAAAGTACGAGCCCAGCTTGACCCACAGCAGCTTGCTTCCCTGACACACAGAGGAGTGGAGGACACTCCCAAATACTACCACGTTATCTTATCAAGCATCTCACCCACCCTGCTGTTCAACAACAATCAAGGGATCTCCTAATGGAGACTGTGGACAGTTACAAGTTCCTGGGGAAAATAGTAACTTAACTTTGACCAACAATGCAACAATTTACAAAACATTGATGATTTTATTCTATAGCTCTTTCTGTATTGACCCTGTTTTAGACTTTTTTTTTTTGCTTGGTTAGCGAACTTGTTCTTGAAAAAGCAGAACTGTCTGTTTAGTCTTGTTAAAACTGACAGCAACATATCTGGCATTCAGCAGCGCCCCCTGTCTGATATTGGGAACAGACAGATTGTGAAAAAGGCCAAAGACCATCCTGATCAGCAGACCATGACCTTCTAGAGGAATTTGTTTTCCTCCCTTCAGGTCGAAGGAACAGGTTGCAACTATAACCTGAAATAAGTACAAATATTATTTTGTCCCAAGTGCAATTAAAGCTCTCAATCAACCTTACCCTGGCAAATTTTAAATTATTTAATGGCTTTATTGTTTTTTTTAATCCTTGTTGATATATTTGATTAATACTACTGTGAAGCACAGTGGTGGCAGCATCATGCTTAGGGTCTGTTTCACAGCCAGTGCTACTAGTGCGCACTGCACAAAGTAGATGGAGTCATAAAGCAGACTTATGTATGTCCAAATTCTTCAACTTCTCCTCAAATCAACAGCTAGAGGATCTAAGGAGACTGAACAGGGATGGATAAATCAGACTAACGTTTAGACGTCTGGAGCAGATGGTAAACCATCCGCAGCACATGTTCCAAAGCCAAGTCTGTGCCAGGAAACCAAACTAATGTGAAGGAGCTCTAGAAGCTTTTTTTTGCCACCAGTAGTGTTGTGACTGCCTTGTTGCTTCGGAGGAAAAGATAGGGTCCAGTCTGTCTGACGCGCTGCCTTCGCTTGACTAGAGAAGCACACTGGATCCGGTATTATGTTTTGAGTGATTTATTGAAACAGCGGCTTTCACCGTCACATAACATTAAGCGGCAACATGAACATGGTGCACCATGATCTGTAATTGCTATTCAAAGCAAGGCCAAGCGGTCAACAAAAATACAGCTTTCTTCTCTCCTGTCAGCCTGGTGCAGGTAAGCACACCTCTTTTTAGTAACCAGCCAGCTTCGCCACATGTGTCACATGTGGCACCACAGAAACCATACACCATGTGACAAAGATACACATATTACATTTATTGCTCCTGCAAGTAGCTTACACTTTCTCTGCAACTTGCAAAGGGACATTAAGCCAAAATATAACTGGGAGTGTATGCATATATTTGAGTCTGAATGTATCATATTGATCTTGAATGAATGGAAAAAGTCCACAATATATTCAGACTTGAGGTTGTATGTTTGTTAATCATTTTACCATTTATATGAAGCTCAGAACTGATACGTTTCTTTTTCTGATGATGAGTGCATGAAAACGCACTAAACAGCTAAACTGTGAAATAAAACGAACTAAAAACATAAACACATACTGTCTGAGTCTTTCTGGTCTGGGTTGGGGACCAGTCTGCAGTTGTCCTCCGCATCCAGTATGCCGTCGTTATCGTCGTCATCGTCACATTCGTCTCCCTGCAAGAAAACAAGTCCAGATTGGTTTCCTCTACATTTATGACCCGAATCAGCGATTCATGAGGCGTTTAATTAAATGAGAAGAACGGGATGAAACCATTCCATCCTTGTCCGTGTCCAGCTGAGACGAGTTGATGACGTTGGGACAGTTGTCCTTCGTGTTTTGGTGACCGTCGCCGTCACTGACAATAAACACAAAGAAGTGTAACGGGTCAAAGAAAGAATGACACTGGCTAGCCCAATGATACAAGTGGTACCTGTCTATGTTGTCGTCACAGGAATCTCCCACGAGGTCGTCGTCTGAGTCCGACTGCAGACCAGCGACACAAACACGGTTGGAGGATGGTGAAAGGTAAATCTCCCTGTGGTTGTGTCGTTTGTTACCTGATTGGGGTTGGCCACATCTGGACAGCTGTCGCACGCGTCCCCTACGCCATCGTTGTCCCTGTCTCTCTGGTCTGGGTTGGGGACTCGCTGGCAGTTGTCGAGAAAGTTTTTCAAGCCTGTTAACATCATCAAAAGCACAGCAACCGGTTGGATGGAGACTACAGCGCAGTCAGAATGCATCACCAGATGGCAACGTTTGTTTTAAATTGAAGGTGAAATAGTTTCCAGTGGCCTTCAGCTCCTGGCGAGGGCTCGGCATGGAAAAAATTATCTAAATGACGAGACAGACATGAGCAAGTTCTCAGCAATCTGACCACAGAGTCAAAAACCTTAACGAATGAACAGGATGAGGGAGCACGGCCAAGCCCAACACCAAACTAAGGGTAGATATGCAACACAGAGGCAGGACTTTTCAGAGCAAATCAGAGGGCCTACCAAACGTCGATTAACTGAGGTATGTGGGAAAAGTTTGGGGGAAAAACATTTAAGAGTGCAATTGGGAGTTTTTTGTTTTTTGGGATATATATTTAGCACGGCTCTGTTTTGCCATATCCTGAAACCCAGGGATAAAACAACTAGAAGATGTGGACTGAAACAGAGAAAGAGACAAATAAGCAGAAGGATGTTTTTCACAGAAGGTCTGTAAGATCAGTGAAGGCAATAAAAAGTGTTCCCGTCTGCATCCTTTGAACAGGACGGTTCTTGTGTTCAGACAGGCTGCACTCTGGATAAATCTCTCCGACTGGTAATGCTTTTCTCAGATGGCTGCTTTCACTCGTGGTTCCTCATTTTTATCATTTCTCATTTAGGCGTTGAAACCAGGGAAAATCCTGTATAAAAAATAACTTACACTCAGATCTGACATGCAGCGATCAAACAGTAATCATTGAAACGCCTAACCGTCTCCGTCCATGTCGTCATCGCATTCATCTCCCAGCCCGTCCTGGTCCGTGTCCCTCTGTGAGGGATTCTTGATTGTTCTGCAGTTGTCACAGGCATCGCCAGGCTCATCTTCATCACTGTTCTTCTGGTCAACATTTGGCACCAGCCAGCAGTTATCCTATGAAAAACAAACGTGGTGTTATAAGCACACAAGGTATGCACAGCTTCCTGGAATAGATCTAGTATTTCCCTTTTCTAACCTTTTTACATTTTGTCACAGGACAACACAGAGACCCACAGGACAAAAAAAAAAAAAGATGAGCTAAGTCACCTACATTTCTGTTAAGGATGCCATCATTGTCCGCATCATCATCACAGGCGTCACCCGACCCATCCCTGTCGGCATCCTCTTGGCCAGAATTAGGCACAAACACACAGTTGTCCTGGGAAGCACACAGAAAGTTGTTCTTAAGCTTCAATCAAATGTGCTGGAAAGAGAAGAATGCAAGAGGGGAAAAGCACCTTATTACAGTTGTTGTCTCTGCACTGAAGATTATCGTCTGGATATGCATCAATGTCTGTGTCTTTCCCACATACATAACCGGTGCCAGCCCAACCAATGCCACACTAAGAATACAACAGCATAACATGAGAAGCAGTTTATTATTTTGCCACAATGACAAATATATTCTTACACCAATGCCTATTGGGACTGCGTACCACACAGCTAATGCTTCCATCTCTCTCAACAATGCACTCTCCATTGACGTCACAAGGGTTTGGCTGACCATTGGGGCACAGTCTGGTGCCATGACAGCCTGTCAGCTGGTCACCAGTGAAGCCGGCCCTACACTCTCCACACCGGAAGGAGCCCTGGTGAGGACGACACAGTCAGAGACAGCTGTCCTTACCTAGAGAAAATTAACGCTGTGCACACAGGGGTCTTACAATAGTGTTGAAGCATTGTGAGTTGGGGGTGCAGCCTCCGTTCTCTGGTGGCCCCAGACATTCATCTAAGTCTTCGCACACCTGGAAGAGGAGGAAACCTCATAATAAAAGCCTAGGAAGGGAAGTTTTTGTTCCTTCTAAAGAACTGAGATGAACGGAAGGAGAGACTCGGTCATACCTGTTTGTGTGATTTGGCATAGGACACTCCGACGCCGTTTATCTCCGGTCCCGTGTATCCCAGGGGGCATTTCCCACAGCGAAAACCAGGAGCAGTGTTCACACACCGGACACCAGGAAAACACGGATTAAAGCTGCACTAAAGCTCAGAAACAGAGAAGAAGGATTATGAAAGGCTGATCGCTGCAGCACTCAAGAAAAACTGGAATCCTTACCTCATCTACATCGTCACAGTTGACCCCATCTCCTGTGTATCCATCGGGACAGGGGGCACACTGGAAACCCCCTGACCCTGAGGGGATACACATGTTTTGTCTGAAACAGGTGCCGGGGGGGCACTGAGTCAGAGGGGAAGGCGACAGCGGATTCGTTGCTGGAATAGGGTTGGTGGGACTACCATTGAGTCCTACAGGTGCATGGAAACAAACAGAAAATGTAAATTTATCTTTGGTTGAAGTATTTTAACACTCTACATAAATAACATCTATCTATTACTGCTTACCACAAGCCAAACACTCTGCAATGGTGTTCCTCAGAAAGTTTGTTTCCTTGATCTAGGTCAGAGCATCACAAACAAACAAAAGTGTTAGAATACTATCATTCAGCTGTAATGGGAATTCTGAACAACGTTACCTTTAGAAGCTGTTTCTCCTTCCAAAATAAAAAACAGCAAAGGGGGTCTGCCTTACTATCTGATTTTTGTTCTGGTAACCCGTGTTTTTTATTTGTTTTTTTTTTGTATACATTTCACACTGGGAAAATCTCTAAGCCCTAATGCCTAAATTTATATTCATCTATCTATGTATTGTTTTCCAATTATCCGAGATTGGGTCGCTGGGGCAACAGGTCCAGGAGGGAAACCCATGCAGAACTCCCTCTACCCAGCAACATCCTCCAGGGGAGGATCCCTGGGTAGATCCTCTGGGGGATCCCAGAGTTAGATGCGATAAAAAGTCTCTCCAGCATCCTCTGGAGGAAATTAATTTCGGACGCTTTTATCCAAAATGTCATTCTTTCAGTCATGACCTATCACTCATGACCACCACACCCCAGATTAATGAGAAATTTGTAATTTAAACATGGCCTACATTTAGTGTGATTTAAGGTATGATGCTGATAAGCGACACTAGGCACTTAAGGAATAAGACAAGATGTTCAATTTTAATATCTTGATTATTTTATTGATTTGTCCTTTTGCTCAAACAAGAGCTAGAAATATAGTTAAAATATATGTTTTTGAACAAGTATTACTTTTTCATAATCTTAATGTTTCAAATGCAGCTAATTGGTGAAAGGTCACCATACTACGCACACTGTCAGGAGTTGCTCTCTCCTTTGCAATAAGAAAAGAAATTGAATGCCGTTAGAAATTGATCTACAGCATGTGCCTTATGTCAGATACAGCTAAATACTAAAAACCCCCTTACTACATAGTCCTGGGATCTTTCATTCACTGTTTCATCATATAAAATATTGGGTATAACGTTTTTTTTATTTATTTTTTTTATTCATGATTATTTATTACCAGTTTGTTTCCTTATCTAAACTAATCGCTTGATTCAATCAAGCATATCATTTAGTTATATTCAAATCCTACCTATAAATTACTAATACTAATTAATACTAATTTCACTAATTACCATTCCTTTTTTGCTTAGGGTCGCTAAATGCGTCAAACACAAAATCATTAAAAGCTTTTTGAATTTCGGTCAATTATTGTCTATTCTTGTATATCAGTTACAGAAGACATCAGAAAGCCTGTAAATATTTCTAGTTGCACAACTATATCAACAGTATTCTATGGGGTCTGCCCAGTGATCTTACATGGATCACATTTAGTTCACACTCATGACCACTACATGGTATCAAAGCACTTCTAGTAGTATCCTCAGTGTGAGAAGCATATGTATCAACCAACATTTATGATATTCATAGACAACCTTGGCTGTGTATAGAACAAGCTAATTAACATCTCCCGCCCTTAAAGAGCTAAACATCACGGCTGCTAATTAATAGGATATGGGATCAGAATTGCCTTTTACTACTCATGTATAAAGCACCCTCCCCATTCATTGAACCTCTTGTACAGATGCGTATACAATATTGAAATAGATATATTTAAATGCTTTTAAATCCATTTGAATCCTTTGCTGTAGTTCTTTGATGGTTTTCTTAGGCCTTTCTTACTATTCTCTTACAGTGCATGATATTAACCTGGGTTATCCACTGAGCCACAGTTCCCTCATAGCTCTGTGGGTACTAAGCACTAAGACAAACAAGAGTAGCTGTCTCAATTTCAGTATTCACTTGTCAGATGTTGAAGGGCCCCTGGGCAAAGGGCTTAACCCCAATTTGCAGACCGATTTGCGTATTGATGTGTGAAAGGGGGAATGTGGTTCTGTCGTAAAGTGCTATGACTGGAAAAGTGCAAGACAAGTTCAATCCTTTTACAATCTAATTATTTTTTATTTCTTTTAATTATTACCCTGACTGTGGCAAGTTTGCATCCATTTCCTGGCTTTTGAAGATCAACATACAGTATATTTCCCTTGATTGAATAGCATGTTTCTCTGTGGTTAAGCCACCTTCCTCCAGTACGAAAACATTAGACTGCTAGGCTAATTGGCTGCTCTTAATTGTCCTTAGTAGTGTGCATGGTTGATTATACTGCCTTGTGATGGACTGGTGACCTGTCACCCCCTCTCAGTATATACTAGTATAAAGTCTAAAGTTAGAAAGCTCAGTTCTCTACAAAGAGGGTCCAGCAGATTCTTGAGTTTGAACTTGTGGAAATAGCTTCTGGCTGTGAGATGAGGGGCTTCCTCACATTTTACTAATGATTAGCTGAGCAATAAAACCAGAGAGCCATTAAAAGACAAAGCACAATGTTTCTGCCGGAAAATTAAGCAGAAATTAACATTATGAGAATTATTTTTTTTATTACTCCATGTCGATATAATAACAACATAACAGTATTTAGATCATGATACAACACTTTTTACTTATTAACGTTTCATAAATAAACAAAATTGTTCTAAAACATCTAAATTAATTAATTAAAATATTAGATAATTAGCTTTTAAAGCCATGCATAACTAATTTAGTATTTATTAAAGTAAGTTAACCTGTGTTATCTTATTGATTCTGATGGAAGAGGCTGACATAAAAAAATAAATTCATGTCATTATGACTCTACAGTTTATGAACACAACATATGCAAAAATTAGTATGGCTTTTATAAATCAAATTATTTTAGATCAGTGACCTGTTTATTTTTTATATATTTAATGAATTATATGAATTATTATTTAATTATATGTTTCTGTATTGATTTGTGCCACTTTTGTATCTTCACAGCAGCCAATTTGAAAAGAAATCTCTGAACCAGATAACTTCTAAGCGTCAGCTGCCTCCAGTATGGTTCCCTACAAACAGCTCCCTATTATGATTGATTTCAATTTATTCTAGTGCAGCTCTCCGAGCGCTTTCCCTTCCCATCCATCCAGCAGTAAGTGTGGCAAATACAGATTGCGAACAGATAACCTGCTTGTTGAGCAGCT
Source organism: Fundulus diaphanus (assembly GCA_037039145.1). NCBI lineage: Eukaryota > Metazoa > Chordata > Actinopteri > Cyprinodontiformes > Fundulidae > Fundulus > Fundulus diaphanus. Next base: position 29,111,552 of record CM073127.1, read on the forward strand.
CCTTCATCTCAGACAACATGCTCTTCAGCTCCTGCATGCTGGTCTGATCCTGCACCACCCTGCCTCCCTGGAAACCTGAGCAAAACGTACAAAAAATAAATAAAACAAAAACTCTAATAAAAGGCAGATGTCAGTTTGGGCCAACATTAGGGTGTGTGTATGTGTACATGCCCAGTAGGTGCAGAGACTCAGGGGGTTCCATGCTACAGTCCTGCAGGGTGGCCACATTGTCGATGGTGTCCTCAATAACCAGCTTCAAGTCTGTCAGCTCATCCTAATAAAGAAATAAAGCCCAGAGAAAAAGAGATTATTATGCCCTGAAGAATGGCCAAAACTATTTTCTCCACAGCGATTTCTCATCCACCTGTCCACTTGACTGCAGGGTCCTCAGTGCCACCTTGTTGGGCCCAGGTGGGAGTGACCCAAACGCGGCCGGCAGGTCGTTCAGAGTATGAGCCAGCCTGCAATCAACGTAGATGTTGAGGCGAGGTGGGCCGCGCTGGAGGCCGCTGGCATGTAGCATGACGTGGTGCTCCCGTCCATCTGCCAAGGAGGCATGGTTGAAACTTGTGGTCCCAAAACGGCCGTCAGTCTTCTGGTAACGAAGCGTCACTGGGGATGGAGAGAGGCGAGGATCAGAGACGCCGAAACCAGCAGCGATTCACAGGACAACGCAGTTTTGGCAGGACACCCCCACCTTTGCTCAGTTTGGCTTGCACACTGAGCTCCAGGTACTTGGTGTTGTCTTTGGGGTTGATCACGCTGAAGAGAGAGGTGGGGGCCCTGTTCTGGAGCCTGAAGGACGAGAGGATGAACGCCTCGTCCCTGCCTTTGTTCTTCAGGCTTCCCTGGAGCAAGTCTGGCAGGCAGTCTGGAGACACCAGCAGCTCATAGACTGTCACAGGAGAGAGCTGTTAGAGGAGTGTGTTGTGCTGCTGCCGATGTAATAAAGGTGCATAAAATTAGGATAAAACAGTAAGTTTAACAGAGCAAAGAATCCACTACCCTCTTTACACAGCTTCTATGTATTTTAGCGGGATTGTGGACTGGAAGGAAAATGATACATAGTTTTCAAACCTTTTCCCAAATAAAGACGTTAAAGGTGTAGCACTGGCACACATTTGCATTCTGCCACTTTGATTCAGTACTTTATGGAGCCATCATTTGCTGTAGAAACCTCTACAGGTTTCTAGAGGGGAGGGCCGGGGGGGAATGAGGGGAGGGGGTCTCCGTGCACTTAGACAAAATTTTCTCCCCATTGTTCTTTGAGAAATAGCCCAAGTTCAATCAGGCTGGATGGAGAGCATCTATGAACATCAATGTTCAAGTCTTGCCACAGAACTTCCACTCCAGTTTCAAGTCTTTTGTAGCCTCTAACAGAATTTCTAATTTTTATTGTAAAAGTGAATAAACTGAAAATCGTGTATCATTTTCCCTCCAGTTTGCAATTATGTTCCTGTTACTGTGGGTCTATCAGGTCAGATGCAAATAAAATACGTTGATGGTTGTTTCAGTACCTTATTGCATTGCACTGCAAGGAGCAGAGCAGCTTAAAGTGCTCCATCTGTTAGACTTTTAAATGGTTCTGTACCCTGGTTTTAGTCCAATTACTACTCCTGAGTCGCTGTGCGGCAGCTCTTTAAAATGTAACAGAAGCCTTTGTGATGTATGTTCAAATACGTATGTTGTGTGCTCAAATTGACTTTCATGTTAGCCTCCTGCTGTGTTTTTATGGAGCTGCAGTAAACTGTGTCCACTGGATCAGACCCCTTTGCTCCGCACTCACATGCGCAAACACACAGAAGGTGGATTTAAAGCATAACACAAAGCGAGGGGAAGCTTTATTGAGAAGGCCGCGTGCAGGTCTCGCCAACATACTCCTCAGATGGCTGGAAGTGCTCTTTTACCATCTCGTTTAGGTCAGTTTGTCTTTAGATCGTCAACATCAATCTCTAAAGTTCATAGAAAAACCTGTTTCAAATCTGATAGGTTGAATTACACTCCTGCATTTGCATTCATATATCTATCTATCTATCTATCTATCTATCTATCTAGATAGATAGATAGATAGATAGATAGATAGATAGATAGATAGATAGATAGATAGATAGATAGATAGATAGAAAGATATTGAAACTGAAAATGTTTCGCATGTACAGGAGGCCAGAAAATTTGGTCAATATGTTTTCCATAAGAGCATGCGTGGTGCAGAGCCAGTACTTACCGACTCCGTCAGCTGTGACAGTGAGCAGCAGCTGCTGCAGCAGCAGCCACAGAGCTGCTGCTTTAAAACCCATCCCAGTCAAGCACACGCCTCAAGAGACGATTTCAGAAAACTCCTGCAGACTGATGAAGGCGAACAGAAAAAGCGTGCTCAGAACGATAGCACGAGGAAAAATCTCAGCAGAGGTGAGATTATTATCAGTTTTTTGTCCACAGGCACAGCTTTTAAAGCAAAGGGGAGTGTCCTTGCTCACTAGTGGCACCGCCAGTGAGCACTGGTGTTTGGTTATAACTTGGGGGAGTTGCTTCTTCGTTCTGTCTTATATACACAGTTTGGCCAGAATATCTTTAGCAAGTGCAAACATATGGAAACAAAAACAAGGCACACGAGGTAACTTTTTCATTGCATGGTGGATTTTAGTTGTATGAATGACCATATCTGACAAAGAGCCAAGATAAACATTATTTATTTATTTGAGGCTAGAGTTTCTTGTGCTTTAGGGATTTTAGATAACATATTAGAAAAGTTCAATAAGTAATCCAGTTTACCTCAGAATAGGGACGACCGGACCTTCTTGCATTTCTCGGATATTGCAAAGCTTTGTCTCAAAAATAGATCTGATCCTGTTGGGTAATATTTAAACAGTCTGCCTCTGTGTATAAATGTGAGGCAGATGTTTTCAGTCTACATTTGATTCCAGGTAACTTCCTTTAGCCTACACACCACTGCACCCCCACCCTTGTAATCTAGTGCAGGCGTGCAGGAAAAGAAAGGAACAGGATGAGACTTGAGGCGGTTTTCATTGGAAACACTGAACGATAAAAGTCTGATTCATGCTTTCTCTGCTGACCTTAGGTATATTTTAACAGCTGCTAGTCGAAGTCATAAGGAGAGACGTCTACCATCCCTCAGAGCATTTCCATTGAACGAGCCTGGCCGCCTGGACTCTGACTAAACACCTGGCAACCTTCAGCATTAGATCAGCTGTGGGATGATTCTTACAGTGCGTTGCAAAGTATTCAAACCTCTTGAATGTTTTCCCAATTTGTCAAATCACTGAATTTCTATTTATAGTACAAACCAACACAAACTAGAGCAAAATCATCAAATGCACGGAGAAGCACAGCACATATAATCTCAGTATAAATCCATCTGTTCTCCGAAGGTCTTTGAGAATAGTTTGTTTGAGAACTTTAATGAATCTTAGTGAACAAATAGCATCATGAAGGTCAAGGAACAGCCGATGGCTCAGATATAATGTTGTGAAGAACACGAGAAAATGAAAATGAAATAACAGGGAGACAATAAAGAATCCAACACTAATCCACCATTAAGAACAGAATACAAGTAAGAAGTTGCAAAGCAAATGAGAGAAAACCAAAAACAGAAAAGAATATGTGACAAAACCATGAAAATCTTAAGGATAATGACAAGAAGAAAGCTACTTTTGAATTTAAAAGCCATAAGAAGTCCAGCTTAAACTGATGTGAAAAGAGGTGCTGTGGTTAGGTGGAAAAAAGAGTAAACCTTTTGGCTGATGTTATCTGTGGCAGAAAACTGATGTTCTTACTGAGTTTGGGCTATTCTGCAAAGACTCAACAGCTGTGGCGTCTGCATTTGGAGCCAGAAGGGCCTGGTCCCAGCAGAGGTTGCTGCGGAGCTCTATGTTTGCAATAATCAGCGGGACATGATCGTTCCTTCCAGAGCAATATTGTAAAAAAGACAGATTCCCTTACCAGTAAAATGATGTTAGAAACATTTGTGTCTATATGTCTAAATCCTCGTGAGGCTCCTTGATATTGGGGCCAGCCCACCAATGTTTGTCTACATAATGGACATCTGAAATCACAGTGCGCATGCCCAACACGCCCTCAGAAGACAACTGTGGGGCACACATCCTCTGGCCCAAAGCTCAGATCGACCAATTAAAATACTTCGATTGCACACGTTGCATTTACGTTCTGCCGGATATTGTGTGACCATCTATGCAAGGCAAATTTATTTGTGTAGCACATTTCAGTACAAGGACAACGCAAAGTGCTTTACATGATTAAAATATTGAAAAATAAAAACAGAATAAATGCAAGTAAAACAAAACAGTTGGAATAAAATGTAGGAAAAATAAAACATAGGAAAATGTAAACTAAAAGCAAATATTAATCGAGTGTTGGTTGTCCTTGCTGGCTCATTGAACGATTGATGTGAATCTTTTCTGTTCAATAAATGAACAATATGAGTGAGCGTTTATTTATAATTTTATGTATAAAACATTTAATTACATTTACCTTTTATAAAATGGTTTTATAGTGGGTTGGTTCATGCCAATTTATCTGTTTAATTTAACATTGCTAAAAGTCAGGTTGTATGCATCACAAAAAATGAATTGCTGCTAATGGGTGTCAGAGACGCCACTGCTCAGCAGATATTTCAGTTTCTAGATGTTCAAAGCTGGAGGAGCGGTAGCTTGAAAGATTCTCACTCCACAAAAGGTGCTAGTGCAAAGTATTGATTCACTTAATACAGATGTGCACAAGTAATTGTATTCAAAGTGTACAAATGTGAACTTTTTAGATTTTTTATTTGTAAACAAGCTTTTTTATTCCACAAAACAACCGAAGGCCCGAGTAGTGTGAACGTATTGTTTTTAATAACATATATATATTTTGTAATCCAGATAAAAGGTCTCGGGCAGATTTTAAATCAACATAAAGACTTGTGTAAATTAATCATCTAATAAAACAGGCCAGTTAAAAGGAAAGAAAATAGTTAGGATTTGGTTGACCAACATGGGCATCAACAATTGTTGTATTTTATAAAGTTGAATAAAGTGCCTTTTGTCACGTTTTCGGCTAATTTATCGCCCCAGATGATAACATCCATATCTTTTGCTTGCTAATGCTCGCCGTCCTTTGATCTGTGTGTCTCGCGCGCTGGGATTTGACAGCTATGTGCCGCGTGACGTCCTCAGCTCTCTGTATGAATCAAAAATATGGCGGCTGCCATGGAGCTGAGATGCTGGGGAGGAGACTGGGGGCTGCCCTCCGTCCACACCGACTCTCTCGTGGTCCTGGTAAGAGTCCCGTTTGCTCTGAACAACCACGGTCAGCTCGTCCAGTGCGGCTTTTTAACCAGCAGCGGGGGTTCCTGTGGGGCTGTCTCTGGGTGTCTCCTGCTGTCCCTCTCGCTAGCCTCAGTGCTAACGTAGCTGCAGCAGCTTGCTTTGTTACCGCTGCTGTCTCACTGTGGGACGGACAAATGTCCCGAACCGGATGAATGCCGCAGCTGCAGAGAAAGAGCTGCTGCCCGCCTGCCTGCAGGGCTTTGTCCTTCATGTCAGAAGTCACCCCTCCTCTAAATAAATGCTGTCCTTCAAGGTCAGTTAGTTTGTAAAAACAGTAGATCTTATTTGTCTGTCCTTTGGCTCATTGTTAGCCCGTTTGTTAAATAGACTCTGGCTGTGACTGAGCTATTAAACCTGTAGGAAGAATTCAGTGGAGTTTGATTTCTGCTAAACGTGTTGTCGGTGTCATTGGACACGTGTAGTAATAACTTTGGCCACAAGGGGACGCCTTTTCTCACGTTTCATAAAACATTATTTCTAGCCAGGAGTGTTTAAGCTCTCAACATTAACGCTGCAGTTTACACTTACAGGCACTTACTTGCAATATTTGTTTGTCAGAGTTTAGCAGTCTGCTCTCATTTAAGGTCTTGGTTGACTTAATCTCGCAAAGGAATAGAACAGGGGTCACCAACATGGTGCCCATGGGCACCAGGTAGCCCCCGAGGACCATGTGTGGTGCCCTCAACCTGTTCAAAAAACAGTAAAACCCTCTAGTGAGCTGCATCTAAAATTTTATTTTATGTAGTTGTTTTTCTTTTTTTAATCATACTCGTATTTACATAGATTTAAAATGATAAATGCACTAAAAACATGTTTATATTACATAAATTTAAGGTGAGCTCTGACTCTTCTAGTTCAAATGTCAGTACAGGTAGCCCTCAATGACACAGTAGCAGTGAAGTAGCTCTCAACTTCTAAAAGCTTGGTGACCCCTGGAATAGAAGGAGATGCCCTTCATTGTCCCACAGTGGGGAAATTCAGGTGTACCAGCAGAGCAGAGCAAATTTGCAACTTAAGGGGAAAAAAAGAATACTGTAGGCTAGGTATTAAGACTAGCATTAGGCAGCTTCAGGCACAGAGTAGGAGTCACTGTCCAACAGTGATGCTATTTTTGCCAGAGTCCTTCTGTCTTCCACTGGGTCCATGAGACATCCTGGGACAGAGCCGGGCTCACCGATGAGCTCACCGCAACCATCTCTGCTCCGAAACAAACGCCATAACTTGTTTACATCCCTGCTAATCTTTGCACAGTTTTCCATAGTCTTGTAAAAAGGTTGCTTATTTATTTCTGTTGCTTTTGTTGTTGTTGTTGCTGTTTTTAAATTAACTCCCCTCGTTGCACCTTCCTTGGAATCTGTGTCGAGTATTTTTCATATTTTCATTGTATATTTGTTATTGTACTCTGTTGTTTTTTTAAGTTATTGTTCATCTTTACGCGTGTCTGCGTGCTTCCATTCACCCGTCACTTGCTGTTATTTTTCACGTCCTATCTGGAGCCTCTGATTCTGCTCAATTTCAGTGGACATGGACCGCTGCATATTTATCAGGCAAAATGCTAATTATACCGTAAAGTTTTCACGGTTGCAGGTATGCCTTCTTGCAGCTTTGCACACACACTTGCACAATTTGCGTTTTGCACTGTTGCATTAATTATCGTTATTCGTCATTTTCTCTTTGTTTCAAGCAACATATGAAGCCAAATCTATATTGATTGCTGCTATCATTTAGCAGCTACAGTGCAAGATTTTAAAAAGTGGCATTTATTGTTTACCATATTGCATTGATTCAGACAGCTTTAAAACATGGCTCCTACTTAGTGTTGAAAAGTCTCAAAATTAACTTGATCATTTCCAAGTCCTGACAAGGGGACACAATGGGAAATTTAGTATTAAAAATGCTTGAGTTCCAAATTTTATTCCATAATTGGACAAGTAAAAAAATGTATTTCTGAAAAATATAATATTTTACCTTGATTATTATTTCAATGATTCCCTTTATCTTCGGTGCGCAACATACAGTTTTTGTCCACCCCATTAATTCGTTACTGACAGCGAAGCTGGACCTGTTCTTTCTAAACTGGATCCTAATGGCTGAAACCATTGAATCCCTATTTTTTGAAACGTTTAAAGACTACATACAAATTCTCACAGCTCACAAACTGTGTTTTAAAAATAATCCTGTTCAGATTGGACAAGTCTAAATGTTCTACATGCTGAAATGGAGCTCATTTAAAGCTGTGAGACCGCTTTAGACAAATACGGAAATGTTCTGTACTCAGTTATCCAGAATGGTTTAAAAATGGAGAGATTTGGAAATTTGAGTCGTGAAAAGTAGGAAATTTTGAGATGGTAAACTTTGCGGGAACGTTGTCGAAAGTAATCCTCTGAAAACCGTTTTTAGACGTTGTTGCCACAGGAGACGTTTATATAATAAACCTGTTTTTACCGGCTTTTTTTGTTCCTGCTTCTTTTATTTTTCCCTTCAGGCCTACGCAAAATTTTCTGGAGCGAAGCTAACAGTTTCCCCTGTAGACTGGACGTGGAAAACCCTAACAGGTGGGCTGCAGCTTGTTGCTAACCGGACCTTCACGGCTCCGTGGTCAGAGCGCAGTGTCTCATTTGGGCTGGATGGCCCCAGTCCAACATGTTGCTTATGTTTGTTTTGCAGCTTCTGTTTAGTTTTATTGTTTCCTATTAATCTCATTTTAGTGATTCCACAAGTGAAGTTTCTCTTGAGGATGCCTTAATGTGTTTCGTCATGTTTTTTCCTTTTTCTCATTTATCTGCAGCAACCGTCCCGGAGCTGGTTTGTGGAGACTCCGTTGTTCAAGAACCAACACAGATTCTGAACTTCCTTCGGAAACGAGTAAGTGGGTCAGCTTCTTCGGTATTTGCACGTCTGTTAGCAGCTGAAACCAGATGCTGACAGACACATCTATTCTTTTTTTTCTCACTGTTTAAACCAGACAAAGCTCTTCCTGTTTTAGGTCTGTTGGGATCTACCGAAATGATTTAGATTTGTTAAATAATAAAATACGGAAACGCATAAATTTTTGTGTGGGGGTGTTTATTTCTTTCTTTAAATCCAGAAAGGTGCATAAATTGAGATTATTATGACTTTGAGTTTTTAAAATCCCATATTATGCTGTCATGACTTTTTACTAATCTGTAGCAAAGTCAATATTTCAGAGCAGCCATCAGAAACCCCTGATGTGTTCCTCTAATCTGACTCAGTTACACCTGTTCTGTCAGGAGGAAGAGACTTAAGTTACAGCTTAATATTGTGAGAAGCCAGGGGAAGAAAAAACCCAAAGGTTTTACCTAACTTGCACTATTTTTTTAGAAGGCATTTCTACCAAGAATTCAAGAAATGTATAGTAGAAAATACTCTCCCCCTCACTAATTTTACAGTTAGCAAATGGAAACTGTTAATCCTAACATACCTGTAACGGGAAAAGCCAGATTTTTCACTTTAATGTGACAATCATCAGAAATATAGAGCACTGCTCCTGTTTTGTAGAGGCTCAACGCAGACTACGAGCTGACAGCCAGACAGGGAGCGGACACAATGGCCTACATCGCTCTACTAGAGGAGAAACTGCGACCAGCTCTGGTATCGACATCCGCCATGCACCCCCCCCCCCTCAAAAAAAACAAATGCTAAAAAGTTGTTGTTCAAGTTGTTTTTTTCCTTTCCACAGTTGCACACATTCTGGGTGGACGCAGAGAACTACAGCAATTTGACACGGCCGTGGTTTGCTTCACGCTCCCCGTTCCCGCTAAACTTTTTCGTCCCGAGTCGTCTTGCAAGTGTCGCCCTCGCTCGCATCCTGGTGACAAAAGGAGAGGGGCTGTTGCACAGAATCTCTGAGGTGGAGGGAAAGGTAAATGTCGGCTTCGGCTGGTTTTTCCCAGACGTCGTTATTTCGCTGCTGATGCTTCTTTTCTGCTTCACCTCAGATCTACAGTGATGCTAAAGAGTGCCTGAACCTCCTCTCCTACAGACTGGGAACTGCAAACTATTTCTTTGACAACTCGTCAGTTATATCACCTCACATCAATTTTTTTAAGTGTTTCTGTAAGGCATTGTCTCTACTTATGTGCATTGTTGTTGTTTTACATAGTCCAACCAGTCTGGATGCCTTTGTGTTTGGGTTTTTGGCACCGCTTCACAAAGCAGACCTCGCCAGCAGCCCTCTGCAGAGCCACCTCAGGCAGCTGGACAACCTCACTCGCTTCTGTGACAACATCCTTGCAGCCCACTTCAGTGCGGATAAGCCCTGTAAGATTGCTGTGGAAATATTCTGTAGGACTTAATCTTGACAAAATGACACTAATAGTGAGGGTACAAAACTAACACGATCGCCCCTCTGCTATTCGTCACATATTTGCTTTGCAACATTTTGCTTTTCCATTTTAATTATTCAGTCTTTACTCATTATGTTGACTTCTTTCCCTTCTTCTGTGTGTATCGTTCTTTCAACCCTTTCTAGGTCCTTTTCCACCTGTTCAGGAAACAATGGATGCCAACCTGCAGAAACTAACACAGCTTGTAAACAAAGAGTCCAACTTGATAGAAAAGGTGCTTCTGCACTCCATCTCTCTTCTTTTGCATGGGTTCGTGGATGCTTTTGACAGGTGTCACTGCTGTTGTATATACGGTAGTGTAGCCACCCCCCCCCCCCTTCTAACGGACTAAGACCGCCCCACAACACTAGAAATAAACCAGAAGATGGTCTCTGCGGGTTCTTGGAGAGGTCTTCTGGAGTGCATCAAGAATGAATTGTGCTGTTCGTTACATCAGAGTTGCTTTTTAAGCATAAGCAAGAAAATCCTGATGGTTCAGTATTGAGTTGGTGGCATGAAGGGACTCTGGTGGGGGCAGTAGTAGCTCATTTGCAATCTTTGGCTTTCTCATCAGGGAATTAGGACTGGGATTGGCTACACTGGTCACATGTCAAAGCTGCAACTGTATCACTTGTAAACTGGGCTGGCAACGCTCATAGCAGCCTAATTTAACATGACTTGTGGCCATTCTTCCTGCAACATAAAGGGTCTCAGGAAACCATTGCAACAAACACATGAACAAATACAAATAATTCTCAAAACAAACAAAAAACCCTTCACCACCCTTCTTTAGGCCTCTTACGTCTAGACATTTCTTTGCACCCTGCTTCTCTGTAGCAGAGCTCCCAGCTGGAGAGAAGCGCCCACACCTCCAAATTGTGCATACAGACAGACAGGCTGCAGAAAGTTAGAGGGAGGTCGTGGCTTTTTTAGGCTGCACTTCAGGCTCTATCATATTTAGTGATGTTAAGGGGGTCGGAAAATGTGTGAGCAGCAGTTAATAGTGTTAATAATAGATTTCTTTACAGTATTCACAGCATTACTTGAGGAAATTACTTCAAGCTTCAAGCCTCAGCTCTAAAGCTGAATTCTTTCTGTATTTGTGCGTTCACAAACTTGTACAGCTCCGGCTTCAATCGTTTGTGTCCGTACCAGAAATGGTTTGGGCCAATCACGTTGCAGTATTGTGGTTTAAGGTGGGTCATACCGCTGCGACAAAAGCAAGAGCTGCCGAGCCCACAGCCGAACCAAAACTAACATGGCAGCGCAGGAGGACGCGTTATCTGCAAATTATCATGCTGCTGGTAAGCAGCTGAAAACAGAGATGGTGTTTTCGTCTCCACAGAGAGGCTCAAACAGATGAGGATGGTGCAGAAACCTCCCACATAGAGAGGACATCCACAGCATGTAGCATAGTAGATGGGTGAGAAACACTGAAATGGGGTTTTCCAAATTGATGGAAACATTTAAACGTTCCTTGACATCGTGGAAACGGTAGAGCGGTCTTATTCCAGTGTGAAGGGGGTCTTATCGTGTCTCCTAATCAGTTTCTTGCTCACGTGTTTTGGAAAAAGAGCTGAATTGCTTGGTTTTTTTTTGTAGATGGATGACAACCTTCGCAGCAGCCCACAGCACAAAACTCACAGACCAGACACCAAAGCCAGTCTGTCCAGTTCAAAGAGCTCTACCCCCGCCTAACGTCCGGCCCTAAAGCGCTGATCCAGCTGCACGAATCAAACCCTGGAACCAAGACGCCGTTGGCCTCAACCAAACTCAACATCCCGAAAAAAGGGGAGGAAAAAGGCTCATAAAACAGACCTGTGGCAGAAATGCAAGAACTTTATTAATATATGTTAGTATAACTATAATTAAGAGACTATTTTTCGATAAGGATGATGGCTTTTAAAGATGTTCGTCTGAAGAGGAGGAAACGTGCATGTGAGCTGCCTTTCCAAATGAAGAGTGCATGCATGTGGTCAAGTCTATGAAGTGGTGCTCGACGAAGACGAGAGGTTCAAAGGGACGCCAAAGGAAACGAGAAGTCCAGCGAGGAGCATAAGTGGTGCGGGCTGCTTTGCTTTTAACTTTTTTTTACTGATTTAATTTAAAGGGACATACATATACATACGTCCTGTTCGAGTTGATCTCTTACGGCCTATCTTGCTCTGCAGCTCTTGGTTGAATGCTGAAAATATTTAACCTACTCTGTAAAAATGCTTTATTTACAATGGAGGATATGTATGCCCTGAGCACAAGATCTTTTATTTTTCATATTAGCTGTAAGATGGTCTGTATTTTCTTTGTTGTAGTGAGTCTAAAGTCTAATGTAATCAGGGTGAATTGTTTCTTAGCCGGTTTAGTTATTTTGTTTCCTCTAAGCTGCTGCTGAGGGTTGCTTGTAGAGTTTATTAGGAAAATGACTGTAATCCGCGTCGTTGTGGTTTTCCTCCTCACAGGGCTGATCAGCTTTGTCAAAAACACACTAAGGAGTTGCACTTTTGAATCGAGTTACCCATGCGTAACATTTGGGGCTAATTTTGTGTGTCTGCGTGTGTACGTGTGTCTTATTGTGACCGTAACAATCGAGCCGCCTCTGTTGTTGCCTTCATTTCTCTGCAGCTATTTTTGCACATTTATTTATTGATTATTTTTTTTCTGCCATGTTGTGCACGGTTTGCTGTGCCTGTTCATCTCAACCCCAGTGTAATTTGGGCCGGTCTCATTAGCCGCCCCGGTTGTTTGTTTTATGGTCTGAATACTGTAAAGTTCATGCATCTCCGGAACCCGACTTGGTCACGTTCAGCGTTGTGTTCCCTTTAAAGCACCATCTTTCAGAAACAGGTTTGCTGCCAGTCAACAGATGGTTGCAGTGTGCCTTCATGACCGCCGGCTCCTCCTTCCAAACGTCCCACGTGTCATGCACCATCCGTCCCGTGTCTTGTTTGCTTTTGTTCATAATGCGTCGGGAACAACATGCCTTTATGTTATTTAAATACAGAAAGTACCAAACAGAAACGACATCTGTGGTTTTCTTTCTTTCAAACCGAGCAGACTCCTGGTGACATTTCCAAAACATTGGGAGGCATGTCCCCGCGGGCGCCTCACGTTTTCCCGTAACGGCGCCCACCTCTCCTATAAATGCGGTCCCTTGTTTGGATGTTGGAAGAGACACAGAAAGTTAGTCTGGTTTTGGCCTCAGATGTGGAAAAATGACGCTTTTGTTGACATCAGATACAGTTCAAGTTGGCCTCGTAAAACAGACCCCTGCTGAGATGACCTGGTTTTATAGAGCCTTGCAAAAGTATTCATACCCCTTTTTTTTACTTTTAATTTCATTACAATCACAAGTTTTAGTGTATTTTATTGGGATTTTCTGTGACAGCGCAACACACGGTAGTGCAGGAATGTCAAGTGGAAGGAAAATGATCCATGATTTCAAAACGTTTCGCAAATAAAACCTGAAGCCGTGTCACTATCCTTGAGTCGATACTCTCCGCAGGTCTTATGGGTTCTGTCTTTACCAGCCTTGTACAAAAAAAGCTGCCTATTCCTCTGCAAAATAGCTCAAACTCAGATTAGACGGAGGGCATCTGTGAACATGAGTTTTAAGGTCATACCACAGCTTTTTAATTAGATTTAGGTCTGTGCTTCAATCTAAACCATTGCGTTGTCCCTCTGGCTGGGGAGCCTTTGTCTGGCTGGAAGGTGAACCTCCACCCCAGTCTCAAGTCTTTTGTATTCTCTGGCTGGGTTTTCTTTCAGGATTGTCCTGCAATCTACCGTCCCATCAGCTATGAGCGACTCGTCTGTCGCTGCTGAAGAAAAACATCCCCGTGATGTTGCCACCATGTTTCTTGGTTTGAGGTGTTCAGTTCAGGGTGAGGTGCGACGGTAGCATGAAGGGCCATTTGAGAGGAGAACCTTCTACCACAGTTACTGTTTTCCATGTATTGCAAAAACTGAACTGTGCTTTACTTTAACGATGCATTTGTTTTTACCACTCGTCCACAAAGGTCAGATTTGTGGAGTGCAAAACTACTAGTTTCTCTGACCACAGATTCTGCCACCGGAGCTGTTGATTTCTACAGCTCCTCCAGAGTTATCCAGGGCAGCTCCTTTGATTAATTCCCCTCTGGCCCAGCCTGACGGCCACATCTCAGTGGGTTTGCAGCCAGGTGTCCTGCACTCCTTCCGTTTTCAGACGATGGATTGGACAGTGTTTTGTTCAAAGCTTGAGACGTTAGCTTATAACACGATCCTGCTTTGAACTACTCCACAACTTTCTCCCTGCTGTGTTCCTTGTCAGAATTATAGAGGCTGATGACAACTACAAGCCATGTGTTAAGTTGAAAACCATCCACTGCTCACTTCTACTTCACTATCAAGCACTACTATTTGCTGGTTTGTTGAGTAAAAGCCATTTAAAACACATTGAGGTTTGTGGCTTTGCTGTGAAAAGCTCATTGGCTACCAAGAAGTTCCTGTTGAGATTAATGAACTGCTTTTCAATTAAATACTTTTGCAAACCTATAAATGGATGTAGTGAGGGGAAACTGCAACTTATGAGCAGAGTTGGGCAACATGATCAAGTTCCAGGTATTTTCTTTTCTATAGAAAAAGGAAACGTAACCCTGTTACTCTATAAATTTTTATTTCATCGCTGACTCCAGGCCAGCCACCTACAGGAAGGCAGGAAAGCGTAATTTTCGAGAAAAATCAGGCAGCATTTTGTTGCGTTTCCCTTCAGGCTGCAGCAGAGCAGTCCAACACGTGAAGGCCAGGCCAGTATGTGTCCCTGATGGGTTGCATGTGTGTGCCCTCCTCCCTCCCCTCTGACGAAAGGTGTGCATGTCTGGAAAATAGTTGTTTAATAACCGTGAATGGTGAGTCCTTTGTGAACAGTGGGTGGATCACAACAAGATGTTAGTTTCAAAAGGCATTTAGGCACAATGTTCCCTTTTAAAACCTCTCAAGTTTTAAAAGGAAAAAAAAAAAATCAAAGTGTTTATAAGAATGTGTTTTGGGTTTCGCTTTAGCTCAGTGGCTGACTGGTTTAGAGTGAGTTCAGGCCTGGTTTTATTGTTTCATTTTGTGCAGGAGATTTCCAGGATCAATGTACAGGAAAACAGCATTACAGCAGATGGAACGCAGACGCCCTCTAGCGGCGGAATTGTGTTAAACCAACAAAACTTTTGTGATTTCTTTTTGGATGGAAAATAATCAGAATTTTCAGACAGGAAAACTATTGAACAAGATAAGAAAAATAAAACTTAAAAAACAGCACTGACATCACTTCTGTTTAAAAATGTTATTTACAACAACAACAAAATATTCACAGTATGAAACAGTTTGAAAGGTGCCACAGTCCACTTGGCAGTATAAACCCATGTTTAGAATATGAGGAGAGAGCACCTGAACTAATTGTTTGGTGACAAGATACAAAAACACAAAAGGAGTTTGACTTCTGTTCAATGATTTAAAAGTTTGCCTAATCATAAGACACACGGAAAACTATAAAACCGTTTAAAAACAGTACAAAGCACTAACAACAAGATAAATCAATCATTATACAATTATCCACAGCATTTTAGTTGTCTCTTGAAAGAACAAAACAAATCAAGAAAATCGGATGTGAATCCTAGTTGTTTAGTGCTAGTTGTATCTTTTTGGTTGAAACACTGGATTGAGACCACCCTACGGTGTCCAGAATCTCAGAAACTATTTGAACATTGCTGGATTACAGCAATAGTTGTTAGCCCTAAACCGTACAGCACATACTGATCTCTACACGCAAGAATCCTGAAGGATGGTTTGAGTTTTTGTTTCTCAGAGTGTGAAATGTTCATTTCAGCTGTTTGTTGTCATCCTGGTTTTGGCCTATGGGAGAAGCCCTCCTTTGAAATCTCTGATGGCCAAGTCATCTAGGTCGGTCTGGGCCATACCTTGTGGATAAGGCCCACTGCTGTGCCAGGCTTCTCCATGCGGTGCCTAGATAAGATGTCACTATGACAAGGACCCACTACTATCTCACCACACAAGTTCTGAGCATGCTCAAACCAGTGTCAGATCTCTCGCGCTCCATCCTGCATTATAGAGCGCGCCATATAACAAGTTGTTGTTGTAGGACAGAAGACCACCCTGTCGTGTTGAGGTGTTAGGCTTGTGTGAAGGGGAGTTTACAAGTTTTTTTTTTTAAACTTCTATTATATAGTATAATTACATTTAAATGAGTTTATTTCGAAGAGACTACTTTCAAAATGAAGCCGTGATCAAGGCGTTTTGGTGGAACCACAGATTCACGATCGGGTTTCTAACTCTGTTCTCCACCAGCGGCCATTTTAATCATTACAACTTAAGACCGCATGAAACCAACACACGTCCAGTGTTTTTGCAAACCCCACAGTGAGCGAGGGAAGTGTCAGAGCTAGCTCTACTTTGTGAACTCCGGCACCTCCGGCACCAAGCAGACCTGCATGCTGCCCGGCTGCTCCAGGGCCAGAGCAGGGTGGCAGGGCTGGCTGAAGCGCTGGCTGAAGGTGCCCAACAACTGGCCACTGCGGGCGTTGTAGAAAGACAGGCGGCCATGCTGGTGATCCAGGAAGGTTCCCACTCGCTCAGGCGTCTCAGTCACAAACACAGAGGACTGGGCATCGTTGTGGAGTAGCTGACACGTACAGCTGGACAAAGAAGAACGTGGAGGTTTTAGACTCAAGTCACATCAAGAAGTCACTTAAAGATGAATATTTTACTCTGCACACCCTGACGGTCCAGGAGTACACTGCAAGCACCACGAGAAGCTGTTTTCCCCAAGTGAGCCGCTCAGATTATCTGCACTGCACGTTACTCCAAGCCTGTAAGCTGGACTGTCTGACACAGCTGCCTCCCAGTAGTGGAGCCCTCGTGGCGGCAACGTCTCACCCAGGATGGATGGACACCTGGAAAACAAAACAAAAAAACTCTGGCTTCAATCTGCATGGAAATCTACCGACAGGCTGCAAAAAGCAGCAGTTTCTGGGTTAAACATACTCCTTGTGAGTGGGCGGGCTGGCATCCTGGGAGAACTGCAGGGTGGTGAAATCGTCTGACAGCTTCAGAGCAGGGTGAGCTGAGGATTTCAAGAGCTGGAATCTCGTCCCTAAAGAAGGCCAGATGTGAGCGAGACAGGAGAAAAATAGAGAGGCGTGAATAAATGAAAGCAGAGATTCTGAAGCGGGACTGGGCGTGGTCGCCGTACCTTTTGTAGAAACGAGGGCAGCCTCGCTCTGCTCACTGGCGCCGGCCTCGTTCACTGCTTTGATGTAAAACAGGTAGTTCTCATTCGGCTGCAGGACAACCTTCTGCTCGCACAATTTAATTCCCGAGATCGATCTGGAAACACAGCAAAGACTCACATTAAATGCGCATACCTGCACAAGCTTGGACATAGAGTCTTTATTTAATAAAATGTGAAAAGTTTCACTCTAAATGTGCAGTTTCTTGCAAACGTATTCACACTCCCATTAGCTTTTCTAAATTTTGTCAGCATACTTTGTTTTATTGGGATTCATGTGATCGTCCGACAACAAAAAGTGAAGTAAGGAAAAATGGTTTGGACTGTGTGTGATATCTTCTCCGCATAAATCAATCTGCTCTGTGAAGGCATCAGAACCATGAAGACCGGGGAACACAGCAGACAGGCCAGAAGTGTAGAGCAGGATTTGGTAGTGAAACAGCATCCCAAGCTTTGCACATCACACAGAGCACTGTTGAAAGAAAACGTGTGGTGACCACCACAAACCTACAAAACACACGGACCCCCACTTAAAGTGACAGCCTGGCATGAAGAGCAAAATCAGCCAAGGGCTCTATAGTTACTCTGAAGGAGCTGCAGAGATCCACAGCTCAGGTGAACCCACTTCACAAACCTGTCCTTTCTGGAAGAGAGGCAAGAGGAAGGCTTTGGTTTAATCAAATGTATTAGAAGTACCGTTTATTGCTTACCATAAGCCATTACAGAAATGTAACCTTTCTGGCTTTCATGCAAAGTAACATATATGAAAACTAATACTACACATCTCCCTGATCACACCATCCCCACTGTGGAACATGGGGGTGGTAGCGACATGCTGTGGGGAAGAAAGAGGAAGCTAAATTTCAACCCTGGAGGAAAACCTTATGAGACTGCAAGAGGCTTGAGTCCGGGGAGGAGGTTCCCCTCAAATAAGGGTAACCCCCATAAACAGGGAGCCAGTGCAATGGAAAGGTGTGGATCATAACATGTTCATGACTTAGAATTGCCCAATAAAGGCCTAGAAATATAAATCAGTCAAGAATCTGTGGCAACAGTTAAAACCTGACGTTCACGGGCGCTATACAGATACACCCCCAAACAATGCCTGCTAGAGGCTGGTCCAAAAACTACTAATCTATTCAAATGCATGCCACACTTTTCTGATTTCTGATTACAAAAACATAGAAGTTTGTGGTTGTAATTTGACAAAATGCGACAGCTTTCAAGGAAAATCAATATGTTTTCCCTGCATCCAAAGATCAGAGTCAGAAATAAAAAGTTTCACATTCCTGCCACTCCCACCAGGACCTCCAGGCAGACACCCACCTGAGTCCCTCTCCTTCCAGTTCATACTGTCGGCAGTACTCCAAGGTGTAACTCAGTCCCGGAGACGGCTTTGGTGAGCGCCACCTCAGCGTGGCCGAGTCCCACATGACGCTGGAGCGCTCCGTGTCGATCGCCGGCACAGATGGAGCTGCCAGAAACACAGCAGGGAGGCCTGTGATCACCTCTAAGCACGGACTGTAAAATTCAAGCTCTTTCTGGGCGACAAACGCAAAATAAAAATAAAAAAATCCTGTAGCAGTGCAAATGAAAGGAGACTTAAGCTGCTGACCGGTTCTGAAGAGGAGTCTCTCGCTGGGCAGAGAGCAGCCGGTGTAGTTGACGGCCATCACCCACACCTTGTACTTCCTGTCAGGCTCCAGCTCCTCCAGGACGCAGTAGCTCTCCTTCACCGTCACACGGTACTCCTCTGACACGGCTGCAAACGGCAGCAGGTACACATGAGAGGCGGCTCAGGGAGCTAAAGGATCACGCTTTGCCACCAACTACCACGCTGGCTGTTGTCACCTCCTTGAGGATCCTCCATGCAGTAGACCTGGAAGCAGTCTATGATGTCTCCTGGATTGACCTTCCAGTAAACGGTGACGCTGGCGCTGGAGGCGGAGCCGCGCTCCTGGGGCTGCAGGATGGGCCTTTGGGGCACTGAGGTAATTACACCGTTTGTGACAGTGACAAATGCAACATGGATGTGGACATGCAGAAGATGAACCTGCACAGACAAGGCCGAAGGTGGGGCTACCTGGAATCCCTTTGCGCCGTGTGAGGTTTGAGCTTGAGGAGTTGGCCTTGGTGTAGTCCTCGAACACCAGCAGGCCCTGTGGACCAGGCTCCAGCGACAAGGTTGCGTCCAGAGCAGTTTGGAGCCTGTCCGTACGAAACACATCATTTGCGGTGCTGTGCAAAGTTCCTAAGCCGACCTACATTGCTTTGCGTTTTGCTTCTGAAGAGCCAGACTTTTTTCTTGTAGCGTTTTAAAGTGATTTATTCTCAGGGTTTCTCTCAAATCAGCAAATACCTGAGAGAGTTTGAGACAAAATACCTGTTTGGGAATCACTTTTTGCCGCTAAAATGCTTTTTGTCACTCATGCAAATTGTTTGTCTTTGCGCTTTTTCATTGATTCAACAAAATCAATGTTCTTTCTGACAAGTTAATGGTAATGAAGGAGTTAAAACATTACAAGAACGTCTGGCTGCTGGGAAGCACAACAGAGACATATCTCTGCAGAGCAAACGCCGTGTTTGTTTCATGCCTTGGGGACTGTCTCACGCTCCTGGGTGGACATACCTTGCTTGAATGTCCTCTGGTGTCTGGTGGGAGAAAGGATTAAAGATCTTTGTTAGACATTTGACTCGCTAACCAAGCCCAAAAAAAACAAAACAAGTGAGCGTCCAGGACTTACTCTGGCGTCCGTCTCAGCCTCTCTGGCCGTTGTCTCCAGTGTGGTTTTGGCCGAGTCGATGTTCTCCTGGTAGGAAACGATCTTGTCGTAGAGCTGCTCCAGCTTGGCTTTCTTCTCCTCCTCCATGCTGACGGACATGGTGTTGTACTGCTCCATCACCAGAGCCACCACCTCCTCGTTCTGCGCACGCATGGCTGCCTCGCTCTCCGTGAACTGGTCCTGAGCAAAAGGAGAGCAGAGAGCGTTTGGATCACACCAGATCGCGCCCACGCCACGCTCGGCTGCTCGTTCAGAGTGTCTGTGGCGAATGTTGGTTAAAAACAGCGTACCTCTACCGAGTTGTAGGCCAGCTCCAGCTCAGAAACCAAGTCCTCAATGTTCTCTGATCTCGCTTGAAGCTCTGAGATCCAGCCACCCAGGGTCTCCTGTTAGACATATTACTCTTTAGCTGAGAGAACAATTATATAGTGGCTTTCTGTCCTATTAAAGGGCTCGTTTTACAGCGCTCTGCAGAGCAATTCAAACTCCTTTAAGCTTTCACATTTTTTTGTCTCACAAAAATACATCAACTGCTGTGTTTTTTGTCTATTTTACTGGGTTTTAATGTGATGCACCAAAGCAAGTTAGTGCAAACCTATCGCGACAGGGCAAAACTGACTGGACAGCTAGTAGAGCATTAACCAGAGAAGCAGAGCAAGGGCCTATGGTGTCTCTGGAAGAGCTGCAGAGATCCACGGCTCAGGTGCGAGAAACGGTTGAGAAGAACTGTTAGTTGTACCCTCCAAAAGTCCGGCCTTTATGGAAAGATCAGCTTAGTGTGCAGGGATATACAACGCAAATGTGGAAGAAGGTGCTCTAGCCAGATGAAAACACCATATGGTAGGAAAATAACCCAAAAATACTGTAGACTGAGGGCCAAGGTTCCCCTTCCAGCAGGACAAAGACCCAAAACATAAAGCCTGAACTAAACTAAACTAGATGTTGTCAGATTCTCTGGCTTCAATCTGACTGGGGTTGTACTATGTTGTGAAGACAAAAAAAGACACTTAATCAGTAGGTTTAGTAAAGCTGGTAGGAATGTACCCTTAAACCCGCTTTGCAGAACTAGTGAACTCTCAAGCGGGACCGAATACAAGTGCACACCTTTAAGCCTTGCTTTGTGTTGCTCTGTCACATAAGACCCCACAAAAAGGGGGGTAAAAACGTTTGCACGGTGCTGTTTCTCCCAAGGCTGAGGCCGCTCCTCGCGTTTCAGTTTTCAGCCTCGTCTGCAACTTGAAGTTGAATCATCAGGGTAGAGGAGTGGCAGCAGGAATCCCCCGTCACCTCTCCAAAACAGGGAGCTCACATTTAATGAGGTCAAGCTCCGGACACGGATCACTGCCTGAACGCCTCACCAGCAGGAGGCCACAGAGGCGTTTCCACAGGGTAAAGTGAACGTCCCGTGTTAAAAGGTGGGAGGGAACTGGGGGGAACAGAGAACTGGCCCGGATTCAGATTTGCAGGGTTGTTTTGGTGAACTTGTCGGGATCGGTTTTCTGCTATGTGGTGGATCAGGATGGGCTGCTCTTCTTTGTGCTGCGTTACAGCTTTGATCTTTGCCGCAGTCCAGCTGCCAGAGCTTCATATAAACACAGCATCTCATAAACACAGAGCCTGGTGCAAATATCATGTGGAAATTACACGTGATAGTTTGAATCTCGCATCGGCTCCCCTTTTTTTCATTTACTCTAAACTATGTGGTGAAATATTCCAGGGAAACCAGCAGAGCAATGAGCAAATAAAAAAAAACGAAACCTTTTTCCACACATTGTTAGAAGGTGTGGATGAATGTTGCATTCCAGTTGCAGTAGGAACTCGGAAATCCCGGCTTCCGATTGGAAAAGTCGAATGCAAAGGCCGCTATAGTCTGAGAAATCTTTCAAGGCCGATTGTCGGATCCAATATGGCGGCTCCTCGCATCAACAACAGTAAGCTGTGATAAAACCTGTTTGTTTTACAATATACAGTTAGTTGTAAGAGCACATCTAAAATCAACGTTACATGTTTGCGTATCAAAAGTACAGCTTTAAAGAACATTTATAAGAGGTACCATCAACAACAAATGAAAAAAAAAACAGCTTTCCTGGCAGGCGCCATATTGGAATCCTAACATTTTGGTTTTTTGTTTTTGTTTTGGAATCCCGACTTCTCGGACTGTATTAAGTGGAACGCTTTTTACTGGGATTTTACCCCATTCCAAGCGGCTATTTCCAATTTCCACAGCAAATTAAATGCAACATGTGAACAGATCACATGTGAATCTCTACTTCCTAATGTAACACTGAGCTTTTACATTCATCACAGTGGACCTAAGCATCATAACAGGCCACTGATTTATAGCTGACTAATTTAATCCTAGGAAATGATTTCAATTATTTGCCAACCTGCAAACTACTATTAACCTGACAACAGCCAGCTGCATGTCGCTCCGCCTAGCTCCACTCACATACATCTGGGACTCCGCCATAGAAATTGCATTTACAGAAGGCTGGGCCTTATCAAAAATTCTTGCATATGATTGGATAAGCCACTTGTCTGTCATCTTTATTGACGTGCTATTTCAACCACTCACACCGAAGCTAACCCGTGACGCTAATGATAGCGACGCAGGAAAAAAAAAAATAATAATAATAATAATAATGTGTTTGCGGCTCTAGTGGCATGCGTTTTATTGACAGTGAGCTGACAGGAAGAGGGGGGAAGACAGGCGGCAAAGCGCCGCGGGTCGGAGTCGATTCCGGGCCGACCGCGTTGAGGACTAAAGGCCTCCTAACATGGTTAGCGCTAACCGCTAACTGCTCCGGGGCGCGTCCGCGTCTGCACGTCCGCTGGCCCCGGAAAACAAAACTTGCCAAATCCGGTCGGGAGAAGGGCGAAAACATCGTTTCCACCAACAAAAGCCTTCAGAGGCGTTCTCTGATGTTCTTTTAATGAAACAATATTAGGTAGATTGGACAACACGGAATAAATAGCAGCATCAATGCTAACGCTTGCTTCCTCGACGAACCGCCATTGCTATCAAAACAGTCTCATGTCATGGTCGCGTCTCCACTACGTCACATATATGAAACTCCGGCCCTGCGTCCTGATTGGCCAGACCATAAATTTGGTTGGAGAAATCACTCTCTACCGGCGGTGTCCCAGATGTATGTGAGTGGAGCTAGGCGGAGCGACATGCAGCTGGCTGTTGTCAGGTTAAACTACTATATCGTGACAAAATAAAACCAGTGTTTGATGACCAGTTGCTGTTTCTTTGCATCTTGTCAGAATCCATCAAGGCCACTTCGGATTCGCTTTGGCAAATGATCCTACTGGTACAAATCTGGGCCAAAAACACACTTACGGGTTTCCACCTGTAAACTCGTCTTTGTAGCACTGCACAATGACATGTCTGAGAAAAGATAGAAATTGTATTTTTCTAATGCAGATTCATGCATTTTGTGAACATTGGATCAGAAAGCAGAATTTTACACGTAAAACATGCTTCATGTGGGTCTTGAGTTACGGCTTCACAGTTTAAACACCTCCAACCGATTGGTTAGCAGCCGTTCAAACGGACCACTCAGAGGAGAGCCTGTTGGGTTAAATTTAGAGTGTGTGTGAAGGTGCCTTGCTAACTTTCTTAGTTTCGTGCAAATCAATAATTACTACTACTCCACACCCAGTGAGCCACATTCACGTTTATGTGAATAATGAATCGTAAACACGTGACCTTTTATTAACAGGTGAGACGCAACACAGCTGTTGTTAAGATCACTGGAAGATCAAGAAAATAATAATAAGAATTAAGTTAAAAAACATTGTAAATTGTTTACAATGAATTTAATTAGTAAGCTTTGGTTTTTACACCCAGGAGGATCTTACGATTAAGCTAATCTCCTTTTTTTTTTACAAACACAAATGTTGGGAAAAGTCATGCGTCCAAGTAATGACGGTTGTGGACAAAAATTGGTGAAACAGTGATTTCTACAGCCATTTCTACTGCTGTGGTTGTTGGGTCAGTTTTTAAAAGAATCGGGTACCTGCAGATACCGTTGAATCCAGATGTTTGCATGCACCGTATAAAGAGAATCCATAACCTTTTTATATTACAGTCTGATAATAAATGAGACAACATTTTCCTGTTTTAGGTCAGTTAGGATTCCCAAAATAATTTCTATTTGCTCAAAGAATGAAATTCAAATATATCTTTATTGTTTGGTTGAATCACTTAATAAACTTTATGACTTGGTCTCATTTTAGTTGTCCTCCCACAGATACGGAGCTTGCTGGAGTTTCTGGCTCTCTCCTGCTGACAGAACAGGTGTAACCAAGTCTGGTTTGTAAGCTGCCTGGCTCATACGCACCATTTGAGCTCTGCCACATTTTATTTTGTGGGACTGAGACCACGGCTTTGTGATCCTCAGTCCAAAACGTTGACTTTCTTGTCCTTAAGCCACTTTGTAACTAAACTGGCTGTAATCTTATAGGAATTGTCCATTTGAAAGACTTTTTTGTGCCCAAGCTTAAATTTCCTGATCGCTTCGATATTTCCTCACAATGGTCTTTCCTTGTGATTGCATCTATTTTGTGAGCTGCACCAGTCCCTCCTGCAGCAAAACACGATGATGCACACAGCATGATGCTGCCCCTCCTCTACTTTGCAGTTATGATACTCTCCGGTTTTTCCTCCCAATGTAACGACGGTCATTATGGCCAAACACTTCAAATGTTTCAGCAGACTACGGGACATGTGTCTGAAATTTAAGGTCTAAGCTAAACATTTGCATTTTTATTTTATTAAAAATGGACCACAAATTGACCAAATCAGGGAATTTTTGTTTGGGGAAAGCTTGGATTTTTAAGATAAAAATGGTTCAGGAGGACCCTTGAATTTACATTCATAATTTATTGGATTCAAGAGTCCGACTGGCAGTCAGTGGAGAATAATATTGTTTAAAATAATTCATCCTACAATCAGCTCATTGCTTTGGGAATCTAATTGCTATAGAAAACTACATAAGTGAGATATTAGTTGTTGGATTTTTATCGGGTTCACTCTTTAGAAGAGTGGAAATAATCAGAGTAAGTGGCCAAGTCAGTCAGCCAGATTGTAGAATCCCTTTTTACAGCTCATGTCCTATTTTATATCTCTGTGTCTCAACGTTTCAGGCATCTGCACCATTTCTGACAAAAAGCAAAAATATGTACAGCTAGCATGAATAACTTTCATGAGAACATGCAGAGGTCCATCCCCTTTCACTGACCTTGGTGTCCTCATAGGCCTTTTCCACCAAGCAGACCTGGTGGCCGTCATGCTCTGCAGACCTGCACCCCTCCTCTGACAGCAGACAGCCACAGGTGTTACAGAACCAGTCCATGCCCTGCAGCTCAACAGCCAGACGGGCCTGACTCTCCTCTTCTGCATCAATAATTTCATAATCTGCCTCATCAAACTCCTCCTTCTCTCCCTCTGCCTCCATCTTCTCCCCAGGCCCCTGATGAGACCCATCCTGTTCTTCGTCTTCTCTCTGGATCTCAGATTCAAGCAGACCTTTTGCATCTTCCACGCGAATCACTTCATACCCAAGATCAATCATTGCTTCTTCTCCAGCGTCTAAAACTGTCTCACTTTGCTCCTTAATTTGTTCCACATCCTCGCTGTGCAGATCGAGGTATGGTACGGCGTCCTCTTTAAGTAGGTTTACTTCTGGTTCGCCCTCCATCTCCTGGATGTCTGGTTTTTGTTCCGATTCGTCTGCATGTGCATCATCTCCCTGAAGCTCAGATAAATCCTCCTGAGGAGGGAAGTTTCTCAGCGGAGACAAGACGAGCTTGTCCTGATCAGTCTCCAGGTCCTCTGTGCTGGCTTCTCCTCCAGGCGTTATAGCCTCCGAGTCGAACGCATCACTGGGAAGTTCTTCTTCCTTTTCTGCAACTATCGGCGCTTCCTGCACTTGAGGCACAGGTACCTGAACCTCAGATGAGATGCCAGGTTCCAGAGGTGACACTGCCTCTTTAATAATGTCCTCGGACCACTGATCGATCTGTATGTCCATCTCCACGGCCTGTCCTTTGGGAACTAGGAGGATCATCTCATCCCCTACATTCACTACGTCCTGCACACAGGTCTCAATGTCGTCTGCAAACGTCCTAGATTTGGTTTCTGCTGCTTGTTTTAGGTTGTCTGATTCACAGTCAGTTGTCCCTTCTTGCTGCATCTGTTGATGTTTGTCGGTTGAGTCCAAAGCGATGGGTTTGGGCTCTGGAGGTTCGGTTATTTCCCCTGAAGCCTCTGTTTTAACTCTTGACCCCTGATCAGCGGCTGCAGCCTTACTCTCCTCAGAAGGTTCCTCTATCAGGGGCTTGTGATGTCCCTCTGCCTCAGGAACAAGCACTATCGCCTCTGTGGCCTCCTGTATGTCAGTTTTAACTTGTGCCTGGATCTCTTCTTCATTCGCTGCTTTCTCCATCACCTCCTCCACTGTTTGCACTGCACAGTCACAGTCAGCGACGGCTTCGAGAGGAGCCACATCTTCGGGAGGTGCTTCTTTGTCCCCAGATACTTCAGAGGATCCCTTTGATTCTGAGAGGGGTTCAGATGAGAGGAGCGTTGCATTTCCAGGTTCTCTTACGTCTGCCTCAGGTGGAAGTTTTTCATCAGCAGCCTCCATCTGTGACTCAACAGGCGGTCCTTCTTCAGACAAACTCCTTTCAGGTGTTTCTGTCAGCAGGGTGGGTTCAGGCTCCTTTCTGTTCTCATGTTGAGTCGACGCCGTGGTGTCTGGTGTCACTGCAAGCTGCTCAGACATTCTCTCAGCCTCTCTTTGTGTCTCACATGGCAGCTCTGTTTCAGTAAAACTTTGCTTTGGGACCGTTTCGTCTCTGCCCAGCGAGGTTTCATCTACTTTGATTTCCATCTGGGGAGGTTCAGCTGGTTTTTCTGCGACCGGCTCCGCTGCCTGGTGCTCCTGTTTACTCTCAATGTGATCCACTGGTTTGGACTCCTGATGTGACTCTTCCGGGGCGTCCCTTAACGATACATCATGAGCCAGAACTGACGGTTGTTTTTCTTCCATTTCTGTTAAAAGTTCTTGTTTCTCTTTAGTCATTTCAGGAACCTCCTGCGTCTTCAGTTCGTCCGTTTTTGTCTTTTCCGTCTCTTCTTCATCTTCTTCTGCTCTGATTAAGCATCCAGTCAATTCAAACTTGCTCTGTGACCACACCATCCTCCCCCCATCCCTATCCTCCGCTGACTCCGACTGAACGTCTACTGTCGGCGTTTCATCTTTAAGCCTGAACTTCTCCAGGTATCCGTCGGCCTCCTCTGAATCCGACAGCCGCCTCCTGTAGGATTTCTCTGAAGCCACGCTCTCTGCCTCTGAGTGCTCCTCGTCACTTCTCCTCTTCTCCCCGACGGCGTCCTCGTAAAGGTCTGAGTACATGAAGGACATGGCCGTCGGCTCCTCCAGGAGAATGGGGTCAATGATCTTGGGAGGTCCCGGGGAGATAAAGATAGGAGTAAGGGTGGTCTCCTCGCTTTCAAACAACGCCAAACCACCGTCCTTCATCGATCGCTGGCTCTCACGTCTTGACCTCGTCCTTTCTGGCCCTTCCTTCTTCTGCACTTCCATGGGAGATGCTTCTCCATAGAACACCTCATCCAGATGCTCTCCCACTATATCAGCATCTGTGACAAACACAAAAGAGTCTTCGGATGCAGAGGCATCCTCGGTTGCCTCTTTTGAAGTTTCATGCTCCTCTGTTTGGGCTTTGGGAAGAGGCGTCTCTTCCTCTCGTTGCGGCTGTGGAGCTTCCTCTGCCGCGATCGCCACATCCAAAAGGGTGAACTTTTCAATGTAGTCGATTTCAGCAGTGCTCTCTGTCTCAGAAGTTGTAGATTCACGCAGTTCTTCTGCCAATGGCTGTGACGTGTCTTTTGGGGACTATGGAGAAGATAAAAACATGTCACAGTCAGAAATAACGCTTCGTGTTTAAATTTGCAGAAGGACTCACAAAAGAAGATGAAAATTTCTCTGCTACATACCTCAGGGTCATCCAGTGTTTGCTCTGCTTCCAGCTGGTCCCTGTGTTGTGCCCAGTCTTGGTGGTTTCTGGACCTGATCTTCGGAGTCTGGTCCAAATAAGACAAATTGTCTTGCAGGTCCGTACTCTCCTCCTCGTCCACAGTGGGAAGTTTGGACGGGACTCTGATGTTGAGAATCTCATAGCCTTCAGAAATCAAGCTGAACAGCTGCTGATCTTTGGATTTTATCTCCTCCAGGTCTGCCTTCGTTGGCGTCTTCTCCTCTTTGACGTTTGGCAGGGAAACCTCCGCCATCTCTGGTCTCTCTACTCCCAAAGCCGAAGCGGACCTTGAACTACTAGGTCGGCTCAGCCGGTCCCCCAACCTGCTGCTTCTCCCCCCGGACCTCGTCCTCCTACGGACTACCTTGTCCTCGTCGAAGACGATGGTGATCTTCCCCGCACCTCCAGAGCCCTCCATGCTGTAAGCTTCAGACGTGGAGCTCGCCTCAGAGGCCCAGGGTGTAGAGCAGCGGCTGGAGGCCGTCTCCCAAGTGATACCGCTGTCCTCGCTCTGAACTGTCACCATGGAAAAAGACGGGTCCACCATGAGGCACTGGAGCTTGGGCTTCACAGAGTGGTCCTGGACGACTTCTCGCAGACTTGAAACAGAGAGGACGGACAGAGTCAGAGGCAGGAGAGCGGGCTGTTTGTGCCCCTCCAGTGCATTACCAAACAGCCCGAGTGCAAGAGGAGATCTTTCTGGCTCAGCTCTTGGAAATCCGAGCAGAGAACAAACTAATGAATCAAATCAAAACACATTTGAACAACACTAACCTGTATTCATGTCTTGCAGCTTAACAAATCCGAGCTGAAAACAAGGTGGCACATCATTTTGCCTCTCAAGAGGATTACTTGAGCAGTGCAGCGCTGCGGTACTGGGCTAGATGACTGGTGCCAAGCTGCATGTGGGAGCGATACTCCAAAAAAACGAATGATTGAATGCTCTCTGAGCTGTCCCTCTGGCTATGAATACACCTCGGCCCTTGCTGGGCCATGGCGGGGTGACGTCCACAAAACGTCATTGGTGTGATGTTCGAGACGAGATACCTGGCTTTCTCAGATACACCCAACATATCAGTGTCTTCTACTATTTAAGACATGGCAAGGTCAATTCAAAGCATGATAAATGAAAAGGTAAAACATGGGAGGAGTAAGAGAGCGTTGTTGAAGAGCTCCTGACTTTGAGTATTAATACTCAGTAGACGGATTTAATTTTTCCCTTTTTTTAAGAAAGCAAGTTATGTGTAAGAAAATGGAAACATGTTTTTATCTCCAAGCAGAGGAGAAACGTCTCAACATAAAGACCCGTTGATGATAATCAACAAAAATTAAGCCTAAAAAGTACCTGTTATGCAGCTCTTCCACTTCGTCTTCATCATCCTGGCTGAAGGCTTCATCCTGCAACGCTTGCAGCTCTGTCATTTCAGAGTCCAGGCTTTCACAGTCCTCCATCTTGGTAATGTCCTTCAGATTACTCTCGCTTTTTAAAGGTTATTTAAGTCCCCAAAGTTGGCTTTCATGTGTTTTTGACTCCAGTCCCTCTGAATTGGGAGTTGGTCTGTCTGTTTGTGTCATTCAAAGTTGGGAACTTCTCTGACTCAGAGAGGGACAGAAATAGCATGGGTTATGAAAACAGGGGAGTGTAGATAAGAGAGGGACGAAGGAGACAGAGAGAAAGGCTGGATTTCACTACTTAATTAAGATAAGCACACCAACAAGTGGCCTTAAATAGAGTTACAGATTTCCAGACATTAGAAGAAGTCTTTTGTGACGGTGCACCCTTGTGAGTCCTCATGGTCCACGGCCAACAGAGGCGATGTGGCTTTAAATTCAAAACCCCCCATTTGCCAAGTTATAAATAGGCCTTGTGCTCAAACCATACCTCTGGTTGCTTTGCTCCTGGTGGGACGGGATATGTCCCAAAACCAAACACACGTCTTGTAACATATCTGCCACCAAGCATTGCTGGCACTATGCAGAAGTCATTAAATTAGGTTTAATAAAACTACGACCTGCCTGAACTGCATCAACAGATAATGACTTACATGTCAACCTCAACACAGAGACCGAGCACCTTGCAAACAAAATTCATACCCCTTGAACTTTTTGTTTAGGAATGGTGGTCTAGTGGTTAGAGCATCGCACATATGTCCTGGAGGTTTTGGGTTTGATTGCCACTTTGAGTCCCTGAGCAACACCCTCAGCCTCAGAATGCTCCCTGGGCACTACACAGTAGAACCGCACTGAACCAGATGTTGGTGCCTTCGGCAGTGTGGGCAGATGTCAAGTCCTAGAAAAAGGAAATCAGCATCTCCATACAGCTTGTCTGCAGAAGGAATCTGACGTGGTCTAACTTTTCCTGGTAAATGGCTGCTCTGAATGTGGATCAACACCAGCAGATGACATGACATGACACCCCAAACCGTCACCGACGTGCAAACTTCAGACTGGATTCTGTGCCTCTCCACATGTATGAATATACCTGGTTATACCTGGATGCCGAACTCTGAACAACCAGCTTCTTCAGCAGTGACGTTTTGTGGCTTCCCTCCTTGTGCAGGCTGTCTACGGCTGTCTTCTGGACATCTGTCCAGTCAGCAGGCTTCCCCATGATTGCGTTGCCAATTGACTCAGACTAAGAGACCGTTTAAAGCAGGGATCTTCAACTCCAGTCGATCATGACCTGGATGACTGAGAATCATCACCAGCATACCAGAATAAAGTTGTAGTAAAAAGTGAAGTCACACCGTCGTTTGCACAAGTGTTTCAAAGTCCTGACATTAATAATAATTTGATGCTGATTTGCTTAAAATATCTAGTATTTGTTTTTGTGAAATCGATACCAAAGTAAAACTTTACGAGATGCTCAACATTCCTCATTTTAACACAGATTTTGCCTTTTTGTAAGCTCTCATAAAATTACATCTTTAGTTTCACAAATTTAAGACTTACTTCGTGAAAACACCCCCGTCGCACCAAAAGGGGGTCGCTGGTCTCTGGTGCTGTTATTTTAGGGGGTGGCAGGTTGATACGTTTGGGAACACCTGATCTAGAAGTTGCAGGACACCAGAACTCGAGGTCTGTAGTTTGAAACTCCTGGTTTAAAAGCTCAGGAAACCTTTGCATGCGTTTCTAGTTAATTAGTTGATTAAGGTGTGACACTATGCATTTCCAATATTTAACTTTTTCACTATAATTAAATTTTATGAGGCATTTAATTTCAGGTTTTCATTACCTAAATGCCATAATCAGCAAAATTACAGGAAATAAATCATTGAAATCAGTAACTATGTCTAATGAATCTATATAATGTAGGGCGATTATTGAACTTTTTCCACAACACACTATATTTTGGATTTGTACCTGTAGTTGGTCAACAACACAGATTTATCAAATAGGGATGTAAAAAGTTTGAAACTACTAGAATAGTCAATAATTTAGTTTTGTTCATACAAAAAAAAAAGTACTCAAAACACCTTAGATTTAATTTTTCTTAAATAAACAAACTCCATGAAGCACAGAACGTACAAAAAAAAAAGAGCTCAGGAAAATAGAAATCAAAGGCCAAAAAAAGCAAACAGCAAAAAATATATTAAACCCTTTAAAATGTGAAGGGTTCTTTGCCCAAACAAATCCAGTAGGTAGCCGAGACTGTAAGCCCTGAAAACAGCCAGGAGGAGCAGCTCATCACGTCCGTTATACCTCAAACCCCACAGAGGAACTCAGGAGTCACGAGGTGGTGAGAAAACGCAGCAGTAGAAAAGAAGAAACAATGCTGTCAACATCGATTTATAAAAATAGAAACAGGGTTGATATCACTAGAAACAGCGGGTAAACAACCGATGTAAATGTTGTCACCTTCAGAAACGGCGCTGCAGAAAGAGGATAAGAGATGTTTAAACCTTAATGCTGTCAGGTCCATTTAAGCCCTTCTACCAGGGAGAAGACACCTTTCCCAGCCAGGAGAACACGAGAGGAACATGTAGCAGCTAATAAAGATGATCCTGTGTTTATTCGCCGTCTGCAGCGACTGGATGTTGTGTTCAAGTCCTCCGCTTTACCTCCACAGATAACCGTTGTTTTCTTCCCTGTTGTGGCGACTATAAACATCAGGAATTGCACAGATGTGGCATCAAAAGCATTCAGCGGTGAGTGCAGCATTTTTATTCAGGCCCATGAAGGGCATTCAGTCCTCCACCTCCTCCCCTCCCTCGGATGTGTCCGGCGGAGAGCCGCTGAAGCTTCGCTCTCTGCGCAACGCCGGTGTCTTTCATCGCTTCAGCTCCTCGCCAACTCTTTACTGATGATGGTCCTGAGAGGGAGGATGGCGTTCAGGTCCTTCCTCGCGTGCAGGATCCTGGATGACTGCGCAGACGGAGACGGGATTAGGGATAAGATCTGCGCCTGGGAACAAAGATGAGCTGAAGGAACCGCCACCTACCTCAGCAAACTGAGCTTTAATGGCATCAAACTTAGCCTTCTCATGGACCGCTCTGGCAACATTATTCCTCTCGAACGGCTCTGGAACACAAAGATTTACCCTAACATAAAAAAACCCCTCATATCTCATGGTGATGCTTCACTTGATTGACACACCTAGGCTCTTTGTAACGTTCTGTGGGTCAAATACTGAATAATCTGATTTTGTTCTATTAATAAATGCATCAAAACTATGAACTACCGCGACCAAAATGTAGGATGTAGCTCGGTGTACTTTAATATAAATCTTATAAAGATTAGGGAGATATGTTTCATGCATAATTCAGTTGGATTGAAAAACAAAATCACAAGTTTATCTCAATAAATTATCAAAAGGTTCATTTATTTCAGCCAACTCAAAATGCTAAACTCATAGATTCATTAACTCTTATAATTAGGGCATACAGCTGGAGCCATATTTATTTTTTACCAAACGTTTCCCTTCCACGCAACTTTCCCTTGATTTGCTTGGATGTTGCATGTGAACGGGCAGCTTGCTTAGCGAGGACCCGTTGCGGCTCGCCTTCCTGGAACACCGCCAGCAGTCTTTCTCGTGATTGTGTACGCCACAATTTAATGTTCTTGTATTCAAAAATCCTTCATTAGCTCAACTGTTACATTCTAATTTTCCAAAAGAGTGAAGTTTGGGTTGTTGTTAGCTAGAAGATATAACCATCAAGCTTAACAGAAAAACACTTGATAAATATCATTACGTGAGTAATCAATGTGATGATATTACCAGTGGCGTCTCTGCATTTGGGACCAGTGGGGACAGGCCCCATCACATGTCGCTGTGGAGCTCTATGTTCGCAATATTCAATGGGACAGCATCGTTCTTTATAGAGTAATATTATAAAAAAGACTGATTGCCTTACCAATAAAATGATGTTATAAATTTTTGTGTCTGTATATCTAAGTCTGTCAGAAAACTGACAAGCTCAGTAGGCTAAATCCTTTTGAGGCATCGTAATATTGGGGCCGGACCGCCAACGTTTGTTTAAATAACGAACATCTGAAACCGCAGTGCGCACGCCCAACATGCTCTCAGTAGACCTCCGTGGGGCACAAATCCTGTGGCCCCAAGCTCGGATCGTCCAATCAAAATGCTGGAAATGCACACATTACATTTACAATCAGCCGTGCGAGTGTGCGACAATCTAGTGTTGATTGCCCTTGCTAGCTAAGGATTGATGTGAATCTTTTCTGTTCAATAAATTAACTTTATTAGTGAGCCTTTATTTGTAACTTTGTGTATAAAAATTAAATTACATTTAGCTTATATAAAATGGCATTTTTAGTGTGTTGGTTTATGCTAATTTATCCAAAATTGATCAAAGTCAAGGTGTAAGCATCACAAAAAAATATGTTGCTGCTAACAGGTGTTGGGTTTTTGTGCCCCACTTAACTTATGTTAGAGACGCCACTGGATATAGCTGAGTTGTTTTTACTGAAGTTCTGAAATAAATTTACATTTTGCTTTTATTCACGTTAACTGAGATTTTAAACTTTGAAATGATTAAACAGAAAACTCCTGAAGTTGATCTCTGTCTGGTTGGCCACTTAAAGAGTCTTATTAAACTTCTGCATTCTAACTTTAGTTAATTTTAGTCTGCAAAACATCAGAAATATTTTTTTTTGTTTTACAATTGAACTTTGACGGTTTTCAGAATCATTAAACAGCAGCGGGTCGTTTTCCAGGCCCTCACAGGATGTCACGTGTCCACGTAAATGTTTACCTTCCACACATATGAACTTGTTTCTCCACTCTTGAGAGTTGGTCTTGGGTAACGTTGTGGCCTCGCGAACAGAGATCACTTGCTTATCCCAGCTGCAACACACCAAGTCCCCACACTTGTTATTTAGAGCTCTCCTGGCACCGCAGCCGTCATTTCAGCACCGTTTAGCAGACACGAAGGTTTGCAGAGTCAAACTCTCCAGCTTCCCTTTATTTCCACTCAGTTATATGAAAATTAAGCCTTTTCTACGTCTATTACAGGCTATGCTGCATTACCGTCATGTGACAATAGGACGTGCTTTAAAACAAAATAAACTAATTCTCTATTGGAGCAGTAAAATCTCACACTGAAAAGTTTCGGAAAATCCAACCTTTAAATTGAGAAATATGCATTTCGTTCCGTTAAGAAATGATTGCTGCAAAATCTCTGGAAGAAAAAAAAAACCTTTTGCAAAAGTTATATTTAACATTGAGCTGATCAGCGTTTCTGTGTCGTGGGGATGTAAATCTATCAACGCACTCAGAGGAATTCTTCCTTTCAGCCACTCTTTAAGATGGGAAAGACAAGGGAACATGTCCGACAAGTGAGGATCTGTTGTTTGAGTCAGGAAATGTATCCAGTCACAACTGTGACAAACAAGGCTGTATTATGACTTAATGATGGTGAAAAAAAGATTATTTAAAAGATCCACTAAGCCCACTGTGAAAAGTGCAGCACAGAGAGGCATCTTGGCGTCTTTCAGCTGTTTCTCATATTTATCCACAGCTGTTTTGTTTAGAAAATGTCCCTGTGAGACATCCGGGATAAAACTTTGATTCACGGATGCCCTTTTATAATCCACATCGAGATTAATATTGTATATCGGCATTGAGCCTAAGAATATCGCCCAGTCCTAAAATGGGTGATCCTCGCTGTAAACAACAGTTGAGGCTCAATTTTTCTTCTAAACTAGGAACCTTGCTAAACTTCATGACATCAAGAAGGCATCGTGACTCCAGGACATTTTAAAGAAGAATCCCATCAGCAGTGTGAAAATGGATGTGAAAACTTGTGGATCCTTCAGCAGGATATTGATCCAAAACAAATCAACACCAGAAATGGATCCTTGGACAAAAAAATGAACCTTTAATGTGCATCCCAGTCGCCACACCTAAATCCTGTAGAAAGCTGAAGAAAGGAGCGAAGAAGGGAAGAACGGGTGATCTAGTGAGAAACCGCGGTTAGCGTCGTAGGAAAAGATCGAGTACGGTCCGATCGGCTGGAGGGTGTGTAGAAGGCACCAACAACAGGGATGCTGATGTCACGTCCTGAATTTGTTAAAAACAAATATTTATCAGCTTTTAAAAAATTACTTCATTTAAAGACTGGATGTTTCTAAATCGTTCAGTGTGAGGTTATTGTTTTTAAGGGTTTTACCAGATCTCGACCGCTAAATGTGGCGGGTTACGTACAAAAGGAGCACAGTCAATTAGCACCGATCCCGCACAAAGATCGGCCAACGTGTGCTCATCTGGCGGGTTTTTTAGTTCAACTCCTCAAACGTGGCTCGGCACATTCTGCAAATACAGGGATCGTGTATGTGGTGCTAGAGCCGTGTAAGGCCAGAGGTCCCACCTGCTGCCGCCCCTCAGCCAGAAACATAAAACCAGAGAGCAAGGATGCAGGAAGGTGAGGACAGACGCAAGACTCGAGAGGGGAGGAAAAGCTGGCAGCAAGAGATGAAGAACAGGATGAGGAGCGGCAGCGAGAAAAATGGAGGACGGACCCACCCGCCCGCCCCGCTTCAACCCCGATACCTGAACTCTGTGGCGTAGTATCTGAGAAAGCCCAGCAGCAGCTCGCCCAGAGACGACCGGTTAACTGAGACGTAGGGAGGAATGTTTTTGGGTCCATCTGGAACCTTGTCGATGTCCATGGTGGGACTGAAGCTCCCCTAGAAACCATGACGCAGGACAAAGGGATCGCAGTTAAAACCTGCCCATCATCCACTTAGACAGTCACTTTATGTGTGAACGATGCCCAGTGCATGCACGGTCCACTTCTAAAAGCTGAAAAATAAGCAGAGAGCAAACCCAGCACACTTACAGGGTGAGCCCTTTGGAGAGATGGGAGGACAGGTTTTCTAAGAGCTGGTAAGAGAACAACACGTTATGCGAGTTAGGTTATAAAGACAGGAGTAGAGACGGGCGTTTTTCTCTGTCTGCAGCTTCACTGACTCTGGAGATAGTGAAGGACCATCAGCACCAGCGTGTAGCTGCTCAGCGTTCCTTTGCTGGCGTCGTTGATCTGGCTGTGCCGCGCCCACTTCTTCGCCACCAGGATCATGGGCCTAATCCGGACGTCGGCTGAAGGAGGCGACACCGACGCAGCGGGTAAAAAATTCAGACCGTTTCCAGGAGCAAACAGAAGCTGGCAGACGAGGGGGGAAAGCATTTCACCCACCGTAAGCGTAACTTCTCAGGAGGAAGGTGTTCCTGATGCCCACCGTGTTGTTGATATTCAGGTCAAACTCCAGATAACTGATGCGGATTAGGAAAAGCAGAAAGTCGTTTAGGACCACGCCGAGACGTGAACACAAGCTTAGATGACTGACGGCTCCTACCTGCCTCTCTCTCTGAACTTGAGGATGGGGACTTTAGCTCTTATCAGCTGAATCCTCTCAAGATATGCTACAAATTAAAATACACGTTTAAAGATTCACAGATGCTCATCTTGGTAAAACCTGAAAGCACTTTAAACTGGGTAAACACCTCCCTCTAGTGGACTCTAATAAAAATAATTATTCTAACAGTAAAAGTACCCACGTTCGAGCAAAAATATTCACACCACTTATGGTTTTCCACCTTTTGTCACATTAAAATCATAAAATTAAATGTATTATACTACAGATGTAAATGTTAGACCGACACAAAGCAGTGCATGACATTTTTGAGGCGGGAGGAAAACCATGCAGGCATTTAACGTATTTATTTCAATAATAACTCAAAATCTGAGAAGATGAGCATTTGTACCCCTCCCAGTAAAGTAGAATCACCTTTCTATGCAGTCCCAGCTGCTGTCCTTTCATGTTTGCCCCTTCCTGTTTGGAAAGTAGATCAAGCTCAGTCAGCCTAATGAGATAAAGTTTAGGATACAGCTACATAACTCTTCGTCAAACTTCTCAACAGCTTCATCTCTGACCTGTCTGCAGTGTTCTCTGGTCTTTATGATGCCGTTTATTCTCTAATGTTCTCTGAAAAACCATCGCAGAATAAACTGCATACGGGTGGAGCCTATTTGCCGTTTGGGTGACTCCGGATTTTATTTAGGGGTATCAGAGCCAAGGGACAGCGAATCCCACTGCACACCACCTCTCACATTTTGTAAAACCATTCATCTTCTGTTCCTCCACACATGCATGCACTTCTTTGTGTCGTTCTGTCACAGAAAACCTTCTGGCTGCAACCCAACAAAATGTGAAAAGGTTCCAGGGGTGTGAATACGTTTGCAAGGCACTGAAGAAAGAAGGTAGATGAGGCGAACTTTAAAGATTACAGAAAAGATGACAACAAATTCTAATTGTTTTTGAGTAAAAAAAAAAAAAAAGACTTACGGAGTGATCTGAAAGCCCTTTGGAGCCGATAGAGGACATCGATTGGATTGGGCCGTTTCTGAAGCAGGAAACAGATGACAGCACAGAACATTTGGGAGGAATATAAAATCCATGTAAACGGTTGTGATCTGAAAGAATGACGCAGGATGACCCAAACATACATTTCCCGTAATCACAAGACAGAGGTCAGCGTCACTGCTCCGGCAGCCCAGTCCGTTCATAGAAGATCCGGTCAGGTAAAGCCGCGCCGCTGAGAGAAACATAACTTCATGAGAAGAAAAAAAAAAAAGACAACACGGTGCTAAGAAGACAACTAAACCCATGCGATCCAAACCTGGAAATATGTGCTGTATGTCCTCTTGGAGCCGTGCCCGGCACGCCTCTTTCCTGTTCAGATCTGCAGGCTGTTGCTGGCAGGCGTCAAACAGCTCCACCATCTGGCTACTCAGCTGAACACACCGATATAGTCAACGCTCAAACACGCCATGTCTGCACGCAAACACATCTCCAGACTTCAGAGAGAGATCGGCTCTACCTTGTCCTTCATGTAGTCCTGGATGCTCCTGGAGCCGTCCGGCACAGCGAGCACCGGCGTGTTCAGATAGCAGGCCGGACTGGGAGAGCAGTGATCGAACCCCATGAGGGCTGATCTGGAGGTCTCCGCCACTGCTTGGTCAGGATGAGCCGCCCATCTCAGAGAGGAGGCTGGTGACGGCGGGGGCAAAGGGTCAACTCGTTGGCGTTTGACAGCATGAGCGCTGTACTCGTTGTGGCGCCTCCTGCAAGGGTCGACATGATCAGGATGCGCCTCTCGGTTGGACTGAAGGCAAGCGTTCGTTTAGCAGAGGTGAAAAATGGACGGCGATCGTTCAGTTGTAAAGAAACGGTGCTTACTTGCGCCCACCCGGTACGTTGGCCGAGGGCGGAGGGGCGGCTGGAGAGGCGTACGGCGGAGGCTTCCATTCATAAGGAGACAACCTCTCCGTGTTCAGGAAATTAAAGCTGAGCAAACAAAGAAAAACAAAAAAACACAACAACAACAACAACATGGACAAATTAATATATAGAGCAGGGGTCTTCAACCCTGGTTCTGCATGTTTTCGCTGTGCCTCTCCTACACCAAACCTGAACCAAAGGACGTGACCTCAGCAGCCATCAAGGGCTGCAGAGGCCTGTTGATCAGCCGTTTATTCAAGTCAGGTGTGCGGAGGCAGGGAAACACCGAAAACATGCAGCACAGTGGCTCCTGAGGACCAGGCTTGTAGACCCCTGGTTTACAGCATAAAACATCAGACAAGTAAACATTTACTGTATGAGTGAGGAATTAGAGACAGTTTGTGGCTTTTCTTTGTCGTTCTTTGTCGGTTGTTTTCACGCTCTTTGGTGCTGAAAAGACGGAAACATCGGATAATTTATCATAAATTCAAAATATTTGAATTTATCAAATACCAGCCATGAAACGTTTGGTGATCAACGGGTCAAATTATTTCTCTTTCCCACTGAATGGTTGGGCACCGCCGAGCACAGGAACTACAGCAGTTTCCCTTGGATTACACTAAGCTCCTGTTTTCTCTTCACGTCTTGTTTTGTCTTTTCTATCTACTCGCAGACGGAGCCTTAACAAAAACGCTCATTAAATTCAGTTTCTTTACGCACCGTCCCTTTACTGCGCATGAAAAACTAAATATGAATTTGAGATGGCCTGAAAATCAGCTGGTGGCCGGAGACAGGTGAGCTCTGATCGGAACATCGTCTTTTGGAAACAACTGAGGCCAGACTCCACCGACTGTAAAGGGATTAAACACAAAGGCTACTATTTGTTGATAATTTGGTCTCTTTTGAAAGAAAAGGAAAATTCTCTTTAATCGCAGAGCTGTGTAATACAGACTGCTCTCTGTCACACATCGCCCGGGGTCATGTTAGAGATAATTAACGGCTGTTTACAACAGAAAGGATTCAGAATTTCTACAATGAAAAAAACACAAATGACTTACCGATCAAATATTTAAACAGTGCAAAGTTTTTTTTTCTCCCCCCCATCTACTATTATGTATCTATAGATAGATAGATAGAATTCATATTGCGTAAAAGTGCAATATTTTTGCCAGCTATTTCAGACAGTGATACAGTTCTTTTATAGAGATTCATTACAAGCTTTTTTTCTTGTAGTTTTGATTATTATGGCTTAAGGGTCAAGAAAACCCAAAATTCTGTGTCTCAGAAAGTTAGAATATCACATTAGACCAATCAAAAAAGGATGTTTTAAGTACAAATGTCAGGCCTCTGAAACGTACGTCCATTTCTACGCCGTCGCTACTTGGCTGGAGTCCGCTTGCATGAATTACTGCATGAATGCACCGTGGCAGAGAGGCGATCAGCCTGTGGCTCCGCGTAGGTGTCGTGGAAGCCCAGATTGCTTTGATAGCTGCCTTGTGCGTCGCTGGGTCTGGTGTCACCCGTTAGTTTTTCTACGGGGTTCAGGTCAGGGAAGTC
Source organism: Fundulus diaphanus (assembly GCA_037039145.1). Taxonomy (NCBI): domain Eukaryota; kingdom Metazoa; phylum Chordata; class Actinopteri; order Cyprinodontiformes; family Fundulidae; genus Fundulus; species Fundulus diaphanus. The sequence continues at coordinate 29,151,666 of CM073127.1, forward strand.
TGCTGGCCAATCATGAACAGGAACACCACGGTCATTGAACCAGCTTTTGGTACCTTTGGCAGTGTGGGCCGGTGCCAGGTCCAGCTGGAAAATGAACTCAGCATCTCCATGCAGCTGGTCTGCAGCGGGACGCATCAAGTGCTCTAGAATCTCCTGGTAGATGAGTGCGTTGACTGTGGACTTCAGAAAACATGGTGGACCAACGTCATCAGATGACACGGCACCCAAACCATCACCGACTGGAAACTTCACACTGGACTTCAACCAACGTGGTTTCTGTCTCTCCACTCTTCCTTCAGACTCTAGGACCTTGATTTCCAAATTTAATGCAGAATTTACGTTCATCTGCAAACAAGATTTTAGACCACTGAGCAACAGTCCTGTCGTTTTTCTCCTTAGCCCAGGTGAGATGCTTCAGACATCGTCTCTGGTTCTGGAGTGGCTTGACACGAGGGATTGCGTAGCCTACTGACCCAGACTGAGAGACTGTGTAAAGGCTCAGGAAACCTTTGCAGCGGTTTTGAGTTAATTAGCTGATTAGGTTGTCACACCATGCATTCCCAACAATTAACTTTTTCACAGTATTCTAATCATCTGAGACACTAAATTTTGCTCAGCCGTAATAATCTAAATTTCAAGAAAAAAAAAAAGAGGCTTGGAATACATCCCTGTATGTGTAATGGTTCTACTTTCTAAATGACTGTCAAAAAATATCCCACTTTTACGCTGTATTTTTGAGATGTACTAGTATTAGATTGGACACAGAAGTGATTTATTTTGAAAAGTACTGGTAGAAAAGACAGAATATTGTGGGCACACATTTTATGATCAAATGGTGAGCTTTAATCTGCAAATGAAAAAGGCGTCAGATCTTTATAGTTGGGCTTTATCTGTATGGGTACATTTGTGCCATTTCCCAGATAATTCTGTTGTAGTTGCAGATTTCAGTAATGCAGATAAAGACAGATATGTAACCTTGGGGTGTTTTTGGAAAATAACTTATTTCACTACAAACATTGTATTGTGAAGACAGATCGATTCCTGATTCGTCCAGGAAACAGAAGGTTTTTGGCATTTTGTTGTTTTGTGTGGGATGAAAAGGATTTTCTTTGTAAAAGCTTATAGAGTTAAAGTTCTGTTAAAAGAGCTCACAGACCTTTACCTCTAGTGGAGTTATGAAACCCTCACATGTCAAGCCAAGGTTGTGCAAAGCTGACTCTGTGCTTACTTGACCATGGAGATAACTTAGGATTTCTGGGAAAACATATTTCTACTGCTGCTGGATAAACGGAGCCTGATGCAGACATGCTATCAAGAATGATTTATCAAAACGCGTCAGAGACGACAACCATTTAGAACTCCTCATCCATAGTGTTTGCATTTTATTCTCTGAGACAGCTTGAACATTTTGCTGGTGTGTGTATGACCGGCTAGACAAGGTCTGCAGTGTTTTTCCTAATTCGTTTTGATAGTATATTTTTCAAGAAAAGACTTTTGTCTGCTCCTGCTTCCTCTTGGATCACGGTTTCAATAATTTCTTAACAGGTAGCTTTTCTACATGAACAAAACAGAACAAAAAAGAAGAACAACGATAAAACCAGAATCATCCCCCTCGGTTTAGTCGGGTTGACTCAGCCGAGGTCCCAGAAATATTACTCAACAGATATAGGTGTGAGTGAGATCTCGTTGCAGATAGCATCCCAATAATAAAATCAGCCCAAAATACTATGAATATTATGACTCCCTAAACAACACATGACTTAGATGACAGTCTGAATTCAGAAAACATTTAAATGGATCTTCTATTTCTGGGTAAATCTCAGAAAATCTAGATTGAAAACAAAGACCTGTGTAGTGTTTTTTAATCAAATATGATACACCTCATCTGTGTTGCTCATTGAAAGTGAGGTTTGTAGTTCTTCAAGAGAAATCAGCTGATGTTGCTATCGGCAGCTCAGAGCTTTTAAAATCATAGAGGACAACACTGCAAAAGGGCAATTAAAAGTAGGTAAAATTTTCTTGGAATGAGTGTATTTGCCCTTGATTTGAGCATGTAAATAAGATTATCTGCCAATGGAATGAGTATTTTGACCCCTAAAATAAGAAAATTAGATATACTGCACTTGAAATAAGATGATGGAGATGTAGGAGTTGTTCCTATTTTAAGTGCAAAAGTCTTATTCCATTGGCAGACCATTTAAACTTGTCTGCTCAAACCAAGGACAAATACACTAATTTCAAGAAAATGTTGCTAACTTTTAGTAGCCTTGTTGCAGTGAACTCGTCATTAATTACATCCTGAAACTCTGTGATGACTTCTCTTGTCTGAGCTACTTCAATAAAAGAAATAAAACAGCCAATAATCATACTGGAGAAGTTCTACTGTTGCGGACTTGAATACTGAACTGCACCAGTTTACAAAAGGAGCCACTAAAATGAGAAGAAGCCACTGAAGGTGAGATTCAACAAGTCTCTTACTGCACGTCAGTTCAGGCTCTTCCTTCGACAGACTCGCCTGTTGGCAATAATTTTATTGTAAGTGTGTAAGCTGTGTGATGTTTATGGTGTTTTGTTTTTGAATTATTTTATGGTCTTTATTATTTATTTGCTCGCTCAATGATGCTTTTATGGTATGACAGGTCTCTGTCTCACTTTATCTGTTAAGATGTCGTGTTGAATTGAAATGCCTGTCATTGTTTTGTACTTTGTAAGCTTTGCAATAAATATATTTTTTTTAAATCACCTGTTGGCAGCTTCCGGTCCCCAGTAGCGGAAGTCCTGACGCAGGGGGGCTCGCGGCGGAGGGTACGGCTCGCTACTGCCGGCGGACCGCGGCGTCGGCGTCCTATTGCGGTAAAACATGCCGAGGATCTCCACCAGGCTCCAACATCAACTTTGCTGATGTTTTAGAAAGAAACAAAAAAAACAGTCCGACAGAAACAACTAAGGCTGGAGAACACGAGCGATGCGCTATAACCTCAGCGCGGCTGGAGAGGTTACCAAGTAAATCGAAACTTAGCGCCCAGGGCTACGAGGCTAACTGCTTTAGCTGGCTAAAGTACAGCATCGATGACCTCCGTGTAGCAGAAAATGAATGAGATTTGTTCTGGTGGAGCAACAACAGCATCGCCGCTAAGCTGTCACTGAACGCTGTAAAACATTTACTCCCCAAAACAAACTCATCCCTGCGACACTTACCCAAATATCATACCACATGTAAACAAAACTAAAGATGATGACGCCCAGCGTAAGAACTTCCGCGTTGATTTCATGACGTAACGGAACTGGATTTAAAGGAGACGTGTGTTTTAAAAAATACCCCGAAGTCTAAGGTGAAAAAGGCTTGGGAATAACTAAGTATATTGTCGTTAAAAAAATAAAGAATACAATGCATTGTAAGTAAAAAGTTTGATAAGAATAACTTAAAGAAGGTTTATAGGTAGAGAAACCACAAATCCAATGGGAACCATTTAGCTCCCTTAAGGGTAACCTGAGATTTAATAAACATGGAAAGATTTCATCTGACAATGATATTTCAACAACCCCTGTGTAATAGCGCTTATCTCAATGCAGACAGCAGGTAATGGACTGAAATATTGCCAATAAGAAGGAATGTTCATGGGTTAACTATATAATCAGCATTCTGGTTGGCTAAGAAGCTATTTTCTTGGCCAGAAAGTTAGTGGAAAGGATAACATGAACTCGCAGCCAGAGGCTATAGTTTACGGTCACTAATATAACTGACTGAAATAATTTTTAAATCCATCCTTACAGGACGGTTTGCACATGCTTGTTAAAATGTTGCTTAAGGTAGGAGAGGTATATTCTGAAAATATACAAATTGATTGGATTTGCATGAGGGCCGTGAATCAGATAAGTTCATTATGATCACCATGGCTGCTATCAACTTATCTATCATCAACTGTCATGAATAGAACATCCGCTTTTACATCTCCTCCCACACTTCATAAAGTTCCTCCAGTCAGTAAATGAACAATTGACATCACGGGGGCATGTAAAGTTAACAGCAGGGGTGTAAATAACTTATTGAGTTTGTTGAATTTAAAAACTCTTTTAAAAACATATTTGTACTTATTGTCTTTCAACACAGCATGAGACTTTTTGCTTTTACCCTGTCTTATTGTGTTTTTTTCCTTGTTTCACATTTTAAATATTTAATCTTTTATATGATCAGCACTTTGTCACAGCCGTGGTTGTTTTAAAATGCCTTACAAATAAATTAAGTAAGTAAATAAGCAGGCAAGCAAACAAGCAAGTAAGTAAGCAGTGTGGGTTATAAAGTCTAATAGAAGCAACTTCATAAACCAAAAAGGAGCCTGTCAAGCTACAACAAAATGCAATGAACCCCTAAGGTAAAGGAAACAGGAGACACATTCATTCACACAGGCTATGGGTCTCTAAACTTGTGATTTTAATTTTAGTTCATCAATAATAATCATAGTTTAAAATGTATTTTTAAATGTATCTTAATGTCAAATTAAAAAGACATATTTTGCAGGGATGAACCGGTTCAAGGGTCATTCTTTAAATGCGGTGGCATTTGGTGTCATAGATTGTTTCAAAAATATATTTTATTTTATTTATTTTTATATTTTCTCTTTAAAAACAGACTCTAAACTTACTGAAACTAATGGTCAAACTTAATCTGCTAAATGTATTTATTTTTCATTTGTTTAAAATATGCACCACAAGTAATATGTCCACTGTGTTATCCACAAAAGCATAAAAGTTTAAATGTGTTTAAATTGTATGAAAGCTTTGAGAACTACATTTTTAAATAAATTCTTACTCTCTTCTGAATTACATATGTATATTCACTATCAAGTTATTTTAAATCTTTTTTAATAAAAAAAAATGCTGCATATAGCCATGTAGATTCAAAATGTAGATTGCAAGGCAAATTACGCACATATTTTTGCATGTATTATCCAACAACTCTATTATTATATCAATAAGAAAACATATATTAGAAATATTCAGTTTAATGAATTTAAGGCAAAAAACACAGTGGACAGAAGGAACAAAGTGGGAAGGCAAATCCAAATCTTTATGATATTTTGTTTTTCAATCAATCAGTTAATATTGTATGTCCAGTCTGTTAAGGGAGTGTCCACTGAGTTATCCAAGTTAGGTTAACACAGTGGAAACTTTATAATAAAAACAGAAATAAGGTTAGCTTTATTAGCTTTATGCTAGCAAGATTTTGGATAACTAATAAAAATGTATATCCTAAACCATAAACAATTATTTTTTTTTTTTTTATAAAACATCATTAACATAGTGGATGTCTTATGATTGTCCACACTAAATATTCATAAAAACAGCAAAAATTATTTTTTTAAAGATCTGGTGTGACTTCATATCAGCCGAAGTCATGTAGGAGTGGGCGGAGCTTTCTTAAAGGGCTACTTACGTAGGCTAACGAGAGTAAACCCAGGGGCAAACAATAAATGGTACTTTTAAACAAAAACAATTTTTTCTAAAAAAAAATACAGTATGTATAATGCCTCATCCAGCTTAATAACATTATTAGGAAAATTTGGAGAAAATAGCACAATTTATTTGGCCATGTTTCTTAAAAGTGAAATTGGAAACTGCAAAATCTTAAAAAAATAAATATTTTTTGAAATGTTACCTTGAGGAAAATTCCTTTAATTTCAGTTTTATATGGTTTTATAATAGACCATTGCTGATACCACACAAAGAGTAAAAAAAAAAAAAAAAAGAAGAAGAATTTATCCAACTGTATTTTTATATATTAAAAATACAGTTGGATTCACGCTGGGGACCACATAAGAATGACCCTCAAGTATTTTATACTTTGACTAAGAAATGATCTAATGCAGCCAAGACTCCTCAAAAACAGAGAAACAGCCCTAAAACCTTGGTACCTAATTGAAAGCTGTGGATCAGAGATCAAATCCAAGTGTAATGACCTACAGATTAAAAAAAAAAGAATTTAATTATTCTTTTATTATGTATCCTTGTCCCGCCCTGGCAAGATGTCACCCTTGGTGGTGAGCCACGCTGTCCACACCATAACCCAGCTCTAAGTGATGGTGGTGTTCTGTCAGATAGCCATGCATGTCAGAATAGCATACATATGGTAAGAGCGCATGCGCACGCATGCGCTTTCTGCAGGAGGTCCGCGATATTGAGAGGAGTCGTCAGCTTGTCATACGCGAGAAGAGACACAATAAAAAGTAAGTAAATAAATTAAATTTAATGCTGCTGCAGCTGCAGTAAACTACAAAACACGCCCTGTTTAAATTCACGTCCCCCAGTTCCTTAATATTTTTGGGTTGGATAACATGTCTGCTAACTTGGATAGCATGTCGTGTATGTGATATGTTAACCTGAAAAGCCTTCATGTTCCGGAGTAAGACAGGCAAGTATACTGTCCTCTCACCTTTTTAACATCTACATAGATGAACTTAATGTTGGCATCCACCGTTACCAACATTAAATGAATCAGACGTATGAAAACGCAATTTTTACCCACACTGAAACTGGGGCAAAACCAGTGTTTCACTTTTGAAACAAATCCTTATCTTCATTAATGTACATGAAAAGCGTTCATGTTAATTTTGTTTTTATATGTGCTTTACATTTACACATATTTAGTTTATGCAAATTGAGGTTGTTTTTGGAACATGAAGGCTTTTCAGGTTAACAGATCACATACACGAGTACAGCCACCTGGGTTATGTATTAGTCACTGTCAGTGTGACTTTTGCCTCAATTAATATAAGACAGGAGATGTTCTTGAGTCACTTGAAGTCCCTGTGTTCACCAGGCGTTGCCAGGAAGGACATGGCATCCACCAGTGTTGTCAATAAAAAATTGGGATCTCTCAATTGCATTTAAACTCGCTGTTGTGTTTTCTGCAGTATTTCAAGAATTGCATTGTTGGATGCACATGCATAAATATGTTGATTACAAGGTTTTTTTGTATTAAATCGGAATAAGAAAGGATGTATATGAAGAAGCTTTCACTACAAACTTTTTGTTATTTATTTTAATTTTGTATTTCTTGTCCTAAGAGCTGATATTTCACAGAAATGTCATATTATTGCAGCACCAGTTGGCGTGTTTAGTAGCAGGAGTAGGTGTGTTTTGCAAACAGGACCCAAAGACATATCCCAAGCCAGACTGCACATCGCTACCACATTGTATCAACATCGAGGTGAAAGAACAATTACAAAGAAGTCTTGTTTTCCAGTTTGTTGGCTGAATGTTCGGAGATTTATAGCTTTGGACAGCTATGATTCTAAGAAGTTTTTGGTCAGAACACATGAAATTTTATTAATGTTGGGTATTAAGAACCAGTTCCACTGTTCTGGGAACTGTGGAAGTCTGTGTGAAACCTGTTGATCTGTTTTGTTAATATTCTAACAATCAAAAACACAAGATGGCTTAGGAGCATATCAACGAATTTTTCATTCCAAACGGAACAAATTTTCCCTTAGGCTATACCGGAACAGTCCAAAGCATTAAAAAAATCCAAAGATATATGACATACTAAATTGCAGTATTTTCTGTTATGTACTAGTATAACATGATGGCTTGTCAACAGAATATAAAGAGGTAGTACTTGACTATTTTTGGTAAAGTACACTCTAAATGCCTTTATTTGTTCCCAGACAAGGTGGAAGAGTACTGTGTGGAATGCAATATGCTTCACTGTAATGCTTCAGAGAACATCATTGACATGGTAAACAACTAAACTGTACAACTTAACGCTTCAAACACATTACACTTGCTAACTCATAACTGTTTTCTTTTTCTGTCCACTTCACAGATACAGTGTGACTGCTGCTCAAGGTGGACACACAAAGAATGTGCCACAGACATGGGTGACATGTTCAAATGTAAAAAGTGTAACTTAAATTAAACAGTTTTACCCCACCAGTAACAGTGTGGATTATTACAAATACAGACGTAAAATGTTCTACATTAAATATAGTACATCATACAACTGATGTCATTGGTATTAATCAGGAAGTCATACAGTGGCTAATAACAAAGTGTATGGCAATCAGACAGGTTAAGGGATGCATCAGGAAGTCATACAGTGGCTAATAAAGTGTTATTACATTAGCAGCTTTATGACGATCTAACACCGTTTTAATAAAGATGATTAAATATAAAATATGGTGAAATTGCCGTTGTTCTGTCAGATAGCCATACGCTGTCAGGAAAGCACACATGCAGTCAGTACGCATGCCCGCGCATGCGCATTAAGAAGTCCGACCGTCAGTGGAGTTGTCAGTTCAGCATACGCAACAAGTTATGACGAAAATAAGTCATTAAATTGTTTATAATATGACATAATATGATAACTAGATAAATATACATGCGTTGTCATGGTTTAAAAGTGTATTTAAAGCAGATCTGGCTGCAGCTGCAGTCAATTACAACACAGGCCCGTGTAAAACTCATTAACCTACTTAACTGCTAAGTCAGGATGCCATATAACTGTTAATAACAAAGTGTATGATGATCTACGTCATGATTTTATGTTACTGATCAAATAAAATCATGGTAATGACAACGTATACATGTCTGAGCTAAGCGTATGACTATCTGACAACGTATGCTGATCTGACAGATATAGCCATCAGTTTGTCATACCCGTATGACGATCTGACAACGCATGGCTATCTGACAGAACAGTGGCTTACCTGGATGTGGGCCTCCAGGTGAAAGAATCTAAACCCTGAGTTTCCAGGTTTCTATCTTACGCCCAAAGATCACACACTGCCTTCTTGGTCGAGTCTTCCATTAGTTCCCCTCCGGTCTGGCAACCCGCGTGAGCACGTTTCACCTGGACAAACTTATTTTGAACAACAGAAAGCATCAAAACGACATCAGTCCCTGGAGTACAGAGCGACGTCACTGCGGAGGACGGTGGTGACGTCGGCAGTGGGAGGGAAGCGGATGCATCATCCAGATGTGGGGCCTGTTGGAGGGAGGCGGGGGGGGGGGGGGGGGTGCAGCGAGGGCTCTGTGGATTGTTGTTGCTGGATCAATAACACACTGCAGGATAATTTAATACAGGCTTCCGTGGGGATGCTGGCATTCCACGCGTGTTCCAGTGGGAGAGGTGGGGCAGGAAACATGAACTGGTGTTGCAGAAACACAAAAGGCAACTTTGAGAGGAAACGCTAATAAAGAGTGCGTGTAATAGCTGAGGAGTGGACGCGCAGGAGTGGGGGGGGGGGGGGGGTGTTGCCTGTGAGCGTGTGGTAATAGGCTGTGAGGGAGAGAGAGGGAGTGGGAGAGACGTGGACGGCGATGCTGCGCGCTGCCTTCTCGCTAAATGAGGATTGTCTTTTCCCAGTTTGAGCAGCAGCAGCAGAATCAGCAGCAGAGCTTCTCCACCCTTCCTGCGAGGATTCACACAGCCACAGTCCGTGGGATCTTCTCCATCACCAGCAGGATCTGCGCCGGGCTCCAGCAGCGCGCTGCCGCCCCAGCTGCTCCATCACCGAGCGACCAGGAGGAGGAGGAGGAGGAGGAGGAGGAGGACATCTGACCACCGGGCCATGTGCACTACGACATGTATGCGTGAATTCATGCGGTGACAACGAGAAGGGGGAATGGAGCAGCTGTCAACGCATTCCTGCAGACGCACCGACGGTGATACGTTGCAGACTGTCGTGTAGAGAGAGGGTGTAGAAGAAGAAGAAGAAGAAGACCCTTCATACGCAGCAGTCCGTCCTGCTTATTGGCTTTTTATTCCAGCGAGAAGCGATCAGTGGTCAGGTGTCGCCTTTCATTTCAACCACAACAATGGGGTAAGTGTGGATAATATAACCTTCCAAGCTGAGGTCATTTACCTTTTCATTTCTAAATACATATTTAGCCTTGACATGGAGACATTGGTATAAATGGATTAGACCTTTATGTGCTTTAAAATGTGATTTCCCCATGTTCTAGAGAGCTTTAGGTGGATATATTTGAAATGGGATTCAGAAGTGTGCTCACTGGGCCTTGGTGTGCTGTAAAAAAAACAACTAAAAAACTAAACATTTTATTTTAAAAAATTCTGAAAAGATGACTCGGTTCATGATAATTTTGTCAAATACATGAAAAAGTAAATAAATGCTGGGGCAGTAGTTCAACATCAAACTTTTCTGATCACTTGGCAGACAATTCTCAGCTGGAGATTCTCATAAAAATGAATCACATTTTATTCTTTTTTTTTTCCCTGACTCTGTAAAGATTATTTCCGGTGGTTTATTCTTACGAATCCACAGACAGATAAAAGTAACAATGTAAGAATTTACGCTGGAGCATCTCATAAAATGTTTTCTTTCTTTTTTAAATGCACTGAAAATAAGCTTTTTCTGCTTCTTGGTGTATTTGAGTCGGTGACGTCACGAGAGGTGATGCAGCGGTTCGGCAGGAAACATCGCTGGGTCTTAAAACGCATCGTAATGAAACGTATCCCCCGAACCCTGTCGTCTTTATCCCGACCTACTTCGAAATGACTGCCGGAGACCTTTGACAATAAAATTTGGCCATTCCAGTCTGGCCTTGTCCTCTTCACAAACCACTTCCACGTGCTTCACTGTTGGAAGATGTTCCAACATACGACTCAAAGACAGAAAACTAGTGCCCACCTTTGAAGGAGGAGTAACACGCACGAAAGAGATAGAACAATAAAACACAAATTGACATAATCAAAAGGACTTCTGCCTCGTGTGATGTCATCAGAGGCGTCTGCTGGTTAAAGTTTATATTTGGGAGGGTTACTTTTATCTTGACTAAATAGTGACATATAGCAAAAGGGCAAAAGAAGGCGAAATAAACCGAGCATGACATGTTGCCCTATGGGTAACAAGTAAAGTAGGTTTGATTGATCTTTCAAAAAAAAGGGCCTGGCTGGCAGCTTTAATGCTTTACATCTGCTTGGAAACAAGACCGCCTGGCAATTATTTTTACACAGTTATGTAACTGAACACACGTCTATGGACCAGCATCACTTGCTCTGTTGTATTCTCGTACAGCGACGGTCCAGAGATGGGCTGTACATCCTGTTCCTTATTCTGCTAGTCTTCGTGGAGATGAGCATAATGTCAGCAGCAGAGGAATGTCAGCCGAAGCTCCAGAGCTGCGCCCTGCGCTGACAGAAAGCTGCTTTCTGTCTCTATGGCAGCGCGAGCGGCTGCCGCACACCCCCAACCGCAGGCACCCATAAGTGAATCAGCCTTATAAGCCTCACACACACACACACACACACACACACACACACACACACACACAGGGAGCGCAGAGAGAAAGAGAGAGCAGCTCATTTGCATGTCCCCCTAACCCCAAGCTCAGCGGTCCGTTTCCTCCACTCAGCCTGCCGTCCATCACCAGCTGTCTCCTGCACTTCATTATGATGTATTACACAGCGGGGGTTAACAATAATGGGTCACGTGCACGGTGTGATTTCTAGGTGTCAGCCAAAACTCCCGCATCAACTATTTAGTCGCCCACTCTGTCCTCCTACGGAGTGGGCAGCGCATCGTTCAGCCATGTCCCGCTCTGCTCCCGCTCTCCACTGGGCCCTGCCATGCTGGTGACTAACTTGCTGTTACGCAACAGACTCAATGACTCAATTGATCCACAGTGGAGTGTACTGTTAACCGCGATCCAAAAGCCCGGCGCTGCTGCCAGTTGGTGTGTTCAGGTCTGCAGGCACTCGCAAAAGCATTGGTACCTCTTCCCCTTCTTCCACACGTCTACGTGCCTCGCCACAAACTTCAAACTTCCTAACCCTGGTCCATCACACAAACCTTCGATTAAATCAGTCCAAGGGTTCGTCTGTAACGTGACAAAATGTGTAAAAGTGGGGTTGAAAACTTCAGCGAGGCGCCGTAAATCTGCACAGGAGCAGATTAGATTAACGCCCATATAGCTGCAGCTCAGTTGCCTGGCAGCCTGACTGGTAATAATGGCAGATAGAGTCATATTTCACTTCCAGACTCGTGGCTCAATACGACGCCTGTTGGAGCTCTGATAATGGCAGAGAGGAAAACTGTGGCGCTGGACGCGCCGAGGTGATCCCTATCAACACTTCCGTTTGCAAAATGCAATCAGAGCTCAGAGAGGTAATCCAGCTATTCCCTGCAGCTGAAGCAACACAGAGCATCCAGCTGTAACCTCAGTGTACCTTTTAAAGGAGCTGCTTAATTAAAACTACGGAAATCCGTGGAAATAAGGGCATCTTCTAGTGGTGCAAAAAGGAAAGCAGAAAACGAGATTTCTATAAATGTTTCTCGTCAAAAATGTGTAGGGAACGAGGGGCAGCTGCACTTAAAAAGAGGACACGCTGAGGTAGAAATCAAGGCATGTGTGTGCGATCTGTTTGGTCTCCTGCTGTGAGTCGCATCTGGGCATCAAACCCCAGAAGCATAAGAGGTAACACAGGCAGCACCTGTTGTCATCTCTGGAGCTGCACGTGTGTGTGTGTGTTGATTTCTGCGTGTGTTGCCGAAGCCTGATCCGTCTGGGTTAAAACCTCGATGTCAGCTCAGACCTTTTATCGTGGAGTCCACATGTCTGCTTCTCTTTGTAAACACTTGGTTCAAAGGATGAGTGTTTGAGCGCGCATGGCTGTCTCATTGTGTGTTGGCCTTGAGACTGACTGCTGGGTAACATGTCTGGCATGGACCTGTTCCAGCATGTAAAGATGCAACAGGCCATAATAAGGGTGTACGACGAGGATCCAGCAGTGCATTTAAAAAGCTTCTACAGTAAATGTGGAAAGAGAGAAAGCACACTCCAGAGTTTGCCAACTCCTAAGGCCAGTTATGGCCCCTCTTTTCTTTTTTTTTGTTACTTGCAATAGTACCTTCAGTCGCCGCTGTAGGACAGAAATAACAAAGCACTCTCTGAGATTGCAAGCAAAAATTAATCTTTCACTTTTCACACGTCCAGACTTCCAGTTGTTGAATTTGACCTCAGAAAAGAAACTTCCCACAAATGTGAATTTTCACAGAGCGGACATTGGTTTTGTGAATGGACAAAAGGCAAAAGAAAAACAACATTTTTATATATTTCCCATTGAAAGACGGGCTATTTATTGATTTTATTTTTTTGTACCGTCTCATTTCCATCCCCGTCAGATTTCAGTGGATCTCTACCCAAAACGTTTGAGTAGCGCAGCAGTTCAGAAGAAGAAGTGTCCAACTTTTTAAACACAATCATAAAAAGGTAGCCGAGCCCTAATGTTTAAATCTCAGACCGGGCCTTTACTGGGCCATGTTCCCGGCCAGTTTCTTAAATTTATTTAAATCTAATCTAAGGATGGGGGGGGGATATAATACTTTATCAAACAAATATGAAGCCAAAAATTAGAAGTTTGTGAAAAACTCAGTAAACGCCATTTAAAAACCTCTGAAACAGATACAAAACACATAAATCCGTGTAATGTTAGTGGTTTTCTTTCTGCCACTACTGCAGGCAGGCAGGCAGGCTTTGTCGTGTGGCTCAGGAACAGAGGACTCAAATGCAAGACCTGACACAGTGGGTTCAAACTCAAAGTTCCTTTAATACAGTCCAGGGTCAAACACCAAAAAAATCCAGCAGAAGCAGAGGTATCCAAAACAGAGGCAAAGACAGGTCCGAATTCAGGCTGAGGTCAAAAAACACTAGAAAGCTAAGTTAGACAAAAGGCTGGAACGCTAGGCTCAAAGAACAAAGACGAACTGGCAAAGGGAAGCTGCATCAGTGAGTATTAAATAGTCTAACAAACAAAAGAGGAGCACAAACACCAGGTGATTTACATTAGGCTGTGGCAGATCCTGATTGTAGGGAGGAAGTGAAGCTGCCTAAAACAAGTTTAGGAAATGAGTACAAAATAAAACAGGAAGTGAAAAGAATAGATAAAACAAGTAATACAAGAAACACATCTAATCAGGACTGCCCCTGACAGGCTTTAACCCAGAATATGACGGCTTCAGGTGCTGCTCATTTCACCCCTTCTCCCTTTGGTACATTTGCTTCTTGTGTGCCCGATTTTCCGGATTTGAGCAGCTTGTTCTGACCGCGTGTCAATCATAGTAGAACTACTTTACAGAAACTGGGTAACAAGTGATGAGTTAAAGACGTGTCCTGTAGTCTGCCATGAGCAATGCTTTTCTGTGACTCGTATCCACCAGCAGGAGGCCTGGTTAGATCAGGGGTGAGAGTCTCTTAGCATATTTCAGGAGAGTCAACTGAGCCAAACTGGGATCAGAACCCCAGTCGGTGTATATCAGGCATAACTTCAGAAAATTATACACAAATAAATAAAACAAAATTGACATTTGTGCATTTACTCGATTACATATATCAATAATTCATCAAAATATTTCACTTCCAAGAAAAATAATCTGATATGTAATCGTTACATGAGAATAATTTGGCCGTGCCTTGGCACCAAATGGAAGTGCAAGCCAGAAACCAGTGGAAATGATATCATGTAATTTGGTTTTAATGATCACACATTGGTTTCAGAAATGTTTTTAGTAAAGCCAAGGGACATAAAAACTACGCCGTGAGTCAGCATCAACGTTCTCACCGTCTACTGACTGTCGCCATCGTTCCACAGAAAGCCGCTGGGAGTCTCGTCGTGTTCTATCTATGGAATAAATTGAACTTCTATTACAGTAATAAGATCTCACACCAGAAAATTTAGAGATAAAAAAAACAAGCTTTAATTTAAGCACGTTAACTGAGTGAAGAAAAACGTGCTTTAAGAAAAAGAATAATCTTTGACAAAATCTCATGTCTGAAGCATTTTTGTAAGTCGATTAGGTTGTCTTGAAACTTTTAATCAACAATCCATGATTTACACTGAGTCCAATTTCTCTTAGCCGCTCTTGAAAACTGGAAAGACAAGAGAACATGGCAGACGAGCCAGAACGATGTGCGTTGCTGGTCGTGAGCCGGGAGACGGCTTCAAGTAAAAATAACACACCCATCCTCTCCTACATCTACGGTCACAATAACAACCAAAACATTGGAGACAGCTGGAAGTGAGACAGGGAGCAAAGTTTCTCTTGAGTGAGGAGGAGGAGGAGGACGGTCACATCTTACACATCTTTACCAGAGGAGCCAATCACGATGGATGACGCTGTACATCGCCTCCATTGCATTTCTTAAAAGTTCCCATCATGTCTTTCACCGCTCCGAGTTGCAGTTTCACGCTTCCCACTGCCTTCGTCCTCTTCTTCTTCTCCTTCTCCCAGGAGACGGGTGGATTTTTCATCACTCCAGCTTCTTCTCCCACATTCATCACCTCCTCCACGTTTCCATCATCGCCTCTCTCTTCTTTTCCCACATCATCTCTCTTTCTGTCCTTTGTCACCCCCCCCCCCCACCCTCGATCAGCTGCCCTTGTGTCGTGGCCTGCACTCGCCAAAAATCTCCTTCCTCTTCTCCTCCTCCTCCTCCTCCTCTCTTTTTCCTCTCATCCATGCTTTCTTTTCGTCTGTTAAAGAGGTTGTGCTTTCTCTTCATTCACACGCCGATGAACTTGAAGTTGTTGTTTATACAGCTAAAGAAAATTATAATAAGACAAGAACGTCGACACCTGTTGGACTGACCCCTGTCCTGTGCCGAACTGTGCGAGGCCCTCAGCGTCCTTGTTTTGATGGCGGGCTTTATCGGACACTTTTTGAGGAAATGGAAAAGAAAGCCGCAGCATTCAGGCATCGTTTGTTTCCCCTCTCTTTTCAAACTTGTGTTGTGGGAGTAATTACTGCTTCTTTGACAGCTGGTGGGCGGCGTTTTGAAACAAAGCTCTGTGGCGCAGGCGTGAAAACAGAAGAACAACGGCGCTGCGTTCGTTCCGATCACCACAAGCACAACGTTTTTTCCCCCCGACCCCCTTCACAATTACCCAATAATAAAAAAATAAAAAAATAAATAAAGGAAATGAATGCGAAAGAAGAGGAATGCACCCAGGCGGTCGTCAAGCGGCTACAGCAGGGATCACATGAACAAGCCGTGCTTTAGCGAGATGTGCGATGGGAGAGAGAGAGAGAGCGAGCTGAAATGACTCACAGTACTGCCACTTACACTGCTGTCGATGATTATGATAATTCGTGCGCCGCTCTCCACGAGCAGCTTTGTGGAGCGGCATTAATCATCCCAGATTCACTCTCTGACTCGCTATACTCTCCCCGTCCCCAATCACCCTCTTTGTCTCCCTGTCCAACACACCTCTCTGTCTCCCTGTCTCCCTCCACCCCTCGTCATGGCTAATCACACACTGGAGGGGTGTTGCTGTTGAATTTTAATATTCATTTATACGGCAAGCCTTTGATGCCCCCCTCCTCCTCCTCCTCCTCCTCCTCCCCATCACCCCCACAGTGCAGTGTAAGCACTTCTCTATCTCCTGTTCTGCCGGCCCAGAATATCTCCCTCAGCACCCTGAGCCCTGAGTGTGTGGAGGGACTGTAGATTTCACCCCAGAAAGCCCCAACAATGCAGCAATACAGGAGGACGCTGGAAGAGCAAAGCGAGGGGAGGGGCACGAAGGCAGGACGTGTCTTATTGACGTGCGGTAAAAGCCATAAAGAGGTCAGTTAGGAACGAATGCATCTAAAGTATAAATAACAAATCTGCTTAAACTGGCGCATCTTTAATAGGAATGCGTTCATGTCCCACAGCGCCTCACCAAAAGCAGTCGTACCACATTTTGCCACGTCACGAGCACGAGCGGTAAAGTATTTCATTGGTACTTCAGGTGACGGACCGACATGAAGTGGTGCACGTTGGTGACGTGCGGGGAGAATGGTACACGGGTTTTCAAAATCCGAAACGTATGGGGTGCGTTTATATTCAGAACATAAATGTTCAAGCCCTGCCCAGGTCTCTTAACTGGATTAGGTCTTGCACATGAAGTTGCTTCATGATCCTTCCTCCAGTCCTTCAAGCTTCCCTGCTTCAGCACACCCCAGTCAAACATTGAGCAGATCAGCAGCAGGGATCTTGAGTGCATGCTGAGGGGAAAATGAAGCCTTTTGTATGGCGGCATGTTGGACCAGGAGCAAAACTAGATGGGTCCGGACCCTGGTCCTTGAGAACTGGCCCTGATCTAAACCTTTCTGATGTAGCACTGACTGAATGTTTAGGGTCGTTGTCCTGGAAGGTAAACCTCCACACCAGGCTCAAATCTTCTGCATCCGCAGCAGGTTTTCCTCCAGGATTGTTGTATCTTGAGCTTCATCTGTCTTGCCACCATTTGAGACCAACTTCCCTGTCCCTACTGAAGAAAAGCCTTCCCACATCATGATGCCACCACCACCATGTCTCACTGAAGGGTAGTGGGTTCAAGGTGATGTGCAGATGTGCAGTCTTAGTTTACATGACATTTTGCCTGTAGGCCAAGAATGTCATTTTGATCTCATCGCACCAGAGCGCCTTCTTTCACAAGTTTGCCATGTCCCAATCATGACTTCTGGCAAACTCAAAATTGGTCCTTATATGGCTTTCTTTAACTTCTTCTTGTTAATCTTCCATGGTTACAGATTTGTGACGCACATAACTAATATTTGTCCTGTTGACAGATTCTTTTATCTGAGCTGTGAATCTCTGCAGCTCCTCCAGAGGTACCATTAGCCAGTTGGGTTTTGCAGTTGTGCCCATACTCTTTCTATTTTTCAGATGATGAAGTGAACAATGCATTGGCAGATAGTCAAAGCTTAGGGTATGGTTTTATGACCCAGCTTGTCCACAACTTTCTCCCCGACCTGTCTGCTGTCTTCCTTGGCGTTCATGTCGCTGTTTGTTTTTTAAAGTCCTCTAAAGAACCTCTGAGGCCTTCACGGAACAGCTTCATTTATATTGAGATTAAACTACAGTTCCACGTCTCAGTTATGCACCACTTTGTGTTGGATGTCGCCTAAACCTCCCATAAAGTACATTTAGGTTTGCGTTTGCAAACTTTGGAAAAGTTCTCGGGGTGTGAATTCCTTTGCAGGGCACTGTAATTTGAATGTTTATGCATGATGTGTAAAGGTTCATGTAGAAACTGCAGCTCTGTGGGGTGTGTCTACTGTAGTTAACATTGGCCTGCTGGCTATATTTAGCCTCACACCCTCTATTTTCCCCCTGTGTGACCCTCACAGAGCGCTGCAGGCATTCCCATATCTGAGCACAGAGACGGTGCCGCCGCACGCAGGGAGACACTGAAGGACAGGGAGGGTCTGCGCTGCGTTGACGGTGCAGGTTCTTTTTAAGCCAAAAGCATGAGGACGAGTGTGAGCCCGAGGTGCGAGTTAAAAGTCCATCTGGTTTAAGTTCGGAACCAAGCAATGAGAGCAGGGACCACTTTCTGAGGTGTAACCATGGAGGACGGCGAGTTGGTAATCCGGCTCCCTGGCCGATCCAACTCCCCTTTGGGCAGCAGGGGTTCTGGTGGCGGAGGTGGGTTCGGCGAGACGCTGGTGCTGAGGCACAAGGAGGTTCACCACTTCTTCTTTGTCCCCTTCAGGGAGCAGCCCATCTACAGCACGAGGGCCCACGTCTTCCAGATCGACCCCAACACCAAGAAGAACTGGCTGCCCGCGAGCAAGCACGCCGTCACTGTGTCCTACTTCTACGACAGCACGCGCAATGTCTACCGGATCATCAGCCTGGACGGAACCAAGGTGGGCCAGCGCCTCGCGTCGTCGCCGTTTCTGTAAAAGCATGCGGAGATGGGTCGATGTCCAGTGTAAACATCTCACCACCTCCATAATAGTGGCCCCGTTAATAAGCTCTGCAATAAACACTCATGCTATGATGCATCGTAAAAGAGCTCAGATTTGCAGGGCGTTCCAGGGTCGGTGGGCTCACATCAGGATTCACTTCATCTGCGTCTTTGTCTGCACTCCATACCAACTCTTACACGCCAGTAGATCCCGATTAGTGGCTCCGAGACCTAGGAACTAGGTGTGATCGACGTAGCCGGGTTTCACTGGAGGCAGATGAAGAAACCGTATGCAGCCAGTTGGACAATATGGTCCCAAAATGTTAGACCTTTTCAAATTAGTAATCAGAATAATAACAATATTTTAGAAAGTGTGACTACGTTTTAGATGAGACAAAAGTTTTGGTAACCGTAAACATATTTTCAGGATTTTTTGTGATTGGACAGCTCCCTTTGTTTTTCTGCAATGACTTCTGTTGTGTTGTTGCGTTTCCTCCGTCTCTGCTTGTGCTGGTTTTGTTTCCTCTGATTTTGAAGCTGCGTTTTTGAGAACCATCATCTCATACCGGGGTGAGAATATTGGATCTCTAAGTGGTGTGAAAAACACCTTGGCTTGCTGCTATCCGTTTCAAACTCGTTTCTTGACGCCAACAGGAATGCCAACTATTACGCAACCCTGCCAATAAGGCAGCCAATATGTGTTTTTATTAGTATTATTCCTTAAAGCATAATTATCTAAGATTTAGAGCCACGTTTGAAATGCGTTTCTGAATAAAACTGAACCTAGAAAAACATTCTCTGCACCTGAAGTTAAAAATAGCTCCACATAATGCTGGATTTATATGCTTCATTTTAGCCAATAAAATTCCTAAAGCTGCGTGATTCTCACCAAGTGTTGCTTGATCAATGTAAAAATAAGGGATTGTGAAAAAGTGGGCAGACAGAGTTGGTGTGGGGAATATTTACAAGAAACAATTGCCAAAGGATTAAAATTGGCATTTCTCTGGATTTCTGTTGATAATTGATACGCTGGATAACTCTGTCTGGTTGTAGTATTTACTCATACTTTCTGTAATTGGTCAAATTCCCCAGTCACAACTTACTGTGCCAAATTTACTCATGTGTAACTAGATACACTATCGGACCAACAAAGCATTTTTCTTTTTTCACAGAATAATTATCTGATGTTAAAACCTTCACTCCTCCCTTGTTTTCTGACTTTGTCAAACACCGTTGGTGCCGTTACAGCTGGAAACACTTGGCTTTTCAAATAATCATCTCATTAACGCACAGAAAATTCTGAAGAGTTTCTATCACCAGCTGCCATATTGAAAAACTTTATTTAGCTACAAGTTTTCATCTGAAACAGCTGACTGCGTTTTCCTCTAAAATCAGTGCTGCTTAAAAACTATTGAATTGTCCAAATAAATACCTTCTAACATGGTGTCTCTAATCTAAGCCTGGTACAAGAACTAAGTGTCAGAAAATGATTTTCTTTGTCAATTGTATTCCTATTTTTTCTTAATTGTCGTGTTTAAGTAAAATAAATTTTCCCCCCTTTTTAAATGATCTTTTAATTTGATGCTTTTCACAAATATTCATTTTGAAATTATTATTTTATTAGATGCATTTAACTAAATATTTTCAACAAGAGTTATTTTGTCCTGGTTGGATGCTTTGACAAAAGGACTGATTTTTCTAATTCATCTGTTAAAAAAAAAAAAACATCGAAATTTTTGTGTCAATTTATTGGATGGTTTTAAGAAAAATTCAGATTTTGGGGGGGGAACTGTTTATTCATTGGAAGCCATTTTTTAACAACAAAACATGTCTTTCTTATCATATCTGATACATTAGGCTTTCACACTCATCAATAAGATGTCATTTTATTCCCATTTGTTTATTTTGTAAGAAATGTGTATACAAATACACAAAGCACAATTAAATGTGATGCGGTTTTTAATTGCAGGCAATAATCAACAGCACCATCAGTCCGAACATGACGTTCACAAAGACGTCCCAGAAGTTTGGTCAGTGGGCGGACAGTCGAGCGAACACTGTCTACGGACTGGGCTTCTCCACCGAGCATCACCTGTCCAAGGTACCGCTGCTAAACAAAACACACAATTCACTGTAATGCTTCTAAACCTTGTCACATAGCGGTTATAGTAGTAAGAAACAGTATTAGATACCATAACTACACAGATGATACACAGCTCTACGTCACAATGTCACCAGGTGACTCCATGCACTGAACGGATGCTTAGAACAAATCAGTACATGGATGTGACAAAACTTTCTCCAGCTGAACAGAAACTGAAGTTATTATCTTTGGACCTAAAAAGGAGCGAACTATAGTTAGCACACAGCTTCAGTTGTTATAACTACAAATTAGTGATCAGGCCTAAAATCTGGGTGTAGTGATGGACTAAGACCTGAACCTTCAAGGACACATAAAGACAGTCACAAAGTCAGCCTTCTATCACCTGGAGAACATTTCCAGGATTAAAGGATTGATGTCCAAACAAGATCTAGGGAAATTCATCCATGCATTTATCTTTAGCCGCATTGATTACGGCAACGGTGTCTTCACAGGTCTACCCAAAAATATCAATCAGACAACTGCAGCTGATCCAGAACGCTGCTGCCCTTATTCTCACTAAAACCAGGAGGATAGGGCACATCAACCCAGTTCTGAAGTCCTTACACTGGCTCCCTGTAGCTCAGAGAATAGACTTTAAAATACTCATGTTAGTTTATAAATCACTGATTTACCAGCAAAATACATTAAAGACCAGTTGTTGCTGTATCAACCCTCCAGACCACTCAGATCTTCTGGTTCTGGTCTACTCTGAATACCCAGAACCAGAACCAAACATGGAGAAGCAGCATTTAGTTCCTATGCTCCACAAATCTGGAACAAACTTCCAGAAAACTGCAAAGCAGCCGAAACACTGAGTTCCTTTAAATCAAGACTGAAAACCCTCCTGTTTAGAGATGCTTTTGACGCATAATAACAGGAACACTGACCAACATATTTGATGCGTATTGATGTTTTCACCTGATACAGTTTAATGTTTGTTACTGGTCTCACAACCAGTGACCATTTTGATGTGTGTGATATTTTTATGTTTTTATGATGCAAAGCACTTTAAGGCGCCTTATTGGTGTGTTTCACTCAGGAGGGATATTGGTGCTGCACTCTGTCCTTCTTTCATTGCCTGTGCAAATATTTATCAGCTTCTGTGTAAATAGCCACCCACCCAATAAAAAATGTGATAATGGTTTAATGATCCTTGAAATAGCGTTCTAATGAACTGATGTGATGCTTTTGATGTTTAACTTATATTTAGATGGTGGACGTCCACTTTGGTTGTTAGCTTCGGCCTCCAGGACTAACTAATCTGGATTAATACTAAATATCTACTGCAGATATTGTTTTCATTTCTCATAATCTTTTAACAGGACCCAATTTCAAGGAAATGTTTAAAAAATGTTTTTGTGATTTTGTTTGGAAGAAATAATGATTGTGTAAACAGCAGTTTTATGCTCGCTGACCCCAGCTCAGTTAGAAAATACACAGTTATTTAATTATTGGCTTTAAATGAACCCCTTTTCTCACTGTGACCTTGGCAAATTAATTTGCTTTCAGGTTTTCTTTATTCACTGTTACATTAGGATGAAAAAAAGCAGTTTTTTTAAAGTTAAAGTTAAAATAGAAGCTCAGTTCATCAAAAGAGAGCGAAGTAGAAAAAAGTAAAACTGTGAACTTGTCTGGATACTGATAAAAGTTAGTGTGATAGAGTGATAAATTCAGAGCTACCTGGAAATACGTCTGAGGGGGTGGGTAGGCAGTCTGGCAGCCAATTTGAAAGCATTTACTCTGAATGCAGGTTTTAAGAATCAGCTTTCGTTCTCGGATGTCTGCTGTGAGAACGACTCTGAAGCACTTAGACTGAGAACCGCCGAAGTTAGATCACTGTAGCTCAACTCTTATGTTGCACCAAAGTGAAACGATATCTGGTTACTTTTTGTAACTTGGCTAATGGCAGACACGGGCCCGGCCTGAGATGGACTCTTTGATTTGATTTCCCCCTCAGCACTCAGCTGCCTGCTCTTCTGTATCTCTATATATAAGACATTTTTCTGTGGAAGTGGTGTGAGGATATGAACCTCCCGCTTATGGTAAACCAGGGTGTGTTTATATTTACTTACAGCCCCTCAGCTGAGGTTACCTCTCCACTTTGGGTCGACTGGACGTGTTGAGACTAAAATAACCTGAGAGATCAACATTAATCAACCTATTACAGGGAATGTCAGAGCTAGAGATCCCCGACAGGATTGTGGGAATAATCAGTAGTTGTGGGTTTTGGTTCAGCTTTGATTGTTACTGGAAGCATCTTTTCCATATCCTTTAAATCTGATCTATTAGATGCTGACCTCCCCCCCGTCTCTCCTGCACGGCTTTGCCGAGCAGATTAAATCACGATAAAGGATTTCCAGCCCACACTGATGGCTGTCTTCTTTGTCCAGTTTGCAGAGAAGTTTGCAGAGTACAAGGAGGCGGCGCGGCTCGCTAAGGAGAAGAGCCAGGAGAAGATGGAGATGGCCACGTCTCCTTCTCAAGTAAGTTCAGCCTGCACCCCACCACCCCCCAGGCTCACTCCAACCTGTGTAAATAACAACTGATGGATCATTCAGAAAGGTGAATTTAGAAGGGAAGGCAAATATCAGAAACTATATTGTGTACAGTATCGGTAAGAAAAGTTTTTAGAATCACAGTTTAAATAAAAGCAGTAATATTATTGCAAAAACACAATTCTGGTGTAGGCCACATGTATGTTTACAGTCCTAAAAGTCTGGTAAAATCTGAAAACTCATTTTATTATTTTAAATTTCTGGAGAAATATTAAAACTGAGCACAGAAAACATCTAAAAGATGGAAATCTGAATTTCTGAACAGCGTGCGTCAATGTTGACATTTAGGTGGCGATCTTCCCATTTTGGCTGACACATTAAATTTTGAGTTTGTTTGTCTTTCTTATGGTTTTTGGCCTTTTTACTGCTTTTTATTGGCCTCTAAATGCAGTTACTTTTGTTGCTAAACCTTAGAACCTGGTATAGTTTTGTTGCGAAACAAGGCCTTGATATTCCTATATTTTGTAATTTTGTAAGATTAAAGTATTAAAGATTGTTTACTGTGATTCAAAGTATCTGGATTTACGTTAGGATTTGGTATTTATGAGCTGCCAGAAGAAGCGATGTATCCCTTTACCGTTCTGCAGAATCAGGACCCAGCCACTTTGATGTCTCATTATTTATTGGCGAGGGGGTAATACACCCTAACTAGGTCAATATTTAATATTCAAATGTCTATAGTCCTGTAAAAACGGACGGAAAGAAATTCAAGTAAAGTGAATCTGGAAAATTAAGGAATTTTGAAATAGCAAATATGTAGTGGCCCTGTATGTAGCAGGTTACTGCTGTAAGTAGTTCAGTTTCATACAAGGAGGGCACAAAAAGATATCTGCAACACATGCAATATGTAGATTTATTTTTGTGTGCAGCTAAAATTAACAGGTCAAAAAGGTTTAAAGCTCATGATGAATTTGCAACTCTCAGACGCTGGCCAGGCAGTCTAATGTTCATATTTCAAGGTACGAACAAAACTCAATGAGACCCATCCATCTGTTGCCTATACCCACTTGTCCAGGCATGGTTTCCGGGGCTTTGGTGCCTGTCTCCAGCCGGGTTCACCCTGGACAGGCCACCAGTCCATCACAGACACACACAGGACAAAGAAGTATGCACACACTCATGCCCAAGAGTAATTCAGAGAAACGTGGGAGGAAGCTAAAGTACCCACGCATGCAGAGGAAGAACCTGCTCAAAGAGTTACCTTGCTTTTGTTGCCCTCACTCCTGCGACCGACAAAGCCCCCCCCCATGCATAACAGCAACAATAAAACTTTTGAAGCTCTGCTAGATTCAGCGTCTAGTTTTAATGTGTTAATCCCAGGATTATAAAGGGTTCCCCGTCAGGCAACCACTTATAAAAGAAAACTTGCCCAACACCACTGCCAGCCAAGCCCCAACAACCCTAATATATATATATAATAATAATAATAATACATTTTATTTCAAGCGCCTTTCAAAACACTCAAGGTCACTGTACATGTAAAAACAATAAATGGTAAAAGCAGTCGTCATAATTAAAAGAAACAACACAAATTACACAGAGGAAAGTAATATAAAATCATAATGAAAAGGCAATCTTGAACATGTGGGTTTTGAGTTTGGATTTGAACACGGGTAAAGACTCGGTATTGCAGATGTCAGGGGGGAGAGAATTCCAGAGTATGGGCGCAGAACGTGAAAAAGCTCTGCTCCCCATAGTTTTAAGACGGGCTGAAGGAACAACTAAGTGAGTGGTAGAAGAAGATCTAAGAATGCGGGAGGGAATAGAAATTTGAAGTAAATCAGAAAGGTATGGAGGGGAGAGATTGTGAATAGCTTTAAAAGTAAGTAGGAGGATTATATATATATATATATATATATATATATATATATATATATATATATATATATATATATATATATACATACATACATACATACATACATACATACATACATACATACATACATACATACATACATACATACATACATACAGCCATTTATCTAAAAAGTTGCTGGATGAAACATTGTGTGAGCGTTACATATTATTAAACATTACTACTTGAAAACATCATCATGTGAACATGTTCCTGTAGTATTCAAATACAAAAAAGGGGAGACAGAGATGCAATGTTTTAAATCTGTGTTACAAACAGTAGTTAGCAAATGAACAATTAGCTAATCTCACCGGTTCACCAACTTTCAGCGTGCCCTGCGGGGTGTGATGTTATTCCAGATCAAAGCTCCAGCATCCAAGACTAATCAAACGCAGCGTTATTGTTGTGCTGCTCGCTAGTATTAGGAATGCAAGGCAGTAACTTATTTCCCTGCATCTTATGCAGTCAAGCACTAAAGTAATTCATAAGTATTATGTAATTCTCTGCATGCCTCTTGATTAATAAGATAACTGTACCTGCAACTTTAGGCATTTTCTATGCATGGCAGCCATTCGATACTGAGCTCAGGGCAACTCAGGACCTCTGACTTTACTATTCAGAACCCACTTCTTCCTGTTTTCTAGTTGGGACCATAAAAAAAATCCAATTTCCCAGTACAAATAAAACTCACATTAGTGATTATCATGGGGGATGTAACAGCGGGTTCAAATGGTCTCAGAAGTTGGAGCTCAGACATGGAAATGGCTTTTGTAGAGCTCGTTCCATTTGCAAAGAAAACAAGGGATTTGTTAACTGTTGTGATGCTAACATGGTAGCAGTATAAGGAGATGGCTTATTTTCCACCGCTTCACACAGTGAAACAGTTTTAAAAACACTTTACCATGTCGGCTCTTGTTGAGGTTGTACAGTCAGGGTCTGCTAAGGAAACACAGAAGATAAAATAAATGGTTTAAACCAGCAACTTTCACTCTGTTTTAACTGTGCGGAGGCAACTCGGTTACCTTTCTGGTGTCGATTCCAACTGAAAACTCAGAAAATCAAGCATCCAACTGTGCATTGAAAGCACCATAAGTTACCGTGGTGGAGCATTTAATCCAGCGCTGCATGTGTGATGACTGAACGGTTCCCATCAGCCTTTTCTTAATCATGTGATCGTGGCTATTTCTCTCGCAGAAGATGTGTGCGATGAAAAACAAAAGAAAACACTAAGCCATCCTTAAATCACGACATTTTGAAGCGTAAGCCTGCTTGGTTTATTTAAAAAGCATTAATGAAGAAGTAGTTTAGGCCTGAATTATACTTAATCCATCCACTTAATTCATCATTTAGATATTTATCAGTGTGGAATCCTCTCAGAGTCTGCAAATATGATCTCTCTGCATCACCAAACTACAGTATAAAAGGCAAAGCTGGGGACTGAGTCTGCTTACACCGGAGACCAGAGTTGACTGTGTGTAAGGCATTAGGCTGTACAGGAAGCAAAGCAACAACACGCTTCAGTTCAGGGGATGTCTGTGAGAGAAAATGAACTTGTTTCATGAGGAGGGAATCCCTGGAGAAATCTGGGTTTTAATCTAAAGGCCATTACCCGGCTTCATATCCTCATCGTCTCAATATGGAGGCGAGGTGGGAAGCCCTACGCTGTGCTGCAGTCTCTACTCCTTGCATGTCTTTTAATGAGGCAGAGAGGACAGCTTTGCTCTCGGCGGGAGCCGGGGGGCCGCATGTGCCACACGACGCGGCACTGCCGACAGCCAGAGACAGGCCGTAACTGTGAAGGCTGCGACTTGCTGATACGAGGCTGCAGAGGTCTGTGTAAGCTGCTCCGTCGCCGAGAGCCAGCGCTTCACCCACGTGGGCCAGCTGGCATTCGGGCTTTTCTCTCCACCACAAATCAACTTAAAACTAAGAGAGGGAAATTATTCTGCCAAAAGGCGGCGGGAGGACACAGACCCGAGCCCTGTCATGCTGCGCCCAACAGGCCAGGCCCCAGTGGAGACGCATCATAAACGGATACTTTATAAAGTGCTAATGAAGTTGGAGCGCAGAGTGTAAGACCGGCCACGATCTTCCTCTTATCTCTCTCCGCCTTCTTGGCCGTAAGAGCCGTGCGGTTCTGTGTCATTGTGCTGCTGGATTGAGCTCCAGCCCAGAGTCCTAATAGCCTTGTTTCATGAGAGTGCAGCAACTAAATGATTTGTCTCTTGTATAGTTCCGCGCTTGTATGGGATATAAAGATAAGAATTAATCTGTACTCCTATAATTTCCCTGCGCTAAAGCAAGCGAGTCTAATCGCCTGTGGGAATGTGGAATTGTTCACTAAGATGGGCAAAATTTGCTGCGGCGCGTTTGTTGGAGCTTAGAGGAACCTGCTGCTCCCTGACCGCAGCACAAACGCGCGCAGCTCGGGCCGCTTGCCGTCTTTGCAAATCCGTCAAGGTCAGACATGTTCTGTTGCAGACACAAGTGAAATGTTATGTTGCAGTTTATTCCTTCAGCGCAGTAAGGCCATCGTCTGTAGCCGCTTATGTGTGCAGGGCTGCGGGGGAGCTGGTGCCTATCTCCTGGACGAGAGGCTGACGCCGTTAAATGATGACAGTTTTAGATCAGTACCCGCAGGACTGATGAGACGTTTACAGATCCTGGGCATGGATGTCAGATTCAGGCATTTAAACCACGGTTGTTGTTGTTGTTGTTTTAAGTGGAATTACCATGTAACATACACATTCAGTTATTAAAAAAAACAAGAATTGTGGTTACAAGGTAGAAGTTATTGTAGATTTAAACATACCAACTCAAATATACACCAGTGTTTGGATAAATGTCCAGTAGCAAGTCGCGGGGACACACACACAGAGAGAGAGCCGTCAACTTAATCTTTGGTGGATGTCTGTTCACAATGGTTGGTTGCCTGGCTTGGTCCCGGCCTTTGAGCAGAGTCCAGTTTTTAACGGGGCTATTCCAGGAGCTTGATGTAGGTGTGCTTTCGCCGTGCTAAAGGGGTCGGTATCCCCTTTGGTCATCTAGCTGTGTCGCAGTGTGAATCTGGCTGTTCGTTTGTGATGAAGTGAAAGCATTTGGAGAGAGTCCGCCTTCCTCTTTATGTTGCTGAGATTTTTGTAAGGCAGCTGTGCCACTAGCAACCAAACAGACCCACAACATGATGCTGCCACCACTTTGTGTGACAGCTGGTGCAGTGTTAGCCGTTTCTTAAGCCTCACCTTGACTCCTCCAATACCTTTTGGTCCACAAGGCCAAATATTCAATCAGTGCTTCATCTGATAAAGGTTGTTTTGTTTAACTGGGTGCATTTGGCCCGTCCATGTGGGCGTCTGTAAGTTCCAGGTGAGAGTGAGAGAGTCAGTTTCAGACTTCTCTCTCGGTCAGCACCTCCTCAGTTTATGCCAAAGAAAAGCTACCAATGATTCTCCCACTGATGTTCTGGTAGCTTTCGATTCACGATAGCCTTGAGCTTCGGAGGTTCGTGGGTTCTCCGCTAACATCCTAACCAATTTCCTTTGATCTGATTCGTACGGTTTCTGTCGGCTGGATGAGAAATGGACAAAACGGGTTGTTTCTACACCTGTCAGTTATGCCCAAAAACATCTACTGGTTTTGGACTGGATGAAGGAGGATAAAATTACTGTTCGACTTGGCTTCAGTCCCATTGAAAATATCTGTGTGAGCTATATTAAAAGGTAATTTCTGTGCCTGGAAAGCACACAATTTAAATGAGCTCTAGCAGCTCTATGCAATCAAAAGAACCTGCCCAACATATACCAGCAGCTTGTTGATGGTTATAATAATAAAAAGATAGCGCATGGTTTTTGTTGTTTTTTTGTTTGCTTTTTCTGTTTTGCAATCCGCTCTGGAACCTTTAACCTGTCCTGATCAATAAATTTGTATAAGCAACGAGACTTGTTTGTCAGATTGCAAGTATATTTAAAAAAAAAAACAGATTAAAGCAGGTATTAAACCCACATTATGGAAGAAAAAAAGTAATTCTTATGGGTCTAATGTAATATTCTAATCGTATAATTTAATCTCAGCATGCATAAGAAAAAAATCACAATAAATTCACAGTTGTTCGCCTGATTCTTATTTCTTTGTTTGCTTGTATCACCATTCTATGAATAAATCATTTTTTTAAATCCTAAAAACATAATCAGATGCCTTCACATCAGCTTCAGTGATAATGTATTTCTTAGTTAGCTGGTCGTCTTTGGAGCCCAACAATCAGTTGAGAGGTTAATATAGATTTGGGTCATTTCTGATTTTGATTGTGTAAAACCTACTTTTCCTTAAAGCTTTTTGACCGTTTCTCCAAAAAAATAAAATAAGCAAATATATCTTGAAGCTGTTGCTTTAATATGAGAAAATAGACAAATGATTTTCTGGTTTTAACGGACCGGAGCTCACGCAGGGTTGAGCAGAAGTTGTGCGGTGCCATCACGGCTGGCTCCGTCCTCAGCGCTGACAGTGACGCTGTGAACCCCTCTCTCTCCTGCAGGAGTCTCCGGCCGGTGAGCTCTCCTCCCCTCTGACCCCTTTGACTCCCCCCATGGAAAACATCAACGGCACGGACGACATCTGCGACTCGACCCCCAACTCGGACAGCCGTCCGGAGCCGGCGCAGAGCGCTCTGGCTTTCGCACACAGGTATACCCCACATTGTTCACCGCCGAAAGATTAACACCAGGGTGGCTTTTATTACTGCACCCAAGCAATGATGGATGTGCGTTTGATGTCTGCTTGTCCGTGGTCTGCGGTGCGGATGCACAAGCCGCTCCCGCCTCCTCTGTCTCTCTGTGTCTGCGTTTGCCTTTATCTCCGTTCCATGTGGGCACAGAAGAGTGAGCTCCCTGTATTCACCGCTGCTTTCTCGTGTTTTTCCTCCTTAGGGAGCAGCTTAAGACTTGTCGGGTCTGCTCTTTCTGATAGTCCTGACTGCTGCGACACCGCGACTTCTCTAAACAAAACAAAAAAAACAAACAAAAAGTTTTTAGATATAATGTTTTTTCTAGAACAAGAGCCTGACTACGGGTTTGCAGAAGGCAAGGGTGCTGTTTTCCTAAACGTGATGCACTGAATATTTATTACTCAAAAGTAAGACTAATACATACAAAGAAATGGATGCATAAGACATTTTTTTTTTACTGGAATCACAGCATTTACACACTGTTCAATTAATCAAACCAGCAAGAGATGTAACTTAGATTGTCTCTCAGGACTGATGAACCAGTTTCAACCTTTTTTTTTTTTTTTTTTTTTTTCATTCTGGTGATGCTCTGTAAGGAACCTCACACACATGTCTACAAACGGAGCCTTGCAAACGTACATGTACGCCCTTGAACTTGTTTCATATTTTCTCCAGTTGCAACCTCAAACATCCATACATTTTAATGGGATTTTTCCATAGTGTGAAGTGGAAGGACAGTCAGGTGTGTTTTTTTTTCAAAGGTTTTGCAAAGGAAAATGTAAATTGTGTTGAATTTTTCTGGCTCAATAGTTTTTGAAACCTTCATTCGCTCCATTTACAGCTGCATTTCCTCTGGGCTGTCTCTCTGCCAGCTTTTGACCTGTAGAGACAAAGAGTTTTAGCTCACCTAACTAAGACTGAATGAAGAAAACAGAAACATCAATTTTTAAGTCTTGCTACAGATTCTGAATTGGATTTCGTCCCGAATGTCAACAGGTTGACCTAAACTGCTCCTTTGTAGCTCAGGATGGCGTCGCCGTCCTGCTGGAGGGTGAACCTCTGCTGTAGTCGGCAGTATTTTCCTGCTCTTAACAGGTTTTCCTCCAGGATTGCCCTGTTTAGACCCAGCAGACTTCCCCTCAACTTTAACCAGCTTCTCCATCACCGCTGAAGAAAAGCATCCCACAGTACGATGCCGCCACCGCCATGCCTCACCATGCGGATTGGGGCGTTCAGGGTGATGTGCGGTGCTGGTTTTCAGCTACACACACCATTTCACATGTAGGCGAAGGGTTCAGCTTGGCTCTCATCTGACCGATGCAGCTTTTTCCACGGGTTTGCTGTGCTGCTTACATGACATCTGCCAAACACCAAACGGGAACTTCTTGCACCTTTCCTGCAACAACGGCTATCTTCTTGCCATTCACAAATAAAGGCCATTGCCCGTATTCACAAAGAATCCTAAGACTAAAAGTAGCTCTTAGTGACGTCATTTTAGGAAAAATCTTAGAATTTCCCTAATTCTTAGATTTTTCTTAGAATTGTACCTCGGTAAGAGAAAAGTTATTCACAAATATTTTTAGTCTAAGAGAGTTCCTTAAGTGGAAAAATGTTCGGAGTAATGAGGAGAACTTTTAGCGAGCCTAAGAGTGTCTTTGGCAGGGAAGATGGTGGAAACAGAGAGAGCTGATTGGCTGATCCACCTCATAAACAGTGGAGGAATGAGGACATAAACTTCCTTAACAATCATACAATTATTATTCTGTACATAAGATAAACTTTATTATCACAATGGGGGAAATTATTTAGTTTCAGTGGCCCGACGGGTGAAAAGTTCTTCTCTGGTCACGAGATTTTCTTGAGGATAAATGCATAGGAGAAATATTGAATAATCATGAATAAAAGGTGTGAAATGTTATAAAAAATGAGAATTGTACAAAGAATATAGTACCGAAGAATTTCAGTATTACTTACAGACTGTGAAATCCCCACAACAATAAACATTTCAAAAGAATTGCAAACAGTCACAGAAAAATGTTTACACACATCATACAGTATAATAATATACACGATATATAGATTGAGGGGAGATGTAAAAAAGGTGAGAAAGTATTTGCTGTATTGTACATGATGATGATCAGCATCCATAGCCTAAATGGTGATCTAAATTCCCCTGTGTGATGCCATCTCCTCTCTAGCTTTTGATGGCTGCATCTAGCGCTTTTCCCTTTACAAACTAGTGCGTAAAAGCAGAGAAAAAGTTCGTCTCTTGGCACCGTGATCAAGACCAGTTCACCTTTCACCTCAGATTACCTCGCTGGCCTCCATTCTCCTCCTAGAGCGGTGCGGATTGAGGCCCTGCTCCTCTATCCAGCTCGGTTTTTCCACCTTTCCCCCCCCCCCCATTTCATGTCGGTCATTTCTCCAAATCCAACCGCTTTACACAAGCAGGCAATCCCAGCAAAATGCTGACAGCGGAGTGCAGATTAATATGAAACAGATGAAGCAGTAAAATGACCAGTATGGAGAGTTTCTCGTATCAACTAATCCCCGCTCTTAGAAGACAGCGCCACATCTGGCAACGGGGTCAACCACCCCTCCTCTTTACTCAGACTCGCTCTCAGCAGCGATCTGAATCACTGTCGGGCTAAAACTCCCAGGTGGGAATTTTTAGGCTATGCTGGGAGCTCTCTGAGAGGACTCTGAGAATCCTTGTGAACACGGGCACTGACGTCTGGAGCAGACGACTAATAGCTTTCTCCATACACAGATTCTCCCACCTGAGCTGTGGCTCTCTCCAGCTCCTCCAGAGTCACAGCGGGCCCTCCTCCGCTCTCCTTGTTAATCTGTCCCTGTAGACGGATGGCCGTGTCTTGGAGGGTTTATGTAACCCTGTGAGATGTTCACTGATGTCATGTTGCTTTATTTACTAATAAGGTCACCTCTGAAATGTTTACAGGGGAGCTTTTTAAAGGGTATCAGACTGAAGGGGGGAGGGGCTACCGATCACATCAGTAGAACAAAGTTTTCAAGTTTTTATTAGAAAACCACTTGTCAAACCTCCACTTCACAACTAAGCGCTGGTCCTGTGTCGGTCTGTCACATTGGTAGTGTTGACTGTAACGCGACAGACTGTGACAGAAATGTCAAGGGGTATAGACACACTTGCATATCTGTATGCCTGCCGCGGTGCAAAAACACGACTGCAGATTCCCATCTCTTGTCTGAGTAGGTGTTGGTGTGACACCTGTGCATGCACAATTACTGCTGTACCCATTCCTCTTTGTGTCTTGTTGGCAAACTGAAAACTAAAATGTGACCTTTAACCCTTCGCCGATGCGCAGCTGTCTCCGCAAGACGTCACAGGAACACGTTGTCGTGTGAAATGCCTCCGAAAAGGTGCGGCCGTGAGGTTCGTCGCCAAAA
Source organism: Fundulus diaphanus (assembly GCA_037039145.1). Taxonomy (NCBI): domain Eukaryota; kingdom Metazoa; phylum Chordata; class Actinopteri; order Cyprinodontiformes; family Fundulidae; genus Fundulus; species Fundulus diaphanus. Next base: position 29,185,065 of record CM073127.1, read on the forward strand.
ATGTGTCGACGGAGGGTTTATGTAAGACTTACATAACACGATGTGGGTAGTGGGAGGCACGGAAAGAGCAAGACAGACACACAGATTGTGTGTGTCAGAGAGGAACGTGCTTTGTATGAAGTCTGTACATGAGTCACCGGCACCTAAATGTCCAGCATCAGCACACAGCGCATCGCTGAAGTGAATAAAGTGGAGAGAGAGAGAGAGAGAGAGAAAGAGAAAGAGAGAGAGAGGAGGAGGAGGAGGAGGAGAGCTTGGTTTGAGATGTTCAAATGTACACGCGGGCTTTTACCTTTTGTGAAATATCTGTAACTTGTGCCACTTCTGTTCTCTGTAGCTGAGATTCATTTTAATTAAAGATTTCAATTCCTGACTTAAAATTTGGTTGTTCTGGTGTTTGAGTGAAGAAGCTTAGTGTGTGTTTTAAATGCAGCTCTGGTCAGAAGTTTGCATACACTCATTACGGGCATGAATACCATGAATTCTGGGTCATAGATGATGCATTTGAACCTCTCCCTATTTCCGGGTGGATTGTACATCAGGGAGGTTTTTGTTTTTTTGTATTATTATTTTACAAGAATATGGTCTGAATTTGTTTTTGGCTTTTCTTTAAACTACACAGGGTCATAATTGTACATTTACACCCCTACTAACATTCAGTTAAATGTTCCTGGGCACGCTGTAGGGGAACCCCACACTTTGTTTTAACCTGGACCAAACTTCAGGCATAGTTCTGGCTGAATATGTGACCATTCTTCTGAGCAAAAGTAGCAGATTTCAACTAAGCGGTCCAGTTTTTCTGGAACGGGGCATACTTTTAATCAAAGCTCATGCATTTTTGATACAGCTCAGCTCAGCTCAGCTGAGTCCAAAAGGCCTCAGTATTAGTCCGCTTCATCTATTCCAAGACCCATTTGGATGTGTGTTCGAGGTAATTGTACTGCTGGAATACCCAGTTGGGTTTCCGGTTTCAACCATCGGTTTATTTTAGGTAAAACCAAAGAATTTTGGTAGTCGTACTTCTTTGTTTTTCCTTCCACTTTGTGCAGCGTCCCAGTGCCACTGTCAGCTAGATCGACCCTCAGCATCATGCTGCCACCACTATGCTTGAGTTGGTATAGTCTTAGGTTTGAAAGCTTCATTTATATCTCAGACATACTTGTTATTGTGGCCAAAAGTCTCAGTCTGTGCCTCACCTGACCGCAAAGATTTCCTCCACAAGGCAGATGGCTTGTGATATGCGAGGCAATGTGAAGGCGTCGCTTTTGGAGCAGAGCTTCCTTATAGTGGTCGGCAGCCTCTTAGTTTACGTTAGGAAGCGTGCTCCACTGCGGACGGTGACACAGGCGCTAAAGCAGTTTCCAGTTCAGGATCAAACTTCTTTCTTGGTTGGTTCTTGGGATTTTAAAGACCATTTTAACCAATCTCCCGACAGTTTGGGTCAGATAGTTGAAACTTATATTGCTCCACAAGAATAATGATCCCAAACAGTCATCAAAATAGCTTCTGAAAAAAATAAATCAGGAATCAGCAAGCACGAAACCCAACTTTATAGAAGGCAACCTGCTCTTGTTTTTAAGTCATATTTCATTCTCCTGTTTACTTACACATGTTGTTATTGTGTTTGTAAAAAATATCATTGAGATCTTGGATCTCATTGACAGTACCTGTGTAAATAAAGGTTAAGTAAAAGAAAAACCACATAATGCATAAAATCTGGTTTGAGGGCAGGAATTCCAGTCGTTTTAGATCAACTTCACCTGCTCTACAGAGACCTGTGGTCAAAAATCCAGCCAGAACTGTGGCCGAAGCTTTTAGATGTCTACAGGAAGCATGTGGTGTTCCTGCAGCCCACCGAGGGACATATAACTGAATACCATTGAGGGTGTATTTATACATTTGAGCCTGTGTATAACTGGGACCGTGTGGGGATTAAAGAAAGCCTACTATAAATTCCAAGTTGAACACTAACTTCTTGTTTTTGAAATTTTATTCGGTTTTGTCGGTTTTTAAAATCAGGTTCAATGTTGAGAACAAACACTTCAAATGCATCATTGGAATCCAAATAATATGAGGTCAATGCCGAAAATGCGGCTACTTAAGCTCCTGGCCGTAACTGTAAGCAAAACATCAACATTCAGAGACCATCAGGCGGATTTCTGGGTATTGGTGAAGGAGTCAGAAGAACCCCAGCATTACGAGGGGGAGCATAGATCAGTGCAGCGAGGGAGAGACAGAGACAGAGAGAGAAATGTGTGGAGAGGACACCCACTGCCTGCTGCAGCCTTGCTGGTGTTTCTATTAATGCTGCATGCGTGGGAGATGGGGTCGGCTCTGCAAGTGTGCACGTAACAAGCAAACCGTACTCACATTTTCTCAGATATTCAGCGAGAGTGGACGTAAGAACCATCAAGATATATTGCTTTTACTTCCCTGACTCATACCTTCCCACATACGCCAGCGCATATCAGCAGGTTCCCTCACGTGTGGTCCTACTCTTAAAACACACATTGAGTGGATGTTGGGTGTGCATGCCTTCATAAGCAGACCCAAACCCCCAAAGATGCAGGTGTTTGCTGTATTTTTATTATTATTATTATTATTTTAGCTTTAGGCCTCCTGAGTAGTTTTGGCACATCTAGAGTTAGGTATGTGCTCGTCTCTGCTGGGTGCGCAGCGCACTGTGTGGGCAGGTATGTGTGGGCGCAGAGAACAGATGAGGAGAGAAGTGGCTGAGAGACGAGTTCCTTAAATCGGGATGTGGGCGTGTTTGGCAGATCGTTCGCTGGAGTGGTTTTGAATGTTTTTTTTTTTATTGATATAATAGGACCTTTGGTTTTGGACTTCCTGGGTTGCATCTGAATGGTCTTTCTGGTGTTGGAGGATGTGGGCGTCAGGCTGTGAGTTTGGGTGAAAGGAGACCGCTGCGATGTCTCCTCCGTTCCTCCGCTGCTGCCATGGCAACTGCTGTGCCTTGATGTTTTATTTATTTATTTATTCTTGAATTGCTGTGTGAGGAGGAAGAACCTACCTGAATGCCAACAGTGGTCAGGACACTTGGGAGCGCTGCAGAAAATAAAAACAGCTCTTCGTTCTTCATCGTTTTACTTAGAATGAGAGCAAATGCAAACTTTAATGTAGTAAAACACCAAAACGGAGGGTTGAGAGTTTATTTAAAGCTCATGATATATACTGGAGAGATGTACAAGTAGCAACAATTACATTGGGAAAACGTCGGAAAAGTTGAAAGCATAACTTTATGGACAGGTTAAATTGCTGCTTCTGAGGAAATCCCAGTTTGATCCCGCCGCTGTTTCAAAGATATTATGGCTTTAAAATCATTTCATTTTAGTTGAATAAATGTACAAAATCATCAACAACAACATAAAAATACCCTGTAATCCGTTTTAGCTGCACATGCTTTGTTATTTTTAAAGTACAATCACACAGAAAACCGCCCGGTAACAGAGCATCCTTGCAACGATAAATCACCTCATCTTCACTCAGGAGTTCAACAACATAGCAGCTTCTAACTTACCCACCATGTGCCTCTGTCCTCAGCCAGATCTGGTCTCAGAAGAGCCCACCCCGCCCCCCGAACCCCTCTCAGACTCTAGTAAAGCATCTCAGCATCTTGTCCTTCGTCTCCGTCTCCCTCCGCTGATGTCCCTCTGCTCCCTCCGTCTGTCTCCATCCTCCCATCTTGACGTCTCGCGCGCTCTCTGCCTCTCCGAGCTGCTGTGTGCGGTTTATACATTGGCGGGAGCGGTGACAGCGCCGCTGCGTCCGAGTGTGTGAGCATGTGTGTGTGTGTGTGTGTGTGTGTGGTTTTGCATGTGCATGTGTAGGATGGGGTGTCATCTCCCTCGTATGCGTCACACATGCAGACACGCTTGTGGAGGGGGGGTTGGGGTGGATGTTGCGTAAGGACCGAAGGCGAGCTGTAGGAGTTCAGTGGGAATTATATCAGGGTTTTCTCTGTCTTTCACACCTCACAGAGTGGGTGTTGTGGCTCAGCGCAGGGCTGCCGCAGTCTGAGAGGAGATACAGTGTGTGTGTGAGTCTCGGTGAGAGGATGGAGCGTAACTGAGATTATAGCCGCCTCCTTCTGCCATGGAGTCTCTGCTGGGGCTTTTTTTTTATACACGAGTCAGTCAAACTTAAGTTTACGTTTCACAAATAAATTCTCCTGGAAAGATCAGACGATAAATGGGAGATATTGTTATGGGAGAACCTGGACCGGTGTGCTGGTCACTCTTCAGGGCGTTAATTATGTCTTTTTGCTTTCTTTAAGTGGAAAGTTCTTGCCGGCCTCAAAAATTCCCTTTTTTTTTTCTTTTTTTTATATGTGAAAGTATTTTATTTTTGACCTGCTCATCCGTGAACTAAACACTCTGTATTTGAAAGAAATTAAAGTGTATCCTATCTTAACAAAAAGGTATCTGTAAGTCATTGGGGGAGGTGAAACATAAAGAGGTGGCTGGCGCGTTTACCTTGTTAGAATTAGTCCGTACGATTTACTACAAGTTTTGGGGGTTGTTAGTTTTCTATTTCCTCGATCAAATTTTTTTTGTCTTTCCTCAGCAGCAGAAAAAGGATATAGGGCACTCTCTTTAATTAAAACTGCTCGCTGTATTTAGCCACGTTTAATGAATGACTGTGATCAAGTTTGCTTTAGGGTAAAAGTCACTGAATCTTTCTGTCCTACTTACTATGAAATCAAAAGGAAAGCAAATAAATGTGGTTCATAAAGACCAATATTTAGTATAAAGCCCCATATTTCCCATTTTAGGAAGATTTTGTCAGTGAAAAAGTCACCATTAAAGAGCTGGAAAAGTATCCCTCAGCACCAAATCACTCCCCAGGCCACAAACAGCCCATTTACCACACCCTGGACACCTCTGGCTAAGGCTTTCTGTCACATGTACAGCAGCATTATGATGATTTGCTTAAATGTTATCATGGATATACATATATATATGTATATATATATATGTGTATATATATATATATATATATATATATATATATATATATATATATATATATATATATATGTATGTGTATATATCTGTTTCGAACTTACTGCTCCCCTCTTTACACAGCTCCTCTCTGGGTTAGATATTAGAAGGAGAGCCTGCTTAAGCTAAAAGTAATCTATAATGACTGTCTCAGGATTCTATTGAAGAAACCAAGAAGTACTAGGGCAAGGCAGTTGTTCTGTAGGCTGGGTTTAACTACTTTCATGGCTCTGGTGAGAAATCTCACTTTCAAGTTTATGAACAGGCTGGACCGATCCATGAATGAGCTTATTGTTCAGATAGTAGATCCAAGCTGCAGCTCTGTGAGGTACATGTCAAAAATATGGGAACACTGGTATCTGTGCCTTCATTAGCTCTATTCTTTTGTTGTTGTTATATAGAATGTGTATATATGAATGTGAGTTGTTTTATTGATTTGTGTACAGTATTGTCTTCTGTGGGCCTTGAGCCTGTAATAAAGTTAATAATAATATGTGTGTGTATATATATATACACACATATATATATACACACATATATATATATATATACACACATATGTGTGTGTATATATATATATATATACACTCACCGGCCACTTTATTAGGTACCCCATGCTAGTAACGGGTTGGACCCCCTTTTGCCTTCAGAACTGCCTCAATTCTTCGTGGCATAGATTCAACAAGGTGCTGGACGCATTCCTCAGGGAGTTTGGTCCATATTGACATGATGGCATCACACAGTTGCCGCAGATTTGTCGGCTGCACATCCATGATGCGAATCTCCCGTTCCACCACCTCCCAAAGATGCTCTATTGGATTGAGATCTGGTGACTGTGGAGGCCATTTGAGTACAGCAAACTCATTGTCATGTTCAAGAAACCAGTCTGAGATGATTCCAGCTTTATGACATGGCGCATTATCCTGCTGAAAGTAGCCATCATGGGTTGGGTACATTGTGGTCATAAAGGGATGGACATGGTCAGCAACAATACTCAGGTAGGCTGTGGCGTTGCAACAATGCTCAATTGGTACCAAGGGGCCCAAAGAGTGCCAAGAAAATATTCCCCACACCATGACACCACCACCACCAGCCTGAACCGTAGATACAAGGCAGGATGGATCCATGCTTTCATGTTGTAGACGCCAAATTCTGACCCTACCATCCGACTGTCGCAGCAGAAATCGAGACTCATCAGACCAGGCAACGTTTTTCCAATCTTCTATTGTCCAATTTCGATGAGCTTGTGCAAATTGTAGCCTCAGTTTCCCGTTCTTAGCTGAAAGGAGTGGCACCCGATGTGGTCTTCTGCTGCTGTAGCTCATCTGCCTCAAAGTTCGACGTACTGTGCGTTCAGAGATGCTCTTCTGCCCACCTTGGTTGTAACGGGTGGTTATTTGAGTCACTGTTGCCCTTCTATCAGCTCGAACCAGTCTGGCCATTCTCCTCTGACCTCTGGCATCAACAAGGCATTTCCGCCCACAGAACTGCCGCTCACTGGATGTTTTTTCTTTTTCGGACCATTCTCTGTAAACCCTAGAGATGGTTGTGCATGAAAATCCCAGTAGATTAGCAGTTTCTGAAATACTCAGACCAGCTCTTCTGGCACCAACAATCATGCCACGTTCAAAGTCACTCAAATCACCTTTCTTCCCCATACTGATGCTCGGTTTGAACTGCAGGAGATTCTCTTGACCATGTCTACATGCCTAAATCCACTGAGTTGCTGCCATGTGATTGGCTGCTTAGAAATTAAGTGTTAACAAGCAGTTGGACAGGTGTACCTAATAAAGTGGCCGGTGAGTGTATATATATATATATATATATATATATATATATATATACACACATCCCGGAAGAAAGACGCTTGCCTTTACTGTGACGCCACCTCTCCCCATGTGGGGTCGCCCTAGAGCTACTGCAGCATGGGATCAAAAAAGAGCTGTCGCTGTGCAGATTAGGTGCTAAAAGAGCCACTTTGTCTCAACTTTGAGCAGAAATGTTCACAGGAAAGTGGATGTTGCTCAGAGAGCAAAATTCACGAGGATTACTCAGACATGCATGAATCAAACAAAATATAATTTTGGCATGATTTTTATGAAGAAATAACATAGTTCAGAAAAGTTGGTTTTGCATGATATAGGCCATTTCAAAACCCATGTAAGCCAACTCTAAGCCCTGGGTTGTGTCACCAAATGATGTTTAATACAGCTGCCTAATGAACTGTAGCAAAGCGGAGCTACTTTCAAACATGTTTGTGCTCATAACTCAGTCAGTGTCATTTTGTGTATTCACAGCATGCCCCATGAGGTTCAGACTCGCATCTGTTCATTGCCTGCAAAGCTCACAGCTTACGTCCACAAGCACCTAATGTTGTCTAATCTAAAACACGCTCCATACATGTCTGTGTTCTTCAGCCCGGCCATGACAAAGCACTGGGAGGCCGAGCTGGAAGCGCTAAAGGGGAACAACGCCAAGCTCACGGCGGCCCTGCTGGAGTCCACGGCCAACGTCAAACAGTGGAAACAGCAACTGGCTGCCTATCAAGAGGAGGCAGAGAGACTACACAAGCGGGTGAGCAAAGGGAGCACAGGGGAGCTAGCTGTTTTTTTTATGTGTGATTAAATCATTCTGATCAAATAGGAGCAATCGTTTAGGAGGGACGCCATGAAGTCGGGATGAAAGGGAGAAACAGATGAGACGATGGGAGGCCAAAGAAAAACAGACAGACTGAGATCAGGAGCCTGGTGACTAAATCAAGATATCCGTCTTGTCCCTGCAGGTGACAGAGCTTGAGTGCCAGAGTAACCAAACCCCGGTGATCAAATCCCAAAAGACTGAACTCAACCAAACCATAGAGGAGCTGGAGAATGCGCTGCGGGATAAAGAAGAGGTGTGTTTCTGCCAGAGCAAAGGAAGGAGATATCTGGATAGGTTAATGTCCCACGCACCCACGGTTAGCTCACACATCCTTCAAGCTGTGTTTCTGCCCCTTCAGGAAATGGAGAAGTTGAAAGAAGAACTGGAAAACATGAATGACCTCATGGAGCAGAAAGACACGCTGACTCAGAAGCTTGAGGTAAGCCTCTCTTTCCTCTATAACATGCAGCACCTTGCAAAACTAGTGATACTGGCTGAACGTTTACACGTAGGGCTGGACGATAATTCAATAACAATATATATCGATCGATGGACGTATATCGATGATAGAAAAAAAGGGTCGATAAAAATATTAGTCATTACATCCTCCCAACCAATCACAAACACAGACCCAGGAACCAAGCCCCGCCCCCTTCAAAAAGTTCAGAGAGCTCATGTTCTTCTTTTCTTTTTTAAAAACTTGCAGTTTTGGTAAAAAGTTGGTTGAATAAAAGGTTGAGTTTGAATTCAGTGTTTGAATTCAGGGGTAAAAATACACAAAGAGTATTTTTACCCGTAAAATAAGATAATTAGATATCCTGCACTTGAAATAAGTTGATGGAGATGAGTTGTTCCTATTTTAAGTGCAAAAATCTCATTCCATTGGCAGATTATCTTATTTACCTGCTCAAATAAGGTACAAATACACACATTTTAAGAAAAAAATACTTATTTTTAGTTGCGTTTCTGCAGTGTAGATATTGAATCATACTGCATACTGCATACTATACAAAGAAAAAGAAATGTCCAAAATGTCCGGTGTGAACCCCCGGCCCTGCGACTGCAGTTGGGTTCCTCTCACTGTATCTTACAAAGAAAAAAAAAAAAAAACAGCTCTCCTTATAACATGAACACACCGATGACTCTGTGTCGTCCTCTGCAGGAGACGGAGCTCCGCAGTCGAGTGCTGGAGGAGCAGCTAGCGGGAGCCGAGCAACGCCTGGAGGAGAACCAGGAGGAGCAGGAGAATTTCAGGAAGAGCCTGCGGACGCTGCTGGAGCTGCTAGACGGGAAGATCTTTGAGCTGACGGAGCTCAGAGACACCTTGGCTCGTCTCATAGAGGAAGCCAGCTAGAGACCGACGTCTCAACCTCCACAGACAGAGCCATATGATGATTTATTTACAGCCCCAGCACACAGACCAACCCCACCCACCAAACCCCCTCTCCTCATGTACCCTCACCCATCTGAGACACTGCACTGCCCACACTCACTCACAGTTTGAACACGAGGGGCAGATCATCCCTGATTTTTACCTTGAAGGCATCAGGTTCCTCCTGCAAGCACTCCTGTAGTTCAACACGATGCAGGGACTACCTCAGCTTGCCTTCTGATTGGCTGTTGTACCCTTGGTCAAACTGGTCCGAGCTCAGTTGTAGAGATGCCACACACAACAGAAACTGTGCCTCAGCGCCACCTGCTGTCTGAACCGGAGAGCTGCACCATAGTGCGGCGCATTTACTCAAACACACACACACACACACACACACACACACACATTGCACATTATTCCTCTCTAAACCGCCCCTCCAGGGGAAAAGTTGAAAGTCATGTGGAAATAATTGCTGTTAAGACTTAAAGAACTGCGCCAAAGCTGCCAAATCCCCTGAAAATGTTGTCCTCTAACTAGCAGATGCTTTGATCCAAAGTGACTTACTGTACAGAGACGTTTGAACAGAAGAACCCATGTTTGAGCTCGGGCTGCCAGAGGAATGTAACCGGGTAACTGCTTTGGCATTGCTGCACATCCCCACCCTGGATTTCCTGGGCTGCTGGGAAATGGAGTCATATATATCTATATATATAGATATATAGATATATAAAAAGTATAAACAATATTTTTTTCTAGCAGAAATGAAGGACTTCTGTATCGCCCCCCCAACACATTTTGTGTCCCCTACAAAATCGTACATGACAGATAAGCAATGAATCTTCCAGAAGGCTTTTACCCAGGCATCGCGTACACAAATTTTAGTGCTATAGCTGAAATGAGAAATCTCGTATCCAGACAGCTTCCACCATCGCAGTAATTAAACCCGACCTGTCTTCCTGCCAAACTCAGTGTGGCGTGTGCGTCCTGAATGAGGCTTGACATGATTGTGCGCACTTGCATAGGTGCATTTCAATAAATCACAATATCGTCAGAGAAGTTATTTTATTTCAGAAATTCTATTTAAAAAGTGGAATTCATCGTCATTTAGATTCACTACACAGAGTGAAGCGTTTATTTATGTTGCTTTTGATGATTATGGCTCACAGTCAATGGTAACCCAAAAATTATGTTACTGTAAAAATTTTAACGTTACATACAACCAATAAAAATGATTTTTAATACAGAAATGTGGGCAATACTGACAAGTATGTCCATGTGCTAATATGGGCTTCCTTTTGCGTGAATTACGTCATCAGTGCAGCGTAGCATGGAGGCCATCAGCTGGAACCACAGGTTGCTTTAATAGTGACCTTCGCTTTGTCTCCCTTGTTGGGTTTGGGCTTGATAAAACCCAGAAGAAAGCAATATTTGGTAGGATACTATATTTCAAGTGCATTCACACTCCAACGGATGCACAGTGATAGTTTGGATAATGCCCACTACTCATGTATATGTTTGTGGCTGAGTGTGGTTGGGGCATTGTATAATGGGGGAAAAGAAGAACATTGTCAGGAAATTGTGTAAAAATCTACGTTTTTATAGTTATCTCAATAATCGTGATGCAATTACATATTTTACTTACATTTATGTATTTTTTGCTTCTGATTTTTAACTGCTCCTACAGCACTTTGAAAGTGCTTTACAACTAAAATTATTATTATTATGATTATTATTATTATTATTATGCAGCCTTATAATAAAGTCTGTATTAGTTGTTTTGGCAGTGTGGACAAGAGCGAAGTTCTGCTGGAGAATAAAATCAGCTTCTCCAGTCTTGTCAGCCGAGAGAAGAATTAAATCTGAAATTTGTGCCTCTCAGCTGTTCCTCTAGACTCTGAGATCTAGATTTCCAAAGAAAGAAAATTCTAAATCTGTCATCTGAAAAAAGGGCTTTGTGCCACTTTGCAACAGCCCAGTCCTGTTTCTCCTCAGCAGGAGAATTCTGATGTTGTCTCTGGTCCAGGAGGAGTTCAACTCAAGGAGTGACACTTGTAGCCCATATTTCTGCATATTCTCACTCTTGAACTTCTGAATCCAGCTGCTGTCCATGCCTTATGAATCTCCCCCCGTCCTTGATTACGATTTACTCTAGGTTGCGCGGCTTCTCCCTGTTTCCCATGCTGTTTTTTTACCGTACTCACAAGTCGGATCTCCTGGGATCCCTGTTTAGAATAAAGCAAGAACATCCCCTGAAGTCGGGATTTCAACCAGAACATGTGGAGGTTGCTGGGCCGCCCTGACATGCAAGCCCTTCAAGGATTGGGATTAAAGGGAAAGTTTCCTCTTCTTCAGTTCAGAATCCAATATGGCTGCTGCAGCGGTAAAACATAGTGATAGTTACAGGTCTAATGCATTCACTGCCAGTTCTGACAATTTGTTTCTCACTAAACCAGAGTCATACATAGTAATGCACATATACATCTTCATTTAGGGCTTAAAGATATATATTAATATGTTATCATCGTCATCCTAATGCTAACAGTAGTTACCACCACAACTAATAGAAAATGCCCACAATTTTCTGACTTGTAGCACCAGGGTCCAATTTCCAAGACAACTATACAATATATTATCTACTTTTTCCTTCCTCTTGACTTCTCATCAGTATGTTTGGAGTACTCTGAACAGACAGCTGACAAATCAGTAGTTTTCCCCATGATGGTGTTGGCTTTAACATGGCCATATCATATTTCTTCAGTAATATATATTTTCTTATTGTTTTATGTAAAAAAAAAAACCTGAAGTTTGGGTTTTCATTATTTGCCAGCCATAGTCATCAAAATTAAAAATGAATGTTTGAAACATGTCACTCTGCGTAACGCATCTATGAGTTTCACTTTTTTGATGAAACAACAATAACCTTTGGGTGATCCTCTTGATTTATTCAAATGAATCTGTGCCTGGGTGCAGTTGTGCTGTTGGAGAGGCCCACACACACCCTCACATCCCCTCAAACACACTGAGCAATACCAGACAGGCTCTATACAACACCACTGTCCAACTCTATCAGGTTCTCTACTCAGCAGACCCGTCCTGAAGGGTCAACACACAATTAAGCTGACATCCCCTTTCCAACAGAAAGCGTACCAGTGACCGCATTACTGTGTGGCAGCCCTGCGTGGTCCGAGTAGTGCAAACCGAAGGGCTTACAGAGCGTCATCCTCATGTCTGTAAATCTCCACCCTCAGTGAAACTGGCCACTGATTGTCACTCCTCACAGGTGAATATTCAGCCGTTCTCAGTTTATATCCTTCTCCTTTCTTTCTTTCTTTTTCTTTTTTTTTTTTTTTTAGTAAAGATATAACACGGATGATATAAATATAACGACTCGACTTTCTTACTCTTGCCGGCGTTGTAAATGAATGGATGGACAAATCAAAATGCGGTAACACCCTGCAGTGGCTTATTGTTGTGTATTAACCCATGAGTGGGAGCCTCTCCTTCTTGTTTTTTGTATATTGGAAGATTCAGAACACAGCGTGATAGCACGGTGTTACAAGTTTTATACTTTCACTGCGTAAAAGCAGCTCTAATGCAGACGAAAACTTCAACTCTCTTCCTCCAAAGTGAACAAACCTCCGCAGAGCCGTATCTCCACAAGGTGCTGCTGGTCTTATTATGAACCGAGGGCCCTGTTTGCACTGTTATTACGCTATCGTAACGTGCGCTCCATGATACGCCAACAGATTTGCATTTAGCATTAGCACAGTTATATTAGGTAGATAAACGACCATCTGTAGTTAGTTACGCTGGTTAATACACTGGAATAAGACTCGGGTCAAGGGGGGAATGTTACTTGTTTTCTTTCTGATGTATGTGTCGAGTGGAGTGACAGAGATGAAATACTTTAATATTAATGCTATTGTTAATGAATGCCTTTGTACAGTAGTGGATAAAAATGCTTTTCATTCTCCTGTTTTTGTAACTTCTGGTATTTCAGTGTAGGTATTAACATTGTATTTAGAGGTATGAGAAGACTGGCAATATTTTTGACTATTTAAAGTAATTTTGAACTCATGACATTAAAGAGGTACCTCAGGCTTACCAGATTTTAGATTGGTGATATTTGGGTGCTTGCAGGTGAAAAGGTCTCGCTGAATTTGATTGGTGGAAACCGAGCCGGGGGCACACCTGGTGAATGAATGCACCATTAGGGCCCCATTCTGCCCGGGGGTCCCCCAACATGCTGACGCCTGCAAACGATGCTGTGTTCGGCATCTGATTCGAAGATTCCCATTCAGAGCTATATTAAAGGATTATTTTACCCAAATCTGGACTTCATTTAACTCTAGAATTAGAAATTAACATTTCTTGAACTGATCAATGCTGGACTGTATTATTCTACACCGAACAGATATCGTTTAATACGTAATCTGAGATTACTTTATTCTGTTTGCAAAAACTCACCAGGGCCACTTCTGATTGAGACAAGTTTAAAAACTGCAACATTTAGACTGGTCTATCTGGAGTTATTCCACCTTGTTCACATAAGCCTTAAAACACCGCCTGATGTCTGAAACCTTGAACTTTTATTTATTTATTTGTAAAATCTAAAACACGGGGGTTATTTGCTTTCTTAAGGGGCTAACTATTCAATCAAGAATCTGCTCCAAACTCAGAATTTAGCACCTGTGGGGGCATTAGGCGTTTGATTATTTTTTTTAAACACAATTATTGCCGAACCTTTAATTTTTCCATTTTTCTCCATTACCATCATAAACTTAGTTGTATTTTATAAGATAGTTGAACACGGCAAGGTGCATAATTGTGGATGGGAAAGGTAACGATACATTTTCAAAATTATTCAGAAATTAAAATCTGAAAAGAGTGGTGTGCCTTTGGATTTAGCACCTCTGACTCAATTAATACCGTCTAGAACCACCTTGTGCTGCAGTTACAGCGAAAAGTCTTTTCAGGGTATGACCCAAGCAGTTTGGCATATATACATTTCAAAAAGTAGAATAAGGGGAGTGGTGCCCTAGTGGTTAGAGCACAGAGCTTCGGTCCCAGAGGTTCTGAGTTCAACTCCCACAAGCTGCCATTCTGGCTCCCTGAGCAAGACCCTTAACCCCCAATTGCTCCCCAGGCACTGCACAGTGACAGCCCACTGCTCCCCAAGGGGATGGGTTAAGATGCAGAAGTGAATTTCTCCATTGTGAGATCAATAAAGTTCAATTATTATAATTGTCCGTTCTTTGATGTTTAAAAGCTCAAGCTTAGTCAGATTAGACAGAGTGGTTTCTCTGAATGGCAATTTTCAATTATTGCAACAGATTCTGACTTGGGTCTGGACTTTGACTGGGCCATTCAAACATATTAATGTGCTTTAATCTGAACCAGAACATTGTAGCTCTATCTGAATGTTTAGGGTCGTTGTCCTGTAAACCTCCGTCCTCTGCCCAGTCTCAAATCTTTTGCAGCTTCCCTGTCCCTGATGAAGAGAAGCACCCCGCAGCATGATGCTGCCACCACCATGTGTCACTGTGTGCCGCCAGCTTCCTGCCACACTCAGCATTTTGACCAAAAAAGTGGAGTTTTGGTCTCATCTGACCTATGAGGCTGAAGCTGAAACAACACTGAGATTTTTCTTTTTTTTTGGGGGGGGGGGGGGGATTACAAGATTAAAGTAAAAAAAAAAGTATAACAGCCATTGTTCATTAAAGAAAATAAATTACTGATCGCAAAGTTGGATATTTTCACACAAAGAAATCTGAGATTAATTTCAAATTTTTTTGAGAAACATTTTTCTGTTTAGTTATGTTTTCTAATAATGAATAGCCGTGAATTTTGGAGAAAAAAAATGGTTTTCCACGATTAAAGGGATACATTTGCTAAATTAAAACAAGTATATCTCTGACATTGTCAAGTCAGGAATTTGGATCATCTTTTGAATCATCTCCCGATCCCCACGTAGGGAACCCCTGGTCTACCAGACAGCCCACCAATAAAACACATTGAAATATGTAGTTGTAACCGGCCACCGAGTGAACAAGTTAAAGGGGCCTTAATATTTTTGCCAGGCACAGTAAACGATTCAACAACATCTCTGCTTCTTCGCAATGATTTATTCCAATGCAGGGGTGAGGTTGTAAAATAATAAAAAAAAAAATCAGAATACATGAAAATGACAGGACAAAAAGAAACGGTCTTAAAGGTACACTTGAAACAACCTGTGAACAGTAACAATAAGGTGTAAAAGCAACAGCGACATTTACTACGTTCGTTGTATAAGACCAGCGATCTGATCGTCATCCGTACAGATTTCATCCCCTTTCTGTTTTTGTCATGTTGCACATGACCTCAATGGAGCAACTGCTGTTAAGACAAAGGATCACATTTGCAACCTGCATGGACAACAGGAGTCTACACAACATGTTTATAAGAAAAGTCATCACGAAACAATTTGGCTGGAAAGAAGAGAAAGACAAAAAAACAGAAAACCCATCTGCTGATAAGCTGTTTTAGGGTTAGTTACAGGTAAAGGTAAGTAGAGATGCACCGATCCAATACCTGGATCAGATATCGGCTCCGATATCGACCAATTAGCTGGATCGGATATCGGATGAATGATGCAGATCCGACGTTCTGGTCCAGTAATTTCTTTTTATAATTAATATCATACACAGCAATACAGTTACAGCGATCTAGTCACCTCAATGCTACGTTTGCAACGTCGGTTACGTCGTCACGCAGAGCAGCTAGTGATGAACAAACAGAGCAACATGGAGCCAAGTCCGCTATTTGGAAACATTTCAAACTTGAAAATTGTGAGGGGTGGTGATATAGTTGGTAAATTCAACATCACAAACATTGCAAGGTGTACGGCTCATTCATTCAACAGTAGTATCGGCTCGGTATCACGTATCGGCCGATATGCTACGCCCAGGTATCGTATCGGATTGGATCAGAAAAAACTGGATCGGTGCGTCTCTAAAGGTAAGTTTGCCATTAGAGGAACGTTGGCTGAGTCAAGTTAGTGACTCTGCCGCTTCCTTTCTCCACAGGTAAAGAAATACCTACACATTAAAACAGAACATGGGTTAAAACATTACGCTGCCGTTAATAAGCCTGGTAAGATCTGAGTTAAGCTAAGGATAAAGGCTCAGGTCAGGCATTAGAGCTTCATCTCATGCTACACGATAAGGAGAGGAAGAACTTTGTAACGATAGCTAGGACAGAGACGCAGCAGTCTTTCAGGCTTGCTCTGCCGGGAAAATAAAAGGAACATGGATTTTTCAGGCATAAATCTAATTAATCTCCACAAACAGGTGAGAGACTGATGGAAAAACAGGACCCTCCGGACGGAGGGTTCGAACAGCTTCGCCCGTTTTCAGGGCTGTGATGATTAACGTCAGATCTGTTCAGTGTACCAATCTTCTTTTCTTAGCTTATATCTGTGTTTAATGTCGGCTTCAGGACATTCATTCATGAATGAATTTTAAAAGGAAAAAGTACAAAACGTTGCATCAGAGCTGTTAAACACAGTGAAAGCTGGAGATATTAATATATGAAATTCACATCCTTCTGCTTCAAGTCACGTTTGTGAGTCATATTGTGCTGCTCTGCGTCTGAGTAATGATTTCTCACGCACTGGGGTCCGATTCCTGAAGCTGACCAGTGCTTTTAAACACCTAGAGATACAATATATGTCCTCCGCATTTAATTATAACAGAAATCTTGTACGATACATAAGAAGGGCTGAAACTATCTGGTGGAAAGAAAATGTCCCTCCCGTATCTCTGCACATATTGGCTGTGCAATAGGTGTGCATGTGTATATTCTCAGTACCGCTGACAGTACCGAACCACCGTCTGTGTGCTGCTGCCTACGGAGCGAGAGGGCAGAGAAGACGCAATGACGGAGCGGAGAGTAAACGAGTAAGAAGGCAGGAGGAGGCGCATAAATCACGAGCCCACGGTGAGAGGATCTGGCCTCCCACTGGACATCCAGCACTGGAAGACGCGCAACAAGCTCTGCTTCTGCAACCCCTTCAACTCTGACCAGCACCCATAGTCATCTCCTCCTCCTAGTTGACAAACTCAGATTTGAGACTGGTGAGGAGTCCAGAGCACAAATCTGATGTTGCAGACGGAAAGGATGTTATTTAGAGAGGCAGCAATCGTTCAGCAGCGGAGAAGAAAAACTGAGACGGGAACCAGAATGAGGCTCAGCCAAAGCAGCTGCTGATACTCTCGAAAAACTGCTGGATTTTTTATTTCTCTCCCTCCAACCCAGATGCTGGGCTCCTGCTGGTGGGACAGAAGATGGAGAGCTTTCTGAGCAAACATCGGGTGAAAAACAGCGACCCGGTTCGTTGGGTTAGAGAGGAGACGAGAAGGAGCCTCCTGATCCTTCACAGGCCGCCGTTTGATGTTCATCAGCGGCTCACATAGGACAGAGCTTCCCAAAAGTGTTTAGCATTTAACCCAGAGAACAAGAGACTCCTGACCCCAACCAGCTGTTAACCGTACGACTGCCACAGGAGCGTATTCACAGCACAAACAGCATCCACGGCCTATATGTCGGCCTTATTTGTGGGTAACTTCTGTTGCTTTGATGTTCTCTAACATTTGTAAAATAAATATATTTTAACTTTATCTTATTTTAGCTATTGAGTTAGATTGCTAAAGAAAATCTGAAGACTTTGGAACCCATTACGCTGTAGAGCACGTTCGTTTAGTTAAAATCAAATTAACCTTCTACCTGAGTATTTAGCAGGGAAGCTGATGCTAGCTATCACAGAAAAACAACAACAACATTTTCTATCTTGTTATATATTGAGTATTTGGTTCTCCAAATTGAACTGATTGTCAGTAAAGCGTTCATAGTGAGGCTGTTTCGCCCTGTTTTTCTGCGCAGCTCCGAGTGTACCCTGATTTTATCCCGTTGATCCTCAGCGACGCCCTCCAGACCTGACGGGGCGTCTGCAAGGTCTAGGTGGTTGTAGAAGAGGGATGGATGCTTCATATTCCTATTCAGACTTTATCTGCCTTTGTTATGGCTTATTCTTTTCAACTCGCTCTTTGGTAGCCCTAACATTGCATATCAGTCACTTGTAAGCTGTCTCAAACCCGTTGCCCCTGCCCTGTTGTGGCAAATCAACCCACGGCTGGATCGGTGCAAATTTGACCCCGGACTGGATTAGCAAAAACAACCCAAATTGAGTTGTTTTTCACCCAGCAGTTTTTAGAGGGTACAAAAACAAGCAAGAAGGCGATGTTTGATGGGGTAATGGTTTACAATATGGACAGTAAATCCAATAATCCCAGTCTGAGGCTTTGTGTAATCATGTATTAATTTTTTTTTATCTCCTATAAACCCCCCAGATTACCCTGCATACTCGTAACATGTTTTTTTTTTTTTTCCGCTGCACTCGCTGTCTCTCTTTCACAAAGCCCCCTGGGTGAACACAGCAGTCCCACGGCTCCCAGTTCTCCGAACCTCCCACGCGACGTGTGTCGGATCCACTAAGAGAGTCGGTTCAGTGCATCGGTGACAAGTGTTAAGTGCTAACCTCTGACAGTACGAGTGATAGAAACATGAAAAAAATAAACATAGCATCAGGTCAGTGTGATTAGACAGATAGAAAAAACCCAGAAAAATAAGACCATCTTCTACATGATGGTGTATGTTGTGCATAAAAAAAAAAAAAAAAAAAAAAAAACTAAAGCCGCTCGTGGGCTTCTGGAGCATTTGGTGATAACTGGACTTGGCTTAATCACCAAGGTAATGAGTGAACGTGCGTGTTAACAGTGCAGCGCTGAGCTCTTCAGTGCAGAACACTCTGTGTGTTGTCAGTGAGGGGTTTCCTGTGGCTGTCTTATCTGAAGCCTAGTTTTCCCAGTCAGGGGCCGTCAGCCCGTCCTCGTCTGAGTCGGACTCTGGCGAGGCCTCCTTGATCCGGCGCAGCGCCTCGTGAATGCTCCTTGTCAAGGGATCGGTGGACGCAGGGAGCTCTCCCAGGTCCTTTCTGTCCTTGCAGGGGACGCGCCTCAGTTTGACCCCCTTGCGTATTTGAGCCAGGATGCTGTTGGGGTCATCGTCGCCCTTGGCAGACGGCGCAGCGCGCTGGTCGACCTTCTTCAGGTGGAAGCTGCCTCTCTTTAGGGAGGCAAGCACTTCGTCCATAGGTGAGCTCACTGTGTGCAGAAGGCAGAAGAGACACAACGTGGCCGATTACATTACTCAACTGAGATGCACTGGGGACCAGATTCAGGAGAAGTTCAGCTTGACTGGCTCTGACCAGTGATCAGATGGTGGGAAACTCACAAATCTTTTATTTTTCCAATCAAATGTCAGAGCTACCAACAATACTCTTCGGTATGGACACCACTACTAAGTGGAGGAAAAGTGTTTAAAAATGAAGTCAGAGGAACCACAGATAGAAGGAAGTTTTTAAGGGAAGCTGTATTTTGAACATGTTGAGACACGTCTGCAGTTGATTCAGGCTGCAAGACGGCGAGAGAGAGCATCGACTTCAGAGATAACAGGAAAACCAGGAGGGATGACAGCAAAATGTCTCAGTTTTATCCTTTTTCAGCGTTCAACATGTTTGTGCTGGAATATGGTGGAACTGGAAATGTTGGAAAACCTTTGGAAATCTCACAGATCTGCATCCTCTATGGAAAACACGCAAACTGGGCGGTTTGCCAGTGGCACTAGTCGCTAAAATTAGATATATATTACAATATTAGAAAAACGCGTCATTAATTACTCATATCTATAATATGAATAATTAATGAAAAGCAAGAAAAAAACATTTTGAATAGAGTCCTGATGCATCTCCAGGGGAGTAAAGGAAGCCATTTTTATGAGAAAAAAAACTACCCGTCGTTAAAAAGGGGTGGAGGCCTTTGGTTTCTCTTACAATCCTGTTATTGCAAGTATCACTCAGCCCCCCGGGAACAATAAGTGGCCATCAGAGCACTAACGACCAGCTAGTAGCCGGATGATCCTCTGAATGTGAGACACAGGTTTTGATTGTCCAATTAACTCGTTAAGCGACTACGCAAAGGTGCTGGCTTAAAATGACGAGGTCGCCAGTACATGAAATTCCTCGAAGAAGAGACGAATCGTTTCAACAAAGCAGAACCCGTCCACAGGACCTACTTAATTTTTTTCATTTTGAATGGTGATGTTAGATCATCACATATTATAGTTGTGGAGAGAGGGTCAAAGGTTTAAAATAAGCAGAGATCAGAAAGCAGACACAAAAGACAAAGAGCTCCGAGACATCGGTTTTATAATCACCAATTACCTCTTCTGCTGTGGGAGTCAAACTCTGGCGTCTTCCTCAGTTTCTTGCGTGCGCTCACCAGCTGGCTGCTGTCAAAAAAGCGAGGGATGAAAGGACCGAGCGGTGAGAGCATTAGCTCCTCTTCCGCACTCCTCCCTTTGGCCTTCGGCCTGTATTGACCCACGCTGCTGGAAGGAGACGACTCCTCCTTTGTCGGTGGTGGAGGTGGTGGCGGGGGAGGTGGAGGAGGGGAGATGGGGGATGCCAGCAGGGAGGAGAGGGAGCAGGGGGAGCAGGAGGAATCTGCGGGGCTGGCGACGGGCAGAGGAGGAACAGATGCTGTAAGAGTGGCAACGGGCTGAGTGGTGAGGGTGGCGCTGGGGTCCGTCTGCACGCCGGTGCTCAGACACAGCGGCTGGTCGCGGGTCTGCACGCTGACCGAGTCCACGCACTCCTCCCTCTCGCCTACGCTGCTCGCCTCTGCGCCTCTGCCTCGCTCCCTCCTTCTGGTGTAGGACGCCCGGAGACGAGTGGACTTCAGAATCACCTGACCCGGGTACCGCTAGGCAGAGCCGCAAGGAGAAACAGGCAGAGATCAGCATGACGGCTATGAATAATGATGAAGAGCGTCCAGGGAATAGAAGTTACTGCACCTGTTTGAAGGAGCGCAGCCTGTCCAGAGTCCTTTGCCTCTCCTGACTAGCTCTGCTACTCTTCAGTTCCTCGTCTTCCTCCTCCTGGTTTCCGAGCTGGAACATTTTAAGGATCAGAGAATGTAAGGGCTACTGAAAATACATCTTTATAACTCTTACAGCTCGTTTTACAATTACAAACAAGTTTTGTTCACAGATCTCTTCTTAAAGTGTATAATTTTGTCTCTGCTTCCAAAAAAAGCTTTTCCAGATCGGCCGTAAAAGACACCTGCAAACCTGAGTTAGATGCGTCCCTTAAACAATTAATAATGCCAACCTTCAAAGGATGAACTCACAGAGGACATTAGGATGGCCTGACAATGGGAACAATCATAATCACAGTCATTTAGATAAATATTGAAACCACATTAAATTAACATGACTCTTCTTAGGGTATCGAAACACTTCGCTCTTCAAAACAGAATTGGAGTGTACAAGTACAAACGCAGACAATAATTTAAACAAAAGACCATTTTTTGTGATTGTTTGGAGCCAAAAATACATTTTCAATACAAATTTGAACATCGACAGACTCAAATTTCAAGCATTTGCAGATAATTATAATGCATTTCTCTTTATCTACTGATTGACTATAAACATCCACTATGTCAATGTGACAGCAGAACTCTCTAGTGCCCACTTCCCTTAAGCAGCCGACCAAAGTGTTTTCTCCAGAAGCGCTAAATGACTATTGGAGAATCTTACCTGTAAGCCAGGGTGGGAAAACGGGTCCTTGAGGATGCTGTGACGTCTCTGCTGTTTCTGAGTGTGCTGCGATACGCAGATCTCCTGCCGAAAGAAGGCGATACCCATCAGAACAACTACACTGCAATCATTCAGACAGATAATCCTCATTTTGTACAACTTAAAGCATAACTGATCTTGGTGTGGACAGCAGCTGTACAGCAGAAGAGAGTTTATCAAACACACACCCTTTTGTTGCGCAGATAGGATCGCTTGGCACTGATGCGCCCCCTTCTGGCTTCAAGCTGTCGAGCGCTGACCTGAAGTCTGCGCAGCTCCTCTTTTTCTCCGGTGTTATCGTGCGTTATATCGTCGGCGCTTTCAAAGGTGTCATAATACACCACCTCATCCTGACGCTCTGAAAGCACACACAGATAGTAGCATACAGTCATACGTGGACGGAAGAGACTTTTAAGAAATATTCTCTACACTTTGTTTTTATAATTGAGATGTAAATAGCATTTATAACCTCCTGCAATATGAAATCGTTCATGCTTTTTGCCGTTTATGTGAAAGACCGACACAGTGGAGCACGTAATTTGGAGAGGACAGAAAACGGGAGCTGCAATTTATTGGTTTACATCAAATCAGTTTCATGTGCTGGAATGGCCTAGTCAAAGTCTAGGCCTAAATCCAATTTAGAATCTGACAGAAGGCTTGAAAGTTGATGTTCTCCATTCAGTCTGACTAAGCAAAGAAGAGTTTTCATGAATGTCGGTCTATAAACATGTCAAGCTGGTAGAGGCATACAGCTGTAGCCGTACCAAATAATTAAATAATCATGCACTACTTTTGGTCGGCCGATCATATAAAATTACAATATAATACATTGACGTTTGAATTTTTTACATACCCAAATATGAGAAAGCTGAAGGGGTCTTTATGCTTTTACAAGCCACAGTGTAATAAATTATAGGTTGAATATTTCCATTTTCTCTGATGATCAAACCCCTCACTAGCTATGAGCTTAAATCATTGCCTGTAATGTGTAATTGGATCTATAATCTATGATCCAATGCGATCTATATGTCGTGGGGCGGGGGTTTAGGGGTGCTGGTTCGCCGACTCCAGCAGCTATTGGATGAGAGACGGATGACACCCTGGACTGGTCGCCAGTCCATCCCGGCGCAACACAGAGACACACAGGACAAAACTGTAGTGCACACACTCACACATAAGGGCAATTTAACATTTAGCTTATTGACTGTGAGAGGAAGCCAGAGTACCTGGAGATAAAAACATATCCACAGGGAGAACATGCAAACTCCATACAGAAAGACCCCAGGCCAGCATTCGAACCCAAAGCCTACTTGCAGCAAGGCAACAATGCTAGTCACTGCCCGAGTGTGCAGCTATTATTATTATTATTATTATTATTATTATTATTATTATTATTATTATTATTATTATTATTATTATTATGGGTGTACACATATCCGGGACTAAGTGCACAAAGCAACATTTCTTAGTTAGCGCAACTTTAAAGTGTAACTCACCCCAAGGTAACGGTATAACTCCGCCACCAAACACATTTTGGTAATTGTGACCAAGTGGGCGGTTCCAAAAAAAATTGATGTTAGCGGCATCGTTGCTGACATGGGCAAAGCAGTAACAAACGCTACACACTATCGATCAATGCTCTCACTGACTGAGACGCTTTTATACCTGAACATGGGGCTATGACGACGAAAACATCTACCGTTTGAACCAATGTGAAAATTCAACTGCAATAGCCACGTTCAACCCGAAGAGGGCAGCACTAAGACGGTTTTACCACAAGTATTGCAGAACTAAATAAGTTCACATGAAAATGTAAAAATTGCTTTAAAAAATAACATTCAAGTAGCGCCCTTAAGCCCGGTTTATACAGTTTATCTACAAAAAATTTCATTTGGTGTGAGATACGCTTTAACAAGTAACACCAAAATAAAACAGAGCTGCATGCTGCATTCAGGTACAGCTTGACCGACCACTACGATGTCCTAATATCAAAACAACTCCAAAGTAATTAAGATGTGTTTTATTCACAATTATGTACAGTATTTTTTTTAATTTTTTTTTAGTTTTCAAGTAGTTATATTTGTTATATAATCTAATTATCCAGGCATAGGCTCTGCTTGATTCTACTACTTTATTCACTGAAAATGATCCAACCAGATTTAAAGTCAGTTCCACACCTTTCGCTTTTTAAAGATGTAAAACATAATAAAATAAAATCCATTTCAGAAATTGAGAATAAATTATTTTATTTACTGACCGTGGAAAGAAGGAGATCTTTTTTTCCTGATTGAAGTGTACCAAAATCGTACCGAACCATGACTTTAAAACCTGAATACACACTGAACCAAGATTTTGTGTACTGTTACATGTTACAGTATAATTACTATTATTATTATTATTGCCTGGTCTAATACTAATACTAATCATTATTATTATTAGTAGTAGTAGTAGTAGTATTCACAACCGATTGAAGCACGGCCAACCAGAGCTAATATTCAATTATTATTTAAAGAAAGAAAAATAATTTAAACTTTTATGTAAATTCAATATTTCAGTGTGTCTGAAATCTGTGAAATAGTCAAAAAAATTAATTGTGGTGAACTTCACACTATTAAGGAAAAAACACGACAAAAGAAGACTTCATAAAGTGGCTCGTATAAAACGCTCTTCTGTCTTTCTGTCAATGCATTACCTGGTTACTAAGTTTTGCTTCACGAATATTAAACAAATCCAATAATCATACCTGTCATCTGCCTGCGAACGCTGTCTAGTTGTGCAGTGAGGAGTAGCTCCTCACACTGCAGTATCTCAGCCTGTATGTCATACAGCTGGAGCTGGAGCTCATAGTACTGCGTCTCCATGTGGTCCAATAGGGCCATGGCATCCTCACTGCTACACAGACTCTGCATCTGACCATGTAGACGGACAAATGGTCAGAATCTAAATAAACGCGTTCAGGAGGATCCTTTTCGCCTCGCACCGAGCCGACCGTACCACACCTCCTCTCGAAGTGTGTGCTTCCTCTGCTCCAGACAGATCTCCCGCGCTCTCTGCAGCTGTAGGGTTTCCTTGGCCACAGAGTAGCGGAGCCTCTCCATGCGCTCCACCGCTGCTGTCCAAGAGGATTTCCCGAATTTGCGCTGATCCACCTTCATCCGCTCGTACACCCCTAAACAAATAAAAAAAAAAGAAATGCAAGAGATCAACCTTTACACAGCATACCAGGATGATTGTGCTAATTTAGCCACAAACCAGCACAGTGAGCAGGAGACGCAGACGGCATTTACTAATGGACCAAATTAGTCTTCTGGTGGTTTCTTGGTTGACAAAAGAGCGACATCTACTGGTCACATGTGGCGATTACTTTCTTTTCGCAGTCGGAGAAACTATCTCAGAATGTTTCAAGCAGAGCGCCAGATATTGCAGAAAATACGTGAATAAAGGCGCGGGATCTCCTAAACCACAGACTGGATCTAGTTGATCAGCAAGGTTCCTCCTGTGTCTCCTCACTGCATGTCTGTCTGTAACGTCTCATTCCTCAAAACTGCCATCAGCTCTCAGATTCAAATCCCCACGCAGCTCAACACTGAACCACAATCACTACGGCTACGGTTATGGCACATACAGCAGTACCTTTCTGGGCTCTGGCAGTGATCTCAAAGTATTTTACGGTGAACTCCTGGATGCTGAGGACCGCCTCCTGGGCTTTCTTCTGCCAGTCCGTGTCCTCCTTCCTTAGCGCCTCGATCCGTCTGGGACCCAAATAGTCATTGTCCATGGAAATCTGATAAGAGACGTTTAACATGTTTGTCAGTAAGGGGGGGAAAATTCTCTGAGTGAAAGATTCAAAAATGTATTCAGTAAAAAAGAATCAAAACATTAACTTGGTAGATATGTACATTTTTAATGCTAAAAATGACCTGAATTGGAACATAGTGTTACCAAAAAACAAAAAAGTGAATGAAGCCTACTTAAAAGAGTCAAATTAGTCTTTTAGAGGCAAATCTATCCTGGAAAGCAACCTGAAAACATTTGAGAACCAAAGTGAGTGAAAAATCAGGCCCATCGAGAGCATCTCCATGGTAACACTGAAACAGACTGAAACCGATGTTCCAGCTGTGCTCCTGTGCAGATAAAAAACAAATGAAATGGCAACTTTCATAAAGTTTTATTCAGGCTTAGCAGAGTCACACTGATGCCTGCAAAAAGTTTTTTAGGTATGTGCTAAAGCATACGAGGCAGTTAACAGAGGAGGGGAGACGGCGGAACTTCCAGGAACAGATGAGCAACGAAAATCTGTGGAGGAAACCAGTGGGAGTCAGCTGCCACTGCTAAACCTGACCCCCAACAAGCTGAGCAGGGGCGGATTCTCTGTTGCCACGTTTCTACTCGTCGTCTTACACTACCTGAAGGAACGTGTCGGGTTCATAATTCATAATAAGTTCATAATTCTGCACTTTTCCCTGATTTTTCCCAGCAGTTTTCCTCCCTCCTTGATGCCTGTGCAAATTCTCAGTTATCCGGGTCGTCGCAACAGCAAACAGGCTTAAATCGGAGGCAACTGGCCGAGGCAAATCAATGACCCAGCTGCCACTGTCCTGGGTCGTTACAAGCTATTGCCTGGCGTGAGTGGAGGACTTGGTCAAATGAATGATGATGAGACTGCCGATGTAATCTCTTTGGAACGTGTTGGAGGACCGAGCTGTGAACCCTGGGGAGTTGGAGGATTGCGTTTCCAACTCCCCAGGGTTAAAGCGGAGGCAACCGGACTTTCGCTCAGTTCTTTCTGAAAACGTTGCGACGCCTATCCAGGAGTCTTTGTCAATTCTGGCGGCTCTCACTTGAGCTAAGTTACTCTGGTTTATCCCCTTTTGAGCTTTCAAACTGAACATGTTAGATTTGGTAGATTTTTCAAAATGTCAGAGTTAAGGTAAAAGTCTACATTCACAAAGGAAGACCTAAAGAGACAAGTGTTTGTAGTTAATTAAGCTAACCTTGCTCTAAGCGTGGGGACATTCTAAAACGCTTAACGTGAAAAAGCTTAACGTGGCTTAAGGTAGGAAAACAACGAGGAATCATCACCAAATTTCGCATGGCCATATACTGTCATGAAGACTTAAGCCTGTCAAAAAAATAAACTGAAATCCAACGATGATAGAAGATATCTCACATTAACGTTTTCTTCTTCATTGGCGCCTATGGCGAGAAAAAGGCTTAACGTGGTTTAATGTACCTAATCAAAGATCAATGATCACCAGATTTCTCTTTCATATTGCTCCTAATAAGCACATAAAACTGTCAAACCCAAAGTCCAATTATTATGGACGTTATCTAACATTAAGCGTTTCTGCTTCATTGAGACTTATTGAAAGGAAAAAGCTTAACACAATTCAATGTACCTAAACAACGCTCAGTGAGCACCAAATTTCTCTCATATATTGCTCCTCATAAGCACATGAAACTATCAAAAAATCGAAACCAAAGTCCAATTATTATGGACGTTATCTGACATTAAGCGTTGCTGCTTCATTGAGGCCTATATTAAAAGAAAAAGGCTTAACGTGGTTCAATGTACCTAAACAACGTTCAGTATTCACGCTTAATGTTAGATAACGTCCATAATAATTGGACTTTGGGTTTGACATTTTTACAGTTTTATGTGCTTATTAGGAGCAATATGAAAGAGAAATTTGGTGATCATTGATCGTTGATTAGGTACATTTAACCACGTTAAGCCTTTTTCTCGCCATAGGCGCCAATGAAGAAGAAAACGTTAATGTGAGATATCTTCTATCATCGTTGGCTTTCGTTTTTTTTTTTTTTTTTTTGACAGGCTTCTTCATGACAAGATATGGCCATGTGAAATTTGGTGATGATTCCTCGTTGTTTTCCTACCTTAAGCCACGTTAAGCTTTTTCACGTTAAGCGTTTTTCACGTTAAGCGTTTTAGAATGTCCCTAAGCGTGTCCCTGAGAGAGCAGATACCTAGCAGCCAAATTAATTAGACGGTAAGTGATGGTAAAAATGTCACTGAAACACTATTTCACACTGTGGCTGATCCCCAGTATTCTAAGCACATCCTTTCAGCGCCTTCCTTGCTCAGCAGGTCTCTACAACTTGCACACAGACTTGCGTCGGATGACTTTTGACATGAAGACATAAATCTGCAACGGGTATGAATAACGTTGGGCTCGGCGCTCTGGCCATGAAGTAGAAATATTAGATGGAGAGCGGACGTAGATGGTGTCATGTTCCCTGTAAACGTGACCAGCAGGAGAACAAGCTCCAAAGAGCTGCTACAGTAAAACCCTGAAGACGCGTAGCCACGCTGCAGACCCTGAACACAGCAGAAGCATGAGGCATGAGGCCCGCTGACACCTCCCCTCCCCCACAGAGGGTTCCATGGTGTAATGGTTAGCACTCTGGACTCTGAATCCAGCGATCCGAGTTCAAATCTCGGTGGGACCTTCAAGTTTTGTGACCTTAGCAAACATCCGTTCAGGCGTTTCTGCGCCCCGCTGGTGTGTCTGTGAGCTCACTTAATGCACTGCAGTATGAAAAAAAAACAAGCAGCGTAACAACAGAGACGAGCTTTGCTCAGTGAAAGCAAAGGATTCCCCGGTGAGAACAAACACGCGGCGGACTTTTATCTGTGGCCGACTCCTAGTTCCTCTTGAAATAAACAATCCTTTACACACATTCATTACGTTAAACCTTTGAAATTTGACTGTAAAAAAAAAACTGTCTGTCTAAGGCACTGACTGGTGTTCAGAAAATAAATGACATTAACCAGAAGCTCAGCTGTGCCCTCCATCTTTTCCTTTCCGTGGCATTCTTGCTGATGCCGCTGTGTCAGCATAAAGCCGGACCTGCAGCAAAACCTACTGGATCACGCAGCGCATGATTTATTTACGCTCCTCTCAGACTATTAGAAACTGGAGAGCTGTTCCGGCCGACAACGTCGCTCAGGCTCCAGGTGACACATCCTGCTACTCTTTGTAAAGCAAAAGCGGACAAAACTGAGACGGCTCGGGGCGGCGCTGTGACACGGGTGGATGGATTTATTGAAGGTATTGTAGCAGCACCAGAGCATTGCAGCTACAGAAGAGTCACACGTGAGTTAAAGAATTGTCTTGACAGGGAATTTACGCCCCTTTCACAACTTTTTCACATTTTATCATGTGACAACCACAGACCTCGATGTATTTTACTGGGACTTTGCATGTAATGTGTAGTTCAAAATTATACATGGTTTTCAGTTGTTTACAAATTACCTTTGTTTCTTGGCACGTCCTAACTATTTTGCAAAAACAGAAGAGGCGATAGTTTTTGTCTCTAGACTAAAAATGCTAGTAGGCACATGCCGCCAAAAGACCTGGAGCGGTAATGGCAGCGAAACGGGGTTCTACGTTGACTTAGAGAGCCTGAAAACTTCTGCACACAAAACTTTTCAGATTTTTATTTGGGGGGAAAAAATGGAAATTTATTTTTTACTTCTTTCAAATAAAATCCCAATAAAATTTGATATCTGTGGCTGTAAAGCAACAGACTGGGAGAAAGGTTCCAGGTGTGGGAATACGTTTGTAAATTAGCCATCCGCACCACGATGCAGTTTTCCACCTTTTATCCATCCTGCAGCCTTTCCTGTTATTATGACATGATTTCCTCTCCCAGCCATTGTGCCACATAATATAAAACAGATCGTTTGTTTGGCAAAATTCCTTCCAGTCAAACGCACAAAAGACACACAGACAGCGAGACCCATTTTAAGACACGCGGGAGCTTCCTGCCACCATTGTTTTCTGCCACCTTTCCACGTCGATGCCTGCTGAAAATCACACGGATACGATCGGCTCTGCATCTAGCCAGCTTTACATGGATGCTACAGAAGCATCTTAACACATCCTGGACCGTACCAGCATCGCTTTTAGTGTTTCCTCTCGTCGCTGCGTTGAGATTAAATTAGGCTGCAGCTTCCCAGAGGAGAAAAACTGTGAATTAAAAAAAAAAAAAACAGGATTGCAGTCCTTAAACATTACCTTTATCTGCTGCCTGCGCAGCATTGCCAGTTCCCTCATGTCTCTGAAGGGCTGCAGCAGGTACTGGTACAGCTGTGTGGACGCTTCCAGCAGACCTCCGTAGGCCCGGTCCTCTTCCTCATACAACTCCAGCAGCTCCACCATGCTGTCCGTGGATTTGTGTCTGTCCAGCAGCTGCGTCACAAAACAGCATTTCAAATGTTGGTAATTATGTGCAAATCACTTATTGATTCCAGCATCTACAAACTGTCACGCTGTTAGTACGACCGGAGGAGAGCTGGTCAGCGAGGCTCACATACAGGCTCGGCAAGGCAAGTTTCACCTAGACGGCACCGCTTACAGACTCATTCAGAGCGCTTCACAGGACGACCAATAGAACAGTTTATAAATATAAATATATATACATATATATATATATATATATATATATACATATATATATATATATATATATATATATATATATATATATATATATATATATAATATATATATATATATATATATATATATATATATATATATATATATATATATATATATATATATATATATGTATATAAAACACCTGATTCATCGAAAAGACAAACGAAGAATCAAATGAAATGAATTCAAAGAGATAAAGAGCTACGACGCGATAGCAGGGATAGGGCCACATTTGGGCTCTTTCTGTGACGATTTAAAACATTTTGTTCAGTTCTGGTCCCGGTAACGCTGTGTCAGCAGGTCTCTGGTGACCTGAGCGTGCCTACATGGGTCACAACCAGCAACTCCAAAATGTATTTAAGACAAAGACCATTCAGTGCATTTCTAAGCCGTTCTTAACCTCTTAAATGATGTCGTTTTAGGAGCCGGAAGATTGGAGGACGGGTGTAACACGATTCCTTTTCCTGGTGTTGGCAGCAGCATTTTGGATCACATGAGCCTGTCTCATTGATTTTTTTACCATCCAGAGATCTACTGCATATAGTCACAGTAACCTAACCCATGGAAAACAGAAGGATGGACCACTTTTTCCTACCCTGTCTTGATAGAAAACACTTTATTCTGCCAATGTATGTATGGTGGTTGCGGGCTGAATCTATTTCTAGCTTGTATTTGGGGGTTAAAGCTCAGGTCTCCATCCCTGTGAACAGCTAGGTCTGTTCTCTTTTGCTTGATTTGGGTAGAGGAGCTACATCTAAAATCCCAATAAACGTTCCTTTAATTTTAATTCTGCTTCATTTAAGTAAGTTTGCCCATATTGTACCGATTCACAACAAATCAAAGTACACGATGAGCAATTATGCGTATAGACTCACATGTAGTTACATAGTCGGTGCTAGCTACAGTATAGTGCAGCTCAATTCAGTTCATAAAGTCAATTGGTAAAAGTTTGCAGCCTTTCTGCCCAATGCCACGATCAACCGTGTCCCGTCTAGAAATGTGATATATTTCCAGGACAGTCAGCGCTAATTAAAAAGGCTTTAACCTCACTGTGAAGCTTCTCTGTAACTGTAAATAATAGAGTCCAAGGCTCAATAAGCAAAGGCATAGCTGGTGCTGCTGGGAAAAGATCAATGCACACATATTTGCTAAAGCAGCCATTAGCTTGGCCCTCAAATGGAGCGAGGGGATCAATAATCCAGTGTGTGGGTGTGTGTGTGTGTGTGTGTGTGTGTGTGTGTGTGTGTGTGTGTGTGTGTGTGTGTGTGTGTGTGTGTGTGTGTGTGTCTGAAATCCGGCTACACAACGACCAGCAACTTGTCCTGTGGCTGTGGATGAGCTACAGGACCCTGTCACAGGAGACACATGAACTCTGCGAAGGCTGTGATAAAAGAGCAAGGAACGATCCGGCCTGCCGTCGCTCACCAAATCACAGTCTGGGAAGTAGAGCAGAGAGAAAATGCCCTCGGTGAACACACTAGGACATGTGCATATAGCCTACACTCATTTCATTAGCAAGCAAGTTAACCAAGGAGGTCTGTATTGCTACAATACAAATAACCCACCCATGAATATCCCTCTCAGCCTATCTCTCTGAGGACATGATGCTCTGGCTCCACCAGTCAAGAATGCATTAATCCACCTCCATTGATTAGAGAGACAAAAGGAGAGCCAGCGTGCATAAATATGATGTCTGTTTATATCTAGAGCAGCGAATCAATCAGCTGCTGCTGCTGGGATGTAACCTGAGCGGGTCTGGAGTTTGTATTTTGTCTGCGGCGCCGTGGGACAGAGTCAGCGTCGGGAACATCATGCCGTCTTTATTTGGTGCTAGGTTTTAGTTATGTTGCGTTTCACTATTTTTACTATAGTCTGTTTTTACCTAATTTAGGGATATTACCCCACACATTAATGGCAGTGAGAATAATTCCTATGAAGGTCGTAAGATAGAGTTAAATCTCAATATTTTTAAATACGACAGAAAAGTTAGTTTATTCCAGTAATCCAAAAAAAAGTGACATTTATATTATACAGATTAATTACACAGAGAGATATATTTCAAGACTATCTCAGTTAAGTTTGATAATTATGTCTTGAGTTTTTTCAGAAAACTTGAATATTATAAAAATTAAAATATTAACAAAACTGGTAAGCTGGAAGTGCATGACCTTTTTTACCAGCTCTGCAGCAAATACTGTGATGCAATTGTTAAAAAAAAACGTTGTAGAAAACAGAGAAAACTGACTGGCTTGAAAAATATGACCCCAACAGAATATGACGATATCTATGCAGCACCTGGACAGACTATATTCAAGTTTTGTGTATTTCTTGTTCAGAAACACTTTTTATTACACTGGGTAAAAATACATTATGTATTTTGAAAAAGGAGGTAAAAAATCATTTTCTGTGGGAGCTGCAGGCCTGTAAAAACTCTAACCAATCCCTGCTCTTCGGTGCAAAGCCAGACTGACTAATGCGGCACTTAAAGGCACACTATGCAACATTTTTCAGTTAATTAATGTGTTCCATACCGTTTTGGATGATTAAATGAGTCATTTCAGGTTGAACAAAGGTTTTCTTGGCCGCCCTAGTGGTCTGTGGGGGAAATACCGCACTTGCAATTGCAGGAGCCCTCGGCCCGCGCCCACAGACTCAGAATCTCGTGCAAGATCGCGAGAGTCGGTCTTGCTTTACGGCGAGAACATGTTTGTTGCTAGAGCAGTGGCGATATCTGTGCAGTTATCATGGCGGGAACCGGCGATAAAACAGCGAAAGCCCATGTCGGAGCAGGCAAGAAAGAGGAAAAGGGCTCTGGACAGAGAGAGGAGTCGTACACGGGTGAACATCGGGAAAGCTTTTTCCGAATGGCGAGAGCTAAAAGAAAAAGAAGGCTGCAAGGCTGACGCGGACCTCGCGTTTCTGCTGATGCGATTGTAAGTAACATTGGAATGGTTACTCTCTCTCTGTGTGCATGTTCATACTTTCACTGTGTTAAAGCCGGGCATACACTGTACGAGTTTTTCAGTCGTGGTACTTATATACATCTCAAACTGTGCGACGGAACCGCGGGGTTTAAACGTTCACCGCTCATCTGTGTGCTGATCTGTGTTCTCAAACTGTACCGCGCGACGCTCGGACGCGGCTCGGGAGGCACCGGGCGTCGGGGGGAACGGAGGGGAGAGAGGAAAGACGAGACGCCCTGGCGGCCACGCGGCATACGGAAACAGACGGCCAGCGCGTCGCGCGGACCGGGACCCTCGCCCTCCCCAACCCCCCCGCGAGCCGATGTCCAGCGGGTCCCGGGCCAGGCGGAGGTCGTTTCGGGACGCCCGCTCCCCTCACTCCACTGGCGGGGACGGAGAGGAGGGGAGGGCGCCCCCTCGTAGCTCTGCTTGAACAGCAGGATGGTGATTCGTTGCGTTCGCCTGTCTGCTAAGCTCAAAACAACCGCGCCTGGCTTGCCGGAGAAACCAGGAGAACAGCTGAGCATATTTACGACAGTGCACTTTTACTTTCGCCCTCTGGGGGGCGCCTCGCTGGAAAATCAACCCCGGTTGCATAGTATACCTTTAAGTCAGTCCGGTAACGCTCCATACCCTCCGGCCTAAAACAGACTGAACCAATCACAGCGCGGGAGGCGGGACTATACGATGCATCACTCTCAGCGGCAGAACTACCCACAAGGCAGCAGTGCTTTTCTGTAACCATAATAGTCAAAAATACGTATGGATATTTTTGTTGCTTGGTGCCTTAGAAAATTAAGAAATACATGTAAGACATTTATCTTACATTTAGATTTATCAGACAAAATCGGCAAAAAATCGTTGACTGGAGAGTTTGCTCGACGGCATGACATGTTTCACAGACAACACATGAAAAAAACAGAGCACGTCGCTTACATTTGTTTGCAACACATCCATAGTTATCTGACTGGTGCTAACCTGATGATGCTGACCCTGTTATGCAATTAAACCTAGGGCTGGACGATAATTCAATGACAATATATATCGATCAATAGATGTATATCGATGATAGAAAAAAAGGGTTCAATAAAAAGTTCAATAGAACAGTTTTTCCTTCCTTCTGCATTCTAGCCATGCAGGTTAATATTACAGTCATTACATCCACCCAACCAATCACAAACGCAGACTCAGGAACGCTCCGCCCCCTTCAAAGAGTTCAGAGTTCTTTTTAATTTTTTAAAAACTTGCAGTTTTGGTAAATAGTTGGTTGAATAAAGGGTTGAGTTTAAATTCAGTGTTTGTGTCTTCTGTATCCAAAAATAGGTTGCGAAGCAACAGCATAAAATGGCCAAGGCTGCACCTAAGATATATGTTTTGAATTTATTGATAATTATCGATATCGATCAATGTGATTTCTATTTTATCAATATGTCTTTTTGTCTATATTGTCCAGTCCTAATTAAACCTTTCTAATAATTGGTGAGCAGATTTTTGCATGTTTACACTAGTATGGTGATGATTTCTCTTAGGTGATTTGCTCCAACTCTATTGGAGATTGGAAGGCATCTTTACCATGACCCTAATCTTTAGGGTAAAATGTTGGTAAAAAATAAAAGATGACTTTAAACTAGTACTGGACGATAATTCAATAATTGATAGATGTGTGCTGCAACAGAAAAAAGGGTCAATAAAAAGTCCTAGAAACTAGAAGAATAGTTTTACTTCCTTTTTCATTCTAGCCTATCACGAAGGTTGATAGGACAGTCATTACATCCTCCCAACCAATCACAAACTCAGACCCAGGAACACTTCGTCACCAAGCTCCGCCCCCTTCAAAGAGTTCAGAGAACATGTGTTCTTCTTTAAAAACTTGCAGTTTGGTAAAAAGTTAGTTGAATAAAGGTTGAATTCAGTGTTTGTGTGTTCTTTACCTAAAACTAAGTCATCAAGCAACAGCATAAAACGGCCAACGCTGCACTTAAAATATATGTTTGAAATTGTTTGATAATTATCGATATCGGTCAGTATGATTTCTATGTCATTGATATGCTTTTTTTCTAAATCGTCCAGCCCTAGAATGAAATAAAGTGATCAAAACTCTTAAAGCACGGCATGGTGCTTTCGTGAGATAATGAATATCACTCACTTTACCTGCCACTGGTTTTTATGCTCGGGATGACTGCTGACCATGTTACCATTATCCAGTTGAGGACACTTCAACTACTGTAAAGGCCACCGTTAAATTAAATTGCGGCATCAGGCGTGCCATCACAGAAGATGACCCTGAACATAATCTAAAAAAAAAGCTAATTCTGGAAACTGAAGAGGAGTAATTGTTTCTCTGTTTAAGTGTGGTGTGTGGTATGTGCAGTTGTGTGTGTGTGTGTGTGTGTGTGTGTGTGTGTGTGTGTGTGTGTGTGTGTGTGTGTGTGTGTGTGTGTGTGTGTGTGTGTGTGTGTGTGTGTGTGTGGGTGGGCTGACTGTCAGCTGTGTAAGCAGACAGCAGTGCAGCATCTCAAAGCCAACATGCTTACAAGTGCAACCCGGTTTTACTAAATCTTCCCTTACTGACTGTCCTGCTGACTCATTCAATCCCATGAACTCTACGTGAAGCACTTCATGTCAGTTTCATTGTAAACCCTAAATAGCTGACTGTTTATTTCAAACTTTATTTCAAGCACTGTCACTGGCGTAACGTTTCTTGTTGAGCTTTAGTTGGTTTCTCTTCATTTTTGTAGATCACTGGTTTCCAGCTTTTGGAGCCGAGGGATCGAGGATAATGGGACAGAGCTCAGACACAAGTACCACTGGAAGGACCTGCGTTGCCTTTGGTGGTGTTCTGAAGAAATGTTGCTATCAGTTAGTGTAAGAAAAAAATGTTAATTTGCAGCTAATAAGCTCCAAGAAGCCCAAAGTGTCGCCTGTTCAAGCACAGTTAAT
Source organism: Fundulus diaphanus (assembly GCA_037039145.1). Lineage (NCBI taxonomy): Eukaryota > Metazoa > Chordata > Actinopteri > Cyprinodontiformes > Fundulidae > Fundulus > Fundulus diaphanus. Next base: position 29,221,198 of record CM073127.1, read on the forward strand.
TGAAAGTTACTCAAAAACAAAAGGGGTGCGTTGGAAACACTTTTGACAACTCCTGGTACAAACCAAAATGGACCAAATTTTTTTAAATTAAATCTCAGATCTTATTATACTAAATCCAATTAATAATTTTTCTTACTACTTTTCGTTTCACAAAAAGAAATTAAAGACATTATTTAAAAAAATAGCTTTTTATTGTTTGGGAGCTGACCTGAATTCAAAGTGCTACCAAATACAAGCTTTGAAACATGCTTGTAAAACAAGATGGCGGCCCAGCTATTCTAAACAATGACAATATAACAAAATGTTTATGCAATGAGCAAAGAACAGGCTTCACTTCAATTGTGTAACTTCAAACCAACTTTAAAAAAGGTAAATGAGTAAATTAAAGTGCCTCATATTTTAGTAAAACAAAGCATCCTCTTTACAATATTTTCACAATATATTTTCCTAAATATATATTCAGCATGTCTTCATAGCCCAACGAGTGCATTGGCAAGAATAAAATCCTGGTCTTCTAAAACTTGTTAATTCAAATTAATCAATTAAATCTATTTATTGCCCCTAAATTATACATATATATATATATATATATATATATATATATATATATATATATATATATATATATATATATATATATATATATATACATATATATATATATATATATATATATATACACATACATATATATATCTTTTTCTACACATATACACATGCAGATATATACATATATATACATATATATATATATAAAAATATGTATATATATACATATTTATATATGTATATATATAAATTTATATATATTTTTTTGTCCATATATATATACACATACATACAGTATTACCTGCTTAAACATGACGATTTTTATACAGTAGTTTGGGTCTTATAAAGCACTGCTGTTGAGTACATTTTAGAAACTCTCCTCACCTAAAGTAAATGCTTCACCCAGTGACGTCACTGATCAGCTCACTATCCCACAATAACAGCAACAAGTAAACACTTTTTCTGACCCAAATTATTAATATTATTATTATTACTATTATTATTATTATTATTATTATTATTATTATTATTATTAATAATAATAATAATATCAGATGTGTTAATTGTGTTTTATGTTGCGGGGAGTCAGGTCCGGGGCCGGCGTTGGGCGCTCTTACCGCCTGCAGGTGTCTCGTAGCGCGGCTCACGGCCTCTTCGTAGCCGGACTGCCGCAGCTCGCTCAGACTCTCGTAGTACTCATCCGGGTCGTCGTTCTCCGTGAACAGAACCTGCGACAGGATCTTCCACCCGCAGGTGTCGAGCGCGTGGCCGAGGTACACCTGCAGGCCGCGGCACAGCTCGTCCATCTCCGCCTCCGGCACCTCCGGCGGGCCGAACAGGACCGTCCACACCCCGGCCGGCTCCTCCGGGAACACCGGCAGGCAGGGCTCCAGGACCGAGTTGACGGCGCACAGCTGCAGGTGGACGGCCCGCAGGTCCTGGAAGGAGAAGAGCCCTGCCCAGCTGCAGTGCTCTCTGCTCGGGCTGTCCAGCTCCTCCAGCTCCAGGGAGTCCAGCGACGCGGGCAGCTGCTCCTCTCCCGGCAGCTCCGCGCCCGTCCGGACCGCCTGTTTGCTGGGCTTCGTTTTAGGGCTGCCGCCTTTGCTCGGACTCCGAGACGCTTTCTCCCCGACGGGACTTTCGGGCCATCTTATTTTGTCCCCGTCCCAGCCGCTCGGTCCCGCCGGAGGGTCCCTGCCCAGGCTTCGCCTCTGAACCGTCCTGTCGTGACACGTAACGGCAAATTTCCCCTCCACCTCGTTCCAGGCGACGATAAACACAAATTTGTGCTTCTCCTTCTCCTCAAACGCGTTGGGTCGGACGGCTACCCATCCCGACTCCAGGTTGTCCTCCATGGCGAAGGACATGTCTGCCAAGGATTTGAGAACAGACTCCAGCACCACTTCAGACGGCCAGCATCAAAAGGAGGCGTCCGTCTCCGGGGCTGCTTATCTTCCTGCGGGGCGAGCCTCCGAGCTTTGGGGCGGATGGATTCGGAGCGCTGCGTTTCCCATCTCTGGCCCACCTGCCTCTGACTCGGATGTCCCCCCTCCCGCCGCCGCCTATTTTCAGCCTCCTGCAGCCGCTAGCCGTGTTTTTAGCCCCATCCACGGACACGCAGCGACAACAGGCCACCGTGGGGTTCTGTTTACCGCCGGCCCAGCGGACCGAGCCGCCGCAGCCTCCCGAGCCGCGTCCCGTTATCCCCGCCGCCTGCGCTCCGGACCGCCTTTCTTACCACGAAGTGGCCGCGTGGAGCTAAAAAAGAGGGGCGCATCGTTCAGAAACGACACGCGTGGGTTGCATGTTTGTCCAACCGAGGCGTCGTCAAGGGTAGCATCTTCTCCACCACTGACAGCAAGTCCGAGGTATTATTATTATTACTCATTGGCACAGACCAGGAGGATGCTGCATTAAAGTGCTTCCCGGAATGTGGAAATTGCGCTAAAAAACGCTCATTTATTTTCAATAAGAAGCCGTGATGTAGTGGTTTTCTATACATTATGTAACTAAAACAATGCACACAATTTATTTTTTCTGTTACCTTAAAAAATTAATTTGAAGTAGACCTGCTCAAATCCGACGGGGAATCTTTTTTCCGTAAGTATATGAACGCTACGACGGAATCTCGACGTATCCATCCTACGTGATGACGCGCTGACGTCCTGTGTGGGATCTGCAGGGAGCCGTCCCAAAGCAGGAAAGTAGGGGTCGGAACAAAGCATTCAGATGCTGTCTGGAAAAAGTTTCTTCTGCTGTGATTGTTTAACCTTATTTTGAAAAAAGATCAATTAATAAAACCACATTAAAAACCACGTTACTGTACAAAGTTGCCTGAGCTTTGTTAGAGTAAACTCTCTGTTTATTATAAAGGCAGCATATTGTGCCCTGAAGAAAAGCAAATGCCGCTTTAGTTCTTCTTTTGTTGCTTATTTTTCAAACTAAATTTTATATCAGACAAGGATGATCTGAGTAAGTGCAAAATACACTTTTGATTATTTAATTTCTTAAAACAAAACTGTTATCCAAAATAATCTGGGCCTATGAGTAAACAAGTAATTGACCCCATTATTAAACCCCAAAATAACTGTTTAGTTTAATTTGACCAGCCACATCCAGGCCTGATTATTGTGTGACATCTACAATAAACAAAATAAAATAAATCACTAGGTGATCACATGAAATAGGCTTAAAGATCTCAAAAAGCTACACATCCAGCCCTGCATCTAAGTCAGTCAAGAAAAGATGAGGAACAATGTCACTGACACGTATCTGCCCGGAAAGTAACACAAAGCCATTTATAAAGCTTTGGGACTCTACAGAAGTAGAGCAATTAGTAAGAGCAATTATCCACAAATAGAAAAAAAACACAGAGCCATAGAGAACCTTCCCAAAAGTAGTAGGCTGACCAGTGATGTCTCATTCAGGAGCCCATAACACAATCCAGAACATCTAAACACCTGTAGACCTCCCTTGCCTCAGATAGGTTCAATGCTCATAATTTAACAATAAGACTGGGAAAAAATGGCATTCGTGTGATGGATAACTAATATCACTCAGTTCTGATCAGACAAATTAGCAGCTTTTTCAAAGATCTGTGTCCCATTATGTCGGGCTCAAAACAAACTATTTCACAAGCTAAAACATACTGACGATCAAAATCGGTGGTGGGTTCATGACAGTCTGGGGGTGTTTTGCAGCATTCGGACCTGGATGAGTTGTTGCAGTGGATGGGACCATAAATTCAGGTCTTTACCATAAAATCTCACATTAGAAGGTCCAGCCTTCAGTTGGTGAGCTTAAGTTCAAGCCTTCTTGCTGTGTTCAGAGATAATGTTCATTACATCATTTTGTTGTAATGAGTAGTTAACTGAGCTGTTGTTGCTTATTTAACGTCCCGAACAAGTCTGTCCATTCTCTTCTAACTGCTGACAACAAGGCATTTCCATCACCTGCAGCTCACTGGATATTATCTTACTTTCTGAGCAATTATTATAAAATACTGCTAGATCGGCAGTTTCTGAAATAGTCGGACCAGGCCCTCTGGCCCCAACGACTGCTTAATGGAAGTTTTTCCCATCAATGTTGAGACAAGCAGTGGGGGCGATTAATGTTAAGATACCTATTGCACTACACTGAATGCTGCATTTTGCATTTACTCAGGTTATCTTTGTCTGATAAATACCATTTGTTTTACCACCTGAAACATGTACAGTAAGTGTGACAGAATAGCAAAAAAAAGAACAACTCTGCAAGACAAATGAGAAAAGTACTGTAAATAAAGATCAAATGGAAAAGAAATACTGGCAGTTCTCAAATAAATTAAGGAATAGTCTTATGTTATTTAAGGGATGAGATAGTGGCAACGGCTCATGATAATTTTTGTCCAATCACAAATAATTGTTGAAATATTCAATCATATTTACAGTCTTAAAATGCCCAAGAGCTTATAAAAGACTCACTGACTGTCCCACTTGATTTAGGCAATGAAAAAGATTAACAGGTATCTTTTAAATCATTCCCAACCTTTTTTAAGGTAAGTAGAGAGCTTATTTTGCTATCAATATGAGGATATACAATCCATTGTGTCTAAATGCATTATTAATGAAACGCAACGCCATGGCTATTGATTTATATGTTATACAAGCATGATTTCACCAGTGGAAAGATGCCTTGAGCCTTTTAGTTAAGCAGTGAGCTGTTAATGTTGATCCACACTCTCTGAACTGCTTAAAGACACAAGGAGGATAATTTAATTCAGGTCATTTCACTTTATTTATTTAGCCCCAATCCACAAAATGTCCTCTCCAGGCACTTTGCAGGGAAAGAAACTCAACTTGTCTACATAAATCTACACTCTGTTTCATCCAATCATGCACAAAGTCAATTACACACCTTCCAATTTGATCCTATCAAACAATGCAGTCAGATGAGTTTATAGTTCAAATTACTAAAATGTTTCCTATCTCTGTTAAAAAAAGGAAAAATGTAATGGTAACAGGGGCTGATTTAGTGGCTTTATGTTGGGAAAAAAACCTGCAAAACATATAAACTCTAAGCTTACAGTAAAATCTATCTACTATAGGTCTGTACATACTCCACAAGATCAGAGATATTAGATCTCTTAATCACAGCTGCAAAAACAAAGTTCTCACGAAGGCTTTATAGCGCAGCACACCACTTTCATATTTGTCCGACACCACAGCAGAAAAAAATTCTGCCCATGAGTCAAGAACAAGCGGAAAGAACTCCCAAAGCAGGGTCACAATAACAGAATGACGTCATGTTGGTCTAGCTGCTGTTGAAGGGAAAGCAAATGTTTCTGCTCTTGGAGGAGTGTATATATTGCAGAAGAAACAACAGATCACATATAGAGAGCTCCTCCAGTTGGCTTGTGACACACAAAAATGAATCACTTGTCAGGAGGCATTACTTAAATTACTGGAAGAATTTCAGGAGACACATTAAATAGATCCCAAGTGAATACAGTAACAATTAATGGAGCCTCAGCTGGGAAGCTCAGTCTGTGGAGAAATGTTTGTTCACGAGTAGACAGAACATATCTTGGATTAATTCAATTCAATTCAATTCAATTTTATTTATATAGCGCCAAATCATGAAACATGTCATCTCAAGGCACTTTACAAAATCAAGTTCAATCATATTATACAGATTGGGTCAGATTATACAGATTGGTCAAAATGTCCTATATAAGGAAACCAGTTGATTGCATCAAAGTCCCGACAAGCAGCATTCACTCCTGGGGGACCGTAGAGCCACAGGGAGAGTCGTCTGCATTGTACATGGCTTTGCTGCAATCCCTCATACTGAGCAAGCATGAAGCGACAGTGGGAAGAAAAACCACCCATTAACGGGAAAAAAAAAACCTCCGGCAGAACCGGGTTCGGTATGAACGGTCATCTGCCTCGACCGACTGGGGTTACAGAAGACAGAGCAGAGACACAACAAGAGAGACAAAAAAGCACAGAAGCACACATTGATCTAGTAATCTGTTCTACATTAGATGGTAATAGTCGGTGATCTGTCCTCCCTGGATGATTTCACAGTCAACAGAACGTCAGACCAGGTGTGCCTACTATGAAGAAAAAAGAGAGAGAACAAAAAGTTAAAAGCTGAAATGACAACAGTCATTTCAATGTAATGCAATGCAAATCTGGAGAACAGTAGACTGGAGAACAGTAAAAATCAGTAGAGTGAGAAAAGTAGGCCCTGATGTCCTCCAGTAGCCTAAGCCTATAGCAGCAAAACTATAAAGGTAGCTCAGAGTAACATGAGCCACTCTAGTTATAAGCTTTGTCAAAAAGGAAAGTTTTAAGATTAGTCTTAAAAGTAGACAGGGTGTCTGCTTCACGGACCAAAACTGGGAGTTGGTTCCACAGGAGAGGAGCCTGATAGCTAAAGGATCTGCCTCCCATTCTACTTTTAGAGACTCTAGGAACCACCAGCAGACCTGCAGTCTGAGAGCGAAGTGCTCTGTTAGGAACATACGGAGTAATCAGAGCTCTGATATATGATGGAGCTTGATTATTAAGGGCTTTATACGTTAGAAGAAGAATTTTAAATTCTATTCTTGATTTAACAGGAAGCCAATGAAGGGAAGCTAAAATTGGAGAAATATGATCCCTCTTGTTGATTTTCATCAGAACTCTTGCTGCAGCATTTTGGATAAGCTGAAGACTTTGAATTGCATTTTGTGGACTTCCTGATAGTAAAGAATTACAATAGTCCAGCCTTGAAGTAACAAATGCATGGACTAGTTTTTCAGCATCACTCCTGGACAGAATGTTTCTAATTTTGGCGATATTCCGGAGGTGAAAAAAGGAAACTCTGGAAACCTGTTTAATATGGGATTTAAATGACATGTCTTGGTCAAAAATAACACCAAGGTTTTTTACTTTATTACCAGAGGCCAAGTTAATGTCATCCAGATTAAGTGATTGGTTAAGAAGTTTATTTTTTGAGGACTCTGGCCCAAAGATTACAACTTCGGTCTTGTCAGAATTTAGATGCAGGAAATTTAAAGTCATCCAGCTTTTGATGTCATCAAGACATGACTGCAGTCGAAGTAATTGATTGGATTTATCAGGATTTATGGATAGATATAGCTGAGTGTCATCAGCATAACAGTGGAAATTAATCCCATGCTGTCTGATAATTTTGCCGATCGGAAGCATATATATAGTAAAGAGAATTGGTCCAAGGACTGAACCCTGTGGTACTCCACAGGTGACCCTAGAGTTTGAGGAAGATTTATTATTAACATGAACAAACTGGAATCTGTCCGACAGATAAGATTTAAACCAGCCTAATGCTTTCCCCTTAATCCCTACAGTATGTTCAAGTCTTTGTAGGAGAATATTGTGATCAACTGTATCAAATGCAGCACTAAGATCTAACAGGACAAGTACAGACACAAGTCCATTATCTGAGGCCATGAGAATATCATTAGTGACCTTCACCAGAGCCGTTTCAGTGCTATGATGAGCTCTGAAGCCTGACTGAAACTCCTCAAGTAGGTCATTGCTTTGTAAATGTTCACAAAGTTGATTAGCAACTACTTTCTCAAGAATTTTAGATAAGAAAAGAAGATTAGATATAGGTCTGTAGTTTACTAGCTCATCTTGATCAAGAGAAGGTTTCTTAAGTAAAGGTTTAATAACAGCTACTTTAAAAACCTGTGGTACATATCCATTTACTAAGGATAGATTAATCATGTCTAAAATAGGACCACTGATCAAAGGGAATACCTCCTTAAACAACTTGGTTGGGATTGGGTCTAACATACAGGTAGAAGGTTTAGATGAAGCTAAGATTTTAGATAGCTCAGAAAGCTCTACTGCTTCTAAACAGTTCAGACACAGCGCAGGTTCTAAAGATTCCTCCAATGCTGCCTTACTTACTGGGGACGAGGTAATCATGTTTGGGAGGATGCCAATTATTTTATTTTTAATGGCATCAATTTTATTTATGAAGAATCCCATAAAATCATTACTACTAAGAGCTAAGGGAATGGTTGAATCAACAGAGCTGCAGCTCTGAGTAAGTTTGGCAACTGTACTAAAGAGAAATCTAAGATTATTTTTATTCTCTTCAATTAATGATGAAAAATATGCTGCTCTAACTCTGCGAAGGGTCTTGTTATACAACAATAGACTGTCCCTCCAGATTAAGTAGGATTCCTCTTGGTGTGTAGAGCGCCATTTTCTCTCCAACTTCCTAACATTGTGCTTCAAGGAACGCAGCTCTGAATTAAACCAGGGAGCCAGCTTCCTGTGAATTATCACCTTCTTTTTCAAGGGAGCTACATTATCTAATGCAGAACGCAATGAGGAAGTCACACTGTTAGCAAATGTATCTATTTGTGAATGGGAAGAAACAGCATTGCTGCCATCTACAGGGCATTACTTACATGAATAAATTTTCAGCTGTTTGATTTATTTTGATTCAAAAACAAATTGTCATGAGCATTAAAAAAAAGTTTCATGGCATAAATTATTGTGTGAGTTTAAAGGTAGCCCAAAATACTGACAAGAGTTTGGAAAAGAAAAATGAAAACTTACACAACATGCCCAAGGAGAACATAAAATGGAGCACAGGTAGCTTAACAGGAGGAACCATTAAAGAGCTACGAAAACAAGCACGATTATATACTGAGGTGAGAGTGGAGAATGACACTGAACACAGGTGGGAGAGAGAGCAATAGTTAACACAGAGGGAACTAAACTAGCTGCAAAGGAAACTACAATCAGATGTGAAACAAGATCACCTGAACTACACAGAAAAGAATATGTGAAAAGAATAAGTAAGAAACTAATGTGGCAATACCTTTCTGACAATGATGAACACGGAAGAATGAAATGAGTAGGGCAAGAATTTAAAACAACTGTGAAACAATCAAAACTCAAACACTCTAACATCATAACAGAAATATGATGACACATCAGTGAACAACAATGATGTAGCAACAACAACTTGCAAATACAGTAATTAACTGTAACCTGAGGCTGAGAGAAGAGCAGCCTTAAAATGTAACACCTTCTAGAGTCGGTAGCTTTCCTGCAAATCTGTCTCATGCTTCAAAAGCCAGTTGTTTGTCTGCAGTTCAATTCAATTCAATTCAATTTTATTTATATAGCGCCAATTCATGAAACATGTCATCTCAAGGCACTTTACAAAGTCAAATTCAATCATATTATACAGATTGGTCAAAAATTTCCTATATAAGGAAACCAGTTGATTGCATCAAAGCCCCGACAAGCAGCATTCACTCCTGGAGAAGCGTAGAGCCACAGGGACAGTCGTCTGCATTGTTGATGGCTTTGCAGCAATCCCTCATACTGAGCAAGCATGAAGCGACAGTGGAAAGAAAAACTCCCCATTAACGGGAAGGAAAAACCTCCAGCAGAACCAGGCTCAGTATGAAGGGTCATCTGCCTCAATCGACTGGAGGTTACAGAAGACAGAGCAGAGACACAACAAGAAAGACAAACAAGCACAGAAGCACACATTGATTCAGTAATCTGTTCTATATTAGATGGTAATAGCAGGTGATCTGTCTTCCCTGGATGATGTCACAGCAAACAGAAAGCCAGACCAGGTGTACCTACTGTGAAGGAAAAAAGAGAGAGAACAAAAAGTTAAAAGACGAAATGACGACAAGCAATGCAAATTGGACAACAGTAGAACTCAGAATGAGAAAAATAGACCCTGATGTCCTCCAGCAGCCTATGCCTATAGCAGCATAACTATAGAGGTAGCTCAGGGTAACATGAGCCACTCTAACTATAAGCTTTGTCAAAAAGGAAAGTTTTAAGATTAGTCTTAAAAGTAGACAGGGTGTCTGCCTCACGGACCAAAACTGGGAGTTGGTTCCACAGGAGAGGAGCCTGACAGCTAAAGGATCTGCCTCCCATTCTACTTTTAGAGACTCTAGGAACCACCAACAGACCTGCAGCCTGAGAGCGAAGTGCTCTGTTAGGAACATACAGTAAAATCTGTAGTGGTTTTATGACTTTGCATTAAATCTCCTTCACAAAAAAACTATGAAGCTGCTATTTTTTGAATACATTAAGACACAATGCAAAAAGTGTAGCAGACCTATTAGTTCTATTTTATGAGGTTATGTTAAAAATCATATTCTCAAACTATCAAAGCTTTACTCCATTAGGAAAGCTGTTGAATTTTTGTTAATGTATGTAACAACGAATGTGTTCTTATCTCTGACCATTTTTTTCACAATACAACATCATAGTTCAATGTATTTTAGTGTGATTTTATATAATAGACCAATATAAAGTGTATAACTGTGAAGGGGAAGGACAATGATTTTCTTTTTCTTTATCTGAACAGTGTGATGTCATTTTGAATTCAACCCATATTAATACTTTAATGAGCCTTATTTGTTTGTTTATTTATTTTGTGCTGCAGTTAGAGCTGGATGTCCCCCAAAGTATGTCTCAACAAGCTTTACAGACAAACTGCTCATTTCTTCTCTGGAAATTAGGTCAAACGCAGTCACAATGGATGAGGAACTTCAGTGAGCATTCATTTTCTAACTCTTACCAGAGTTTCACAACTGGATTATGGTCTTAAAATTGATCAGGCCATTCTAATAAATAAATGTGCTTTGAAATAAGATATTCCTATATTCACTCCACGCTTCAGTGTTTTGCATGTAGGCCCTCATTTTAGGTTTTGGTCTCATGTGACCAGAGCGCTGCTTCTGACAAACATCTCGATGTCTTAAAGACTAGAATTGTATCAAAATGACAACCAGGAGATTTATTTAGTTATTTGTTTGTTTCGGGTTCTTTTGAAATGATAAAATCTGCACTCTGCTCACGTGTCGCCTGTAGAGGACGCTGTATGATTTGAAAGAGATCATCACAACAACAAAAAAACTCACTTCCTGGCGGGGTTCAGACAGGAAGCGACTTTCAAGAAACTCTGGAATTTCTGAATGTAGTTTAAAAAAGATTAAAGAGAGGGCCTCCACAACTTTTACCTTCTTGCACATAGAACTAATAGAGTTACTTAAATTAATAATAAATATAAATGGGAGCAGAAATTGCTTTGCGATGGAGTCACAGTGTTCAATAATTTACATCCCTGACGGTCCGTGAAGGGGTCACAATTTAAACGGAAATCAGCGACAATCTACTATGAACGAGTTATCAGAGCTGCTAAACAGCCTTTAATACGCTCTTTGTTGTCTATAATTAAATTCTTATAATAGATTCAAGGAAACCTTTTAAACTCCCGAGTTATTCGTGTTAGAGTCGCTGCTTTGAGTTGTTTTAACTTCGACTGAGGATACTCCTAGACTTACGGTAAGATATTTCTACAAAACAACAGTGGTTAATATAATATCATTTCCAGTAAGGTTATGTATTTATTTTTACAGAGATGTTAACTATAAACCCTGAATGTGATCACCTGGACTGTAACTGTGGAGAAAAGACGGTTTCCTACAGAAAATCTCTAGGATTTTTGCTTGCAAACATTTCATGTACTAGTTTGTTTGCTTGTTGTTTTTTTGTTTGTTTTTTAAGGACATATATCTTATTAATACAGTGCTCGCGACATGTTCTTGTATTTCTATTAGAATATGCATAAAGAGCTGTAAATGAATTCATCTTTTTGCTACAGTTTCATCCAGTAAACCATTTTTATGTTGACTGATTTGCTCATAGGCTTTGGATCATTATCCAACCCTTTTGGTTTGTGTGTTTACTGGCAGAGTCTGTGTGAAATGTGTTTAAAACCTGCTGGTATTTCCTTAGTTGATAATGCCAGGAACTCTACCCAGCGTGCAGGGCCCACAGCATCACAGATTGTCCACTGTGCGTAACAGTGAGAAATTCATCCTTTGTTTTTTACGCCAAACCCCACCTGGAGTTTGTGTGGTTCAAGTGTGTTCATTCATGCACAGAGCGGTACTAAGTGCTTTACAGGACGTCAAAGGAAAGACAAAGAAATGAGCATAGGCGCGTTGCATAAAAGAGACAGGTGTTAAACTCCCGGTAATAAAGCCATTAAAGAAACGAGTGCTTTCCGAACATTTCAGCTGTCGGATGCTTTGATCAAAAGTAACACATGAATGTTTTTGGTCCTGATTTAAAGGAACCGACCGTTTTTGAATGATCACCGTGGGTTTTCTGGGAGTTTGGTCCAGATCTGACGAGCAAAGAGACTAGTTGGTGCCTCCACTTGCTTGGTTCTGGTCCCTGAGTGAACGGGTCTCTGAAGACTTGGAGTCTACAGTACGGTGGCTACCTTTCACATTTGGACCGATACCCGAACAACTGAGAACTGTATTTAGGCCCAGGAGCCAGAACTGATTAAGTATGATCCGTTTTTGCTGGATTTTCTAAAAATTCTGATCTTTGTAAAAAGGTAAAGTCTACATAAATAAAGAAATGCTTCAGTGACATTTTTATTTTAAAGGAAGTGTTGGGGGTAAGTGTGATTTGGTTTACACAGTTATTTCTAAACATTTTACCCAAGGTTTCTGTTTCTGTATGAAATGTTGCTGCAATGAAAAATAGATTTTTCCCTGAGGCGCAAATTTTGTTTATTTTTTCCCCCAACATTATTTACTGCTTATTACTTTTAGGTATTTTTTTTATTGCCCTTTTGTCTATTTTTTTTGTCAGTTCAGCTTTTCTGTTTAATTTTATTTTAGATAATGTCCTGTTGTTTTGCTCCGTTACTGAACCAATAGCTGCATCAACCGCACCTCTACTTTCTGATATTTGTAATAAGAAGCGCAGCCCTCTGACAGCAGTATGTGTACGCGCCTTTCATAAAATCCATCTTTACATCTTTATAAGAATAATTACAAGCTTGGATCCATGTATTTACAGATTGACTTCCATACAGAAAACCCCTGTTATTGTCTTCAGCTGTCCCTTTAGACATGTCGTATTATTTAATACTGTATATACTTCAGTGATGGTATCAAGGCGCTACTTTATTGTATCTGTAATACTTTATCCGCTGTTCTTTTTACATCCCTCTTTGCAGGTGAAGAAGCAGACTGGTGTTCTTTCATTCTCTCCCTTTTATCTCCTCTTTCTTCATCCTTTTGTCCTTTTTTACCCCCTTTCCTTTCTTTTTCTCTTCTACTTTCTTATTGTAGTGTCCATATCACATGAAATATTCCCTGCTTAAATTATAAAAAACCTATTTATATTTATAAATCAAGCGGAGCACTGTGGCGAAAGCGGTTACGGCTCCACTTGTGAAAGTAAAATCTGTTGGGCTGTTTTTGGCATTAAGACAAAAATTCTTATTGCCACATTGCCAGACAGGACACCATAAATAAATTACGAATGTCAATATCTTTGTTTTTGCCTTCCTTGGAATCGGTGGTCTGTCCTGGGAGTGTTTGCTCTGGCGTTGCCCATCAGTAAATGCTCTGTCCTCTGACTCAAATCCAGGAGACTTCTAACCAACAGTGGTTGGGCTGCCGCTGGTTTGACCCATGGACGCCTTGGACAGCATGGGCAGCGTAAATCCGGCGGTGGACCCCGTAGCACAGAACGATGGCCCGGCTGCCGAGGACTGCGTGGCACAGAACGACGCCTCGCCTGCAGACATGCTGAGGTTCGCGCCCTCGTCTCCGACGTCTCCCGTTTCTGTGACGATAACTGAAACCTCGAGTAAAATGTTTTGTCCTTTCTAACAATTTCAGGATCAAACAGCAGTTGTCCAACCACTGCTTTGAGATGGCTGTGCAGCTGAATGCAGGTACCTTGCAATTCCTTTGTGTATCGATGAGCTCTGTTTGTGTTATCAAGCTGACCAAGAGTTGACCTGACGTTCACCATCGCAGGAAATAGCGAGCGGCCCAGCAGCTCATCTGAAGCAGAGAGAGAGTTGTAAGCGTTGAGAAAAAAAAAAATATGCCTTTTTGGATCCTGAAGTGAAATCGGAGACGACGTTAGAACGAAACACAAACTTAAAAGCTGTGAATGTTTCAGGGCACGCTGCATGTCTGAGCTGGAACGTGTGAAGACGGTCCATTTTAACAGCACTCTGGCACTGCACAGGTGGGTGCAGTCCACAGACGGGCGACTTTACATTCAGGCAAAGTCTTCCAGATTATTTGGTTAATATTTTTCCTTTTTTTTTGTTCTGCAGGATACAGATGTGGCACGCTATAGAGGAAAAAATGAAAGAGACAGGTCCAGACGCAGAGTAAGTCTCGACCAAGTCGGTTTTCCTGATGTTTCTCTTGGTACCAAACATCTGCTTTTCTCAGGGCCCTGAAGGCTGTGAGTGATCGCGCCAAGGCTCTGTGTTCCCAGATAAAAATGCTTCAGAGTGTAAGTTCGCTCATGAAAAAAAGTCATGTGATATTTATCTTTCTACATTCTTTTATTAGTAAATACCTAACTGTGGAAGTTAATATGGCCCCAAAGGCCAATTTCTGTGTGCATTCTAAGTGTGCAGAGTTTGGTTTAATGTCTATATACTTTTTTTATTTCTAATGTGAAGAAAATAGAATTTATGGCTTGTTATTTCATGGCAGTTTGCTTGCAAAGACTTTCATCATGCTTAAAATGGGAAACTTCCTGATATGACAAATTTAACTTCCAAGTTCTTTTTGCTTTGCAACAGGAGAACAGAACCCTGCAAGACGAAATTACAGAAATGCAGAAGAAGAGACTGGGTATGTTGTAGGATTTTATCATTTCAGGCTTTCATGCTCGGTGCAGAACAGTCTTCCTTCACAACCCTGAAAAATCAGGAAAAGTGTAGAATAACTACCTCGTCTGCATGTACCTCATTCAGTCCACCCATCCCTCCACCTGTCTATAAATCTACCTGTGCATCCATCCATTGATTATTTGTCCATCCATTCATCTTGCTGTTAATTGATCTTTTGTAAATTTGTGGTATTACTCAGCACAGCTTGCAGCTGAACCAGTGGGTCAAATTTTTTAAATCTCAACTTGACCTAAAATGAAATGCCTTGGAACTGGAAATCTAAAATTCCTATTCCACTTTTAAATGGACGTGTCACAGTATAATAAACAACCACAGACCCATTTCTAAATGTCTGTTCTGGTAAGGGTACCTGAATCACTGGTCAGTGAACAGGTAACAGAACCTCTGGCAATAAACTATTTTGTCACCATTTCAATAAGGTTTCCGTAAGAAATTCTGCTGTTACAGCTGCCATGAAGATCATAAATCATATTATTGAAGGTCTTGACAGGAAGCAACATTTGTCTCTTTTTATTTACCTCTCAATGGCATTTGAATCTGTTGATCTTAATAGTTTAATCACTCGTCTTTAAGGGATCTGGTTTTCTCTGAAAGCAGTTGGTTGACTTGCAACGTTTCTTACCAGGAAAAACCCAAGTTGTCTAGAAACAAGGCTCTTCCTCTGGGTGTTTACAAGTTAAAATGAGTGTCCCTCAAGTTTCTGTCATGGGTCCCTTTTATTATTCACCATTTACAAAAAAATATTCTCAGACAAGATGTTCCAAATTCAACTTTTCATTTCTATGCAGATGACACTGTCAGCTTTACACCACAGTAAAAGGTTCAGTTTGAACTTATGTGTTAATACGTGAACAGCGACTTAGAAATTTACCAGGAAGTTTGAAGATTCAAGTCTGAAAAGTTCTGTAATTTAGAGGAGGACAGTGAGCAGCTGGTTTTATTCATGTTGATGATAGCTTACTTTAACTGATATTTTGTGTGTGTGTGTGTGTGTGTGTGTGTGTGTGTGTGTGTGTGTGTGTGTGTGTGTGTGTGTGTGTGTGTGTGTGTAGAGATTAAACGACTGATACATGAAAAAATGAAGGTAATGGAGGAGTTAAGGTCCAATAAAGAGCAGCCAATCACGGAAAAGTACAAAACTGTGTTGGAGAAAGGCCAAGAAAACCTGGAGAAATACAAAAAGATTACCATAATGTCACAGAATGTCCTCAGGGTAAATCACATTAAAATTCACAAAAGAAGTTCATCAGTAATATTAACATTTAGTCTATAAATCAGTTTTCTCTCTCTGCTCAGGGCATCCTGTTGGCCTTTAAAGTTAACTGGTTGGATAATCCAAAACTTCGGGAAGTGGTCATGACACTGGAGGAGTTTCCTATCTCTGGCTAGAGGATTAATTTTTTAATCTCTGTTATGTGGTAATGTTCTGTTCTGTCTAATAAAAATGCATCCGTCAAGCCCAGTTTGGTTGCCTTTTCTTTCTTTTATTTTTAAACAACGTAATCCCTGTCACTAGAGGGCGACAGAGAGCGTCAAGACTTAAAGCTATCCTGTCAGTGAAAAAGAAAACTACACTGAAGGTTGAAAGTCAGATGGTCATTTAAATGGGGATTTAAAATGTCAATTGTAAAATCTTGCTTTATGTTGTTTACCAGAAAGGGAAGAATTGATCATTTGCGTCTTAAATTATATGGTCGGATTTTGGAAAGGATATCAAGTTTAAAGCAAAATGCTAAAATGAATTGAATCTCATGAGATCAGTTTCTGGGTATCATTGGGGAGCAGATAAACATTTATTATTGTATCTTTATATGCTTTGATGAGGCCATGTGTTGATTATGGATGTATGGTGTATGGAGCAGCAGCCAAGAATACTCTGGAAAAATGAGAGAATTCAGTTCAAAGCTCTTAAACTCAGTATAGGTGCAATCAGAACAACTAATGCACTACTGCTGGAAACTGATGTGTTACCATCAGACTTAAGATGGTCAGAGCTGTCATCGGCATACTGGGTGAAACTAATGGAACAAGCTGCAACAAAGGCTATGTGCGATTGTTGGGAATATTCATAACAAAGGAAATAAAAAGGATTTGGTTGGAATATTAATACAGTCACGGTTAAATATGGTTTAAATATGTTTAGAGTATGGACCAAACACGGGAAAGTTTCCTCCATTGGATAGCTCCTGTTTCACCTTAAAGCTTGTAGAAAAGAGGAGTGAATGGTGTGAAATAAATGTAGATAATATTGCATGTATGATACAAGAATATGTGAAGAGAAATTATTACAATTATGTTATTTACTGTTGGATCGATAGCTCCAGGGAATGGACATTTGGGTTCAGGTGTATGTATAACTGAGTTTGTTGTAGATATGTTTAAAAGACTTAATGATTAATTGTCTGTATTTAAAGTTGAAATTATTGCTATAATCTTAGGGGTTAAAGACGCTACAGCAGGGTTACACTTTTTGAATTCAAAAGAAACAGCAACAAGTGATTTGTTGACGGAAATATGTGCATTACTGTTGAGAACACAAAGAGCTGGAATGGATGTGCTGTTGGGTCCCTGCACATGTTGGTGTGTGGAGGAGGGAAGTGAAAAATCAGATGAGATTGCAAAGACCATTGGAATAAAAAAATTACAAAATAATGACTGTTTCGTTTGGAAAAGGTTTGGCCAAATTACTAATAGGAACAGCATTGACATTGAGGGATATATGGAGGAGATGTGGGACACCGATACTAAAAGAAGACATTATTACAGGAAACAGAAATCTCTTAAAGGGAAAGCCTTCGAAAAGTGCTGAAGAGAGGAAGTGATCTTTTCAAGGTTAAGGCTGGGGTATACTGGATTAAAACAAACTCTTTATTTAATGGCTAAGTGTGTCTCTAATGAATGTGTGTCTGTTGTGCTCTTAAGGATGTAGAACATATTTTAAGGTGCAGCAATTACGTGATAGGATGGGGATGGAAGTTGGATGAAGTAAACCATTAATCATATTTGTAAAAGATACAAGTTTAGTCCGTATTATATAGTGTGTTTTAGGTATTACACACACACACACACATATATATATATATATATATATATATATATATATATATATATATATATATATATATATATATATATATATATATATATATATATATATATATATACGCACATGCACATGCTCCGGTACAGTAGGTGGCGATGTCCACCTGAAGAGGTTGGTAGCGGTTTGCCACAGAAGAAGAAGAAAATACACGTGTGGTCTGGTTGTGGTTTTAAAAACTCGGAATAACTTTTTATTGATTTAATCTGTTTTACTAGAGTAAAAGAAGGAAAATGCCAAAGGTTAGAGCGGAGAAGAAAAGCCGACAGCACCAGGATGTTAAGAGCCAAGGTAGGTTGGTCCGAGCATTAGCTTAGCTTTAGCATGTTAGCAAACAATGGTCAGTCAGCTGCTGAGGCAGCATGGAGATTTTACTGCTGCAACACTTCTGCCAAGCTACGGGAAAACACAGTATATTTAATGACTGTGCGTTTCATGGACTTGTTGCTGTAGTCTTTACACAATCACTTTAATGCCAAGATAGAATCGGTCAAACTTGACTCGACATTTTGATTTTATGGGTCAGCGTGGTTGGGTCTTATAAAGTTCAGGAAGGTTTGGCATTTCTAAACGTTTGTACTGGCGATAACATGGTAAATATCTGAAGACCCGAAATTAAGTTGCTCCCGCTGTTGTGCCCCTTTTGTGTATTTATTTTTAAAATAGAAAAACACAGAGTTGATTTATTTATCCACCTATACATCCCTGGGTCCGTTTGTTTTCTTCTAACCAGCTGGGCCTGTACTCTTCGTTTCTGCCCATTCACCTTAACACTGTTTCTCCATCCATCAAGCCATATTACAATTTGCTCTGTCCCTGTTTTCTGTGTATCAATCCATCCACGCATCATACATCCATCTTCCCAATCGTCCAATAATTTAGTCCTTCAGTCCATCCATCGTTCCCTCCCTCAGTTTGCCCGTCTAATCAGTCATCTGTCATTTCCTGGATCTGTCTCAGTCTATACTTCCTTCCATCCATCAGTCCACCCTCCCTTTCTTTCAGTCACTGTCTTTTCAGGTTACACTCTTAACCTGAGCCTAGAAATTGACGGGGATCTCTGCCATTGACTTGGTGTCTGTTGCAGGGATCATGTTCAACACGGGCATCGGTCAGCACATCCTGAAGAACCCGTTGATCGTCAATGGGATCATCGAGAAGGTACGATGTGACCGAGGAGCCTGTAGTCCTGCTCTGAAGTACGCGAACCGCTTCATACGGTTTGGGGTTTTAGCTGCTGAGTAAAATACTCTCAGGTCTGTATAAATATGAGCATTAAAGACAGAATGTGGGCTGGTGAGGATATTCAAAGCTGATTTATGAAGGGAAGTGCAACAGAACTTTATTAGAGTGAATTCAGGTATATTTGGACATATTAAAAGTTTAGGTGTGGTTCTGCCAAGGCTCTCTGTAATGGTCCATAACAGCACAGATGGCGCCTACTAGAGCTCGCAGGTGAACCTGCACTTACTCTTTAGAGCTGCGTCAAATAATGGCCCTGGGGTACAAAGATATGTGACAGGAGGAGGCTGGAATCGAACCCACAACCTTCCGACTGCAAGACAACAACCCCCAGAGTCACAGTTGCTATGTTGTGGTTTAATCTAAAAAAAAAAAAAAAAAAAGTTAGAATTTGGTGAAGTAGTTAAATAATTTTGCCACTGGTGTCAGGAAGTGAAACTTGTAGATTATATAGATTGATTACACAGAGTGAAATATCTGAAGCCTTTATTTGTTGTTATTTTGATGATTATGGCTTCCAGATAATAAAAACAAATAACTTCTGTGCGTCACAAACTTTGAATATCATAAAAAGTTAAATACTTGAAGCTTATGGTGTCGTACACTAATGAGCTAATTACCTTAAAGCAGCTGCAAAGGTTTCCTGAGCCTTTCAACGGTCTCTGTCTGGGTCAGCGGGGACACAATCATGGGGAATGACTGCTGGCTGGACAGATGTCCAGAAGACGGTCATCAACGTCCTTCACCAGGAGGGGGCGCCACGAAAGCTCGTTGCTGAAGAAGCTGGCTGTTCAGAGAGTTC
Source organism: Fundulus diaphanus (assembly GCA_037039145.1). NCBI lineage: Eukaryota > Metazoa > Chordata > Actinopteri > Cyprinodontiformes > Fundulidae > Fundulus > Fundulus diaphanus. Next base: position 29,241,147 of record CM073127.1, read on the forward strand.
TGCATCCAGGCATGGTCACAGAAAGTTGAGTGGCTCAGAATCCACGCTGCTTGAAGCCCACTGTGAGGTTTCCACAGTCAGTGACGTCGTCTGCTGGTGTTGGTCCACACTTTTCTGAGGTCCACAGAATCTTTGTAAGGATTCGTATTTCATTTTCCAGCATCTGCCCAGACTGCCACAGGTACCAAAGCTGGTCCAGTGACCGTGGTGTTCCTGTTCTCCATTAGTCTCCAAACTCCCGTCATCTGAGCCCCATAGACTCTGGGCTGTTAAGAGGAAGATGAGAGACCCCAGACCCAACGATGAAGCCGACCTGCAGGCAGCTATCAAAGCAAGCTGGGCCTCCATCACGCCCGCGCAGAGCCACAGGCGGATGGCCTCCGTGCCACGCCGCATTGATGCAGTAATTCCAGACGAGGCCCAACCAAGTACTGAGTGCAGAGACATACTTTTCAGAAACCTGACGTGTGCTTGAAACATCCGTCTCTGATTGGTCCAATGTGATCATTTTGGGTTTTCTTTTCCTGTGAGCCATAATAATCAGAAGTACAAAAAATAAAAGCTTGGAACATTTTACTCTGTAACAAATCTCTTTATGAATTTGAGTTCCTGAAAAGAGAGACAAAAAATATAGAACTCAACGTTATTACCAATTTTTTTCAGCTGTACCTGTAGATTTATTACAGAAGCAGGAGATTAATCGGCTCTTAGCAGCAGCTAAAATAAGCAGCATCGTGTCTTTTCCCCAGCACTTCTGCGCCTGTCGGTCCGGAGCCCAAACCACAAAGGAGCTAGCTGAGTGGCTGCAGGTGATCTGTAATGTCATTTATTTTACAGGCCGCTCTCAGGCCGACAGACGTGGTTCTGGAGGTGGGACCCGGTACCGGCAACATGACGGTAAAACTGCTGGAAAAAGCAAAGAAGGTGAGGTTGTTGTTTTTTTTCCTCTCTCTCTCTCCTTCACTCAGTTTCGGTAAAAATGAATCAGTTAAACGTTTCCCCCATAAAATTGAAACGCTGATGTCCTTCCTGTGCAGGTGGTGGCCTGTGAGCTGGACTGCAGACTGGTGGCTGAGCTTCAGAAGAGAGTGCAGTGCACGTGAGTGAGGCCTGCAGTGTGTGCTGGATGCAGGAGAGCCTTAAAGGACGCCTTGATGCTTTTCCTTCCACAGGCCTCTGCAGAACAAACTTCAGATATTAGTCGGCGACGTCTTAAAAACGGATCTGCCTTTCTTCGACGTCTGCGTGGCCAACTTGCCTTACCAGGTAAAGGCGCTTCATTCCTTCCACCTGTGTTTGATTTTCTTTTATTATTGCCTTTTTCTGACTTTCTTCACCTGCCTGTGCAGATTTCGTCGCCGTTTGTCTTCAAACTCCTGCTCCACCGGCCGTTCTTCAGGTCAGGACGGGAAGCTCGCCGGCCGCACGTAGCCGCGTCCTCCTGGCTGAGAGCTAAACGTTCCCCTGTGCGGTTCTGCCCAGGTGCGCCGTGCTGATGTTCCAGAGGGAGTTTGCGATGCGCCTGGTGGCCCCACCCGGAGACAAGCTGTACTGCAGGCTCTCCATCAACACGCAGCTGCTGGCGCGCGTCGACCACCTCATGAAGGTCAGCCAGGAGGCTCTCAGAGGGCGTCTTCACTTATTCAACGTTCACGGCGGTGGAAGAATCTCTGATCCTCTCTCCTCCCCCCCCCCCAGGTGGGCAAAAACAACTTCCGACCTCCGCCTAAAGTCGAGTCGAGCGTCGTCAGGATCGAGCCGAAGAATCCTCCTCCGCCGGTTAATTTTCAGGTGAGCTGCCGCCGCTCCGGGTCGAGATCCCTTGTAGGAAGGCTTTGCCGTGGAGGTCAGCGTTTCTCCCGTCTGTTGCAGGAGTGGGACGGTCTGGTGAGGATCGCCTTCGTGCGGAAGAACAAAACCCTCAGTGCAGCTTTTAAGTGAGCCGCCGTTCTGCTTTAAACGTAAAACCGGGCCAAAGCGGACCACCTGACGTGTGTCTTCGTTTTACCAGGTCCACCGCGGTGGAGCAGCTTCTAGAGAAGAACTACAGAATACACTGCTCAGTACACAATGTGGTGAGTGGACAAACGGGAAAAAATGCTGGCGGTCCTCTCCACCGTCTGGTTTAATCTCAGGCTCCGCCCCCCTCCGCCCTAACAGGAAGTCCCGGCTGACTTCAGCATCAGCAAGAAGATCGACGGCGTTCTGCAGGAGGCTCAGTTCAACGAGAAGAGGGCCCGGTCCATGGATATCGATGACTTCATGGTGTAAGCAGGACAACAGGAGCCTTTTCTGAGTGTCTGCTGCAAGATGGATCTTTTATCTTGATTCCTCCGTCCTCAGGCTGCTGCACGCCTTCAACTCTGCAGGAATCCACTTTTCATGAGGAGCAGAGGGAGCCGATGAGACAGAACCGGAAACCACATGACACAAATGGGCCGACTCATCTAACCTCTCCTGCTGCAAAGACATGAATGTCCATGTAATGGTGAACGGCGGATGAAAACCTAGTGCAGTTAAACAGCTCATATTGAGCCCGTTTTAAGCTGGATGGAGTAATGGAGACCACATGTTTCCCTCCTTATGGACCTCACTGAATTCTCAAAATAAATTCTGCATCCATAAAACTTTAATGAAACTGCTCCTTTTTTCATGCTCCCAGGAGTGATTATGCTTCAAGGGGCTGCATTATTATGAAGGAGAAAACGATCAGACATATGCAGGGTTCCTGATTTGATGGCTGTGTCGGCTGTCTGGATTAGTATGGAAAAATGAAATTCTAGCACTGAAACTAGCTGTAGTTTCTGGACTTTATCGTTTTTATCAGATTTATAAATATCCAAATGTGTCCAAACTTAGTAGGATTTTTACGCCCCGCTCACTAACCGCTGGGGTTCCTGAGTCACGACGGATAAACGCCGTCATTCAAAAATAAAGAAATTCACCAGACTTGTTCGCCTCTAGATAATTTTTGTTCTGGGGTTCAAGTCTAGCTGAAGAACAGTTTTGTGCGTCATTGGGTGGGTTTTATGGCCGAGCAGCTGCATCCAGGCCATTCATAACAAAGAACGCAAAGCGTCAGCTGCAGCAGACGCGTTCTGAGGATGACCTTGACTGGTCTGCACGGAGTCCGGACCTCAACCTGACGGAACAGCTTTGGGATGATTTAGAGTGGAGATGGAGAACCTTCTTGTCCAACATTCCCCACATTCTAAATCAATGAAAGTTCAGCAAGAATTTGAGGCAGATATTTTTACAGGTCAGGCTTTAAATGTTGAATCTGAAGAAAAATGAAAGTTGAATGGATGGATAGGGGACACCGGGGCCAGTTGTCACACCGGTAAGTTGTCACATTGCAATTATCTTCTCCATCAGAGGGTGCAACCAAAACGTGGAATACTAGTTTTCTTCCTTTGCATGGTCAGGTCTCACGGACTGAGTGAGAAGAGGACAAGACATTGTAAATTGAGATGAGCACCAATTGACCATTTTCCACTACCTAAAGTAAAAAATATTAACTATATTTTTTAAATAACCTTCATTCAGATAAAAATTCTAGCAGTTATACATATGGACTTGTTAAAGTAGATATTAAGGCATCTAGTCATACCTGGCTCGTGAGGTTTTCTTTTGTTCTTTTGTTTGTATTCAAAGTTTAAGTGTCAGTTTCGTAATGCATGTTGCATATTATTTCATAAGTAGTAAAAGTGAGTTGTCATTTATTGACTTAAAATAACAAAATTCATTTGCCCTTATTTTATTGGTTGCAAAACCCCATGTGACATCTTACCCCATACAGTGTGACAACTTACCCCTTGGAGGGGCAACTTGTCACATGGTGACAATCTCCATTAGATCACTTATAACTCTGCACAGAAATAAGATATGAAAAATACCCGAATACAAAATATATACCTGAGACTTTGGTCTTTCATCTGGTACATTTGTTTTTTTATATATGGTGTTTTGATTCCAATATTTATGTATGAGTGTGACAACTAGCCCCCATCTCCCCTAAAGGACAAAATGATGCATTCAGATCACGGAAGAGGGAAATACACATGGACCGCGGAACGCATTTCAAATTGGTCGGGCCCATCAGGCAATACACAATACCACTACCCATCACATACGCACGCGCCCGCATACACATAAAACACCAGCATCCCCTTGATCACGCAACTGATTTGCGTCACATGACACAAGACAAGCCAATCCATTTTTAGACACCAGAATTTATTGCTTTCTCATAGGCTGTGGTCCCTGAGCATGATAAATGTGTCTGCCATGTTATAATTAAAATCGGCACCGAATTTTTATTTAACTTTTTTTCTGACGTTCCAGCACACACGCCCCGGATTTATTTCCACTTACAATCCTAATATTACAGCTAACACAATATTTACAGAATAAAAATACTTTAAAAAGAAAAGTCAAACTCACCCCTGCGCTAAATATTCCCGAAAAAGTGTCTCCGTCTGTGATTATGCTGGAGAAGTCCCTGGCTATCCTCAAAGCATCCAACTGTGGTCAAAAGATCCCTGTGTGTGTGTGTGTGTGTGTGTGTGGGCGCACATCAAGCTATTTAGTCTTTTCTGGGTCATTGTTGATCTCAGATAGGTCTTGATACGACGGAGGGACGAGAAACACCTCTCAGCACTTGCAGTGGACACAGTTAACTAAGCTAACGAAGCAAACGAAGCTAACGAAGTAGCGGTCATAAGCAGCGCAAAGGTGGGAAAACTTTTGTTTACATCACATGACACAATCAGCCAATACATTTTTAGATGGGATGATTTATCGCTTTCTCATTGGAGAATGATGCTGCTGCCATAGACTACTGTGCATTTGAAAAAAATAGCTATTGAATATTTTAATTTTATTTATATATATTATTTTACATGTTTGATCATCAAAAGTAGGTAGGGCCGCGGCCCTACTGGCCCTACCCGTTCCGCGGTCCATGGAAATACACATAATATAGGAAATATAGAAAAGTTTTCTTTTTTCATCCAATCATCTTTCCAAACCTTCTAAATACTTCTCCAGGTTGATCTCCAAAGTAAATAGTTGCCACAGCTAGGAAACTGAACAAAAGATCCTCCTGGATTAAATTGATGAGTGTGTCTACCTAAAGTGGACAGTAGAGGGCGACAGACCGTCATGACGGCTCCAGCATGAACGCTGGTCTCAGTAGTTCAGCACAAAATAAAAGCCCACATCCCGTTTTTATCTCCATTTCATTTTGACCATGGGTGGAGTGTTAAAAATATTTTATTCTATTTAGAAATTCTGGAAAACAGGCACCTGAATAAGATTCGAAGCAAAAACAATGTTTTATTATAATTTGCCATAAAACGTGTTTCCTTTTTTTTTTCTCTCCCCCATGCAGCTTTGGCAAAAAAATCCAATAAAAATGTACCGGGACCAGGAGAGCGGACGCTGCGCGGCACAGACCACGTTCAGAGGGTCCGTTTTAGTATAATGAAAGATGCTCGGTTTATTTAGAGAACATGTCACACAAGTCATTCAAATTAAACAGCATTTTTTTCCTTTTTCTTTTAAACTTCCTCCAGCATAACATCCAGTGCAAACTCTGAGAAACATGAACCGGAGGGGGGGGGAGGTCAGTGGTCTTCACTATACACTTATTAACAGTTCTTCTCGGTTCCTTTTTTTTTTTTTGTAAACAGTTACAAACAGGTGGAAAACGTTGGCGTTGCCGCGTCTCGGCTGAGAGCCTCGGAGGGACGCGAGGGAAGAAAGGACGACTGAAGGACGAGCTACGGTGGAGCTCACATGCAGACGTGTCGGCCCCAACGGGCAGGAGGCCGACGGACACCGGTGGCGCGTTCAGCTTTGAAATGAGCTCAACTAGAACCTCTTCATAAATCCAGTCAAAAGAATTCAGCTCCAAGTATAAAGAAGTAGAAAAGAAAACAAATAATTTACGGACACAGAATGAAACTAAACATTCGGGGGGGGGGAGAGAGAAACACCTACAGATGGAAGGAAAGACGGTTCCCCCTCCTAAAACAACAGCTAACCTTATAGTGAGAGCGCAGTCGCTTCTGTTAGGAGAACAAGTACGACTTCTCGGAGCCCGTCGCCGTGTTAAATGTCCTTTTGTCGGGTTTTTCCTCCCCCGGCTGCTGGAGACAGCCAGAGCGGTGCCGAGCGTCTAGTGGTTCTGCTTCTGAACGGGTCGCTCCGGGAACCTCGTCGGGCTGCCTAAAGAGCCCGCGGCCTCTTGGGGTTGATCTGCTTGCTGGCTTGCTCCTCCTCCTGCAGCGTGGAGCGGAACGACTTCACCTTATCTGTTTGCCGGAGGAGGAAAAGACGCCGTCAGTCACCGCTCAACGGGAGCTACGGCCGCGCTGCAGTCATACCTCTGAGCTCCGTCAGGATGTCTATTTTCTGGTCCAGGATCTGCTCTAGCTGCGTGGCGTACGACTCCACGTCGTAGTCCACCTCCTCGGTCATCTCCAGCAGCACCTTTTCGTCCTCCAGCCACCGGATGGACTCCTGCTCAGAGGCAGAGGGACACGTCGGGGTCTTAGGAGAGCTTTGGCACGGGGGGGGAGCAGAATCCCACTGCGCCCGTCGTTCTCACCTGGAACACGGCTCTGTGGTCCTCCAGAACCTGCTCCTCCATCTCCACCAGCTGAGACACGGCCTCGTGGAAAGTGAAGAGCTGCGGAGACACCTCCTCCTCCTGGAGAACCGTTATAATAAGACCAACCTATTAGCATTAGCATCTAAATAACTGAGTTAATGGAGCCAAGTTACTCTTCCAGTCACCACAGACGACACGGCGAATGCGGCTAAAGTATACACGCCCTTTAAACGCTCTCCCATCACAGCCACGAACTACGACGCCTTTGTTCTGGGGCTTCATGGGATGGACCGACACAAAGGAGTGCGTCGTTTTAAAATCGGATGGAGAAACCATGCAGGCTTTTACTTTAGCCCAGATTTTGTTACCAAACAGTCGGGTCTCACTGGACAGAGTCACGCAGCAGTGGACTGTTTACGGAAGTAGTAACGGATGTAATTGTTACCCGAGGTTTTCAACAAAGCTTCATAAAAAATTAAATAAAATAAAACAAAAAGAGAACAGGCATCTCCGTGTTATTATGCAGCTGTTGAGCAATGGGAGCCGGCCACATTAAGAGCACATCATCAGACAAAGAAAGGTAAGAATGAAATAGCCCTGCTGTTAGCAACGGCTGTAGAGAAGCCTGTGTGGACGTGTGGTGAGATCCGGGACAGTGACGGAAAAGATGGACGAAATGCGAGGAAAATGGAAAAAATGTCCAAATTAGTACCACAGGGAGGTGGCATAAATCTTTTTTTTTCTTTGTTTTGGGGTGGGGGGGCTGAAAAGATGAGAATTGGGCCGTTCACCTTGCCATGAAAAATTCAGATATGGGTCACTTATGGGCAAACGGGTCGGGTTTGGGCCGCATTTGCCTGCTGTGTGAACGAAGCTTAAACCACGGCATTGTACCGCAGACCGATGCTGCCACCACCACCACCACGTGTCACTGTGGGCAGGGTGTGTTCAGGGTGAAGTGGTTCTTTTTGGTTTCGCATGCTGGGCGAAAGTTTGATGTTCCATGTTGTGTGTTCCCTACATAAAAAAAACAACAACTTTGTTTGGCTTTATTTGGATGATGGCTTTCTTCTTGCCCCTCTTCCATTAAAGGCTACATTTGTGGAGCGACAGATTCTCCCACCTGAGCCGTGGATCTCCACAGCTCCCCCAGGGCTGCCACGGACCCGTCTGTTAACGTCTCCGGCCATCTGGTTTACGTTTGCGGCCGTGCCGTACTCTATTCTCAGACGATGCTCCGTGAAATGTCCAACGCTTTTAGAACCTCACACGGCTTTGAACTGCAGAAAACTCACCACCGTGGCACCAAGTTGACGGACTGTGCCAGGCGCTGTAGGACCCGATGCTCTGTCCATTTAACATCAATGTTCTCAGCAACAAAACGAGTGAAATATACCATCACAACTGTTGGTGCGACTACAAACTAAACAACGCGTACGCCTCATGTAAGGAACTGAATAACGCGCCCCCGTCATCCCCTCCTCAGGTGACCGCGTCACTCCGGCACTCACATTCTGCTCACAGAGCAGTTTCAGGTCGTCTCTCTGCGGCGAGATGCTCAGCCACTCCTCGTCTGAGACATCCAGCTGGTTGACGGCGTGGTTGTTGGCTCGTCCTCCCTCCATCACCTGGTTGGGGTCCACGGTCAGCTCCTTCACCCTGTGGGGCATAAAAAAAAAAAAAAAGAGAGACGACGGTCATCGGGTCCAGCGCTGCTCAGCTGTACTCTGGAGGACAGCTTCTGGTTTATATGGAGGTCATTATGCCGGGGTCAGAAGCGTTTATTATTTGCACATTAATATGGGATCATAACAGCAGCAAAGCCGTGCAGGGAGTAAAAAAAAAAAAAAAAAAAGTCTCAATCATCAGAACATGAGTTATAAAGCTAATAAAAGCCTTAATGGACAGATTTAGTGTCCGTCGAGGCATCATGGAGATAATGAGGGATTACTGCCGTGTCCCTGACTGATGAACCCGCAGCTAATTAACCAGGACTGACAAAGGGATTACCTGCGGAGAGCTGGCTAACACAAAAGCTCCTGCTGGAGGCGATAAAAACAGCTAGAAACCGAGCTTTGACCCCTCGGACATGCAGACGGCACAACTACCCACTACAGCACACTCCAGAAAACATGAAATGAAGGAGCAGACGAACGCGCGGGTCACTGAAAATAAGATGATGGCGAAGGTGAAAGTGTGGAACTGTGAGAAAAGAAAAGAAACAAAGGAAAATCAAGCAAGAGGGTGACACACTGGTGAGGCAACAGATGAGGAGCTGACAGGCGGTGGTGATGGGTGGGGATGGGGGATGGGGGGGCGTGCGGTGTTTGACCTGCTGGGAGAGGTGGCAGCAAAGTCATCGAACTCAAAGGTATTGGTGGGCGAATGCTCAGGGCGACTCCCCTGACCGCCCTGGGAGAAGGGGATGTCTGACGGACTAATGCCGAACTCCTTCACCCTGAGTGGCAGCGCCCAAAGGAGCGGAGCGAGGGAGACGGGAAGGAGAGAAAGAGAGCGGGAAAGAATAAGAAGGTGCAGAGAGAGTCGGAGGTCAGTAAGCAGATCAGACTGACAGCAGCACCCAATGGTGCAGAAAACCTCCGTCTGAAGCAGAGGCACCACAGAGCAAACGAGAAGCGATCCCAGCAGGAGCGCTGCGGCTACAATCCTCCCACCTGTTGGCGTAGCGCAGCGTGTTGAGAGTGTTCTCACAGGACGTCATTCCAGGAGAGATCGTTGCGATCTGGGGTTAAATTGGGTCCGTTTAGATCGACAGGCTTTAAGCGGAGCAACATCACAGAGTTGGTATGCGGATGATAAACTGACCATGCATGTGCGCGAGTTCTCCCCGATGAAGGAGTCCCGGAGGACCTGCGTCAGCTTGCTGGCTCGGAAAGGAGTGTGGGGCTTGTTCCGACCCAGAGCCCGGATACATTCCTGAAAGAAAAACAGAGCTGGGTATAGATCGGACCGACGACCGCGCACCCAACCAGGTTCCCTCCTCAGACCTTCAGGGCCAGCAGGCTCTTGTTTATCTCGGCTCCTTCCAGACGAGTCTGCCGGTCGGCACTCGACGTGTCGGCGCCTCTTTCGTTCCCCGCGAGGTCGATGAGGGAGAACTTTCCGTGCATCTTCCCCTTCTTGCGAAGGATGATCTGGAATACGGCGTGGCTCCGCGAGGAGTGAGCGTTGGCTGATGTCTGCCCAGATGTTCTAGGAGGAAAGAGGAGGACGGATGTGGGGATAAAGTCCAGAGCGGCTGCTGGGACATAAACCAAGAATGGACCATGGAAATGCTGCTGCTACAGTGCCTTGTATCTATCCACCCTCCTCACATTATAATCAATATGTTTGATTGGGTTTTTATTTGATAGACTGTTTTAACAATGGGCTGTTTTAACTTTCTTCTCTCCTGCTCCTCTATCTATAGTCCAGATTTTTAGACTCGAGTCCAAAGCTTGGGTGTTTTAGTGCATCACCCAGTTATAACTCCTCCCCTCCGAATCAGCTGACTTCTCAAGGCAAGCGGTTAAATTGGATTTGACTTGGGTCAGTTTATGCTTACAAGGTAGTAACTTAGTCTGACTGCTTAATATAAGCAACCCTAGATTAAACATAACAGATTAGGCTCACTATTTGGAAAGAAAGCAGTCCGTCTCGTCTCTTGCTCGCTCTTAATTAAAGCATATTAACCAGAGGGTCTATTTTCCAAAAAATTTATATTCGCACTTTATAAGGCATTTCTCAACTTGTGCAACGCCTAAACTGCTAATCTGGTTATCAGCTAACACAGAGGTCCTGGAGGACGATAAATTCTGCCTAACAAAAAAAAAAAAAAAAAGATGTTTACATACAAAACTTGTTACTTTTGCTGTAAAGAAGGAAATTGACACAATACATTGTAATTACAACATCTTGGCTACAGCTGCAGCCAGTTTGGTGTCCACTCAACAAGCAAGGGAGAAGTTATACATGCTTAGATTGAAAATAAATAATTATCCAGGCGGAACCCATGCTATTTTGTACTATTTTGTGCCATTTTGGCACAATTTTAGAAATTTGGAACTTATTCTTGAAATTGAAAAAGTGAGATGCTGTTATATATTTGGTAGATACTTTTGTAGAGGGATCTCAAATGAAGATCTGGACATATGATAAGTGTCGGTCTCAGTTCGACGTCAGCTACAAGCGTGTTATTGTTGCTAAAGAGCTCAAGTCCTCTTTAAAGGGAGCTCCCAGGCTTAATTATGAATTAATTATAAAGTGTTTACTGACTGCTTAATAACACATCTATAAACTATTCATTAGCCATCTATAAAGGTTTACCCAAAGTGCGTACATATTTCTGATTTTTATACCTGTATACTGCCATACTTCCACCTGAAACTTCTGACTTATCCTGTGTTGGTCTATCACATAAAATCCAATGAAACGCGCTGAAGTTTGTGGTTGTAAAGTGAATGTGAAAAAGCTTTAGGGGTGTTGCTTTGGATGAGCTTTAGGGACATTTGCCTCCACCTCCAACAGCCCAGCTCAGTCCTACCTGCAGCTGTTCCCCACTTCAATGAGTTTCAGGACATCTTCCGTGCACTTGACCTGCTTCTCCTGGAGGCCCACCACCTGCACCTGCTGCTTTCCGTCCTCCAGAACCCTCAGCTTAGCTTTACAGTTCAGCAGGTCGAACACCTGCGAACACAAGCGCCACACAGTCAGGCTCTGTGCAGCGCGCAGTTCAGGACAGTCCAGCAAGCCGCCGCACGTCTCCCCCTTACTTTTCCGCTGTAGATTTCAAAAAAGGTGGCATACACTTGCAGCTCTAACTTCTTGTAGTTGGGCTTCTTCAGCATGAGGAACACATCCCGGGCTGCACAGAAGGACAGGCAACGTCTGCAATTTAAAATTGTTCCTTCGTCGAAGCAGTTCCAGAGTTTGCTCTGTTTTAATGAACCAAAAAGGGTTAGACTGAGTGCAGAAAAGAGGCCCGGTGCTTACCCGCCAGCGCATAAATTCCTTTGGAGCAGTCTTGGTTCTTCCCAGAGAAGTCTCCTCCCATAGTCTAAAACACAGGAAACATTTCAAGACGTATAAATCGGAGCAAATGTCTCATAAATATCACATCCGTGTTCTTCTGAATATTTGATTCCTCCCCCAGTTTGCCGCCGTGCCGAACTCACGTGCGTTTTACCGCTGCCCGTCTGGCCGTAAGCAAAGCAGGTGGCCATGCCCCTCTCGAAAATGGTCTCCACCAAAGGCCTGGCGGTAAACCTTGAGGGCGAGAGGCAACACAGAACCGTGAGCTGATCGGCCAAGGCGAGGCGTTTTGGGTGACGCGCACAAAGGGCCCCGCGGCCTCACCGACCTGTAAACCATCTCGTTGCTGGAGCTGTCGTCAAAGGCGTAGTCGAAGCGGAACGTCTGGTTCTCCAGGTAGCGGGTGAGGTCCACCTTCTGCTTAGGCTCGTGCACCATCACCACGTCTTTGCTGGGGATGGTGATCACATCCAGATCCTTCATGGTCAGCTCTGGAACCGAGAGGAGGACCGGCTCGGTTGGCAGAAAAATAACAGAAACAGTGCCTGGCAGGAGTATCCATACACGCAGGACCTTTCATTTTTATTCAAGTAGGAGCCGCACTTTTAAGAGTAGTTTGTTGGAATCTAATGTAGATTCAATACATTGTAAAGAAGGCAGCAAATATTTTTATTCCTCCTGCTTTGGCTTAAGCTCTGGATGTTGGCCATTCTGCATATGCTTTGCTCTAAAGGACTCCACTGCAGCCAGAAGGAAGGATGGTTATTATTATGTTATAAAACCTTTTCAAAAATACAAGGTGAAGTTGCAGCGTGAACAAAGTGCAGAGAGGTTCCCCGTGTTTGAACGCCTCACCTTTTTTGTTGAGTGGTCGTTTCCTCACACAAACACATATTCTGTGCTCTTCGATCTAAAAGGAGCAACAACAGACAGACTGTTAGGTTGTCGACAGTCGGCCATCTTTAAACAAAAAAAAAAACAAAAAGGAGGAGCTCCTACTCACCACGTCAGCTGTGGTCAGGGGCCGGTAATCCAGACTGGCCCGGAAGTCGCGGATCATGTACAGGATCTCATAGTTGGGGACGGTGGTGTCCACCTCCTGAACAAGCAGAACCAGCATGTAAAACTAAAAACCTTTCATCTGACGGGGAGCCGCTGAGCGGACGCCGCTGTACCTGAGCCCTTTTCTCCCGGAGCTCCTGCTGCTGAAGTCGGCGCCGTTCTCTTTTCTCCTGCAGCTTCTCCACCTCCTTCACGCAGTTCGACTTCCTCCTCGCTGCCACCGAGAAAGCAGGAGCAGCAATGCACGCAGTTTTAAAAGCATGTACCAGTGGCTCGTTTTAATTCTTTGCTTTACTTTCCCCAGTACTGCTGGCGCTCCCGAAACAAAAGGGGAACCCTCAGCAGCCGAGCAGCAATAATGCAGAGGCTGGCACCATTGAACACTAGCCGCTTTCTCTTCACAGGCAACAAAAGGCCTTTAGAGCGCCTATAAAGGCCGCTCTTATTACGCCTGCCTTTAATCTGCTCCATCAGACGCAACAGGACTGGGAACAACATGAAAGTCTTGTTTTTAAATCGCTCCGTTCCTTTAGAATAACTTCAGCTGAGCAAGATGGTGTCGATAAACCAGTGGCCGACCCCGGAGTTAACCCCACAGCACCCCCGCTGGTTAGTGTTGGTTCAGATCAGAAATCATTAGTAACCACAGCAGAATAAAGGTTAGAGAAATGTGAGTGAAAACCACTTTGGATTTATGAAAAAAAAAATCTGCGACCATCCGGTTGGCCCTCGCCTGTAATGCGGCCCTGGCCTCCTGCTGTCGCCAGTCCCCCAGAACCTAGACTGGCGGAGCAGGAGGATTAATAATCTGCTCTAATCTGGGAGAAGATGATGAGCTGGGTCAGAACCAGAACAAGAAAGCTGGAGAGGAATGCAGCGCCAACCCTGGACGAGTTTTCCAGACCAATACAGGGTAGGAGGGGGGGGACTTATGGGTATAGAAGCAAAAAGACAGGAGGGGGGGGGGGGGGGGGGGGGGTCCAGTCTTCCTCCTTGTCCATCAGGCGACAGGAAGCGCCTTTCACTGCGGTAGCCGCTGCTGTCTGGCTAACACAGAGCGCTACACGCAGCTTCTCCATGTGTGTGTGACTCAGCAGAAATCAGAGCGCGGCCAAACAGCAGCACTGATGTCCTCGATTTGCTCCCTAATACCCGGGAAGCTTAACTGGCGCGTGGGTCGGGTTGGGCTGCTTCGTCTCCACACCACAGCTAGTCCCAGCAGTGTAGCAAGTCTAGGGCTCTCGCGCTCTAGGGGGAGATCTAAGAGAATCACCATAAAGCACTGAGGTCAGGGGGAACAAGCAGGCCATACATACAAAGCTGTCCAGACTCCTTTCTGGAGATCAGCTGAAGGGAGGATTCTGTGATGAATGTGATCAACAAAACATGGAAAAATTAAGCCATTTTCATTCGCTTTGTCCAAAAATCAACCAGAGATCATCGTTACCTATACAACAGGTTTACGCTTTTGGCAAAAAGAAACTAGGTGGAAATGCTTATTTGCTGCTGACACGGCTAGATGGCAGCAGCGCTGGGTGAGAACAAGTGGTTGTGGTCCGTTTACCGTTCTGTTGCTGCTGCTGCGTCTGAAACTGAGTAGGCTGCTGGACCGGAGGAGGTGGAGCCGGTTCTGGCTGCTGAGGCTGTAGAGGTCTGGCTCGGATTGGAATCGCTAAGAGCACAAAGTCACAAAAATGCACATATAGTTGTACTGTATTTATTAAAGAAAAGTGGAAACAGAACAATTTCAATCACGATTTCAATCCAAAATTTAAATGGTGCGCCCAAAGTTGTTTTTAAAATTCTACCTCCACATTTCAGTGTGTTAAACAGAGCAGAGGCTTTTACTGTAGACACTATGGCTCTTCCCCAGGGGGGCACAGCCTTAAGGGAAACCCTGAATCAGGTTTTTCTACTTTGTATCTGGGTGTTGAGTGAATGAAGGAAAATACGAGCGTACACCGTGGCTCACTGAGGCTGGCCATCTAATCTGCAGCTTCTGATTGGACGCTTTACTTATAGGCTATAGCTAAAACTATTTCCTCAAAACGATTCATTTTTCAAAAACGACACACCCACAAAACGACTAGAGTGGTGCTGAGGCAAAGTATTAATTTTACTGAAAAACTTAGAAATGTTGACGGTAAATCTATAAATATTTAGTTCTGGTTGGATGCCAGTGTCGACAGCGAAGGATTCTGCACCAATAGGAACAGTAGGCTGAAATCACGCGAGGTTGCAGTAGCTCCGCGTTAGCGCTGAGAAATGGCTTCTTCTCTGCGCTACATTTCTCAGATTCAAGCAAACCAAAAAAGAAGCAAAATGAGGGTGAACATCGGTCGACAGTTACGCTAAATGTTTGCTAACGCTAACCATTACGCTAATGCTACCAGACCTCGCAGCCAGCTGGCAAACAGTACAGTTGAGGGCTGGAAGGAGAGCGACCGAGCGCGAGTGCTCCGCCTACTGGAGGGGAGGAGTTAAAATTGTTGCCATTCCCTTTAAGGGCTACTTCAGCATTTTGAAGGAATTAGGAGAGCATCTGATAACTTCTAGCTGAAATCTAAAAACGCTAAGACTGGTAGGAGCACACTTAGTAAAAACGTTTTAGAAACTGTGCATTGTGTTTTAAAACTGATCTATAATAAAGACAAAAAAGGACCTCTTGGGAATATTTGTCAGGGGTGGCAGTCAGAGCAAGAACCGCCTCCGGTCACACGTGTGTATGCGGCGAACACCATTAACATTATTTGAAGCGAACCTCTGTTGTCCTTTGATGGAGTATCATTTTTGGGAGGTGCTATCGTCCGTCGGTTCTGTAGGTAAAAAAAAGGAGGAAAAACAAAATTAGCTAAATGAGGTACTGAGAAACCAGGCTCTGCTTTTATGTTGGAACTCGGTTTTTGGTCTCCAAGCGTTGGATGGGCTTAGAATCCAGCGGCCTGTTCTCCTGGCAGAGGTGACTGACAGAACTGCAGTCACAGAAAAGGTCAGTTCAACTAACTGGAGAACAACTTGGATGCAATTCAGCAACGAATGTATCTTCCGTATTAGTTTGGATTTGAATAAAGCATCAGTCTGATTCATCTGGCAGAGCGTTCACCGTGATCCCAAACAAGATTATACAAAATGATCCAAACACCATTTGGACACCCACAGCAGCAAAGTGTTGTCAGGCAACAGCGATCTCATAAAGGGAGTATTTTATGGGAGTATTTATTTTTTTTACTTGTTCCTCGAGTATTGTAACACTGTAAAATAAAATATGTGGGTATTTAAGGCTGGTGTGGGCATAGCTCTGTGTGTAAAACTCAGCTGTGTCTGGCTCTTGAGCTCCAAGTGTAAATCTGGACCTCAAACTGAGTAGTGACCAATCACAGAGCGCCAGCAGATGCTGCACTGGCTCTGAGTCCCGGGAGTCGGCTTTTGCCTCGACTGCCCAGTCGTCTTTGTTGCCCGCAGAACAAAAAAAACAACATATTTCTCGTGAGACGAAGCTCTTACAATAAAAAATTAAATATTACAGCTTATTTGTGTAACTTCTAAGAAATTCCTACAATATATAAAGGATTGGCACTTACCAGGCAATACCAGCCTAACCCCCTGTTCAGTTCATATAGTAAATGTAACCAAAAGACCTGGAGCAGACCATACTTTCAAGTTCTTTGTTTTGTTTTTGTTTTTTTTAATAGCTACCGTTAGGATGTTCACCTTTGCAATTTTGCTGACTTTCACAGACGTGGGTGTGGGCGGAGGTGGAGTCTCTGGGCTAGGGGCAATCTCCTCATCTGGTGATACGTCTGGATTAAGTGCAAAAATACTCTCCAAATCGATCTGTAGAACAAAACAGATATTCTTTATTTACCGCTTAGCAGTTCACAAGGAAACAAGGAATACAATACAAAAAGGCAACAATGAGAAGTGGACCTCAGTGTGATTGAAAGTCTTAGAGGACTGAAAAAGCAGAACATCTGATGTGTTTTGAGATATTTCCAAAGGCTTCTTTTTGCAAAATACAGACAATATGAAAAGACGGCAGAAACTAACATGTTCGTCTCCTTTATTTGCATGAATTGATATAACTTAACTATTTCCAGAGTTCTGCTGATCATGAACGGGAAAAAAAAAGAGAGTCCAGCACAATAAAGTGGTGAAGTTTACTAAAAATAACCAAACGACAATCTCACCGCGCACTAGAAATATCTTCTTTTGTGATAAACATTAATGCCGAGGAGAGAACGAGCTTCTCGTTAGAAACAGATTCTCGTTTAGAAATCAAACAAGCTACGCAGGTTTGCGCACAGAAGGTGAAAGTCTGCTGGGACTTCAGGGACATGCGAGCGCCTTTCATAACCGCGGCAGCGCCGGATCGCCTCAGGATGCATTATTCATGGCCAAGGAAAGCTGCAGCACATGCCGCTGCTCTGAGAGGCCATAAACGGCCGGGAACGCGACGTGTTTTTACCTCCTTCCCTTTGGTGTCCCCGTTTTCTATCCATTCCACAGTGACGCTCTCGTTGTCCTCGTTCATGGACGTCACCATTGCCTGATGTATACGCCCTGTGGAGAAAAACGGAAAGCAGACGGGGTGAAGTCGGGTTTAACGCTGATTTGGAGAGCAGCTCTAAAGATTAAGCCCGGTTTGCTGTTTTAGATCCAGAACATGTTCAACCCATTTACAGGGGACAACATTTTCACCGTACTGATGAATCACCTGATCGATAAACGGACAAACTCTCCACGTCCCTTTTTTCTTTTTTCTATACTGCTATAAGACGAAGCAAACAAACTTCTAAAGTAAAATATGTATTTGGGTTTTAAATTGGAGGTAAAGATGACGGTGCTGACCAACTCTTGGGTTAATTGTTTAAAAATAATCAGTTTTCACCAGATAGCAGACGGTGGGGTGACTTTTATGCGGGAGCCACGGTCATGTGGGAGAGCAGGAAAACTAGCTGGGGCTAATTTCAGTTCTTTCAGCTTCTGAGGTCTGATTAACAATAATTAGAGTCACAGAGGAGGAGAGACGAGCACAGCTGCTGCCGGGCCCCCCCCCCGCCGCCGCCCTGCGCTGAAACAAGAGCCGCGCCGGCCCTCGCCTCTGGATCCGACGGCACGCTGTGCGCTGCCCTCCCGCTCCGGGCTTCATCATCCTGATAAAGCTCAGAGGCTAGCAAAGAGACGCCGCTTTCTCCAACACAAGAAAAACAGGATCCACTTGTAATCTCTCGTCTCCGTTTACTGGGGACTAGAATTAGGCTTTCTAAAAACCACTAATCCTCTTTTTTTTTTTTTCTTTAAGATCTGATAAAACTGGGGCCCATTATATTTTCTGGTTGTGTTGTTGCTTTCTGCCTCTGCTGGGAACCCGTTCTCTGAAAACCAGTCAGATTGATTGTGTCGGTGAGGACCTGTGTACAAGTTTCATATCCAACCTTGGGTACGGCAAACAAAAGCATAAAATAAAAAGCATGGCGCACCCTGCAAACACGCGCGGCGTCCTCACGTCCAGCAGTGAGAAAAGACCTGCTAGTGATGTCCAGAGAGCCGCTTCATGCCTTCACCACAGCAGGCTCAGACGACAGCGATTCTCTCTGGAGACGCATTGATCGGCCGTGTTTCGAACGTCTGCAGCTCACAGGAACCAGGAAACGGGGCCATAAAGCCCAACGTGGCCTCACTCCACCGGCTTCCTGTCCGCTACGGGCTTGATGGGGTTTTTATTGCAGTTTTGAAGGTTCCTCAGTGTCTGGCTCCATCTGATCTGCGGGATCTTTAACAGCACGAGGTTTTAGATGTTCTGAGATCCAGCCCACTGGAGAGCTCCGACACCAACCTGTACTCTGCGGCGTCTGACTCGGCCGAAGCTCGAATCGGCATTTTATTCACTGCTAGGTTAGGTTGGTTTACAGATGGAGGTTTTGATTGTTAAATGCATTTCATGGCTCTTGGCTGTGCACCTTTTATTTGTATAAAGAGCTTCATCAACAGAGCCCACGTTGGCAAAAATGCTCCAAAGGTCACTTCTAACCTGGATGCTGCTCCAATCCCAGAGACACTCCACCAGATCTTACTTCTTTCCGTTTGTCAAAGTCGTTCTCTGTAACTTATGGGCCCACTTGTTATTGAGCCAGATAAATAATTGTTATTAGGACTAGAGTCTGGGGGCAGGGGACAAGTCTCAGTCGAGTCTGAACTCTCTGTTTGTGCGACTTCAGCCCAATCCTTGCTCCCCAAGAGCAGAGAAACAGCTTCTCTCTGGGCTGCAAGAACGTTTTACGTTTTGTTCAGATCTCTCATTATTTTAAACATATTTACATCCCCAACTATGTGGCGTGCGTGTTTGTTTTTAAGCCTTTCATGTATTTTCTTTTAGCTAACAAAAAGATAAACAAATCACCCAACCAAAAAAAACAGCCAGTATAAACCTAATTAGTCGGAGAAGTAGTTTTCCACCTTTGTGATCTGATTGTGTATCGTACTGCTTTATAATTCATCTGGTCACCATGTGAACAGAGCCTCCAACAGGTTTCAAGCGCTCAGCATCTGTTGCTCTCTGACCGACACGGTACACCTCCACGCTCCAGACAGACGCGCCGCGGGGAAGCAGCACATTACGGGTTTTAAAGCCGTTTCTCTTAAAGCTAAAAGACAGAGTTTTATGGAAATCATCCAACATTTTAGATGCATTGTTTGGGGCTAACAGCTTAGAAGTGCCAGATAATTAGCTTAGCTATCTTGCTGTAAATGACCCTTTATTTGTAACCGGCTCTATATTTATGAGCACATGCCTCTTGATTTCACATAAAGCTGATAAGTTACTGAGCAAATCCATTTGCATTTGTCATCTTTCTCTTCGTTCACGTGTTTCTTAATCCAGTCCGTTGTTTAATAGTGCTTTTCTTTGTATTCTGTGCAGCTACTGCAAAAACATCTGAGCTCTAACAACATGACATGGATTTTCAGAGTTTGGCAACGATAAACAAGGTTGTTATTTTTAAAAAAAGAAAAATTTATAAAAATCACATGGTTTAGTGGATGTTCTGCTATGAAGCTGGGATGGAAACAACAAGACATCCCCCGGGCACCACTGCCAGGCAGACAGGCTTCTGAAGGGCCCGGCGCTCCCAGTTAGCCCCGGCCATGAAGGCACCTGCACTACTCCCTCTAGTCTGCAGCAGAGAATCGGACCACGTCGCTCTGTAGCCAGACAGAGAAAAGTCCTTCAGGTAAACTCTGCAGGTACGACTCCAGGGTTGACCCGGACTCATTTGCAAACAAAGTGATTCTGTCAGTTTTGTATATTGTTGGATTTACGCGTTTACCAACACTGCTTGCAATACCACTGTACTGGTGTGTCTAGAGTTGTCAAAAATAAATGATGTTTCTATATAATCAATACTTAAAAACTTTGAATAAAGACACTCGTTGCATAAAAATCCTTTTAAACTGAGCCCCTCACACCTGTCCTTGACTCCCTGCAGCCGCTCACCCCGACCCAAACACTGAGCCGCTGCCGGAAGTTTTACACTCGACCAACATGGCAAGTACATCCAGGAGAAAAAAAAGCAATCCTCTTTAGTTGACAAGACAAACACGAAAGTGTCGTTGTGAGGTACTTTCCCTATGAGCAGAGGTGGGTACCAACTAGTTACATTTACTTGACCATTTCTTTTAACAAAATTTACTTTTAGGAGTAGTTTTACTGAACTGTACCTTTTAATTGTACTTGAGTAACAGTATCGCTACCCATACTTGAGTAGAATGTTACTCAACCCACCTCTGCCTTTGAAGCAGGCAGACAGGAACAACACTAAATGCTGAAGAATACCACAAGCTAGCTATGCTAACGCTACAAGCTAACATTCCTCACTGATGTTTGATAGCAACATAAAAAGGTCAGTAAAGCTCCTGTATCTGCTACAGTGCAGTAGTAAACGTCCTGGACGACATAAGCTAATGCTAGCTGTTCAAATATTAGCTTCACGGACACAGACGGTCCAGTGGTGAGGTTCTGTCAGTCTGAGCTCCCCCATCAAGTTGCACTTCCCAGGTCCAAACCTATAGATAGCGCAGCGTTCTAAATCCTTCAAATGGTTCGTTCTACTTCTGTACGATTTACTGCAGGAATGTTAACCAGCTGACGGGTCAGTTGGCTAATAAATGGTGAAGTAACGAAACAAACCAGTGCGCTGCTGGCCATTATTCTGTTTAAATGTAGAGTTAGTGGGGGCTAATGTGGCCAATAATAACAGGTTATGGTGAAGCCAGACTGAAGATGACAATTAGAGAAGAAAAAAGTAGGAACCCATAGCTCCCTAACCTGCTGCTGTAGTTGATGTAAAGAAAATATTATGCAAAATTACCACAAAGAGAGAAATTGTGCAGGACTGCTGCTGAATATATTTGCATGGAAAAGATCTTTGTTTATACTGTAAAAAAATTATTTTTATGCTCCAGATCGATGTCTGTTTTAAAACACAGACATGTTAGTATAGAATGATCCTGTATTTGTCCCTCAGGTGTAAAATGTACTTGTACCAAAAGCAAATATACAGGCAAGGACATCAGCACTTATACTGAGTGGAATCTTGTCTACTGCTTTGCCAAACAGGGAAGTGACACTTAAAATTATACATTTTTCTAAACAAAGGCTGAAATGCTCCCTACTTATTGGTTTTGCCCTATTTGAGGAAGTTAACATATTGTCATTATCTAACTAATCAAAATGTTTTGCCCTCAACTGGAAATAATTCAGTGTCTTCAAACAATGTGGCGACGGTATTGAATACGGTTTTTGTTTTGGTATTGTGGGAATTTTAGTATCATGACACGCTAGGTCTGGCGTGTCACATAAGTACCAAAATATGGCATTTTCATGGAGTGAACATTTGCAGAGATCAACTGCAACGTTTCAAACATTACTATAAACGGATCTGTACCAATTTAAGGTACAAAGACAACCCCTGTTATAGTTTTTGGTTTAGCTTTGCCAATTCTAACAATTTTAATCATCACTTTGTGATCGTCAAAGTCAAAATGACCTGAACAAGTAACGTTGTACATCAAACTCTCGGTCTGATCGTCTTCACCCGAACCGTTTCTCAGGAAGGATTAACAACAGACACAAAACAGTGCATCACTCTCTATGTTAGAATTTGTTAAGTTACTTGCTGCCATCATGTATATTAATATGCATTTTATATTCAATCCTTTCTATTTTATAATTACATTGTATTTTATGATTGTGTACAGCACTTTGGTCCCTGTCGGTGTATAAAGTGCTTCATACATAAAGTTAGTATGGTATGGTATCAAGCCTGCCAATCACCTTGCTGCTTAATGTTGAGTCTCCCCGTTTACTGTGGATTGTTGTCATTCAGTGTTAAATTCTGCTGCCTTGTTTTACCTCTTACATCTGAATTAACAACATGCAGATTTACTCCATAGGTTGATTTGAACTGTTTATTAAGTTATAGATTAACTATATATTAAGTAGGCCTGTCCCATTCAGGATTTTCTCCCACACCCTTATAATTTACATATCTATTGAATAGGAAAAATCTGATCGTTTAGTTTCAAGGGAAAATTGGAAGATGCTGATCTCTGGCCAAATGATTGGTTACTTTTCACATAAAACATTTTTTATATACATTTTTTTTAATCACGTAGGCAAACCAATAAACACTGATAAACTGTCAGCTGTTTCTTTGGTAGCTGCAGTTTCTCTCCCCCCCCCCCCCCCCCCCCAGCCTTGCTTATAAGAGGAATCCTTGTGAAATGGAAAATAAAGCAGGGGTGGATAAGCGAGAGTCCTGGCAGAGAGAGGAACAGATGGGGTGGAGGCTAATAGCCTGAATCTGGCTGGAGTCTGGACCAGCCCTGCCACAAACCCTCAGAGAGAGAAAGGGAGGGCAATCCCTGCCCTGGACCCAAACAGCTACAAGCAGAAAGGAGACAAATGTACTCCCCTCTCTTGCTTCAACTCCTGCCATGAGAAAGTGTCTTGGCTGAATGGGGAAATCCAGAACGTGTGGTCCTGAGAACCATACCAACCACTCTGTGCAACACTTGAACGCTGACAACAAAAGTTTGCTGGAGTCCTCCATTCATTGCATCCAGGTTGTCGTTTTATTTTACCGTGGTGTTCATGCAACATTTCGCCCTCCTGGTTTTGTAGAGACATCTTACCAGACGCAACTTAGTTTTAAAAACAGGCCCTGTCGTCACCTTTGATCTATATGTGAAACGCAGGTGTGTCTAGGGTGAACGCCTGTCTATTGTCTAGTCAGTGCCTAAAATGACATGACACCGTTTAGGGAAAATGAATAAAACGCTATAAGCCCAGTAACGTTCGCCCTAACAACGAACTCGTGTGCTTACAAGACCTTTTCTGACCCAAATGAATAAATATGACGGCCGAAAACGGGAGATGCTGCTGTAAAATAAAAGCTTCAGTTTGAACCCACAGCAGCTGCGGATGAAGCCGGGAAACAGTCCGGTTAGCCCTTAAGCTAACCGTCAGCTAATGCCGCTCTCAGCAACGGTAACAAATTAGCTAGCCTAGCTTGTTGGAAATAAAATATATAAACATATGGGTCAAAGAAGTTATTATGACGCTAAGAAAAACGCTTTACTTATGACGATATTGCCATTTTGTAACTGTTTTAATAGTCTGCATTTGGTTTTTATCGAATCGTTGCAATTTACTGGTGCCGGTAATAATGTCCTAAATCGATCCAGACGTTTGCTAACAAAGATAAGCCTCCTCCATCCAAATGCCAAGGCCGAGCTTGAAAGTCGCCGCTGCCAGCCTGTCCTGCCCTGTCCAGGCGGCTTATGTTTCCCGTCTGGACGCTGCTAATGCTAATGCTAACGTTAGGCTCCGCGGCCGGGGCTGGGGAACAACGGTTGCTATATTCAACAGACCCGCAGCGACAAAGATCTCCAAACAAATAAGTCCGACAAGAAGAAGAAGAAGAAGAAAAAAAAGAGCGGCCAGGGTGGGAACTTACCATCACTCCGCTTAATCTCCACATAAGTACCGACGACTATCTTCCCAAAGGTCGACGCCATTCTACATCCCTTAAAAATAACAAACACAAGACTAGAGACTTGATTCAAGCCGGGCAAAAGCAGCGCCTTTGGCTGTTTTGGGTTTGGGAGGAAGATGCAGGGTTAGCAGCAGAGGGAGCATTACGTAGCTATTTCCGGCTGGGATTTGCAAAATAAAACTCGCAGGACAGTTGGCCTCTGCTCTAATGAAGTGTAGTCTCTCTTCCTGAAGTTTGACGTTTATATATATATATATATATATATATATATATATATATATATATATATATATATATATATATATATATATATACACTACCGTTCAAAAGTTTGGGCTCACCCAAACAATTTTGTGTTTTCCATGAAAAGTCACACTTATTCACCACCATACGTTGTGAAATGAATAGAAAATAGAGTCAAGACATTGACAAGGTTAGAAATAATGATTTGTATTTGAAATAAGATTTTTTTACATCAAACTTTGCTTTCGTCAAAGAATCCTCCATTTGCAGCAATTACAGCATTGTAGACCTTTGGCATTCTAGCTGTTAATTTGTTGAGGTAATCTGGAGAAATGGCACCCCACGCTTCCAGAAGCAGCTCCCACAAGTTGGATTGGTTGGATGGGCACTTCTTGCGTACCATACGGTCAAGCTGCTCCCACAACAGCTCAATGGGGTTCAGATCTGGTGACTGCGCTGGCCACTCCATTACCGATAGAATACCAGCTGCCTGCTTCTGCTCTAAATAGTTCTTGCACAATTTGGAGGTGTGTTTAGGGTCATTGTCCTGTTGTAGGATGAAATTGGCTCCAATCAAGCGCTGTCCACTGGGTATGGCATGGCGTTGCAAAATGGAGTGATAGCCTTCCTTATTCAGAATCCCTTTTACCCTGTACAAACCTCCCACCTTACCAGCACCAAAGCAACCCCAGACCATCACATTACCTCAACCATGCTTAACAGATGGCATCAGGCATTCTTCCAGCATCTTTTCATTTGTTCTGCGTCTCACAAGCGTTCTTCTTTGTGATCCAAACACCTCAAACTTGGATTCATCCGTCCACAACACTTTTTTCCAGTCTTCCTCTGTCCAATGTCTGTGTTCTTTTCTGCTAAAGTATTTGCTTGGTTCTTCTTCTAACCAAAACAAGTAAAACTTGTCATCACCAGTTTAAGTGTTTGTCTTTTTTTTACAACTGTCACTGAGTAGTCCTTTTAGGTGGCTGTGTTGTTTACAAAGTGAAACTAGACAAATTTGCCTGGTCTCTTGAACTTTCCTGTGTTACTGAGCGTTGGGGGAGTCGGTGGAGTCAAGGGGAAAGATGCTTGAGAGGGGGACACCTCATCAGGACCTTTGATGAGAGTGATCGCTCTCAGCTCACTGGGTGGGTGTGTGAGTCAGATGTGCGGTTCATAATTAAGTACAGTTTTTGTGTACTTACAAAAGCTGAACTTTTACTTTGCCTGAGCATGATTTGATTTAACTATTTTACTCAGTTCCATTTGAAATCACATCAGTTACTGAGTTAAAATAAAAAATAATATAAACAAAAAAACACTGGAAGCAACGACAATGATCCACTGGCTGGGTTTTGAGGTCAGAGTTATCAGATCTCAACATGGAGGTACATCAATCAGACCTTATTGATGCTACCAAAAACACATCGACTACAGCTGAAGTTGAGCATTAAGACAAACTTAAGAAGCCAGTTTAATATTGAGTACAAAAAAGGCAACATCTTTATAATGCAATATCCGCATTTAAAAACTCAACATTAAACCTAAGCAAGCATGTGGAGGTGAGAAAAAAGGTTTCAGAGTCTAGTGAAAATCTATGCTAATTTTTTTTGAACAGTGGTACTTGACATCCATCCATCTATCTTCCTACACACTTTATCCCTGTGGGGTGGCAAGGGGTGCTGGTGCCTATCTCCAGCATTCAATTGGCGAGAGGCTGGGTAGTTGACATGCTCATGCTTTTTTTTTTACCAGATGTAATCTAAAGCTAAGTAAAGCATCATTATCACTAACCAGGTGCCATCTAATTGCACATCTAAGACTCAATAAGTGGACAGGATCTGGTTTATGTTCATGGCTATGACCATGTAAACATGCTAAATTATATTTTAACAATTAATGTAAATATCTGCTTTACCTCCAGAATATTCATGATGTCATATGTTGACATTTGTATCTTTATTTAGCATTTTCATTAATAAGGGTGCTCCTTTAACCAAAAACAGTTTGAGACCAATAGCTCCTCTTTTCCTTTGTGAAATGCATGAGAGACTTTTCTTCTGCTTATAAAGAAGTAACTAAGTAACTTTTACTTAAAGTAAAGATTTATTGAGGCGCTTTTTACTTTTACTTGAGTAACATTTTATACGGGTAACTTTACTTGTATTTAAGTACAACTTTTATTAAAGTTACTGTACTTTAACTTGAGTAGCCTACATCATTTTGGTCCTCTTTCCACCTCTCATGAGTTCTGGGTTTGGGATTGCCAAGGGTCTCAGGAGATGAAATAGATTCACGATGGCTCATATGCTCTTTGGCCAAAGTGTAAACTCTCTCAGTTTCTTAAATGAGAGCTCTCCTTTAAGCTGTCTGAGGAACACACACATCAGTCGATGACTAAAGCCAAGACGACCGCGCCTGCGGTGTTCAGGGGTACCCTGTGAAAACAATTGAGTCCCTGATCCAACGCTGCTTCCAAAGAAGCAAATATGTTTTATGTAAATTATAAAAACTGTTCTCAGGTGATAGTCCTCCAGGATTTTTGAAGGCCTTCCCTAAAGCCGGGCGTGTTTGTGCATGGCGCAGGGATAGACTGGTGACTACACCGTGTGACTCCTGGGATGGGCCCCACAAACCCTCACGTCCCGTCCATCTTGTTGGAGCCTCTGGGCAGACACAGACAGTAACATTTGCAGGTTTCTCGGTGGAGAGCAGTCTTCTACCCCCATTCTTGTTTACAAAATTTCAGCCATATCAATTTAACTTTTTAATATATATTTTTGATTACACAGGTGCCCGTAATATGTTAGGAACTCAGACGTGAAACCTCGTCCTCCATAGAGCTGTAAAGGAGTGAAAACAGTCACCGAATGAAGTAAATTATTTTCACAACTGTTCAAGAGGATGACGTCAGTATTGAACGCATGCGACAAGAGGGGATGGATATTGACCCCCTCTTGTGGTGACTCAATGGTATAGCAATTTCATTTGTCAGTAAAAAAACACAAAAAAACAACCAAACAAATAAACAAGATGGACATCCACAGCACCAAAGACTATAAGTGTATTTCTCCGCTATCTGTCACACACACGTTCACACATGTACATGTCAACGTTTTGTCTCAGTGAGTCAAACCAACACAGGGGAAATTAAATCCCTTTCACTACTTTAAAATTTTCATGACCGTTTAAAACGACTTTAAATTATGAGATATAAAAAAATCTCATACATTTGTTTTGTTCTGGTCTGACTTCATGACTTTCACTCTGTCATGAGAGAGGCTGAGGTTGAGCATAATGAAAGTACTCGAGCCATCAGAGGTTTAAATACATGCATCATGGGCATGAATGTGATATTAACTCTGGACTTTTAATTATGAGTTTGAATCATTATTTCCCCAGGGCTGAATGATGACACAACATGCCACTGCAAAGCTTTATAAAGCAATAACTAGGTACAGGTGTGAATGCAAATTTTCTCTGTCCCAGAATGTGTCACCGTTATACACACAGGCTCAAACCCCCACAAATGTTTAATTGCAATTTAGCAAGTTGTAGAGACCCGACACACTATTGGAGTCATCGTTAAGTTTCTGTCACACGAGGTTAGGTTCAAGCAGCACCAAACAACAGACCTGAACTCGGATATCACATAATGAATACAAGCATTTTAATATTAAAGTAAAAAGCAAAATACAGCAGGCATGAGGATAACAGTACGATAAGCATGAACAGAGAACGGACCACAAGAAGAAATCAGAAGAAAGCAGCAATGAGCTAGGATAACCAGAGTGCTTCTATGCAGAGTGTGGAGAAAGGCATGGCAAAACAGGTCAGAGCAATCAGGTGGAGATGATGCTAGACAAGACAGAAACCCCGATATTTGAGCCAGACACAGTGTTTGACGTTAAAATGCTTATCAGTAAACTGAATCTGGCAAAGGTTAACCACAGGCAGAAGTGAGCAGATTCTGACTGAGCTGATGAAGGCTGTTCACGGCAGGAGATGACAGGCAGAACAGCACTGAGATTGAGACATGTCCGTGAGGCTGGCTTTGGTCATTAACAAAGAGACAGATGATGTGCAGACAGAATCGTTGGGGCGTGGCAAGGTTGGTGGTTGTGAAACAGTCCAGGTGTGTCCAGAAAACATAGAGGCGACGAAATGTCCGACAAGGGCAACACAAGACGGACAAAATCCAGGAAACAGAACTCGATCGTGTACAAGCGAGGCAGGCAAGGAGCACTGGATATCTGCTCATGCTTTGCTGTGAATTATCTGGCGCTGGTTGTGGAAGCCCAGTATATGAAGGCAGATGACCATGTGAACTGAATAAGGCTGACTGCATTGTGGCAGAGGAAAATAGGTGCAGGTAGTGATCCTGATGACAAAGAGCCGAGGCACACACACAGTCAGCCAGGCCAGAACGTGACAGATGAAGAACAGCTGAGACCGATAAAGGCAGAGGGAGCTGAGGGAAGGAGAGTATTTAACCAGAGCAGAGCTACAGATAAACACAAAGGAACACAGGGAAGTATCGAACAGAAATCCAACAGGAAATAAATAGCAGTAAAAATAAAGTCGGAAGCTAAACACCTATCTGACAAATACAAGCACCGAAAAACAAACCTATATGAACCAAATGGCAAATTAACAATCATATATGGCAAGACCTGTTAGCACATCATGAACATCAATCAATTTAGTTTCTTCTGAGGGACATGATTTGAGTTACATGGTTCAAACTTGGACACAGTATTCTCGTCTTGTTCCAACAAGACAATCATGTGAACACACATCAAAACTGGTTTAGGTTGTTGGGATTAAACTTCCTGAAAAGCCTACCTAAAGCCCTGACCTCAACTATAAAGATAATCTATAGCCTATGACTAAAAGTGGTGTCCATCCGAGGAAACCAACTAATTTAAACAAACTTTAGCTATTCTGATAAGAAGACTGGTCACAAATCTAGCCACAAATATACCAGGATCTTGTTAATGCCTGCAACTTGGCATTCTGTAATTTGTGTAATCATTTCTTGTTTATAGAATTAATTCCAATTGTTTGTTTTATGATCGCCCAAGTGATGAAAAAGAACGACTGAAATGCATTGTTAAAAGTCTTGGCTTGTAATGGTAAATGGATTGTACTTGTGTAGCGCTCTATCAAGTCTGACAACCCCAAAGCGCTTTACACTACAGTCAGTCATTCACCTATTCACGCTCACATTCACCCGCTGATGGTGGTGAGCTATGTTAGTAGACACAGCTGCCCTGGGGCAGACTGACAGAGGTGACCTTAATGCTGTAAAATAAGTGATCTCACACTAAACCCCTGCTACTACTTTCTACTTCTACTAGAATATCCATTAAATATGATATTTTTAAAAACCAAAGTTAAGAAATAATAATCTTCTTTATTTACCACTGCAACATTCTTACATTCCAAATAAATCTGTCTTCTCCATGTAAGCCCTGGGTGGCAATCTGTGGGATTCAAACCAGGGAACGTGCAGCATTTCCAGGATGCGGGGACCCTGCTTTAACCATTGGGCCACCACTCTCAGAGTATCAGCATTTTTCAATGAAATTGACCAAATTGGAAGTAGAGATTTTGAAGACCCAACTTTAGGCCTAATTTACAGCCCCTTCCTTCTCCTAATCATACATTTATGGTTTAACTCCAGCTGGCTCTGTGGCGAGATCGTGTTCTTTCCAGAAGCTACCAGTCTCTCCCAGCGTCTCCCCCTACCCACTCTGGAACCCCCCTCCAAGCCCATCAAGCATTTGCTGGTGAGTTCTCAGCTGTCTGCTCCCTAAATAGACCTTATCAGGAGCAGACCAACGTTAAGGGGTCACACAAACCTGCATTACTGTGCTTCAAAACGTTTTTCCTCATTAAAGCATAAATAAAGCACAGCTTCCAACAGGAAATTTCATGCAGTTTTAGAGGTTATGATTCATACCGACCTGGAATACAAAGCAGTTCTCCATAAGGTGTTGTATGTTTGAAAAAGGACCCCTCTGTGTTGTGGGTGGTCCACCTTGGCTCTGTCCCCCCTCACTGAGATACAATATAAATATAAACTGAGGCATAGGTATTGGTTAGGTTTAAAAAGACAGAAAAAAAGCTGATAAACTACTGAAGAATACAGGTTTATATCGTCTACGTTGGATTAAAAAGACCATAGAAACGAAGGAGAGGATTAAACCAAGAAGCACAAGTTGAAGGTACAGTAGCCTCTGCAAAGACTTTGGGTTCTTTCGACTGGCGGTCATGTAAACGGAGGGTCCTCAGGGTAGTGAGAGCTTTAGAAAATGAAGATTATGTCTTTCAGTTAGGAGCGAGCGTTGATTGTTAGGCTCAAAGTGGTGGTTTATAATGATGCCCAAATAAGGCTTGAAGGGAGGCCATTAAAGTTGGAGATGGCACGTGTGTGGCCATTTGCTCCTGGGTCCTCAGGTCAGGACAGAGCTGTGCAACGGTAAGAAAAATACGACGCATGCATTAAATATTGTCATGATGAGAGTTAGTGATTTTCAGACCTTTAGGTTTATATGTGGTGAGCTACTGAATGAGTGTCGGATAAGTATTGCAATGATTCAGTTACTTAGTATTGACATGATCTACACATTTTAAATAAAATAGTGTAAAATATGTACATGTGATTCAAGTAATTTAGCTCTTAAAAGGTGGACGTTTTAGGATATCAGCTTTGATTTGTTACATTTTATTGGCAGAAGTTGTTAAAATGCCTATAAAGGAATTATGTGACTCCTCCAGCCTCAAAACCCGACAAAACCTGATATGATTTGTTCTTTTTCTTAACTACGAATCCTGATTCCTGTCAGATGGGGGATCCAATCCAGTTAAAAGATGAGGGAAACAAATACTTCCAGTCTGGCGACATCGACAAGGCCATTGAGTGCTACACCAACGCCCTCAAGGAGTGCACAGACAAAAAAGTGCAGGCTGTGATTTACAGGAACAGATCTGCATGCTACCTGAAAAAGGTACGCCATTGGAGAAAGAGGGAATTGAATAAACTTCAATGAAAATTTTGGGATCTTTTGTTCTAATTGTTCTAATTGTTGCAGGAAAGCTATACCAATGCAGTGTCTGATGCGTCTAAAGGTAAATTCATAAACAGGGAAGTTGACGGAGCCAAAATGAGACATTCAGGACAACATCTCAGTGCAAGCTACTAGTTCGAGACTTGGCATTTACTTTTTATCCTTCTGCTTCACAGCAATTGATGAGAATGCATCTGATATTAAAGCCTTGTATCGCCGCTGTCAAGCTCTGGAGAAGCTGGGAAAACTGGACATGGCCTTCAAAGATGTGCAGCGATGTGCCACCTTGGAACCAAAGAACAAGACCTTCCTTGAGACTCTCCGCAGGCTGGGAGGAGAAATCCAAGCCAAGGTATATCATTTTGTTGTGCACACAGAGAAAAAAAGAACACATGCTTGCAATAAACCAACACATAACCTAAAAAGGCCTTGCAAATGGATTTATACCCTCAGAACCACTTATATTCATGTAAGAAAACATCTTAATGTGTGCGCTTCAAGAAGAAGCCCTGGCGAGATGAGACTAAAATTGAACATTTTGGCCCACTGACACTGAAAACTAACACTGCAGATCACCCCGATCACACCTCGCCCCCTGGTAAATATGGTGATAGCTGCATCATGCTGTGGGGGATCATAGACATTATATGGGCAGACGCCCCATGGACTGGCGCTGCCTATTGGAGCTGACGTTTCAGCGTGGCCGCCATCTTTGATGGGTCTCTCATGCGACCACGGTGCCTTTATTTGTATTGATGGAGCAGCTTGCCCAACTAAAATAAATCATAACTCCCTGAATTTCTACCCAATTTTCACATGGTTTGGTTTGTTACAAACAGCAGAGATGTGGTTATGATATAGAATATTGTCACACATAAAAAAAACATGATTTCATGCTGAAATACATTGTTTTATGCTCTTTAACAGAGAGAAATGTGGTATATTAATGTATAAATATACAATTTCATACTTAAATATTTTCTTTGGTATTACATATTTATAAATGAATACACTTTATATTTTAACACGTGCATACACACTTTTTTTAAAGGCCTTGAAAAGTGTTCTTTAAAGTTTCCAGGTCATTCCAGTGTCTCACACTACCCTGCTTGCAACTGAGGCTGGAGCTTAAGACCCTTGAAAAACAAGTTTTCCACAGCTTCTTGCATGTGTTTGGTACTCTGTAACTCTAGGGTACTTAATATGGCAATGTAATTTAGCCATAATTTGTGTGATACAGCGACAGCAAATAAAAAAGCATAAAATTATGGTCCATCTGTTGGGTTTCTGCATTGTTCTCACCAACTAAAAAGTGATCTTCAGACCAAATCTCAGCCCACAATGGTGATCTGCACCACGTGATTTTCAGTGGTTATCGCTGGCTTTTGCAACAATAAGCTGCAGAAAATCGGACAAGGTTGCTCCCTCTGTGTTTCCTCCCATCGGCTTCTATGCCGGCCTAGAGTAGGAGAGACCCATCCTACATGCCGGCGACGCAGGGCGCGCTCCAGCACGTAATGAGGCGCCTACGTATGTCTATGGTGGGGATGCTCCAGATCGGCTCACCATTCAGTACAGAGGGATTTACACCCTCTCTACTGAACGTGGATTCATTTTACAGCGGTCACTAAGCACACAGCCAGAGCGAGAGCTGGTTTAGATCAAAACACTCTCACATGTGGAACGGCCTAGTCAAAGTCCAAACCTAATCCAAATCTAAACCTGTCCACCCAGGTTCATTGAGCTTGTACTATTTAGCAAGAAGATTAAAATAAAATTCTAATAATGAAAAGAAAATGCTCAGAAGTTTGTAGTTGTGATGTTACACAACAAAAAAAAAGGCATGCATACTTTTGCAAGACAGTGTGTATGATACATGCAGATCTGTTCCAACTTAAATTCTACTCAAAGATTAATTTTGTCTCTTCAGCTCAAGACAACATTTTCCACGGATTCGAGAGTCCAGAACATGTTTGACATCCTTCTCGACGAGGAGATGGACAAAGAAAAGAAGGAAAAAGTAAGCACTTTTAGGGTATTTTGCAGGAACGGGAACATAATCAACTCGCCCACGCATTTCTAGCCTCTGGGTGAGCAGTTCGTTTGACGTTTTGCTTGATCTGTTGTTCACGTTTTACTCCCAGGCTGCCAACAACTTGATTGTGTTGTCGAGGGAGGACGCAGGAGCAGAGAGAATCTTCGAGAACAACGGGGTGCCTCTGCTACTGAACATGGTCGAGACGGGTAAACCAGAAATGATCCTGGCTGCAGTCTGGACGCTGTCGGGAATGTGCACCGGACACAAAGCTCGGGTACGTCAAGCTAAAAGGAGGGAAAAAAAAGAATTACACGAGAAGCTGGAGTGCAATGAATCCGCCGTTCTGTCTTCTTAACAGGCCATGGCCATTCTCAACATGGTGGGTGTAGATAAGATATGCAGCATCATGGCGCTGGACAACGAGGAAATTGCACTGGGAGCGTGCAACCTCTTCCAGTGCATCAACGACTCTCTCACTGGTGGAGACTCAAGAGATTATGGGAAAGAAGCATCTTTAGTTTTGGGTAAGAAAAAGTGTTTCTGGGTAAGCCAAAAAGTTACAGCATTCACATCAAACACTTCTTTTCTTAATCTACAGCTCAAATATCTGACAACCAACGCTGGCTGTGCTATCGTTAACTTTTTTTTGAACGCAAATAATATTTTTCACTTCTCCTACAGATGCATCTAAAGATTTGAAAACCATCCTCCTTGCCCTCCTGGAGATGATAGCCAGCAAGAAGGTGTCAGGCCACGGCAGAGACCAGGCCCTGAACCTCCTGACCAGGAACGTCCCTCGCAAAGACATGAAGGAGAAAGACCACTCCAAAACCCTCTTCACCATCGATCACGGTGAGCCAGCTCGCTCCCAGCCTCATCCTCCGAGTCCTCTGGCTGCAGCTCAGGTTTCTTGATGCCACGCACGCGTTTGTCCTCCAGGGCTGAAGAAGATCCTGAAGGTTTGTGGTCAGGTTTCTGAGCTGCCGGACCAGCTCCCTCTGACAGAGAACTCCCAGCTGATCGCCAGTGTGCTGCTCAACAAGCTCTACGACGACCTGAAGTGTGACCCGGAGAGAGCGAACTTCAGGGAGATTTGTGACGAGTACATCAAGTATGTGTCACGATGTGGGCCAAGTTGGTGCAAAAAGCATTCAAATAAATTCAGCTTTTATAGCAAAAGTGTAATCTCACACTGGAAAATCAAAGGAAATCCAACTACTTATTCAATTTGGTCGGGGGGATCCTATTGGTGCTTTTTACAGAACGTGTCCTGTAGCCCTGCTGCTACTGCCTTTAGGTCAGCACTTAGTTGTCGCCTAACACATTTTACATTGTCAAAATACACAGAGAGGGATCTGGGACCATTTATCCTTCCACAATCTCTCCAGATTGACTTCTTTCTACGTTTCCACTCATCCCAAAGCTTGTTTACAGGATCCAGGCCTAAAGCCTGAGATAGCTGTGGAAAATAGAGGATTTTGTGTCTTGTGAGCAATTTCTGTGTCAATTTAGCCAAATGGCAACTTTCTACACCTACTTTCAGTGTTCTCATCCATCCATCCATCCATTTTCTGACTCGTTTATCCCTCATGGGGTCGCGAGGGGTGCTGGTGCCTATCTCCAGGCGTTCAGTGGGCGAGAGGCAGGGTTCAGTGTTCTCAGTCCACCTAATTGCTATTTAAAATCTCCAAAGAGGTTATGATGCAAGACATTGGGGAAGAAAACAGGCCCACAGCATCACAGGTCCTCCACTTTACTTTTCCACACATTTGTCTGTCGTTTTTACACCAAACCCACCTGGTTTGTTTGTCTGCTGCTGAAAAGTTCAATCTTACACTCATATGACCAAGAACATGGTTCCAGTTGAAGTCCCGGTAGATCTCAGCAAACTCCACAGGTTTGTGTTTGCCATAAAATCAATTATTGTTTTAAGATGATTTTTTCCCCTAACCCCAGCTGACAAAATTTCTTAAAATGAAACGTTGAAGTTTTCAAAAATATTCAAGTGTGAGGTTATGGTGCTGCAATAAATAATACCATAGGTCCCAACAAATGTTTGTTAACTTACAAGAATACTCATGAAGACATTTAAAAAAAACAGACAGTCCAGTTCATATTTTTTCATCGCGTTCGATTTCTCACATTCTTCACCACAGATCTAAGATTGATCCCAACAACATGGACAAGACCCTCCATGCCATCAACACCATCTCAGGACTGCTGCAGGGTCCCTTCGATGTGGGCAACTCTCTGGTGGGACAGCAGGGCGTCATGGAGATGATGGTGGCGCTGTGCAGCTCAGAGCGGGACGTGGACCAGATGGTGGCCGTCGAGGCTCTGATCCACGCCTCCACGAAGATGAGCCGCGCCAGCTTCTTCATCACCAACGGCGTCTCGCTGCTTAAGGACATCTACAAGAAGACGAAGAACGAGAAGATTAAGATCCGTGCCCTGGTGGTGAGTGCACGAAGACCAGAGTAGGGTCAACTTTTACAGTGTCTTGGCACTTTACAACCATAAATGGCAGGGTAATAGGAATTTATGTAATAGGTTAAAACACAAAAGCCCTTATTTGTGAAGTCAAATGAAAAGTGATGCATTTATTTCACTTTTCATTTTTTTTTTGCAACTCAAAACTGTTCAAAAAGGGCTGAAATACTACTTGTTCACGCTACAAATGTCCCCTTTCTGGAAGAGTGGAAGGTAGAAAGTTTTACTTCTTGTGGCTTTACTTTTCAATTTGCCTCTATCCATGTGGGGAATACACTCCTTTACAGGCAAAAAGTGATTTAAGCCACCACTTTTAAAATGTTAGAGCATGACTCGTTATCTCGTCTCATCTTTCTTTATCTGATTTTGTCTTCTAAACTGTTTATCTGTTTATCCATCTCCCCTGCAGGGTCTCTGTAAACTGGGTTCAGCTGGAGGTGATGATTACAGCTTGAGGCAGTTTGCTGAGGGCTCCACAGAGAAGCTGGCCAAGCAGTGCAGAAAGTCAGTACTCGCCCGCAGATTTAATACATTAGGTCTCAAAATTGGTCTTTAGAAACCAGGTGTTGTATTAAAACAACAACTGTAAGCATGACTCCCTCCCATGTTTTCTGCTTTGCCAGGTGGCTTTGTAATCCCCAGATTGATTCCAAAACAAGAAAGTGGGCCATTGAAGGTCTCGCGTATCTGACAAACGATGCAGACGTCAAAGATGACTTTGTGGAAGATGAGCTCGCAATGAAAGCCATGTTTGAGCTGGCAAAGGTACAGCTGTGGGCCAATACTTACATCCTGTTCCTAACCACTGATGTATCATAATGTTGCACTTTTTTCATGTGTTTCCAGTGTAGCTTGGTGAAAAGAAATAGCACGTGAACTTTTAAGTTCAGGTTTTTAGACATCAAATTATCTGTCATCACAATGATTTGAAAGTATGAATTTTTTTTTTTGGCATGTGACAAATCATTGCTTACAATGTATGCGCACTTCCTCTGCTAAACTTTGTAATGCTTACATAAACCTGCTCAGAATTTTCCACAAATTATAAAGTGAATTGTTCATGTATGTATGTGGCTTTATTTTGACCCAGTTCAGAAGGGTAGCTGCAAACAAAACCTATTCTCACAGAATCCTTTCCTCTGCATTTTCTCTCTCTGATTTTTAGTCTAGGGACAAGACAATCTTATATGCAGTTGCTTGCACTCTGGTAAACTGCACCAACAGCTACGATAAGAAGGAGATCATCCCCGAGCTGGTTCAGCTGGCCAAGTTCTCCAAGCAGCATGTCCCCGAGCAACACCCCAAGGTAAAACCTTGGCAGGAAACTCAGACCGCCGATCATGAGTCATTTTGCAAAAAACATCATCTGCATCCTTACATGCATGAGCTAAGCTTGAAAACATGATCTTTCTTCAGGACAAGAAAGACTTTATTGAGAAGAGAGTAAAAAGGCTGCTGAAGGCTGGCGTCACTTCAGCTCTTGCAGTTATGGTCAAAGCAGACACCGCCATCTTGACCGATCAGACCAAGGAGATGTTGGCAAGGTAGGAAGCAAACATGTAATGCCTTTTTGAAGCTTCGTTTTAGTCAAAGAAAACCCCCCATCTGCACATCCTGCCTATACCCCTCCTTCCCTTATCTCTCATCCTCCCACTATTTTGCTGTGTTGTCATTTTTATTCATTTTTTGACTATTTCTAGTTACACTGCTGCACTCCCTTGTTAACGTACAGATACACGCTGAACTTGTCCACAGACTGTCATGCAATACACTAGAAGATTTTATTCTAACTGTATATGACAGAGAAATGAGGAAAACAGGAGCAGTAGATATGTACACCATGTGAAGAAATTCTTCAGACAAAGAAATAAAAATGGGACAAATCTTAGCACGCATTTATACTCAGCCCTCACTGGTCGATACTTTATAGAACCGCATTTTGTTGCCATTACAGCGACACCATCTTGTGGAACATTTTCCCATTCCTCTTTGAGAAATACCTCAGGCTCAGTCAGATTGGATGGAGAACATCTGCGGACAACAACTGTCAAGTTTTGCCACAGATTCACAATTGAATTTAGGGTTGGCCTTTGACTAGGCCATTCTGACATATGACTTTGCTTTGATCTAAACCATCTGCTCGCAGCTCTGGCTGTATGTTTAGGGATGTTGTCTTGCCATAAGATGAACGTCTACCCCAGTCTAGTGAGGCTTGGGGCCCTTCAGCGTGATTTTCCCGTATTTAGCTCCATCCATCTCCCCCTTAACTCTGTCCATCTTCCCTGTCCCCGCCTGTCCTCACAGAATGATGGAGCGGCTGCTATGTTTTACTCTGGGGAAGGTATAATCAATATGCAGTGTTAGTTGGCTCTTTGCATTACTAATGTTCTAGTTGTCCAGATCATTGATTTTATTAAAGTGTTTGGGAGCCAAGAGCTGAATACGTTTGCACACCACACTTTTCAGATGTTTATTTGCCACATTTATTTTAACCATGCGTCATTTTTCTTTCACTTCACAATCATGCAGTACTTTGTGTTCATTTTCTATATAAAGTCAACTGAAGTTGTCTGTAAAGAGGTTGTCTGGGGACTTTTACAAGGCACCTCCATGAATGTATCACTATGAATTTATTTTCTCACTAAATCTGTAGGGTTTTCTTGGCGCTGGCAGAGGATCCCAAAGATCGTGGTACGATAGTGGCCCAAGGAGGGGGGAAGGTGAGACATGCTCACCACAGATGAGATGAGCAAACATTCACAAAGGACGACGTTTCCGTACATAAACATGTGAAACTGCTATTTCTCATGCCAATCTTTTTTTTTTTTTTTCATTATTGGTTGCCAAACCACTAAGGCTCTCTTACTTGTTGTTGCTCTTGAGCATGTACTCATTTTAATGTCTCATGCCCCCAGGCTCTGATACCTCTTGCCCTTGAAGGTACAGAAAAGGGAAAGGTGAAAGCAAGCTACGCTCTCGCCAAAATAGCATCCGTCTCCAACCCGGAGATTGCCTTCCCTGGAGAGAGGGTAAGACTCTAAACCAGTGGTGTCCAAACTTTTCGGCTATTGGGGCAAAATTGTTACATTGAAAGCACTTGAGGGCCAAAAAAGGAATAAAAATAAATAACTAAAAATAATAGCACTGGCCAACAAAATATGATCATTTTAAGAAAAGATATTACATTGTATTTTGCCTATTTTATTAAATTAATTCTAATCAGACTTTAATGTACCAAAGACTGCATTTGAGTAAAATGTGTGCTTATTAAAAGACAAATGTTTTGTTTTGTACCAAACATTCAATTCTAAGATTTTAACTTGTCTATAATGGATTTACTCTAATTAAAAATAAAAAGTTTCCATCTGCAAAAAGCCACCAGTGCTGGTCGGCCAAATTTTTCTTGAAATTCAGTTGGATGGCCACACACAATCAGCGCAGGGGCCACAAAGGGCCCCCTGGGCCACACTTTGGACACCCCTGCTCTAAACTATAGATAATTTCTTTATTGTCATCAAATCCATCCCTCCTTCTCTCTCATACCCTCTCGTTGTTTTTTTTTCATTTCATGGGGAAAGAGTTTAATTGATTTGCTTATCATTGTAATCATTTACCCTCTTTTTCTTCATCTTGATGAATTTCATCTGCACAGTAGAAGCGGTTCTCATTTGTACGGCTAGTTTAGTTTTAAGAAAACTGGGGAAATTCCAGTTCTTCTTTGACTCTTCTTGCTGACAGGTATATGAAGTGATACGACCTTTAGTCAGCCTGCTGCACACAGACAAAGAGGGAGCAGAAAACTACGCGGCTCTCAGAGGCCTCACCAACTTGGCTGGATTCAGTGAAAAACTCAGGTAACATTTCAAATGTCCTGGGAATTTGTGGTTGCATTACAAAGAACGAGAAAAATAAATCAATCACTTAGCAAAAGTGACTCAACTCTATTTCTTATGCTAAAATTGAAGGACAAAAATGGTGAAAGAGAAAGCTTTGCCAGAGATTGAGAACCACATGTTTGAAGAGAATGAAAGGATCCGACTGGCTGCCACTGAATGCATGTGCAACCTTGTAACATGCAAAGAGGTGAGAACAGATAACAAAACATTGTGAATCTATTCATAGATGGCAAAATGTGGATGAACAAGAGTTTGGGGGCAAAAACAAAATCAATCCTGTGTGTTGTAGGTTCAAGCTCGTTACCTCGAGGACGGCAACGATAAGCTAAAGTTGCTGATACTGCTTTGCGGAGAAGATGATGAAAAACTTCAGATAGCTGCAGCCGGAGGTCTGGCCATGATCACTGCTTCTGAGAAAAAGCTTTGCACCAAAATGACCCGTGTGGTACGCACAACTTTTTTGTTTTGTCTGATTTATCGAAGAATTGACGGGTCAGACACTGACTCGGTGCCCATTTCCTCTCAAACAGACAGCACAGTGGCTGGAGATCCTGCAGAGGTTGTGTCTCCACACCAACCCCAGTATCCAGCACCGCGGCCTGGTGATCGTCTACAACATGCTCAACTCTGACGACGCCGAGCTGGCCAAGAAGCTGATCGAGAGTGAAATGCTGGAAATCCTTAGTGTGATCGGCAAAGCAGAGGACAATCCCAAGAGGCAGAATCCCATCGATGTGGCGCGCACATGTCTGGTCAAGGCCATGGATCTGGGCCTCATCAAACCCTTCACCAGTCCTTCCTAAGCGGCCGAAAACGGCCCAAACTACAGCAAAGGACATTTTAGTTCCCGACATATTATTATTTCCTTTGTTGAAAAGGGATTTAGTGCTTTTAACTAGTCTTGGCAACCCGCCAATTGCAAGACAAACCCCCTGACCTCTGTGCCACCGTCGCCCCGGTAATCAATCTGTTTATAAATATTTAAATACGATCCCTCCAAAATACAAACGGTATTGTTTTCTAAGAATATTTTTTTAAGTGCCGTACAGAGAAACACTGTTTTCCAGTGCAGCTTCTTTTCTTACACTTGTGTGAATTTGTGTGGTTGGTGAAGTGCTGTTTGTGCTGATTTGTAATCGGGCTTTGTCTTTTTTTTTTTTTTTTACTGACTGGTTTGTGTATTTTAAGTTTCACATCTGTTTCAATGCATATCAAATAAACAGGATCTTCATGGCTGTGATTCTTTTTTTGTTGTTGTTGCAATTTGCTACTTAAATATTTGCCTCCATTAAACAATTTAATATCAGACAAAGATAACCTGACTAAACAAACATAAAAAATTCACATGATTTAATTTACTAAGAAAATAAATCTGGTCCAACTAGGGAAAAGTAAGTGTTTCCCCTTAAATCATGAGTGACTGATAACATTTCAGAATGCTGAGTTCAAATTGACTCGCCACCACTAGAGCAGATTCCTGCCCGATCTTTCATAGAACATGTCTAACAACATAAAGTCAGCTAAAAGATCTAAAAAAATAACAACACGCCCAAGGCCTGATCTAAAAAGTTTCAAGAACTGATGTCAAACAAAGGTGGACATCTATTAGTCTGGAAAGGGTTTTAAAAGCTGTTTCTGTGGCTTTGGGACCTCAAAGAACCACAGCAAATAGCAATTATCTCTTAATTGAGAAAACATGAAACACAGTGGGGAACCCTCCCAGGAGTGAGCGGAGCACCAGAATTATTGATGTTGTTCATCAACTACTCATCCAGGAGGTCACAAGAACTCCGAACATCAAAAGGACTGCAGATCTCACTTGGTGTTCGGTTCTTTGTTCATGAAAAAGTCTGGGGTAAATGGCCTCCATATCAAGATCCCCAGGAATTAATTGGGCTAATGTTGCATCCATTTGCAGTTGGACCTCAGAAATCCCTGTTTACAATGGACAAAAAAAAAAATAGACTGTCACAGGCGTTATAGTCAGACTCTCTCCTCGGAAAGTCAGAGAAATGGTTTAAGGCCAATTGTCAGATCCAATATGGCAGCTCCCTGCATCAACAGCAGTAAGCTGTAATTAAACATTATTTTACAAAACACAGTTGCAGGAGTGCTTCTGAAAATCAGTGTTACGGCTCCAACTATGAACCGGACAAATAAAATGTAATCCCAACGTCTCTGACTGTGGAACGCTTTTTACTCGGGTTTACCCCATTCCCAGCTCATATTTTGGTTTTCCGAGGCAAACTGAATGCAGCGTAATTCTTTATGTTCCTGGGAACTTGCACTCTTCAGTTTTTCACCTTTTAATGTTGTTTATGTAGTCAGACATGCCCAAAAATCCCATAGGAATGAATGGGCTCTATGTTTAATCCAGTATGTGGCATATGTATGCATATGTATGCATATGCTTATGCATCCCACCAGTTGAAAATGGCACTGCAGACCGTTTTGGTCAAATGTTGAGTTCTGGGCCCAGATTTGGGTGTTGCTAAAGTACGCCGATCTGACCCATGACCTTTGCTGACCTTTGGTTACCTTTACAATTTTCTCCCTTTTTGAGGCACTTCCCAGTACAGGGTTTAAACCAAACTAGCAGAGTACCATCACTGGGTTGTACTTAACACAACCATGTTAGTGGCTAACGGTTAGAATGTTGTTAACTGGAAGTAGCCCTAGGAAGGCCCTACCAATTTCTGCTTAACCAGGTATGTACTACCTTTACAGAGAGAGTTCCACAATAAATCTGGGCTACATCGGATAAAGCATCTCCAAGTTATGAGGTGTCAAATATCCATTTTTAACCCATTTTTGCCCCTGCTACATGCTGCAGAAATGCTCCAGAGACAGCAAAATCACATAATCCTCTCAGTCCCCCACGTCTTAAAGGTAATGATGAATTAGATAGAGGGCTGCAGCTGTGAGTGAGTTTCCATGACAACGGAACTCTGCTGGTCAGAGGCTCCTAGAGGTCAGGGAGATGCTCCATTGGCTTAGCATGGCACCTTTCGATGCCCACTGCGGGGGCTGTGAAGTCCGTAGGAACCTGAAAGTTGCAACGTTAAGAACCACCGAAAAACATTGACAGGTACAGGTGCAGGGCTGGGTTGGTAATAGATGTTTGCATTGAATCATATAAAACCTCCAAGGATTGTAGTCCAAATCAAGGTTTTTTTAAATCTTCTAGCTAATAGGCTGAAAATGTTGATCAATTTCAGGTCTAACTTGTATTTGAAGGTATACCTGTAGTTAATATTTGCTTTGATATGATAAGCTGCTTGTTTGGTAAACTTTTATAAACTGTATTTTTTTTTTACATGTCGGAAGGGGGGGGGGTACTGTATTTAGTACTTCATTAATTGAAAGCAATCGTAGAACAGGCATTAAATAACCCCAATGACAAACCGTTTGTCATTGGGGTTGCCTTTTGGCACAGGAGTGCGACAGGGGCTGTGGCATGTGGACTGCCAGTGAAGGTGCCACCTTGTGGCAGCCGGCTGTCAAAAGTGCCACCAGCTTTTATTGGAAATAATACCAACAAAACAGGATTATTTGAAAGTAACTACAGGCTAACAGCCATCTATAACACATCGTTTGCCCAAAAACAGCAACAGCAATGCGACGGTGGCTGTGGCAGCTGCCAGTGGAGGTTCCAGTGGAGGTGCCAGTGAAGGTGCCACTACTAGCTGCCGCAAATTGAGCAGCTGTGAAATTAATTTCAAAACCCCTCATGCTTTTGCAAAGTGATTTGTGTGTAAACACAGTTTTGTCTGTGTGTATCAGGCGATTACACATATACAGGTGTGTGTAGTTTGTGATTGTGTGTGTGCATTTATTTTGTCTTCACATTTGTTTTTACTATTTGTGTGGATTTTGGCACACATTTGTACTCGGAGTTACACAAACAATGTTTTTATGGTTTACAAATCACGTTTTACACATTTAAGTTACCCAAGCTATACACACAAACAGGTTCACACGGATTACTAACCAGTATTACACACAACGTTATAGCTATACCTGCATCATTACCGACAAGCAAGGAGGCACAGAGCCGCAAACGGTGCTCAAGAACCACTGTCGAAGAGGAAGGGGACAAAACCCCAAAACCAAGCCTCCGTCACTGCAGCGACATGGAGAAAAAAAGCAGTGAGCCAGCCTTGCGTGACATCACGAAGTCTGTCTGCGGTCTATAAAGTCTTACATGTCTTGTTCCTGTTTCTGTTGTCCCCCAGCTCTGCTCTCGTTTGTGATTTATTGTCATCTGTCATCACTCCATCTGTTCCTCGTGCTTTCTCTTCATTTTACAGTTAAGCTTGATGTATCATGAAACTGTTGACCTTTCGGTGTTTTTGTGATTTTTATTTTATTATTACAATTTAAAAATAATAAATATTATATTATCCTAATCCACCTCTTATATCTTTCCATCCTTATGTGATTTTGTTTGTGTTGTGTGCACTTGCCTGTTGCTTTA
Organism: Fundulus diaphanus; assembly: GCA_037039145.1. Lineage (NCBI taxonomy): Eukaryota > Metazoa > Chordata > Actinopteri > Cyprinodontiformes > Fundulidae > Fundulus > Fundulus diaphanus. The sequence continues at coordinate 29,285,124 of CM073127.1, forward strand.
ATTCTATAAATTTCCCCGTTGTGGGACAAATAAAGGATTAACTAATGTTATCTTATCTTAGATAACACTTTTTAATAGGATATATGTACTGGGTTCTTTCAAGGTATTAATTACACTTTCTGAGTGGGCTCCAGTAACATATGATAGATAATATCTACTTTGAAAGTTAACATGAACTGCTGCTGAAGATGACCACTCTTCTCAACCTGGATATTCTGTGGAGGTCTGAAACGCCTCTGTCACTGAGGTCTGTCTGTGGGTCGAGGGTCTGTCGGGGCAATGAACAAAGTTTCGTCTCCTCTCTCCGTTTCTGTAGCTTGACGTTTTCTTGCTCATGGTTTTTCATGCGCTTAAATAATTTTGTTGTGTTTCCACTGCATTTAATCGGCTTTTCACAAACCATACAACTTGCCATTGTTTCATTTACGCTATTAAAATAAAGCCAAACGGCGCTTCTGTCCCTCTTCTCCGTGTTTTTCTGCGGTCTCTAGCCCCATTTACACTACCCTTGTTAAACCGATCCAGGCCGAGCTCGGTCCGAGCTTAGATCAGTTAACCAAGCCGAGATTAGTTCTGACGACCGCTATCTCGGTTCCTTGGTTTCCTCGCCTCCTAGTGACGATCTGCGGTACTACTGCTCTCTGGGTTCCAATCATTCATTACACAAGGGGCAACAAAATACAAAATACCACACTCAATGTGAATCAGTGCAACATTGCTGGTTCATTGTAGCCAAAGACTGTACGCAGCTTACATGTCAGTCATTTATAGTCAAATTTGCCTTCTTGCAAAAATGGATCCAGAATCAGATATGCTGTGATCCAAATTTTATTGATTATTCATTCTTTTTTCAGATTGTGGCTACAAATGAAATATTCCAACAGAAGATACTAGGGCTGTCTGTCTCTTCTAGTCTCTTCTCTCTTGACAAATAGGCCACATGGCCTCATCTTCATCACACTCAATATTTTCCCTTGTGTTGCACCTAGGGAAAAATCTTCTTGCATGCCTGATCCATCCTTGACATGCCTCTAAATCTATATCTTGTCATTGCATTGAGCAAGGGCATCTGCTCATAGGGGCAGTGATCATATACCTTCCACCTCCATGCACTGAAGAATTCCTCTATAAGAATTGATACAGATATATCTGCATATACTGTATAGAAACATTACCTGTTCTCCAGTCGAAAACAATGGATGTAACCTTGTTTCTATTGAGAACAGGTTAGACTCTTTGTCCAGCCTCTCCAAGTGAAAGGCCATGATTTACCACATGATCAATCATAGTTGCCTGAATTTCATCTGTAACTTGAGCCCTTCCAGCTACACCTCCACCTCGCACACGGACTTCTCTTCCCCTGACCCATCTACCTCTTACTCTGACTCTCATCTGCCTTAGACCATCCATGCTTGCAAAGAACAACATACAACATGGCACCTTTTAAGGTCTGCAGAATGATTGCAAATTAAAAAATTGTGTAAAGAAGTGTCAATCAGGTGCTTCAGTGATTTCATTCTGATCAAGAAGTTTCTAAGAGCTTGGAACATATGGTTTCAGTTTGGCTACCACAGCTAAAGCAATGGAGTTTGGACTGCTTGAATGACATCTGCGTTAACTGTTTTGCAAAAGGGTGGATAAAATGTGTCAAACCAATGAGAATGGGTTAACTCATTTGCAAAAGGTGTCTTTTGCTCTGCTGAGATGGTGATAATGAAAACTGAGAGGTTGCCAGTTTCTTCAAACAGGTCAAAGCAATCAATAAAAACTGTAACTGAACTGGCCCGGGCTGCGGAATATTCCTTATTTCCAGCTTGGACATGAGTCGACAGTAGCGCTTTCAGCTTCCCTAAGCCGTTTTTCAGTGCATTGTGTCTGTCGGCAGAAAGTAAATCCGAAATTGTTTGCAAATTTCTTAAGCATTCTTCAAGTATACTCTTGAAGTATACTTGCTCTCCGCATATCCCATACTGAAAAAGCTCTTTCTATATTGTGGCATTTTCTTACAATTTTGTCGAAAACTGCCAGCGCCATTGAATGTTCAGGCAATTATTTGGACAGCTTACAGCCATTAAGGGGCTTACACGCAATGTCTTATTTCAGATATCTTAAATTGTAGTTCTGACTAGTCATAATTACGTTCAAGATATCTTAAATTATAATTACGGATGTGTGACGCTTTCAATGACGAATCCGGTGACGTAATTTGAGATATCTTGAAAGGAATTTTGACTAGTCAAAATGTAATTGAAGATATCTTCAATTATTATTCTTCCTAGTCAGAATGTCAATAAAGATATCTTAAATTACCATTCCGGATAGTCAAAATGTAGTTTTGTCCAGGGGCGTTTCCAGCTTTGAAGGACATCCGGGGCTTAGCCCAGACCGTTTTATGTAAATACAGGTAAATACAAGTAACAATTTACTTTCAGTCAAAATACATCTTTAACATTATGCAAAAACACATACTCTCTCTCTCTCTCTCTCTCTCTCTCTCTCTCTCTCTCTCTCTCTCTCTCTCTCTCTCTCTCTCTCTCTCTCTCTTTCTCTCTCTCTCACTCAATACACACACTCTTGCTGTCTATCTGGTGTGTCCTTCTATATTTGTTATATTACTCTCATCACTTGCTGTTGTCTCTCTCTCACCACTTGCTGGGTATCATTAAAGGGTATTTTCTTGGTTTGAGCATTGCAAATCGGTTCATGACACTATTATGGTCTGTGACACCCACAATTCCCCTCTCAATGGACATCACTGCCAGGTAATTGAGCCTCTGCTGACCCATGGTTCTTCTCAACCATGTATGTAGGTGACGCAGAGCACTGCATGATCTTTCGCAACTGCAGCTGCTGACAGGAATCGTTAGTGCTGCTTGAAAGACTGATCTCAGGCTTGGGAACATGTCAGGGTCAAGGAGCTTGTATACACTTGCCATATCTGAAATGACACCCTCATCTCTTCTTTTAATCAGGAAGTGTCTAGCCACTACAACCTCTTCTTTACTAACCTTCATGTTATAGTGTTTAGCAATCAGCTCTAGAGATTCTTCACACAAGAAGTCATTTTCGGCTGGCAAGCTTTGATGCCTTTCATTAGCTCTGCACCAACATCACAAAATCTACCCTCCAACTCACTCACCATTCTGTCGAGGCATGGGTAAAATATGTGATTTCGCAGTGACGCAGCTCTAATAGCAGAGAAACAGGAGCGAGCTGAGCGCCGCACTTCTGCCTTCCTGAGCTCCCATGCAAAGAGAGACATGGCGGGTTTTATGTGAATTAAACAACAACAGCATTTTCTTTTTATCGGGGTTGTTTATTAATTTTAGATCAGGGTTCTAGCTCTTGATGCATCTCCACGGAGCTCACGAATAACACTTTCAGCCTTCAGTGTAAAGAGCTGTTTTTGTTTCCAGTTCAACATCCACGGAGAGGGATTGTTTGATCCAATATCACAATGTCTGAGTCGCCGGCGCGTCTCTGGCCAATGTTATGCTGCATCTCCAGAGGCGCACGGGTTCCAGCGACTGTAGGCTCGGCTTAGCAGGGTTGGCATTTCTGTAGCGGGTTCAGCGCCGTCAAATGGAACCGGTCCGACACCATGTCTGCCTCAGTAGCTTGGAGCACTTTGATTCAGAGATTTTGTGGGAGGAGGGGCACACATTCGGGGACTCCCGTTCCACCAGGCATGCAGTTAAGAGGTGTCGAGTTAGAGAGCCGAACTTCTCTCTTTGAGGTACTCTGAAGTGAGCCCAGCTGAACGGGGAGGAGGGGTTGCTGTCTGTACGCAGGTCTTCACATCTGGCACAGTCGCGAAAACCTTCAAATCTGGCGCTTTCGCGCAGACAAACTGCGCACTTGTGACTGTCATGCTTTATATGAACCCGAACACAACCACACACAAGCAGAGCTAGTTTGAAGAGTTTATTGAAGGTGGTGGATAGTGGAGGATGAAATATAGGCTATTGTCCAGTTTCATATTTGCTGAGTGACAGTCATTACATTCGGGGCTTGACTCAAAACATTCAGGGCTGAAGCCCCGGCAAAATCGGCCGCCCCTGCCGGCGCCGCCCCTGACTGGCGCCGCCCCTGCTGGCGTCGCCCCCTGGTTTTGTCTAGTCAAAATGCATTTTTAGATATCTGAAATGTAATTACGGATAGTCAGACGAAACCAAATGTATGTTTAAACGGCTTGCCACAGTCAAAATGCATTTTAAGATATCTGGAATGTAATCACGGATAGTCAGACGAAACCGAATTTATGTTAAAACGGCTTGCCATAGCCGGTTAGTAATAACTGCAGCGCTGTATGGGCGTTCCGAGTCTCCGACAGCGGTGTTTTTGCTGCTGGCTGTGCCTCTCTTATCCAGCAGGACCGAGCGCAATTTGTGGCAGTGGCATGCTGTCTCTCCTCTTATTCCTTACTGCTCGAATCTGCTGCAGTCAGTGCGTGCAGGAGAGAATAAAAGGTATCGATCTTGTTAAACGAGTATTGTTCAACATCAATACCAGCGTTGGTATTTATACCAACCTCCAGCAGTGATCCCTAGTTGCTTTGGACCGAGGAGGCTGCCCAAGTGTCCAGGTAGGGAATTTGTAACATTGTAACATTCAGGTCAAAAATGTAGCTATAACTCACAAGTTTTCGTGAAAGATAAAGGAAGAAATTTTCTGTAAACTTGATCGTTAAGTTAAGGCGCATAGAATGTGAATATTATCGGGCGGGAGGCTGCAGCGCAGCGTTCCGCTTGATGGGCACGACGTCACTCCCTCTCCATCCATTTCCCGTGGAACTTGTGCGATTAAGCAACCACCGCCTGAACTCCTCCATCAAAGTAACCGGGGAATTTTGCGCGTGTAAAATCTCAACCTCCTGCACGCGCAGGTTTGCGACGCACGACAAGAAAGTTGAAAAGTGCCGCCGCAACCATGCACTACAACCATTAATCTGGATCAGCCGCAGACCCGGCGGCATGGGCGGGCATTGGGGGGCCGTGCCCGCCCTGTGAGCCAGCTGTGCCCGCCCTGGACTGGAAGCTGTCTTTTTTTTTTTTTTTTTTTACCTCGGAGTGGCCATCGTCCTTTTAGTACTATCTTTGATGTGTCAATCATACAATTTAACCAATCAAATCAACGACTGACGGCAGCATGCTAGCCAATCACAGCTGGAGTGGGGCGGGACACCGAGTCATAGCCTTCAGTCGCCGCCGGCCGCCGCAGTTCGGTTGTGGTCACCGTTGGTGTCGGTAGAGCGGGATGAAAATTTGGTCAGATTACCAAACAATTACAAGAAGTGACAACGAAGCAGAGAGCGAGCTGGAAGGAGCGTTATTAATTTATGTTTGAAATGCCAGCACTGAAGTCTAAACTGGAGTAAACATTAACCAGACCTCTCAACTTTTATTAAAAGTTAAGAGTGAGATTATGCTAATTTTGGGGGCGGGGCTTGTTTGGGGGCGGGGCTAACCGGACCCTGGAAGAGCCGGTGGAGTATCAACTCCATCTCATTTTTATCCCACCAGATATTGAAGTAGACATGTATTGCTTTTGTTAAAAAGAGAAAGAGACGTATTAATACTTTATTGTTCAGTTAATTAATTAAAACATACAAAACACCCAAATGTTCAAATAATACAGAATAAAATTAAGTAGTTTTAAATTATTGACCGAATTATTACACTGTTACACATTCATCTATGGGTTTGTTTATCATTGTAGATCTATAACCTTTCGGTGGATCAGGCTGTGTTTCATCAAGCCTTTATGGTCAATATTTTCCCCTCAGCAGCAACACTGAAGCACACAGAGGTTCCCGCTGCATCTTTACGCACGATCCAGCTGCTGATGTCTCCCTCTTTTCAGCTCAATGCACTTCTAGACTGTTACAGTTTATAACATTCTCATCACCTTTCAGAGCGACAGGTTTCTCAGTCAGTCGCCACGCTGACCAGACAAATCTCTATGACTGTGGGGAAAATACATAACTAAATACTGTAAAGGGCTTCTATAAAGTGAACGGGGGTACTGACAGGTCTGACATGAAGCCCCTGATGTTACAAGTTCTTTAAAATGACCCTTAAAAGTGCGCACCTGAAATAAAGGGCGAGACAGCAGCCCACCGAAGCGCCACTGATTCTGTGTTGTTAAAAACAAAAGAGCATGCAACACTAACTCTCCTATTGACTTTAACTGGCACACGTTGGTACCGATGTGAGGACATTAAACGTAGTGATTCACGTTTTGAATGGTGAACGGTGATAAAAGCACCTGCTCCAAGGGAAAGGAGGGGGGGAGAGGAGCAAGCGCTGAGGCACAGAAATACGGTGCATGTAGTTAAAAAATGCAGAATTAATAAAAACGAAACTTATAAACAGACTAAGTGGCTTTTTAAACTGCAGCTGGATAGCAGAACTGTTTTATGATCCTGCGTGCAGCCATGCAGCAGCTCCACCCCCTCCTCTCCCCTCCTGCGCACGCAGTACAGGACCTTACCGGCTTAATTTCACCGTTAAGACTAAAATTATTCATAACTCTGATCGCTCTGTTAACACGAACAGCAGCAGGAATTACTGATGGCCACAAGTTGTGAAAGAAGCCGAAACAGCTCAGCAGAAGGCGGAGTTTTGTCGTCTGCAGCCCAGATGGGCTTTGTGATTTTTATCCGTGAGAGATGCCATGTTTGCGTGTGAAATGCCATGTGTTGCGTGTGAGCGTGTGAAGTTAATGAAATGCGTGTGTCACACGGTCAATGCGTGAGAGTTGAGAGCCCTGCATTAACGCTAGGAGGGTTAGCTAGACAGCTAGCAGGGTTAGCTAGACAGCTACGAGCACAAGCTGTTCAGCTCCTTGTTCTCATAGCTGCTGTAATTACAGAACCTGTTCTAGTACTTCAGTCAGTGTTCAGCCTGACACCAGCGCTCATGTTTATTAGCGTGTAGCTTATGCTGGACTTTTAAGTTGACACAGCGCTACAGGTTACCCTATGTCACTGTTAGTTTCCAGTAACCCAAACCAGCATAAAACATGCCTAACTTAAAATAAAAAAATAAGGCCAAATCTGAAACTCTCTCATGTTAAAAGCACAGAACTATTAAACACATAAGAACATGTCATTAGCACACAACTGCGCCGAAGCAAAGAAAAAAACTGAGCATATGGGCTCCAAACAAAATGTACAATCAGACAACCAAATAACACACAAGATCTCTTTAACAATCAGGATATATCAACTGGACAAAAATAAGTTAGAAATAGCTTCCCAACATGAGCTGTAAATCTACCTTAATATAAACGTAATTTCTCTCAGTATAGCTCAATTAAACATTTCTCTTACAAGCAGTCATGAAATATTTTTAAGTTGATAAGTAGAACTCAACCCCTCTTGGGCGTTTACACTGACCAAACACTTGATTAACCATTATTCTTTTCTTGTTTTATTATAACAATCAATATTATTCATTATAACTAATTTTCATTGACGATGTCAGATCGACAGATTCAACATATTTAAAAAATAAATAATGACTATTTTGATATTTTGTTAGTAATTCTTTCTAAAAGCCCAACAAATGTTATGGAAAGCTTACGAAATTTTTTATCTGCCCATAAGCTGTTTTTTTTTTAGCTCAATGTGTTCAAAAGCCTAATTGGTTGGAAACCTGCCTAATTTGGCAACACTGACACTATTGCTATTTGTTTGTTCGTTACAGTAGTCACAGAGCCACTGTTCAGCCTGAAGTGTGTGTATATATATATATATATATAATATATATATATATATAAATGTATTTTTTTTTTTAAAGTGTGCCCCCCTAAAAAAATGGAATGCCCCCCCTGTAATTTGTTTCTGCAGCCGGGTCTGATCAGCCGTGTAGTGCGCCCTTACAATGATGATATTCTTCAGGCTGTTTCAGTGTCTCTGTAATACCTGGTTGTGTTTTTCTTTTGTAGAGTAAACGTGAAAGCAAGATTTGTGGCTGCCGCGTCATTGTGTGGAGCCCAGAGTCATATCTTCCCAGCTGTCTTGGGCTTCCTCTCAGTTGCTTGTCTGACCTGAGAAAAATAATCTGCGTGTTACATGTTTATTGTGAGCCATTTTATGTTATTGGTGCTCAGGGCCTATTCTAGACACACCGATATGGGGGCAGGCATGTTAAGATGTTAAGGGGACATCATTAGGCGATCACAGTATGCTACATCAAATTTGTGTAGTTTGTGATTTGTGTTTTCTTTGTGGTAATTGGGTAAAGCTGTGCCCAACGTCCAAGAGATGGATTGCACTTTAGTTTATTATTTTAAAGGAGTTCGCACTAACATAAAAGCTCATTGCTATTGTTTTCCTCTACCTGCATTTTCTCCACGTAGCGCCCCGCCATCGGTGCGCACAGCGCTGTGGCACATTGCACCTCTTGGACGATAATGGCAGACTTATAATGAACACAGTTATTTGCAGTTTTAGTGAATAACGCTGTTTAGACATAACCCGGCACTGCATCGTTGAAGCAAGCGTGTTAACTGGACGGGGGTGATATTTCGCTCCTCTTACCTCGTTGCGCATGTGAATAAATTGCGCTGCGTGTTTTTTTTTTTTTTTGTGTGTGTGTGTGTTTTTTGCGGATGCTGTCCGATTTCAAAACACCCAGACATTTGGTTTGTGTCTCTTAATATAAAGAAGAGACGGAGAGAGATCCGTCACAGCCTCTAAGCACGATCTGGTATCTTCCGGCGCCAGTGGTTAGGCCTCTACCTGCACAGCTTCGGGTGTCCCATCTGTAACCAACAGTCCTGCTCACAGAGGCACACAAACCCCCTGACCACAATAAGGCGGCGATACCACATGGGCGAACAAGAAAATTAATTACAACAAATAATATACGAATAAGAAAAAACAACAACAATATCCTTGATCTAATTAAGTTTTAACAACCAACTGCATAACTTACTTATGGATGTCCAGTAAACAATTTTACTTCTCAAATTAATGTAATAACAATAACCTCAAAAAATAAAAGATGAAACAAAAGATAGTTAAAATAATCATAAACATTGGCAAAAACTTTTCAAAGAGATTTAATAAACGCAGCATACTTTTTTCAGACCCGTTCAAAAGTTGCAAAGTTGTGTGCGGCTTTATAATACACTGTGTTGTTGTGTGCAAGCAGTTTTACGTGAGTAACGTGATATGGCTCAATCTCCGAGGAGAACATTGATGCAGAGAAACACGGAGCTCTTTAAAGTCAACTGAGATGAGAGCTGAAAGTGAAAAAAGTGTCCACGAAACAGTGACGCGCGGTTTGGTGGTGAGGCACTGACGTCACCGGTCAGTTTCACAAATATATACACAGAGTAGACCTCGATTTACTTAACTCATATAGGTTCGTTACAAACAGACTGATGTTTTCAAGCTTTCTATTCAGTTAATTTGGATGATTCTCCGTTTAGAGATAAAAAAAAACAGGACATTTAAGATTCCAATATCACATCAGACCAAGTCTGGGCTTAATTAAAAGTATGTTTGACACCTGATTCAAGTTTATTACTAAACTAAATGCAGTTTGATAATTGTAACTGAATAATAAATAAATAGCTTGATTGTCAAAAAGGACCAATGAGTAAATGCCCATTTGCCTAAAAAAAACAAAAACAAAACAAAAAACACTACAGAGTAGACTCATTGCAAAGTGCTGAAGGAGACTGATTGTGCCAAATAAATTCACCAAGTGACTTGGAAAGAATATAGATTCTTTGATGAAAAAATAATAATACATTATTTGTCATTTGATTGGTAACAGTTTATGAGTTATGACGGATTTCTGCATTTGTAACACATTCAAAAACTATAAACCACATTAAGCACATTTCATTACAAAAACAAAACATGAATAAGTATCGCTGTCTTACCTCTACTTATAAATGACGTCGATGCGGCGCTCTTTCTGCACAAAAATATCGGTGACTTTCCGGTAAAAGTTCTCTTTATCTTCTTCAGTTTTAAAAGTCTCTCAGTCTCAATGGAGATCACTGCCAGGGAGAAAAGCCTTCCTTGATCAGTCCCGTTCCGGCCGTATGTTTTAAGTATTTTTAGTGCTTTACTTGTTAAGCATAACTTCATCCATAACTTGCTGTCACTTTACAGTTTTGGGATCAGAGCGGTGCCCCTTGAGCGCCCCCTGCCTAGAGGCCAAGGAACTGCCGGCCTCACCTACAACCAGTTCTTTGCCTTTTATGATCGCCCAGCAGCACGAAAAGATGTTACCTGCACACACAGTTCGTTAGCCACATCCATTAAATTATGGAAAATCAGTTCATAACTGTTTGAACAATTGAATTTATGATATAGAGACAGGAAGATGCATCACAGAATGGAAGCCAGCGTAGTTAACATGGGATTGCGCAATCCCAGGGGAGGCCAAACTCGCTGCGGCCTCACCGGTTTCGTTATCAAACGCCACCAATGATTTACATGGAAAATAGCGAAAATTCTGCTATTTTGGAGAAAAAATTATCAAAATTGATGAAATTAGGTGAAATTTTAACGACTGAGCGAATCACACTTTATATTATGTTATCATCATTATATATTTTCATTCTTTCCATGATGACAATTGAGTCCTGCCCTCACTTGCCTCCTCTGACTGCACGTCACTGCTTGAAACAGCCTACAGAATCAGAGGCTGGGCAGGGTGTGTCGTAGGGGTTTTTCACACACAGGTCACTTGTGTGAAAGACTGCTAAGCACTGCGGGGATGAGGCACCTGTTTGTTCTTGTGTGATTTAGATACATTTCCACTGCAGGCAGGGCCTCCTTAACCTACTGGTAGGCCCCCGGGCCTAAGGGGTCTGGCAGGCCCTCTCATAAACACCTTCCTCATTTACCACATCACAAACTGTGATAATGGCAGCAAACTATCAGTGTCGTCTATTATTTAATAAACCAACCATTAAAACAGAAACTGCGAAGAAAACAGTAAACTGTAAACGCTTTTTCTCCGCATACCCTGAGATTTATGTACCAGGTTACATGCATGTACAAAGACATACGTGCACCATTTAAACAGCACATCCACAGTGACATGACCTGAATGCCAGATCATAGATCCATTTTTTTTATGGCCCAGGCGGTCCTTTTATCAAAAGTAGAATGACAGGAAAGGGGGCAAAGAGAGATGGAAGAAATGCGGCAAAGAACCGCAGACCAGAGTCGAACCTGGGTCACCTCTGAGGCCTCTGTACCTGGTCTGTGTGTGCTAGCCCTGTGCCACCTGCACATCAGTTGGTTCATTTGCAGTATATTCCAGGTAAAGGAACAAATGCATATTCCCTTTAAATCATTGTACAACTAAAACTTTTAAAAAACCCAAACAGAGTGCTAAATAAATAATAACACTATATTACCTTTATAGAAGTTCTTTTTCCCTAGCCTTTGCAGAAAAAGCCATTACTATATAAATCAAAAGGATGCGGTTGACATCGATTGGAGGGTCCTCCTGACTCTTTCTTGCTGAATGCCTGATCAAGGTAATTGTGTGCCTTTTATTTTGACACAATCCCAATTTTGTGTGAATCTCAGTTCCCCTGAAAAAATCCGTTGTCCAGCAGTCAGGAGCCCACAGCTGAAAAGCTGGAGAGGCTGATTCTACAGCAGATTTATTAATGAAGTATCATAATGTCTTCCACTCATCATACACAACTATTCCTCTACATATACTTTTTTTCCTTTCTAAAGACAAGGGAACACAACCTTTCAACCTGCCTTTTGTCTCTTAAACAATCTGTTCGCCATTGATCTAGAACAGAGAGAGACCAATCAGATCATCTCATTGTTTTGGGTTTTTCTCTCCCACCCATTTTGACTATTTCCATAAATTTGGAAGCTATACTATAATTTTCTTCTATGTTAGTTTACATTATAAAAGTAGTTTGAAAAATAAGGGGAAAACTAATCTTTTCAGGAAGCTGTAAATGTCATGTCCAGTGCTTTCAGCGGTTTGTATCAGTGATAAAAAAAGTGTTAGCAAGACTGACTGTTGGGTTAAACTATTGCTCAAGTGAACAAGATTCAAGTTGGAGACGGCTAGGATTCTCCAAAAAAGACCCAAAACATAATCTGTCGATTTCTTTTACTGAGAACCGCGGGTTCAATGAGAAAATACCCTGAAGAATCCACCTGTTGGGCTGATGTTATTTTTTAAATGCAGCCATAATGCTGCAGGGCAGATTATTTCAGAGGAACTGAATTTCGTACAACACCGGTTCACTGTTATAAAGGCCAATCTTAAGGCCTCCTCTTGCCTGATCCTCCCGCTGTTCCTGTCCGCTCCCCTGCTCCTTCTCTCCCTTAGGTGGTCACTGCTCGTCCTTCAACAGGATCATGGGCAGATGTTTTAAAAAAAACTGTAAACTTTGGTGTAGTAACTCTTCACGTTCTGATCGGTCAACCCATGGGTCATAAATCAGTGAGCCCTCGGGGGTCATTTTCTATTTGGGGAAAGCAGCGGCCACAAACCTGCTTCTAAAGCCATGGACATTATGTCTAAAGCACGGGTTAAAGCTCTCAGTCGGTGCCACGGATGTCTGTCAATTGAAAAATAAGAGCAAATAGACTCACTAGGTTCCGTTTTGACTTTTTGTTTAAGACTTTACACCCAAGTTGCTCTCAACCAATCAATCAATCAATCTTTATTTCAGACACAAAAGAGGTCCATAGTAAAAACAAATGATAACGAAAAAGAAAAAGACAAACAGAGAATAATATAACAGTCACTGAGCCACAAATAAATGATGACGCCAATGTTTCCACAATCTTGAGAAAAATCTCACTGTACTAAAAACAGGGTTCACTAAAATTACTATTATATTATTGTATGACACAGATAATCTACACATACATTTATACATGAGATTCCTGAGTGCAGCTGCACATGTGGGAACAGCGGTATGTACAAACATGTGGCTAGCACTGCTCCATCTAGGCACTTTAAGTAGGAGCCTCAGGCCATCATTGTATGCCACATAAAGTTTGTGCAGCCTACTTTTTTTTCAACCAATGAAACCTGACATAGCTGAGACATTGGCCAATCAGAAACAGAGTAGGGCGGGTCTTTGCGAAGCGACTTTTTCGAGCCAGGTTTGTCGGTGTTCAGTCATTTTAACTTTTGGAAGAGCGTCTCAAACTGGCCACAGATGGCATGAATGAAAGTAGCGGTAAGGTAAAAGGTTTTCTTTGGATTTATGAGAACCAGGAAGTGCAGCGGATCGAACATCTGAGAACAACTCGGTAAGTGTGTCCATCGCTGCTAGCGCCTCTAAAATTAATCAGCATTTCCACCTGTGGTCATGTCATCTGTCAGCGTTCATTCCCTCGCTCCCAGACCGCGGTGAAGCTGACACTGACCATCTAGGTCGCCTCCTGTAACTTAGCCGATTAACGCCGGCGGCCAGCCAGGGATCTCCTCCTCTCACGTTTTTTTTTTTTTGTTATTTAAAACACGAAAAAGAGTAACGCGCTAGCTCAGGCTAATTTAGCATGAAGTAACGGGTCGGCTATATTTCACTTGACAGTGGCGTTAATAAATGGAATGCTTCAGCATACCAGGACATTTTGGACAACTCCACGCTCCCACCTTTGTGGGAACAGTTTGGAGACGATCTCTTCCTCTTCCAGCATGACGGAGAGCACAGAGCACAGATGAAGGTCTATGAAGACGTGGATGAGAGAGTTTGGTGTGGATGACCCAGACTGACCTGCACAGAGTCCTGGCCTCAACCTGATGGAATAGCTTTAGAGTGAAACACTATTTGTTTGTAAACCTGTAATGTAAAAGTCTATAATGTGTGGTATTATTACATTTGTGTAAGAACAGATCTCATCTTTCCAGGGGGAACAAAATATTTCTCGTGGGATCCACTGTGGAGAAACACCAGAATGCGTTTTTCCATCCAGAAATCTGCAGCAATGTTTGTCATCCATGGTAGGTATCTGACAATTAGTCAGCTTTAACCTGCGTTACTAGTCAGCACTTACTAGTCACCTTGATTTATCTTCATATTTTTGTTTCCATAGTGATGAGCATGCTTTTGCAGCATGCTTTTGGAGAGACTCTGCGCCCTCCAGTCTCTACAGGTCAGAAATGTCTTCTCTAACTCAGACTAATGATAAAACGTCAACATGTTTATGTGACACGTTTTCTCCGTGATGCTACAGGTGCTGGGGGCTCAGCTCCAGTGTTCTACTGCAAGGCTGCAGGATGTGCTGCTGATGTGACTTTAGTGTTTTGTAATGATAAACCGGTTCAACATGGCCTCCTCCCAGACTGCTCAGCACCGCTGCTGCTCCACACAGCGTGCCAACGTGATGGTCGCGCTTTTGTTTCCAGCCCAGCAGGAACTGGCTGTCAGTTTGAGGGGGATTTTGAGGGGGAAAGGGATTACATTCCCACACAAAGATGTACAGGTATTTCCCATTTAAAGTTAATTGCAATTCTATACCTTCGTTAATATTTGGAGACTACATATGACATGTAGGGAAACATATTCATACCTAATAATCTTGGTTACGTGTGCCATGTTATACCTCACAGACTTTGCTGTCATTTTTTCAGGTTTATGGTATTTTTCCGTCGTACTCCAAAACAAAGCAGAGCATTTTGGTGAAGCAGAATGAAACATTTTTATCGTTTAAAGAAAATTCACCAGTAAAAATTTGAAGTCAGCCCTCCTGAGTTAATAATTTATAGTCCTGGTTTTGTAGTGATTATAGCTGCAAGTCTTTTTGATGTAACCTAACTCTGTGTTTCTGCATCGTCATGATGCTGTTTCTTCATTAATGTTGTCTAACAATCCTCTAAGGCCTGCACAGAACAGGAGGAAGTGACGAGTGGACTCTGATTAGTTATTAGGTGATTTGCAAAGGCTGTACTGGATTTTATTCAGCGGTATCTCAGTAAAAGAAACTGGATACAGATCAATGCCAAAAAAAACAACAATGCATCAAATTCTTTCTACTTCACAATAATGCTCTACCAGATCTACTAGTCTTTTTTTAGTTGTCCACAGAAAATCATCATAAACAAAATAAAGGCTAGAAAACATCAAGCTATATGTTATCGATCTATATAACGCGTTTCACTTAGTGAATCGAGTCACTTAAATATGTCATTGAATGGGTCTGTATATTGTCTTCATGTGCCAGAGGGACGCACTGTTCAGTAAAGATGACCCCAAACCTTTCTACTGACTTCACACTAAAGGTTGACGCTTGTTCTCCATTGAAAATAATGGAGGTGGCTACGTTTAGTATATGGTGATGTACCTTTTCTGATTCCATTGATCAAGTAACCCTTTCGTGTGCTTTCACTTCTTTTCACAAGGCACTGACCCCAACTGCCTTTGGTTTGCTGGTAAGTATTGGTTGAGGATAAACGTCTTTAACCTTTCCTGTTTTCTCTGAAAATTAACGAGAGTTTTTATCCTGTGTTTCAGTTTCTTCCCCATCACCAACCACTTCAAACAAAGAGAAGAAAGCAGCGGCCATCAGTCCAGGACATGTTGCCTTAGCAGTCATCGGTGAGTTCCAGTCTTCATCTAGCTGTGACGCTCTGCGTTCAGATTCAATGCTTCAGGCACAAATCTTCTCTCCTCCTACTTGCGCCCATCTCCAACACCTCAGTGTGCCGGTTTCACCTGCTCAGTCAGCTCTGCCCTCCCTCTCTGCTGCAGACGCTGCTTCAGTCCCTGCTGGTACTTCTGTCTAGTAGCCTTTCCAGTCAAAGCAATGACCGTGTGTGTCGGGGACACCCGGTCCTCCTTGGCTGGAGCTTGTTTCAGAGCGTGCTTCACCCCCGATGATGGGAGACTGATTGGATTCATCTGGTTTGTACTGAGGGCCTGGCTTCAAATCCCAGCTGGAATGGCTACTCTCTGCATGGAGTTTGTTCTCCCTGTGCATGCCTGTGTTTTCTCTCTTGCTTCCTCCCACAGTCCAAAAACACGACTTTTATATTTGTAGGTCACCTAAAGCCGGGCGTACACTGTACGAGTTTTTGCCCTATTCGGGCCGATTCTTCAGTCGTGCGAGCATTTTTTGAATCGGGCCGAATTTTAACTTGATCGTAGAGGGGGGGAGGAGGGAGGACTGGCTTCTCACGACTACCTCCCGATCAGGAATCGGACGGTCGGTGAAAATCAAACATGTTTGAAATTCAGTCGGCTGTCGTGAGGTTTTCGTGAGCGCATCCTGCTGTTCAAGCAGAGCTACGAGGGGGCGCCCTCCTCTCCTCTCTGTCCCCGCCAGCGGAGGGAGGTGAGCGGGCGTCCCTGAAGCGACCTCCGCCCGGCCCGCTCGCGGGGGGGTTGGGAAGGGCGAGCGCTCGGGTCCGCGCAACGCGCTGGCTGCCTGTTTCGGCACTCCTCCGCTCGCGGGGGGGTGCGGGCCGGACGACCTGCCGTGCTGCGCGGCCGCCGGTGCGTCTCGTCCCTCCTCTCTCCCCTCCGTTCCCCCGACGCCCGGTGCCTCCTGCGGGCCTCGCCAGAGCTGGGCTCGACCCCCTGCTCTGGGTCCCTGTGACCCACCGTCGCTCGCCTGCCTCTGCCACCACAGCGAGCGGTCCCAGAGGGGGCACGACGTACAGTGTGAGCAGTCCGGTCGCGTCCGAGCGTCGCGCCGCACAGATCGCGAGCGGTGAACTTTTTAAACCCAGCGGTTCCGTCGCACAGTTTGAGATGTATATAAGTACCACGACTGAAAAACTCGTACAGTGTACGCCCGGCTTTAGGTGTGTGTGTGTGCTTGGTTCCCTGTGAAGGACCTTTGACCTCCCGGGTTGTACCCCAGTGACCACTGGAGAGGCACCAGCATCTACCCTGCAAGGATCAGGTGTAGACAAGCAGCTGGATAGATGGAAATATTTATCTGGTCAACAACTTGCAAATGAACGCTGTGTCTCAGCGATATTTGTCCTGTTTGTTTTTCACACGTGCCTGACTGGAGGGAAATATAGAAGAATAAGGTCCATAAACATGTCCATCATGGAAGTCAAAGTTGGTCAAAACGTCTCTTTCAACTCTAAATGGGAAAATGGTTTTACAACCAAATAACTTTGTGCTGACACAGATGTTAATTTTGATTTTGATCATAAATTTAGATCAAAAGCAGGTAAAGGATAAGCAACGGGTTGTTCCTTCAGATTTTGTGTGCTGTTCAGATTTTGTGTGTACAGAGCACTACGACAAAAAGAGGAAGAAGTGCTTGTATTTCATAGATGGTGAAACATACATATTATACATAGATTTACATTAAGATATTGTGCCTTCAGTGCAGCTTTGTTTATGTCTTAGAATAAATACTGGATCTCTTCTTTCACGTTGGAGGCCAAAATTAACAACTGCCTTACACATAACAAGGATGCTCTATGACTTATCTATATAAATCTTGCTTATATAACATTCAGCAGCTAAAACAATCAGACCCAAAGGACAATAAGCTGTCCACTGGGCTGAACACATCACTGAAAAACAACAAGCATGCTTTACAAGCTGTCTGTGCAACATGAACAGGTGTAAACTTCCCTTACCTGGAACAAGCAGCAGATGGCAGTGTTCCTTTGCAAATGACTGGCTGTAGAAACTGCTTCTCTGTACCTAAAGATAGTTATTGAAAGTGATGTTGAGAAAGTTGCACTCCACCATATATTGTTTCAGATCGGTTTCTTTTTTCAGAATGAAACAACAACATCAAAACCAGCAGGAAATTGCTCTAAAATCTCGTTAACATCTTTATTTAGTGACACCTGTTATATTAACTTGCTGTTCTGGGTGTAAATCCTGGCCTGAGGTCTTTCTGCATGAAGTTTGCATGTTCTCTCTGTGCATGTGTGGGTTCTCTCCAGGTACTCAGGCTTCCTCCCACAGTCCAGAAATACGCATTTTGGGTTAATTGGTTTTTTAACTACTAACCGATCTTGTTTGCCATGATCTGTCCACTTGCTTCGCTTTTGGCCAAAATATCCTGACAAAACCTTGGCAGTAAGGTGAGATCTGAATTTTTCTCTCTTCTATTAGTAAATGTTGCAATATCCTAAATATTTATTCTTTAATTCCACACTAGGTGGCATTGCACTTGTTGCTCTTGTGGGAAGCATTGCTTGTTACCTTTGGAAGAGATGTAGAGGATCAAACCAGCAGCTAAACAGGTACTAAGCTATAAGATCATTGTAATGTGGGAACAAAATGGTACTAGTTGATGTTAATACAAACTCATTTCAGTGGCCCTGATGTGCATCAACAAGTCAAAGAACTCCAACTCTTGGGAGAGGTTAATGAGAGGTCAGTAAAAAATTTAAATAGCCACACAAATAAATTACATTGATGTAAATATTACTGATAAAATGTCATGTTTCGCAACTTTAGGGATGTTGAAGCTGCTGTTCCAGTGGATGATGATGCCATACCTCAACGAGGACATGGAGATTAACTCATTTCAACTCATTTATCATATTTATCTCATCTGCACTACCAGTCAAACATTTACTCACCTCCTCATTTAATGGTTTGTCTTGTTTTAGGAAAATATTTTGGAAAAACTAAAATATTCAACATGCTATGAGTTATTTCACGATTTACTGTTTGATACATAGTTCTATATACTTTTGACTCATAGTTTTAATGTCTTCATCATGTATCTTCAGTGTCAAAAGTTATAAAAATAAGGAAAAGCCATTGAATAACAAAGGTGAGTCTCGACATTTGACTGGTAGTGTACATTTCCTCTTAACACGCTTTACAACTGTTGTGCCATGATATTAAAGCCATGATGAAATAATTGATGTCAGAGTGAATTCTGACCATGTAGCCGGAGGACAACTCACAAGTGGGTTGTGAGAAAGAGAGTTTCAGGCTGGGACGGCCTCTCACGGCAGGGTGCCTGCCTTGGGCCAGGGAGAGTCACACGGTTTGTGTGGAAAGTCTTGGTGTAATGCGTACATGGTGTTTTTAAACACAAACTTTGGTTCTTTAACTCAAACAAAATGTTATTTCATCAAATAATGTTTTGTTTAACTCAGGGTTTGCATTGTGAATGGGTTGAACACATGCCAAATGTTATTCTAAATTAGTTAAACTAATTTAAGATCATTCCATGTTTTCTCTAAGTCAGATCTGCAGTGAACCAGGATTCACTGAATTAGTCTGATGATCACCATTTTTATGTTGTCTTCTGTTTTTGCATGTACATAGTTCCTTATCTTAGCTTCTTTTATCTTAATTTTGCTTAGTAGTTTTAGTTAAGTTTCACTAGCCTAGTAGAGAGGATTTATTGATTGGAATATAGTGTTAATTCAGATAAACAGCGTTCTATAGTGATGTTCTCAGGACGTTCATTGTATTTCTGTTATTAAATTCTTGAACTGGAAGAGAAGTTGTCACTCCTTTATTTTATGTGTGTGCAGAGTTTGCTGTTAAAAGATCGCAGTGCTCGAATTCATCCCTTTCAACTATTGTCCTGATATCGACTGAAAAGCTGATTATCACCAGACAATACTTAACAGACAGAGGGTTATTTATTAAACATTAAATAACTTTAAAACAGTGTATAATTGCTCAACACAACCAACCCCAGTATCCAGCACCGCGGCCTGGTGATCGTCTACAACATGTTCAACTCTGACGACGCCGAGCTGGCCAAGAAGCTGATCGAGAGTGAAATGCTGGAAATCCTTAGTGTGATTGGCAAAGCAGAGGACAATCCCAAGAGGCAGAATCCCATCGACGTGGCGCGCACATGTCTGGTCAAGGCCATGGATCTGGGCCTCATCAAACCCTTCACCAGTCCTTCCTAAGCGGCCGAAAACGGCCCAAACTACAGCAAAGGACATTTTAGTTCCCGAAATATTATTATTATTTCCTTTGTTGAAAAGGGATTTTTCTATTCAAATAGTATTTAAGAATTCATCAATCTGTTGCTAAATATTTAAATACAATCCCTCCAAATTACAACGGTATCGTTTTCTAAGAATATTTTTTAAGTGGCTTACAGAGAAACTGTTTTCCAGTGCAGCTTCTTTTCTTACACTTGTGTGAATTTGTGTGGTTGGTGAAGTGCTGTTTGTGCTGATTTGCAAGCGGGCTTTGTCTTTTTTATTTTTATTTTAAGTTTCACATCTGTTTCAATGCATATCAAATAAACAGGATCTTCAGGGCTGTGATTCTTTTTTTGTTGTGCAATTTGCTACTTAAATATTTGGCTCCATTAAACAATTTAATAACAGACAAAGATAACCCGATTAAACAAACATAAAAAATTCACATGATTTAATTTACTAAGAAAAAAAAATTCTGGTCCAACTTGGGAAAAGTAATAGCTCCCCCTTAAATCATGAGTGACTGATAACATTTCAGAATGCTGAGTTCAAATTGACTCGCCACCACTAGAGCAGATTCCTGCCCGATCTTTCATAGAACATGTCTAACAACATGAAGTCAGCTAAAAGATCTAAAAAAATAACAACACGCCCAAGGTCTGATCTAAAAAGTTTCAAGAACTGATGTCAAACAAAGGTGGACATCTATTAGTCTGGAAAGGGTTTTAAAAGCTGTTTCTGTGGCTGTGGGACTCCAGAGAACCACAGCAAAAAGCCACTATCCCTTAATTGAGAAAACATGAAACACAGTGGGGAACCCTCCCAGGAGTTAATCCCCAGGAATTAATTGGGCTAATGTTGCATCCATTTGCAGTCAGACCTCAGAAATCCCGGCTTCCAATGGACAAAAAATTAGCCCATTCCCAACTCCTATTTTGGTTTTCCGAGACAAACGGAATGCGGCGTTATTACGTGTATTACGTCCAGGGGCGTTTCCAGCTTTGAAGGACATCCGGGCTTAGCCCAGACCATTTTATGTAAACACAGGATCACTCGAAGTGTTTTTTTTTTATTATTATTAAAGTAACAATTTACTTTCAGTCAAAATACATCATTATGCACAAACACATGAACACTCTCTCTCTCATTACACACACACAGTCAACATGCACTATTCACCTCTTGCTGTCTATCTGTAACCTGACTCCGCCAGATGTATTTCGCTCCGCCTAGCTTCACTCACATACATCTGGGACATCGCCCATAGAAAGTGATTTCTCCAACCAACTGCGATCTTTTAACAGCAAACTCTGCACACACATAGAATAAAGGAGTGACAACTTCTCTTCCAGTTCAAGAATTTAATAACAGAAATAAAATGAACATCCTGAGAACATCACTATAGAACGCTGTTTATCTGAATAAACACTATATTCCAATCAATAAATCCTCTCTACTAGGCTAGTGAAACTTAATGAAAACTACTAAGCAAAATAAAGATAAAAGAAGCTAAGATAAGGAACTATGTACATGCAAAAACAGAAGACAAAATAAAAATGGTGATCATCAGACTAATTCAGTGAATCCTGGTTCACTGCAGATCTGACTTAAAGAACATGGAATGAGCTTAAATTATCTTAACTAATTTAGAACAACATTTGGCATGTATTCAACCCATTCACAATGCAAACCCTGAGTTTAATAAAACATTATTTGATGAAATAACATTTTGTTTGAGTTAAAGAACCAAAGTTCACCTTTGTGTTTAAAAACACCATGTACGCACTAGAAGTCCCAGAGAATTTCAGTTTTCTTGCAAGCCCCCCTTGCCCCTTCAAGTTTGTGTATTCACTCTACCTTGCTAACTGTCCCTATTGTAATGCAAATAACCTGTGACGGGTCCTAGTTCCTGAGCTGAGAACATGCCATGCTTTTCCAACAAGGCAAGGCAGAGCCTATTTATATTGTCCATTCACCAACAGACTCATTTATATTGTAAAGCTCACTATGTGAAAGAAAGAACAACTTAGAGAATAATTGTATTTTGTCTTGTCTCGCCTTTTTATGTCATTCAACATTTCAGCTTAGAAAATGACAAACAGTATGACTTCAGTATTGGAGTAATATTTATTTCACCCAAGGAAAAGCACTACATATAAAGCTACAATTGTCCCATTTAGCAGTTTCCACAAACCCAAGGTGAGTCCTTCCTGCATTTGCGACAGGTATACTTTGTGCAGTGCACACAACGCTCAGTCCTGTGGTTCCTGTTGCAGAGATTACGCACCTGGCACTGTGTTGGCCAGAGACAGAGACGTGAAGAAATTGTCCATAGTTACAGTCCTGCCCTGGTCCATAAATGGCTCCATCACTTTCACAACAACGTTCTCAGACAGCCTTTCTCCTGTGGGGCGGGAGGGATCTTTCCCCAAATAGGGGATGGCATTACACATGTATTTTGGGTCCAGATCCACTGCAATCCAAAACTTAATTCCAAATTTATCAGGCTTGGATGCAATGTATTGCAGAAAGGGACAACGAACCTTTGATGGAAATAACTGCTCATCAACAGTAATATGTTGCCCTGGACTGTAGGACAACACACAGTTCTGTACAAACTGTTGCCAGATGTTTAAAATTGCAGCAAATTTGACCGTTTTCACACGTTCCAAATGAGTGCCTTTGTTGTCGAAGCGCAGATATTTCATTATATCTTGAAACCGGTTTCGAGGCATTGTGGCTTTGATGTGTGAATTCCCAAAGTCTTTGGACCACAAATGCCGCATGGCGCCAATGCTCCCCTGTGTTGCCTTTATAAACAGAATTGCAATTTAAGCCATCAGCTCATACACACTCATTTTCCAGTCCTGTTCTGTTTTGCAACCCTGCTGGACTGTGCAGTCTTTGATGGTCATCAGCATACCAATATCCACCAAACAGAGGAAGCTTTGGAGGCGACGTGTAGTTTTCCGTCTTGAAGACTCAGTTGGCCCTCCAGTCCCGCTGAATTTCATCTGCGTGCTTTGCTGAGACGTGAAGTCCTCAACTTTTCGCTGGACCCACACACTGCCATCTTTTGCTGTCTCTGTGTGTTCTGGTGCTGTGTCCATACCGGAAACCTTGCGTTTCTTGCTACCAGGAGAGTTGTCGTCCTCATCTGATGTAGCCTCCTCGTCTGTGCTGTCCTCCTCAATAACAACACAAACTTTCCTGCTTTTTCTTGGAGGTGGAGGATTATCTGTTGCAGGAGGAGCGGTCCCATCCTCATCAGATGAAGATTCTGCATCTGTGGAGTCTTCCTCTTCAAATTTGAAGTCAACGTTTTCGCCATCAGAATCACAGTCTGGCATGTCTTGTAACATAGCCAAAGCTTCCAAAGCGTCCAGTCTCCGTTTGGTACGCCAAGCCATGTTGATCTAGCTTGAAATCTCAATAACTCTGAGTCGATCTGTTGGGCCTATTTATTCTGAGAGCTAGACTTCACACCCACAACATTTACATCCCCCCCCCAGCCTATTTATATTGTCCATTCACCAACAGACTAATTTATATTGTAAAGCTCACTATGTGAAAGAAAGAACAACTTAGAGTATAATTGTATTTTGTCTTGTCTCGCCTTTTTATGTCATTCAAGATTTCAGCTAAGAAAATGACAAACAGTATGACTTCAGTATTGGAGTAACATTTATTTCACCTAAGTGTAGTGCTAACTAAGGAAAAGCACTACATATAAAGCTACAATTGTCCCATTTAGCAGTTTCCACAAACTGCTAAATGAGCTGGAAACCTATTTCCAGTGCAAACTCAGTCGGGTCAAACCTATTTCCAGTGCAAACTCAGTCGGGTCCTCCAGTATATATATACGCGCGTGTGTGTGTGTGCGCGCGCTCCGCTGCAGCACGACTTTGCCGGCGCTGCAGCGGAGGACAGATTGCGCTGAAGTGACTTGAGTTATATTTGCCCGCCAGTAAATAGGGCAGGTAGTCATTATTGTATAAATATTAAAATATAAAAGCGTTCCAGGACATGCAGCAATTTTATTGTACTGTAGTCATCAGCTGATCGCTGCGCGAGTGGCTCCGCTGTCTGAAATCCTTCCGGTATTGGCGACACTGATGACGTAGACCTAGTTATATTTAATTACAAATATGATTTTTCCCCCTTGCTCTCAGGTAAAACACTCGTCAACAGAGAGGATGGAGCTGAAACCGAAACTGAAGGGGGTGGAATGGTTCTCCAACAACAGCGCTAATGGGGCATTTACATCTGAAAAGAGATTCATGAGTTGTGAAGTAGTGTCGGGGGTACTGGAGGCTGACGAAAATTCTCGTATCTCTGGGACTTCTAGTGCTAAAGATGTATTTTGACTGAAAGTAAATTGTTACTTTAATAATAATAATAAAAAAAAAAAAACACTTCAAGTGATCCTGTATTTACATAAAATGGTCTGGGCTAAGCCCCGGATGTCCTTCAAAGCTGGAAACGCCCCTGGGCTTGACTCAAAACATTCGGGGCTGAAGCCCATAGACATAATATAAGAGTAGACCCCGCATTGACTGTCGCGGCGCAGGAATTACGGCCGCCATCTTGGGGCGGTCGACCTGCTACCCTAACCTGCTGATTCAAGCTGAACACACTAATTATACCTCAGTACTGGGCGGCATATTTTTGTTTAAATCGACGGACTATATATATATATATATCTATATATATATATATATATATCTATATAGATATATATATATAGATATAGATATATATATATATAGATATAGATATAGATATATATATATATATATATATATATATATATAGATAGATATGTGACCTCAGGTACCAGGCCACAAAGGAAGGTTGCAAGGATTAACAGAGGCACAGGTTCAAATTGAATATAGTTTATTGGATTTACAAAACAATTGACACATTTTACCGTTCAGGGGAGAATAACCACCTTAACACAGGCACCTATGCTGGCCTGGAATCCTGATAGCTAATAGTTAAAAACCCCAATTGAATTAACTAGACCATTTGGAGGAGAACTACTTAAGAAAACAAACTAAATACACCTTGGTGTCTCCCAACAAAAACACACGCACGCCACAAACCCTAGTGCATACAACACAAAAGAAAAGAACTCTCCTCCCACTAGTCCCCTCAATCCAATCTAAATAAAACCGACGCAGGACCCAGGGACAGCATAGGACATCCGGTGAGATAAAACCAGCCCGGGGAGCTAAACAATAAAAACTCTCCCCTGCATTTGGTTAAAACTAGGAATAAATAGCTAAAATAGGGTCTAAGCAGTGATTAAAACAGTAAATAAAAACACAACTGAAACAGTAGCAGGTCAGCCTCTAAGGAATCCCCAGCCTCGAATGTCCTTTCCTCAGCTATCTGCCCCCCTTTTAACCAGAAGGGCTTGATTACCCCCAGCTGCACCTGATCACAGCATCCTGCAAATATGGGCAGGAGGAAGGGTGTGCAGCACCATGCTTCAGGGCCATAGTGCCCCGGCTACAGATAGATAGATAGATAGATAGATAGATAGATAGATAGATAGATAGATAGATAGATAGATAGATAGATAGATAGATAGATAGATAGATAGATAGATAGATAGATTTTTTTGTTATGGCCTGGCTCTTGGACCATAACAAATCAAAGGGAAGCCCCGCATGGGATAACTTAAAACGGGATTTATTTAACAAAAATCATAGCTGGTTGGAGAGGAGAGGGAAAGAGAGAAGTAGGTGGCAGAGAGAGAGAAAGAATGAGCTGAGCTCCTCCGAGCTGGTCTGATCTGACCTGCTCTCAGCTGGGGTTGATCATCTGGTGCTTGCGGAGCTTGGGCTTGCGCTGTCAGGTGAGGAAGCTTGCTCACGTCAGTCTGGCCAGCTGTCTCCACTTCCAATCAGCACCAATTAGAAGCTCTACACAGGGACTCAGAGGAAACTATATATATATATATATATATATATATATATATATATATATATATATATATACTGTAACTGTGTTTTGGTATATAGTAATAACAAAAAAATATTAAAGCGTATGAGTGGCTGTGTTTTGCAGCATACATAAATTCTGTCAGAATATTCAATTACTTTTAACCACACTAAGAACATTTCAATGCACTGAACCATTTGTTATAATAGCTATAGCTTTAAAGTTTTCAAAAAAACAACGTGAAATTTAGTTCAATAATCAGCGAGTATAGTTGACTAAAAGTGTTTCTGCACTTGGTTAACACATTACACTGAGCGGAGTTGTCAACCGCCCCAAGATGGCCCCCTTAAACTCGTCAGCGCCTATAGGCGAGAGCGGTCGATGCGGGGTCTACTCTTTATACATGTCTATGGTGAAGCCCCGGCAAAATCGGCTGGCACCGCCCCTGATTACGTCTGTAGTGGTTGATGTCTACCATAGGAATGAATGGGAACGTGGGCGGGGCGCGCCGGCTCTCGTACAACCTGCTGCGCTGCAGCGGCGTGCAGAGAAAGGGAAGCTCCTGGAGTGGCATCATGAAGTCTGACTGCTGTCAGTGAGGTTTGAGTCTTTTTGATTTTTACGGTGACTTCGTTTTCGGTTCCTCTCTATTTATCATCCTCAACCAGCTCCCAACCTTCACTGTCGTCACTCCGCCTGTTCCTCGTGCTTCCTCTACCTCGTTAAGCAGTTTATTTTCTTGTCACAACCTGCTGCGAGACTTCAGTGATACTTGCTTTGGACCGAGGAGGTTGCCCGAGTGCCTAGGTAGGGAATTTGTACCATTGTAACATTCAGGTCAAAAATGTAGCTATAACTCAGACGTTTTCGTGAAAGATAGAAAGGAAGAAATTTTCTGTAAAGTTGGTCGTTAAGTTAAGGCGCATAGAATGTGAATATTATGGGTCGGGGGGGAGGGGGCTGCAGACGGAGCGCGCAGCGGAGCGCATCAGAGCATCAGACGGAGCGCAGCGGCTCCGTCTGATGGTCTCGAAGACAAAACGAAAGGTGAAAATCCGCCGCAACTTTACACCGCAGCCATTGATCTGAATCAGCGTGAAGTGCGCCCTTACATTGATGATATTCTCCAGGCTGTGTCCTTGTCTCTCTGGGGCTACAGTGGCGCAAAGGTTAGGGGGGGGAGTCCTGCAATTAGCCGGTTGCTGTGACCACATCCTTGAAGTGTGCACCGTTGTCACTTCAGCAAGACTGCCGCTATGTTAACTATAGAAAGTAATCTGGTTTGTCTGTGGTAATGTGGTTTGCACTGTTAGTCATAATGTTATCTTCAAATGCAAAAAGGAAATCCCCGTAAAGAGTCAGACTCCAAGCTATATACACTACACATGACCTATCTATTTAGCACCACTCAAAGGTTTTAAGGTGCAGTTCAGGCAGAATGACTGGAGTTCTCTTACGTTAAAAGTTTTAGGTAGATTGCTTAAGGAGTTTAACTTTCTGGTGGATGATGATGGGTCGCAGAAAGCTGAAGCTCCGTGGGTTTATGGGTCCCTATAGAGAAACTTTATGATGTCAGCGGGCCCAGCCGGGTGCCTACGTGGGCTTGGTCTGTTTTATGGTCCCATGTACCATATGGTCCCTTGAGTTCATGTAACATGACGGAGCGGAGACAGCAGATGCTGAGGGGTGCTGAGGTCTGCGGCTTTGTGCATTCAATTGATTCAGACCTCCAGACATCATGTGGCCTTCAGATTAGCTCAAGAACACTGCGTAGAGCGCTTCATGGCGTGGGTTTCCATGGCCGAGCAGCTGCATCCAAGCCCTACATCACCAACTGTGAAGCAAAGCATCGGATGCTGCGGTATAAAACACGTTGGCCCAGGACTCAAGAGCAGAGGAGGCACTTTCTCTGAGGTGACGAATCACGCTTCTCCATCTGGCAATCTGATGGATGATGAGTCTGGGTGTGGCAGTTGCCAGGGGAACGGTACTTGTCTGACTGCATTGTGCCAAGTGTGAAGTTTGTTGGAGGGGATTTCAGGAGAGGTGTTGTTTTCAGGAGCTCGGCTTGGCCCTTCAGTTTCAGTGAAAGGAACTCTGAATGCTTCAGCATACCAGGACATTTTGGACAACTCCACGCTCCCACCTTTGTGGGACCAGTTTGGAGACGATCTCTTCCTCTTCCAGCATGACGGAGAGCACAGAGCACAGATGAAGGTCTATGAAGACGTGGATGAGAGAGTTTGGTGTGGATGACCCAGACTGACCTGCACAGAGTCCTGGCCTCAACCTGATGGAATAGCTTTAGAGTGAAACACTATTTGTTTGTAAACTTGTAATGTAAAAGTCTATAATGTGTGGTATTATTACGTTTGTGTAAGAACAGATCTCATCTTTCCAGGGGGAACAAAATATTTCTCGTGGGATCCACTGTGGAGAAACACCAGAATGCGTTTTTCCATCCAGAAATCTGCAGCAATGTTTGTCATCCATGGTAGGTATCTGACAATTAGTCAGCTTTAACCTGCGTTACTAGTCAGCACTTACTAGTCACCTTGATTTATCTTCATATTTTTGTTTCCATAGTGATGAGCATGCTTTTGCAGCATGCTTTTGGACAGACTCTGCGCCCTCCAGTCTCTACAGGTCAGAAATGTCTTCTCTAACTCAGACTAATGATAAAACGTCAACATGTCTATGTGACACGTTTTCTCCGTGATGCTACAGGTGCTGGGGGCTCAGATCCAGTGTTCTACTGCAAGGCTGCAGGATGTGCTGCTGATGTGACTTTAGTGTTTTGTAATGATAAACCGGTTCAACATGGCCTCCTCCCAGACTGCTCAGCACCGCTGCTGCTCCACACAGCGTGCCAACGTGATGGTCGCGCTTTTGTTTCCAGCCCAGCAGGAACTGGCTGTCAGTTTGAGGGGGATTTTGAGGGGGAAAGGGATTACATTCCCACACAAAGATGTACAGGTATTTCCCATTTAAAGTTAATTGCAATTCTATACCTTCGTTAATATTTGGAGACTACATATGACATGTAGGGAAACGTATTCATACCTAATAATCTTGGTTATACCTCACAGACTTTGCTGTCATTTTTTCAGGTTTATGGTATTTTTCCGTCGTACTCCAAAACAAAGCAGAGCATTATGGTGAAGCAGAATGAAACATTTTTATCGTTTAAAGAAAATTCACCAGTAAAAATTTGAAGTCAGCCCTCCTGAGTTAATAATTTATAGTCCTGGTTTTGTAGTGATTATAGCTGCAAGTCTTTTTGATGTAACCTAACTCTGTGTTTCTGCATCGTCATGATGCTGTTTCTTCATTAATGTTGTCTAACAATCCTCTAAGGCCTGCACAGAACAGGAGGAAGTGACGAGTGGACTCTGATTAGTTATTAGGTGATTTGCAAAGGCTGTACTGGATTTTATTCAGCGGTATCTCAGTAAAAGAAACTGGATACAAATCAATGCCAAAAAAAACAACAATGCATCAAATTCTTTCTACTTCACAATAATGCTCTACCAGATTTACTGGTCTTTTTTTAGTTGTCCACAGAAAATCATCATAAACAAAATAAAGGCTAGAAAACATCAAGCTATATGTTATCGATCTATATAACGCGTTTCACTTAGTGAATCGAGTCACTTAAATATGTCATTGAATGGGTCTGTATATTTTCTTCATGTGCCAGAGGGACGCACTGTTCAGTAAAGATGACCCCAAACCTTTCTACTGACTTCACACTAAAGGTTGACGCTTGTTCTCCATTGAAAATAATGGAGGTGGCTACGTTTAGTATATGGTGATGTGCCTTTTCTGATTCCATTGATCAAGTAACCCTTTCATGTGCTTTCACTTCTTTTCACAAGGCACTGACCCCAACTGCCTTTGGTTTTCTGGTAAGTATTGGTTGAGGATAAACGTCTTTAACCTTTCCTGTTTTCTCTGAACATTAACTAGAGTTTTTATCCTGTGTTTCAGTTTCTTCCCCATCACCAACCACTTCAAACAAAGAGAAGAAAGCAGCGGCCATCAGTCCAGGACATGTTGCCTTAGCAGTCATCGGTGAGTCCAAGTCTTCATCTAGCTGTGACGCTCTGCGTTCAGATTCAATGCTTCAGGCACAAATCTTCTCTCCTCCTACTTGCGTCCATCTCCAACACCTCAGTGTGCCGGTTTCACCTGCTCAGTCAGCTCTGCCCTCCCTCTCTGCTGCAGACTCTGCTTCAGTCCCTGCTGGTACTTCTGTCTAGTAGCCTTTCCAGTCAAAGCAATGACCGTGTGTGTCGGGGACACCCGGTCCACCTTGGGAGGAGCTTGTTTCAGAGCGTGCTTCACCCCCGATGATGGGAGACTGATTGGATTCATCTGGTTTGTACTGAGGGCCTGGCTTCAAATCCCAGCTGGAATGGCTACTCTCTGCATGGAGTTTGTTCTCCCTGTGCATGCCTGTGTTTTCTCTCTTGCTTCCTCCCACAGTCCAAAAACACGACTTTTATATTTGTAGGTCACCTTAGGTGTGTGTGTGTGCTTGGTTCCCTGTGAAGGACCTTTGACCTCCCGGGTTGTACCCCAGTGACCACTGGAGAGAGGCACCAGCATCTACCCTGCAAGGATCAGGTGTAGACAAGCAGCTGGATAGATGGAAATATTTATCTGGTCAACAACTTGCAAATGAACGCTGTGTCTCAGCGATATTTGTCCTGTTGTTTGTTTTTCACACGTGCCTGACTGGAGGGAAATATGGAAGAATAAGGTCCAGAAACATGTCCATCATGGAAGTCAAAGTTGGTCAAAACGTCTCTTTCAACTCTAAATGGGAAAATGGTTTTACAACCAAATAATTTTGTATTGACAAAGATGTTAATTTTGATTTTGATCATAAATTTAGATCAAAAGCAGGTAAAGGATAAGCAACGGGTTGTTCCTTCTGTTTTTGTGTGCTGTTCAGATTTTGTGTGTACAGAGCACTACGACAAAAAGAGGAAGAAGTGCTTGTATTTCATAGATGGTGAAACATACATATTATACATAGATTTACATTAAGATATTGTGCCTTCAGTGCAGCTTTGTTTATGTCTTAGAATAAATACTGGATCTCTTCTTTCACGTTGGCGGCCAAAATTAACAACTGCCTTACACATAACAAGGATGCTCTATGACTTATCTATATAAATCTTGCTTATATAACATTTAGCAGCTAAAACAATCAGACCCAAGGACAATAAGCTGTCCACTGGGCTGAACACATCACTGAAAAACAACAAACATGCTTTACAAGCTGTCTGTGCAACATGAACAGGTGTAAACTTCCCTTACCTGGAACAAGCAGCAGATGGCAGTGTTCCTTTGCAAATGACTGGCTGTAGAAACTGCTTCTCTGTACCTAAAGATAGTTATTGAAAGTGATGTTGAGAAAGTTGCACTCCACCATATATTGTTTCAGATCGGTTTCTTTTTTCAGAATGAAACAACATCAAAACCAGCAGGAAATTGCTCTAAAATCTCGTTAACACCTTTATTTAGTGACACCTGTTATATTAACTTGCTGTTCTGGGTGTAAATCCTGGCCTCAGGTCTTTCTGCATGAAGTTTCCATGTTCTCTCTGTGCATGTGTGGGTTATCTCCAGGTACCCAGGCTTCCTCCCACAGTTCAGAAATATGCGTTTTGGGTTATTTGGTTTTTCAACTACTAACCGATCTTTTTTGCCATGATCTGTCCACTTGCTTCGCTTTTGGCCAAAATATCCTTACAAAGCCTGGCAGTAAGGTGAGATCTGAATTTTTCTCTCTATTAGTAAATGTTGCAATGTCCTAAATATTTATTCTTTAATTCCACACTAGGTGGCATTGCACTTGTTGCACTTATGGGAGGCGTTGCTCGTTACCTTTGGAAGAGATGTAGAGGATCAAACCAGCAGCTAAACAGGTACTAAGCTATAAGATCATTGTAATGTGGGAACAAAATGGTACTAGTTGATGTTAATACAAACTCATTTCAGTGGCCCTGATGTGCATCAACAAGTCACAGAGCTCCAACTCTTGGGAGAGGTTAATGAGAGGTCAGTAAAAAATTTAAATAGCCACACAAATAAATTACATTGATGTAAATATTACTGATAAAAGCTCATGTTTCACGACTTTAGGGATGTTGAAGCTGCTGTTCCAGTGGATGATGATGCCATACCTCAACGAGGACATGGAGATTAACTCATTTAACCTCACTTATATTTATCTCATCCCCAAGATAAGGGATCCAATTTAGTCAGAATTCAATTGAAATCAATCAATAATAATCTAATCATGTAGACAAACTCTTACTGGCTTAGTCTCATTCAGCTTATTGTAGTGAAACCCTAAACACGCAGTCAAAGAAATTATATTGCAGAAAACATGAAGGCTTTCCTAAAATAGGTCAAACTGAGGAGCTTCAGGGGCACCTTCACTCCTGCTTCCATTTATTTATTCTTTTTTCTGTATTGTGCTTTTGTCATGATTTGTCTACGTGAACCCGGACAGAGCACGCACACACAGAGTTTGTTCTATTGCAGTTTATTGAAAGTAATGAGTAGGATGATGATGACCAGAGTTAGTAACCGGACTGGAGATGATGGGTGCAGGAGCAGGCTGACTGGAAGAGACTGAAGAGAGTGCTAGGAGGTGCAGGGCTGCTGTCAGACCAGAGGTGCAGAGTGACACAGTTCTTGGGGTGTAGGACTGCTGGAGCACAGGGAAGCAGGCAGTCCAGTGACAGAGCAGAAAGCAAACCTGGAGCACAGAGGACGCAGTAAATCCAGCAGGGCAGCAGGGACCGTTCTTGAGATCCAGGGGCTGCAGTAAATCCAGCAGCTAGCAGAGGCTTTACTTGAGGCACAGAGGAGGCAGGTAATCCAGCAACAAAGCAGGGAACAAACCAGGCTGACAGACGTGGAGTGAGTGGAGACTGATGAGAACAGGACTAGACAGGCAGGGTTTTGGTAAAGACTGAAGACGATCCGGCGGGGAAGAGAAGACTGAGGGAGGCTTATGTAGGGAGGCTGGCAGGTGGAGTGAATTCTGACTAATTAGTGCCTAACAGGTGTGACTGATTGCTCAGGGAGTGGAGGGTGAGCTGAGTGAGAGGAGGAGGAACTGAAAAATAACAGGGCAAAAAGCCAGACCAAAACTAAACCATGACAGCTTTTAATTTTTATTCATGTATTTTGCTTTTGTTCTATGCCTGTTCTATGTAATTCAGCCACATTAAAGGATTTTCCACCATGAACGGCTTTTTTAAGGTTTCGCCACAGCATATGAATTGGATTCAGGTCAGGACTTTGACTAGGCCACTCCAAAGTCTCCATTTTGTTTTTTTTCAGTCTTTCAGAAGTGGACTTGCTGATGTGTTTTGGATCATTGTTCTGCTGCAGAACCCAAGTTGTTCTCAGCTTGAGGTCACAGATGGCTGGACGTTGTCCTTCAGGACTTTTTGGTAGACAGCAGAATTCATGAGTCCATTTATCAGAGCAAGTCTTTAAGGCCCTGCAGCAGCAAAACAGCCAAAGATCATCCCACCACCACCACCATGTTTTACTGTTTGTAAGATTTTATTTTTCTGTAACGGGACACACACCTTCTGAAAAGTTCAACTTTTGTCTCATCAGTCCACTGAATATTTTCCCAGAAGTCTTGGAGCTCCTTAAGGTGTGTTCTGGAAAAATTAAGACAAGCTTAAATATTCTTTTTGCTCAGCAGTGGTTTTGGTCCTGGACCTCTACCATGAAGGCATGATGTCTGTCTTTTGAGAACAGTTTGATGCGCTTCACTCTGCCCGTGAGGTTCTATTTAATTGATTTCCTGATTGAGAAGAGGTGAGGCAGTAATCAGATTAAAATGGCTAAACTAGCTCCAAAGCAGGCAGCCAAGTTCTGCAGAGCTCTGCTAATGAGCTCAGATTGGAGTCAAGCCCTTGAGGACTGGAGTTTGAGACCACTTTTAAACATCCACCTCCAGCTGGAGCTGGAAATGGAAATGGTTGAACTAATCTCTATACAGGCTTTTCACCTTCTGGACCTGGATTACCCTCCTCTGGTCTTTCACTAATATTTACATTTGTTTGATGTTCTGAAACACCCAAGTGTGACAAACATTAAAAAAGAAGTCAGGAAGGGGCAGACACTTTTCCACACCACTGGAGACATGTGTGCCTCTTTAATTCATCTCCCATGTGAATTAACCTGTTGAATTTCTACAAAGCCATGGCCTCATCACCGTAGTGATATTTGAAAGAATAAAAATAATAATAGAGTTGGTAAAATTTGGAGGAAGTAATAAAAATATTTAGATCATCATTCTGGTGCTTTGGAAATAGAAATCATTTTGGTAATTGTAATTTACCTAAAATGGGAAGACTTTACGTTGTGTTAATGTCAGGTAAAAAAGTTGTGTTTATTACACAGCATTTGTAAATATCTGATTTCCACTGTATAAAAATATCAACTTACAGACTGTTCAGTTTTTTGAACAAATGCTTAGGAAGGTCAAATCTTTTTTTGTTGAAATCCGACCTTAATTTGAAGTTCTGCCAAAGCAACATACCTGAAAAAGGCTTTAGAAATTATTTTATGCCCTTTGATTGTGTTACACCACCCAAGGATTATTAGTGCGGTGTATCTGGCTCTCATTACATTCTCTGTAGAAGGATCTGTTTTTTTGAGAAGGCAGGGAACAGAACACCTGGCTTTTCATTTTTTAAATCAGAATGCGAATAAAAATATAAAAATCTATATATTTCAGTCTGGGTACTGTTAAGCTCAATTATGTTCATATCAAGGAGAACCACAATGTTTCTTCTGATTGGAATTGAAATATTACTATTTTTTGAAGCGCCTCAGCCAGCGTCTCTACTTGAATCTGACAAAGAACCTGTGGGGGGAGTTAACGATTAGGGTGATGGCAAAGAGGTCTTGCAATCTAAAAGACTGGAGCGCATTACTACAGATAAATCATAAACATAGCTGAGGTAATAAACAAAAAAAGATGGTCAGCATTTATAAAAAAAGGTTTAGTTGCTGTAATGCCAATATCCGTATATATTACATACTTTTCTACTGAGTACTGAGAAGGGTATAACTAATTTTCAGCATGCCATTTTTTATAAAATGTAAATAGTTTTTTCTTTCTTCAAAATTAATATTTTACCTTTGGTTATTTTGGAACATGCACGTCTTGTTTCCTATCATAAACACTTTTTGATTGATTAAAAATCGCATTCTAGTAGTGAATCTAAATCTGGCAGGAGTATAAGTATGAAATGTGTAAATTCACAGCCTGGCCTGCAGGGGGAGGTGTTGAGTCGATTTTTTTCCTCTCATTCTGTGGCGCACTGAGGGAAAAAAACAGTAAAAAGGGCAGGAGCAGACAGGAGAGTCACACAGGCTGGGTAACTCTACAGCGGAACAGTGCTGCCAGTCTGCTGTGGAGGGAAGTACAGCAAACAGTCCTTCCCGCTGAAGCGCCTCCATTTATCTGCTGGAGATCCTCTGCTTGAAGGAGGAGAAGGAGGCTCTGCGTGAGGACTGCAGCAGCCTCCCTTTGGGAAATATTTCTGCAGGATCAACGACAAGAAGAGCATTTCTGCTTGCTTCATCAGGGAAGCCCGCTGGAGGTAGGATGTGTCTGTGCTTGTTCTCCCTCAAAGTTTGGCGTAAGTTGGTGCGTTCAGCGCAGCGCAGCGCCGCTCCGTGACGCGTCGGATCTCAGGTGGAAAAAAAAACAAAACCCGCAGGTGTGTTTAAACCAGAGACGTCAGATTCTGCTCCGACCCAAGGTGTTCTCCTCCTAAAGTGGACACAGGTCCTCGGTGAGACTAAAAGAAGAGAGCTGGGTTTTAAACAAAGAGTTTTAAATGAGCAGCGTGTTCCCGTGGAGGCTGGGCTCCCCCACAATCTGCTGCGTATCTCTTCCCATTATAACAAATTGTTTTTGCCTGCTTCACAGTGAAATGGCTTTTTTTTTACTGTGAACATTACGCAAGTCTTGACTTGTGCAACTAGTCTTTTTTTTTGTAGCAGATCCACCAAAATGCGGAATAATCGTATTAATTTCATGCATGCCGGCAGTAAACTGCAGTTGTCTGTGCGCAGCCCGCTGCTGCTGCTGCTGGGGAACCCCGCCGGGCTCCAGGGTCACTCAGGGATTTTTCTGTGTGCATCACTGGTCAACCTCAGAATGCATCTCCTCCCATCATCACTGCTCTGTGCGTTAAAGTGTCACATTTCTCTGCCGGTGACTGACCGGTGACCCCCCCCCCCCCCCCCCCTTAAGCACCATGGAAAGACTAACTACTGGCAGACAGACAGCTCTGAGCAGAGATACAGCAGGTTCTGGTCTAAACACACACATTGATTCCTTCCAGTGGCTCTGCTTGAGTTTATTATATGTTGTTTACTCAATTCTTGGTTCAAGTTGTTTTTTTTTTCCACCACAGTGGAATGTTATTAGCTTTTGCTGCGTTCATCTAAGGAGCTTTTATTAGCAAGTATAATAAATGAGCCCTTAGAGTTTCCTAAATTTTAAAATAAGTTGTGGAATGATCTGTTTGATCTGTGTGCTTTGTTTGCTTTTCTTGAGTTTATCCAGTGTTTATGATCCATTTTTTTCAGATATTATACCTTGTTTTTCGCTGCAACGGGCCTAAAATGGTGAATAAGACATGCTAAAGCAGCACGTGTTTAACAATGTCCACGGACACATTCGAAGTACTCAGGATTGTAAAACACACGTCAGGTTGCGCTCAGCCAGGCTGTGTAGGACCGAGTGCTACACAGGGACAGAAGTCTGTGTCTTTATCTTTATGAAACTGCCGTATCTTGGTAATTTGACTGAGAGGCAGCACAGCTTGATGCCCACAGCGTTTGGATGGGAAAGCAACTTATGGAAATCGCCCGTCAGCTCCTGAGGTGAAACACCTGTGCTGCTCGCTGCACTTTCCTCGCTACACAGGTTCCTATTTCGTTCAGCTTTTATGTAATAGTTTAATGCAAAGTGTTGCGTAATAGTAGGGCTGAAGGAAAATGTCGGTCTACAATTTCGTTTGGCTTGCACAAGGATTCAGCCCCCTTTATTAGTAGATGGAGTTACTTCATTAGTAGCTAGAGTCCCCCCTGGGTGTTTCTTGCCCTCAGCTGTTCTGTGAAGGCCTTAGGAGGTGTGTTAGAGAGGATTAGAGAGCATTGTGTGGACGGAGGAGCACAGCAGACGGGTCAGGGAGGAAGCTGTGGAGAAGTTTAAAGCGGTTCACACAGAGAACTGTTCAATCCACCATTTAAGGGTACGAAACAGCTGCAAATCTACCGAGCCACGGCCATTTACTTAAACCGGCAAGAAGATCGTACATGAGAGAAGCAGCTCAGAGGTCCTCGGTTGCCCTGGAGGAGCTGCAGAGCATAACAGCCCAGGTGGGAACGTCCGGTGACAGC
This sequence comes from Fundulus diaphanus, assembly GCA_037039145.1. Classification (NCBI taxonomy): domain Eukaryota; kingdom Metazoa; phylum Chordata; class Actinopteri; order Cyprinodontiformes; family Fundulidae; genus Fundulus; species Fundulus diaphanus. The sequence goes on from CM073127.1 coordinate 29,322,395, forward strand.
AGGACACGTGTTAGTCGTGCGCTACACAGTCCCACGTTTATGGAAGGGTGGCAAGAAGAAGGCCATTAGAGGGTCCCATTTGATGTTAAACATGAGGAAGAAGGTGCTGGGGTCAGAGGAGACCAAATTCGAAATTCAAAAGGCTATAGGTGGAGGAAAAGCAGCTCAGCGCATCGCCCAGAGCGCACCGTTCCATCTATGCAGCATGGCGGTGGCAGCATCATGCTGTGGGGATGCGTTTCTTCCCAGAGGAAAGGGATGCAGGTCAGAGTTAATGGGAAGATGGAGTGGTTGCTCACATGATTAGTGGCAGAAATGGCATATTTACTGAATGAAGATGACATCCTTTCTGTTATGAATCTGATTGTTTTCAGAACAAATTGAACTGCGTGTGCTGCTTAGTAACCATAACCACATGTATAGCCTTGTGAATGAGCTTCGTGTGCAGCGGCGTAACAATTAGCTTCTGCACGTCCGTCAGTAATCTCGTGATTTTTGGGGTCCAAGAGCTGTACGGTACCATGGATCTCAGTGGCGATGGGGCCAGAACAATCAACAGCATGAGACCTGTTATATAACCCACCGACTCTCCTGCTGACATTCCTGATAATAGCTTGACTGCGTGACCACTGCGCTGCGTGGACGCACATGCATAAAGCATATGTGTCACATTCATTACGCTCCGAGGAAAAGGCCAGAGGGAAATTCCACTATGTTTTGTGTGCGGTCTAGTTAAAACCAAGGTCATATAACTGCTGTCGGAGCATGCCGAGGCCTCCGCTCGGTTAGAGCCGGTGATGATGAGCTCTGTCCTCGCTGCGGTGTGCTGAATATAAGGCCGGGTTCTCTGCCCCCCCTCAACATAAACTTTAGAAATGGCTTTAATTCATCCCGTAGCTTGTAGAGGTCGTCTTTATGCAGGTTTGAGCTGTTAAAGGCTATCAGGTGTCCTTTATGAGTTACTGCTGCTCTGTTTTACAGTATGTGGATCACAGGATACTGCCTGGTATTTATTAACTAAAGAACTGTTGCTCGGGATACTTTATGGGCGAGATATGCAAATAGAACAAGCTCTGTGGCGGCCAGAATAATTTAGAAATATACTATATTCACGCCGTGTGCGCTAAAACCATCTCTGTCAAACAGCATTGGTCAGAATTGTCATATGCTACGGGCTGGGTTGTGCTAATTGCTGGAAAAGGTGAGGGAAGGTGCTGCATCGGCCCAGATTCACGATGACGCTGGCCCAGTTCCTCCAGAGACCCGATGGCGTCTTGGCCCTCCACCTCTGTGCTGTGCAGTGCTCCGTTTAAGCACAGCGTGAGCTGTTCTGTCCCTCTGTTATCTGCTTTATTGTCTTCACCCGTTGGCCAGCCTCCAATCATGTCAGCACATACCTCATACGGCTCGCACTGCCGTTAGCACTCAGCCAGGAGTCACGACTCTGTAATGAAGTTACTTTTTATTGTTGGGGCTGTTAGAAAAGTTGACCGGCCCCCGTCGAATCTGGAGTTTGGCATCTTCCTCAGGAATGCGCGCAAACTCTATCCAAGTCATGGACAAAACCAAAACAAGCCCAAATAACGTGCAGGTTTTTTTTTTTATGTCTGTGTTTATGATAACTTGGTGTGCTAGGCTGTCAAATAACCTAAAATCTTGCTTTTTATGGCGAAACCGACAAAAATGAAATGCTGAAGATTTTGGGGGGGGGGCTTGCATTACCAATCATCTTTCCAGTCAGTCAGTCAGTCAGTCAGTCAGTCAGTCAGTCACCATTTGTGCTCAGCCCTCTCTCAAGAGCAAACATGTCAAGTCAATTATTTAAAAGTTGGTTATTGCATATTAATTTATCAGATTGTTAGGAGAACCGTCTCTGGGTTCACCTTCTAAAAGCTTTGGATAACTCTTATCTTGGGTGCTCTAGAATGAGCACAAGCTCCCATTATTAAAACTTTTTTTGCATTATGTCCACATATCCATCTCTCACTGACCTTTTTTTTAGATACACTGTGCTTTCTACCTCTGAATACACGAGGGCTGCTCGTGGCTGTGAGAGATTAAACTTTATTCATCAACGGCTGCCCTTGAGGCCCTGCAGAGACAGAGTGGTCTAGCCTCCAATTATCTGCCTCTCCGTACGGCTGCGTCCGTGCATTTCCTCCTTAAAAGCTTGCAGTGTTTAATATGGTGCAGCAAATTAGCAAGAACTTGGGAATAAAACAGACTGTTCTGCAAAATAGGCATGGCTGTCAGATCCTTCCTGCAGTTTAAAGTTATTTTACGGCAGAAAAAGTGCCAGAGTGAGTGGAGTTTTCTCTGACTGTGTGAAGCATGGTGTCACACTGAGCTGCCCCTTCCCCACTTGTTGCTGCGCATCGTTCAGCAAGCTAAAATAAGGCTCCTAACCTTTTCCATTGCCTGTAAGAAAGACAGATTTGACAGTTAAAAAAAAATCTGTTTGATCGTAAATAAACACGGACAGACAATCATGGTGTGGAAGGTAAAGGCCCATCGCTGTAGATTAAGTGCAAGCTTCCCAAGATTTTACACTTGGGAAGCTTGCACTATGTCCGTAAAGTAGTTGAACGCAGGCTAGCTTCCTGAGCAGACGGCGTGACCGACTAACAAGCTAATATCGGCTGAATAATATGAAAGGTCATTATATATACTCTAGTTTTATGTTTTGTTGTAAATACAATGATGCTGTGAAATCGTGGTATTTTCAGTCAAGGTTGTCGTATTTTGAGAATCTCATACCTGCCCGTGTCTTTTGTAAAATGGCCCTTTTCTATGTGTTTTTCCTGCTAACATCGGTGCTGAAATAAGACTAAGGCCTCGGTCAAACTATTGAACCAATGCACAAAACATTTCCTTATTTTGCCTCATACCTTCATATTTGTAATATCTGGAGAAAAGCGTTAACTAGCTGAAGCAAAATCAATTCTTTAAAGCATTCGTATAAAAGAATATGGTGCAAACATGATAAACCTGACATACAGTCACAGTTTCCCCTCTCATCTGAAGGTATTTATGGTTTAAACCCAAAATGAAGTATGTGCTGCTGGTCTGTTGAAACTAAAGACACAAAATCTCCCAAAGAATCTTTTATTGGCAGGAGTCGTAAAGCCCAGCAGCCACAGCACCTTCTGTTGTTTTTATTAAAAACAAACCATTTTATTGCCATTGTTGATCAGTTTTTGGTGTATTTTTAGGAATACATTAATCTTTAATGAGATATAAAGATGATTAGATGTAAAACTTTGTATTACACCTAGGGCTGGGCGATATGGCTTAAAAATAAGATCTCCGATTTTATTATACCATATCAGATTAAATGGACTTGTCGCCCAGCCCTAATCACGCCCTATTTCCACCTTCATATGATTCTGATCCGTTTGGTCCAGCCAACTTTCTTTAGATTACGACCCCTAAACAAACAAGATTAGGTCTGCGCAACCTCCGGCTGCTCGTTATTGACCCGAGTCACAGAACCACGTTATCTTACGGTAGACTTTGAGCAGAGCATAGAAAGCTGCCTCAGACCACGAGAGGGAAACAACCCTCTGGCAGCTCTGATCTGATGCGTAGACGGCCTGAAACGCCCCCTGGGAGACGACTCCTTTTCATACTCTAACAAGCTGGGCACAGAACGACCAGAACTTCAAAGGTGCGGGCGAAAAACATCAGAACCCCTCAGAATTTCTCACATGTGTACAAACAGGAAAGTTCAGTCTTCTGAAGCCTGGCCACAAACAGCGGCGCGTCGCCCGGCTCTGTTTAAAATCCTCATTATTTACTTCAAAGCTATCTGTCAGATCTTAATGGCCTCTGCTTGCCTGGCCCGGCCAATCGACTCGTGGGCATCGGCTCTGAGACGGTGAAGGAACACGGTCGGGGGGGGGCCTGCAGGGACGTTTAGCTCCTAATTGCACTGCATCCCAGCCGGTTGGTTGTCCTGAAGGCTGCTGGCAGAGCAACAGGCTGGCAGCCGGACAGGACAGTATATTATTCAGGGGTTATGATGTTTGTTGTTGTTGTTGTTGTTGTAGCCCTGCTGAGTGGCCCCTGCGCTCCTTCCTTCCCTCCCGCTTCCCTGATAATGACGAAGTTCGCAGAGGCCCGCTCAGGGATCCCCGTGGCGCTAGAGGGAGAAAGTGTGAAGGAAAGATCCCAACATTAAAGTGGGAAAAAAACACAGCCGGGACAGGAGGAGGAGTCCTCGTCTTGATCTGTTGCAGCTCGTGTCTCATTTCTCAATGATATTATGAACCTTTTCTTAGAATAATGAGGCCAGTTCTGTTTGCCGTGATACCTCTAGATAATAAACTCTCTATCTCCATCGAGGGTTCACTGAGGGTGGTAAGTGGACTTTTGGAGTCTGGAAGGGCCTGTCTGAGCTGGGAAACCCTGTCTCTTATTGTATCTGAGCTGTTTGTGTTCCCTGGACCATGACGTTTGGACACGAGGCTCCGCTGGATGCCTGGTGACAGATATGACTGGTGTCTGGAGGGGGGGGGGCTGCTTTTCAGAGTGGGGTGTTGTTCTTTATCACGCTCGTTGGAGCTCCTTTTGTCTGCTGCTGTATCTTTAGGGATCATTGTCCCCCCCCCCCCATGTATTTCCACCCCCCCCCCCCCCCCCCCCTCCATCTTCGTTCCCTGGGCTGAAACATGTGACTCTGCGGACATGGAGGGCGATCCTCGCTGCTTCCCATGCAGACGGGGACTTGAGTGAAACGTCTAGTGAATTTCATAAAAACAGCCTGAAGTCGCCGGGCTTGTAAAATAAAAATAGATCTTTCTTTAATTTTCTCTTCTGTAAAAACGACATTAGATTAATATGTTACTCAGTTTAGGAGGTGATGCATTAGTCATGAGGAGTTCCCTCTGACTACACATCCTTTGTGTTGCATATCCTAGTTTTCATTATGTTTTTCACTTCCACCCTCTGATTAGACTCCTTTTTTTTTTTTTGCCTGGTCTTGTCATATTTGAAAGGTCAGATCCCCCTCCCCTCCAGTATACACACGCACACAGGCATGGGCCTTTATGGGATCGTCACAGTATGAAAACATTCAATAAAAATACCACAGTTTCACGGTGTCACGGTATTACAACACAAGCGGAAAACAACGGATGCTGAGGTGCGTAGTGCACAGAGGTCTGCAGCCTTAGTGGCTACACACCTCCAAACTTCATGTGCCTTTCAGATTTGTTGAAGAGCAGCACGTAGAGAGAGGCGTGGGCTGGGTTTTAAAGGGGACATATCATGCAACATTTCCATGTTGTTAGCCCCTAAATGCAGTTTGTTGTGTACTTGGAGTCTCTTGGAATGCAGAACATGTGAATGTAGTCAGTCCAGGAGCTGCATGGATATCTTAATGTTCTTTTTGGGTCATATGTTTCAAGATGTTGAGTTTTCTCTGCTCCCTATTACGTTTTAGGGTTAGGGTTTTTATACAATGACGTCACATTATTTGCTGAGGAACGGCTAAACAAGGTCATTGATCTCCATCTTACCAGTCTCGTGAACCCCCCATTTTTATTTCTCGAAGCGATTTTTTTTTTTTAGTCCAAGCTGAAGGATGCCGAAGTTACAAGTGGATAAGTGAAAATGTTCGGTTGTGAAGAGCTCCACGCTCTTTCAGGAGGAGTGAATGCTGCTTGTCAAGACTCGATGAGATCTGCTGGCTTTCCTTTGATAGGAAACTTTTTGACCAATCTGTCTGCATGATTTGATTTAATTGACTTTGTAAAGTGCCTTGAGATGACGTGTTGTGAATATAACAGCTATATAAATAAAATAGAATTAAATTGAGTTGAATTCATTACACAGTCTCCCAGCATACTCCAAAAACTGGCCGAACAGAGTGGAGTGCAAAGCTCTGGACGTTGTGTAAAGGGCCTCCTTTAGATTTAAAGAGACGGCACCTCTGAACAGGGTTAAAAAGGGGGAACGGGGAGGTAAATTAACGAGGGATTCAGACCGAAGCTTTGCAGTTCCACTTTATACAGACCACAACTGAAGGATTTCAATACAAAAAGGAAGAAGTGAAAAAGGCATATTCTAGACCTGTCTGGGTTTGGCACTTTCCTGGAGAATGACACTTGCCTGCATGTATCGTGTCAAGTGTAAGGTTTAGCGCTGAATGCATTATGGGTTGGAGCACTTTTGTGCACTGATGCACAAAACCATCCTCAACAACACGGATGAGCGAGTTTGTTGTAGGAAAACTAGACACGCCTGCTCAGAGTCCTGCTTTGAAGCCGATGGAACATGTTTGGGACGAATCAGAGAGGAGTCTGAGGTCCGGGCCTTGTTGTCCAGCATCAGTGTCTGACCTTGAGCAGCGTTTACTGTTATAGCAGCAAAGGGTGGGGCGACATCATATTAAACCTCTGTGGATTATCAGTGGCATGGCACCCAAGGTCAAAAGCGTATAAAGGCAGACAAGCAAATATAGCACTTTTTGTTGTTGCTTTTAATCATTCAAGACTATTTAATCTACATCCACACTGGTTTTCTAGTCACTTCACGAATCGATTAGTTCCATTCCTTATTTTAGTTAAATTTCCAAAAGTGTAAACCATAATATAGCTGCTCAGGCAACTCCTCCAGACAACACTCTGTTACCCACGAGCTTCCGACTTACTTTCCCCTCATACTACCTTTGGTTAACGTTTTTATTTGGCTGAACGAACAAGTTGTGTCCGATCAGCCGTCCTCACCCTCTGTCGGCGCTGCCTCGGACTTTTTAGCACATTCGCACACACAAACACACTTCGCTCCAAGCTCCGCAGTGCTGCATAGAGCCTGCTGTTAGTGGGCAGAGTCTACTCCGAAGCTGCGTCACAGCCTGTCCGTCACAGAGAGGATGAAAACAAACAATCCTCCTAATGTAGTAAAACATGAGCGGATCAGTTTCGTGTGCTGTCGGAGAGGATGTGTGCGTCAAAGAGAGGGATGTTTGTTTTCTGTTGAAACAGAAATCACACATTTGTGGTTTAAAAACTATGTATTCCATTTCTTTTTTTTTTGGTGTTTGCTTTTTATCCGCCCGTGTTGGTCCTCACTGAATCGCTCTTTCAGCATTCATCGTCTGAGTCAGTATCTGCCTCCTATTAAGACGTTTTTGTGGCTGCAGGTCGAAATGCCCAAATACTTCACATTCTTGGCCGGATTAATCAAAGAATGTGCTTTTATTACACAAAATGATTTCTGTGTTCAGAGCGTGTGCCAGTTATTTATTTTTTTCCCCCCAAATACAGATCCGAGTAATTAGATTTTTTTTCCCCAGCGTTTACGGATGCTGAGTCCAAAACTAAATTACAGTAAATCCCATAAATAGCATGTATGCAGGCTGCGTTGTGACTGTGTTCCACTTACATCGCTCGCCAATGACATTCTGGATGTTTCTGCGATAAGTATCGCATTTTTTGCCCCGACAGGAGTTTCTGCTGGTCAGCCTAAAAATATGCAACTCTAGGGGGTAACTAAGTTAAAGCTACTGTAAGGTTCCTACAGCACATCACATAAAAATGTGTATTTGGAGCCAATTGCTGCAAATGTAAAACAGAAGCTACTGTTATTGTGGTTCCTCTCTTTTTGACTTGCTCATAATTTGGGTTGTAACATATTAATGAGGTTCCAGTTAATTGTGTGTGAAGAACACAAACTACATTACAGACTTGAATCTGAACGTCATAAATTTGACGACTGGTCTTTGAGCTTGTCTCTGTCCCACAGCTTTCTGGGCGCTGTGCCCAAAGCAGGTCACATGATGCAGTTAAGGAGGCTGCAACAGCCAACGCAGTCTTTCTGTCACTGTGAATGGCGAAACTCATTTAGATTGATGTGGAAAACCCAGATTTGTTAGATCAGCCAAAATGTTTACAGCCTAATATACAGTGTAAAAATAGGCCACGATTTTGCCTAAATGTAGCTGCTGGACTTTCTGGCATGCAGCTGACCCCAGGGACTGCAAGTCAAGTTCAGAGAGTCTGATACTGATCATTAGGAGATGTCATTAATGGGATCTTCTTCCTAAAGTTTGGGTCAGAAATTCCAAAATAAAACCTGTTCTTTAGAATATTCAAGTTTTCTTCATCTGATTAATCTATTTCTGCCAATTTTCTTTGTGATGCAACAGCTAATCAGCCAATTAATTGAAATTTGGCTGTTTTCCCTAGATCTGGAAAGGTAGGTCAAATACTAAAGGGTCAAATTTGTTTTTCCCTGTTTATTAAATTCATCAAATATCAAAAGTTGCAGTTTATTCAAGTCTCTAAATGCTTCCAAACATGCTTGATTTTTTTTTTTAGTTTACAAAATCAGATAAAGGCGACAGACACGTGCTTGGACTTATAAAGTGGGATCAATGGGAATATCCAGTAATCATTTCATTTTTCAGTTGGATTTAAAACTCCTACCTCCAAAAAGGACCGTACAGCAAATTTAGTCTTTCATGGTCAATGTTTGTTCCATTTAATTGTTTGATAAAAGACAAAATAACTTTGCATTTGTTAAAATCTTTAGAAAGAAAGACAGTAATCACAGGTCAGGCAAAAAAAAAAGGCCCGATCAGCTCGTCTTTACGTATAATCATATTTCTCATAGTCTGAAAACACTATTTTTGTATACTTGGAGTTTAAATGTAGTATTTTTCATTAGAACGGGAATCAATTTCCTGTTAAGTAGGAGCCAAGATGACAGCACGCGTCTCCTTGGTCTTCTCCGCCCAAATCCTGATCTCTTTGCTCATCTAATGTTACGCTTTGAGATTGCGGGGGTCATGGCAGCCAAGCAGCCCGATCCTGACTGCTCTGCCTTGCTGTCTTAATATTGATTCACCATTTTGTTTACAGTCTGCTGGAGTAATCCGATATCGCTGTATCCAGGGAGTGAAACAAAGCAGAGCAAGAAGAGCTCTTTGGGTTTGTTTGTATCCTGGTGACTGCAGGGGCCTCTGTGATTGAACAGGTCTCGGCTTAAACGCCGCTGTGTCCGCGATGGTTCACTTCATAATAATAAGACTTTGTTTGCTTTGCGTCGTCATCATAGCAGGCGGCTCTCGTCTCCTCTCCGCATCAGATTTTTCCCTCCCAGACTGCTTGGCTACAGCGCTGCTGTTTGACTTCCACTGGGGCCGAGTGACATCCTTGGCAGTAACCTTGAAACCGTGGAGGAGATATGGCATGAGAACGAGTGTTTGATCTGCGCTCAAGTGGGCTTGTTTGTAAGGGGAAAGAATTTTGGACAAGGGCGTGGGACAAGTCGTAGTGGAGCCGTTTATGAGCACAGACGTCCACAGGGGAGTGAGCGAGCCTGTAGGTTTTTTTTTTTTAGTGTTTTTAGTTTTTTTTTTTTTTTTTTTTTAAGGGACCTGATAAGAGGAAAACACACCAAACCATTTTGTAAAAGAATGGTTGTAAAAGAAAACTATGTCAAACGTCAAGAGCAGACCAATTAATTAAGACCCAGACTCGTAAAGGTGAATTGTGTTTGCCAAAATGATTTCCACCTTTTACAACATGGTGTCTTTGTCCAGGTAGAGTCTTGTTTGTTATAGGTGGCCGTTCACGGCGTAGATTTCCTCTTTCCCTTCGCCTCCTGACACACGTTGTGAGGGATGCTTCTTTTTGCTGCGGTGTAAGAAACAGACCCCCTCACCCGACTATCATCGCAGCACAAAAGATAATCTACAACGCTTTGCTAAAGTATTCATATGCCGCTCATATTTCAAACTTTAATGTATTTTACTGGGATTTTTATATATCGGATGAGGACAGAGTTGGTTAATAAATAGTTTAAGGAAAACAAAACATGGTTTTCATAGCTATTGACAAATAAAACACTGCAAAATGGGTTGCCCCCTTTCCTCTGATGCCTCTAAATAAACCGAAATGCGGTCAAAAGTGACCTAATTAGCAAATAGAGTCCCCTGGACTTGCAGCGGCGGCAGAAGAATGGCTTTAACACAGAATTGGTGCATCGTGTCTGAACACAAAGCAAACCACAGTTTTTAAATTACGCATTTAAAAAATGTAGAAGCCCCACGTATCATTTCCCGCCCGCTTCACAGTGAACCACTACTTTATGTCGGCCTATTGGGTAAAATCCCAATGGAATACATTTACAGGACTGTCTCAGAAAATTAGAATATCGTGAGAAAGTATACTAGTAGGCTATTCAACTAATCACTTGAATCGTCTAATTAACTCGAAACACCTGCAAGGGTTTCCTGAGCCTTGAAAAACACTCAGCTTGGTTCAGTAAACTAAATCACAAGTATGGGGAAGACTGCTGATCTGACTGCTGTCCAGAAGACCATCATTGACACCCTCCATCAGGAGGGTAAGACACAAAAAGAAATTTCTCAAAGAGCAGGCTGTTCACAGAGTGCAGTTTCAAAGCACATTCACAAAAAGTGTGTTGGAAGGGGGAAATGTGGCAGGAAACGCTGCACAACCAAGATCTGGCACCTGCCCACAGTGCCAAAACCACCAGTAACTGGTGTACTGACCATGGCATTACTGTCCTTGATTGGCCTGCCAATTCCCCTGACCTGAACCCCATCGAGAATTTGTGGGGTATTGTGAAGAAGAAGCTGAAAGACACCAGACCCAACAATGCAAATGAGCTAAAGGCCGCTATTGAAGCATCCTGGGCATCCATAACACCTCAGCAATGCCACAGGCTGATTGCCTCCATGCCACGCCGCATTGATGCAGTAATCTGTGCAAAAGGATTCCCAACCAAGTACTGAGTGCATTAATGGACATTTTCAAATGTTTTATTTTGTTTTGCTGTTATAATTTTTTTTTTACTTGGTCTGAGGAAATATTCTAATATTTTGAGATAGGATTTTTGAGTTTTCTTCAGCTGTACGCCATAATCAGCGATATTAAAACAATAAAAGGCTTGCGATATTTCAGTTGATTTGTAATGAATCCAGAATGTATGACATTTCATGTTTTTTAATTGCATTACAGAAAATAAAGAACTTTATCACAATATTCTAATTTTCTGAGACAGTCCTGTAGGCTTGTGGTTGGAGCGTGACAACGTGTGGAAAAGTTCAAGGGGTGTGGATACTTTTGCAAGTCCCTGCAATCCACTATATGTTTTTATGTTTAGGCACATTTTGGATCCTTTTCTTCGTTAAGTTCTCCTCCAGACTAGGGCCGGACGATGGTTCAATAACAACACATATCGATGGATAGACGTGCGGTGCGATTTAAAAAAAAGTTCAGCAGAAGGACAGTTTTCCTTCCTTTAGCACTCCAGCCCAACATGTAGGTTAACACTAGTCATTAAATCCTCCCAACCAATCACAAACGCAGACCCTTTTTCATCTTTTTAAAACTTGCAGTTTAGTAGAAAGTTGGTTGAATCCAGTATTTGCCAGGGCTCCACTTAGATATATGTTTTCAATTCCTTGGTAATTATCGCCATCGATCAATATGATTTCTATTTTATCGATATGCTGTCTTTCTAAATGGTCCAGCCCTACTCCAGACCACCGCCACCTCCTGAAAGGTCCGGTTTCACTGACGTCCAACGTTGTTCCTGTGTTCCTTGTCGTCTCCCAGTGTGCCTGCGGTGTTTGCTAATGGCGTGGACGACAGGAGTAAGTCACAGCTGGTTAAGATCATCCTTCTGTTGTTTCACATCAGCGTGTTCGCGCGCCTGCCTGCCTGCCTGCCGGCCCGCCGGCCTTTTGTTCCGCGGTGAACAAGAGACCTGCTGTTTGTTCGCTGCAGCTGCTGGCCTCTCATGGATCGTTCTGGAAACGAGGTACCGGAGCGTCCAGCTGGGCTGCGTGGGGTCAGGTGAGGGCTGTGGGAGTGGGCTGGGAGTGTGGGGTCAGCTCATGACTGATAGCAGGATCCTATTCTGTCTTCTCCTGCTACTGGCAAATGTGGTGCCAGCATGTTGCCCTGTGGTAAATAGAATATTTGGTCTTTTCTGTTTCTGTTCAGGTTTTTTTTTTCTTTTTTAAGGGAGTAAGGATAGAAATGATGCAAGTTCCCAAACAGAGATGGATCGCTTTGTGCTTCTGGCCAAAATATGTGTTGTTGTGTTTATAGCAACGGAGGAGCTGGTCTGTAGATAAGTATTTATCTGGAGATGAGAGCCCGTGGTGCCGGCTGTGTTCTTTTTATGTCTCCTTTATCGGTGCTTGTGAGCCCGCACTCATGTCGCAGCATATATGGGGTCTATTTTAAAACCAAGAAGGAAACCTATTTAGGGTCGAATTATCAGAGGTGACCCGATCAGAATGCGCGGGTTGATTTCTGATCTGCGGGTTTTGTAACTCGCTGAGCTGCCCTTATGTAGTCCAGCAGATCAGATTTCTCTTTAAGAATGATTATGTAAGAAGTAACAAGAGCGGTATTCAAAATGTTTTTTTTTCCCACCCTTTGTGGCATAAAGGCTCATTATTCATGCATCCTGGACAGCAGTCCCTCTAAAACAAGGTTATACTACCGTTTTAAAATCGACAGATAATCAAGGAGTGGATTTAAAACAAAAATCTCTAGCATCTTAAGTAGAAATGTAGCAATTAGCATAGATAGCATTAATTAAACGGCAGTCCCAGAAGAATGAATTTTTACCTTTACTAGACTTCCAAAAGGCTGCCCTCATGTCCAAATCCAGCATCTTCAATCAGAGACGGAGGTTAAACTCTCTAAAGATAACAGTCGGTTTGGCTTTACTTATTTAGCCTTCCTGTTATCTGCTCAACGTCTCTCTCTCTCTCTCTCTCTCTCTCACTCACGTACCCTGAGGGAACTGCAGACCTGTCTCACAACTTTATTCGTCCTGAAGTTGTTCCTTCTTAAAAACCTTAGTATGCCTCGATGTCTGGCCCACGTTGAGGTGTAATGTTCTTAAAGATTATGGTGGGCCAGGGGGCCATAAAAAGGTTTTCATTTAGACGTGCAGAGACTCCGAAGGTGACGGGACCGCCGGTCACAGAACAGTTGGCCGGAGGACGTGCCGTCAAACGCTGACGAGGCAGAAAGTCGTTCAAGGTTTTCAGGACCTGCAGGTGCATTTAAATGCCGGTGGTGCGGTGAGTGCAGAAATGACACAGCGCTGTCAGGCAAAGCCCAGACCTAACCAGGATTTCTCTTAAGCTCTTCACTTCCAAGCTCGCAGGCTGATTTGCCTGCGTTGCAGACTCTGAGGTGTGGCGTTATTAACTCGTGTCGCTTTTTTCCCTTGGAAATTCAAAGCGAAACCGGCAGACTGGCTGGTGGGGGGGGGCAGCTCAGGGCGGGGGAACAGCAGGCAGATGGGAGTGTTGTGGCATTAGTAAGAAGTCGCTTGTGCTGTCAGGAGAGTAAAAACTTTCGCCCCCGAGCTCTGACTCATTAACCGCAGCCCTGCTCTCCAGTGAAGTACGTTGCACGCACCCTTTGATTTGGGAGCGGTTAAGCTGACTAGCAGGATTGTTTTGGTGCCTTAAGAAAAGACAGAACCGAGCAACGGTCGAACGTCAAGGAGAAACCGTGTCTCTGGTTACGCAAACATTAACCTTATTATATCATAACTTTCACCTTGCTTTTCAGTTTCCGTAACGCGGAGTCAATGAGGGGTTCTTTGCCTCCGGTTCTGTTGCATAATGCTCCCTGTGTTCCTGTTCTCTTACAGAGGCTCTCCTGATGATTGCTCAACCTAATAATAAAGAGGTGTTGTCCTGATTGCTGTTGGTCCAGCTCTGCTTATCTTTAAGCAAGGTAAGCTTGACCTCCTTACCTTACAGGAAGGGTTTTTCTGGTTATTTGAGGCTATGTAATAAGCACCGGTCCTCTGTTAGCAGTGTTACAGTTTTTGATTAGAGTCCTGTATTTATTTATTTATTTTTAGATGTCAACCATGACTGAAAGCAGGATGGATGGGCCTCACAGTACGAGCCGAGAGAAAACGTACAAGAAGGTAAAGTCAACCAGAGCCTCGCTGTGTTTTGTTTTATTTTGTTATTCTGGTAATTAACGAGTCCAAACCAGGTCTACGTCTGAGTTACTTGAGTGGGTTAAAATGTTCTTGTGCTGCAGCACATAGTGTCCTGACCCCTGTTAGGGCCGGCTGCCAGAGACCGGTCAAGTGCTGGTCCCGCTTGTTTTCTTTGACGTCACGACATGTGCAGCATTTAGAAAGACGTAACCATAAAGTCTCCTGCAGCGCGCCAACCACCTTTGGTTTGGTTTGGACTCAAAGGCTGAATTTAATTTTAATGGTGACCGCCCACTTAACAGGAACACAGGAATAATTCTTTTTTCAGCTCATAAGAGCTAATTTTAGTCGGATTTGTCGTTGTTTACATTTATTTGCATATTCTTGTTGTACTACAAAACCGTTTTATTCAATTCAGTTTATTTATATGCCGGCGGTTTGCAACAATGGCCGACTAAAAGCAGGTTACAGACACCCATCCAATTTATATCCACAAATACTCTTTAGCACACACATACAAATTAGGGATCATTTGGTCTTGGTCGTCTTTAGTCTGTCTCACACTAAAACAGAACAGTGACACGGTAATAACTAATTAATAACACAGCCATGTTAATTAATAGCACACACACATTAATAACACAGCATAATGTTCTCCATACATGGGAACATTATCTCATCTGTGAATCACTGTGGTGGTAGTAGCATGGTTAGGGCCTGGATAAATAGATGCAGGCTAATTTAGGGGCAGCGCTTATAAATGTGTAAAAAAAAAAAAAAAAAGAAGAGCTTTTTATACATCTGTTATTAAACTCCAGCTGTTAACACTTTGTAAAACCAGCATTTGCAAACAGGACAGCCTTTTCCTCCACGATTTACCAAGACTGAAAGGAAACTCTCACCCTTCCTTGTAAATCGTCTAGATTACGCAGAGTGCTGGGTCCTGTTCCGCTCACCACGCAGGTTTTCTGTAGTATTTACTGTAGCTCTGAGAAATGGGAAGGACATGGAGTAAGGTCGATTTTTGTGACTTGCAAACAGTTTCTGTTCCCAGTTTCTGATCATTTTAGATAACTTCTAAAAGTGATGAGGTTCATGATGGCATGAACTCTGAAAAGGCCTCAGATCCTCCACCATACTTAACAGAGAGCATAAGGGGCTTTTCCCACTTATTCATACTTAGTTTCACTCCATGCCCAACTGAAGTTTTTGTTGCAGTAAAGCTGATACTGTTACTTTCATCGGATAGAAGCGCATAGTAATATTTTTAATGGTTTTTATGGAGAGTTGGCGACCCTAAGATGCCGCCTATTCACAATGAGCTTTTTTTTTTACCACCCTTCCTCCAACATTTAAAGCTGCTGTGTTTGAGGTCTTGCTCTTACTGTAGGTACTGGAAAGCTTAGGGCTGTAGTTATTTCCCTGACTCAACAAACCTCTACCTGATGTTAACGACACGCTCTCTTGTCTTTCCCATTTTGAAGAGCAACTAAGAGAAACTTGCCTGTTTTTTTTCTATTTATACTCCAGGAAAATCTGAAATATATTTCTAATAAAAGGTTTACACTTAACCAAGTAAAGTATTGCTAATGAAACCCTTTAGTCACATTGATTTTAAAGGCGTTGTTGAGGATACCAGTAACTGCAGCACAAGTGGTCCTTATTATTTCCTAAAATGATTGACTTATTTTAAGGCTTTGTATGCATCTTTACCAAGCGTGGCAGCAGATTTGGAGCGTGCTGCAGATATCTGAAGGGCAGCAGCAGCAGGGTTATGTTTTAATCCATCCTATTCTGGCGTTCTAAACCCAAATAAATGTGCTGTTTTCCTCGCTCCATTTTCCCGTCAAGACCACGTCGTCGGCCTTGAAGGGAGCCATTCAGCTGGGCATCGGCTACACAGTGGGCAACCTCACCTCAAAGCCGGACAGAGACGTTCTTATGCAAGACTTCTACGTGGTGGAGAGCGTCTTCCTCCCCAGGTCAGTGGCGCATCTTGTAATGTACGCAGCCTCCAAATGTTGCTTGTTTTGCGTAATTGCTGATTACGGAATAACAGCCCGAGTTTCATAAAACATCAAGGTTATTTCACAGCGGGGAGGTTGTGATTCATTAAAAAAAATAAACAGATTACATGTAGGTGGAAACAGGCTGTGTAAGTTGACTAATGTCTGCAGATTTGTTGTGCTGTGTTTTCTATTAATAATAGATTTTTTTCGTCTGGGTCAACGCTACAAACAATAAAGAAGTAATCTTGGCCAATGGGAAAAACTGCAACCAGAGCCTCTCCATCATCATTTCTCAGCAGGCAGCTCTCCTTGCCTGAGTCATGATGCAGGGATGTTACTATTCCTGTGGATTATCCTTCCTAGAGCTGTGAAATCAGCTTACTGCATGCCTCTTGCTGCCGCAGCGCTCTGCAGGCCTCAGCGTGTGGCCTCCCCATCTTCTCAGGCTGTCTTCACAATTACGTCATCAGCTTAGAGAACCACTTGATGATGATCTGAAGCTCAAATGGGAGTTCTTTGGGAGTGGGATCTTCCCATCCATCGTCACGCAGCTGGAGCTCTCACACGCTCTAGGACACTTCAAGGCTTTCCTTTCATTTCGTGACTCGCCCAGATGTGGACATAGTCCCGCTGCGTAACTCAAGGGCTCTTCATCGTTCTCAAGGACGTTCTCCCTCCGTGTTGTCAGGCGGGTTCTGTTTAAGTGCTTACCTGATGGTACGGATCAGACGGGTGTCATTTGAAAAGGTCTTTTTTGTATTTGCTGAGGCTATCTTTGTCCGATTTAAACTTTGCTCTGTGATCTGAAAGATTTCGCTGGGAAACAAAAAGAGCAAATCCAAAATAGCTCTGCTCATGGGGAAAAACGCTCTGTCGGTTTTTCATTCCAAACAGCCCTGTGCCGTATGAATGTTGCGTATATCAATATTATTATGATATATATTATTCTGACCCATATATAGCTCGTTAGAGGATTATTACTTTTTGTTTAGGCATCTGGTTGGAGCTCTGTTTACTTTTCATTCCTAGTTTTCCTGAGCGGGCAAAGTAATTTTGTCCTTCATTCAAACTGGACTTTGAATTTTAAATCTGTCCAAAAGCTAATCTGTGCTCAATGCTCAGTTTCAGAGCTGCCTGAGAAATAAATACCCCAAGGAGGAATAATAGCGTTGCAGGCTATTCTTTAGTTGTCAATGTGGAAGATTCATATTAGCCACGCCAAAATCAGCTGTACTCAGTGTGTGTTGTCGCACACATTTTTCAGCTGAGGTTGTGTCTGACCCCCCCCCCCCAGGTATCAGAAGGGGATCGAGTGTCCTATCAGGAAGTACTTTGCGGTCTTGGCTCTGAGATGCAACACCAGGATATGCAAACTCACTATGGTCTATGCAAACCTGTTCCTGGCACGCACCCGTCTCCTGTTTCTGAGCAACAGCCAAACGTTGCTGCTGTTGCTGCAGCGGCATCTGGCTGGGAGTCCCAAGTATAAAACCATCAGTGCGCTCTAAAAAAAAGTTGTCTCCGGCTTTTCTTTGAAATGTAAAGGCTAAAGGCTGGGAAGGAAGAAAATTACACAAGACACAATAAACTAAGCAATCAGCAGAAGGGGGAATCGACTGTTCTACATCTAGTCCCAGACATGATCGCTCTCTTTTTATTCTCTGAGCGGTTCCTGTTTGTGAAAACATAGAAACAATTCTTTTGTTTCTGAAAGATTATCCTGAGAGGAAGGTTAAGGGATCTGCTCTGAAGCGTTTTTTGTTTTTTTTCTTTATCTGCCTCGCTCTCTGTCAGCGCTCCCTCTCTTCCTCGTCTTCCTGTTTTTCTCTGGAGGTTTATCTGCTGCCGTTTGCCCCGTCAGTCTAGTTTTCACACTCGCACGCCGACTCCACTCTCCTTCTCTGATTCAGCTCGCCGTCATCTCCAGCCGGCTCTGCGATCAGATTCAATCAAACGTTTCCATGTGCTGTTTGCTCTGCCCAATTTTCCGTGACAGGTGAACGCCGCCGGCCTGCAGCGGCGAACAAAAGCAGTCAAATGACTGCGTGGCGTTGTGTTTCAGGGCACCGGCCCAACCGTTGCCCCGGCCCACCACCAAAAAAACAATAGCCTTGTTACCCGGCTCGTCGTTTAAGAACCCGGATTTAGAGTGGCTCTGGAAAACTGAATCTTTATTAACCTACTTCCACGCTTAGGATCTACAAAACCGGTCCCAGTGAGTTTCCCTCGACTCGCTCTCGCCGTATAGACGTGCTGGTTCTTGTGTTGTGGTCTCTCCCCTGGAATGAAAGTGAGCTTGGGAACCAAACGGGGCCAGCCTTTGTCAAAGCCTGTCTGAGAATGTCCCGCAGTCCAGCCAAGGCTGAAAAAAAAATGCAGGTTATTGTGTTGTCTTAGGGATTTTTTTTTGCAGGTCCTTCTTTTTGCTCTGAGGAAAGGTGCGTGTGCTGCTTATTGTTGTTTAGGTCCAGTAATCAGAGCCATCTTCAGCCTTCAGGCCAACAACTCCACACCGGCCTTTTTTGTCACGCCGGCTCTGCTGAATCCAGGTCGTTGTAGACGGCGGTACTGAACTCTTCCTCAAGTCCGCTTTAGCCGTCTCTGCTCCAGCCCACTTAATCCATGTGATTATCAGTCGATATACCAGATGTCCAATCGTAAGGATGAGATTGTCGTTTATTGTGACTTTATAGGGATAATGTATCTTAAGTACCTTTCTTTTGCTTTTTTTCCTCCTCCTGAACCTGGTTTCGTCACCACGTTCCAGTGAGGGAAGCAACCTGACTCCTGCTCATCACTATCCAGACTTCCGCTTCAAGACCTACGCCCCACTGGCTTTCCGCTACTTCAGAGACCTGTTTGGCATCAAACCCGACGACTATCTGGTAAGACCCAAAATCTCTCAGAGATGTGGTGGACCAAGGCAAAGTGGGGGATGGTTACATATTTTTTACATATTTTCTACAACTCCAAATTAGAAAAGTGTGACTTGTAGACCAATTAGGTCTCTACCAGCTTTGCACGTTTAGGAAATGGGAATTTTACCCGTTCTTCTTTGCAAAATAGCGCAGGCTCAGTCCGATTGGATTGGAGAGTGTCTGTGAACATTGCTTTTCAAGTCTTGCCACAGATTAAGGCCACTTAATCACATAAATAAACTTTGAACCAAACCATTCTAGCTCAGGCGGCATCTTTAGGGCCCTCGTGAACCTTTTCCCCAGTCTCAACTCTTTTGGAGCCTCTGACAGGTTTTCCTTTAAGACTGTATTTTGCTTCATTCATCTTCCTGAAAGCATCCCCACATCATAATGCTGCCACCACCATGTTTCACTGTAATGAGGTGGTAATTGTGTTACTTCTGTGGACAGTTGGTTACAAATGATTTAATTAAGGAGTATCAGAGTGAAATGGAGCTAAATGCAAACCCATAGCCCTGTTTTATTTACAAAGAATCCTCCCACTGGGCTATTTTGTTGTTGTCGTTGCTTTGTCACGTGAAAAACTGTTTCAAGGGTTCGAGTGTTCAAATGCATTTGCAAGGCGCTGTATAACCTCTGTAAAACCAAAAGAAACCGATTAAACATTTTTTATAGCCGAGCTTTATGAACCTGGACTTTGGCTGCTTAGGGCAGCTAGGGATATTTTAGCTGATGTGAATAAAAGTTCAGATTGTATTATCTAAACTAATCAGGCTTGACTTTCTGTCACATGTTTGGTCTTCTTTTATAGAAACTTCACATATAAGCAGCCTTCAGCTTTGCGGGCTTCTCATCTAAATCTGATTTTGGTCCATTTGTTTCCATCCAAATCGGTTTTGAAACAATAGAGAAAGCTTACTGCCAGCGTAACTGTGACAAGGCTCCACGATGTTGGAGTGCCGTCCCACACGCTGTGGAAGGTTGCAGACGAGCGAGGTGAAAACCCAGCAGTTAACGATGACAGCTATACGTCAGAAAAATGCTAAATGAAACCAGTTCATTCTTTGTGTTTCCCAGCTAAACTTTCTCTGTTTGTTGGACGTCTTCTCATTTAATATCTCTTCTATTGTGTCAATTGAATTAACGTTAATTAGTAATAATAATGACTCGCTGTGCCGTCTGTGCAAACCCGTCTCAGCGTACACGCCGATTGATTTAACTTTTGTGAACCCTTTTAAATCTCCTCCATTTTTGCAACATTAACTGATTTTCTCTTTAAAAAGTGACCAAGAGAGGCTCATAGTCCACAAAACTGAGGCAGATTGGGATTATTTGACAGCAGTAAATGAGATGTTCAGGTGCAGCGCTGGCTACTGATAAATGTTATCATTGTTGTCTATTTTCACTGTACCCCACTTCTCTGTGCGTTCCCCACCAGAACGCATCACTGACATTCCTCTTAGGATGTGAGTCGCAGCAAAGCAAAACCTTTATTTCGCTGAAATAAGTTCAGCGCTCACAGACATTGGTTAATTGTGAGCAACTCAGTCATAATCCAAAATGGTGGAACGGGATATTTCTCTTTAGTATTTGAGAAATATTCTGAATTCATTGTTTAATTATAATGTGAAGGCCAGATGCTGAAAGCAGATCCAACCGTGATGCCACCACTGATGCATTTCATAGACGGGTGGGAAACAACACAGTCATCGTTTGGCCAAAGTGCTCTCTTTCTTTAAATCTTTCTTCCTTACAGACTGACAACATATGAGCCGAGCAGTATGGAAACCTTCATAACTTACTGGGCAGCAACTGTTTTGTTAGTTTAATCACGTTTATGCTCCTAAAATCTGTCCGTGTGAAATGGAGCAAGAATCTGCAGAACCCCTCCTGTTTTGGAGCTCCTTTCTGCTTTGTTCTCAGAACCAAATTAGATTTTGTGTGATGTTATGACTTTATCCTGTTATGACGCCGTTTCCCTATTTCCCATCTGCCTCCAGGCCCTTCCCTAAACCCAGCCAGCTGTATTCTTGTTTTTGAACTGCAGGCATTATTTCTGCGCCAGCGACAAAAGACAAAAGAAGTGTAACTTCAAGGCAAAAGAGCGAGGATGTCATTAAGGCGCGTAGAGAGGCCGCTGCAGTTAGTTGGGGCTTCAGGTGGCGATGGATTAATTCGGGCGGAGGCTACGCAGCAGAGTCTAATTAAAGCAGAGAATACGAGCGCGTGTAAATGCGATAAACTTTCACACGGGTTTGTGCCAGCCATTCAATGTGACCGCAGACGGTCGTCGGTTGTCTCTGGGGGAGAGGGAGCAGATGTGTGTTTCTCATCTCCTCCGAACATGTTGCTCTCATAACGCACCGATTACCATCCGACACTCAGTCTGCTGCTCTCGCAGGCTGCCGTTCACTTCTTCACTTCTGGATTATAGTTTACCATTTAGGTATAGGTTTGTGACAGGGCCTGTGATGGACTGGCGACCTGTCCAGGTGTAACACGCCTCTCGCTCAGTGACCTCTGGGGAGAGGCACCAGCCCCCCCTGCGACCCTGCACAGATAAGCAGCTTTAGATGGATGGATGGATGGATGGATGGATGGATGGATGGATGGATGGATGGATGGATGGAATGTCTCATTACACCCAACTGAAAAGATAACATACATGTTTGCGGTCTTTATTAAGCATAATTTGGAAAAGCTGTAATTGCTGCTCGATTAAGTTTCTTTCAGTTTACAGTTCTTTTTTTTTCTTTTTTTTTGACATTTTTTCTTTTTATTTTGTGAGAGCATTACAATACAGTGATAGTTACTTTCAGGGAACATACAATGTTGTTACTGCCACTCACAATTATTTTTTGTATGTACAAGATTATACAAACTTAAATCAGTTTACAGTTCATCATTCTGATGGATGGATTCTTTAACTTTCCTTTCGGCAAACTTTCTCACATAAAACGAGACGTGAGGGGATTTCTGTATTTTTGTAAGTATTCAGAATCTCCCCCCGTAAAGTAACGCTTTAGTTAAAGATTTTAAGAGAAATCAACACCTGGTAATCATAAAATAAAAATCTATTATTGATCAAACTGTGCAGGAATATCTACTGACTAAAAGCAAAATAAACCCAAAACAAGGACTAATGCTATTCTGAACCCCACAGATTAAATAGCTTACCTAGGTAAAGATCTTTCTTATATAGGAACATTTTTGACCAATCTGTATAATCTGACCCAATCTGTATAATATGATTGAACTTAACTTTGTAAAGTGCCTTGAGATGACATGTTTCATGAATTGGCGCTATATAAATAAAATTTAATTGAATTGAATTGAATCTATCAAGAGGTTTTTATCGTCTCAGGATCCTGGGAAAAGTTTTTTTTTTTTTACAGCCTAATTTTGATTCTGGTCTCTACTGTAATCAGAGAGTGGGGAGTAAAAACGGCAGAATGACCTCAAGGTCCCAAAACCACCCGAACCCGTCAGCTTTCATCAGCAGAACCACGGCTAAACGAAGAATCGAGTGCTTTACTTTGAGATAACAGCCCGATTTCGGACCGCTCACTGAACCCCCTGGACTTGGGCTCATGCAGCTTTAACACCACCTTGCTGTAGCAGGAGCTGGATGACTAGTCTGCAGAGAGGGCAAAAGACAGCAGCCAAATATAAAGAGAGTCTTTAAGGTAGCATTTCGCCAGAATGCTCTGGACCTCAAACTATGACAATGATTCATCTTCCAGCACAAGAATGAGCCAGAGAAGAGAGTCTGATAACAAAGCCGTGGCTTCAGGAGCAGTGAAGGATATTCAGTGGTCCAGCCAGAGCCTGGGCTTAAACACAACTCAACATGTCTGGAGAGATTAAAAAATGGCCGTCTACCAATGCTGCTAATCCAGCCTGACTGAACTTGACAGGACCTGAAGATGAGGATGGTAGAAAATACCCCAAAACAGTCGTTCCAAGCTTGTAGAGACCAGAAGACAAGGGTGTGATTGCTCATATGAATATATATGTGATTTATTTGGGTTTTTTAATCAAATAAAATAGTTTCATTATGTGAAGATTTGTTTTGAAAAAAATGTAAAATGTGGAAAAAATGAAGCACTAGTTGTGTTTTCCAGATTATAAGACTGAATCATTTTAAAGCAGACACTCAGACAAAACGTGACAATGTGGCAAGACGGGGAAATTGTGGGACATCACCTGCGCAGCGTAAGAGGATCCTTCGCCTATGCTCCAATGAGGACATTTTGAAAGGATCCGGATGAAAGCGGTTTTGTAGATGAAAGGTCAAATCTAAGGTGTTCGTGTGCTCTACATAATGTACAAAAAGTCTATTTTACAATTCATAAAGAAGATGAAAATTTTTTTGTGAATGCTTTTGAGTGAGATTTTACATCTGTTATCGTTTTTGGATCTCAGTCGTGTTATATAAAGGGGGAAAAAATGAAGGCATGAAAAACATTTGTAGCATTTTCTTTCCATGACTTTCGTTTATGTAACGGATGATGCCCCTGAGAGAGTTACTGGTTCGGTGGCGCCCTGCTCGGTGGTGGCTGCAGTGGCTACTGAGAACATTGGAGATTTAAATAAGACTGACTGAGAGGGAAAAAAAAAAAAAATGAAAATCTATTATTTAGTTACGCTCAGTATCAAAAAAGTGTTATTACTGTTCATTTCTTGTAGTTTTTTTTTTTACAAAACATACATGCGTAACGTTTTTTTTCATATAAACATTTACAGTGTTTCCTTTTTTTCTGAGAGTTTAGTCTTCTTGTTTAGAGTGGCTCTAGTGTGATTACACTGGAGACGAAGCTGTTCCCTGTTATGTGTGACACGTTAAATGGGTCTGGTTCTGTTTTTCCCGTCCTCAGTACTCACTCGTAAATGAGCCTCTGATTGAGCTGGCCAACCCGGGCGCCAGCGGCTCGCTCTTCTACCTGACCAGCGATGATGAGTTCATCATCAAAACGGTCCAGCACAAAGAAGCCAAGTTTCTGCAGAGGCTGCTACCTGGATACTACATGGTGAGGAACAGTGCTCTTTATTCTGTTTTACACTGGGAGACAATCTCCTAATTACCAAGATTTAAATAATAAATAGTGAGGAACAAAAAAAAATATAATTAACTATTTGGATGCCATTTATTTCCTGGTAACATCATTTAAGTGAATTAAAAAATATTTATTTTTTCTATCTATCTATCTATCTATCTATCTATCTATCTATCTATCTATCTATCTATCTATCTATCTATCTATCTATCTATCTATCTATCTATCTATCTATCTATCTATCTATCTATCTATCTAGATAGATAGATAGATAGATAGATAGATAGATAGCAGTGAATGGGTTGAGTTGATGGTGAGTTTAGCAGACTGGCAGCATCAGAGGTTGCTGTGAGCAGGTGAACTCTATTTACACCCTGGAAGGATGGGACCTTTCCACAGTTTTATATCTGGAATGCAGAAATAATTTTTTGCCAACACATCCTTGTGTTTCCACAGTGACAAAGTCCTTTTTTTTTATCTTAAAGCTCTTATTGTCTATTTTCCCCCCTTTCCCCCCCCCCCTCTTAAACACTTTATATACACTGTGGAATAATTATGCTATGTCAATCCCTAAAATAAAATTAAAAAAATTAATTTATTTTTGCGGAAAGACTATGATCATATCAGAAAACATGGCTGCACATTTTCCATAATGAAACTAAACTCAAATAGCCAGGCAAGCACTGAAGACACGTTTGTTTTGAAGGAGGCTTTTAATCCATGTGTAAACTTATCTGAGCACCTGAAAGCTCTAAAAAAAGAAAAGTTCTGAAAAAAAAAGCCCAAAACAAAACCCCAACAATAAGCAGAACCGATCTGTATCATAAAAAATGCCACGCTTGAAAAAGCGAAGAAAATCTTGTGCTATGAAAATAAACTGGAAGGCGTTATAGGACTATTGATATGATTTCTAATGTAATACAGCTGCCATAGAGCAGGTACCAACATCTTCCCACTTTGTCTCCTAAATGTATGTTAGATCTGAATGTGAACCACATACTCTGTTTAAATCCACAGAACCTGAACCAGAATCCACGCACGCTGCTGCCCAAGTTTTACGGCTTATATTGCATCCAGACGGGGGGTTTCAACATCCGGCTGGTGGTGATGAACAATGTGCTTCCTCGCTCTGTCAAGATGCACTACAAATATGACCTGAAGGGCTCCACCTACAAGAGGCGAGCATCCAGGAAGGAGAGGGAGAAACCCCGGCCCACGTACAAGGATCTGGACTTTCAGGACATGCACGAGGAGGGGCTTTACTTTGACACCGAGACGTACAACAACCTGATGAAGACCCTGCAGAGAGACTGTCGGGTAGGTGGTGGTTTCTCAGCGCGTTTGTAGAAGAGCGACGATATTAATATCAAGGACCCCTATGAACGAAGTGGGTCAAACCAAAATGTAATTTTCTATTTACAATCCATGAACCACACCTGAAGGGGGGATAAAACTAAAGATAAAGGACACTTTCTATACACAGACGTATTTAATAACCTAAATCAGATCCATGGACTTACAGTTTCTCTCATTTTTACATACAGTGAAAGCTATTAAGTTTTGTCTCTAAAGAGTGAAACATTTCTTCACGGCTGCTGATCAAACCACAGCTCTGCCTTTCAAAACTGGGGGAGCTGCCCGGTCCTAAAAACTGAATTAATATCCAACCTATTAAAAATTATTTCACTGCGATTGAAAGTCCTTATCGTCGTTCCCGCCATGGCTGAGGCAAAAACTTCCTCATGAAGCCCTAGATTTGAACTCTGTAAGGCAAACTTTGGAGCAGATCAGACAGTTTAGTCTCCCACTGTTTCTGACACACACCCGTAACACTGCGGTCCCTTACCTGTGGCTTATTTTATTAGTTCAAGCTGATGTATGATCCAGATATTCATCCCAGTGGATTATTTCATCCATAAAAATATTCAAGTCATTCTTCCATATGCAATAGTACAAAAAACATTATTCGTATTGTTTGCTTTATTTACATCTTGGTTTATAATGATTTATTTACTTTTTTATTCCTTACAGTTTCTCGCAGATTTCTTTAAAGTGTATAATGTCGCAAACAAGACGTGGGACGGGGGGTTGAAGGCGGGGTTTCTCTCCTTCAGAAATTTCTAGATCGGTTGAAAAACATCACGTTCCAATTACAGCCGGGCGGGGACGGAGTAGGGCGGGAAAAACTGAGTAGTGTCGCTGGAAAAGGGGCTTATACCTCTTGACCATGATAGCAGTAAAATGAAAAGATATTGTAAAACAGCAAGTCACTAGTTTTTGTGCTGTGATATTCCTACACTAAAGTAAATAGCCTTTTGGGACAGCTTTATTGGGGATGATGGTTATGGCATACAGTAAACAATTTAAGTAGTTTTAACTCCTATCCTTGTCAGACTGTTTAAATGGCTACAAGGTGTAATATCCTGGTTGCCAGGGTATGTAAATGTGGACAAGCCAAAGACCAGGAAAAAAGACTTCCTAGCATTTTTTGCAGAGCTGGACTAACTTGACACTCCTGGCTTGACAGTCTTGCTTGAGTTTTAAGGTTACATAACTCCGATCTCTGATTTTATTTTGAAACTGTGTTGTCATTTTGGATCAGTCAGAGATTGTTTTCCTGGAACTGTTGCTTTCCCACCTCTTAATTCCAACAGTGGCTCCTTTTACAAGCTTTTGGAGTCTTGTGATGTCAAGGTTGAGGGAGATTTCTGTAGATTCAAACAACCTTTATGCCGCTTCCTACCTTGTATGCTAAATTTCCCGAAGGTTCCCTGTTTTTGTTTTTGAATGTTTTCTTAAGCAGGCTGTGACCAGAATTACATCCTCCACTTTTGCAGTTATTGCTTTGTAAATGTTTAACCTAACAGCACAAAGAAGCAGGCGTGCTTTGCCCCAAACTTTAACAAACTATTTAGTTTGGGATTAACGCAAAAGCGTCACAAAACTGTATAAAACCTTTTTCGCTGCATTTTAATCATATGTTACGCTAAAGCTTTACCTGGCAACAGGAGCTATGTCATTCATTAACAACAACAACATCAGCGTTAGGAAGCTAGCTTGTTAGCTTGCTAGCAGGTTTGACTTTAACATGACCGCTGCTGTCCTTAGTGCTGGCTGTTGCTGAACTAGTTAAAGCAAGATACGGCCTTTTTGAATCTATATTAAGCAATGTGGCATGTGTATTTTTTCCTGAAAACAACTAAAATGTTTTGTTCATTGTCAGTGACTACCTCAGGGTTAAGAAGATCAGTTCGCTAGTGGTTTTAGCGCTGTTGCTGAACAAGCTAAAGCTCGGTACACACTTAAACTTTCTCCATCCCAAGTTTTACAATTCTTTAAAGCTTTTACTAAGTTGACATGTTGATTTATGTTGCAACCCATATTTATCGGCCTTCCAACATTTGAAAAGAATAACATTTGATCGAATTAGCATCTTCAGTTCTAATCTAAATGACTTAGATTGCAGTTGTAATCAAAATAAAGTTGATAATTTAATTACAACTTAACCATAATTGATCATTACATTTACTAACAATTAACTTAAATTTTAATTCATTTTAGCAGGTAATATTTCTAGTGTCTATTTACAGTGTACAAACATGTCGCTTGTTTTTTAGTAGGAACTGTTGGAGCCTTGGCTCTGTGCAGTGTGTTATTGTCAGGGCTTCCTGAGCTTGCCTCCTAAACGGGAAGCAAAGTGCCCTCTAAGCAGAATCTCAGTCCATTTTCATGAGTAAGCAGCTAACCCCGTCACCCCAGAGGGGACCTACACACAGAGGAAGGCCTGTCAGAAGCTGAGCAACAGAGGGGTGAAGGGCGTGGAGGGAATCAAAGAGGTTTTTTAATAAGAGATCAGGATCAATTCCAGCTGTACTTCCAGAGCTTAGATATTCAACTAAGTAATGCAGGAGGTCAAAGTTGAGCTGGAGCCAGACCGATAACAAGAAAATGACATATTCACATTTCTTTTACACGGGACACTTGTAGGAAAATTCCAGCTGTGCTGTCTCCTTTTTAAGTTTCCATCACTTTGCAGCTCCCCTGACGGTCCACAAATGCCAAAACAGCATTAGGCATTAATAAGTAATGTTGAACTCGCAGAGAGAGCAAAACAGAGAAAGCTAATGGCAAGGGGAGTTTATGTTGGTACTACTGGTGTCATGGCAATTATAACTAGTGCTGATGATACCGAGGTGTTTAGGGAACTTCACTCCCAGCATCCCTGACACCGTCCCCATCTTTTGGCCCCCCTCTGAGCCGTGTGACCCTGGGAGAACAACGCCTGAGAGTATGAATACAGTACATCTGAGAAGTAGTCTGTTTATTGTAAGAACATTCTTAAATAATAAAAACTTTTGTTAGTTTTTCTTTTCAATAAAGACTTCATTATATAATGAATCAATTGAAGTTTTCAGAATTCCTACTTTCTGTGAGCAGTCATTGACCATATTGGGAGCCGAGGCGATGTCACACTGTGTGAGAGGAAGTAGTTGTTGCAAAAAAAAGGCTCTACTAACATTTTTTAAGTAAAGACAAAATTATTAGAGTTCCCATCTTGGCATTTATCTGCGAATAGCGCAATTAGCATCAAGAAAATAGCAGTTTCTCTGTGTATTCTAGAGAACGTCGATCAGGCTGAAAAGTAACTCTTGAGGTTATAAAAAAAGCTGCCCAAATGTCCAAATCCAGTATGTTTCGTGACAGATGGTGGTAGAAAGCTCAACTTACCTGTGAAATATTAAGCTGTCCTGTTATCAGCTGAAAGCCTTACTCTGTCGGTCAGACTAAACAAACCTGCATTTTAACACTTCGTTAGGAAATAGTTTCCTTTTTAAATAGCTTTTTACATTTCACACCTTACTGTTACTAGAAATAGCTAGCTTTGAGTGTTGTGCACACAGTCACAGCGTTGCTTCTTTAGGGGTAACTAAAGGAAAAACTGCCATAAATTCCCCAAATATCCAGAACCCGAAGGCTGTGTATGGGGGTGCATGTGTCCCGTGCAGAGATAGTTGCAAACAACTGACGTTATTACGCTGCTTTTTGTGAATCAAAGCATCATTTCTGGCTTCAGAAATGAGCAGAACTGCTTGTGTGTTGTATATTTGGAACAAGCAGACTCAGACTTGAGAAAGCTTTTAGTGTATTAATGTCACTCCAAAATGAGACACAAGAGGCAGCTCTCAGGGAGGATCTACCATTTCTAGTGTAGAGATTGATTGGTAGAGTGCTGGGAGGGGATGTGAGATGCATTAGGGATTCGGGCAGAGAATCCAGCTGGTGTATAATTATCCCCCCCCCCACACACACACACACATACACTTTCACTGTAAGAAAAGTGAGCTTCGTTTAAAATGATGGCTGGGAATTCGGTCCCTTTTTCTGTAGCATTCGGTCTGTTGTCATGGTGTGGATGTTTGCTGGGTAAGCT
The DNA here is from genome assembly GCA_037039145.1 of Fundulus diaphanus. Taxonomy (NCBI): domain Eukaryota; kingdom Metazoa; phylum Chordata; class Actinopteri; order Cyprinodontiformes; family Fundulidae; genus Fundulus; species Fundulus diaphanus. The sequence continues at coordinate 29,351,772 of CM073127.1, forward strand.
GAAGCCTGGCTTTCTGTAGGCAGCTCTATTCAACATGGCTGCCATTTGAATGGGCTGTGGGAGTTCTAGTGAGGGATGCAAATTGTTGATACGGAAAAAGGCAAAGTACAGACAAAAGACTCTGTGTTTTGTTCCAGTCAGTCATTATGTCTGTCTTGTGTTTCAGTGTTAAGGATGCATCTGAGTTGAGGGGGGAAAAAACTCACTCACTTTCCCAGTTTTCTTTCGACTTCTTTTCATACTCTGTGCAGCAAAGTTTATTTATGAGTGTTGAGCCCAATACAAGCAAAGGTTTATTTTGTTGACATTCGGCATCCTTCACACTTTCTGAGCTGTTACAGAAACAGAGCTCTGTCTGAAGGAGTTGGCCATCTGTTTTTCAGAGCCAATCGGGACTGTTTGAGTCATCTCTCTGTGCAGCTCTTATTAGTACCATAGACATTCATTCTACACCTATCACTGTGTTTCCTTTGAATACTCGTGATCTTCCTGCTTTCTGTGACTATCTCACAGCCATTTTCAAAGATTAAACCACAGAGCAGGCATGCAGATAGAGACAGCTTATGTAGTTCCCTTTAAAGGTAATTATACTTTGAACTTTTCAGTTATTTGTCATGTTACACCCACAAACGTCCATCTGTTTTACCATCGCAAAGTAGCGCATAATAATGAAGTGAGAGTGACAGGATACATGGCTTTCAAATGTTATGCCACGGATTTGTATTTCCTCTGATATCCCTGAATAAAATCCAAATGCAGCCACCTGCCCTCAGAGATCACAGAATCAGTAAATAGAGATGTGTTTGCGATTTTGTTGCAAATGTAGTAAATACATAAAGCATAACTTCTGCTCAGAAATGTGTTAGACAACAGTAGTGAAGAAACAGCATCACGAAGAACAAGGAACGCAGCAGACAGGGCAGGGAGAAAGTTGTGTTTAAAGCAGAGGTCCACTTTCTGACGGTCCAATCCACCGTCAGAAAGTGGAAAGGGTATGCTACTGTACAACTCTAAACCTTTCATGACCGTCCACCTAAACGGAAATGCACGGAGAGCATTAATCAGAGAAGCAGGCAAGAGGCCTCTGGTCCTGTAGCTCTGGAGGAACTCCAAAGATCCGCTGCTCAGGTGGAAAATCTGGTGGCAAGACATTTATTAGTCATTCAGCACATAAATCAGGGAAGACGGAAGCTGTTTTTTGAACAGAAAGCAATGAGAAGTCCCCTTTGCAGGTTACCATAAGCCAAGCAGTGAAACAAGCTGCTCTTCTCAGACGAGATCAAAGTCCATCATTTAGGCCTACATTTAAAAACGCCGATTGGTGGAAAACTAACACATCTGAACACACCATCGTCCCTGTGAGACATGGTGGTGGTGGCAGCAACGTGCTTTCAGAGTGCTTTTGGAGCTAAATACAGGACAATCGTAGAAGAAAAGCTGCTAAAACCTGCTAAAGACTTGAGATTGGGACGAGGATCACCTTCCAGCAGGACTAGGACCCCAAACATACAGTTAGAGGTACAATGGGATTGTTTAGAACAAAATATATCTGTTAAGAGTGGCCCAGTCAAAGGCCACACCCTAATAAGACCCTAAAAGACCTGCAGCTGTAAATGCAACATGTGGGGTCTACATAGTATTAATTAAAAGGGGGCTTTATTACAAATGCAAGCAACTTTTGATTTAAAATGTTTTAGAACAATGTGCCATCCTTTCTTTTCAAATCACGGTTATGCTGTACTTGTTGTTTCTGTTACATAAAATCAACGTAAGAAACATTGAAATATTTGGTTGTAGTGTAACAGAATATATATATATATATATATATATATATATATATATATATATATATATATATATATATATATATATATATATATATATATATATATATATATATATATATATATATATAAAAGGTTCAAGGGGAGTAAATACATTTGTAAGGAAGCAAAACTTTAGAAAGTTGTAGTGTTTAAAGGAGCTTGCTGTAAGGTCCTCAAGTGTGGGTCATAAAACAGACGTGGTTAGACGGCTGTGACCCTGATCCTATTCCCGTCTGTCTCGGCTCCCGTCTCGCCCAATAGGACTGCATTTCTGAAGTCACGGGGTTTCTGGGAAACCGGGCAAAAAGCTCCTCAAACAGGTCAATGTGTAACACTTGGCTTGCTGTGGAGAAACACCTTGTTTGTTTAGTGCAGAACTGGTTTAAATGGAGGCCTCCTTCTGCTGACCTCTTTCTTGGGAAAGAGATTAAAGTATTTTTTTTGGTGGGGGGGGGGGAATAAAAACTTTTAATGACGTCTCTGGATGAACGTCAGGAGCCTTCTCGGTATATAAAACGTTATTTTTTTAATATGTTCCAACAGGTTCTGGAAAGTTTCAAGATCATGGACTACAGTCTGCTGCTGGGTGTGCACGTCCTGGACCACAGGGAGGGGGTGGAGCACGGCCAGACGGGGGGAGACGGCAGGAGGAACGTAGGTCAGAGGGTGCTTTACTCCACGGCCATGGAGTCCATCCAAGGAGATGGCAAGGCTGCCGAAGCCGTCACCACGGACGACACGTGAGTTTGTTCAGCTGGGGGGAAACACACGCTTACAGATGCTGCCTTTTGAACACACATCCAGGCCCTCTGTCTCCATCTGCGTCCCGATCTGCACTTTTTTCACCCCACAGTCAGTGTTGCACAACCAGGCTCACAGCTCGCCCGGGGGCACCGCATCGGCGCGCACACGCACAGTTGGCCCCTCGCATAACCATAGCTACTCAAAAATACAAACACAGCCTCTGTTCTGCATATTTACAGCAACACACACAAATGTAAATGGTGTAAGGGCCCCTTTTACAAACACTTGTAAAAGTGAGGCAGCACACTAGCCCCGGAGTGCAACAGTAGCCGTTCTCTCACCGCTTTTCTTCTCCATTTCAGGATGGGCGGCATCCCGGCCAAAACGCACAAAGACGAGAAACTGCTCATCTTCCTGGGTATTATAGATATTCTGCAGTCATACAGGTACCAGTGCTAATGAAATGAACTTCTATTACCATTTTATTAATTGTAATAAAGCTTTTTTATTATTTATTTTGTTTAGTGATTTGCAATGTTTCCTTTCTCATACATAAGATGTCATCCATTTGCGATAATGACTCACCCTGACAGTTACAGCTTTTATAGATGCCAAGCCTCCTGTGTTGAATTATTGTCCTTCCCTGATGGGAAGAGCTACAAGACACTTTACCATAAACCTCCAACCATCAGGATTTAAAAGTCCTCAGATGTTCATCAGTCTTTTCTGTTTACTTATTGATTTTTTTTTTGTCCTGGAAGCAAAAAAAGGTCTTGTAACAAAAGAGCAAGCCCTTTGGATCAATGGCTTTATAAAGCTGTAGAAATAAAAAAAGAACATAAATCTTCATCAGCCTCTCTGGTTGATGTCCACAGAGTGGATGGGGAAGGATGAATACATCCCATTTGCCTCACATGTAGATACAGTGCTTTGAAAAAAGTATTTGCCCCCTTAAAGAGCTATGTTTTTGATTTTGTTGTTGTCGTTGTGTTATTTTTAGAATGACATTTAAAATGTTCCAGTTAAGCAAATAAATTTTAATGTCTGACAAAGCCTGTATGATTAAAAAATACAATTATCAAAAGATTACTTCAACTTTGAGGAAAAGAACTATCTAAACCACCCTGGCTCTATGTCAGAAAATAATTCCCCCCAAACCTATTTATGGGTTTTGCCCTCGGCGGCAGCGTTTGCAATGACCGGCAGTGATTGTTTGATATCGTTGTAGTTGAGCCCCCAATAGAAGCTGAATGAATGACGGTAAACCAGGAACAAGCTCCAATGGCTACTGAGGATGTGTTTTTCATTCACGTCCCTATTTGGAGCTTGGACCTGGAACTGACATCTTTGCTAACAGCTGAGCTATGTGACCAAGCTAACTGCTAGCAAGGCTATAATGATGTATTTCTCTTCCTCTTTATGTCTTCAAACTCTGTAGCTGCACATTTACTAACAGAATTAGTTTAGTTATTATGAATACTTCTATGATTTTTGCACATCTATTGTTAGAAATCAATAAAAGTGCGATGAACTGCTGGTATTATAAGCATGTGGCGGCCATATTAGATTTTAGGGTCTGGACTGGTGAGAAATGCCCAGCTTTGCCAACTGTAATTCAGACTTTAGCGACCCTTCCTGTTGTTTTTTTCTAACTTGAAGCTTGAAAAATTGGATTTGAAAGTAGAAATGAAAGACATTGTTGATTAATATCCTTCAGCCAAACTGTCTGGTATACTACTGTTTTAAAATGCTTTTCGGTGTGGGGGAACTTGGAGAGACGAGTGTTTACTAAGGTGGCATTAGTTATACATTATATTTGAACAGCAACAACAGACGATTGAAAACACTATTTTTGACTAAAATTAATCTCATTCTCTTTAGTTTGAGCTTCCTCAAGAAAATCCCCAAAACATCCCAATTTTGTGACAATGCCTCTCCTTGTGTCGTCTCTCTTCAGATTCATTAAGAAGTTGGAACATTCATGGAAAGCCCTGGTGTACGATGGTGTAAGTTGACACCCTGCAAGCATCTGAAATTGCTGCTTTTATGAACGAACCCTTTATTCGGCTGCAAAGACCAGCAATTTTTTTTCCTCCTGCCTTTAGGATTCTGTTTCTGTCCACCGGCCCGGGTTTTACGCCAGCCGCTTCCTCAAGTTCATGACTACGCGGGTCTTCAGGAAGAATCAGCGTGAGTCTGCAAGATGACGTGTGAAATAGCTGAAAGGAGCTAGGACTGGGAAGCAGGAAATCCCGGCCTGATAAAAAACAGGGAATATGGGAGCAGATTTTACTGTGTATTTTAGGGCTGATCTGTTTCTGTCGGAAGCCTTTATGGGAAAAATAGGGCTGCCTCGCATTGTTTTTAGCGCCAACATTAATTTATAAGATGAACATTTCTAGGGTGATTTAACAGCGAGGGAGAGAAACTCAGGAGAAATGCTGTTGGAAAATAATAATAGTTTGGGGACCAAACAGACTTCTATCCTATCGATGGTTTTAAAAGGTCTCTCTGCTAAAGAGAGCCAAGTCAGCACTCTAACAATCAGCTTGGGACAAAACTTGTGATTGATATAACTCAAATTCTGGCAGCATTCAGATATGTTATAATTTCTGCTCCAGTTCTGACCAGCATTGTTTCTGTGATGAGCATGGGATCAGCCCTTATTAAATTAGCAAGTAGTGCAGTGGTGAACATAATGGAAACAGCCAAAAGTCACATTTTTCTATTCAAAGTTAGTCTGTACAATAGTCCTTTTAGTAAGGTCTTGATGTCAGGATAACTATTTTTTTACTTGCAGGTATAGGCGTATTCTGTGGTTCTAAACATCACTATCCATATATGGTAATGCTTCCTGTTTTGGAACTGCTCCAATGACTCCAGATCCCGTCATTTTATAATTGCTTATCTCTTTTGAAAAACAAAACAATGGAAAGGCCAATTGTGATTTATTATCTGTTTTATACTTTAAGACTTCTAGGTTATTCCTGGCTTTGAAATATGATTTTTGACATTTGAAATGGTGAAGCTCAACATACTACTTCAGCCATGTTGTTTGCTCTGTCAGGTTGTTAAGAAGAGCTGTCTGAGGTATGACAGCCTCATAAACTCTCTGTTATGTGTCCCATGAAGACCTGGAGCTGCTGCATGAGTCTGTTCACTGTGGCAGCGTGGGTCGAGGTGAAATTGGGAAGCCGAGCCACTGATCTAAGGATTTGGTTGTGCTTTTAAACATCACTAAGTCCTGCCAGAGCGAGGCGACAGGAACAGATTTCATTTCATTTCCTGCTTTAGGGGATCAGAATTTGTGTGGATTTAAAAAAAACACTTTTATGTTCTTTTTAAATGGTTTAAAATCGGCTAATTTCTGGAAAATAAGAGTTTAACCGTGTACGAGCCCTTCATCCATCACAGCCTTTTCCCCTTATCTCCTCCGCTCACCCCTCCCCCTGCTTCTGCCTCCCTTGAATCCCTAATTTTCCATCCCCCGTTTTTTTTCTGACTTCTATGGGCTTTTTTTTGTCATTTTTTGCTCTGCAGCAATTCGATTCTCCCCCTCAAAGAGGACCCGCTCCAGCATCCCTGCTCTGAAGTCGTGCTCACAGGAGATCCTTTCATCACAGGCGGATGAGAGGCACGAGGAGGAGAGGAGGGAAAGACTGGGAGGGGCACGGAGCCTGGCCAGTCTGGATGGACAAGGTACACAAGAAAGCATGTGATGGTTTACCTTTAATCACTTCCTGGCAACGTTCAGGCATATTAATAGAAGTGCCTCTTTTTTAACGGCACCTAGGAAAAGCTTTGCTTGTCATCATCTAAGCCAGCTTCCAGATTATCTCTGTGACCTTTGGTGACGTTCCCCTTGTTTCCGTTGTAACTGGGGCCTTTTAGAAATAGTTGAGGCCATTAAAACGTCTCCCTTCATTCAGCCATAAAACGCCCTGCCTCTGGCCAAGCTTTCACAGATTAATACTCTGTTTGGCGTTGCAGGAAAGAAAGCAGAACCCACCTTGTTAATCGCATCCTCTCGGATGTATGTGTATATGGAAAAGCACGAAAGACCTGTGTATTTTTCCAGCTCTCCTCGTCTGTCGTGCGCTTGTCTCCCTTATGACCACGATCTGACCCCAGGACAAGGAGCTAGTCGAATCAAAGGGCGATAAAGTAAAGTGCAGCGGCTGCAGCTGACCTTTGTGTTTAAAGGAGTCTGTTAGGCAACGTGTCGCCGGAAGAAACAAGGGAGTGGTGCTGAGAGAGAAATCACAGAGTCGTGCTTACGCTTTGCTTTTTTTTCCTCTGTTTGTTTATTTTGCAGCTGAGGGGCTCTCCCACATGAATCCCCAACTGTGACGCAACAAACAAACAGTGGAAATTAAATTGTTCCACTTCCTGGTTTGTTCTTTATGGCTTCCAGATCAGCCTCAAAGGAGACGGAGGCGCTTTAAACAAAATCCCTCTTTATCCAAATGCCACACTCTTGGTTCCCCTGCAGTCCATAATCTATACAGTTGATCACCCCCCAAAAAGTGGCCCCAGCTCATCATCTACTGATGGCGTTAAGATGATGGTTTCACATTGTAGAAGTAAATGATCTTGAAACTAAATGATTTGTGTGTTATTCTTTCCTATGTCTTCAGCTGTGTTTGGTTCATTTCTGCGTCCTGATCTGGTCCCTGCCAACACGTTGTTCTACGAGGCCTCCTCCATGGGCACCATCTCCTCTTCCTCCGTCTATGTAAATGTGGAAAGCCAAATAGGAGAGAGGTGATGTCTATACTCTGTTTTTTCCCCCCCCTTCTAATCCTCTCTGAAGCTCAGGAGCAAAGGTGGCAGAAATGTTCCTCAGAGATTCTGATCCATATTGACATGATGGCAACGTGTAGATGATGTGAATCCTGATACAAATCATCCATTTCACCACATACTAAATTAGATTGAGATGTGATGATTGTGGAGGCCACAGGAGGACCGTCAACTCATCGTATTCCAAGAAAGGCCGTGGGTGGCAACAGGTGGTTTTTTTTCTTGAACACACTTCCGACTTGATTGCTTGAAAGAAATATGTAAATTCCAACAAAGATATGGAAAAAATAATACCTAAAAATCTCTTACAGTTTAGATAAAAACGAAAGTTAACTTAATCTGTTGTTAGAAGCTCAAAAAAGCGATCAAAAAATAATTTTACAACCTCCCGTCGTCACACCGGACATTTGACAAACAAAAGCCATCTCCACCTCGCCCTCCGGTGCGTTCTTAATCTTTTAAATTAATGGGAGGCTCTAAAAATTACCAAAGTAATCTGAACAATTGGAAATATAAAACTCCAGATTTTGGTTTCAAACTAACTTAAGCATATTCTGTCTAGAGAAAAAAAAAAAATAGAACTTATGATTTGCAAAAATTCAACATAAATGGCCACAACGGCGTCTAAGAAAACCAGCTGGAGATGACTGGGGCCTCTGACCGGGTGTTATCCTGCTGGAAGTAGCCATCAGAGGACGGATACACTCATCGTACACATACTGTGGTCATAGCGGCATCGACACGGTCAGGAACAACATCCAATACCTTGCTTGTAATGAAGGGTGATTTGAGCTACGGTTTGATTTCTATCACCCAAACCAGTCTGCCCATTGTCCACTGACCTCCAACGTCAATGAGTTGCTTTACGTTGCGTTCAAAGTAGCTTAAGTTCCTTCATATCCCCATTCTGATGCCCGGTTTGGTTGTAGATGACTAAATGCACTGATTTAGCTCCATGAGATCGGCTCATTTTCTGTTTTCATTTGCATGTACCTAACGAAGTGGACGGTTAGCGTACGCATCATCCTAAATTAAACACGATACAGACCGGCATGGCTAAGTCAAACACTAGCTCGTTAGTGTCGCTTGTGCTCTGAGATTACATGGCCTGATCATGCATTAAAGAGGAGGCGCTTTAGCCGGCCTCGCAACATTTATCAGATACACAATCACTTCCAGAGCTCCAGATGGACTCTGTTATCAAAGAGAGGGCGATGTTGGGGGTGTGTGGACATCGTTGACGTTAATAAAACCTTGGAGCAGAGTTCCCATTGAGAAACTGATTGCTGCAGACATTTACAAGTAATCTATTGCCTCTCTTCATGTTGAGAAACCAGGTGAATAATCCCAGTGATGGTTTTACATTAACAGGTTTTGTTACACCTTGATCACCTCTGGCAGAAGGCCGTGTTAATACCCCTCTTCCTAGAAATCCATTTTGTTGTCCTCTGTGTGCCTGTTTGTCTTTTACCTCTCCTCCTGTCCGCCAGCGTTGGCTCAGCCGTGCTCTCTGAGGCTCCATTGTGGGACTCGCCCCTCGGGTCGGTCACCGGCTGCTGCCCTCGCATTGTTCTCCTGGCTGTTTTCATAAATATTTAAACGGCAGCTTTGATACAGTTTTTACCCGGCGATGTCAGACCGCACCAAGGCTGTGACAACCGGTGACCTCCGTCTGACGACCGGTCGGCCTGTTGCGGTAGCAGCAAGGTTATATGTGTAACGGCTGTCGATCTGTTTTTCTCTTTTATGAAGCCCACAATTTCTAGAGAAACACTTTACAGCTTGACACCTGGAATTCATTTTCACTTTGAACCAGAAGAACTCTTCATCATATATCTGTCATAAAACGATCCCAACACATTCCTGAATTAGTCACCTGATGAACATACACACATGCTACGAAAACAGTGTTCTGGTTGCCACCTAGTGGTTGAAGCGATGCTGTCAAAGAAACCCCATGTGGGGTAAACGGTTTCAACAAAGGCATTATTTGTTTTTTCTGTTTAGGAAAAATTTGACTATCTTGTTGGCCAGACTGTTCTCTATTACTATTTCAGGACTTCTTCCTAATCTATCTTAAAATAAAGTATTTAGACTCTCTTTGTTGCCCAACCCCCCTAAATATTTCAATACAGGATTCATGACATATTTGCAGTTCTAATCCAAAGGTCACATACCCGTCATAATCAGTTTTAATGTCATATTAATCTTTAATGATTTAGCCGTCCATCCAAACATCTTCTTCCACTTATGCGGAGTCGGTTCTCAGGGACAGCAGCTTCAGTAGGGAGGCCCAGACGTCCCTCTCCCCGGCCACTTGGGCCAGCTCCTCCGGGGGAATCCCAAGGAGTTCCCAGGCCAGCCGGGAGACATAGTCCCTCCAGCGTGTCCTGGGTCTTCCTCTGTGTCTCCTCCCGGTGGGATGTGCCCAGAACACCTCACCAGGGAGGCGTCCAGGAGGCATCCTAACCAGATGCCCGAGCCACCTCAACTGGCTCCTCTCAATGTGGAGGAGCAGCGGCTCTACTCTGAGTCCTCCCCGGATGACTGAGCTCCTCACCCTATCTCTAAGGGAGAGCCCAGACACACTACGGAGAAAACTCATTTCAGCCGCTTGTATCCGGGATCTCGTTCTTTCAGTCATGAACCAAAGCTCATGACCATAAATGACAGTGGGAACGTAGATCAGCCAGTAGATCGAGAGCTTCGCCTTTTGACTCAGCTCTCTCTTCACCATGACAGACCGGTACAGTGTCCGCTTCACGGCAGACGAAGCACCCATCCGCCTGTCGATCTCTACCCTGTTCCGGCTTTAATGATTTATTTGAACCATTATTCTTTTTCAAGATAATCTGATTATGTAAAACGCCACTTCAAAGTGCTTTAAAAACAACAGTTGGGTGCACAAGTTTGAGTTGACTGTGACTTTTCTGTAATCCACACAGCATCAAGAAGGTCTCTTAGCAATGTGCAGATAAACTGCCAGTAGCCTTCAACAAGCATCGTTCATGGTTTGTTGTGGATGTTTGACGGATCTTCCTATCAGAGATGGTAGAGCTCATTTTAAATGTCTGGCTTCATTGCAAGGACCCAGCTTTTAAGTATAGTTCATGAATAGCAATTATCTGTTTTACTCATTCTTGATCTCTACGTGTGTCTTTGGCCTGTTTGAGCAACCAGTTTGCGTCCGTGTTTTTACCTATCTAGGTTTTGATTTGGGGTGAAGAGCTTGAAGTTAGAACCTGAAGCCTCAATGTTGTTCCTCCAAATGTTCTTCTTGTCACTTTGGCAAAGTAGCTCCATCTTTTCTTCATCTGACCATTAAAAACCATTTCTCTAGAAAACATGAACTTTCTGTTCATGGTTATGTTAAACTTGCTTCACTGTGGACGGTGACACTGGTAATAAAGCAGCTTTCAGTTTATGATGGGCTATAGCTTTGGATGTCCCTGGCTCGTTCGTGATTATTCTAACCAGCTTTCTCTCATCTAAAAGGTGCCAGAAAATATTTAAAGGAACTTAAATAATGCATGGAGTATAACACTTTCAACCTGAGAGGGGAACAGCTTAAAAGCACATAATGAAAGTGGCATTCGTGTCATTAATGAGTTTAAATAAATGTCTGACCAGAACTGTGTTTTCCCAGGCTAAAATTAGTCCTCATCAGGAAGCATCAACAGTAGGATTTCATTATTTCTGGAGTGTATTTTATGTTTCTGTCTGCTGTCAGACCCTGTTTATACAATGGACTCTCAGGGCCGAGTAATAGCTCACTTCTAAATGTCTTGTCCTGATGCAGGGATGATGTTGCATCCAGCTCTACGTTCACGCTGGAGGACAGCGCCATCTGCCTCACTTCAGAGCAGAGCACCGTAGATGTGGACATAGATCGTGACGATAGCTCTATTCTTGATGTGTACTTGGTAAGTTATATTTCTGATCACTCTGGGGTTTAAAGAGTATGTACCGTCATTTTTTACAACTTCAAACTGTGTTCAATTTTATAACATTTTATAATTGTATATTAACTTCTGACCAAAATTGGAAAAATGTGCAAAAGAAAATTTATAAAAATCAAACAAAAGAAGTGAGTGCAAGGCAGCCAAGCAGAAAGTTGCAGAGGTGGGATGGCGTTATATATAGAAAGCTAAACTTTGGAACAGATGCGAAACACAGAAAATCAAGATTTATAGGCTGACTTGATCTTATGATGAGGAGAAAGTCTGGAGGAATGTTGTCTGATAGTAGTATCTTGGAGACCTAACAAACAAGCACCCCACTTAGAGATCTAAGTCTTATGAGGCAAGCATAGCCTGACAAAAAATAAATAAATAGATTTAAAAAAATCCACAGTGAAGAATGATCATATGTGAGAAAAACTGGAATTCAAACCACAAAAAGTCTGGGAGCATCAGATAGTCCCATTCTGCTCCCGTTCGTTATTACTCTGATATGCACAGGTTTCACAAAGTTAGCGATAGTATATACTGTAGTGTCAGACTAAGTTAGTCCTGAATGGTCACTTCAAGCTACTGCTAAAACTGGAGTGGACTAAAGGGAAGGCAAAACACCGATAAAGAATCAGACAACAGCCACAGTGAACACATCCATATTGCCTTTAAACAAAGTACTTTTTTTGGGGGGGTCAAAAAGACCTGTTCTCTTATGACCTTGAGAGATTTCCAGAGAATGCCATTACAGATGCTATATCATCCATATATGGTAGTGCCTTCCTGCTTTAGTTGATTTGACTCAATTTTGTTACCTTGCTTTGAAAAATAATGGCAAGGTTGTAACTTTTTTGTTTTCTGCCTCTTAAATATAGATATGTGCACCAAGACTGTAAAGCTTATTTTAACCATAACTTTTTTTTCTCCTCTACAGTAAAATCTTTACATCCCTCATTTCCTCCTACCACGCATAAAACAATCTCCACACTCCATGGGATGCACCAGGCTGGAAGTCGGTCTCCACGCTGAGCTCTGCTACATCCACGATGCCATTTTGATGTTTGCCAATTCCAAAGGACAACGCTTGAATGTCTCTCCGGTTGACGGACCTCTACAAAGTTGGAACAGTACCAGTGTGACATCTTTTATAATGCGCGGGACTTCAGATAGGGTTGCTTTTCTACTGCATGTATGGAAGCAGCTCTACTTAGTTTTATACATGGATATATTTTTTTTTTTCAATGTGCACAGTAAGATTGCATAGTATACATATGAAAATAGACACATAAGGAAACACTAGATTCCCGTGATACATTTCTTTACTGGCGGCCAGAAAGACTTAAATCTTTGCCGCAGTGTCAGCTGCTGATGAGAAATGTTTACAGTGGATTTATGGTAGCGTCTGAGGACTCGAGAGTGCTCTGTGAAGGACCGCCTCACCCCAACAGACTTCCTTATGAGCCTCCTGAGGCCAAACACAGACTTTGATGTGGCCAAATGCTCCCAACAAGGCGGGGATTTCTAAGGCCTGGCAGGAACCTGATGCTCAGAGTGAGAAAGGACGGTTAGCGGACCTTTGACGATGCACCTGCTTTTTTTTTTTTTTTTTAAATGCCACTTTTGACATTAGTTATGATTACTGTAAGAACCATGTTCTTTTCTCTGAGGACGTTGCTTAGATTGGTGGTCCACAAGACAATAAGCACAGAGTTGGACGTGTGGAAATGCACTTTCTCCCCCTCCCCCCCCTTTACTCTACAAATGCACACCTCTGTTTTATCGTTGATATCACGTGTAGAGACAAAGAGAGGAACACTGTAGATCATGTTTGACGTGGAACTACTATGGCCTCGTGATTGGTGACCCTTCTGCTCAGGACTTTGAAATGGAACAAGTACGTCCTCCTGAAGAAGTTACGAGACATGCAGCCAACACTTACCGCTGTCTGATACCTCATCATGACTGCAGGCCAACTATAAATGTTCAACTCTACAATCAAGTCAGATGAGAGAATAATTTATTACAGAACTCTAAATAATTCACCATCTGCTAAAATAAACACTTTAGTCGCTGAATGTAAAGAAAATGCATATTTATGTACAGAAAAGCTTCCTATAAATAAACGCCTTTAAAATTCACTGAATGGCCTTATTTGTGACGGCGACCTTCTGAAGCAAACTTTTAAGTGTTAAATACTTTAACATGATCGGTCTGCGTTTGACTGATGTGGAGTTTTTATTAACGGCAGCAGGTCCGTCCTTTGTTTTACAGAGGTGTCAAATTACTGAAAATAAGTGTCACGGGTTGGGCTTATTTTGTGGCATCGGGCTGAAAATACCTTCGTGTTTGAAGAAAATATTAATTCTGAATATAGCAGAAATATTATCTAAGACATTGTCAGAACAAACGGATTGGTACCCCTTTTTGTAAATGTGTAAAAGGCCTTAAAACAAGTCAATCTTTTATTGCAGCAGCAAAATCTGAAAATTTCAGAAAAATCCAAAATGTAATTTGGATTTTCATCAGTCACCAATGCATGGAAATATTTTCTACACCAAGAGAATAGAAATCAAAAGCATATGAAAAACTAAAGGCCCCTTTTTCATGTGCCAGGTTTAAAATAATTTAAAGTTTTGTTTTACAGAAACCAGACTTGTTCATTACATTAACATATTGTATGTTTAGCACTTAAATTATTTTAAAATGTTTTACTTTTGTGGTTGCAGAGTAGTTTCAACTTGCTGATTATGAGCAGCAAAATGGACATCACAGATCGTCCAGAGTCCCGGCCGGGTCAGCGCCGACGTTCTCCTCAGCTCACCCCACAGATTCTGTTCATTTTAAATCAGAGGACTGAGAAGAGTTCTGAAGAGGTTTTGTGTGTCTGGTGAACTGATGCTTACGTTGATTTGGCTAAAGGATATGGATGATAAACCTCTAGAGAGATCAAATGACAAACTGCTATGATTTACGATCTTTCAAATGTCAATATTTCAAAGAATCATGATACGATGCGCTCATAACAAGGTCCTCAGAACTTCTGGAAAACAGAAACAGGCCCACAGAACCATAGATCTTTCCCTGTAAGAAACGGAGGACTTTCCCACGTTTTGATCCTTTAATTCCTGCCAGATCCACTTGGAATAATTGGAACCAGTAGCAATTACCTAGTCTATAATATATACATATGTGATGGTAGGAGAAAAAAAAAAAAAAAAAAAAGTCAGTGTGTAGACGTGGTGACCCCAAGGGGACGCTTTGCAGCAATTCCCCCAACTTATAAGGACCAACAGCCTTTAATTTTTTTTATCAGGTTCTTTTGGCCCGTTACGTGAATATCGTACCCTACAGAAAGAGGAATCATAGATTTATTACACGTCCCTAGACAGTTTATACATCAAGTTGATCCCAATCAAACATTCAAAGTTTCTTTAAAAACATGTGAAATAAACAGTTTGAGAAAATTTTGTTTCCTTTAATTTAGGGATGACTACATGCTCCACAATTGCTTTGTTGAAAACATGTATTTTGTAACATTTCACCCCCTGAATAAATGTAGATAAACTAAAATTGTGTTTACAGACATTTCAGTGTGAAATGAATCTACTGTAATAACCGCTGATTTTTGCAGGTTCTCTCACATCTTCACCAAGTTGGGGTCAGTAAGTGTGAAAAGGTGGTTAGTTTGCATAAACAGTACACTTTTATTCAGGTCTTTTGTGTAATAATTTTACTTTACAGAACATTGTCAAATGCAAATACATTTAGTGCAAATAATAACACTTTGGATGTACAACTTAGAAATATACAAAGTCTGTAGATCGCTGACAAAATACAATTAAAAACACTAACTGTATTCTTCAGAAGACATAACACGTTGCTCTAGCTTGTGTCATCAGCAAAACAATAATCCAGAACAAACCTCTGAGATTATTCAGGCTGCAGGCGAACTTTCTCGCCACGCATTTCAGCTGATTGCAAAACTCCCAACGCTCGACGGCGTTAAACACAATCTAAAAAAGTCATGAGGTACGATGACGTGAAATGTCGACCCACCGCTCCCCCAGTTTCAATGCAGTGTTGATAAATGCACGTCCGGTGGCTGTAAAGAAGAGAAATCTAGAACGTTTTAAGGTTCACCCTGGTGTCTAAGGCATTCTGGGGGCGGTTCGTTTATCAGTCAAAGGGCGGGATGCCGCTGCACCGTAGTGTGGCGTGTGAAATGTACAATTTTGCACAACTGAGAGCGAAAGGTATGAACGATATACTTCCTAACAGTTAACGATTTCACGTCTGTTGCACAATGGCAGATCTCGTTCTCAAACTTGAAACATACAAATGGTTGTTCCATTTCTCCCTCGCAACCAAAAGAAAAAAAAAAAACCCGGTGTACAAAAAGTGGATCCAATTATCTCTCGCAATCTTTTGCAGATGTCCATCTGAAACACTGAGTCGGAGGTTAAAGACGGACGTCGCAACTTAGCATCTTCATACCACGGTTGGCTGTATTATTAGTTTAGCTTTTTAAAAAAAATATGGTCCAAGAAGAGTTAATAAGCAAAGTCTCTCCGTCTCCCACGGCCCTCAGCTCATTGCTGTCATCAGATTCAAGCGTTTAACAGTCGATTCACATTTGTCATGTTGGTAAACTAACCCAAAAGTTACTCTCTGTACAATACGTTGTGTCTATGTGCTCTCCGAAAACTAGTTTATAACAATCTAGAAATATAAAGATTTCAAAGCTGTAAGCTCTGGCCCCCCATCGAACAGTAAAGAGTTGTCACAAGAAGGACAGGACAAGGCAAGAAGGGGGGGAAACAGCGGGCAGCTGCTCCCGGGAGCTTCCACGCTCCTCTCGTTTACTTTAGCAGCGGCACAACAAGTAGCTGTAATACTAGTGATTATAGCACACCCAAAAATAAAATAAAAAAAAAACTCCAGAAGTAGGTAATCATAAGAAATTTACAAAAGAATTTACAAAAAAAGAAAAAAAAAAAGCAGAACTAATCAATAACATTTCAAAGACTTCTTCAAAACCCCTTGAACTGACTCTAAATGCACTTTCATGGCCACTAGATGGCGGCGGCCAGTGCCGTGCAGCTGCGGTGGGAACGGCAGTGGTGCTAAAGCTCTCTCGTCCTCAGGCTGGTGTCCTGTGGGACGTCCCGGTCATATGCTGTCCTGCTGGAGGTGGTTGTGTATGTGAAAGGTGAGTGGGCCGTGTGGCTTCTGACAGTGTGCTGAACGAAGAGCATCATCCCTACCGTGGAGGAGCCTGACACGGTTAGGGAGCAATAGATAATAGCATGAAAAAAAGATTGTTCTATAGCAGATAAAGGGCAGCTGCTGTTCCTGATTACCTGTTAGTGTTCAAAAAAGGATGGGGTTCCCAGCGGTTTTTTCCTGAACGTAGGAGGTGAAGCGTTTGAGGAACTTGGGATACTCCCTCTTGGCTACGGCTCTCAGGACTGAAGCCGGGGCCCAGCCTCCGGGGTTCACTGCAGCCGCACAGAGGAGAATTAGCAAGAGTTAGCAGCTCGCTTTGGGATTCCTCACGATTTAAGACCAATTATTAAGATTTGTCAACAGTAAATCGGCGCAGAGATGGTGGTGTTGGGCGCCCTCTAGTGCAGAGATGGTAAACTGCCATTAATCTTGGTATACATCCTCCTCTGAAGTAATAAGTGACTCCAGCAGGAAGCTTTTTGCAAGTGTCTGTGGCTACAGGAAGTGAGGGGAAGTCTGGATTGATATAAAAAAAAAAACATCCAGTTCTTGTGTTTGTAAACTTCACCATATGGACTTTGATAGCCACACAAGTGCATTAATATAGCTGAAAGGGTTTATAGTTAAATACCTCAGAAGTGGAAACCACATTGTGCACTGCTTCATTAGGTGCAGACTCCTAAACATTTGCTTTGATTTTTATCATTACAGCTGGCAGCTAACAAAAAACCCAAAATTTACTCACACAGAAGAATCTGGATTTTGGAAAAACACCAACAATAAGGACTGCTTTTTGTACAGAGATGTTTTGGCCATTCTGCTCAATAACAACCCGCACAATAAGGCCAAAGCATCACTGTTAAAGAAGGCCCTCCTGGTGTGAAAGCGTTGGTTCAAATCCTGGGAGGCTGTTACCAGTAATAATGGCTGTTGGCTTCTGCCACTCTAAAAACAGAGTTACATTTTCATCTTTCTACTACAAGTCAGGGAACCATTACAGGTCACAACTTCACAGAACCTCATTTCAACAGATCAACCATGTAACCCACAGTGACCACGGTATGCCTGCACCTGAACGGACTTCAAACTCACCCGAGCTGAACCTCACGGAGACACTATGGGGCGCCGAAACAACAGATCCAGATTCAAAATCTGACGTCATTTAAAATTTGCTGAGAAACATAATTCTGGGTTTCCATTAGATTCAAGCCTTTATCATCTAATTCAACATTAAACGCTTGAAATATCACTATATGTAATAAATCTAAAAGGAGTTTCACTTTTTTGAATTGAATCACTTTTACTTTTTAATATATTGAAACAATCTTCAATCATGTCTCTCTCGAGTTATTTTCTCCCACAAAGCCTCAGACAAACTGAGCCGTACACCATGTTTTGCTTAGAGGAACATTAGGAGCAGATGAACCTCGACACACGACCACGGTTCCTTTTGTTGGTGTAATCCAGGGATCCAAAGCAGATGGCTTTGAGAGGCACTTACCGTTGGCAACGTATGTGATCTTACAGAGGATGTTGTCCCTGCTTATCTCCTTATCTCCCTCTGGGGGGCTGACCAGAGTTTGGCAGATCATGGCCACATTGATTTTGGCACGAACGCACCGGTTTGTGGGCTGAAAGTAAAACAAAACACATAAATGCTTCCAGCCCTCATGCTACCAGGCTGCCCTGTGAAGGCTTTAGGTTAGTGGGCTGAGCACTACTGGACCTTTCCTGCAACTAAATCTATAAATATGCTTAATAAAAACCTGCCTAAAAGCACGGCACCCTTACACAAAAACACGAGATAGAAGGACGTTTCAACAGACTTGATCAGAGGGTGCAGCGATGTAGCGGTGTACCGTCAGCATCAGCATCAGCATGATTCAAACTTCTAGTTTGAATCATTTTAAAACCTGCACCGATCTCCAACTTACTCTAGAATATACACGATTAAAAAAAATCTCCTCAGAACGACGTTTTAAATTACTGTAACAATGAAAACTGATCATGGGTTGAAAATGTACATTTAGGCGGGCGCTGCATGGCTCGCTGATATAAAGTGGACTGTTTTGGTGCTAAAGCTATGGTAGCAGAATAAACTATTACACTGCTGACAGTAACATTGTTTTATTACAGTGTTCAGAGGTAAGGAGGCTGGTGTTGCCCCAGAACAATTTAAATCCCGGTTAAGTCTCTGAGCTCACAGCGGTCCTCATGTCCTCCTCCTCGCAGCGATGCTCCATTCTGGGGCTAAAGCTCTAGCTCTTGGGCCCAGAGTGGCAGACTGTGGGATTGGAACCGGCGAACTTGCGGCCTTCCTATCTCTTAATTTTGATTAAAATATTTTTTTCTGACTGGAAGTAGTATGAATGTTTTGTGATGTCTATGCTTGGATCCAGGAGTCTGATTGAGGATCTGAGGAGAGAGCTCAAGATTAGGGTGATGGCAACGAGGCAAGCATGAGGAAGGCTTGATCCCTGTAACGGCAGTACTGACGTTTTACGCTCGTTTTAAATCTTTTTCAGCAGGCAATTTTTTTTGTTAAATGTAAAAAAAACAACCAAAAAAAAAAAAACAACAACCTTTCAAAAATGATGCCCCATTGACGTCGACTTATCTTTGGGGGACACCCGTCTCATTCTCGCTATGACAAAACTCTTATCTTGTGTTAATTGACGTTGTAAACTAATAAACCCTTCATTTGCGTGTGTTTATCACGCTGATGATTAGAGGATTGCAAAGCATCAGTTGGTGGAATAGTTCATTTGCCCTTTTACCTCCTTGTGCTCCTTTTTAAAGTGAATCCATGACAAAATGAGCAGAAATTAAAATCATTGACGTCATTTTGCATTATTTACTTATAATAATATGAAATATTTAGATTTTCCTTTGACTTTTTAAAACCGTTGCACTTTGTTTAATTTACTTTTACGGTTTTGAAATAAAAGCGGGAAACGGAAGAAAACGCGGACAACCACCAAGGAAAGCCGTGAGCGTTTTGGCTGCTGGGATCGGTGTTTGGCGTCAACACTTACTGGAGCGCTGTCGTGGTCGACAGAGAAATTGCACACCAGCCAGGTGTCGGGATCGTTTTCGTTTGTTGCCAGGATCTTCCTGATGGCCGACAGGTAGAGAACGTCCCTCTGAGAGGCCGGCCACACTCTCTGAAACGACAAGCAGAAAAGCAGCTGCAGAAAACGCCGGGTCAAAAGCCCACCCCGTCTCAGGGAGATCCACAGATCGAACGGGGAGTCTACCTTGTGCGTTTGGTAAACAATGATGGCATTATCAGAAAGTGTTTCCACAACGTTGAAATTTTCAATGGTGGCTGAGGGAGGGAGGGAGGGAGGGAGGGAGGGAGAGCTCAGGTCAGTCAGGTCACGACATTGAAACAAGAGAAGCCGAGAAAACAGGCGGAGCTGGCCTGGTGGTCCTCCGCCGCCGACTCACTTTCCCAGTCGTTTCGAACATTGGTGTCCCAGAAGTAGTGGCAGACCTCGTGCCCCGTCACTCCTTTGACAGAGTGAGTCGCTTTAAGGGGATCCAGGACGATGCCGTTCTCCTCCACTTCCCTCCTGTAAACCTGTTACCGGCGGAGAGAGTGCTGTAAATACGCCCACAGCCTGGCGGCAAAGACAAAACTACAGAAACCGAAACGCTAAAAGGGCTCCCCGCTGCCGAAAAGATTAGTTTCACCTTTTTAAATCTGCCCGGCTGCAGATTTCTCTTTAAATGCTGCATATATACCCGACATTAAGGAGCAGATTCTAGAGAACGCTTCTATTAGCGATGCAAAAACAGTGGTTTTAAAAAGTCTCAGCTTGCAACCGGGGGAAATGATTCACAGACTGCCGTCTCCTGCGGACCCACCTTCATCTCTCCTTCTTCTATCACCAGCTGCCAGTTGGCATCTCCACCCACGTCCTGAAGAGAATAGGTCATATGGTTCTGCACCATCTCCTCCACCTGAGACACAGAAGGATTTAATAAAAGCCAGGTTAGACGCCATTTTACATAACCCGCCTATTTTGGGCTCTGCTTCCTCCCTGAGCATGATTCACCAGGAAATGTCAACCTATGCTAGCCGGCTTAACACATTTCACTCTTGAGCAATCAGCATAGCGCGGGTCTGTGTTTGCAAACAAGACGTGCCAACTTCATTCAGCAGAACGAGAACAGAAACGATTCGAGGAATGCTGCCACCGCGCAGAAACCAAATAAAAACTAAAAATCAGCCGACGGATCCTGCTAGAGAGCGATGCTTTCCAGGAGCGCGTTCTGCGTCTGCACGGCTGCATGCTCATGCCGGAAAACAAGAAGAAAAGATGTGAGGAT
This sequence comes from Fundulus diaphanus, assembly GCA_037039145.1. Classification (NCBI taxonomy): domain Eukaryota; kingdom Metazoa; phylum Chordata; class Actinopteri; order Cyprinodontiformes; family Fundulidae; genus Fundulus; species Fundulus diaphanus. The sequence continues at coordinate 29,372,656 of CM073127.1, forward strand.
AAAAATAAAAAAAAAGGGGGCACAAAAGTAAGAGGTTTCTCTGGATTCCAGTCATGCAGCTTTAGGACAACATCCAGGAATAATGCCCGTTAGGCGCTTAGGAAAGCCTTTCGCTTCAGGAATGCTCTTTTTGAAGATCTGCAAAAGCAGATTTTTTTGAAGCAAATACATTTATTCCAATGCGCTCCTGACGGCACGCATAACATCGCAGGCATCCTGGACGGAGCTGTCAGAGAACATTCTCATGCTTAGCTGGTCATGCTCTACCCGCGTCACCCTGAGGGTGCTGGGAGTTTACCGGGCCGCGGTACCTGAGAGCTGAACCTGTGAAGGTCATCCGAGGCGCTGACTAGCTCCACGGAGGACACGGAGGAAGAAGAGCTACGAGGCTGCTCGGCAGAGAGAGGATGGAAAGAGAAAAGGACGAAGGCAGCGACACGTTTAGATTCTGGAGGAGCAGAAGTTCAGGTGAAAGCTAAAAACGTGGAGAAGTGCATCTCACATTAGAAAAGTTGTTTCATTCAAGCAATTAAATTCAAAAAGCGATACGATTCATTTCACAGTGATTCGTCTGGAGTGATGTTTCTGGTCATTTTGATGATGGCTTACAGACGGTGTTACATTAGAGATGATAGAAGTAAACTGAGGTCCATGTGCTGCACAGTGTATACGCCAGTACTCGGTCAGGGCTCCTTTAGCAGGAATTCTTGCACTGATGGAACCTTGATTTCCAAATCAAAACTGCAGGTTTGATCTGAAGGTGTTTTTTCCTCCCTACCCTGGTAAAGACGACGTCTCTGGTTCAGGAGCGTGATCCCGTGTCCTGGACTCATCCGTGTTTCAGGCCTTTAGAAGCTCAGACTCCAGCTGCAGCCCACGCCTTGGCACTCTCCTCCAGACTCTTGGGTGAGCTTTGCTCCACAATCCCCGCAAGGCTGCAGCCATCTCTGAGGCTGGCGGACGTTTATTTTTTTTTCTATCACATTTTACCTTTCACTTTACTTTACACGCTTGGAGGAAGCAACTCTGCAAACAGTGACTTGTGTTTTCTGAGGACTGAACTTGGGGTTTTTATTCGCTGTGAGCCATTATCGTTCCAGCTTAGAGAAATAAATGCAACTTGTAACTCAGTCTAGCAAGTTGAATTACTAGAATACATTAATATAGGAAAGGTGAGAAATTGACACACAGGACACAACAGACACAAGATGGTCTAAACCAAGAGAATATTCAACAGATTATACAAAAATATGCTGCTTACCTTGTTGGCAAATCGGTGAGTACCGATGGAGGAGAAGACATCAGCGGGAGAAACCGGACTTGGCCGCGGTGTCCTGACTTTATCAGACTGGCTCTGGACCAAAACATTTCAGTTCAGTGGTAGACCCAAGATTACATGCATGCTGTAGTTTCATATAAATGTTTGATTTTTAACGATCGAAACAGAGGGGAATGAAACTTTAAACTTCCTCTCACCTGTTCTTCTATTTTATCTTGTCGGTCCAGCTCAGCTTCCACCGCGTCAAAGAACTCGTCCTCATTGATCAAGCTGTTGGGCCCCTCCTGCAACGAGGCCACATATGCCATGAGCACAGCTCCAAGCAAGGCCCACCGCCATAAATACAGCTCTCCGCTGGCATTTTGTCAGTAATCTCATCGCGTCACCTCATAGTCTGGGCCTCCGTAGTGGGACTTCTTCTTCAGTTCGTTCATTGCAGACTTGTAGGCATCTTCCACCCGTCTCCTCTTCTCCAGCTCCTGCTCACAAGCAGAGCAGCAAAGTGTGTTTGGTATGCGTTAGCGAGGACGGTCTCATCCCCGACTCTGCTTTAGTTCCTCAGATGAGAGAAGATAAGTCTGGGATAAATGCCGATGGAAATAAGGGTCGGTCTGTCTCAGATTCAGCAAACGTCGCGATGCTCAGATGCGTTCTCGCACCGACAGGTTTCATGGGAGTATTCCCAAAAGACCTCGACTACAGTAGGAGGAAGGTGGGAAACGTTTCTCTCTGCTGCTCATCAATCATTACTTAAAATGAAGATGGGAACTTAAGGCCCGTGTGTTCGCTTTACGAGCTGCAATAAAGCAGAAAAACGCACTAAGCTCTGCGCCGTTTATCCATGTTGCAATGGTTAAACAATGAATATAACTGTAGCTAAACTTAAACACGTTATAAAAACGTCAGAGAACAAAGAGGAGAGGAAAAAGAAACCGGCCGCTGACGCCAGGCAGAGGGCAAAGGAAGGAGTAGACACACAAAACAGGCCACAAGATAAACAGCAGCTGATCCTGTTCTGTACAACGACCAGAAAGAGAGAAACCTACTGGAAAGCTGGATGTCTGTAAAGGTATCCATCTTTGCGTTTGGTGTTTGAGCAGCTCGGTGCTCCGCTGCTTTGAATGTCTCCACCAAGAAGTCAACGAACTCATTTTCTGACAGCCCTCTCTGAGCGAGTCCGACTTGTGATTTTCCCCCTTAAATTCTTCTTGTATCCAATTCTCTCCCGAGCTCAGGCCGTCAGCAAGCCCTCAAATTCATAACCGAGCGGACGTTGGAGCTTGGTTTCACCCGACCGTGGTTTAACTGAAACACTTTTGGAGTAGTAGCTTTAGGTGGCACGCCTTTAAACGGAGGGGGGAAAACTGGTTTGACAAGCAATGAGCTCTAGAGAGCGTGCGCTTAAAGGCACAGCGTGCCGTTTAAAATTGCATCACAAAGAAAGCGTTAAGATAAGTAAGCAGCCCTTATCCATGAGACTTTAATATTTCTAAAATAGCAGCAATAAATAAATGTCAATATGTTGCGGTACCCAATAGTCTGAAATGGATTATTTATGCCTACAACATCAGGCAATCCAACAGGAAGCCGCTTTTGAAAACCATCCTATTTCTGAGCGAATCTGAAAGCACAATAACGAAGCACTTTGCTAGATGAAAGAAAAAAACAACACACAAACACAAAGGCGATAACTAAAATCAAACATGCACAACATCTACGCTCCCTCGTAAAAGTATTAACACCCTTTTGATTTTTGTCAACCACAAACTTTAACTTTACTGTCGTTTTATGTGGCTGTAGAACACAAAGTAGCGCAGAAGTGCAAAGTGGAAGGAAAAACGATCCATCGTTGAAACACTTTTTAGCACATGAATATCTGAAAGGATTAACATTGCCTTCAGAAAGCACCTAATGAACATGTGGGTCATTTATTCTCAGTATGCAGAGAGGTGGAGATGACGCCGACACACAAACTGCATTAGGAAGACCAAAGAAAACAGCAGACGAATCAGACAAAAGTTACCAAGGTTAGAAAAAGTTAGAAAGGTTAGGGTCTCAGAGCCCCGTCCAGTTCATCACCTGAAAATGGAACGAGAACGGCAGAACCACAGAGCTACCAAGACACGAGGAAGAGGAGCATTGACCAGAGAGCCGCAGAGATCAACAGCACAACCTGGAGAATCAGCTGAGAGGACTACCATTAGCCACACAGAGCTGTGTAGGACTCAACAAACAAGAGGAAGGAGGCGCTCAGGTCAGATTGGACCAAAACAGAATGATTTGGCTTATGTGCAAAACTATGTGTGGAAAAAAGGGAACACCGCGCTGAATCCATTCTGGCCACAGTGAGACACGGTGGTGGCAGCATCAGGCTGTGGGGATGCCTCACTTCACAGAGAAGCTGTTCAGAACCGCTAGGGAGATGGATGGAGCTACATGACGGGTAACGCAGGAAGAAAACCTGCAAAACACCTGAGACTGAAGGGGAGCGTCGCCTTCCAGCAGGAGAATGACCCCAAACATGCAGTCCGGGCTACAATGGAGCGGTTCAAGTCAAATTACATTCATGTGTTTGGCAAAGTCCTGACCTAATCCATCTGATGTGAGTTTGAGCTATTTTGGAAGGAACGAGGGGCAAAGAAACAAAGCTCAGCCCCTAGATGAGCTAGGCTGCTAACGACATCACCCCAACGGAGAAGCAGCAACAGCTGCAGCAAAAAGTGATTCTACAAAGAACCGACTCAGCGGCACGTTGGAGATTCCCACTTGTAAAAACTTGGACGCTCTGCTTTGTATTGACCTGTTTATGTGACTAAATTAGCAAAAGTAAAAAATAAAAGTTAAAAAGGCAATTTATCTTAATCTGGTTAATCTTTAATTTAGCCATTTCTTCCCTTCCAGTCCGCCACCTGGTCGACCCGTCTTTAAAGTAGCACCTGCTTCTGAATAAAGACGGCCCCGCAGGTGTACCGCCGCCGTGGAGATCAGCACGGCCAATCAGGAAGCTGCTGCACGTTTAGTCTGACGTTCTCGTGAGCGACTCCGGCGCTGTACCTTGTCCAGCCTCTTCTGCCAGCTGTCTTCCCGTTTGACCATCAGCTCAATGCAGTGGGACAGGGTGGAGAGGATGCCCGCCGTGGTGGCCTTGAAGGTGATGGCTTCTCCCTTAAAGTCAATCCCGTTAATACCTTTGGGACTGGCAGGGGGGAACACTGGACCAACGAGAAAGGAGGAACTTTTACCCATTTAAGAAACCAGAAATGCGGCTTGTTGTTTAGAACGAGTGCAGCCGTCATTTAAAGGAAAAAAATAACGCAGGCAGACTCACGTTTCTCTTTGCTGCCATTGTTGTTGTGGTTGGGTTCACCATCCGGTTTTGAAGCGGTCAGAAACTCATCCTCGTCCTCCTCCACTACAGATGAGAAAACCAAAACAATCATTTCATTCAAGTTTAACATGATTATTAAGTTATTTCTTTAATATCTCAGCCACTCTGTTAAGAGATTTGTTATTCCAACACATTTCTAGCTGCACCCTGCAGGTTTAATAGAAAAAGGAGCTCTGAAGAACATAAACCAGGTTCAGGCTCAGAGATTAAACCAGCCACAAAACGTCCTGTAAGCAGATCTCAATATTTCTTTCTCAGCGAGCCATTTCACCCCCTCTTCCTCAACTCTGGTGCTGCATTAAACAAGTGAAGAGGCTCCCATCAATAAAGGCGTTCCTTTGCCAGTAAAACCCTATGTGCAGTTCTGCTATTAGATCCAGAAGCATTTAGGATGTAGTGACATTACCTCGGTCTCTCTGAAATTCATCTCTGGAAACCGCATCAGCGCAGGAGTCAAAATACTTCTGAAGGGTGTCCACCTGTCGGCACAGAATGTCCCGGAAGGTTTCCATTTCTGCCAGCTTCTCCCGCAGCCTGTGGCCCTTCTGAGCAGAGAGAGGACGGCGTTCAGACGGCACTTAAACAACCCGCCATCAGGGCGGCACTTCAGTTCACTTTGACTACTTGTTGCAGCAGACATGCTGCAGTTTCATTCATGCTGTAAAGCTTCACTAAAGACACTAAACTTGGTCAGGGACTGATTTCTTTACCTTGAAGGAGGACGTGGAAGTTGCAGACAAGGCACTAGCAGCTGAGGTGAGAGACAACATGGAACCATGACGCCTCAGACTTGTTTCTGATCCATACCCAGACTCAGCCTGCGACACGAGACACAAGAGAGCCCAGCATAAAACAGAGAAAGAGCCAAACACAAGGAAACAATAAGTGTGCATAAAGCTTTACTCAGTCTGTAAAAACAATACACACTGATGGACACTAAAACAGCAGAAGAGGGAAAGGAAGCAGCAGTTCAGATCACCGAGTAGTATTAATTAACTAGAGCAGTCGCTATGGTGCTAATCGACCAGAGATGGGAATCAGACCATTTCCCCTTGATCAGCTCTCAGCAAGTCAAACTGAAAAATCTCAATGGTTTCCTTTTCATTCAATGCAGAAAAACGACAAATTTCAACTAGAGAAAAAAAGTTAAAAAAAAGTACAGTTACCAAATTTTCACAGCCTTTTTGAAACTTTAAATCAATCGATTATTAAATATTACAACATGAGTTTATAATATAGTAACGATGAGCAAATTGCTGCCATAATAATCAAGCAATTGTGAATCAAATTATTTTTATAATTGATTCAAACCCCAATGTTAGACTTTCATCAACATAATAAAAACTTAATTACTAGCCAATTAACATCGAGGTTTACTTTTTTTTTACATTAATTAAACATCTTACAAAGAGCTATACGTTTCTTTTCCTATTGCGGCATTTTACGCAGCATCTTAGCTGTGGAAACATGTTATTTCTCCGTGCTCTATCCACACTGATATCTGCTCCATTAGGTGCCATTATCTAAACTAAAGGCTATAAAATGCTTTGGTCCTGCTAACATTTTCTGGGGAAACTGTTGCCGTGTTTGTAGAAGCATTGACATGAAATCTGGAGGCCAAGAGAGTACTGCTGTAAAACAAACCCCTGATCAGTCATATGGGAGTGGCTGCGGGGCATTTGTCTCATTAAGTGGCCAGCTTAGAACCGGGCGACGCCTGCCACTGCCGGCTCAGCCGAGGGACAGGCGTTTGACACAGATATTGTGTGTGCTTCTCCATCCACACCCTAACAGACACACCAAAGTCAATTATTCCGGTTAGTCCCGCACGCAGCGGGTAAAACGTATCCCTGCGAGTTGAACGAGGCGGTGATGTCATGATCTGACTCCAACGTGTCAAACAGAAACCGATCTACAAGCAGCATCGACAGTGATTTTCTGAAATGCTGAAGCTGTGAATCAGGATGCAGACGCGCTGCGGGCCGGGCGGGTTTTCCGTCTCAAGGTATTTGCTCAGGATTTAGTCACGGCTTTGAGTCCAATTTTCCCCCTGATTACAAAATTAAAAAGAGGCTGCAAGCCGTTTCTGCTGGCCAATAGGAATGCGGGGGGGGGGGGGAGATTCTTGAGACCAGGGAGTGAACTGAGAGGCAGTCAGGTGACAATGCTGAGAGGCACCACATGCTCAGGCTTCAGCTGCAGTTTCTCCTGTCACAGCAGAACAATGATGAGAAACCGAAACAAATGCATTTCTTAAAGAGAAACAGGAAACGTGAACAAACCAGGTCCTTCCAGAAGCTGTTGAAGTACTTGGGTCAGTCCAAACATTTCAACAGCCACCAAACTACAGTTACAGCTCTTAGTAAAGAGTCGCATTAAAAATTTAAACACCGAGTCCACTTTTAAACTGCTCTAGAAAAGAGTGATTTAATACATTTTTGGTGGAATGCACAGAAAAGCACAAGTGACTGTGAGCAACCCACGTACTGTGTTCATTTTTTGCAACACTTTAGATAATAAAGAAAGGAAAAAAAAGACTCATTAGAGCAACAAAGGGTGAAAGAGCCGCCAGCTGTACGACCGAAGTGTTTGCATTTCAAATGCAAGTCGTGATTGTTAGGTTAACCTGACCTGTGGTCTACAAACAGTTCCAGCAGCAAAGTGCCACGCCCGTTCCACAGGTATCAATAAGTAAATAGTAAAAAAGATCCTTTGTACTTCAATGGCATTGATGATCATATCTCTGTGTCATATTTTCTACTGATGTATAAATACGGCGGCAAACTAATTTGATGGCACCTTTGGTGTAGATTTGTAAAAAGCCTTAAAATGAATTTGGTTTATTAGAGAAGAATCATCTGAGAACATTTGAACATTTAGAAAAATCTATTTGAGTATGTTTAGTTCAGCAGGAGAGGGAAAACCCCCCTTACAAGAAATTGTCTTTAAAAGAGTCACTTATGGTACAATTATTACCATTCCTAACAACCCCTTTAAAAGAGAAGTAATTGCATTTTCACCTTACTTTTTAAAGCTGCAGTAGGTAGGTATAATTTTGTTTTATACATTTGTTAAAACTGTCACTATGTCCTGACAGTAGAATATGAGAGATGATCTGTGGAGAGGAAAAACAAAAAAAAAAAACAAAAAAAAAAAACAAAAACAAAAAAAAAAACGCTCCTCTGGCTCCTCCTAGTGGTCGTACTGCCTTTTGTAGAACGACACCGCTCCCGGTCGGAAACAACCAATCAGATCCAGGAGGAGTGTCTAGCGTCGACCACGCTCGTTTATGTGCTGCTCAAACCCCTCCCTCACACAGTTCATACCGTCATTCAAGCTCAAGATTGCTGGTGTGCTGCAGATGTGCTTTAATGGTGGAGAAACAACTTAACTTTACAGAAAAACTGCCAATTTGTCGAGTGGGACCTGCTCAGAAGACAAAGACAGTTAAACAGAAGAAGACCGATGACGAAAGCGCGCTAAAAAGAAAGAATTAGACCGAGCCCGAAACAAACTGAGGGTAAACATCGGAGCAGCATGACAGGCTCTGCTGAGCAAGAGGGAGGCACCTAGAAGGTGTGTTTGTTCAAAGTTTCAGGCTAAGTTCATGGTTTTCTCAAAACTCCCAACAGCAGCTTTAAGGCTGAGCAGAGTTTTCAGGACCGATTTATTAATCAATGACTTTGTTTCTGTGGTGTATAAATATGATGCAACACAGAGGCCTTTTTTCTTTAGCCAGTGGCCACTAGGTTGGGCAAGGACCCTTATTTATGTTGTCACCTTAAACAGGGAAACACCTTTATTGTCCTACCATCACAAATGAAAAAAATACGGAGTTTGCTAAACTAATGGGATTTTAACTGGAGCCATCTGCTTTGATCACATGAAACCAAGATTGACCTGCCGGCGGTTTAGGTGTAAAACAAAGAATGAATATGTGGAAACGTAGCTCATGGCCACTGTGAAGTATGGTGGAAGATCGGTGTTGCTGTGGGCCCGCTTCTATTCCATAGACCCTGGGAACATGTTTGGGGGCACGACATTGTCAACTCTTAAGCCCTTTTAGATCACGCTTCCACCATAACCTCACAACCACAAGCCCAGCATTATGGGTAATTTTGTCCTCTCACGCCATACAAGGCAAACTGTTTTTTCAGAGAACGCAGTTGCCTTGAGGAACTAAAGGAGTGTGGCTTTCCACTCACGCCACAGGGCTGAGCTCCTCGTTGCAATCCTCACAGCGGTTGTTTAAATACAATTAATGCTCAAATCAGACGGACTCTGGATGATCATAAGGAGCCTCGGCTCCATGCTGAGAAGTCTAAGTGCTGTCCTACTGGCAAAAGAGAGCAGTATGAAGTTTTATGGACAGTAAGTGAGCCATTTCCTGTGATTTGGTTAAGAAAAATATGTTTTAATGTGGACCACCCCACACCTATTAGTAAATCAATTTACTGAAATTTTGATTTTACTTTTTTACTTCTGTGTAAGATGAGACTAAGCAATAAAACTTATCTTACAAGGCATTTACACATCATTACCAGGAAGACCAAACAAATTTGTCTGCGTGCTTTTGACAGAGAATGGTTTGAACTTGAAACTGCAGCGTGTGAAATTAAGCTTTCAGCTCCATGTCGGATACAAAAGGAAATAAGCTTTCTTCATATTCTCGCTTTGTAAATAATACTGCTCTTACCAACAGTGACACAGGTAACGGGGCTGTTGTTAAGTCCTAGATTGCGTTTTAAAATTCACTTTGCACTAGCGTTGCAAATCTGCACTGTAAAATAAAACAAAAAAGGACAAAGTACATCGTTTACGCATCAAGGGGGGCGAAAATCCATCTAACGGACCCAGATACGGCATCCGACTGGAGAGGATAGGATATCGGAAACATTTATATTTCAATGATAACCGAGTCGGTTTTTCGCACGGCTCTACTCCGCACTAAAGCAACAAACACGGTTTGACTAAAGCACAGGCTGCCATTTTAGTGAGGCTGCTCGGCTGCATGGCAACCATGTAAACTGAACGCCCATTCATGCACAGCACTTGAAATGGGATCTTGTGGTTTTACAAGTTAAATGAGCGATCCGAGAGAGTGTACAGTCACAGACAACAGCAACTTCTGAGCCGTGTGGATCGGTGCTGGAGAAATGGCGACACCATGCACTATAAGCTTAATGGCGGAGACTTGTATTGCATACGGCGAAGTTCAGCGGAACCTCCATTCGTGTCGAAAACTGCATGCAAATGAACGGCATGGGGGGGGGAAATGACTCCGGGTCAGAACAACAGCAAACTAGGGGAAGACTTCAGAGCATGGGTTGCGTTACGGTGACCGGGCAGCATGCAGAAACGCTTTAAAAGCCCACCATTCGGTCATTCCAACAGCCAAAGCAGAGCAGGGCGCTGCTGCAGTCCTGACGGCTTGCCGGCCCCAACATGACCAGGCGGTCCCCAACCACCCCGACACTGACAATGCAGATGACTTAAGGCAGCTTTCCCGTTTCCCTGGACACACCTCACTATGAAACAGAGAGGAAGAGGAGGTGAAAAAGAGGCCCCAAGACATTCTTAGCCCATCAGGTGAAAGAAAACGGATACAAGAAGCAGAGAGAGAGGAGCAAAAAAAAAGTAGCCGTTTGTCTGGTGGCAGTTAGACGAGAGGCAGACGCTCTTTGAAGCAGAAGAAACAGGGTCAGGGATGGCTCGTGGTTCTGCTCCTAATCAAGTTGCCTCCTTTCACACAAAGCTTTTCACATGCACACTCATAAAACGCACTCCGCCTCTCCAATATGCATGCAATCAAAAACCGCATACCCCGACATGTGAAACCCTTTCATCTGGCCAATGTTTCTGAGCAGCGTCCATCACTGCGAGCGTCTGCGGCTGTGTGCTCTTGCTCCGAGGGAAGGGAGAGTGGAGTAAAGACGATGGGTGCGTGCATTAGAGAAAAGACGAGTGCTGTCTGGAGCCGTTTGTGTAACAAGCCAACCAAGTGCCCAAAAGGTGGGCGAGTGAAGCAGCCTACTGTATATTATGACACAGCAAAAGGGAGAGACGGAGAGCAGGAGTGGGAGGCAGGGAGCGACGTTCGTCTGGATCCCTTTAAGTCTTTCTACCCGACTCGTCTTTTATCTCTTATTTATATTTACAGCTGTACAAAGCTCCCACAATCAACCCCAAAAAAAAAAAATTTAACGCTCTGTAATATTTATCAGTATGCGCTTTGTGAAAAAAGAAAAACATTCAATATTCACTGAGAGCTGCACTTACCATCACAATACTCAGCAGCAGCACTTCTCTCACCACCAACACAAACACACCCACGTATAAAAACACAAATTAACTTGCAGAGAAACAGCTCTAATACGGATATTAAAATGACAGCAACTTGCTTTTGAAAAGCGGCAACTATCCATCCATTTATCTTCATCCTTGCACGGTTCTATATGTGAGAGGGTTAAACTCACAACGTGCACAATCAATATTTACACATAGCCCTTCTGGACTTGAAAACAAGCATAGGTATGCAACCACCTTCTTAAAAGCTTATATTATTATATTTATTTAAACTTGATGGCACTCTGAGAAGGTTGCAAGTACCCGGTTTGATCCCCGCAGACTGCCACTGTGGGTCCCTGAGCAAGACCCTTAGCCCCAGATGGCTCCCAGGGTGCTGTGATAGCTGCCCACTGCTCCCTAAGGGATTGGCTAAATGCAGAAGACATTTCATTGGAATGTACAATTGCAATGACAAATAAAGATTTCTTCTTATTATTATTATTCTATAAAGATGTACAAAAACATTTATAAAATTGCAAAATAACAAAACAATGTAGCTATAGACAAAGACTATACTTACACAAAATAGCTAAAAAAAATAAATAGACTAGTCCAATTTTTTTGCTTTCATTTCCAAGATTAAAACAATAATGAGACTGTGGGAGTTTGCACAAAGCAAATCCTCCTTTGGCCATTTGGGAGCAGCACAGACACCTAAAGTAACGCTACTTTAACCTCGCCGAGGTCACTGGAGGTCACAGTTCAGGCACGACCCTGAAAAATTCACACTGCATCTCTAATAGATCAAAAACACGCAGTCACACACAAACGAAAACATCCTGCGGTATGAACTCGGACAATTTCAGAAGCAGTGAGGGGTTGAAAACCCAACTCAGAGGAAGCACAAAAGTGGTAAGAAGCGATAAAGAATTAACTATATTTTCAACGTGTCTGGGAGTCATTCAGCTAGCTAATTAAAGAGAGAGCGAGACTTTTAGTGGATAACAACAAGGCTGAAGTCCTTGTTGTTCATTTTCAGAAGACTGTAGGCCCGAAAACAGAAAGAAAGACATCATCCATATGCGTTTGTCATGTAATGATGTCGGAGATAAAGGCTTTCCGAAATCGGCACAGCAGTCCGAAGCTCCTTTCCTCCACCACGATAGAGTTCTTACTGTTTGACCCCATGAAAGGTGAAGGAACAGGAGCTATTATGAAGGGTATTCAGATCGAGCCCTTGTAAAGCTGTTGCCTGAAGCTGGTATTAAGGTGCCACCATCCACAGGGAGGAGAGTACCAACGATACCAACACGGGCTGACAGGCTGTGCAATAAAGCCTGCTGCAGTTCCCAAAACAGATGACATCATGAGGAAGGAGCATTATTTTGAAATATTGAAGCAACATCTCAAGACATCAGTCAGGAAGTCAAAGCTTGGGCTTAAATGGGTCTACCAAAAAGACAAATGGCCCAGAGACAAGCATACCACCAAACTAGTAACAACATGGCTTAAGAACAACAAACTCCATGTTTTGGAATGGGGATCACAAAGCCCTGACCTCTAAGATCATGGGCAGAGCCAAAAGGAGTGCGAGAACAACGCGGCCGACAAACCCGACTCACTTACCCGACTCCAGCAGACTGTTGTGAGAAGGGAGCCCCGAAATGTGTGATCCAAGTCATGCAGTTTAACGGCAAATCTACCTAAATAGGTTAGAAACATTCTTTACAACATTATCTCACTTGTTACTCTGGCAATTAGCAACAAATATATAGTTTATACGTAAATATCTGCTTTTGATGGAGTGATGCGAGAGATTTTTCTGGTCGAGTTGGTACAAACGCTAGTGAAACTCCACCAACTGCTTCTGGTACTCTAAAAACATCTTCATGTGATCTACTTGTGTTTGCAGCAAAGGCAGTGCATCACGAAACATGTGATTCCAGCCAAGTGAACCCTCAGAGGGAGGGGGGGGGGGGGGGGGGGGGGTTAACAGAAACGGCCTCCATGCGGTAAACACAGAACCTGAGACTGACTGAATCTGGCCTACATGCCTTTTACCAGGAAGCTAAACATCACTGAACATGTTTCTAAAGGGAGCAGCAGCTTACTATCAGAGCGGGGAACCCCCCTCAACACCTCCCTAAGATTCTTCACATTCCCAGAGCACCAAACTCCGTGCGCGTGTTTCAATCCTTCGGCTGTCACGCCCAGCTCACAGAACAGAAAACACAGAACTCCATGTCTGCTCTGAAAGGGGGGGGGGGGGGGTGATTAGGGGCTGACCTCTGATTCAACCTGAATACTGGAGGTATGTGAATAATGCAGAGAGGCAAATATCTGATAGCAGGCAAATATTATTCAGTTTATTGTAAGAAAACATGTTTTGATTCTTGACCAAACTAGACGTCCACAATTCACCAAACAGACAAAGAACTGGATTTAGAGACAGTGAATTGATTTGTAGTCTGAATCTCTTAACCCCTTGGATTTAGAAGCAAACAGATCAAGCGTGATCAGAAAACACAGATCCGGATAGTAAGGCCAAACCACTCACCTTGTGCAGTTCTATGGACTCGATCCAGCGCAGCCTGTGCTCAGGGTCCTCCGCTCTGAGGTACCAAACGCTGTCATTCACGCTGATGTCAAAACGGCACTCGTCAAACTCGTGAGGCTGCGCAGAGAGAGGGGAGGCCTCATCAATAATGAATCAAGCTTAGCGTTAGGAAGGACCGTGACAAACCAAACGCCAAAATGCAAAACTCAGCGAGGTTTTCCTTTCCCTCGATGAAATAACTGAGAAATAGCAGCAACGTACGGGTTTAATGGCTCTTTGTCTGCAGCGCTAACCGGCCGGGAATGACACATTCCTGAAACACATGGACTCAAACCAGTGACAGAAAGCCACATGTCACCCATAATAAACAGACTTTAATTGAAAACTGGTGTCTCGTGTCCGCTGTCCCAGCCCTAAATGACTGGAGCGGGGATGTGCAAAGAAGCAAATCCCAAAGCATTAGTACACAAAGAAGCTGGGTCATTTCAACTTTGCTTTCTCCTGGGAGGAATCCTTCAACCCATCAAGCTCCCCCGCTCACCGACTGCCTTAGGCCCCGAAACACGTGCAGCGAAGAATTCAGCCGCTTCCTCTCAGGCTGGAATTTGACCGCCGAGACGAGCTGAGCTTCTCAAAGCTTCACAGGGAGGAATAACACACAGAATATGCTAGCTTTCCTGTCAGTTCCCCCCTCCAGGACCAACAAGAATACAGCTCCTCTGTCAGCTGACAACCTCATGCCAGCCAGGTTTCATTTAATTTGCTGAATGACGCTCATGTGCTGCCTTATTTGCTCCTGCTGACAACAGTCGCATCCCTCCGAGTCCTGAACGCCAAGTCTGAGCCTGCAGAACTTTATGCAACGCGGCTTGAGACACGTTCATGTCGATAGCACATTTCTCAAGTTGGACTCTGTAACCGCCAGTTGGGTAAAAGGTGATTTTTCTAATTATCTTTCAGCACAGAATAAAAAGAAAACTGGTTTGTTCTTCTTTTCGCAGGCTGGTATTAAATCAGGAGGACTACTCTGTTTCCAACTAGAACCTGAAGATAAATCTGTGGCAACAATAGGCGCATCAAGCCGTGACTGTTGCCGGTCAGGGAGAGAACGGCCTTCTATCTTACTGCGCCGTATCAGAGACGGACCATAAACCTCTGCTTTACGCTCAGCTTTATGGTTCGTTCATGTCTTTTTCACAAGGCGCAAGCGCTGCTGGACAAAAAGTCTGCGTACAGGACTGAAAATCCTCTAAGCACACAGGAGGTCGTAAGCTAGTGATTGAGCACGTTCTGTTAACAGGGGCTGCCATTAACGATTCGTCTTTTCTATAACTTCTTTTCATCCTTTATTCTAGACAGCCAATTCGCCAAGGACAGGGAAGAAAAGAAAATAGATATTCGTTTTGGTTTATTTTCTTCAATGAGGCTTGTTGCATACCACAAAATAAAAGATTTCCACATTAAAGTATGAAATATAAATATACAGTGACACCTCCAGCTTGACATAAATTAAATGTAGCTATTCACAAATAAAAAAAAAAAAAAGATTTAACTGGAGAAAAAAAAAATCTGCCTGGAGAGAACAGCTCCAAAAAAAAGAAAAAAAAAAAAGAGCCAAAACAATTTCCCTTTAACTTAGAAATCACTGGTATTTATTGGCTGCAGGTATTTTCTATGAGACTAATTTTAGCATTCATTAACATTACCTACACATTTAGATGCCATCACAGCAGGATAAAGTGAATCTGCCATTCCTAAGTCTTGTATCTTTCTCACACAACAATATTTAGAGACAAAGACACTGATCCTTAAGGAGCATTTATAATAAAACCTATAGTTTAGCAAACCTAAGTTGGATGGGGCTTCCATTATAGACGGAAAGCTCACTGGGAGCTTTGATTTGGCCATTTTAACCTAGATCCAAATCAAACAATCCCCAAGCAAAAAGAAAATGCAGAAATCAAAGTAAAACGATTTGTTTGGCTGCCGTACTCGGCTGCAGCTCAAACAGGAGTGAATATTTAACCAGTGTGGAATTTCAGCATGTCTGAGTTGCCCAGGAAAGACGGCAGGTCAGTCACAACATTGTATGGTCAAAGTTTAAGTTTAACAAGAGAGAAAACAAAAACATCAGTTTTGAGGATAAAAAAAAGTAAAAAAATAAAAAATAAAAAGTGATGGACCCGTCTAGGGTGAACCCTGCCTTTTGTCCAATGACCTCTGGAGACAGGCACCAGCCTCCACCCCCATGATCCTGCATTAATGAAATCCAAGGGGCTGCTTTAGCAGAACCAAATTGATTGACTGATAATGTGTGGCACTCTCCGTTCTGCATATCACCAGTCTGGGACGGCTCCCTTCAAAACCAGTTGGGGAAAGGAGCAGAACTGTCCAAGCTGATTGGGCGAAGCGACACCTAGTGCCCGCCTACCAAAGGTTGGTTTTAGCCAATCACGGTATCAAATTAAAACGTCAGCAGCTCACGTCACGAGAAACCAGAACAAGGTAAGCTAGTCACGGCATTTCTTGCTGTTCTACTCTCAAAGAAGAAATGGTGGAACAGATGTGATAGCAGCTGTAACGCATACATCCTCCTTTGCTGCCATGTTTGCTTTGGTTCAGCTGTGTGTCCCGCCTTAAACAACAATACTGCAACGTGATTGGCCCGAACTGTTTCTGGTTCGGACACAAACTGTTTAAGTGGAAGCGGCACAATATGGATCCTCGTGGTGTTTGAGTGAACACACAAATACCACGAGGATTCATCTTGCAGGCAAAGTTAACTCCCCTGTTCCCTCAGAAAGTTTTATGTGCCTTTACAGTTTCAAGAGCACAGGTTGGTACAGCAGAAGATCTTTTGTTTGGAGGCAGAAAATCCTCCATCGCCTTTTTTAAACAGGGAAACTGTTGTCCTGCGGGAAGGAGCATGACCTTTTTGGCTGAACAAAGGACTATTACAACTGAATTATTCCAGCTACTTAAAAGGCAGAATAATCACCAAGGACCGTTCGTTCACAGGCTCTCCCAACTTTCAATGTAAACCGAGGGGCAGACATTACGCCGTTATATTGGCTTTCTAAATGCAATCACTATCCCATCTGCAACAGTCTTGGTATCGTTTAAAAGCCATTTTAATGCTCTTTTAGATGAAATCATTTGTTTCAACATCCAACTCGGACTTTATTTTGCCAACATACTTACTCCTACGCATCTGGGGAACGAGCAGACATGTTGCGCTACGTTTGGTTTTGTCGCAATATAAAAACTTCCTCCCTCCCTCTGGCGTAAGTACTTACTGTGATGACGGCCTTGCTAAGGCACAGGGAACCTCTGCAGCCGTACTCCCGTTCATCCTCCGACTTGTAGTAACTCAGCGTGTTGTTCTTCAGCACAACCCATCGGTCCTGCCAGCCGTGTATATAATTCGTCCACTGAAGGCACATGAAATGAGCAGCACGCAGTTATCTAGGTCCACAATGCAATCATCACGATGAAGTAAAATTAGCTTTTCAGGAAAGTGCAAGGAAAATACTAACTTCATATCAAAGTTATAAAACATTTGTAGAAGAAAAAACATTTTCTGAACTGGTTGATGGTAATGTTGGTGCTTCTTGATATGGATATTAAAGACTTTCTCCAAGTTTGTTTACACCATGTTACTTGTTAGACGTATACAGATGACATTGCTGTATATCTATTTACATGCTAAAAAACAAGCAGCTGGATGAAGGATTGCCATCTGTGTCGGTTCTCTAATGCAGGTCTGCCACTTCAGAGTGGATGAAATTGTCTGTATGTCTATGAATAGCGATCCAGATGCTGTACTGATAGGGACAAGACGGTCAGCGGTACAATATTGTACATGTCTAGGTGTAACTGTAGTCAAAACCTACTTTTATTAAAACACATTAAAGAGGCATAATCAGAATTTAATTAGGTGAGTTTTAAGACATATGCGGAACAAACTGCTGAAACATCAGAGATGCGCATGAAAGCCGTTACTTTTAATGCTTGAGAGAAACTGGAAGAACTAGGCAACATTCAGAGGAGAAACTGTACAAAAGCTTGAAAACATTGGTCAAAAAGACAAACCAAAGCCATCACGACAAAGTTTTAGCTAAACAAGTTTCTCTTGCAAAAAGCTGGGTTAAGTAATCTAAGATTTGTAAAAATGACTTTTAGGCTTGCATGGTCTGGGTGCACAATCCCTTAAAAAAATATCTTAAATGAGTTAAAACCTGTTAGAGAGCTGAAACCAGAACAGGTTGTAAAGTTCCACAAAGAACTACTGCCTTTGGCCAATTAGCTTTCATATGTAGGGCAGCTCATACCGAGACATTTTCCATGTTTTTAATTCAATAAACCGTGTGGTTGAACTTTCTAATCTTGTTTTATATCATCAACCTGCAGCTGAAATGAGTCTCCATGGGTCTCAATCTAGCACATTTAGATGGACTGAGGTGCTCCTGGTCAGTAATGTGTATTGTAATTTCTACCCCGGATATGGACGGGTGGAATTTTTTTTTTTTTTTTATTAATTAAGATGAACAAAATCCACCCAGCATTTGACAGATGAGTCTCGTTAGCAATGTTTCCATACTCTTTTTGAGACCGGCTGGGGCTGTTATCAAAAACATATGGGAATGGCTTCTTAATCCGCCACAGCTTACTTTGCTTAAAACTCCCCCGAACTCCACAGGCGGTCCGGATTCCGGGTCCACGTCCTCGTCCGAACCGGACGACGAACTCTTCTCGGACATTGGTATCCAAGTTTGAAGACAGCCCGCCTCTGGTTTTATCGACAGAACACCGCAGCTCAAGGTTAGAGGCTTGATTAGCTATCAGTTCTACAGCGTCACAGCGGAACCCGCAGACGCTTCTTAAAAAAAATTATAGCCCTGCACGTCAGCGAAATAATAAAAAAAAGATAACAAGGCGCAACCCGTGCACGCAGAACATCTACAACCGAAGCTTGATAATGCAGTCTCTCTTCTGGCAGTTTCAACCCGCTAGACTTTCCTTAGGAAAAGTTGCTCTGTAAGTGACAGCTGGGTCTCGGTTTTGCGGGCTTTGTTTTGAAACTGATGTCGAACACCAAATAAGCCTAGCTAACTAAGTTAGCTGGCAAACGACGCAACTAGCTAACAGTAACTTGAAACGACTAACAAGCCGGAGCAGTTCACCTTAGCTGTGGCAGCGGTAGTCGGGTAGCGTGCTCAGAGAGACAGGCCTTCGCGTTAGCGCCACACTCCAACTCCAACCTACTAGTAAGGAGCCGAGAACAGCCTCTCTGCCGTGCTCCGCAGCTCGGTTAGCAGTAGCGAAGCTCCGACTACTAGCTCTGCTGGGGGGGAGGAGCCGCGGCCACGCTTTACTGTGTGTACCTGTCAAGGCGTCAAGGTAACCGGAGTTACGGTCACCCCGGAAACAGCGCAGCCGTTTCGAATTAAGAGCATTTCAACAAGTACGGCGTGGAAAGCCGTTTAACTGCCGCCCATTCAGTTGTGGGCGTTATCTAAAGTGTTTTATTTTTATTTTTTGATCGAGTGTGCTTGAACTGAGATGAATATAAGAAATGCTGGTTTTCTATACTGGTATTTACTATCAAAGTAGCGACACAAAGTGTTCTTCTACTAGATATGATCCAATTAATACTACTACTAGTATCAGTATGCCAATGTTTTCAAACGTTGCGACTTCTAGACTTTTAAATCATACAGTTCCTGCTACTTAAAATGCTTTCAATGAGATGCCAGAGAAAGTTATTTGAGTTCTGACGCATAAAGGACATCTTAAGCCAGAATGAGCTGTATTGGCCAAGGTTTTGTGCACAAACAATTTTCTTCCAGTTTCAACAGCTCACAGCGTGCAGAGATTAAGTATAAATAAATAAACTTTAGAGGGAATAAACATAAGAATAAAAGGAGCAGGATGTGTATGTGCAACCGTTTGTGTTAAGAAAAAAAGGGAAGTTGTGAAAAATGCTTATTTTGTTTTGACAGCAGTGTAGCTGACTCAGGCTGTAGGATGTTGATTGTGTTTATCAAAGTGACAGCCCGGGGGAAGAAACTGTCTCTGTGGCAGGTGGTTTGTGTAAATAGCGCTCAACGTTGCACCAACCTGAAGCTAAATGTCTAAACAGTTTGTGTCCAGGATGTGTGGGGTCCGCAGAGATGCCAGCTGCCCTTTTCCTGATCCCATCTGGACAAGTAGTTGATGGCCTCTGTGCAGAGTTAATTGTTAATTGCAGACACATCCTGTTTTGTGGATGAGCCCCACAGTGATGGTCCAAGACAAGACAGAGTAGAAGATGGCCACCAGCTCCTGGTGGAAGGTTGCATTTCCTGGGTTGCTGCAGGAAGTACAATCTCTGCTGGGCTTTGGGCCTCCTTCCGAACAGTGTCTATGCGTAAGGACCGTCTCAGGTCCCGGGAAATGGTGGTTCCTTGGGGGGGTTGCTGGTGCTGATGGTTCTTGTGCGTGAGAAGATGTTCCCCAGCCTCACTTGCTGCTGCCGGCGAGTCAGGAAACTGGTGATCCACTGACAGGCAGAGTCCAGCACTGTGAGCTGGGTGAGCTTCTGTTGGATGATGTCTGGGTTTATGATGTTGAAGGTGGAGATGAAGTCCACAAACAGGACCCTGGGATAGGTCTCTGGGTGTTCGAGATGGCGCAGGAGGAAGTGTGGACCCAAGGTGACTGCATCATCTGCCCACCTGACTGCTTCAACAACATTACAGCATGTGGAGAAGGGCCTTTGTAGCCAGAAAAAGGGGGTACAAGTGCCCCCGAACTGCTGCTGGGTCGTATGCTGAGAAGCTGCTTTTTAGCTTCTCGCTGTAGAGAACAATAAGGCCGTCCCTCCCACACTTGTTACTGCACACTCCTTTTCAGCTGGCTCATACACTTTTCCCATGCAAATAGAGAGACGTCTGAAATTATTTCCGGTTGAGAAAGAACACAGTCATCATGTGAAAAACTGAATAAGCGCCATTCACCACTTCCATGCTGATCATGAACTACAAGCAACTCGTCGTATGTCTGATAGGAACCAATGTTTTTGCTCAGGTTTACTTGTCAGAATCAAAGTAACAAGTAAATGCTATGGTAACATTATTAACCTATATTGTTTTCTCCTTCGCCATAACCTGCTTCCTTTTAGCACATGTGAACCAACAATTTGGTGCCCATAACATTGACTTTTGAGAAATGTTGGCAATTTATTCTCTTAATTATCTGTTTGTACTGACTTGCATTTGATTGGGGTGATTACAGTTAAATTTTTCTTTCCTATTTCTCTTTTTCAATGTTTATGTCATTTTATTTTTATTTGTTTTATTTTGTTGCTATTTTGACTTAAGTTGATGTTTTATTATTTGTCTAGGTGTTCAGATCAGCATTCATCAAACTATATTGATGTCTAATTTCAATAGAGCACTAGTTTTTTTTGTTTTTCTTTAAGCTTTATTTAGTATATACTGTATATTCTGTCTGCATATTCTTTGTACCGCAGTCACAACGATGACACCCAAGTCTAAGGTCCATGAAGTCCACTCATATCAGAGAAGATATAGCCGTCTTTATTTCAGGCCATAAAGTTTTCTTCATGAGGTTCAAAAAGACCTGATAAAATACTAATAAATGCATCAAGAACTGGTTCATATTGTTAATCTTTTTATGCAAGTGATTTGCTGTGATTGTGTAGAATGAAAGGTGGAGATAAAGCACCAATTCCATATTCTTCTTTAATCGTTACAGTGATTTTTGGAGAGTTTAAACCAGGTTTGGAAAGTTTACGGCTGTCCTTAAAGATCTTCTCAGTAGTGTCAAGGAAAGTGAAAACATTACATTAATTATAACCCCTTCACGATACCTTGAGACAGACCATCTTGTTGAACTTGGGTTTATTTTGTTTACTTATATGTCATTCAGTAACATAAACAGTGCAGTTTGTGCACATATTTTACATTCTTGTAAATTGTCTGTTGTTGTTTTTCATGCATACATACACATGAACATTTTGTAGATCATTTAAATGATCCTACTCAGCTGCACATTTCTTTAACCCGAGTGTGCTATTTTTAATAATTGTTCTCTTTTAAGGTTCTAGATGTAAATGTTTCCATTCACCATTCTTAACCAAGATAGTGTACTTTGGACAGAAGGAAACAGATATGAAGTTCCAAAGAACAAAGCGAGTGATGATACTTTAAATTTGTGAACTTTGAATTGCATTCATAAAGCAGCCCAGGTGTAGAGGCTTTCTTCTCAGCAGCTGTCGGGCTGGATAACCAGCATGCTTTTCATAAACTAGAAAAAAACAATAATTGCTGTTTGGCAATTTTCTATTTATACATAACTGCATAATTTTTCTCTTTGTATTAGTCCCAACTTTTTTATTTTTTTGTTTCTTTTGTTTATTACTGTTTTGCTCTGTCTATTTGCGTGTTTTGACTTTACTTTTCTGCTGAATGAGAGATGCCTCTTCCCATGTGCTGACGAATAAAAGATTATTCTATTCAACTAAATTTTTTATTAAACAAAAGTTTCGCTGAAGTCATAATCCTTGGTGAGCAAGGGTGTTACAAAAACACCTCGGTAACTGTGAAGTATCTAGGACAAAATCCCAACTTTACTCCTAGTTATTTGTATTTGTATTAATTGACAATATATGTGGTACCAAAATGGGAACGCACAGTGGTGCAGTAACAAAGGGATAAATAAAGTGAACCTAGTTACTGTTTTACCAGAGATCACAAAGCAGAATACAATATTAAGTAGTAATTACATGGCCATTTAACAACAACAATGATTATAATAGGAAGACCAAGTACGATGTAAATGTATTCCTTGTTCTAAAAAACAAGTTTTCTGAATAAACTTGCCCTTTTTCACTCTTTTTTAAATAAACTTTATTTAGTGCCAAGACAAGAAAAATATAGAACAGTATGTAAACAAATAACATCTAAGGACATTAAACATAAATTAGTAAGTATTAACAAAAAACAAAACAAAAAAAAAACTTTAAACTTTGAGCAGCGGTTAAAATAGATGATGATGATGATGATGATGATGATGATATTGTTAATAAGTGCATTTTCATTTCTCTGTGAAACAGACGTTTTGTTTTAGAACATGTACATTCGCGAATGCAATATTTGACACACAATATAATCAAGGTAATCAAAAAATAATCATTTTAAATGCGCTGATCTAATAAAACAAAACAAAAAAACATCCTCAAAATGAAGTTCAAGCGTTCTTTTTTTTCCTTTTTTTTTCTTGCAAAAAAGAACATACAATAACAACATAGAACATTAATAATTACAAACAGATGCAACATCAAAGGGCTTTACAAAACATAGAGCAATTATTTTACAATGTCAAAATCAAATCTGTGCTCGAGGGTTGCAATTCTTTAAGGGCAGTTATGATTTGAATGGCTTTAGCATTTGAGCTGAATTTTAAGGATTCTATATAGATATTAATAGAAGATAATAAAATCTGGAAATTAGGTTTTTGTTGTAAATATGATATTTACGATAAATAATAACAAAATAAACAACATATAAAAATTCTGTTTTGACAAGTTCACATTTCTCCATCCCACACAAAACATCCTTATCTATTAAAGTAATATTGAGATTTCTTTGATTAAATTTTTTTACATATCTCTCCAGAATATTTTGGTATAATTACAATCCCAAAAAAGATGAATAAGCTTTTCTTCATTATTTTTTACAAAAAGTACACATCGGGTTCAAATCCCATTTATCTTTTTATCAAAAATGCTTTAACAGGATAAAAATTATGAATAATGTTATAAGAAATTTCTCTTACTTTATTGTTTATTAAGTATTTTTTTAGGAGCAACCAAGTCCACTTCCAATTTATATTTTCAAAAGTGTTGGACCAATAAAATATACAAGCTGGTGAAAAAAACAAAATCTTGTAATAGAATATTTCTTAACCTTTTGTTGGTTGTTTTCTTACTTATAAAAGGACAATCATAATCAATATAAATGGAGATTGGATCAAAACTCGGCATTGAGTGAATTTGACGTGTAGGTGAAGATGATAAAACCTTTAATGACCCACTAGGGATTGCGTCAAACACAACAGCATATTCTTTAGGGGTAACAGGAAATTGGAAAAGTAACATAAAGTCAGAACAAGACAATAAAATGACCATTTGGATTTAGTAATTAGCTTACAAGTAATATTCCCCTATCAAACCATTTTCTATAAAAGATTGTCTTATTTTTGCATTTAATGTCATTTCAGATATAATATTTATGAGGAGAAAAAAGCTCAAGCGTTCTGAACAGGTGGATGACAATTCCGTTTCCGTCATCGTCGATGATGACGTACGCGGAAGTGCCGCAAATACCGCCCGGATCCTTGGTTTTGAAAACATGTAGCGACATGATCGGCAGAATTTATCGCATTTCCAGTTGTTGGAGCAGAGAAATCGTGTTGGGTTTGAGGTTATACAACTCGATGATTTTCTTTTCTTTCGGATCAAGCAGCAAAAGGGACACAAAATGGACTGCTGATATTTATACCAAGAGCTCGAGAAGCTAGCACAACCCCAGTCGCTGTTAGATTGATTCAAAAACACAGAACAGGATGGAGAATGGAGTTGGATCGGCCAAAGAGGAGAACCTCCTTTCCAGAATGGCGCTCAATGACAACAAGGCCGGGATGGAGGGACTTGACAGGGACAAGATCAACAGGATCATCATGGAGGCGTCAAAGGTATAGAGACCCAGACAGAGATCCTCCATATATCCACACTCACTGACAGCTCCATACCTGAGAGGATGTGGATAGCCTCGATTAGTGTCACGGAAATTGAAGTAGAAAGCCACAGTCTTTTATTTAGACATCACTTTTATAATGCAAACCATGCTCCCACACCTGGAGGAGTGGGGGATGTTGTAGTATTTTCAAGGTCTAAATAAAAACGGAATATAGAAAATACGGAATGGAACGACATTTGTAATTCCAGGTTTTATTCCTTCTCCCAATGCTGAAAATTTCCTTCTGTCTGGCTTTCTGCAGGCTTTTTATATCTAAAGCGTGAGTGCTGTAGAAAGAGTCATACTGACGTTCAAATTAAAATTTTAAAAGTACTTAAAAAAACAAAACAAAACAAAAAAAACCTGAGGATCATAAATTTTTAGTTTGGGAAAATATAGACTTTTGACTGGGGCGGGGGGGGGATGTGTGGGAACCGCGTGCGGCGTCGTAGACTTCTAAAAGACACAAGACAACACCACCTTAACGTTGTCTTCTTCTCGCAGGGGTCCAGGTTCTACGAGAACGAGCTCAAGAAAGAGCAGCAGGTGAACCAGCGAATTGAGAAAATGATGCAGCAAAAGGCTCGGCTCACAGAGCAACAGCTACAGAGGGCGCAAGCACAGGTGAGACATATTACAGGGGGACGTAAGTGCAGAGTTACTTGAATTAGTCCATTTAAAAACCAATTTCCCCGTGCAGGTGGAGAAGATGGCGTCTGAGCTCGAAAGAAGCCGCGACCTGAGCAGGGTGATCGTACATGTCGACATGGATGCCTTCTATGCGGCTGTGGAGATGAGGGACAGCCCCGAGCTGAAGGACAAACCCATGGCTGTCGGATCCATGAGCATGCTGGTGGGTTAGGATGTCACAGAAACAAACTTGTGGCAAGTAGAGGTGGAGTAAAGCATCTCTGAAACTCTGAATTCTTTCTTGAGTTTTTGACCTGGTTTGCAAGTCAAAAAGGACGGAGATGGGTCATAAACTATTACAGTGCTTACAAGTACAACTTGGAAAAGTGAGTGAGCGATTAACAGTTCACGTTTAAAGTTACTAAACTACAGGGCTTTTTATATCCTTAGAGAAGGCAAAGGTGAAGAGCTATTATTGTATAGTGGCTTACAAAAGCCTCTGCATCTGCTCATCATGCTGATGCTTTCCTTTGACAGAAAGAGGGAAGCTGGTCAGAGTTGAAGGGAACGTAGGGTTAGGGCTGAAAACAGGGCTGACGGCAAACACTTCTGTTAAAAACCTTCTGATTTTTTTTTTTTTTTTTTTTTAGTCGACGTCTAATTACCACGCCAGGAAATACGGAGTCCGAGCAGCCATGCCTGGCTTCATTGCAAAGAAACTCTGCCCCGGCCTGGTCATCGTTCCTCTTAACTTTGACAAATACAGGGCTGTGAGCGAGGAGGTAAGATGGAAACCAACTCCACCCTGGGGGTTCAGTTACCCATGAGGAGGTGCTGATGAACTTTTATCTTTCAGATAAGGGAGATTTTTGCTGAATACGATCCTAACTTTCAGCCAATGAGCCTGGATGAAGCCTATTTAGATTTTACAGATCACCTGGAGCAGCGGCAGAGCTGGCCGGAGTCCCTACGAACGCACCGCTGCAGATCCAGGAGCAACACGCCAGGCATGACCTTGTTCCATAATATTACTCAGGAGATATACGTGTATCCCAGTAAATTAGAATAGCACCAAAAAGGTCATTCACTTAAGTAATTCAATTCAAAAAGTGAAAGTCATATATGTTCTTATATATTGATCCATTAGTAAAAAAAGTAATACACTTTAAAGTTTTTTCTTTATGTTAATCTTTAATTTTTATAACTTCCAACTAATGAAAACCCAAAATTCTGTATCTCTGAAAAATTGGTGTAAATCTACTTAATCTTTGGCCTGGGCTCCTTATGCGTTGATTCCTGCATCCGTGCAGCGTGGCATGAAGGCAGTTAACCCGTGGCTCATCCGCATTGTTGGATCTAGTGCCTCTTGATAACACTCCATATATCCTCAGTGGGGTTTTAATGAAGCTAGTTTATTGGTCAATCAGGCAACTCTCCCTCCCCCATCTTAAGACTTTGGTTAACCCTGTTGCCTGTGCATCTTTTTTTTTATATCGTATGTTTTCCTTCCACTTAATTTCCCACTCAGTTTGCTTGTCCCCCTTGTGCAGAGTCTCATTAAGTGTCTCTTGGACAACTGACAGGCCAGCAGTCTTCCCCCTGATTATCTATACATAACTACACATAACTTAACATTTCTGAATTAAAATCCTTTTTTTTTTGTCGCTGATGTAATATTCAGATTTTCAGAAAAACTGAATGCAGGATTTTTATTTGTTGTAAGCCATAATCATGTTTTATGAATTTATCTAAAACCCAAATGTCACATTTTCAGACGATTTAGTGAAATAAAATAACTTTTCATTGACATTCTGATTTATCGAGATGCACATATACAGTCATTTTGGAGGAACCTCTTTTATATACCTGAAATTCTCCTTACTATGGTGCAAATTCTCTTCCTTACAGCGGAGAAGGTGGAAGGGGCAGACCTCTCGCCGGTCCTGTTTGAGGACAGTCTGAGCTCCTCTGGAGGGGATGCAGGCGGTCCCTCTGAACTGTTTGGGACGTCTGTAGAGGAGGCCGTGAGAGAGATGCGCTTCCGCATCGAGCAGAGGACCACGTTGACTGCCAGCGCAGGTGAGAGCTCAACAGGCCGATTTATCTGGCTTTTAAAAAGTTAGGAGAAAGTGTTTGTCATACTGTTTGAAGTCTTTTTAATGAGATGTTGGAGAAAGTGCCTGATTGGTCAGAGTTTCCTCAGGCTGTATTCTGGACTACATTACGACCCCTCCCCCACATGTTGCTGCGAACTGCTGGTCCCGCTGTCTGAAAGGAGGCACTCTCTTTTTCCCATAAGGATAATTTTGGATTTTTGGAAACCACAGGAGTGCCACCTATCACTCTTATTAGGGTACCTCCGTTTTTAAAACTCCAATTGATAAAACTATGAGTTGTATATGTGTTAAGCGGGCTCCCCTCGCAGATAGCCTGACTAGTAAACCAGCTAATACCAGCGGGTTACTCTTCCAGATTTACTCTATAAAGACCAACAATTATTACATTTACTTCAAAAAACATTTAGCAGATCTTTATATTCTGTTTGTACTTAAGTCTGCGGATCAAGATGAAAAAAACCCCCAAGAAATACATGTTATGGATAATACTGTGGTAATTTGTACTCAGCCAGAGGTCAAAATCAGACCTTTTTTTCCCCATGATTGTGTCTAATCAGTGATCATCAGGCGTCTCGGTTTCTTTTTTCCCTTTTTACTGAATGCAGCGAAGCTCCGAGTTCGCCCCATTTTCAGTCTGTAAAAACACATCAGCCCGCAGCAGGTTCCCAGGTGCACTGTTCTGAGTTCAATACAAGTTAGCTGTGGGTTATGTGCTTTGGTGCGCTCATCATTTATCTTGCAACTGGTTTGTTTTGCAATCAAAAGAAGCTACGGCACATTTTTTGACTCCTCTTTTTTTTTTTTTGTTAAAGTCCAGAGAGAGAAAATCTGAATCGGCAGGACCAAGAAAAGCCCGATCAGTGCAGCACTAGCAAGAGTTAATGTTATTTTTGTACAGGCAGCGGGAATATGTGCTACTTGACGATATTAAGTAGAAGCTATTTGATCGTGTTCTGCATGAATTTAAATTTTTGTGTAAACACCTTGAAATCGGGGTACTTTTAGTCACAGTGATGACATGGTGGGAATTAACCCATGCCTAAATCCATTTAGATGGTGTTAAAAAAATACACGTTATAACAACAGCTATGCAATCCTATGTCTCTATTTATTGCATCTTTATTGTATTTTAGCCTATAAGTACAGTGCATTTCATTTTACTTTTAGTGTAAGCATTTGATGTGGACAGCAAAGTAAGAATTTTCGGTGTACAGGTAAACAATAAACACTTTGAGCTGAATCCAATATTTGATAAAGTTTACGATGATCAGTTTTAGCGCTTCCAGACTTTATGAAAACAATCAAAATGTTAACGCTATGAACTGGTATTTATTAGAAACAGAGCCGGTGGTGTTGCCCTGTTATGCAGCGATGTTTATTGGCGTCTCAACTGTTTTCAACATTGGGGAGGATTTTTATTCACTCACAAATCCTCTGTTGCCTCGTCTAGGAATCGCGCCCAACATGATGCTTGCCAAGGTGTGCAGCGACAAGAACAAGCCCAACGGACAGTACAGGCTGCCCCCCACCAGAGAGGCGGTCATGGACTTCACCCAGAAGCTTCCCGTTCGCAAAGTAAAGCACAAATGCCCCCAAAAAACAAGTCGGCAAGCTGTGATCTGAGTGTTATGGCGACAGATGTGAGAGAAAGCTTTAGGTGTTTCTGTACTGACCCTTTACATGCAGCGTATACAGAGATGTCACGTTTTCTAACGATAGCAGGATGTCCTGGCTTATTGAAAGCAAAATGCTGGGGGCAAAGCGGCATCCACGGTGAAGCTGTACGTCTGTTCAGGTCTGCGGCATCGGGAAGGTGAGCGAGAAAATGCTGAACGCTCTGGGCATCACCACCTGTTCAGACCTCAGCCAGCGGATGGCGCTGCTGTCCTTATTGTTCTCCGAGACGTCCTGGCATCATTTCCTCCAGATTTCTCTGGGTCTGAGCTCCACACATATACCCAGGTAATTTAATGCAATTCAGTACAGAAGAGAAAAACAAAAACAAAAACTCAACGTTTGAAAAGAATCAAGAGGAGCTCACCCTCCCCGTCTCTGTCTCCTCACAGACACGAAGAAAGAAAAAGCATGAGCACTGAAAGGTTGGCTTTTAAGTAGACATCCTTATCTGTCGACGCCCTTCCTTTGATTTTAACTCTGATTTTTGTTGGCAGGACATTTAAAGAACTGAGCAAGCCTGAGGAGCAGTTCTCTTTATGCAGGGAGCTGTGTGAGGATCTGGCGGACGACTTGAAGAAAGAAGCTCTGAAGGTATGGGTTTTGTAGTTTTGGCGTAGCGAAGAGGAGATTTGGCTTTCTGCCCTCATTACAGCGCCCTCCACTGGGGATGGTCGGTGTTGGAAAAGATGTGCGAAATGACAATCTTTAATCGCAGGAAAATAATCTGGCTATTCAAATCGTAATTGGTAACTACGCTTTTTACAAAATCCAAAGGGCCACAGTGGTCGGCACCGTGCTGTTAGCTCTTTGGGCGACCCGCTTTTATCTTTTAAGACAACACCTGGTCTCCTGCAGCAGTTTATAAGACGGAGCATCCAGAGAGCGGGATCTTGGACCAACTCCTCTTTGCACACCCTCTCCAGATCCTCCTGAGTCTTCGTGTCTCTTTTCCATGGGCTTTAGATCTAGGCACTGAGACGGGCATGGGAAAAAGTCGCCTCAGTTGTTTGTTTTTGGATCACTATTGTGCCGGAGGACTCTGGGATGAACCGTTTTCAGTCTTTTGGCAGAGGCCATTAGATTTTTATTTAAAATCTGGGATTTCAAAGGATGCCCTTTGGAAAAGGAAAAAAGGCCCACAGCATCACTGATCCTCCACTACACGTAAAAGTGGGCATTAGGGTCCTTTTATACATATTCACCCCATTTGAGTCTTTGTTGCTTATGCAGTAAATCTTGGGATCGTCTCACCAAAGCACACAACAAACTGAATGAGCTGAACTTGTGTAACACTTTCTAGTCATACTGACCCAGTGATGGCGCGCTTTGGTGCAGTTTTCTAACTCAGCTTTTTAACCGACCTTACCAGACTGTTCACTTAGATTAGAACGCAAGGGATGTACAACGTCAGAAAAACATGTAATGTTACAAAATGCTGTGATTTTGATGTTGCTCATCTCAGTTTCCTGACTTTTTTTCTCTCTGTTCCTCCATCACGATGTTCCTACCATTCTTTTTGCACTTCGGCATCTCAGGTTTGGACATGATGGGAGTGAAAATCCATCTAACAGGCAGAGCATGCATGGCGCCTACATTTTGATATCGTACCAAATGCTGCATCCGTGCGATGATGCAATAATTGATGTTATGACAATTGCAACCCGACCGTGCAGCTCTAGGCAGGGCAAACCCGGGTCCTCGCCTAACTTAGTGGTGACTTGCACAGGGAAACTGGCTTCTGTGACGCGCCACGTTTGCACCCCGGAAAAAATAAGAAATCCAAAGTTATTGCAGAGCAATAATAACATAAGAACTCTTTTCTCTGCACGACCGCATCATCTCTTGTTCTCCTGATTATCTCCTGACTCTCTGGGATGCTTAAACACAAGTAGAAGTGTTACTCGACACGTTCGTGAAAACAAAACACTGTCCTGTTCTTGGCCTTCCAAAGCATCACCTTGACTCCAAACTGAATCTCACACAATCCCCTTAACCTGTCCGTGTCTTTCTGAATCGACGGAGGAGCAAGTAGAGGTCTTGAAAAAACCATCAGCCCCCTGCCTGAGTCCCTTGATAGCAAGAGAAAATGGAGGGCCATTAATGAGACAGCAGGGGCCACTATCGCCCCCCCCCCCCCCCCCCACCGGAGATGATCACATTACTGTGAAAACTGACAACGTGATCAGTCACTGATGTGCCACGTCAGACACATCTCCATCTCTCTCTTGTTTCCAGCACCGTCGGAGCAGTCCTATTTATTATGTTGGTAAATGACGGAGAAACGGCTTGGATTGTTTACTGTGCTTTCCTCTTTTTCTCCTTCTGATTTGTTAAGGGTAAGACGGTGACTCTGAAGCTGAAGAATGTGAACTTTGAGGTGAAAACCAGGGCACAGACGCTGCCCTACGCCGTGGCCACGGTGGAAGACATCTTTGCTGTCGCTAAAGACTTACTGAAACTGGAAATAGAAAGTGAAAGTCCCCAGCCCCTCCGACTGAGACTCATGGGTAATTTAAATTACATTTAACAACAGCACAAATGACACATCCATTACCGTGCTTCTAATGCATCTAAATAATCTGTCCCAAGATGCAAAAGCTTAAAAAAAAAATCTAACACACAGTGCCTTGCAAAAGTGTTCAAACCTCTTGAACCTCTTTAGCCTAAAACCACAAACTTTAATGCACGTTATTGACATTGATTTTTAGCCTACATGCAACATTCCACATACCCCCCCCCCCCCCCCATGCCCACGGTAAAACCCTGGTGGTAGCGGCTGGAGGGACGCTTCTCTTCAGCTGGCACGGCGAAGCTCGTCTGTGTTAGGGGGACGATGGGTGGGCCCAAATACGAGATGATCCTAGAAGAAAACCTGTTAGCGGCTGCAAAAGACTTGAGACCGGGGCGGCGGTTCTCCTTCTGGCTGGACAGCAGCCCTAAACATGAAGCTGTAGAGTCGCTCAGTCCAGACACAGAACCGATGGAGGATGGAGGACTGAAACTCAGTCGGTTTTTGCTGAGAACAGACAAAGATTTCCGTCTGTAGATGGAAAGGCGGCCGATACGAGACCTAAGAGACTCGATGCTGTAAATGCAGCAGTTGTTTCTCCCAAATACCGGCTCAGGGGGGTGAATAGAAATGCACATAAGAAATCTGCGTATCCTTTGCCGTCTCTGATCTGTCTGCACTACTTGGTTGCATAAAATCCCAATAAAAGACATTGGTCCTTGTGGTTGTGGCACAATGTGCCTCAGGGGGGGGGGGGGTGGATACGTGCACAAAGCTCTTTTCTTGGCATTCTGTTTACATTTTCTTTGGCTCTTTGTCTTTGTACGCGCAGGTGTTCGGATATCTGCCTTCGTGAGCTCGGATGACAAAACGCCGATGCAGAAAAGCATCATAAGCTTCCTTCAGCCAGGCAAGGCCGGCTGCGGTCGCTCTTCCCAAATATTGCATCAAATGCCGGAAGGAGGGGACGTTCGCGGTCACTCGATCCAAAGCTCACAGCTTACCCACGATCCACCGGTGCAGAATGGGCAGAAACAAAACAAGGTTTGTTGGAGGAGTAAGCAGGGGCGCAGCGGCGAGGAGCCGCCGCAGCAGTCCTTCTTTCAAAGAGCTCACGCCAAACGACTGCAACTCCAGGCCGAGAGAAGCAGCCCACAGGCTGAAGGAGCTGGGGAGGATCTTCCTGTGATTACCTCCAGCAATGGTGCAGAGTCATCGCAGCCAGCGAACACACATGACCCGACAGTCCAAGATCTTTCTGAAGATGAACCGACTTCGCCCGTGGAGCGCCATGCGTCCCCGTCGGGCTGCCGGGCCCTCACAGAAAGCCTCACGTGTCCCGTGTGCTTCAGGAACGTGGACACGGCTGACCTGGACGCCTTCAACCGGCACATAGACTCCTGCCTCAGCGAGGCCGCGGCCAGGGAAGACGACCTCTCAGACGCAGAGTCCGACCTGGATCCAGAGCCGGACCGCCTGCAGTCCGGAGCCGTGCCCAAACGGGGGAGGCGGCGCGCCGTCGAAAAGGAGGCGTCGTGCGGAGGATCGCCTCGAGAAGGCCAAGAAACGTCGAGGAGCGATTCGGCTTCACTGATTCGAGCTGACAGGCAGCCTGCGGCCCAGCAGCGGCGCTCACCCCACGGCAACAGCCCCGTCCTAACTTGCCCCGTGTGTCAGCGGACCCAAGACACGGACGACCTCGCCGTCTTCAACCACCATGTGGACCTCTGCCTCAACCAGGAGGTCCTCCATGAACTCAGAGGCCAGGCGGCATTTTCTGGAGAAGCACCTGCAGTGAAACACGGCTGCGACGTGGGTGAGCGCCTGTCCCTTCGTTCACTTCTCATTAATGTCAGCGTTATCCACCGAACACCAGCACATTATGTAGTGATCTGCTCTTTACCTGCTTCTAATGGCGGGCAAAACGTAACCTGTACAAAACACATAATGGCAAATACAGGAAGCCCTTGCATTTATTTAGGATTTATGAGGAAACTTCAATAACAGGATCGTTATCAGGTGTTTTATCAGGGTTTTCCAGGTCAGGATAAGGGTGGAAAAAGCGGGAAAAAAAGTGGACCATTTTCTTGAAACTTTCCCAGACTTTATTGCTATTTGTCTAAAATGTTGTGTGCTCCAACATGTCCATCGTCTTCCTTTTTCTATAGTCTGTGATTTTTAAAGCTTTAAAATAGCTGTGATAGATCCACGGAGAGCCTCAGTGTTTTTAGATTTTAAATTAATGTAAAAAGAATCTTTTTGTTACCGTCCAAGAACAGGTGTGATTATATCTATTTGAATATGTAACACAAAAGTAAATAGAGCTACCTGTAAGTGAAAGTGTTAGCAGACCACCGGGTATAGTAGAATCGTATCCCCCAGAAAGATTTTTAACATATGTTGTGAAAAGGTAAAAAAAAAAAAAAACAAGCTGGCACTGAGAAGCAGAGAGAGAGTTTTGTTCTGTTCGCTTCTGAACAGCCAGATAATCAATTACCCACTGGCCGACGTGTACAATGGGGCTTCAGGTATGTCATTTGCTTCTTCGTAGATCTAAAGTCTCAGGAAAGAAACGGCCGCGTTAAAAATGCCCATAACCCGTCTGTGGCGTGAACAGAAGCATTGTGTTGTTTCAAAGGGCTCTCAGTGGCCCCGTGACCCTGTTATTTACTGACGGCGGCGCTGGATGAGAAGCCCTTATTGATCCCGACAGAGAAAGGACATCTCATTTCACCCCGTGGGCCCCCCTCCCCCGGCCCTGGCCCCTGAAATGGCTAAATCACTTTCTGTCCTTTCCGTCTCCAACAATGAACCGGAGGCTGTTTTTTTTTTCTTTCTGTGGAACGGGGCTCCTACTGGAGACGTGGTCAGTATGTTGCTGGAGAGACGTTGCACGCGTGTATCTCCTCCGTCTGTGCCTCTGTCCATTGAAACGATCGTAGGATTTCCTTCTCTAATCCACGTGACTGCTTGTCTGTCTCTGGTTGCAGATGCTGGACGTCCCCTGCCGAGGCAAGCGAGTAAAGGCAAGAGCAAACGGTGAGGACGTCTCACGTTTTCCTTTATTTCCTCTCCATTCAGTGTCTTGCAAAAGATTTCAGACCTTTTTTTTTTTTTTTTTTTTTTTTTTTTTGTCGTTTTACGAACACGTTTGCATGCAATTAACTCGGTTTTTAGATAAGATGAGGTGCTTTATTTGTGATTATACATACAAGGTGCCTACAACGAAACTTCGTAGATGAGATGGAGGTTTAGCCTGAGCCGCTGCGACTGAGAGCGCCGCCACTAATGGCCGACCTGACCGTCACGTCTTTAGTTGTAGGGGAAACCGGAGGAAACCTACGCAGACACGGGAGAACATGCAACCTCCACACATGTAACAGACCAGCAAAATCCATTGTTAAATCGAATAAGAAGGGTACATGGTAGTAAATAATTTGTATTGTTTCCTGTTCTTCTTCGTAAAATAGCTCAGCTCAACGTCAGTCAGAGTAGATGGAGAGTCTTCAAGTTTGTTCGTTGGTTCTTAGTTGAACTTAGCTGCACCAAGGCTGGTCAGCTCTGGCCCTCCAGAACCGTCATCCTGCAGGTTTCAGATGCTACCCCGCTTCAAAACACCCGATTAAAATAAACGGTTTATGAGTTGTTTCCTGCAGAAGCTGATGCCCGTTCAGCTGGACGCCTGTTTTTAGAAGCAGCTTTAGGCAAGGAAAGGCAGATTTATCTGTGTAGCACATTTCAGTACAAGGACAGCGCAAAGTGCTTTACATGATTAAAACACTGGAAAATAAAACATAAATAAAAGCTAAAAATAATATGATGTAGGAATATTGAAACAAAATAAAACATGGGAAAATGGAAACTAAAAGCAAATATTAATGATTTTAAAAACAGACTACAAAGTTGAACTAATGATGTTTGAGTAAACAGTTTAACTAGAACAGTCAAAGGCAATCCTAAACAAATGTGTTTTTAATCTGGATTTAAAGAACTCAGGCTTTCAGGAAGTTTGTTCCTGATAAGTGGAGCATTTATGTATCCAAAATATTAAATTACACCTAGAAGGACTCCTATTAAATACCTTCTGATGGCGATTGATTGCATTGGGGATTTAGGATCCTCAGACTAAAATGAGACTGAATACAGACACATGCCACCCAGTTTAGATATTTGTTAGTTAATCACATTTATGTGCTACTTTGTGTTGCTCTGTCAATAAAATACATCAAAGTTGTTGGTCAAAGCGTCACAGAACCTTAAAGGGTGCGAATACTTATGCAAGGCACTGAACCTTGTGGTTGAGCGGCACTGATCCTCATTTCCTTCCATGACCGCCTCAGTGAAAAAACGTTTCTTTTTTGTGTGTTAATTTGTTGTGTTAGACGAGACACGCCTTCCTCTCCTCCGTCTAAAAAAGCCAAGAGCCTCGGGCCTTCCAACACCATCGACAAGTTCTTCAGGTGACGGTAGTCAGTCCGCCTCTGGATGATGGGAAGACGCTTTCTGCGGCCAGAAGAGACACGCCGGCTCTCCCAGGCTCAAGGTTTTCTGTTGGCTGTTTTTATTCACACCAGGACCAGGGCTGCTCCACACAACGACGCACATTTGGCTTCCTGCTGCCAGAAGAAGCCGAGCACTTGCACTGATTAACTCCTTTTAAGCCAAAGGCAAAAGCAAAGGTGACAGGAAGTGATTTAACTGCAGTAAAGTGAGGATCTATACATGAGGATGAAGTTTGCTGATTCCAGATTCTAGTTTTTGTTTCTCAATGAAGATAACGTTATTTAGCCTAAGGATGATGAAGTAAAGATCAGGATATCTGCTGCATTTTTTTTTTTAATCTCTGTTAAATTATTTCACTCTTGTAATTTCAGCCGTTCCCTGTTTTATTAATCATTTTCCTGCAATATTACAATGTGCTCCTATCAATGAACGATGTATTTAATAAATATTTAATGTGAAACCTCTGTGAAATTCCTGCTCATCCTCTCTCCATTACTTTATTTTTTTTTTCAGTTGATAAAGCGAAGCCTTTCTGTTTAGATATTTATTTCAAAAGCTTATTTCTGGTAATTTAAACGATTATGGCTCACAGCCGACGAAAACCCCAAAATTCAGTTTCTTAGAAAACTACAATATTACTTAAAAAAAAGAGTTTTATTCCTAAAATGGTGATGGAGAAGACTGCTGACTTGGCAAATGTCCAGTGTGGTCACTGACTCCCTCCACAAAGAGGGTGAACTGTCTCCCAAGAACCGTAATGGGAAGTTGGGTGGAAGGAAAACGTCAGAACCAGGTGCTCAAGCGGCAGGGATGATGAGACCCTTGAGAGGTCAGTAGTCAGCAGAAGCAGGACTGGACTGGGGCTTCCAGTGTCGCATTCCTTGTTTTTATGAGGCTTTTAAACCAGAGGCAACATCCAAAGTGTTTTACCTGGACCAGGGAGAAGAAAGACAACGTTGCTCAGTGGCCCACAGTCCTCTTTGTAGATGTAAGCCAAGTTTTACGTTTTGTATTTGGAAATTTGAAAGTCTGAAGAAAGAACAGAGAGGCAGAGAATCCATATTGCTCTGGATCAACTTCTGCTGGCTGGCTTTGTGCTTATTTCACTTTCCAGCAGGGCGTGGTTTCCTGGCCAAACTGCCAAAAGTACAAACACCAAGATTTAATCCAGTCACTGCTACTGTAGATGGACAGCCATCATCAAGAGGAAGATGAGAGACACCAAAACCAACAAGGCAGATGATCTGAAGGCCGCTGTTAAACCAATCTGGGCCACAGCAGAACCACAGGCTGAAATCCTCACCGCACTGGTGCAGTAATTCATGGTAAAGGAGGTCCAGCCATGTACTGAGTTCATAGAGCAATTACACGTACACGGTCTCATGAGAATCAGAATTGTGTTTTTTTTCCCATTAGCTGTTCACCATAATCCTCAAAAGTAACAGAAATAAAATGCCTTAAAATTATCACTTTGTAACGTATCTATATGATGTTGCTTTTTGAATAGAAAACAGAAATACATTTTATTGATATTCTTTATCAATTCGTTTATTGAGGTGCACCTAAACTAACATGCCAGTCTAATTCAATGTGAACCACTGGTGAAAATGAGCATTTTGTTGATCCTTGTAAATCCTGCTACTGTTCTGACGTTCAGTGGACGGCAAATAGTTCTGCCACCCTCTAGTCATACATGCAGCTGAGCGGACGCAAGTAATGTTAAATATTATCAGATGACTTTTTGAGGGCGGGAACGGGGAAAGCAAACATGGATCAACCTTCAGAAAACAGAGGAGGGCTTCCATTCAACGTCTTGCTGCTTTACTTCTTAAACCGAGTCAGGCCGTGTCTATAGCTGGGTAAAACGCTCTGATCCTTGCACTCGTTTACATGAAGTTAAAATGGAGAGAAGAGTTCTGGCAGTGAGGACCATGATCAAAGATCACTGTCCCAAGAAAGAAAATCTGAACCTTCCAAAGTGGACTCAGAAGTGGGGACACGGCAAGCCGTCGGACAAAGAGACCGATGACAGCTTTGACACCAGCGAGATGTGTGAGTATGCATCAGCAAACTGAGAAAAACAGGAAGACGAAAAGCTTTGAGAGCCAACCTTGTCTTAGAACTGCGTTTACAGTACTTGCTGTATGATCTATAGAATTAATAGAAATACCTGTATTGTCCCACACTGGGGAAATTCAGGTATGGCAGTGGCAAAAACAAACAGAAGACACCAGAATTACAGGACTGTCTCAGAAAATTAGAATATCGTGAAAAAGTATACTAGTAGGCTATTCAACTAATCACTTGAATCGTCTAATTAACTCGAAACACCTGCAAGGGTTTCCTGAGCCTTGAAAAACACTCAGCTTGGTTCAGTAAACTAAATCACAAGTATGGGGAAGACTGCTGATCTGACTGCTGTCCAGAAGACCATCATTGACACCCTCCATCAGGAGGGTAAGACACAAAAAGAAATTTCTCAAAGAGCAGGCTGTTCACAGAGTGCAGTTTCAAAGCACATTCACAAAAAGTGTGTTGGAAGGGGGAAATGTGGCAGGAAACGCTGCACAACCAAGATCTGGCACCTGCCCACAGTGCCAAAACCACCAGTAACTGGTGTACTGACCATGGCATTACTGTCCTTGATTGGCCTGCCAATTCCCCTGACCTGAACCCCATCGAGAATTTGTGGGGTATTGTGAAGAAGAAGCTGAAAGACACCAGACCCAACAATGCAAATAAGCTAAAGGCCGCTATTGAAGCATCCTGGGCATCCACAACACCTCAGCAATGCCACAGGCTGATTGCCTCCATGCCACGCCGCATTGATGCAGTAATCTGTGCAAAAGGATTCCCAACCAAGTACTGAGTGCATTAATGGACATTTTCAAATGTTTGATTTTGTTTTGCTGTTTTACTTGGTCTGAGGAAATATTCTAATATTTTGAGATAGGATTTTTGAGTTTTCTTCAGCTGTACGCCATAATCAGCGATATTAAAACAATAAAAGGCTTGCGATATTTCAGCTGATTTGTAATGAATCCAGAATGTATGACATTTCATGTTTTTTAATTGCATTACAGAAAATAAAGAACTTTATCACGATATTTCAATTTTCTGAGACAGTCCTGTACACACTAGATTAAGTTATATTAATAAAAAAATGTCATTTTAAGTTCTAAAGCAAAAGAGAATGAACTTATCAAGAGAGGAGGGGGGAATTGTGCGATTATGAACTGATAATACAGCATATTTCAGGGGAAAGATGCAGACACATAACAAAAGAAATGCAATGTTCAAGTTAATAAAGGAAGACGGCTGCCGATTTACACTTGAGAAAAAAAGAACTCTGCAATAAGCATGGTTGTTCTAATAAACACCCCAGAGTAGCCAAAGTGTGTGCAAATGGACATTATCATCTGAAAGACCGTGTAAATGAGTCGTGATCAGACCAGAACCCGTGCAAATATTAACGCGTAGCAAACACTTGTTGAGTCTGTTGTGAGCAGCAGCTGGGAGGAAGCACCTCTGGAAATGCTCCTTTGTGCATCTGGGATGCAGCAGTCTGCAGCCTGAAATGAAAATATTCCACCTACAAGGGCAAAATGATCCCCCTCCACCACATACTGAGCCTTAACTTTGGATTTAATATCTTCTTACATAAATCACAAAGCCCTTGATTGTCTCGGTCCATTTTATCCATCAGACGTCTTAGATTTTAATATTTTAACAGAAGATGCAGTTCATCTTGCAGCTGGATTTTACCTGTTACCTAATTAAGGAAAACATATTGCAGAGCCTCCCTTCACCACCTCAGCCCTCGTCTCTGGAGGTTGGCTGACAGAGTTTTGAAAACGAAACAACTAGAAGGCTGCGTGAAAGCCCGTGAAAGAAAAACGGAGCCGGATCACACTATAGCGTGACGGGTTTCCTGAACCAACAGTGTGTTTTTCAGGTTTGAACAATTATGGCATCAATACTATGCATTTATCACATCTAATAAAATATTTCATTGTGGTAGAGCAAAAAACCTTCAGCACTCTTATTAAATGAAATGTATGTTTTAATAATTAATTAAAGTATATCTGCTTCTGATAATAATATGACAGTGGGTTATAAACTTTGCGCAAAGTAGATTTGATTTTAATTCTTGTATTTGCTTTTAAATCTTTTATTCTTGGTCAACAATTAAGTTAGATTTTATTTTCAGATCAAGAAAACCTTTTATTAAACGTTTTTATTTCTGATTATGTGCTCACCTTTCTGTTGGGGGATGTTGTTTATAATTTCATGATTATGCACTTATGTTTAGTTTTATCATGTTTGTGTTTATATAAACACATATCTGTCCAGTTTCTTCGCTTTTTTTTTACTAGTGTTTTGTTATAAATATGGGTATATTGAAGAAATCCTGATTCTTTTTTTTTTACTAGTGTTTTGTTATAAATATGGGTATATTGAAGAAATCCTGATTCTTTTTTTTTTTCTAAACTTATCTCTGGAAAAGAAAGTAATGGAACTACAGATAACCACCAAACAATGACTTTGCTTTCCTCATTAAACAAAATATATAGACCTCTAAGCTAGTCCTAACCCCTTTGACAACTTGTGGAACACAGCTTGTAGTCATGTTTAACTTGTTTTGTCCTCATAAAGCCCGTTCAAGTCGGCATACAGGATCTCATAGAGGATCAAGGCTTTCACTGCTCCCAAAACCTCCCATTTCTTAATTCTCATCCAGTCCTTGGGGGATTTACCACTACCATTATGGTCATGTTTCCTAGTTCGGTTTCACTTTAACCTCTTAAGCCCGAGGGTCTATTTTCCAAAAAATGCATACTCATACTTTATAAGGCATCTCTCAACTTGTACAATGCCTAAACTGCCAATCTTGTTATAAGCAAATGTAAAGGTCCTGGAGGATGATGTGGATGTGAAAATATGAGTAAATTATTCTGGGCCTGATAAATGAGATTTAAATGCCCTGAAAATAAATCCCGCCTTTAATAATAAACACAATGCATTGAAACTACAACATCTTGGCTACATCTGTATCCAGTTTGGTGTCCACAGGTGGTACCTGATTATATTGAGTAAAGTCCCCTACTGTACCAAACTGTGCTATCTTTGCACAGTTTGGTACAATTTTTGAAATTTGGAATTTATTCTTGAAATTGAAAATGTGGGACGCTATTGTATATGTGGTCGTAAAAAAATACAGCCCCCCCCCCAAAAAAAACAACAATTTTATTTCATTCAGTACTCTACACACACTAAAACTATATATACAAACTACATATACACCTTTGTACCCTCATCCAAGCTTTGTTGAGTGGTCCTCTGAAAGTTTTCAGAGTGATACTAATGAGTTTGACTTCAATGGATTCAGTGTCTTATTGGCTTTCATTAGCAATGCATCGTGCGGCGCTGCTACGTGTCGAAACCAGGCTCACCAAAACACTTTTTCTTTAACTGGCTGATTTTTTTTCTTGCACGATGTTTGAGCTGTGGTCAGTGGATATTAGAATGAAGTAGATACTTTTGTAGAGGAGTCTCAGCCGAAGATCTGGACATAAGTGTGTGTCGGTCTCAGAGTTAGTCAGCTACAAGCGCGTTATTGTTGCTAAGGAGCTCAAGCCCCCTTGAAAAAGGGCTCCTGGGCTTAAAAGGTAATGTTTTTACAGACGGTCTCACATTTTCCTCATATATCCTTGTTATATAAGGCTATAGGTCCGGGTAGATTCGGTGATGGTAATTTGACCATGTCCTCCTGCAGAAATGTATCCCAAACCAAGACACCGCCACCTCACTGCTTCACAGTTGGTGTGAGGCTCTCTAGCTGTATGCTAGATGGTTTACACCACATTGGTCCTGTTCTGGTGGTCAAATACTTCAGTTTTAGACTCATTTGTCCACGGAGCTTTATTCCACAAGTCAAGGTGCTTCCCCACACTCTCTCTGGCAAACCTGTCTGGCCTTTACGCTTTTAACAGAAAAGGAAACGTTTCAGTTTGTTATGGTTTAATTTCTGTTGCTTGACTTTTACAGTTTCACCATACTGTGAAAATCAGCCTGGACTATCCTTATGCCCACGGTCGTGCATGTACTTTCTTCACAGCATTGTGTTGCCACACATCTTAACGTTGTGGATGAGCGAATGGCCAGAACATGATTTGATCAGCACAGCCTGGACTAAACTTTAAACCTTCGCGACATAAATGAATGGACGTTATATACTTTTTATTACCTAAAATTGTATTTATGTAAGGTTGAGTCTGAGGAACGGGAGGATTTACTACTGTGACTCCTTGTTTGTTGTGAAATAATGTACATTTCTGCGTGAAACCTCCCGTCGTGTTGAACAGTGCTCGACAACGAGAAGCAGTTCATGGAAGCGGCGAAGAGGAATGACGTGAAGACCTTGAAGACTCTTGGAAAGAGTCTGAATGTCAACGTGAAGAATGTGGTGGGTAGAAAAAGTAGCACCTCGCAGCATTATTTTAATGGCTCCTTTGTTAGGTTACACACGGCTCCTGTTTGTCTTCTTGATTCTGAGGGAATCAATGAAAGTAGCATGAGGAATAGAGTCTTAACATAAACTCTCCAGAGAAAAAGCAATAATGTGATCTGTAAACCCACAATTCTACCACAGCACAACAGGACGGCCCTTCACTACGCAGTAGCTGGCAAAAACAAAGACGCAACTCAGTTCCTTCTGCAGCGCAGGGTCAAAGTGGATCAAAAAGACAAGGTGAGATGGTTGGAAATGTTTTCAAAGAGAACAACGGCTCAGGTTACAACATTCAAGCATGAATGATTGTGTGCTCTGGTTGTGGTAGTATGGCATGGCGGCCATTCATCTAGCAGCCTGGTTTGGCAGTTTGGAGATGCTGAAACTACTGGTGCAGGCTGGGGCCGAGCAGAAGGTCGAAAATGAGGTAAATAGTTATGATGAGATTCCCTATCGTAACTCAAAATACACACATACAGCTGACCTGTTGTTTTTTGAACAATGATCTGTTTGAATATAGTGGATAGCAGTAAAAAAAAAGAAAAAAAAAAAAGGTAAATATGTCAAATGTTTATTTTCTCTTTCTCAGGAAGGACTGAACATCATGCACTGCGCTGCCATCAACAACCACACCGAAGTCATTGAGTATATTGTTAATGACATGCAGATGAAAGAATTAGACAAGGATGATCAGGTACATGTTTGCAGTATTATGAGAAAACCTCTTTATGAAGCACAGCCCATTTATATGGTGGATTTCAAACACGTTCAAGTCCCTGTTAAAATAAAAGCATTTTGAGAAGGAAACAAATAAATGGAACATTAAATCTTTACGCACATTTAATAAAACTTTAATGTTACATTTACCCAGTGCTTTTCAAATAAAGCAATCTTTTAAAAAAAAAGCTGCAATAGCCTAATTGAATAGGTGGTTCACACCACTAAAACAACACTTTGTTGAAGAACATTTAATCCAGTTACAACATTCAGTCTTATTTACTTTAGATCTGCTCTCCGTTGGTGAATCTGATGAGCCGGAAAAATGAAGTTCAGCTGTCCTAGTAGAATAGCATTTGTGTCATTCACCTACGTTGTAAAACTGCAACACAGAAGCCTTTTCCTCTAAAGAAAGCACCCAGGCCAAGCTAGAAATCTGCCAAAACCTCGCGAGTAAGTGTCCCATGGAACCAAACGCTGTGGTCACAGTCTCAAAATATAAGAAACTCTAAATGTCACAAAAAGAGCAACTTACCCACAGTGAAACATGGTGGTGGCGGTGTCATGATCTGAGGTTGCTATCCCTAAGACAGAACTGGGGTTTTTGTCAAGGTTAATTAAATTCTGACAGTTCTACCTAGTTTTGACTCAGAATGTACAGCTAAAGACGGCTATCAAAGAGCACTGAAGCCTGAGACCGGGTCAGAAATTGTTTAGTCAAGGTATTCATCCAAGGCAGAGCAAATATATGCAGCCAGGCCATTGCAGCTTTTTTATTTATTTTTTTAATGTTTTACTTTCCTCCCTTAGTAAATTTTCCTTGTTGCTATATAGAACATTGAACTTGTAAATGTTTTGAAACGATTTGGGATTTTTGGTTTAAGTTTTTTTTTGTACAAAACAAAAGATGTATCGCTGTATTCTTTGTATTGCAGTCTGGACATCGTCCATTTGCACTGGCAGCAGAACATGGGAGCGTAGAAATGCTAAAAACACTGATGGAGCCATACGACATGGCCACAATGAAGCCCAACAAGGTCCGTGTCTCTGTTTCCTGCAGGATGTGTTTGCATCTTGTTCCTTGTATAGATGAGGCTGCTTATGGCCACGACTGTCTGCATGCATATTTCTTGTGTCGCGCCTGCAAGGAAGCTCAAAGTCAAACCCTCTTTGATGCGAGCTGTTTCCCTCCCTCCCTTCTGGCAGAGAGGGGACACGCCCCTGCACTTAGCTGCCAGGAACGGCCACTTGGACGCCGTCCAACTGCTGCTGCAGAGCTTTAATACTCGGGATGAAGTCAACATGGTGGGCAATCAGCGTAAAAGTCCTCTCTTTCGTGGTTTGTGTGGATAATCCAGTGCTGCATGGTGGTCCTACTTGGGATTAATTAAGATCTAGTGGACATTTTTCTGTTGAAGCAACATGACATTCTGTAATCCAGCATGTACGTAAAATCACGTCCCCTAGGCCACCC
This sequence comes from Fundulus diaphanus, assembly GCA_037039145.1. Lineage (NCBI taxonomy): Eukaryota > Metazoa > Chordata > Actinopteri > Cyprinodontiformes > Fundulidae > Fundulus > Fundulus diaphanus. Next base: position 29,417,108 of record CM073127.1, read on the forward strand.
TTCTTAGTAAATAATGGCATAATAACCTGTCCAAGAAACTTCAATGTAGGAAATGTCAATTTCATAATCATTCTTATAATCAAGAAACCTTAAAAGACTAGTTGTTGAATCTGAACTGCTGTGTTAAAGGTTGGTGAGACAGCTCTGTACCAGGCTGCAGAGAACCGTCAGGAAGAATGCGTCCTGGCCCTCCTGGAGGCTGGCTGTGACCCCAACATCCTCACAGTGGTACACGGACAGATGTGAACAATGAGCTCCATCCGCCTCATACTGGTTTTTTTTTTTTTTTTAAAAAAACAATGGACCTGTTCAATGCTTTTTGGGCAATCAGTAAAACATGACATTGAGGCTCTGCAGCTAAACTCCTGTTCTCCGCAGACCAAATGCAGCGCTCTCCACCCAGTCTCCGAAAGAGGAGACGCGTCTCTTGTCCAGCTGCTTTTAGAGCACCACGCCCACACGGATGTTCAGAACCAGGTGAGGAAATAGGAACCAGCTGGGAACGGTACCTTTTTCCCCTTCCTCCCTCTCACACATCAGCATTGTTGCATCTTACCTTCAATCCCTTTTATGTGGCGACATAAATGAACATGTTTGCTCTCAGCAGCTGGAGGCGCCTCTCCACCTGGCAGTGAAGAACAGTCACATCCCTGTGATCCATTGTCTCGTGGTGGCGGGCTGCAACGTGAACATAGCTAACATGGTATGGTCAAACTCCCAACAACAACACAGGGGTTATATGCCCAAATTACAAACTTTCCAACACCAATATGCATTTTCTATGGCCAATTTTAAAGGAAAACATAAAAAAATAAAAAACAGGAAGGGAAAGAAAGCAGAGAACAGAAGGAAAGAAAGAATGGATAAATTAAAAAGAGAGTAGGAAGGAACAAAGGGAGGAAGAGAAAAGCACAGGGTTAACTAAGGAATAAAAGGTGAGGAAGAAAGGAAATGTGCAGGAGTAAGGACTAAAGAAAAGAGGGAGAAAAGAATGATTATGGAGGGATAAATTAAGGAATTAATGAAGGAAAGAATGGGATAAAGAAGTAGAAAGACAGATGGAAGGACAAGGAGAGAAAGATACAAGGAAAAGCGTGGAAAGTAATAAGGATGGAAAAGAGCAAGAAGGAATAGAGGAAATGAAAGAAGGAGGTAGCTGGCCTGGCATCACGGTGGATCATTGTGGAGAATAATCCTGGACATTGTGCCCTGACAGAGACTCCAGACCGCTCTGCATCTTTCGGCGGAGCTCGGCAGGACCGAGGTGGTGGAAATGCTTCTCAAAGCCGGTGTGGATCTCGCCCTCCGGGACAGAGTAAGAACGCACGTGTGCTAGGCTAACCACCCGAAGGCCGGCCTACAGACGACGCATCACGCCATAACACCAGCAAAACACATTCGATTCAAAACGATTGCTATTCTAGTCTAATTTACTGTATCCATCTCATGTGGCGTGCCGGACCTGGAGTAGCAGGGTAAAAGCGCTCTGGGTGTGGCAGCCAGAGCGAATGAGGTGGTGGTGGTGGACATGATCATCAAAGCGGAAAGATACTACAGCTGGAGAAAGGTGAGCAAGAAACGTACAGAATTGCTGTACATGCAACATGTTTGACAATCTCAGTACAACGTAGCATGTTAGCCGACCCGCTTGCAGTATTTATATGAGCCGTACCCCCCCCCCCCCCCCCCCCCTCAGGGCCTGAAATTCATCAGGAATGATTTATTTGGCACCAACACATCCTCCATTAGCTGAATCCCCTCTAATAACATTAGCAGGATCCCATGTAAGAGAAAAAAAAGAGAACGTTTGACAGCCAATTTACCAGAAATGTAATTAAAGATATGCATGATTCCCTGACATTATTGATTGCAGAAATGCTTAACTCTGACATTCATATTGCTAATCACGTGTTTTGGGGCTTAGCCAATAATCTCTTCCCGTAGCGTTGTTTTCTCAGGGGGCCGGTAGCCTTTATCACTCCTCTGACATGATTTAATTGCCCTTTCAGGCGAACCCCGAGCTTAATGAAAGTGTTCACAGTGAGCATCCGCTGACGTTTAAACTGGACCACCGGACTGAAACCAAGCAACTCCGTTCGGCTGCCTGGCGCCTGGCGTACGAGCTCCTGAAGCCCCGAGACTGGAAAAGACTGGCGGAGAGCTGGGCTTTCACCAAGGAGCAGGTGTCTGCTGTAGAGGATCAGTGGACAGGTGCCACACACATACACAAAAACACACACACACGCAGGACAAGCTTTAAAAATGGAAACAGACTTCATGTAATTACTGCTCGTTACATTCTATAACAAGGTTCCTCCGCACCTTTCACATCGTGATCCCATAGTTTCTCCAGACTCAGACTCTGTGAGTTATTTCTGATTTATGTCTATTTCTGCTTAAAACGACTGAGATGTTTATACAGAGGTTAGGCTTTAAATAAAAAGCAGCAGAAAATTCAAAATGTAAGGACCGAGTGGGCGGACGGATGATAGGGACACAAAAATGGATGAATGGATGGGTAGAGGGGTGAACTGATGGCTGGATGACGGACGGAGGACTATGAGAACTGAAGAAGCCTCTAGGATGAGGTGAAACGTCTTCAGGAAACAAGAGAAGAAATCCAGTTGGTTTAAGAGTAAGGAATGACTGGAAGAAAAAAAAGACCCAAATGGATGGGTCAGATGTCAGGGCGACCGTACCGCAGTGGGAATAGTCGGTTTGCTATCTGAACGTTGGCTGCCTACCGATCGACGCGAGGGTGAATGAGCGTGACGCGTCTGTGAGTGCGACTGGGTGAACGTGGCTCCAGTGGCTTTGAGTGGCCAGCATGACTGATAAATTCAGCCCATGTTCCGCATGGAAACGCTTATTTGTTCCATTACCGAATAAGACCTAAATCCCAGACGGTACAGGAAGCCCGTTGTCGTAAAACTAGGGCTGGACGATATAGACAAAAAGCTTATCAATAAAACAGAGATCATATTGATCGATGCAAGTTTTTAAAAAAGAAAACGTGCTCTCTGAACTCTTTGAAGGGGCTGGGGCTTAGTTCCAGAGTCTGCGTTTGTGATTGGTTGGGAGGACATAATGACTGTAATATTAACCTTCATGGCTAGAATGCAAAAGGAATGAAAACTCTTATTCTATTGAACTTTTTTGTATCATCGATATACGTTTATGGATCAATATATATTGTTATTGAATCATCGTCCAGCCCTATGTAATACCCTCTTATTAAAAACGCCCTACTCTTAAAGCTTCTGGCCAAATTGACCAGCGTTCCTTGCCCCACAGGTCAGCAGAGCTACAAAGAGCACGGCCACAGGATGCTGCTGATCTGGCTCCACGGCGAGGAGCTCGCTCAGAGGTGTCCCTCTAAACAGCTCTACCAGGAGCTCGTCCGCATCGGGAACAGGAAGGCTGCAGGTACCTTCCCCCTCTGACGACATACTGACGATTACAGAGACCATGCTTGGTGCCGGTGGATAGCGTTGGATCAAATATCATTCCATCTTACAGATAAGATTCGACTGGAGGCGGAGGACACCAGCAAGAGTTGCTGCGTTGCATGATCCGAGACGCATATGGACTTTATTTCTCCCGTCATCAACCACGGACTTCTGTGAGAAGTTCAAACTATTTATTTAGAAAACAGCAATGTGCTGATCGATAAAATATGGCTTTCCTTTAGGAAAGTAAGCAACCAGTGCTGCTAGATTGTTTCTTTACAATAACATTCACCTTCAGCGGAGCATAATTTAGAGCCAACATTTGATACCAGGTAAATGTCCATTTAGAGCTCTAAATTGTTATGTAAAAAATAACATATGCACTACTTTCCTGAGAAAATAGCTGTTGAGCTTTTTACATAAATCAAAGCCAACTAAAATAAAACACCACTTTAGAGGTAAATCTGTTGCAGGATACTTCACATGAATGTTCAACTACGGCTGTTTGCATAGAATAAATTAGACGCTACGCGTGTGATCAGTCCACTACTTTGATGGAGTGGACGTTGCAGGAGCTGCTGTGACCTCGGGAGGCCCCCCTGCCTGCAGCGGAGGCGTGGCTCTGCTGGGAGGGTCGAGGAAACTTTGCAGCCATCGCCTGTCCGACAGTCAGCTGAAAGAACAAAAACAGAACTTTTACAGCTTCACAGAGCTGAGAGGCAAGCGCCGCAGCGAAGCCCTCCACCGCCTCCCATACCTGTGTGACAGGATGATGGCGTTCCACTACCACAGAGCTCATCGGCGGAGCCACTCCCATCACCTGGAGGCCGCCGTGGGGGACCTTCCCAACGTCGGCTCGCGCCGTGATGCGAGCCGTCACCGTCTTTGAGGGTTTTTGTTGACCTGCCGTCACACACCGACCACCAGACTGAAACAACATGAAGGCACAGCTGCATTAAACAGACAAACGGGGAAAAAAAATAACTTTTTCATGAATGTAACAAAAGAGACAGCTAGTACATGTTGGCAAGGAAAAAAATATTTTTGGTTTCATTTATTCAGATATTCTCAAGGTTTTCCGCACATCTTTAATGTAAAAATGACTGAATATCCCATATAAAGACTTCAGCCCTTTACAGCCATTCTAAAATATAAAAGATTAATTGTGCACCACGCTGTCCAGGCCTTAAATATGGAATTGTAAATAAAAACAGACTCAATGGAAGCAAAGTAAGAAAAGAAAGGGAGGAAAAGGATGCAAGAGACACTAAAGAAAGGAAAAACAGGTAAAGCATTGAACAGGAAAAGAGGGGGACAAAAAAAATGGCAAGATGAGGGAGGGAGGGAGGGTATGTCATAAAAAGAAATTGAAGGAGGAAGGGCATAAGGAAGAAAAACAAATGGAAGATGTGAAGAATAACAGAAGGAAAGAACATTTAGCCAATGGGAAAAGAAATTAAATCTGGACACATAAATAATTTTCAATCCACTTATTTCCTTTTTCAATACTTATCGAGACCTAGAAAACACAGACACCAAATTCCCCACAGTGTGATGCCTGACCCCGTAATTCCACGTCCTCCGCTCCTGAGCGTGTCCGCTCCGTTCCAGACCGCCTCTGAGTCGTGAAAAGCGAAGCCTACTACAGCCGCGGTTACTCTGTCTATCTTCGCTCCAAACTCCCTTGGAGCCCGAGGAGAAGACGTGTGACCATCATCATCATCATCATCATCATCATCACAAGCAGAATGCAAATCTATTTGGAGAGGATTACCACGCTTCAAATTAAATGTTGAAAAGACAAACCTGCTTCCTTATTTGTTGCAAAAAGAGTGGTTTGAATCTGATATTTACATAAAACAGTTCATTTTATTGTGACTTTCTTAATTTGTGGCCAACGATTTCTAATTACACTATTGTACTTTGAAAAACCGGAGGTTGTCGACGTTCTTTTTCCTGTTTGATACGATTGCAGTTGTTGAGCATGAACCGAAAATGAGTTGTTCCTTAATTTGACGTTGGACGACGGAGAGCGGGTCCGTCGATGGTGACGTCACGCTGATGATGTGGAACCGTTCTCATTGATCAACATAAAGTAGCTGCGCCGTCGGTCAGACGTGAACGGAACAGAGCAAGCACGGAGGATGTGGAATCAGGCGGTGAATGGTTGCTGCTGTGCAGGTCTACTTTAGGAAAACCTCGGGTCCAGCTGACCAGAACCCGTGGGTCATGTGTTCAGCACTAACCTGTTTGTGGGAGCTTGCAATGCCCCCGAGTGGGAGAGAGCTGTGCACCACTGTAGTGGAAGGAAGCATCTCTTCCTGGGATGTGGGGCCCCTGGGGCCAACCTGCTGGGGAAAGAAAAGGCATAAACAAAAAAACTGGAGATGAAAAGATGCACCAGAGGAGAAAGTAGCTGCCTTCAGATCCTGACATTAGCTCATCCACAGGCTGTCAGAGTCTATATCCTCCTCGCTGCCATTTATGAGGCGCTGTATTTAGCTCCACTTGCACTCCCATCAAAACTCTGCAAAGCTCCCATGTCCCTGTTGGACCAACAGCATGATGCCACCACATCTGTGTATCATTTTGGTCATGGGAAATTTGCAGAGTACGTTTTTTTTCCCCTGCCGAATAGCTTCTTTTCACGTCCGCCAAAAAGTTCAGTTTTTCTCTCACCTTTTCTGGTTTGTGTTTGTAAAGGTTTGTGAAAACCTTCAATGGTTTTTTCCTTCCATTTTACAATTATGCACCATATTGTTTTAAACTATAGTGTTAAAAACCTAGAAAAGGTTCTGAAGGGCAAACAGCGGCTGATCCACTAGGAACATTGAAAAGAAAACAGAAACCAACTGATAAATACGAAAAGAAACCCATAGAGGCCTAAACAAAAAAAAGGTAGTGTAACAAAAATCATATCAGGCAAGAATCGGTCTCTCACCCGATCATCAGCTTCCCTTTGCGAAGGATCAGAACGGTCAAAGTGGAGCGGACTAAACCTTTTGGAGGTGGAGGGAAACGGTTGAAGGTGAGCAAGCGTAGCCGATCCGCGCTCCTCCTGGGGAGGCAAAACATCTACAGGAAAAATAAAACAACATCATCAACGGCTCTCTGTGGCATCAATAAAATAAAATCTGTTGTGTGGACAAATTAAAAAGGTGGATAATTATTATTAATTACCGGAGTTACAATTTCTAAAACATGTGCTTCGCAAAAGATTAATTATTAGTTGGCCAAAGTGCCACATTATTGACTAAGACTAAGAAGAATCAGGACAGAGCTTTAAATTAACAGCCTGCTCTGACAGTAAGATAATGGATTGATAAACTCATTAAAGCTGAGATCAGATGGATGAGCAGTGGGACGTGCTAGAACGGGCTGATAGTATTGACATCCACCTCCAGAAGCCTCGAGTTTCAGTGGAACGTGTGCTTAATCTGGTAAATCCTGCTTCGTCTTGTCCCAGCATGGTGTCAGGATTGGAAATGGTGAAGCACCGGATTCCACCGGATCAAACCAGATTCTGGACCGAGTCACTGAGGTTAGCCGATGGTATTCTGGACTGTTTACACCCTCCAGCTGTTTGTCAAGAGGTAATGAGCTTCCTCTGATCCATCTGTCAGAGTCCCATCTAGGTTGTCTCCTTCTGCAAATCACCATTAAGTAAGACCCAAGCCCACCCACTAATAAATCACAGCCTTATTTCATCTGATAAATGAGTTCAGGAGGAGTGGAGATGCCCCGGCCCCTTCTCTTAGTCACCGATCATATGGACAAAGGCAACAACACTGCAAAAAGGGAACTAAACGTAAAAAAAAAATGTTCCTGAAATTAGTGTATTGGGCCTTGATTTGAGCAGGTAAACAAAACTATCTGTGAATGGAATATACTTTTTGCACTTAAAAGAGGAACAGCTCATCACCATCATCTTATTTCAAGGGAAGTATATCTAATTATCTTATTTTAGGGGTCAAAATCCTCATTCCATTGGCAGATAATCTTGTTTACCTGCTCAAATCTAGGACCAGTACACTCATTTCAAGAACATTTTACTTACTTTTAGTTCCCTTTTTGCAGTGAATGCAACAAGGCCCGTTACAGCAGACGCAAAACTTGATATTTACAGCCACATTTATTTAAAGATGTGCAAACAAACATAAAAACGTTGCAATTTATTTAGTCTTAGAATTTATTTGGAGTTGAGAAGTGCTTCATTAATAAATAAATGTTTTCAACAAAATCAGCGGTTGCACAATTATTGGTGCCGCTAATAATTATTTTAAAACAAAATGACACCGAAGACATCTTTTTTTATTTGCACTAGACCGTTCTAGGTTTACCTCAGTGTTTAGTAAGGTCTAATTAAATAAATGCCAACTGGTTGTTCTGGAGTATCTCCAGAAAAAGCAACACAAAAAAAAAACAAAAAAAAAAAACTAACTTTTGGTGAGACGATAGTGAGATTGAGCCGTTCTCGAATGAACGTCCCATGTGGGAAAAAGTCCCTGGTGTCCACAGTTAGGTATGGTGGAGGATCTGTGATGCTGTGGGCCTGTTTCTCGTTAGGGAGCATGACATCATGAACACGCTGAAAGACCACAACCTTTCAAATAAATGTTCCTAAATTAGAGCTTAGAGATTTTTCTCAATTATTCCATCTGTGGTTATGCTGCTGTAATAAAAGATCAATTCCCCGCTAGCCACCCCTAGCAGGGCTGGCAATAAACGTGGCCGGTACTTTATATGCGTCTAATGGTCGGCTCGTTTCAGGTGTCGCTCGCTTCAGACGGTCAGTATGACCGCTATAAATGTGTCAGGGAAATGTTGCTACAAACCGTGCGGTTGGGGAACTTGTAGCTGCTCTGGTCGTCCTTCTGTGGAGTGGAACATGCTGAGAGCCTCCATGTTGAGAGCACAGACGCCCCTCATGAAGGCTTTCTTCATGGACTCCTCGTAGCGCTCTCGCTCTACGTGTAGTCTCCGAATCTCCGCCTGAGCCTTCTCTAAAGCCTCGCAGTGCTGTGGAGACCAGCAGGTGATTAGTTAACAAGAATACTGATAATATTACCTGAAGTTAATATCCCACTTTCAGTCATGGGTCACGGCAGGACAGAGAACTGTTCACACTAATTTACTACATTTCCTACAATATCATTTCTCTTTCATTCAAGCCAGTGGTTCTCAAATGTGTTCTGTAGCTACCAACCTCAAATAACAAAAACTAATATCAAGCCAGTAATATTAAATATAAACTTTAGTTACATTAAGTTTTGTATTTTTTTTAGGAGTTTATTAAGAGTATTCATCATATTACTGACCGCAGGTACAGACCAAACAGCACAGGGTGCTGTTTTCAAACTTAAAAGGCCTGTATTTTCTGGAGGAAAAAATGAGGGCAAGGCTTTTCTTGCGCCCCCCCTGCAGTGCTTTCCCATTATTTAAGAAGGACTGATTTAGCTCAACTTTACAGAGCTCAGCCGACAAAAACAAAGTACCTCTACAACATACAACACATCTAAAAAAAAAATGTAGCGTAGGTTTTTTTCTTCGCACCGATGCTGAAATGGGGCACACACACACACACACACACACACACACACACACACACACACACACACACACACACACACACACACACACACACACACACACACACACACACACACACACAAAAAATGGACTCTATAAATTTTAAAGGAGCAAAGTGCAATTTCCAGAATTTTTGCAGACGTCTGCTCCCTCTTTTTTTAGAGGCGTAATTTCATCTGAGGTAAGAAAGCTATAAGCTATAAATAGGCTGTGTTATCTCGCTAGTGCGTCAATTGCGGCAGAGACCCAACAAAGCAGCCAGGTGAAGGAGAGCGTGCTGCGTGTCACACCCACTCGCTCGCCCGAGGAACTCGGGCCGAATCACTCTCTCATGAACTGCCTAATCCAGCCAATAGAGGCACCTGAGGTAAACGGAGGAAAACTCATTTTAAACGTCGGGCAATTGTAAGGACATATATAGGAAAGAAAATTAAAAATATTTAACTTCAAAACTTGCACTATGCACCTTTAAGATTCATTTTAAAAAGATTTTGAAAAAAAACAAAACAGTTTGCTTTATATGGCTTAATTCTGTTAAAAAAACAACAACAAAAAAAAAAAAAATCGATCCAAAGGGGCATATATCCTGTTTCTTTCTTTTCACATTTAAATCATCCAGTTGCGGTCTACATGAAGTGGAACTGCAATGCTTTGGTCTGAACATTTAATTACCGCCACGTTTCCCCTTTTTAACTCCGTTCTGAGGTTCGTCTGAGAGCAGCTTGTTTTGGTGCCGTCTCTTTAAATCTAAAAGAGGCACTTTACTCCCGCCTCCCTCCAGGCCGCAGAGCGTTCCACTCCACCCCGTTCCGCCCTTTTTGTGGCATCCTGGGGGACGGTGTAATGAATCGTGTGGGTTAATACACCCAACAACTGAACATTTCCACTAATCCACTTGTAGCTTCGGTATCCTTCATCTTGAACTACAAAAATCGCAGCGGGAAAAAAAAAAAGAAGAAGAAAAATGGCGGATTCGCGCAACTGGTAAGGTAAAAGTTCACGACCTTGTTTAGCGACTCTGCAGTAAATACTGTGATGCAATTGTTGAAAAAACGTAGTAGAGAACAGAGAATACTGAAAAGGCATGAGCCAAACAGAATATAAAGATGCCTACGCCGTACAGGGAGGGACTGAATTCCGATTTTCTGCACTCCCACAGACTCCAAGTCCACAACCAAACGTATTGAAGGGCTACAATATTGGATTTTGCATGACATGTCCCCTTTAACATCTACCATACATTCAGCCGTGCAGGCCGAATATTCTTTGGTCTTTTATTTACCTCTGCCAGCTTGGCCTCATATTCTGTGGACAGGCGGGAGCAGACCTCCTCAGCCCTGGAGCGGCACGCTCGCTCCACCTCGACCTTCCAGTGTTTCTGGACCAGACTGCGCCAGGCCAGCCACACCTTCTTCTTCAGCTGCAAATGGTGGTGCTCCCAAGCCACATGAGCAGCATGAGCCTGAACAGGGAAGCACAGGAACTTGAAATATTCACAAGGGAATAGTTGTAGGTTTAATTTCGGCCCTCAATAAAAATCTAGTTGGACCCGCCGCCTTCTGAAGTCATCCCAGTAGTAAATGCAGACGTCCTGCGACCAATTCAATCTCAGCACATATTCTGCTGTCCTGTGAAGGCCTCAGAGGTTTCTTAGACACCATTAGTGAACAGACAGCATCATTAGGACCAAGGAACACAACATCAACCTAAGGATGAAGCCGTGCAGCAGATAATGGCAGAGTTAGGCAATGAAAGAATAACCGAAGCTCTGAACATCTCACAGAGCATCTGTTCAAAGCAACATCTAAAAATTGGGAGTATTGGACTAATTGCAAACCTACCAAGGCATGTCTGTCCACTTAAACTGACAGGCCAGGCATTAATCAAAGAAACAGCCCAGAAGTCTATTGTAAGCCCGGAGAGCTGCAGAGATGCTCAGTTCAAGGCAGACAATATGGAGAGATGGAGGAAGATACTCTAGAAGAGTTGCAGCTGGAGTTGTGGAAAACGCTGACTAAATGAAGCCATACCATAGGAAGTCGATTACTTCCGCTTCAAAATTATGTGTTGTGACTCATTACATAAAATCTCAACTAAAACATGGAAGTTTAAGGTTTAACGTGGCCCAACCTGGAAAGAATGAATGCTTTTGCCAAGCAACTGTATGCAGCCTCGTTAGAAACCGTCCTTTAATATTTGGAGCTTTATTTACACTGGGAGGATTTTGGAGACAGCTATGTGTGTGAATGAGTGAGTGAGAGAGAGAGAGAGAACCCCAGACGGCTGTGTACACAACTCTGTCCAACCAACCATTAAAAAAAAGAAACCCTTTAATAATAGAAGGATGTGTGGAGGAGATTTTTTAACAACAGGCTCAGATGAGGAGGAAGACCCCTCGACTCTAACAGCAGAGAAGTTTCAAACTTGAGGGAATCTCAGATATGTGCACCTCTTCTTTGGCCTCAGCGTGCTGCAGTCTCCAGTGCGTGAAGGTCCTCATCTTTTCCAGCTTCTCCTTCTGTCTGTCCAACACCTGACTCAGATTCTTGATCACCTGCAGGAGGACACGCCACCACAGTAAGCACGCCAGTCTAAATAGCCCCCCGTATGCCCCTCATCCCACTCATTAGCAAGGGATGCCAGCATTAAAGACATTGTGTTAGTAAGTACAGACGCTCTGTCACCCGTTTACTAAAACATAACCAACAGGTTTGTCAGTGTTCGCTATGGTAACGTGATGGTGCGGTAACTGGACAGACTTTTATGACCGTGGTAACTGGGTTATGTTGGCAAAACAAATAATGAAAAGAACGGAAAAGAAACAGAAGGAAAAAAAAAAAAGAAGAGGAACGCTTCAGTTTTCATCAGGTGCTCAATGTAACAAGCTCCCTTCCACGTCTGGGGAGGAGGTGTTCGGCTCAGAGAGTCATCCCGGTGCAGTAAATTGCTTCGTTATTGGAGTGGAGTGTGTTTTGTTGCTTCAGGTCACAATCCATTTCTCACCCGCCGTCACCTAAAGAAAGCCGATCAATACACCAACCTGATCTTTTCTCTGGTTGGACGTCTCGTAGGTGTGCAGCAGCTCCTTCAGGCCGTCGAGCTCTGACTTCAGGCCAGCCGTCTGGGCCGCGTGCCGTTCCCGCTCCTTCGTCATCTCCCGCCTGTGCCGCTCCAGGAACGTATACTTCCACTTCTGGAGCTCGGTCAGCACATTGGACTGAAGAGGGGACACAGGGGCAGGATGCACACAACATGTTTTCAGCTTGGTGTACAGGGCAGCGGCTCGCTGAATATCCTTCTAGAGGACCGTACTGAATTCCCCTTTACCCTAAATCAATACCGAGGCTTTTGCTCGACACCAGGACTGGCTTCGCTGATAAATGCGTTTTAACGTGATCTCACCCAAACAAGGTCAGAGGTTTCATCTACCGACGTAAGCGTGCTGTGTTTAGATGAAAGGAAAATAACCGTTTTACTACAGAGCCTCTCCAGGAACCCATTTAATGAATCTCAAGATCAGAAAGAGTCCAGAAATTCCCTCCTACAGGCTGCGGTTCCCTCTCCCTTTTATCAGCCCTGATTAGCAGCTGATTGGTTGTCACAGGCTCTCTGTGAGTGAACTGTACAACAGGCAAGGGAAAGGGCAGGATGAACACACCCACCTCATCTGAAACAGCTCCCCCAGCAGACACTTGTACAGGTAAAATGTCAGCGAAAGGAGCTGTCATCCTTTTAAGAAAGTATCATTAAGGCCTGGTGCCTTCATAAGCTCAGGATTGTTAAAATGGTCTTTCTCACTTACACCTTTGGTCGCCCTTCTAATAAAGCTTTAAAATTGTCTAAATATCCACTAAATACATTAACACTGTTAATGTGAGTTCTTGAAATGCTATCACTAGGTCCCGTTTAAAATTATTAAATAGAAAATAAGCATCAATTACATGATTTAAACATTTATATTAGATGCAGGGGTTACCATGTGTGACAGAGAAACCAGATTCTGTAAAACCAGGTTTTATTAATATTTTGAATAGATAAGAGCTCGATGATCACAAACTTGACATTCTAACCTGCCTTTAAAGCAAATAATATGAGCTAAAGCTCAGTTAGCATTAGTAAAAGTAAACAACAGTCTCCACGTGTTTTCCCTAAAGACTGAAGATCCTGAGTTTTCACAAATGCACCCAACATTTCCAAGTCCAGCATGTTCTTAACAGAGAGACGGAGAAACGTCAAGAACACAGACCTGAGCAATATTGCTCTATTCTGTTCAACATGTTATCTGGTGAAATTTCACTCTATAAGTAGCAACCCAGATAACCAGCAAGCAATAAAAAAAAAATACAGCTGGCTTTCAGATAACTTCCCTATATCTCTGGCCTTCATCTTTAAACACGTTAGCGATACGGAAAGCGGCTAATCTCCCAAATTAAACACTTGCCCACCAAAAAGTTTTCCTTCCTTTTGCATTCTAGCCTTTCATGTTGGTCAGTGCTACAGTCATTGCATCCTACCAACCAATCACAAACGCAGACCCAGGAAGGCTCCATCACCAAGCTCCGCCCCCCTTCAAAGAGTTCAGAGAGCATGTGTTTTTTTTTTTTTTTGTTATTGTTTTAACTTGCAGTTTGGAAAAAAGTTGGTTGAATAAAGGGTCGAGGTTGAATTTAGTGTTTGTTCATTATCTAAAAATAAGTCATTACACAACAGCATAAAATGGCCAGGGCTGCATTTAAAATACACGTTTTGAATTTGTTGATAATCATCGATATCGATCAATATGATTTCTAATTTATCGATATGCTTTTTTTTCTATATTGTCCAGCTGTAGTTGTGACGCATTGAAATACTGTAAAAAGAAAACATTTTGAAATTTTCCGACTGTCTGGTCAAGGGTCAGGACCTCATGCTGAAAATCAGCTGATTCTGATTCCTCGCTGCATCACAAAACACAACCCTTCAGTGTCACAATTTCAGTTTTTCACCTCACATCCAGTCTGTATCGATAATAATTATCACTTGGAGTAAAGTAATTACAAATAAGCCACGCTTAACCTCCGTTTAGCCACCCGACATAATATTTCAGTTCATGCAAACAGAATTGAGTGATGGATTGTGGGAAGAGACTCCTAACCTTCAGGTTGAGGCTCCACGTGTCAAGAATATTCTCCATCTTGCTAATATTCTCTTCAGAAATAAACATCTCCGTGACAGAAAACTCAGAGAAAGCCGGGCTGTTTGACCTTGACCTCTTGGATGCTGTCTGCGGATTCTCTGATGGAGCATTTGAGAGCAAAGAGGCCCCGCTTGACGACTGCCCTGCTGTCTTCTCAGCTGGGGGCAGAAATCCAAGGCGTGAAGAAAATTCATATGCAACTCTTCATCACAGATAATTGTGCTTTTCGTGTTTTATTTTATTTTTTTCCCATTTTACCTAGAGGAGCTTTTGAATGCGTGGACGGCTCCACGTTCACAGGGGAGGCCTGGAACGATCTTACACTTCTGCTGGAGAGCCTCCCGTCTTCCGTTTCAGGATCTGGCAACGAGTGCAAAACAGATCTAAATTTATTGTTCATTAAAAAGTACAAAAACAAAAAAAAAACTATTAAAATGATCGATCTGATGACGGCTGTATTCTAAAAACAGAAGATAGTTAAAGATCAGGATATGTGACGCCGTGAACGCTAAAAAGGATGAGCACGGCTCTCTTAGTCCAAGAATGCACTTATGTCAATATCTTAATTAAATTCTGCAGCAGGGAGAAGAGAGAGCCTGCACTCTAAAGATCAGAGTGGGCAGAGCTCCAGGAGATCAGCAGCCATCAGCCTCTGTGCTCGCTGCAGTGCCGTGCAAGGCTCGGTGACAGTTAAAGCACTAAATGAGAGCTGGATCTGGGGAGGGGCACTGTCGGACTGCTTAAGACGGGCTATCATAGAGGAGAGACTTACAAAAGGAATGTGAAACACAAGCCGGAGAGAGAGTGGAAGAACACGAGCCGTTTCCACATGCGCAAATGGGAAACCCGATTTTGAAAGCTGATCGTTCGATAGGGGCTGGGGGGCGGGGGGCATGTTGAGAGTGGCTAACGTTTAGTTTCTGTCAGGAAAAACTGAGGGAAACTAAAAGAAAGATGGTTGTATGTGAAAGGTTTCCACATACAGAGCTTACCTGGTAGATGCTGCACCTGTGGTTCATCTTTTCTCTGGGAACCTGGACCCTTCCACTGAGTGCTGGCAAGCGTCTCCAGTTTGGGTGTGACAACAGCATAGCGGAGGAGTTCCTCATACTCATCCTGTTGGTTAAAACAGAGACAAACACACACGAGATTTATGCTGTTACTAAAACTTTGTTGTTCATAAAGTAGACTAGACTTGGCAAAAAACAAACAAACAAACAAACAAAAAAAAAACATCAGCTTGCTCATGGGGGATCAGTAAAAAGTATGTGTTCATCTAAAAGTTGAAAGAAAAACTAACATTCTTTATATCGTTTATACCAAATTCATAACAGAAAAGTTTCAAGTAAGTTTTTGAGGGACTCTACCTTAGTTTTACAGCTGACACGCATGCTTTGCAATGTGATCATTATATGCGAATGGTTACAGGGATGATAGACTGTAAAGCCCTATTTTAAATTTTTAATAATAATAACAATGTTTAATTTGACAGAAATAAACAAAATTTGCCCCTGGGAGCAATAAGGAATGGGTTAAAAATATTTGCAGTTCTCTCAGCATCCAATTACATATTTGCTAAATCTTCGGCAGAGTTACTTGCTAAATATGTTCAGCAAATGGCGTAAAACATCCCCATTTGCAGAAGATACAATACTTCATGTGGTCCAAAAGACAAACGTCTAAATCAGGCATGATCTGAATAGAAACTTGTACTGTCCGTCCTATAAAACTCTGCTGTAAAGATGCGCTACGTGATGGTGCTGTGTCCCTCCAAATGTGCTACAACAAAGGTTTCTTTTGATCAACCTGAAGCTCAGAAGACACAGAGCTGCCCCGGTCGGAGTCTTTGGGGAGAACGGGACTGGTTGGTTCCTCCTCGTCTGATGACATCTAGGTAAAACGAACAAACAACAATGACAATTACACTTATTTAATAAACCATCATGAGCTAGTATCTGGTGAAAATCCATCAGAAATGCTGTTTTGTCAAACCTCCTGAAACGGATGCTTCCTACCTAGAATCATAAAGGTCTGTCCAATGACAAAGCAAAGGTCCAGCACACACCAACGTATACAGTCAGTGTAAAAGGAAAGCACCCTTTTTATTTTATTATATATTTTTTTACCAGATTCCTAACTAAAATCTCAAGCATGCAAAACAGAGCCCAAACTATCATTATTGTAGAAGGTTATGGTAGAAGAGCTGTGTCCAAAAAAAATAAGTGCACCCGTGATTTCAAATCTCCGTCAACCATCTTCAGCAGTAACAACCTGGGGAAACTGTCTTTATATGATTTAATAAGTCTCTCACATCCCTGTGGAGGAATTTTGGCCAAGATTCAGTTTCAGCCAAAGTTTTAGCTGTGATATAATTTGCTCATATTTGGCACTATTTTACCTTAAAATTCAACAGACTTAATGACTGACTCAACACCTGCAAGCTGCCCATGTAAAACATGCCTGGATCTTAATTTTATTAGATCTATTTTTCTTGTCATTTGGTTGAAAATTATGTTCTGTTTTAATGTCATTTTCCACAAATAATAACACCACATAAAATGTAACCATCTTCTTTTTTTTGCAAATGTTTCATTTTCTTTTTAAATTTTAAAACCTAAAAATACAAATAAGTGTGTGTTTCTTTTCCAAAGATGACGATTTTTTTTCTTTTTGTAGATGTTTAGCTAGAATAAGTCATCTTTCTTTAAGAGGTTGCGTGACATTTGCGGCTCTAAACGATTTTTATTTCGCTGGACTGAGGATAAAAATTTGGGTTGTAAATGTTGCAGATTGACAGGAAGCTTCTTCTCCGAGATCTCTGCTGACGTCACATGGCCAACTTCCTGCTGGTCACACTGACTCCTACGTCTGAGGGGGTATTTAATTTAACATTTCTTTTTAACTTTAAATTGTGTAAAAGCTGCTGTGTTTTTTAATAATATGCCAAAAATGTCAGATATCTAACAGATGATTTTAAAAAAAACGGCACAAAGATAACTGGGGGAAACTGAACACACTTTAAACATCAAAATCACAAATGATTTGACACACACACAAAAAAACAACATGCAATTAACTTGTACTTTATATGCAGTTCAAGTCATGCCAGCTTAAATATTCACTGCAAGACCCAGAAGCCAAAACAAAAGACATCCGAGTCGTTAGATATCAAGCAGATTTCAAAACAATTAGCTAATGAAGAACTTGTGGCTATCGTTAAATCCGCCTAACTCGAAGCTTCTACCAAAACCTAAACAAACACGGGCTAACAAGCCTAGCTAATAACGCTACAACCGGAAATCTCTGCTTGTTTTACTGAAAATTCAAGTTAAAACCCTCTACCGTGTTCTCATGTGAGCCGTCAGTTGGAAAGTGCTTGCTCTGCCGTTTCAAATAGACCGACTCCCAAACAACGGCATCCCTGATTGGCTGACATATCTGCAGCTCCTGCAAGCTCCCTTCTGGTTGGTTGAACCATTTCCAGGGTAACCATAAGCGGAACAACACTTATGGAAATTGTTCAGTAGCCCTATCGTGTTTGCTAGAAAGTAGCTCCAGTGATTAGCTTTTTGTTAGCTGCCAGTATGAGGATTGTATGGAAGCAGAAGGATTCAGGTTTTTTTTTTTTTTTTTTTTTTTTTTTCCCAGTGTCTGTCTAGCAATGTGGCAATAAGATGTCTTAATACCAAATAGAGCTCGACAGATTTTGCTTTCACAAGTGGAGCAATCAGCTTTCGCCATAGTGCTCCGCTTGATTTATGCTTGTAAATAGCTTTATTGTGATTCCTGCAGGGAGAATTATAAATTATATGGACACTACAATGGGATAGTAGGAGAGTAAAGGAAGAACAAGAAGAGAAAAAAAAAGAAAGAGAAGAGGTGAAAGAAAGAAGAGATAAAAGGGAGAGAATGATAAAACGTCCTCTGTCTGCTCCATCATCTGGAAAGAGAGACGCAAAAAGAACATCACTACCAACAGACATAAAGCAACAGATACAATCGAGGAACACCTTGATGCCATTGCTAAATCATATGTATTATTATTTAAGCTGACATGTGTAAAGTGATACCTGAAAAAAGAAAGTGAAAGAAAATAAATAAATAAATAAATTACGGGCTTTCTGTATAAGTGAACACTTAATAACTTGAACCCTGCACCTGTGGGAGTTTGTGAGAGTGCACTAGTTTAGGTGAAAATTATCCAGAAGGAAATAGCTCGATAGTGGTTGTGGAGAACCAAAGGCCCGCCTTCCCCGAGCACAGAGGCAGGGGTCAGGGGACCCATAACCCCGGACTCCCAAAGGGGCCCCCAAAGCAGTGCGCCCAAGAGGGGCCAACCCAAGAAATCTGCTTCCTCAAGAACTACAGTCTGCTCTGTCCCTAATAGGAAACAACACAACATTTCCGTTTGTTCTCTCACTCTCTCTCTCTCTATTTTTAATTTTTTTACAGATAAAATTGGACAAGTTTGACATGCATATGTGTTCAGCCCTCGTTTCTCAACAGAGTCGCAGCCGCAAATCTTTTGGGGTACACCGGCGTTGCATATCCAGAGGTTATGGAGAGGAATTGCATTCAACACCTATAACTAAATAAAACCCAGTGCAATCAGTTGGCTTTAGAAGTCGCTTTATGAGTAAATACAGTCCACCAGCATGTCATTTAATCTCTGTATAAACCCAGCTGTACTGTGAAGAAGAACATTAGGGGACATACAGCATCCCAAAGACCAAGGAACAAAACAGAAAGTTCTGGAGAAGCTTAAAAGGATGGTTATCGATATTGCAACCTTTAAACATTTCACACAATGTTCATTTAAAAAGAGACAGAAAGTGGCACAACAGCAAACCTTCCACTTTGTGGCTGTGTCACAGGCCCAATACAGAGAGCATTAATCAGCCATGGGGCCCTGGATAAGTCTGGAGGAGCTGCAGAGATTCACAGCTCTGGAGGGGAGGATGACAGGACAACTATTAGTCGTGGACTCCACAAGTATAACATTGGTGAAATAGTTTCTAACAGAATGCCTTTGTTGAAAGAATGACACGAGTTTGCCATAATCCATGTCGGGGACACAGCAAACGCGTGGAACAATGTGCTCTGATCAGAGAGCCAATTAAACCTTCTGGTCTACATGAAAGATGCTATGTGAGATAACAAACTAACGCTGCACAAGGAAGACGTTCAGAGTGAATGCAAAGAGAGATGGAGCTAAAAAAAAGGAGAAAACTGCCAAAAACATACAGAGGTTCATCTTCCAGGAGGACAACGGCCCTCAGCATGTGCCCAGAGCTGCAGAAAAATCAAAGCTATTCATGTGGTTGCATTGGTCCCCTCTAAAAGGCAGCCTTTTAGACTCATGTCAGGACCTGTTGCTTGAATATTGATCTTCAGAGCTGCTCTCTGTCCTTAAGCGAGCAAAGTGGGTAGAGAGACACACCCGACAGACTTGCAGCTCAAATTCACTGTGGTCAAAGTTTCAGTTCTTGCCAGTGGGCTAAACACAAATGGAGCTTTTCAAATTTCAGTTGGAAATGTTTGTATTTTTTATTTTGTCATAAGATTCAGTGGTTGTAACGTATGAAACTGTGAAAAAAATAAGGGAGATGCATACTCGTGAAAAGCCCAACATGACTGAAAAAGGATGAACTTAGAAATAAATAAAAAGGCAACACAATTCATAGTTCTTTTTTTTTTTTTGTTACAACTGATGAATTTTATTCACTGGGGTTTGCCAAAGAGGTGCTAGAAAGCGTCGCAGCACATATGCGGTGTAGGCCTGAATACCCGGCCAGAGGAGACATATGGTCTCTCTCAGCTACGGCAGTGCAGGAAGAGGAGCTGTTGGCCTTGAGCCTCCTCGCCACCTGGCTGGGGGTACGTTACTGTCTGAGGGTGTCCTGTCAGTGCTGGTACAAGAGCTGCAAAATGACTGTAAACAAGGAGCAGAAACCTGGCCAAGGCTGGCGAGCTTCAGCTTAAATCTAACACTGTTGAATAACCAGAATTAACCTTTTTTTTTATTTCTTTTTTTGCAAGTAGAGCTCAGCAAACACATTTTTGCTGCTGCTGATGTTGACAGCTGAAGCAGGCTGTAAACTGAAGGCATAACTGTGAGGATAATCCGAGCTGCTCTGTGGGGAGTGCAGGTTTCTTGTTGAATGACAGAAAGCCATAACTTCCAGAGATTACTTACTTCCCTTTCGGAGCACACATTCACACATCTGTAGGTTGGGTAAAATGATCATTTAGGGAGATTTCCATCACATTAACAGGACACGTTGTAGCTTTCTTTTTAAAACAATTGTTTCTATTTTAATAACTGCAATATTGACAACTTTCTATACTTTCTAGATTATCTTCTGTGTTATTGTGAAAAGTGTTCCCCTTACAGATTTGTTAGTGTTTTGGTTTTTTTCAAACACGTAAATGCTCAGATAACCAGAATAAATACACAATGCAATTTTCAACTGATGACTTCATTTGTCAGGGGAAAACAAAAGCTGTGCTAACCAACCTGGCTCTTTGTGAAAAAGTAACTTCTTCCCCCCAAACCTGGTTGTGCCACCCGTGGTGGTCTGTCAGGACTGGTCATGGATCGCCTGCATCGCTGTGGAGAGGGTTTTGCCCCCTCTTCTTGGCAGAATGGCTTTAGTTCAGCTTCACTGAAGGTTTGCAAACAATAATATCTGTTTAAGGACGCGCCACAGCAAAAGTGATCTTGAGCCTATTAAAATCACAAATTGACGCTTGGACATTCTCCGTCAGGATTTTCTGGTAGATCAAATAAAAACCCCATTAATGGTAAGAATTCATTATTCCATCAGTTGTGGCAAGTCGTCCAGGCCAGCTGTATTTATCATATGGTAAGCAATCGATATTTGTGTTTTACTCGTGTTTTGTTTCTGCCGATGACATCTTATTAATTGACCTGAGAATGAAACGGTGACACTGATAGCTGTTCAATCCACGTTACCTTAATCGACACAAAAGAATCACGATTTAATTCATTTAGTATCTAACACAGCAGCATTTGGACTGAGTAGAACAGCTACTTGTGAACTGCAAAGCGACAACATGGATCTGAGTTGCAGTTACACACAGATGACAGAGAACACCTTCAATTCGATGCCCACAGACAGTAGACAAACAGTAATTGGGTAGTATAGAAGGTTGTTAGATTGAAGGTGAAATTGCTGCCCCAAACCTAATTTTTTAAATGTTACCCTTCTCCCAGAAAACGAAATGCATCTAGGCTTATGTGTTTGAAATGTATTCAGCTCACATTCTTCTTTATAGACTGTTCAATCTGTTCCAGGACAATAATCACAATCCATTAAACTTTCCTCCCTCCGGTATTTTAGCTCAGCCACATAGCCAACGAACAGGACATTGCAAAGGTAGATGGAGAAGTTTGCAATAATGTATATTTTTTAACAGAGAATGCAAAGGTATTCATACTCTTTCTGGAACTCGTTTCCCATTTTGTTAATGTAAGCGTGAATAATTGTGACGTGGATATGAAACGATCTATCTTTTTCTTTTTTTTCACCAAATGAAACAGAGAACCGTGTTTCCCCTTTGTGGAACCACCTTTTGCTGCATTTACACCTGCAAACCGGTTTTAGATCATCAGTGTTAATCATTTTTATAAACATTAAAAACAAAAATCAGTTTGCAAATGATTCAATTCATTTAGGGAAAAATGCTATCTAAAACCAGCCTGGCCCACCAAAAGAGCAGGAATTTGTAGAAAGACCACCCCTTTTTCACGGCACAGTAAATCCTGTGAACCTGTGGTAAGACTTGAGAACAGATGTTCACCGATTCTCTATCAAATTTGACTATGTAGGTATATATTATATATTCAGATCATGATGGAGCCTCCACCTCTTTGCTGTGTAAATCTCCAGTGGGATTTACCTGTCTTGATGGTCAGGACCATCTAGATAATTGTTTTTCTCATCAGGGAAAAAAAATTATCCTTCATCTTTTCCCTCACAGAGCCCAAATGGAGTGGAGGCAGAGTTTGAAGGCACTTTTTTCTTCATTAACCTTTCTCTCACATATCCAAAGGTACCGCTTTAAAATAAGGCTCCCCTTATACATGGTTAATAAATAGTTTATACATATGTTGTGATTTCATTTGTGAAAAATGTATAACTGATTCATAATTCTTTATTGTGCATTAATTAAGGGCTAGTAAGAGACAAAACTGACCAGTTTGTGCTTACAAGGTAGTAACTTAGTCTGAAATCTTTGATATAAGCAACTCTAGGTGGAATATATAGTTGAATAGATTAGGCTCACTGTTTGGCAAGAAACCGGTCCGTTTTGTCTCTTGCTCGCCCTTAAATAATGCATAATAAACAATTATGAATGAGTTATGTTAAGTTAAGTGTTTACAGATTAATAAATAACATAACTATAGACCATTTGTTATCCATCTATAATGAGAGTCTTATTGTAAAGTGGTACCTCCTGGCCCCCTCCCACCGGATCCTCCGGCTTTGATCACTTTCTGAACCATAGCCAGGATCCTTCAGGAAACTTAAAACGACGGTGTTGCCGCATCCGATCTCCGCATTGTAGGAGTGTCGTAAGACACCCTTGCCTGTGGGTGTCAATTAAGATCAGTCCTGTCACCTTTAAAGACAAAAATCTTGTTATATATGTGAAAATGTAAACTTTTATTCAGGAAATTTCTCCAGAATTACTCATTGGTTTTCCAACGTCTTTGCCCAGCAAGGTGCCTGCAGGGTTTTCTGCTTGATTCAGAAATTCAGGGGAATAGTTTCATGGTTAATAAACAAATATAAAAAATTAAACAACTTCCAACATAGGATTTGGAAAAATCTTAAATGAACAGGAGGTTGTTTATCATATTTGGTCAACTACCTTCCTCGGCCTATAACAGAGGTGAGGAACACACAAGCTTAGCTCACCTTAACAGCAAGTCTGGACGACAGATCTGTGTTATATCTGCTTGATATCAACTCGCCTTTAACAATGCTGACGCTGCAGATCCCACTGTACAGATGCATGTGTTTCTCTCTGAAAATTAGACTGTCAGAAACTGTGATTGACTCTAGATATTAGCTCCAGATTCAGGCAGCCATAAAGTAAACTCACCTGTCTGTGTGGGTTTCTACATGAAGGATGCTCCACGAGGAGTTCCCACCGATTCAGTGCACCGGTGATGCATTGATAACAACCAACAGCTTGGACCTTCACATCATCGTGCATGCGCTACAGTCTAAAGATGCAAACTAAATATGATACCTGCATCCACAGCTTTACAGAGAACATGAATGAAACGCTGCAGATCCAGCTGGCAGCAGTAATCCTGCTTTGAGGTGGCAGAAGCTTAGGCTGACAGAAGAGGTCTCCGTGGTTAACGTCACTTTACACAACTCCCGTGGCTGATCCCTTTATCTCGTTTCATCAGTCTCGCCCACATGTAACGAAAGAAATATTCTGCCTTGTTCTAGCTCATCTGCTGTTCAATACTGTATAAAATTAGTCCAGACTACACAGCGCAGTGTTCATCAGCGATGATGAATTTAAAGAACAGCTATAAATAAAGGACATTGGTGTCACTGGCAGAAAAAAAAGTGATGGATTAGACTGTCCTAAGGGGGAAGTCCTGCTACATCAACAAGTAATGAAAACTAATTTGAAAACAGCAAGCGGCGACGAATAACTCTACAACATGTTGTGCTTCCGCTGTCTTTCAGAGAGGAGTCATTATTGTCTCATATGTGAGAAAAATGGGTTGACGATGTTACGATTGATGACAGCACATTAGTTGTTGTCCTGAGGAGTTATGGCAGTCTGTGAATATGTCTGACTGAAAATCAATCGCAGGCAGAAGCAGTGTTACGTCCAGTTTGCGATCAGCTTCACGCTGACAGACCAAATGACAGCAGAGACAAGACTACAAATACCTCCCATTTGCTTTGGGTAGAAGACAAAGAACGTTTTTTATATATATAAGGGAAGGCTATTTTCTGAAAGTCAGTCTGGGTAATGACTTGTAAAGGTATCTTTCAAGTTTTTGTGTCACATTTGGTCACATTAAAACTACAAACTGCTGTGTTTTCTTTGGGTATTTAATTTTATAATATAGAGGTGGGGGGCAATCAAATTACACCAAAACTGATCTTTTTGCAACGAAAAACAGGATGTGTGACAGAACTAACTAACCTCACACATCAACCTGAATGCCCTCATGGCAGCTGATGGCAGCATCATGCTCGGGGAATGGTTTTCTCCAACAGGGACAGATAAACTGATGCAGTGAGCTAAGTACACGGTCAACCTGGGAAGAAAATGTGTCAGAGGCTGGAAGACCCTCAGAGTGAGGGATGTAATTCAGTCTGATGTAAAAAGCTGCAATCCATTACGGCTAAACCGAAGGCAAAAGCATAGGAAGCTAGAACGAGATGCTAATTCTCAGCTATTGAACTAACGGTAAAAACAATATTTTTAGCCTACTATCCTGAGCAAAAACTCACATTATTTATAGGTCAGGTAGGAGAATCTGTTGATAGAACGAGTATTGGTCGTGCCCATCAAAATTCTGGCATTTTTTGAAGAATGACAGGAAGAAAGCCTTTACTGAATAAAGTAACAAGTAGTCCAATTTACAGGAGGCGCTCCGCTCAGATGAGATCAGTTGTACTTTATTGATCAACAAGCAAAACACTATATGTTGGCGAAATGACACTGCATGATAGCTGGAACCTACCTTTCCAAGGATCAAAATGACAGCAGCAGACATGCAGCCAAATATATATATATATATATATATATATATATATATATAGCCACAGTAGAACAGTAGGTTCTACTGGGAAGGTCTTGTTAAGTTTTTTGCAAACAGTTGCCGTGTGCAGGAAATGTGACTCCAGCTCAGAAAACAAGCAACATTGATTTTTAATATCAACATCTACCAACATCACAGTAAATCTGCAAATGTCACTTTGCACGCTTTTGTGTTTTACATTGTCAGCTGCTTTAAATCTTAAATGAGTTGTAATTGGATGTTGAATAATTTAAAAGAATTTACTTATTTTTTTGTATCTGCAACATTAAATTCAAAAGGGGTGTTCATTCTTGATTTACTGCACTGGAAATAATGACAAAACAAGATCTAACATACATAATATAATGGTAGGCCGTATTGGCCCAGGGGCCCCAGTTTGCTATTGACTTGGGCCAGCTCTGCAGAGCACACAGCTCCAACATTTCAATCCCTCCTTAATGGAGAAATGCAATAAAAGCATTCTTAATCTGTGTAGAACTGGGATATAAATTTTTATCAGCTATGTTTCATACATGTTAGAAGCGTGTTTTCATTGCGATACCGGAAATCCTTTTTCTGTGTGTGCTTGCTTTAGTGACCAAGATAAGAGAAAGCAGTTTCTTTCATGTGTACTGCTCTGCCTCTTGATGGGAATGTGTGTGTGAGAGTGACAGTCATTCTGCTGTCGTGTACATTAAGCTAAGTGCTCCTCACTGCTCCTGCAGAAGTAAATGGAGTCTCATGGCTGGAGGGGGGCTTGTTTCACAACAGAAACAATCAGAATAAAAAAAAGCAGAGCAGTCGTGAACACGATATCACTATTTCCTGGTTCAAATTTAGGACTAGGATGGCTGCATTTTGGATGGTCTATGCACTTTTGTGTTTCCCCATGCACAGTGCCTCTTTACTATCCCGTGTTGTTTGAAGTGAAAATGATGCATAAGCAATCTCTCTCCCCGAGCTTGATGTTTGCACAAGAAATAACCCAGCCAGATACACATTTTTGCAGTGGACAATGCAGTGGAGTCTCTAGCTGTGCTGGTGTAATTTCCAGCCTTTAATGATATGAATACCATGGAGCTGGATGTCCCGGTTGTTGCGTCAGTCAGCTATTTCCCTCATTTCCCTCCCTTGGCTCTCTTTGGGAATCGCTCTTCGGTTTTGAAGGCATGAGGATCTGACTTACCGGGCACAAAAGGAGTTACCGTTTCTAACTTCAGCTGAAGAGACTGCTCATCTCTGGAGAGTGGTATAGTGTAGGTTATGCAATATTAGTAAAAAAAGGGATTGTATAACCTCAGTTATGTGACAATCAATAGTTTTACTCTCTCTCTCTCTCTCTCTCTCTCTCTCTCGTCCAGTTGAGTATAATGTATAATGGTGTCTTATGGGAACTTGACTAGTGACTGAAGTTAGAAAAAATATGATTTTTTTACTAAAACAACAAATTGTTGTAGCCAAGCCTGAAGCCATAAGTACATGGTTTCTTTTTGGAGAGTCATAGCTATAAGAGGTGATGTTGGTTTTATGAATTGTTAAAAATCACAAAGAAGGGGACCGAATTTAATATTGTGAAAGTCGATTATGTTTTTCAAAAGAGCAACACATTTCTCAAGCCGTTCAACATTTGTGTTAACCGTCAGGAGATAAAAGGATAATTATACATGTCATATCTAAATCTTCCAAAAATACAATTAAATCTAACTTGAAGTAAAAGCAATATAGGTTCAGAACGTAATGGGGCAGTACTGGACGATTGTGTTGAACTTTTCTTTTATTAGTTGTCCAGAAAATAACTTAAGTTCTATTATTTAAAACTAGAATAACAACTTGAATGGTAACAAAAATATGTATTTACTACAGATCAGTTACCATAGAGAATGTATGTTTATGCTGTTTGCCATTTCCTCCAGTGTACATTGTGCTGACTGTTTCCTCCACTGGATATGCCATTGCTTTTTTCCTCATTATATTCTTCAGCAGATTATCCAAAACTCAGAAAAAGGCTGGTTTGAAAGACGTTTATATTATAGATGCAGGTGAAATATTTAACTGTGCACCTGGAGTTTGAGCGAAGTGGTGGCTGAACACCGCGGCTGTTAAAACGTGCAGGTGTTGGTCGGTCAGCACCATGGACAGTGATCCACAGCTGCAGCTACTTCTGAAGCACAAGGTGAACCCCAGAGAAGATTTCAGCACAAACGATTCATGTTGACCTAGAAAATTACAGAATGCGGACAAAATGCTTACTACTTATGCAACTCAGAGACTTTTCCTGTCTGGTTTTCATTCCTGCAACTCACATGGGCAGAGGATAACCCCCTCCCTTTAGCAGCTCCACTACCAGCATCCCCCCCCCCCCCCAACCAAAAGCGTGCGCTCGTATTTGTGATTTAAAAACATTGGGGTGTTTCGGGTTGATACATGATAGAGCTCCATCTCTATCATCTTTGACCAGCCTCTCTGTCCAGCACTCGTCTGCATGATGCTGCCGCCACCATGCTCCACCACATGGATGATTTGAAACTAGTTTTCCACCACATGACGTGCATTGCATGTGAGTCAGAAACTCCAGTTTGGCGTCAGAGTGATCCTATTAGTAGCCCCAGAACACCGGGCATTGGTTTAATATGTAGTAGAGATTCAGCAGCTCTCCCTGAATTAGAGCTTTCCTCTTCTGTTCAGTATTCATGCGCTGCAGCTTCTCACGTCAGTCACCTAACTAGATTGTTCCATCAGACGGAAATACCCGCATCACTCAATGAAACACAATTATTGATTACACTGCCCCCTCCTCTCTCTCTCTCCCTCTCCCTCTCTCTGGCTGCCTCTCTCCTGCCACCACACTCTCCTCTCCAGAAGTGCTGCATGCAGCCAGAGAGGACTGCATCGCAGGGGGGGAAAAAAACAAAACCTTGTCGTGCGCTGACAGTTTCCTCCGGTCCTGCTCCTTTAAGGGGGGAAAAACATAGCAAAACAACAACAACCTAGAAAGATCTTAAACTATTTCCCAGAAAGCGAAAGCGGGATGTGCTACAATGGGATACTTTCAGCTCAGTCCACTCTTCACGCCATAAGTCCGGTAAGGAAAGACTTCCTCTTTTAAAGCTATACAAATGTTGCGCCTAGAGACCATGAGTCGGTGTGTGTGGTGCGCATCCACGTTACCACTTTTTTTTCAGCGTTTCCTTCCCCCAAATATAGCAACATTAGGATACAGGAAAACATTCTAAGTTTTTTTAAGTGACATTTATTAGAAGTTGAGTTGTTCCCTGTGCTTTTTAAAGCTCCCTAAAGCGACAACTTCTGCACAGAAACGAAAGCAGACAAGAGTTATCAGAAGAAATTACGCGTTGTAGAATCCAGCGCATTTCCTATTTAATTGCTCTCAATGCTCTTTTGCTTCCACCCTCCGTTTGCTTGACTCAACCATCTGAACCTATATAGTTGCAAACATATCTTGTCTCGCACTGAGGTCCAGGTCTTTAAGTTCGCCACGGCAACTCGCTAGACTGGAAGTGTAATCCGTAGCGTGAGCGGAGCTGGCTGCGGATCGTTCCTGCCTTTGTGCCGTGCAGCCACCTGCCCCGAGGCGGTTAAAGCACTCTGCGCTGCCGCCCAAAAGAGGAGAGGATGTGGGAGCAGGCGACTGACTCATCCCTGAATTGCACCTCAAGAGGCAGAGAGCGATTGACAGGCGCACAGCCGGTGAACTGGAAATCTGTGGCAAAGTGCTTTGTTTGCGTCGCCGTGGCTGCTGTAGCAGCCCTGCTGGGTTAACGCTGATGGGAACACTCAAAGAAAGAAAGAAAAAAAAACTTTGGGTAAAGTGATTGTAAGCTGCAGAATGTATTCTCTAATCATCATTCATTTAAGTTTTCTTTTACCTTTCTGTCTGTCAGGAGAGTCACTGATTGGTTACTTTCTCTGTGGTGGTTTTTATGGGATGGACGGTGTGGCTTTCCACTCAGGGAGTCATCGTTTTAGGAGGCGCCTAAAATGAATAATATAAAATAATGCATATCCAATGTTCAAGAGCTGGTGCTGAACACATTGTTAGCTTTGAATGAACAGATGGCACAACACCTCGGCTGCCTAATCAAGCTGAAGTTAGTATCTGATTCGCACTTTCTCTCGTTCATCGCTGGACAAACAGCCAAGCAGAAACACACACTCCCTCCCTAAGGTCAATAGGGTGATGTTTATGAACTGTGGGAGGAAGCCAGAGTACCCGGAGAGAGCCCATACATGTACGGGGAGAACATGCAGACTCCAAGCAGAAAAGCCTGAACCTTCTTGCTGCTAGGTCCCAGTGCTAGCAACTGTGTCCCCATGTAGCCTCATGCCTTCTTATTCTGGACAAATCAAAGGAATTTAGCCAGAATGGGGTTTCTTTCAGACAGTATTTGATCATATCTAATTAAAAAGAGATTGAGTTCAAGAACTATTAAAACATCACCTTGTTTCTGAAAACATAAAACAGACCTTTATTTGAAGCTTTTTTTAACATTAGGGTCACTTTAAATAATGTCAAGGCTGGAAATAACAATATACAGACTTGTTAAACTTGGAATGAATCCCTCTGCGTGGATGGGAGGTTGGTAAAACATGCACTACCTTTATTAAAATAAGAAAGGGGAACATAGGAAGGGTTCACCAAAGGTGCCCTTCATACTGTGACCGCCACTGTTGTTACCTTTCACACAGCCATCAACACATCTAACTAAATAAACAAGAAGGAGCACTGTGAATATGAATTTTGGGGATTATCTATGGGATTATTAACAATTATAATGATTTAAATAGTTAAAATCAGACACCAACAGCTTTGTTATGGTGAGAATGTTTTCCTCAGTGTTTTGGCTGAACTTTAACAGCAGACGTTGGTTCAGCCCATCATTCACATTCATTGAGCGTCGTGTCCAGCAGTGACTCTTAAAGCTGTCAAATATATAACCGGGTTGTATTATGAATAAATGTAAACTTATTAAACCGTAAGAACTGATGAAAGACTAGGGTCAAGTTGAAGTGTTGGAGCAATTATTTGAGTTTGTAACCCAGTTTAGTGACCGTGTCATTGCCAGCTTGCTTGCTAGCTTAGCTTCTGAGGCAGTCGTTATTGAGCCTAGCTGGGGATAAGTTTCAAAGAATGACTATTTCAGGAACTTGTTTTACCCCAAGGACAACCTAATTTTTATCATTATTTTTCAACTGACAGGAAAACCCCCATTTTATAAAGGAAGCAGTGAAAGTGGTTGTTGACACAGCGGAGGTGTCTGTTCGGATGGAGAGGATCTCCTGATCCTTTAAACTTGTTTGAACAAATTAATGTACGAACAAGTAATTAATGGCTGCAGCCGTGAAGCTGGGACCTCAGGCTTTTTTAGTGCTGATTGATCTGAGCTGGAAGGTTTTAATGTCTATCTAGGAAGACGGTCTGGATTAATTTTTACATGCACACTGTCATCTTTTTTAAACTTTCAGTTGTGCAGATGCTTTCTTTTTACTTCCAGTTGATTAATAAGATGTCACTATGTTTTATATAGCACAACAATTAGAAATGTTTTTTGGTAATTTGATTAATCAGTTTGAGTTAAGCAGAGAAAACCTTTTTGTTTTTTAAAATTATTTTCTTTTTCAAGTATGTTTTAAATGTTGTATGGAACTAAATAAATGTTTTGAGTGTCTTTTAGCTGTTAACCCAACACAATATATACTCATAAATGTTGAAAACAAACCTAAATGTATTAAACCCCAACAGTAATATAGTGTAAAATGTACAAGTGACAGAGAACCTGCAGAAACAACTTTCCTTCTTATTTTAAATTCTTGCACAGCAAAAAAGATGTCAGAATTAAATCAATACACTGATACGTCTTTTAAAATGTAAAAAAATATATATTTTACCCTTCAGTGATTTTCTTTTTGAAAGGTTTTATTTTTATACTTACAGTTCCCGATATCACAAATGCAGTATTTTTGTTTAATGGGAAATGGCACTAAAAGTGTCTTTTACATTTTTGGGGGGAATTAGTCGACAATAACAGATGGAAACACTAAGAGAAAATTAAACTGCATCTCTTGCTTTTATCCATTGTAGCGCACAGGGCAAACGCGTTTCCATAGGGGTAGCACATTATATTTCATATTTCTTTTATGATGTGCAAGCACTGAAATATGGGAAGCTATAGGGAGATAATTGTAATTGCTAGAAAAGGTTAAACATACATACCCCTTAAAGGACTAAATATGTCACCACAATTCACTCTTTGAAAGTCCAAATGAAGCTGTGAAAAAATATTTTTTTACTCAGTATCTATATGTAAAATTGAAACTTAATTTTCTTAATTCAATTCTTTTAAAACTTTGATTTAGATCAGGAGATTTCAACGCATAATTTGTCAATGTTGTTCTGGAATGACTGGTAACACATCTTACTCTAGAAAGACAAATATCAGCCTAAACTGGAGCTCCCCATATCCTGTATGATGGAATATTGCTTGAAATCATTTGAGCTCCTGAAGTCTCTTCTCGTTCGTAGCAGGGTTGGGTGATTCCTGTCAAACATCCAGTGCTACGTTTCTTTATTTTCCACAATTGTTGTCCTCTCTTTCCTCTCCTGAGTCAGTAACGGCATCAACGTTTGATGAAATCCTCTGACTGAAGATGTCCCAGGCTTCCTCCGCCTTCCAGATGGGTTCACAGGCTTTCTGTGGCGATGGGATCACGCGCGGCCCTCCCCACTTAGGAAACGGATCTGGTTTTTCTGATGTTTGCGGAACAAGCAGCCCATCCAGTCTCAGCACTTCCACGAGCCTTTGTAAGGGGCAGGGCCCAGATAGATCAGATCTGACTGAGGGTTCAGGAATGCCTGTTTAAAGAGGGACATTAACTAAAACAGGCCATTATCCTGTTAATTACAGCGGGATAGTTATCACATGTAAGGAAAATGGAGGCAACCTGAATGAAGGACTTTGCTTATCCACAACCATCACTGTTCTGATAGTTTCTTCCATTTTCTTCATGCTATCACACATTAAGTGAGGTAATTTTGTATTTCTATTTTTTTTTTGGAACAAATCTTTATAAGAAAGAACTGAGAGACTTTCAAACAGATCAGTTTTATGAAGCAAATAAAGCTGTTTCAAATATCAGGCATATATGTGTAAGCCTCCGAAATCAGAATCGTTCCATTTGTCTTAAATGTTCACAAAAGAGAAAAGTTGAATCCACATGATAAACTTGAACTAAAGTTTCTCTTTATTTCTATATTTATATTTATAAAATGCCCATACAGAGCAGGGCATCATCCATCGAACAGACGGTCGTTACAATCTAGGCCTTTTTTATTCAGCCAAGCTCATTTAGTTTACAGCAGAACCACTGTCCTGGAACTCTTTTATTATTATTTTTTTTTTAAAAAATAACTCTGACTTCTGTCCAAAGACACCAATAAACATTCTATGCTTTAGTTTTGTTACATTTTACCCTCAATGCATTCGTTCACCAAACCTAGACAGCTCTAAAGAAAATCACCTATACCCTTTTGTCCCTGCGGGGTTGCGAGGGTGCTGGTGTCTGGTCACTGGGCGAAAGGCGGGGTTACACCCCGGAAACGTTGCCTTTCAAACTGTGTAACTAAAGCTGGGGCCGTCAAACTCCGGTCCTCGAGGGCCGGGGTCCTGCAACTTTTAGGTGTTGCCTCTGCTTCGACACATCTGACTCAAATATTAACCCATTGGCAGATCTCTGTAGAGCTTGGCTGCATGCTAGCGAGGCAGTTTTGCCCTTCGATTCAGGCGTGTAGGGCAAGGGGACACATCTAAAAGCTGCTGAACACCAATCCCTCGAGGGTTTACGTTTGAGACCACTGAACTATAGACATAGTCAAAACAAAGCTTACATTAAGGCGAAAAACAATAGTGTACAACTACGTGAGAGGCAGCTATGTTTAAAAACTCAAAGATTTGCCGGTCGATATTTACTGGAAAGGAACCCGGAGAAAAAGTTGTAAAAAGCAGGAGCAACAGGATGTAGAGTGAAGAGAAAATCATAAATGCGATTGCTTTGCTTGGCAGTGTTGGGTGTCACAGAGCTTGATTGTGATTGCTCGGGCTGTCTGAGATGCCGGGGTCTCGTCAGCTGCAGTCAGGTGAGGGCGGGTCGCCTACGGGGTGTCCTCAGAGCTTCATCACAGCTGACAGCACGTCTCACCGTACACTTGGTTGATTCTCTGAAAGGCAGGGTTCACCAGGATCCACTGCATGCCGTGTTTTTTAAAGCAAAAAGGCCTTAATTCTAAAACAATAGATCATTTCAGTTCAGTGACACCGCTGAGCTTTGACATGTATTGTAGAGAAGTTCTGATGTCAGAGGAATACAACATGTATTGGATTTTCCACGACAAGCTACATTATGGCGCGGGGAAGGAACAATATTTAGAAAAATCTTTAGGCAAACTTCTTTGGTTTCTTAAGGAGAAGAAAAAACAAACAAACAGTGTGCATTTTTGTTAAGTCGATCCGCTGTGGTTTTGCTTTTGGAAAAATTATTTAAATGGCATATAGCTAGCGTGCAAGACCAACATCACTGCAGACATCTTCAGTCGTTGGTGTAGTCGTAACTACAGAACCCCTTCTGTGGGCCAAAAGAGATTAGCAAAGTCACCTTGAATGAGCAATGTCATTTTGCCCACTAAAATTACATTATGGAAGCTGGAGACGGCCCTGTGATTTGTGTCCTCCTGACAGGGCTTCAATGTTCATTAGAGGCTCTGGGAGCTCTTAGGCGCTCTGGAACCGCAGACACCGGACGGCGCTGAGCACCCCCATCCTTCCCATAAATAGGCAGTTTACGTTATTCAGTCATGGTTTTGGCCAAACGAGCACTTTTACCCCTTTGAACACGCCCGTCTCAATACATTAACATGAAATTCTATTCTTTCTCATCCTGGCCAGTAAGCATAGGACAGGGCTTCGTTAGTGTTTAATGTTTGGAGTCTTTGCCATCACTTTGGTTTTTAGTTCCCAGCACAGACGCCTGTATAGCTTGAGGTCTGAACTCTGAACTCTTCATCCATGAGGAATAATGTAACCTACAGATGTAAGCAAACTCTTTTTGTATATTCTTGCTATTTCAGAAAAAAATTGGTCTGTTTTCAGTGGCAAGAACTGGAATATATGTTCTTGTCAAAATACGACAATTGTTCTTATCTCCTGTGGTCATTGGGAGAGAGGCGGGGTACACATTGGACAGGTCGCTGGTCCATCACATGGACGCGACAAACCACCATGCACACATTCACACCTAAGGGTAATTTAGAGAAATGGATGAACGTAACAGTTGTGTTTTTGGACTGTGGGAGGAGGCTGGAGTACCCAGAGAGAACCCACACATGCACAGGGAGAAAATGCAAATTCCATACAGAATGACCCAAGCCTGGGATTCAAACCCAGGACCTTCTTGCTGCAAGGCAACATTGCTACCAACTCCACCACTGGCCTGGGAGCTAGAGGTTTCTTCTTAGAATCTTGCTTGTTCCTAAGATTGCACTCTTCTGGATTGAGATGTCTGATGTTTCTCCAGATATCTGTTGGAGCCACTTCTCCAGAGTAGGGGTTGCATCACTGTTGTCTTCACCTTCCGGGCTCTTTCTAGTTCTTCCCAGAGCCCTTGGTATTTCTCCAGTTTCTCGTGCTCTTTCTTTCCTGATGTTTCCATCACTCGGGATGGCCACATCGATCACAACGGCTGTCCTCTGCTGCTTATCAATGATCGCAGTGTCTGGTTGGTTGGCCATTACCATTTTGTCCCAACAGGATCTTAGCTCTGTCATTCTGTACCACCTTGGGAGGTGACTCCCATTTTGACCTGGGAGTCTACAGCTGGTATTCTGAACAGATGTTTCTGTACACCATACCAGCCACTTGGTGGTTCCATGTATTCTTTCCCTGCTAGAATCCTACACCCTGCTATGAGATGCTGGAGGGTTTCTGGGGCCTCTTTGCATGGCCTGCACCTGGGGTCTTGCCACTTGTAGGATTTGGTCACATCAGCCACTTCTGCTGTCTGTCGGTGGCCTTTGGACAATCACATTTCTCAAGATTGACGTGTACAGAGGGAGGGTTTCTACAGCCGAAAGAGCCAATGATGACACCCATGACAATAAGCGTGAGGTGCTTTGCCAAACACCAAACCCACCTGCAATGTGTCTTGCTGAAGAGCAGTTTTTGCTCTTTTCTCTGACATCACTCCAAAAAAAAAACCAGGTTGGCGAGCAAATAACGTTTAATGGTTGTTATACAAGATGCCACACTTTGCTGCTAACCTTGAATCTTTGAGATTTTTTTTATTTAATTTTATTTCTCTCACCATCCTGCAAACTGTGTTCTGACAAGATATACATGGCTCCTGGTCCAGCTTACTGACCACTGGCTAAAAGCAACGGGCCTCTGTCTTATATTCAATTCAATTCAATTCAATTTTATTTATATAGCGCCAAATCATGAAACATGTCATCTCAAGGCACTTTACAAAATCAAGTTCAATCATATTATACAGATTGGGTCAGATTATACAGATTGGTCAAAATGTTCCTATATAAGGAAACCAGTTGATTGCATCAAAGTCCCGACAAGCAGCATTCACTCCTGGGGAACCGTAGAGCCACAGGGAGAGTCGTCTGCATTGTACATGGCTTTGCTGCAATCCCTCATACTGAGCAAGCATGAAGCGACAGTGGGAAGAAAAACCACCCATTAACGGGAAAAAAAAACCTCCGGCAGAACCGGGCTCAGTATGAACGGTCATCTGGGGTTACAGAAGACAGAGCAGAGACACAACAAGAGAGACAAAAAAGCACAGAAGCACACATTGATCTAGTAATCTGTTCTACATTAGATGGTAGTAACGGGTGAGCCGTCTTCTCTGGATGATGTCAAAGTTAACAGAACGCCAGACCAGGTGTACCTACTATGAAGAAAAAGAGAGAGAGCAAAAAGTTAAAAGCTGAAATGACGACAGTCATTTCAATGTAATACAATGCAAAACTGGAGAACCGTAGAATGAAGAACAGTAGAAATCAGTAGAGTGAGAAAATTAGACCCTGATGTCCTCCAGCAGCCTAGGCCTATCACAGCACAACTATAGAGATAGCTCAGGGTAACATGAGCCACTCTAACTATAAGCTTTGTCAAAAAGGAAAGTTTTAAGATTAGTCTTAAAAATAGATAGGGTGTCTGCCTCACGGACCAAAACTGGGAGTTGGTTCCACAGGAGAGGAGCCTGATAGCTAAAGGATCTGCCTCCCATTCTACTTTTAGAGACTCTAGGAACCACCAGCAGACCTGCAGTCTGAGAGCGAAGTGCTCTGTTAGGAACATACGGGGTAATCAGAGCTCTGATATATGATGGAGCTTGGTTATTAAGGGCTTTATACGTTAGAAGAAGAATTTTAAATTCTATTCTTGATTTAACAGGAAGCCAATGAAGGGAAGCTAAAATTGGAGAAATATGATCCCTCTTGTTGATTTTCATCAGAACTCTTGCTGCAGCATTTTGGATAAGCTGAAGACTTTGAATTGCATTTTGTGGACTTCCTGATAGTAAAGAATTACAATAGTCCAGCCTTGAAGTAACAAATGCATGGACTAGTTTTTCAGCATCACTCCTGGACAGAATGTTTCTAATTTTGGCGATATTCCGGAGGTGAAAAAAGGAAACTCTGGAAACCTGTTTAATATGGGATTTAAATGACATGTCTTGGTCAAAAATAACACCAAGGTTTTTTACTTTATTACCAGAGGCCAAGATAATGCCATCCAGATTAAGTGATTGGTTAAGAAGTTTATTTTTTGAGGACTCTGGCCCAAAGATTACAACTTCGGTCTTGTCAGAATTTAGATGCAGGAAATTTAAAGTCATCCAGCTTTTGATGTCATCAAAACATGACTGCAGTCGAAGTAATTGATTGGATTCATCAGGATTTATGGATAGATATAGCTGAGTGTCATCAGCATAACAGTGGAAATTAATCCCATGCTGTCTGATAATTTTGCCGATCGGAAGCATATATATAGTAAAGAGAATTGGTCCAAGGACTGAACCCTGTGGTACTCCACAGGTGACCCTAGAGTTTGAGGAAGATTTATTGTTAACATGAACAAACTGGAATCTGTCCGACAGATAAGATTTAAACCAGCCTAATGCTTTCTCCTTAATCCCTACAGTATGTTCAAGTCTTTGTAGGAGAATATTGTGATCAACTGTATCAAATGCAGCACTAAGATCTAACAGGACAAGTACAGACACAAGTCCATTATCTGAGGCCATGAGAATATCATTAGTGACCTTCACCAGAGCCGTTTCAGTGCTATGATGAGCTCTGAAGCCTGACTGAAACTCCTCAAGTAGGTCATTGCTTTGTAAATGTTCACAAAGTTGATTAGCAACTACTCTCTCAAGAATTTTAGATAAGAAAAGAAGATTAGATATAGGTCTGTAGTTTACTAGCTCATCTTGATCAAGAGAAGGTTTCTTAAGTAAAGGTTTAATAACAGCTACTTTAAAAACCTGTGGTACATATCCATTTACTAAGGATAGATTAATCATGTCTAAAATAGGACCACTGATCAAAGGGAATACCTCCTTAAACAACTTGGTTGGGATTGGGTCTAACATGCAGGTAGAGGGTTTAGATGAAGCTAAGATTTTAGATAGCTCAGAAAGCTCTACTGCTTCTAGACAGTTCAGACACAGCGCAGGTTCTAAAGATTCCTCCAATGCTGCCTTACTTACTGGGGATGAGGTAATCATGTTTGGGAGGATGCCAATTATTTTATTTTTAATGGCATCAATTTTATTTATGAAGAATCCCATAAAATCATTACTACTAAGAGCTAAGGGAATGGATGGATCAACGGAGCTGCAGCTCTGAGTAAGTTTGGCAACTGTACTAAAGAGAAATCTAGGATTATTTTTATTCTCTTCAATTAATGATGAAAAATATGATGCTCTAACTCTGCGAAGGGTCTTGTTATACAACAATAGACTGTCCTTCCAGATTAAGTAGGATTCCTCTTGGTGTGTAGAGCGCCATTTTCTCTCCAATTTCCTAACATTGTGCTTCAAGGAACGCAGCTCTGAATTAAACCAGGGAGCCAGCTTCCTGTGAATTATCACCTTCTTTTTCAAGGGAGCTACATTATCTAATGCAGAACGCAATGAGGAAGTCACACTGTTGGCAAATGTATCTATTTGTGAATGGGAAGAAACAGCATTGCTGCCATCTACAGGCCATTTCTGCAATACTGAGGATATTAAGAGGGGGACAGACTCTTTAAGTTTTGATACAGCATTATCCGATAAAGATCTACTATAATGGAACCCTCTTTTGGGGGTGGAGAAATCGGTTAGATTAAACTCAAATGTTATTAAAAAATGATCAGATAGGACAGGGTTGTGAGAGAATACTGTTAATTCTTCACAATCAATGCCATATGTCAGCACAAGGTCCAAAGTATGGAGCCGAGAGTGCGTTGGCTTATGCACATTTTGAGCAAAACCAATTGAATCTAGGATAGTTTTAAAGGCTACACTAAGGTTATCACATTCAGTGTCAACATGGATGTTAAAATCACCCACTATAATAACCTTGTCAGTGTTTAACACCAAATCAGATAAGAAGTCTGACAGTTGATCCAAAAACTGAGTGTAAGGGCCTGGTGGACGATACAAAACAATAAACAGAAGAGGTTTTATTGCTTTGCAGTTTGGATGAGGGAAACTGAGGGTTAAATGTTCAAAAGAACTGTAATTATTAATTGGCCTGGGACTAATTAATAAATCAGACTGAAAGATGGTTGCCACTCCTCCTCCTCTTCCCACAGATCTGGGAATGTGGAAATTTGAATAACTGGAGGGAGTTGACTCATTTATACTAACGTAGTCCTCTTGTAGCCAGGTTTCTGTGAGTCAAAACAAATCAATCTGTTTATCAGAAATCAATTCATTAACTAACAAAGTCTTTGGAGGGAGAGACCTTATATTTAATAGACCACATTTAATTCTTTTATTTTTTGGTTCAAAGTGATCCGTATGGATTTTTATTAGATTTTTATGATTTGTTCCCTTTAGATCAGTTTTTGATCTGTTAAGTTTTGGCCGTGGGAAAGACACTGTCTCAATAGGGTAATGGGTGGGTAACAGTACAGAAGCTGCAGAGAGGTGTGTTAAACTACGGCTCTGCTTCCTGGTCTGGACCCTGGGTTGTCAGCATTTAGGAGAACTAATAAATCCGGCCAGATTCCTAGAAAGAAGAGCTGCACCATCCAAAGTGGGATGAATGCCGTCTCTCCTGATCAGACCAGGTTTTCCCCAGAAAGTTTGCCAGTTATCAATGTAGCCCACGTCGTTTTCTGGACACCACCTAGACAACCAGCGGTTGAATGATGACATGCGGCTAAACTTGTCATCACTGGTCAGATCAGGCAGGGGACCAGAGAAAATTACAGAGTCCGATATTGTTTTAGCAAACTCACACACCGAAGAAACACCAACTTTGGTGACCTCTGATCGGCGTGACCGGGTGTCATTTCCGCCAGCGTGAATAACAATTTTGCGGTATTTACGCTTATCCTTAGCCAGCAGTTTTAGGTAGGATTCTATGTCGCCCGTTCTGGCCCCTGGTAGGCATTTAACTATGGTTCCTGGTTTCTTTAGTGCCACGTTTCTTATTACAGAGCTGCCAATAATTAAGGTCGGCTCCTCGGCGATACTACTGTATCATATTTATACAGTAGTAAAACAGGAATAATGGCTCCATAGTTAGAAGTTTTGATGAAATGCTTCAGCCTGGTAATGGTGACTCTTTTATAAATGGTTTTGAAATGTGGGACTCCCTCCCTTCCACTGATTAAATGTTCTACAATTACAGTTGGATTTACAAGAAATATATATTTAGTGTGAATTCATGTTACTGCAATAACGATATTTAAAAATTAACGCTTGAACTTTTTCCAGAACAAACTTTTTTAAACCCATCGTGTTCAGACGTGACTGCATTTCTGCATAATGTTGTTAAATAGGCCTTTAGCGAATACCTATGACGCCCATATGGAAACATTTGACAAAAATATAATACCGTCTCAGTGATAAGCTTTACAAACGTGTGACTGCACCCTATTTATTGAAATTCGTATATAACCTTGTTAATCATTTCTCTTCACAGACCCAACTGTGAGTCAGCAGGTTTAGCATTTCTGTTTGAAATAATCACCTCCTCAGAGCCAATGCCAGCTCATGAAATATAGAACAGGGAGAAAGCCTCTCCAAATCAAAATTTTACTTGAATAAAAAGTGAACTGTATGAATAAAAAAAATAAAAATAGACACACTCACCTCAGATCAATCCAAATGATGTAAAAGCCTGGGAGAAGATTCTGTGGATGATTAA
Source organism: Fundulus diaphanus (assembly GCA_037039145.1). Taxonomy (NCBI): domain Eukaryota; kingdom Metazoa; phylum Chordata; class Actinopteri; order Cyprinodontiformes; family Fundulidae; genus Fundulus; species Fundulus diaphanus. The sequence continues at coordinate 29,457,580 of CM073127.1, forward strand.
GAGTTTTTTTTGGAAATAATCTTTTAGAGACAGAGGATTATGAATGTGGTGTTGGTATCTATTGGAAATCTCAGCAGATCTAACTTTATTTCTCTGTCGTTTCTAATCTGTCCTTCCCTGTTCTTCTCTTGTACTAATTTGTCTGTTATTTATCTTTCCTTTGTGTCTTTTAGCCCATCTGATGATTGCGATTGCCGGAGACTTTAAGGGTTATCTCCTGTGGTGACTCAAGAGTGCAATCATCTCTAGATCCTCTGATAGCACCAACTCTCCATCCTCCTGCCTACGACCCTCTTTTCCTTCTCCTCTCCTGCGTCCACCTCTAACTAACCAGTAAAGGTCAACAGGATGGAGGACACCTACAATAACAGGACTTCTCTGGTGAAGGGAGCCAAGGTCATGGTCAAGGAGGCCAAGCGGCATGCGGCGAAGAAAGTCAACAAGGCGGCGGACCGCGCTGCCGATCAGTACTCATCTCATCGCAACTACACGCGATTTCAGGATGAGGATGAAGAGGATGAGGATTTCTACCACAACCAGAAAGGGCACGACGGAGAGGGATACCGTGACAACGAGGAAGGCTCCAGCGATGCCACAGAGGGTCACGACGACGAGGATGAGATCTATGAGGGGGAGTACCAGGGGATCCCCTCAGCCGGGGACAAGAAGCATAAGGAGGGCCAGGTGGCGCTGGGACAGCCGGTGTCCGACGCCACGAGGGACCGCAGTGAGCTGGAGCAGGAGAGGGAGGCAGATGAAGAGGAGCTGGCCCAGCAGTACGAGCTGATCATGCAGGAGTGCGGCCACGGGAGGTTCCAGTGGCAGCTGTTCTTTGTGCTGGGAATGGCGCTCATGTCAGACGGCGTGGAAGTGTTTGTGGTGGGGTTTGTCCTCCCCAGCGCAGAGACAGACATGTGTGTCCCTAACTCCAGTTCGGGATGGCTAGGTAAGATCACAGCTTGTGTTTAGATGTTGCTGATTGATTATGGATGTACCTGACAGGTAAATTCTGCTGATAGCCCACCTGGATCAGGTAAACAGTCCCCACTCTGTTGCCACGAATAACAACACAAGTGCCTTAAAAAGCATTCACACCACTCGATCTTTCTCACATTTTATCACATATTTATCACAAAAATGATCATTAGTTAAAGTGGAAGGAAAAAAACACATTGTTTTCCCCTTGTTAGCTTGAAATCTGAAAAGTCTCAGGTGCATTTGAGGCGGAAAAACAAACACTCTGCATGAGCTGCACGGACAGGCAAGCTGGTCAGAGTTGATTTCAAGATCGATGGAGCTAAATACGGAGCCAGTTCAAGGCTGGTGTCCAGCAACCCAAAGGAGACAGTGATAGATCAACATGTTAGAATGACCCAGTCAAAGGCAGGCACATAATCTAAAAGAAAATCTGTGGCAAAATTAAAAATGACTCAAGCAATCTGACTGGCCATGAGTATTTGGCAAAATAAAAAACAATAATGGGTGAAAACCTCAGGCTCTAGATATGTAAAGCTGATAGAAAATACCAGCAGCCGTAACTGCGGACAAAGCACTGACTTTCAAAACGCCGAGCATTTTCAAAACATTGTGTCATCTTTATTCCATTTCACAAATTGAAACTGATTCGTGTTAGTGTATCTCATATATGAACCCAATAAGCTATACAGAAGTTTGTGAGTGGAAAGTGACAAAATGTGAAAAAAGCTGATCGGGTCTGAATCCAAGGCGCCGCACGGCTGGCATCGTCCTGGATCAGGTACATGTGCTGCGTGTTGCCAGAGCTCAGTGCTGTTACATGCCACCACAGCTGAAGGTATAAATATTAGCTAAAACCCTCAATATCACATGGCCGGTTTTCAGTGCTTCTCCTGCAGGGTTTCGGTCCACTGGTCTGTGTGTGTGTGTGTGTGGTTGAGAGGGAAGCTGGTATTCCCTGCACGCTGCGAGCCGAAGTGGAGTTTCAGCAGCCCCCGGTAGCTGCAGGTGTATAATCCATCACTGCAGAGCTGCGCACTGAGGTTGACTCTCTGTGTCAGAACCCGAGTGGAGAGGACATTAAATCGGACTCGCGGTCCTCAGACACCAACCGGCAAAAAAAAAAATCTGAACGGCAACCTGAACATTTTTATGAAACGTTTGCATGCATCATCATATTTATAGTGTGCTTTTAAAAAATGATCAGATGAAAACTGTACGCGACTGTGCAGCATTTCAAGAAGGAACAAACAGGCGGGTTTCGCTTCATGTCTATGCAGCAACTTCGTCAAAAAATGATTTCAAGTATCTACGTAAACTCCTCTCGTCCTCTGCAGCCTAGATGATTCTTTCAGGTATTCGTCCTCTCTGTCCCGCTTTCCCTTGTTTGTACCTCGCTCCTTTATCCCCCGTCCTTTTGCTCTTATCCTCCATTCAATGTGCCTCCCTTTTCATCTCCTGTTCTCCCCATTCTTCTCCTCTTTTTCCTTCTGATTGCCCCCAAGGCCCCTCCTCTGGCGATGATCGCAGTAGGTGTGTGTGTGTGTGTGTGTGTGCTTATATGATTGCCGTGACCTTGTTGCTATCCATTTAGTGATTACATTTCAGTGTACCTAGAGTGTAGTATAAAATATCATTTGCTTTATTTTCTTGGCTGCAGTTTAAGCAGCGAGTTACTTAGTTACATCTGTCCACGGATATGCCATTGGGTCTCATTTGGATGGATTTCATGAAGCAGAAACAGAAACCGGTCCTTTTTATGGTTAGCAAAGGACCCAAGTGCAGAGTCTGTCTGTGGCAAAGCGCACGTTTTCATGAATAAACCGCAAGGAAACTTTCAGGGAAAATGGCAGGAAGAGTAGGATTTAGAGGAGGGCAGAGTAACGGGAGACTCCATCAATGAAACAGTGATGCTTGGTTTCCATGCGACGGCTTGTGGATTTAACGTTTTGAGTTTGGCGGATTGTGAAAACTGGAAAAAGATGAAAGCAAAATGCAAAGAAGTAAAAAAATAAAAACTGTTTTATTCCATGGGAGTCTGTTCTCCCATCAACATGTTGACTGTTTCAGTCCTTGGCTTCCCCTCCGTCACCATTGATTTCATTGAGCTGGAAGTACTGACCGTGTGTTTGAAAAACACCGTGTATTTGCTCTGTGACTGAGGGCAGACTGGACGTTACACTGACACGGAAGGATGTTGTAAAAACACACAGATAACAGAACTTGGTGAGCAGCATCCAAACCACAATAGATAAGTCTATCACAATGTTAAAAATCAATTAATAAATATCACAGTTTACTGTAAAACCGCAACATTGCGACAATATCCAATATGCAGTGCCTAGCAAGGAGATTCACCCCTCCCTCCCCCTCCTCTTTTAGATTTTGCTGTGTTACAACCACAAATATTATTTATTCTAATTAGTAAAAATAGAGTCCCATCCTTTTTACTATTTAAATTTCATTTGGTGTAAGAGTTAGAGATTTGTTAGAAACCATTAGTGAAAATACACCAATTAATCCGGCATCCGAGCTCAGAGTATGGCATCACTGCAAACCTATCAAGACCTGACTGTTCAGCTTAACCGAAGGCCGGAGAGAGGAGGACATTAATCAGAGAAGAGGCAAAAAAACAAAACACCCATGGTTACTCTGGAGGAGCTGTAGAGATCTGCAGCTCAGGTAGGATAATCTGTTAACAGGACAACTATGAGTAGGGCGCTCTACAAATATGGCTGACGTGGAAAAGGAGGAAGATAAGAAGGAGCTTCAGGAAGTCCTGTTGACACTTTGCCAGCTATCTATCTAGTATTTCACCTCACCTTGAGTACAGCATCCCCACGGAGCAACGTGGTGGTGGCAGTGTCACGCTGCGAGGATGCTTTACTGTTTTTTTTCCAGCAGGGACAGGGAAGCTGGTCAGACTTGAGGGGAAGATAATCACCAGATTGATCTGAATACAAGATAATCCTGGAAAAAAAAACTGCCTACAGTTACATTATTTAGACAAAGGTGTTTTACATGTGTTAAAATGGCCTAGCCTGTCCTCACCTAGACTAAAAGTAGAGCACATCACCCCAGTTCTAAAGTCCTTACACTGGCTCCCTGTATCTCAGAGAATAGACTTTAAAATACTTCTGTTAGTCTATAAATCCCTGAATGGCTTAGCACCTAAATACATCACAGACTTGTTATCAGTGTATCAACCCTCTTGACCACTAAGGTCCTCTGGCTCCAGCCTTCTCTGCATACCTAGAACACGAACTAAACTCGGAGAAGCAGCATTTAGTTCCTATGCTCCACTTATCTGGAACAAACTTCCAGAAAACTGTAAAAGTGCGGAAAGCCTGAGTTCCTTTAAATCGAGATTAAAAACACATTTGTTTGGGATTTCCTTTAACTGTTCTAGTTAAACTGTTTTACTGAGACATCATTAGTTCAACTTTGTAGTCCAACTGTTTTTAATATCTGCTTTTAGTTTCCATTTGTTAAAATTTTTCTACATTTTATTCCAACTTGCTTTTATTTTCCTACATTTTAATCATGTAAAGCACTTTGCATTGTCTTTGCACTGAAATGTGCTATAGAAATAAATTTACCTTGCCTTGCCTAGACAAAGTCAAAACTTTGTTCTAGAAACTAGTTGTTCACAGATGCTGTCTGAGTTTGAGATACTTATAAACACAACCACAAAAATCTTGCGACTGTGTTTGCAGCACACGGTTCTGCATTATTGAGTCAGGAGGAGCTGAACGCAAATGCAGTCCACACTTTTGAGATTTTATTGATAAACATCAGGAAACCATGTACAATTGCCCACTCGCTTTACAGCTATATGCCTCATGTGCCCGGTGTATAATATACTGGTTACATTAGTGTTTATATCTGCTTTTGCAAAGGGTTGTATTTATTTAAACCTTCTTGATGCTCCTGGATTTCCCCACTGGGGGACAATAAAGGACATTTCTATTCTGTAAAAAAGTGCTCTTTCTTTTTCACTCGATACTGTTAGAGTCATTCCAAATAATTTTACATGTAATTCATTTACCGTGTAGAGGAACAACATTTTCTTGAAGCGCATTTCGCTATTGCGGATGAAAATAAGAAGATGGGAATGCCATTTGTTGGAGAGGGGGAGCATGTCTGCGTGTGTGTGGGTTAGCTGTAAAGGTAATTGACCCATGAGAGTTAACCGCGGGCAAAAAAGATTTCCCTCTGCTTAGCAGAATACAAATGTATTCCAAAGGAAATTGTTCACTTTCCTGGACAAAAATAATTTAAAACACTGAAAATATGCAGAATTTGGGGGTTTGAAATGCTTTGGTTGACTCAGCCAGAGCTAGTTTCATGTGAAGCTCTGTTCCCCATAAAACAGCCATGCACCAGCACATACATGGAGTCCGCTAAAATTAGACGGGATCATTTACGACAGTCTCTACGGTTGAATCGGGGCATGATGGGTTTGCACGGGGTGGTTGCTGTAAATACCTTAAAAGCAAGAGTTATGGTTGAGGAAAGGAGCCGAAGGGAAGAAGAAGCGTTTGTGGAGCGACACGCGGAAAAAGCAGGGAGGGCAGGAGCACAGGGACCTCTACGAAGAGCAGACATTACCGAGTCAGAGAGGAGTAACGGGGTGGGAGGTGTGGGCGGACTGAAGCAACGAGGTGGAGACTGGTAGTATGTTGAACACCGACCCAGTGAGGGAGAGGCTTAGCTATTATCTTAGACACAAATGTCACCCTATCATTACTTATCGCTTGTTGTAAGGCCGTCTTTTCCGTCCTGAAACTCTCCTCATCTTGTTTTGTTTTATAAATGCAAAAGCTTGTCATTTCTCCTCACTTTGTCTTGTGTCAGCTGACCTCCGGCTTTGTCCTTTTGTGCTACGGTTTTTCTCTTCAACTCCATTGCTGCAGCACTTGTACCCATTTTCCACTTTTTCTTTTTCCTTTTTTCCTCTTCTGTGGCTGTGAAGCCAGCTGGGTGACTGTGTGGAGTTGCGTGGCCCTGGTGCAGCTGAGCATGGCTAAACTGCAGTGAGATCCCAGCGTCACTGCAGTGATTACACTGCTTGACTAGTGCAGCTAGGTCTGGATTGGGTGGGAGTGTGTGTGGAGAGGGGGATGGCATTAAAGTCAAAGAAATATATATATTTATTTTTTCTGTCTTGGAAGGGTTGGAGGGCTGGGCATAGAGAGGATGTATTTGATGGGACTTAATGTGGTAATTAAGTGCAAATATGGAAGAAACCTAATGTCTCCTGAAGGATCTACAACAAGCTGCAGACACGGATACATTTGGTGGCACCCCTGGTGTAGATGTGGGAAAAGCCTTAAAAATAAATTTCTGTTTTACTTTAGGAGCATCATTTCACACAGACACTGTAAAAAAGAGCTTTCATCTATATATTTAAATTTGGTAGAGAAAGTGTTCCACTTTAGGAAATAATTGCTTTTCGATATCGAAATCACCAATGGCGCAAATTTCTTACCCCTGAAAAATCTCTTTGATATAAATCCAACAATTTATTCTTTTATTATTTACATATCCTTGCAATTGGTCATACCTGAATTTCTGTTTTGCCTTGCCAATGAGCCTATAATATGGACTCATTCTGATAGCAACTCCTCAAAATTGGAAAGACAAGAGTGCATGTCCAGGGATGATGTGCATTGGTCTTCACGAGTCAGTAAACGGTTACAGTAAAATAGTTGCATGCTTAAACTCCCCCATATCTGTAGTAGAGCAAAAAATGGTGCAAAGAGTAGCTTCTTAGGGTCGCCGGGTCTAACACTGTTCACACACCAGACAGTTGTATGGGAGGCATGGTGGGATGCTTTTCTGTCCTACTATCACTGATGTAAATGTGAGGGTTGGCTTCGTTTCACCAGCCCTTTAACAGGAACTGTGTGATTTGGTCAGATGAGACTAAAATCAAGCTTTTCAGCAACAAAACACAGGTCGTTTTTTAGGAAAAAAAGTACTGTTTTTTGTATCCCAACAACCTTTGTTGGGAAACAAAGATGGAACATCTTGAATAGAACCTAATGCCCAATGGCAAATAAGAAAAGACAATCTGTGATCCTGTGGGCTTGTTTCTCCTCCCAAGGTCCTGGGAACCTTCTTAGAGTTACACGGCATTGTGAACCGCTTTGAATTTGCAGGACATTTGAAATAAAAACCTGGTGTGCTCTGCAAACCTCCCGGCCAATGACCCCTAGAGATGAGCAACAGACCCGCCTCTCCGCGACCCTACAAGGATAAGTGGGTATAAACAAAGGATGGATGCATGAATGGTGTCCTCGGCAAGAAAATGTAAAGTTTTTGTGTCTTGCAGCAGGATAGCAAGCTAAAAGATGTGGCCAAATCAACATAGAAATGGTTCAGCACCACAAACTCAACCTTCTTCCGTGATATCTCAGTTCCCAGACCTAAAGCCTATAGGAAACCCGATTGGTAAGGTTAAGGGAAAACTCTACGCAATCTAGAGCCGAGGTCCGCAAACTTTACAAGAAGAGACATTTTTTGCTCTCACTCCTAATAGCAAGCTTGTCGCGTCTTAATAAAAGCTGCTATATGAAATGGTTTGGTTTTATGACCGAAAGAAAAAAAAACAACAACACTTCCAGTTCCTGATTTTAGGTTTTAGAAGACAGAAAACTTTATCAAACTTTTACGATTAGACAACTAGAAGAGTTTCTTCTGACGGAAACATTAAAAGGTTATGGAAAACGAAGACCGATGTGTTTTACTGCCTAACGACAAAGAGGAAGGACTAAACGAAACAAACAAAAACGCGTTCCGTGTTTTATTAGTGCCGAAGAATTCAAGGGAAGAAGTCCAGTTAGCTTCAACTCTCTCTCTGTGCTCCAAGCGTGTCAAAGGTTTTAGGAGAAACCGAGTGCTATCCAGCTGCCAGAGGTTTAGTAATCATTTTTGAGAAGTACAAATATTGAACAGCAGGGGTGTTCCAGTGTTTTATAAAGCAATTATTTCTTAACAAGGAGTTTTCCTCACTGAATAAGAGAACTCAAATGAATGGACTTGACAAAGTGTTCAGGGTGGGACTGTGCTGCTTCAATGAAATATCAACCCAGTTTAAGGCTTTTTAACACATCTCTATTATGGGTGCCAACAAACGTGGACGTGTATGTACTGTATGTCTAGCTGCTTTATATTTCCACATTTTTCTCCATCATTTGGTCCCCTATGCAACGACTGGCTGAACACTCCAGCATTGTTTTCTGCGGAGGTGGCAGGAGGCAGAGGGATGAATCCCATCAAACTGGCACGATGTAGTACAAATATGATTACATGCTGCTCAGCATAAAGGAGCTGGCGACGCCGGAGCCGAGGGAAAACTAAAGCAAATACTGTAAAGCAGAGAGGAGATCAGAGGAATGTAAACTGGGTAGAGATGGCAAGACAAATTGGAGAAAGCAGGCTGGGTGGAAGAGAAAGAGGGAAAAAAAAGAGAACATAATAGAGAAAGACGGGCTGGTACAGGTAGCACGGCGAAGCCGCTGGGTGCTCCCGCTACGCTGCTGTATGAATAAAACAGGATGGCTGTTTTGTGTGATGCCGAAGCGGTTTGCTGTGCTGCACGGGAAGAGCATCAAAGCATGAAATCAGAGAGGAGGTCGTGATGCAGCCCGGTGCTCGCTCGTCTCGGGGGGGCTCCTTGGTGACAGGGCAGAAAACAACGTCCCGGGGTCCGCCCTCACCTTTCCTTCCCTCCTGTCTGTTTCATACGGGGAATTACTGCACTCCCATTGCCCTTTTGGTCCTCTTTGACACTCTTTTACTGCTTTTGGACTAAAAAATATATTTGACTTACAGTCATCCTTGATGTTTAGAAAATCTTAAATATTTTTTGTTGTTGCTGTAACAAAGCTTCTTGATAATAAATCTTATACCGTCTTGTTATATTTACTCTCTAATTTGTAAGTGCGTTTTCCTTACAAATGTTACACCATAACTAAACTCACTCTCCATTGGTATAGGATTTATTGTAAAAAAAACATTGTTAAAACAAAGAACCAAGCATAAATGGTCTTACTTTTAATTCTAAGTATACAATATATTAAATCTACTATTTGGTCCTTTATCTGCAGGTGTTTAGCTTTGTCAGCTTTATAAATATAGACCTGGAGTGTGTTGAATATTTTTGACATCTCAATATAGTCATGGTTGCACATATTTTTTCTTCTGCCTGAGAAGTCTCCAGACATTCACAGACTATATGTGTCCCCACCTCTACAGTTCGGTGTATTTCTCAATCTAATAAGATCTTAGAAGCAGCTGCTCCCATGCAGAGGTATCGAGAATTTCATCTATATAAATCCTACTAACTTGTCTCCTACGAAACGACGCCAATTAACATGCATGTCCTGTGTCATCGGGCTTCTGGTTTCATGCACTTATCATGGGAATGAGTGTGGTTTTAATTTTTGGGTCTTGGTTGAACTGATAAAAACAATCCACACAGGGCCAACACTGAACATCTTTAAACATATGCATTCAATCTCACCAATGTTTGTTAAAAAGCCCTTTTAGAGCTGATTAAATTGTTTGGTTTCCTACCGTGGGCCTCATTCTAAAGCACAGGTTGTAAATTCTCGACAGGGTTTAGGTCAGAGCTTGCAAAGGCCTTTTCTTTTCCGTTAACTTTAAACTTTCCTAACCAGTTTCGATGTGTGTTTGGCATCGTTGTCCTGTAGTGGAACATCAAATTGTGTCCAGGTTTCAACCATTTGATTCAAACCACTCCTCACAAATGAAAGGAAATTTCTTAGGCTGTTCAGGGACAACACAGGTACCACCAAAGCTCAATCTGATGATAAACTGGAAGCTCTTGGGACACCAGCGTCACCACGGGGAAGGGACTTAACATTATTAAGGATTGGAATCCTCTAAAGAAAGGTTTATGATAAGAGGTCACACACATGGACCTATTTGGTCCTAAGGAAAAGAGAAATGATCAGAGGAATAAAGGCGTGGCTTTGGAATATGAGAACAATGTTGTGTCAAGCAGTGTTGGTGGCATCATGGCTAAGGACGGTTTTGTTACCAGTGGCACTCATACATTGCACATATGGGTGGAATAAAACGGGAGGAGCTAAAAAATGGTTCAACCTAACCTCAAATGAACAGCTTGAAGGTTAAAGGCTTGACCCGCTTGTTCCAGGTGGACAAAGATCCCAGACAAACATCTGAAGTGGTTTTGGGACGGATAAAACTAGTCAGTATTGAGCTTCTGGAAAGGCCCTGAGATTAATCATCTAATTCTATCATCTAACTGGTCAGTTGTGCACCAAAGATTATGCTTCAAAAAGCATGTGATTTCTCCTCAATATGCTACAAGATACATAGCGAATAAATAAATAAAGTTAAATGTACATATACAGTCATTCGATAAATTTGAATATTATCATAAAGTAAATTTGTTTCAGCAACCCAACTAAGGTAAAAACATTATGTAGATTACATGTTTGCAGACTGATGCCCTTATTTCTGTTAATGATGATGTTTTTTTGGCTACATATAATGAAAACATGACATTTAAGATTAGAATATTACATCCAACTGATAAAAAAAAAATGCATTTTTAAAACCGAAATGTAAGCTTAATGAAAAGTATGTTTAATACTTGCTTAAAGGTTGTTATTTTCAAATCATATATACAATCCATTCGAACTTGTGCACCAAATACTTGTCTTCCAAAAATCATTAAAGACATGTTTGTATTTTCAGCTCACCCAGTAAAAGTAACAGTTCAAATGAATCAAGAAAACCTTGTAAAAGTGTAGGCTAGGTTTAGAGGGAAATGGTGCAGAATATCTTTGCAGCAGTCTTATTCCACACTAACTGCATTGTACTGAAGGATGTCTGTGCTATTTTTGGATTATATTACGCTACAGTGCAGTAGTCTCCTCTTTGGTGGTGCCAGCACTGCTGACATCACGCTGAAAGATACCGTGGAGCTAGACTGGGACAGAACATCAATAAATTCATTACGCAATTGAGTGTCCTGTGAGCAATGTACTTACAGCTTAACTGTTTGGGGCCCTCTCAAAGGTCTTAAAGTGGCAGGAAATAGATCTTGTTTTCTTGGCCACTCTGTACCCCAGAAAAAGGTTCAAATGAATGGGATTCTGACACAGAATGAGCAGTTGTTTAGATGGGTGATTCACTGTAAATAGATGAAATGGTTTACCAAAGAGCTTTTTTCTCTGCGCCTAGAAGGGATATCATCTCGGCAATGGAGCAAACGTGAATACTGCACAAAGTAAAACGGTCTTTTATATTTGAAATTGAATTAATGGGGGATTCTAATGGGGAACCAGGAAGAGGGCACATTTTGCAGCTTGCTCAGCTAAGGGCCCTGGAATAAAACAATTTAATAGGTATCTGCTCACAGCAGAGTTTAGTCCTGCACGAATACCTTGCATTATCGCACAAACTCACTGTCCTTGTGTCTGAGTCAAATCTATCAGTCAATGCAGGACTGCAGCTAGGATCGTGTTACCCACTGCAATGGATTTGTAAACAAAACAGAAACCGGTCTAAAGCAGATCTCTGAAGATAACTGGTCGTTTATGAATGTAAACCATTGCTAATGTTGTGCATTCGTAAAACGCAACGCTCCTCCCTGAAACCGAAGCATCCAACCACTGAGAGGAATGCAGCTGGTGTTGCTCTTCGCAGCCGATGCACACAAACTCACGCACCCAATAGAAAGTGAAGCAGCGCTACGGCCTTCTCTCTTCAGGGCAAATTTACGATGATCAGTGAAGGAAATCAATGCTGTTGTTGTTGGAGCATTGATCCCGTCGGGGATGACTAAGATTAAAATAGAGCCGAGGGCTCTTGTCTCTTCCTCGTTCAAAGCCTGTTTCTTTGTCCTCTTCACTCTGTGTTTACTCATCGTTGTTACATAACAACATACTCACTCGTACAAATACACCCCCCCCCCCCCCCCCCCGTGGATTTCTGAACTATTTGGCATTTCATAAATGTAAAAGAGCCGAGCAGGGAGTGACTTGTAGTAGAAACAATCATCTAAATCCAGCTACAATATCTTGCAACTGTATTTATAGTTTAAAGTTTGTTGCATTTTGTCAAACTTCAGCGTATTTTATTGTAGTTTCATAGACAAAAGCAAAAATAAGCTCATGACTGGGAAGAGCGCGGTTGTCAGACCTCTTTTTAAATGAAAATAATAAGAGTACATTTCCTTAAAATTGCAGTTCAGAGACACTCTTCATCCAATCCAACTGAGCTTGAGTTGTTTTGAGATATCCCTGGCAGACTAATCGCTGCAAAAGTATTGACCTAGGAAGGCTGAATGCAAATCCACAAAACTCTTCCATTGTTTTATTTGCAACAGTGTAGAAACTCACATACTGTATCTATTTCAATTTATTCCACAATTTTGTACCATTCTTTTTGCTGGTCTTTCACATAATACCCGAACAGAATTAAAGGAAGTTTGTGGTTGCAATGTTAAAAAATATAAAAGGTCAACAAATATGAACATATTTGTAATATATTTAATCTTTAATGTAATAGATTAAAGTTTAAGGAGTTTATATCAGTTTACCCAGGTCTTTGATTAGTTTTAGATTCCTGGGAATCATGCCATTCAGTTTAGGTTTGCACCTTTTAGTATTGATTACCTGTAGATTCTTGTTTCTGTCTGTAGTTTATCCATGTTTAATATTTTTTTTTTACTATTTTCTTGCCTGTCCGTCCTCAGTTTAGTTAGTTAGATTATTTTTCATGTCTGGTCATTCATCAGGTATCCCTGGTAGGCTACGTTCACACTGCAGGGAAATGCCACCCATATCCGTCTTTTTCATGGCAGTATGAACGGCCCATTTCCGATCTTTTCACCCCCCAAAAAATCCGATTCATGTCACTTCCATTTGTGGTACTAATTAAGATATGTATCAGATATATGTCCGCAGTCTGCACAGTCATATCGCATTTTATCCGTCACGTCAGTGTCCTGGCTACAACTACACATTCACACACAGTAGTAGCAGTAAGTGCTCCATAAAAGGCCATTAATATCTGCGCTGCTTTCTTCTTACCTTTCTTAATCTTGGTGTGATGTCATCTTAATATTGTCGGCTGCTATTGCTCAACAGCTTTCTAATAATAACAAGGAAAGATGACGGCCGGTATGCGTGTTTTTTTTTTAAACAAATCTTTATTGAACACTTTTAGAAACAGTTACAGTGACCATTACTTCTGTAAACAGTGAGCTGCTGTGCGACATCTCCTTCTGATATCTGCGCATGCGTTGCTTTGCTGTCTTGAACCATTCAGATAGCAGTATAATGGCGATCGCATTTAATAGCAGTATGAATGGCCACCCGAAAAATATCCGATTTCAGCAAAATTTCTGAACTGAGCATCAAGACCTGCAGCGTGAATGTAGCCTTAGATTCTGTTCTCATCCTGCCCCTGCCCTCTCTTTCCCTTCCCTCTCCTCTCCTATTTAGTCAGCCAGTTCAGTCGCACTGATTGCCAGGTCCTCTGCTGTGCTACTCCGGTTCTGGTCTCTACTTAGTCGTGTTCTTGGTTCCTGTTTTTCTTTGCCAACCTTTAAAAGCCTTGTATTTTTTTTATTTAATACATCATTATTCACTCCAAGATGTGGCTTCCCAGTTCTTGTCTGCGTTATGGCCCCGATCCAAACAACACAATTCTGACATTTTATTTCAAACATGTAGAGGAGAGAAAATCAACCAAATTAATTCCAAAAAACAAAATTGAAACAATACTATTTTAATTTACATATTTGAAAAGGAACGGGAAGAAGTACAACTTATTTAACCATGAATATATCATAGGCTATACTAATAAATATACAACTTAGCTAATGGTCTGCTTGTATATAAATTGTCTAATTTCTAATTTTTTCTTTTCTACGCCCCCAGGCAGTATCGTTTACCTGGGAATGATGGTTGGAGCGTTCTTCTGGGGAGGGATGTCGGACAAAGTGGGTCGCAGACAGTGCTTGCTCATTTGCATGTCCACCAACGGCTTCTTTGCCTTCCTGTCATCTTTCGTCCAGGGATATGGAGTCTTCCTTCTCTGCCGCGTAGTCGCTGGCTTTGGGTAAGTCTGATAAGGTGCAGGTCAAGGAGAAATGTCATGAAGCAGTCTCCAGCGACACTTAATAAGAAATGCTGCTTTTACATCAGTGAAATAGCTGGAAACTCATTGATGTAAAAGAGAGACTTAGAGATCACAGAGATTAAGTCTCTGTGGGACAAATGTTTTAAAAGTGGGGTTGCCCATTTCTCTTTGTTTTTACAATAAAAGAAAATACCAAAGGACAGTTTCCTTAGATCATGCTTTCATTTCTAAATGGAGTATTTTAATTTTGGATTTTTGAACCTGTGAAACTTTGCTTCATTATTTATCTGCGTATCATGTTTATCATTTATATATTTACAAAAATACTTGTTTCTCCTTTGAGCCGGCACATTCAGGAAACGAGTGCGTCTTCTACTTGCATCAGACACTTCACACAGACTGTGATTTATTATGTCGGCAATATTGCTGTTCGTTTAAGAGCTAATTCAGTAATTGCACCCACATCCTTCTCTGCAGAGACTCTCAGAGTAATTGGAGCAGTGGCCAGAATGAGATGTGTCCCTGAATCACGAGGAATCCTCTTTCAGGATTGTTTTCTGTGATGTTGTATGAAAACAGGTCAAAAAAGAAAACAACAGAAATGACATTTTTCATTTTACAAGCAGAGCAAAAACAGAATAAGATAAACCGTATTGAATACGAAGATCTCTAAAAGTATATTCACTCTGCAGAATTGAACTATCAGGACACAGAAAACAATAAGTCTAGATAACTCTAATTACATATAAAGAACAACAACTGACTTAACTCACTGATGGCTGCTTTATGCTTGACGTACATACGAAATGTCCAAGTGTGTAAAAGGCCTTAGATAAATGCAACCAAAGAACAAAAGTGCTGATCACCATCCATCCATCCATCCATCCATCCATCCATCCATCCATCCATCCATCCATCCATCCATCCGTCCATCCATCCATCCGTCCATCCGTCCATCCGTCCATCCGTCCATCCGTCCATCCGTCCATCCGTCCGTCCGTCCGTCCGTCCGTCCGTCTGTCCGTCTTTCCGGCAACTAAACACTGGCTTCTGTAATATATAATATAGTCAATAAAATCACCACAGACAACCTTCAGTCTGGCCTACAAACTTCTCCAAAATCCTTTGTCAGTGAAAAAACCTCATAGATGATCAACCTACTGCGCCTCCAGTCTTTTCATTAAATGCCACGGAGCAGCAGCTTCAACTTGAACTGCTGAATTCTTAACTCTGACCTAAAGTCTCTATGGCTTGTCTGTTGTTACTTTTGACCTCATGTTTTTACTGTTTTTAAATCAATTCCTATACCTTACACTTTGGATACAAATTGCAGCAATGATCAACAGGTGAAATCACAGCTTTACATCCATAGCTTCTTAGCCAAAAACGAAAGCAAAAGGATTATGGACTCTCTCTCACTTTCACCTTTGACCCAAGTTGCTCCAGTTGAGTTGGGCTTGTCTGGAAATCACAATGATACAAATTTGTTCACTTCACTGATGCTAAAGTATTAAATTGAGGAATGTGTTTATTACTTCACTCTGCTTCAATATTATTAGTCAGCTGTATTCTAATGTATGAGCACTCTGTCTGTATCGCCACGTGCTGCCCTTTATTTGGTGGTACCTTCCTTATATGACCCTGGTAAGGACCAGATAACCACGTTGTCATGTTTGAAAGCCAAATGAAAGAGGGATACTAGTTGCACTGTAAAGCCTAGGGATTTTAAGATGACCTACTTTTACTGATCGCGGGTGATGTCGGCTCCAGTCTCTCTGAATTTTTTATTTCTCTGATTCTTGCAGGATAGGAGGTGCCGTGCCCATTGTGTTCTCCTTCTTTGCAGAGGTGTTGTCCAGAGAGAAAAGAGGAGAACACCTCAGCTGGTTGTGCATGTTCTGGATGATCGGAGAGATCTATGCATCCGCCATGGCTTGGGCCATCATACCGCACTATGGTGAGTTCACAAGTTCACAGATGAAGTAGGCATTTTATAGATATAAAAATAGCTCAGTATAAAACACTTTAAGACAAGCAGTTGATTAATAGCAGAAAGCTAACAGCCTTGATCTTCATGATGAATGCTTAATCTGAAGCTGAATTAGGCTGCCCGTCATGTGTTGGAAAAGCCACACTTCAAAGATTTAGTTTAGCAGTACCTAATTTAGCTTTATGGTAAGGGACCACACTTACAAAACTGTCCCAGCTCTGTCCATAATCAGTGTCTGAGATGTTTGTTTTCTCTGCCAGCAATCTAGGTGTCACCCCGCTGGGAAAGGTGAAGGTCAGGAGAGTAACACATGCATGGTTATTACCACAAAGGTGATAGCTTTAGACTCCAGTTTAAACGTTTGTCGCCGATTATGATCATTTTTCCCTCGACCTTGGTGGCTACTGTTAATAATTCACCAACGCTTAATTTAATAGCTTGAATAACTGTTGACATTTCTGAAAATTGTGACAGGACAGAGAAGAACATGATGCTTTAAACGTCTAAAAGTCGCCTTGTAATCTCCGTTTAGGATAGCTTTTTAAAGTGGTAACATAAAATTCAGGATGATATAAAACTGGGTTTATTGATTCGCAACACACCTGGGTGAATTCAGGTTTATTTGTCTCTTGGTTCTGAAGGCAATGGTTTTTACTGTGTTCTTTATGTCAAATACCTGCTGAGTTTCTGTGACCCATTTCAAATGTGCAACCCTGATAAAATCCCTTAAAACATTTTGTTGCAGTTTAATGCAACACAGCTAGTCCTTGCATTTTGTATTTCAATGCCAGACTGTTGCCCCATAGCTCTGATAAGGAATATACACAAATCTTTCTAATTCCTAATATGATTTACTAATTTCTCCTTACAAATCGAGCTTCAGTTGATGGATTTTATTTGATTTCGTTCAATAGATCTTTATTTCAGATGCTTTAGCCTTTAAATTACATGGTGCCTTTTAGTTTATAAGGTTTTGGGACAAATACTATGTTGAACTGTGGCGCTCAGGATGGAAGCATGCTAGAGTAGCTCTGTCACCGTTATCCAGCTTTATTCTTCTTAAAAACTTTTCTTCCTCCTTTTCTGGCTGAACCATTGCTTGTTTTTGGATGATTATTCCCTCTGGTGCAGGATGCTGCGCAGCTTGAAGGATTTTTCTTTTTTCTCTTGCTATTGGCCCGTTGTTGTGATGTGTAACCATGGCAACAAGGCACCTGATTAACATTTCAAAAGCTCAAATAATACCTCTACTTCAGATCTGCCGTGAAAGTGTCCACAACAGGAGACCCAGCCGTCAATATATCTGCTACAACTCTTTGAAGAAACTATCACAGCGACGCTTAATTGCCCTTTGGGATTGTTAAAATATTTGTGGATTGAATTTTAAGTTAATTGAGTTTTACGATAGCACGGCACATGTCCATTTTGACGGATGTTACAGGCATGTCCTTGTGTAGAGCACGATTTGGACACTCCTACGGCATGATTTGACAAAAGATATTGCTCCTCCTGATTTCTGTCATTTTAATTACTACTAAAGCTAAAACACATAATCTGGAATATGTTGAAAAAGAGGGAAAAACCACTTAAGACTTTTAGGTTGCTGGAAAAAGGCCTGTCTCTCTCCCTCTGCCATGTGTTGTTTTTATTTCCTGCCTGGTTTTAAACCTGCTGTCCCTTCCTTTGACTGGATGCTGTCTCCTCTCGCTTTGTTCCCTCCACAGCTCCCTGTCTAACGCCCTCCTTCCTTTTAGTACCTCTCCTCTCCGTCTCTGCAGAGTGTTCTTCTTGATCAAGTATAATTAGATTTTTCCCCTTGCTCTAATAGGACAAAGCTACATCTAGAAGTGATTTATGACCAGCCTATGCTTTAGCCAACGTGTGACGTCATTGAGACAGAAGCGCAGTTTGTGTGTGTGTGTGTGTGTACGCGCGCGTGTGTGTGTGCTTGTGTGTGAATGCACTGCTACACGTTGCGTGGATGAGATTTTATGAGTGTAGAAGACACACAGGTCTTCCTCTTGGAAAATTGAAAGAAATAAAATCTGACACTGGAAGAGGTCAGGCAAGTTAGAATGCACGGACAGGCGCGCGTATACACACACACACACACACACACACACACTGAGGGACACTGATAGAGCTTTAGTTGAGGGCTTGTTTTATTATATGCAACCGTCTGAGCTTTGCTGCAGACTTTTTTTCCCCATAAGGATGGACGCAAGCACAATACTACAGCGCTGGCAGGATAACCCTCTAAAACCGGTACTTGACGCGTCTTTAGGAGGTCCCTATGTCGTCAGATCTGTTGTTGTCATATCAAATGGATGCTAGTTGCCTTACTGCACTCTGATTCTTAACACCGCTACTTTGCTTTTCGTTCTCTCTCAGAAGAAGCTGCGTGCCTTGCATCCATACTTGGCTACTCACCTGCTTTTTAACTCGTCACGTAACAAGTGTGCCGACACTTTCTCTGTACCTCTCTGGTCCAGGTCCCGATCGAGGCATTTTAAAAAAGATCGGCATCACACTGCACTCGACTCCTGATCTCTGGTGTCGCCCTGCTGTCGATGGTTGTCTCACCTGCACCAAATACAGGTTGCGCAATTCTTTTTTTGTTTTTTTTAGTGGAAGTTAAAAACTAATGCTACCCGATAGTGTAAAAACTATTTTATAATAGAAAATAAAAGCAATTCAGCCACCACTTGCAAACCTTTAATATGTAACCCCCTCATCCAGCTCATCCAGCTAATGTTTAAAAGCAAGTAAAATTGAGCAGCACACTTTACAAGAAAGTTTAAAGCACAGATATGTTTCCAAGCAACAGAATATGAAGGACCATATAACATTGTAGGTGCAACGTATAAGCCTTCTTAGTGGTCCTCCATACTCACTCTGTCAATATGTTCCATGGTATAGGGCTGTGATAAAATGTTTGATCTTAGTTAAACCTCTACACTGAGAAACTGTCTAACTGCCAGCATCCTGCAATTGAAATGGCCAAACTTATCTTAATTTGTATTCGCATACAGAGAACCTCATAAGCTACAAATGAACAAATGTGTTGTGAAAGAAATTGTGCAGCAGTAAAATCAAACTGATGGCGCTTCATCTTTGCAAAACAACTGAAGACGTTTTACAGACTGGCATTCAAGTGCTTGGCTTTTCAGTCCATCCATGTGTTTCATGATGTTAAGATTTGTTAATGCCGATATGCTACGATGATACAGTAGTACTGAGAAGGTTATATACATGTGCATAAATGATATACATTGTTGCTATGCACTAAGCGATTTAGTAGGCAATGTTTATAAAGATAAACACGTCATTCTTTCTTCAGCATCTCCTGTCCTTATGGGAATTCCTTCTACTCAGTATGTTACGGCCTCATGCAGGGTGGAAACCTCAGTGATGCATGGCACTCCTTCAAAATATTAACTTTTTGGTTAATGCCTTGAATTAAGAACTTAGGTAACAGTTATAAGATCAAACTGCTTTTTGTATGGCATTAAATCTGATTCAGATGCACCACCAGTCGGTCGTGTAATAATCAGTGTCTGCCATCTTTTACTGACTTAAAGTTGGAATATTTATCTCGTCTGTCTTACTCGACCAACTCTTACCCTCTGTAAAATGATGGTGGGCTATTAGTTATTGGTATTTCAGTTTTTGATGTTTGTAGCGTTCATTTTTTCAAGTTTCACAAAGGATCCGTTGATACTAAATGTTTCACGACTGATCACTGGGAAGTTACCAAAAATGTTAGTGAGCTCCACAAATATTATTGTCAAATGATTAGTTGTAATAACGCTGCTCATTAACCTATGTTGTTAAAATGCTAGCATGGTGCCTTCGCTCTGAGATGACTCCTGCTGACCGTAGCTCAAAGTGTGTGCTCTGCTGCTCACCTCTCAAACAAATTTGAGTTTTTTTCCCCCCTTGTTCTTTCTTTCTTCTCGTTTTTCGTAACCTAGTTTTCCTTTCTTGGGGAGAAACCATCTAAACCATTGCTGAATGGTTTAGAGAGCATCCACCACTACGTTTACTGGAAAATGTCCTTCCTCAACCATTTCATTTAGTCATCTTGAAATTCATTATGACATTATTTGATTTTAAATTCAGAACAAAAAAAGTCCCTTTAATTGAATTAAATTCAATTCAATTCAATTTTATTTATATAGCGCCAATTCATGAAACATGTCATCTCGAGGCACTTTCCAAAGTCAAATTCAATCATATTATACAGATTGGGTCAGATTATACAGATTGGTCAATAATTTCCTATATAAGGAAACCAGTTGATTGCATCAAAGCCCCGATAAGCAGCATTCACTCCTGGGGAAGCGTAGAGCCACAGGGAGAGTCGTCTGCATTGTACATGGCTTTGCTGCAATCCCTCATACTGAGCAAGCATGAAGCGACAGTGGAAAGAAAAACTCCCCATTAACGGGAAGGAAAACCTCCAGCAGAACCGGGCTCAGTATGAACGGTCATCTGCCTCGACCGACTGGGGGTTACAGAAGACAGAGCAGAGACACAACAAGACAGACAAACAAGCGCAGAAACAAACATTGATCCAGTAATCTGTTCTACATTAGATGGTAATAGCAGGTGATCTGTCTTCCCTGGATGATGTCACAGTTAACAGAACGCCAGACCAGGTGTACCTACTATGAAGAAAAAAGAGAGAGAGAACAAAAAGTTAAAACCTGAAATGACGACAAGCAATACAAAACTGGAGAACAGAGAACATTCCTGGAGACCCTCATTGCAGCGGTCACTGGATAAAAAGCCCCGCCCTTAGTCCAAAGCCCTAGTGAAGGGTTGATTATCTGGATGATTAATCCGTCGCTGTGCTTGAGAATATAGGATTTTTATCCCATTTAAAAGCTGTGAGAGCAATACACAGTGCTGCTCGAACTGGGTAACCAAGTCCACATCACCTGCAGGGTATGTTATCTAATGTGGCTGCTATTGGCTCTACAGACATTTGGAGCTCGTAGGTTTGCCCGATGCGAGTGCTTAACCTCAGGATGCATTGGATGGATTCCTGATTGTCTAAAATGCCGAGCAGTTTGGTCTCATACGGCAAGACTAACGAAAAGCAAGATATTGCTTTTCGTTAGTCTTTTATATATTTTTTTATATTTTACATGTACACAACCTCAGATAATGACCAATAATTCCCAAATGTGTCTTTATTTTCTTACAAGACAGCAAGAGTCAAAAAGATAAGGTTTCAGCACACCCATTATACCACAAAGAGACTCTCTGTAAGTTCAAAGTCCATAAAACAAAAGTTTATAAAAGGGAATAAATACAGTGCTATAGATAACCCGTTTTATCTTCTCCCCATAAAACCTCAAGATGTGAATTTATGGCAGAGACTGTAGATAAAACTGGATCCATCCGTCCATCCCTCCGTTCACCTTTAATTCATCTGTCCATCTCGGCCTCAGATGGATGACTCAGCCATTCTTAGGCAATTATGCGCTTAATTCCTATAATTCGATTTACAGTAGTACGAGGGAACCACTAGCCGTCTGTGGCAGGAAGTCATGCTACATTTCAGGAGAAAAGGCAGTTACTGCTGAATAACTCTTCCTTTCTCTTTTCAATGCCGACTCCTTTTCTCTTCTTAAATATCTGAATCATTCTAGACGTAAATATTAAAAAGCTTGAAATGATGATGGGAAGTTGCTGGAGATGTAAGTTGGCTGAGGCATTGTCTTTCACTTCCAATCAATCCCCCAATCCACATCTCCTTAAATCTACCTTATAAGGAGACTATTTTAACACAGTCCATTCCCTGGCATTTTAACTTTTAACCTTTGACTGGCACATGCCTAAAACTCATACTTATGATCATCCATAGCCTGAACAGCCTGAAAGTCTGTTGATGCACTCAAAAGTTGGTTGGATGAAAATGTTCTAACCAAACCACAACCATGTTTCACCGTGGTGATTGTGTGTTCAGGGTTCTGTGCACCGCTATGGGTCTAATCTGGCCCGAGGATCTGCTTCCATATCTTTGCTGTGCTCTCTACATGATCTGCAGGGAACTGTAAACAGGGCTTTTTATGGTCTTCTTTCTTCTCTTCCATCAAGTTCAGGATAGCGGACTGCAAGACAAATAGTTGTTGCTGTAAATAGACTTTCCCACCTTAGCTGTGGGGGCACCAGAGTTACAATGTGTTTCTTGGCTGCTTCTCTGACTAATGCTCTCCTCGCCCAGCTTGTCATTTTACATACACAGTCGTGCCTTGGTAGGTTTACAGTTGTGCTATACTCTTCATTTTTAAGATGAAGGACTTTACCATTACCCTGCTGATTGTAAAAGTCAAGTGAAGAAATTAAGAGGCAAAGAACCAGTGATCTCTGGATGGGAAGAAAAGGAGTTAGTGGCGATGAAGACCCCGATGGCAATAGGAGAGGAAGGGCTGAGTGATATATGGCTTACAGCTTTCCTGGGCCTAGAGACAGTGAGGAGGGGAATTGAGGTGATCCTCGGATTGTGAGAAGAAGAGATGATTCAAGGAAATCCGAGGATGACCGGTGAAATCCTGAGGCTTGAGAGCAGATGGATTGGACCCTGGAGAACAGGCAGGTCGGAGGAGGAAGGAGCCGAGGAGCAGCGGCGGACTGTTGTGGAGGGGTGAGGTTCCAGGTGAGAACCTGCCACAGTCAGTGTGATTGAGAAGATCCAGGATGGAGGCACGACTCAACCTGGGAGCACAAGGAAACTGAGTAGAAGGTAAGAAGAACTTTACCTTCTTCAAAAACAACTTGAGAAACTGGCTTTGAAAAATACACAGAGTGCTCAACTCTACCAGATGGGTTGATCATCAGGAGAACAGTGATAGTTCTGCAGCTCCTGATTTCCCCAGCAGTAGATGGGGGTAATTGCTGTCGGTCCGCCACGCCCACCAGCAGGGTTCCACAGCTTTTCTGGCTTGTGTGGGAGCTCAGATTGTGGTTTTGTTTTGGTCATGTGTGAATAAACCAAATCCAATTCAGTTTAACTATGGTGCATTTCCAGCACCCACTGACAGTATGTCCAGATACATTCTGTGCTAAGATCAACCTTATTTGCAAGTCTCCGTGGGCTAAAGCTGCATCTCACCAAATTTGTATTTACAATATTATTAAAAATGTTGCTTATTTGAGTAACTCAGGTCACTAAGTGAAACACATCATATAGATTAGTTACACACAGATAGAGGTTTTCAGGGTTGTGCTAATAATGATGATCTTCCACTTACAACTAATGAAAACACATGAAAAGTATATTTAATCCCTGCTTAAATGTTTTTGTTTTCAAAAGGGAGTTTTATTCTGACAGGCAAACCTTATCAGAACAAATTTTCTAATTCGCTGAGATGTTACCTGTGTAAGGAAATCATAGAGGTGTCAGGACAAGACTGCTTGCACCATCTCCAGTCTCCTTTAGGCAGGGGCTTCCCCTTATCCCACCTTTTTATATTCAGCTGCGATGGGTCACTTCCACTTGAAACTGTCCTATTGTACAGTATGTGTGAAAAAACTGTGAAAAAAGTCCCGTTTTAAATTGTTAGTATAACCTTCAAAAACCCTTCTGCAAATGGGTGAATATGGACGCGATGCTATTTGATGTGTATCTCATGATATGAGGCAAAAATGTGCACTTCAATGACATAATATAATATAAATATAGGTACATTCTGTGTCAAATACTAAATATTTTAGC
The DNA here is from genome assembly GCA_037039145.1 of Fundulus diaphanus. Taxonomy (NCBI): domain Eukaryota; kingdom Metazoa; phylum Chordata; class Actinopteri; order Cyprinodontiformes; family Fundulidae; genus Fundulus; species Fundulus diaphanus. The sequence continues at coordinate 29,481,420 of CM073127.1, forward strand.
CTTTAAAGCAATGTGACATGTCAATGTCTTAGTTGTTTTTTCCTTTTGCAAACAATTTTGTTTTTACAATATTTCTGTAGTCTGAGGGTCTGACATGGCCCTTTGTCGTGTCACGACCCTTGATAGAAGTTGTTTTTTTGCTGCTATGAGAGCTGGATTTTAACATGCTGTAGCATGCAAAACAGACGTTTTCTGGCAGAACCAATAGCATTAACCCCCTCCCTACCCCGTGGCTCCCCTCCTACGCCCGTTGATGGATAATGGCTCTGTAGTCCCTTTGGAGCTCTATCTCCATGAGCCACGATCTGTGGAGAGACGTGGGAGGTCACGACAAGAATGCAAGCCCCCCCATTTTTCTGCACCCTGTTGACATTTTTTTAAAAAGTGAAGTTCCAAAGAGCCCTCGCATTACTCAGCGTGTGGCAGACTGTTCATGTTTGAGCTCATCCTGGCTGTTTTTACACCTAATCTCACATTTAAGGGTCCATGGTGAAAAAAAAAATGCAACTAAAAGTGTTTGGCAAAACAGCAAATCTACAAAATTAATTGAATTCAAAGCTTTTATATGTTTCATTTACAGAGGTGCGAATCTTCACAAAACTGGAAAAAAATGCAAATATAAATTAGCTTTATGTAATTTACTACTCTTTGCAGAACGGTTTACGCAGTACAAATAAAAAGAGGTGTCTTAAGCATCCCAAATACCTCAAAGCCCACGATGTATGACTCCCATATATTATTACTTGTGTTTTTGTTGGTGGGGGCTTGACATGCCGTTATGGTGTGTCAGTATAATTTCTGTATGCTTCTCCATATTATTTATTTCTGCGCTGTTATTCTCTGCTAGAGTGTTAACCCACACACTTTTCCACGCACCAGTGTGTGTGTGTGTGTGTGTGTGCTTTCCCCGCTGCATGTTGCAATGATTAATGAGTCTGAAAGACTGCCCGTTGGCTGAGATCAGGTGCAACAAGATTTTACTCAGCAGAAAACGCTATTCTATCCCCACACATTCAATTAACCTGTCCCTGTGTTGTTGTTTTTTTACTTTTCTCTGCTTACCCTGCGGAGTCATTCGTCTCTGAGTGTTCCCATCACTCTGCTTCAGTCAAAAAGCTACCGTTAACGTGGCATTTTTATTTCAAGTCCTTTTGTTTTTGCCGTATTAGATTAACTCTAAGCCCCAAAGCTACAGATTAATATCCACAGTACATGAGATGGCATTTAAGTAATGCTTGGTATCAGCACAAAAAGAATACATTTTTGTTGTTGTTGCAAAGATACATACAAGTATTTACACCCCTAGATAAGATGTGTAAAAAATTATTTCTCTTTATTGCCATAGAACAATTTAACTCTGAATGTTTTTAAATATCCAGAGTCTTACTGGAGAACATATTCAGTGAGGGAAAAATCCCATGTTCTCTGGAAAATGTACCTGTAATGGCAATGCAGTAGCCTGTATTTTTAAAATTTCTGTTTATTTTTCTTTAGGTTGGTCAGAGTAGCTTGGAACTAGTTCTTTGGGTTCTGCCCTGGAGGGGTGGGCTGGGCAGTGTGCGGCCTCACTGGGGGGCTGTACCTGTGCCTTCAGAAGATGCCTTAATAAAATGGTCTATTTTGTGCTTCTACACCGGTCATGCCACTATGGCATGGACTCCTGTTGGCTGGCTCGTTCAAATTGTGGTGGACCCGCCTCCGGATGGATTGGTTCGGGGTTGTTGGGGTTGGGGCATGGACCGGGTTTGCCCAGGTTGGGGCAATGCTCTTCCCTGGTCTCCGCTTGTAGCTCGTGCGGTTTGCTCTCCTCCATCCTGGTGTTAGGGATCAATTCAATTCAATTCAATTTTATTTATATAGCGCCAAATCATGAAACATGTCATCTCAAGGCACTTTACAAAATCAAGTTCAATCATATTATACAGATTGGGTCAGATTATACAGATTGGTCAAAATGTCCTATATAAGGAAACCAGTTGATTGCATCAAAGTCCCGACAAGCAGCATTCACTCCTGGGGAACCGTAGAGCCACAGGGAGAGTCGTCTGCATTGTCCATGGCTTTGCAGCAATCCCTCATACTGAGCAAGCATGAAGCTCCTGTTTCTTGGGGCTGGACGTCCCTCTGGGGTATCAGTGCCTGGACATGGGGGTATACGATGTCTGTGGTGAGTGCAAGTGTGTGTACAGCGTCTATTCTTGTGTGTGGTTATAAGTGCCTGGGTTTACGTGTCTTTATGTCAGGTTGTGTTTTGGACTGCTCCCTCTCCTGGGACATCTCAGGTCTCCACTAAGTGTGGAGCCCATCCCCCCGTCAGGATACCTGCTGGTGGTTGGTGCCTTGACCCCCTGGTGCGTTGGTGGTTTTCGGTGTCTGGGGCTGGGTGTCCGGGTGTGTGCTGGCTCACTCCTGGCGGCTGCTTCGTGGGGCCTGGGCTCCCTGGCCCTGTCGGAGCCCCGCGGGGGGCAGTGTGCCCTTGTGGCTCAGGTCTCTAAACCCATGGCTGAATCCGCTCTGGCGTAGCTGGCTGCCGGTGGAGCGCGTGGGGGCGTTGTTGCAGCCACCGGGGGGCTTCTGCACTGTGGCTGCTGGGGGGTTTCCCGTGGCTCTCCTCTGCTCTTCCCTGTAACGGGGGAGGCGTCTATCCCTGTGTTGGTCCTTTTTAAGCTCCTTTGCTCTGGGGGCCCTTTCGAGTGTCTGGGGTTCTGGTTTCCCGGGTGTCTGCCTAGGCGCTCTGTGGGGTAGGTCTTTGGTTTCACAACCACTATTGAGCATTTTTTTTATGGATAAACCTTACTTATACCATGGTCTGGGTGAATACTCGATTCTGATTGGCTGCTGGGTGTCTGTTAAAAAGTGTTCTAGGACACCTATAAAAAACTTCTGGTCAAATACCCTGATCGTTCTGAATTATTGCGCTGGTAATGGCAAGACAGTTGGCAACGCGTTGGATGATTCATGCCTCCGCATCGTTCATTAATTTCTGATAATGGTCACCTCGCCGAGCGTTATCTCTGACATATACAAGCACGCTCTTACAGATACCTACAGGTGCTTGGATCCTGGTGTTTACAGATTTGCTTGTATAAAGATAAACCAAGTAATTAGCTTTGGCTGCTACTAAATGCATCTTGTACTAAATAATACAGTGTATTTTCAGTGATGTTATCAAAGGCGAATATTGTTTGTACCTGTGATACTTTTTTTATTTTGTGGTTCTTTTTATATATCTCTCTGCAGGTGTAGAAGCAGACTCCGAGGAGCATATCTTATTCCCTTTTTTTCACCTGCTCTATTTTTGTCACCTTCTCTCCCATTTAGTGTCATCTTTTTCTCTTCCTTTCTTTCTCTTTTTCCTTTCTGTTTCAGTGTCCATTAAATTTTAAATAATCCCAAAATAATATCCAACAAAGTTTTTTGCATGAAGCGGAGCCCCATAGCGAAAGCAGTAACAGTTGTGAAAGTAAATCTGTTGGGCTCTCTTTGGCATTAAGAGAGCAATTCTTAGTGCTATACTGATAGACACGACATGTAAAAAACAAACAAACAAGAAAAAACAACAATAAAAACCTTTAATTTCCCTAGGATATAATTATAATAGAGAAAGAGACCCAGTCCCCTTTTCAACATGGGAAACACAAGAGAACATGGCATGAAGCAGGAAGTGGCTTCAAGAAAATTGCTACTAACTTAATGATTGGATTGGACTGTTGAGAACTGGATCGATTTCACCATTTTTCTACTTAACTGGATATGAATTTAGCGTGCTTGTGTTGTAAAGCCAAGCGAATGGGGATTATGTACATCCCAGCGTGCAAAGGCAAGAGTTGCAAACCTTGGTGTTAAGTTGGATACAGGGGCTAAATTCAACAGTCAGATCAGGGGATATGTTGGATTAGTTGAGTTGATTGGTCAAAATAAAACCAATTCTCCTTGAAAGATTTAGGGGAATTAATCCACACTTTTTTTCACCACTTGGCCAGATTACTGTGATGGTCTTCATGTGAAGGCTTTCCTTCAGCTACAGAAGGTACAGAATGCTGTTTCAAGTCTTTTAACCGGCACACATAAAAAGGAGCAGATTTACCCCATTTCAGCTTCACTCAGCTGGCTTTCCATACAGTATAGGATCCATTTTAAACTTCTTTAATTATTTTAAAAGCTCTCCAGGGTCTTGCCGCATCCACCCTATCTGCACTGCTGCATCCTGATGCCTTCCTCTTTTCTCCCAGATGTGCTGTTGGGCACATCCTCTTTCGGCCTAAAACACAGTGGAAGCTTAAAGGAGGCCGTGCTCCTGCTGTTGCAGCTCCTGAAATGGGGAAAACGACAAAATCACACTTCTTCTGATTTCACCGCATATTAGTTATTTTACAGGATTAAGTCTGTCACCGGTCCATCATGTTGTTTGTTTGTCCGTGCTGATCACTCATACTTGATGAGATTGGATATGATTGAATTGAACTTAACTTGGAATGTCACTGTTTTCTACAACTTGCAGGTTGGAGCTTCAGCATGGGGTCAGCATACCAGTTTCACAGCTGGAGGGTTTTTGTCGTTGTCTGTGCCCTGCCATGTGTGTGTGCTGTGGTGGCTCTAACCTTCATGCCAGAAAGCCCCAGATACTACCTTGAGGTAATGAGCATTCTCCGAATTTCTAACAAGTATTTCACCTGTCATTGCTCCACTGCACGTACTGTGTTAGTTATGTCCACACCAGTGCTGTCCACAATGGTTTAAAATGATGTTTTTACATGTTTTAAGTGTGGGTGACACATGAAGAGTATATGTACCGGGAGATATTTGATCAGACTAAAACAGTGTGAGTCATGCACAACTGTTGAAGAAGGCTTTCAGGGTGTTTGGGAAACACAAGCATAGAGATCGGTGACAGTAGGTTGGCTGCATGAGGATCATTATCCTTTGAAGCAAAGTGAGTCACCACTGTCGTGACTCCCATCGCTGAGATATCAAAGGACCGCATTCATGTACAGTAATTGCTGATGTCAAGTTGTTGCTGCGAGACGTGTTTTATCTTCCCCGTCACCCGTTTTTCTCTCCTCCCTGACAGGTCGGGAAGCACGACGAGGGCTGGATGATCCTCAAGCAGATCCACGACGCCAACATGAGAGCACGTGGGCAGCCAGAGAAAGTCTTCACTGTGAGTGTTTGCTACGGATGTTTCACAGTCTCGGCTGGGTTTTCCTACGCTTAGGGAGGCAAAGAGGCTTATTTTCTGCCACCGTAGGGACAGGTTTGAGTTCTTTCACCGTGCAGGATCATGTCTGAATTACGACGGGGTCTGAAAGCCGTTTCTTGTCATTCAGACTTATTTGCTGCATGAGCTGCACTTTGGGAAAGCTGCTTAGTCAAGACAAGTTTCCTGAATTAATTCTGCACTACGCGTGCATATTTTACACTGATGCTCTGAATTCAGTCTCATGGATACAAGCAAATTTACTGTATGGGATTCTCACAAATCTGGTAATTGGTACATTTGTACCTATATCCAAAACCCTGCTGTCTAATAACTAGGTTAGAAAGTGGTAGAAATGTAAACTGCCGTGCAAAAATCTTGTTACAGCCATAGAATTAGGTTTTTCTTATTTCGATTTTCTGGGATTAACTAAGAAAAGGTAGTGGATAACTAAGGAAGGAAAATGATAAATGAGTGTTAAAAGATTTTTTTTTTACTACTAATAAAAATGTGGCAGACATTTGTCTTTACCCTGAAATAGTGAAACACCAAAGAAGCCTTCAGAAGATGCCTTGAAATGGTCTTCCTTTGTGTGAGAAAAGGTGATAGAGTAGAGAAAGTAGAGGAAAAAGAGAGTAAAAGATAACATCCTATGAGTCTCCTTCTACACCTGCAGAGAGAGATATAAAAAGAGTAGCAAACCCAACCAGAAAAGTATCACAGGTACAAACAACCAACACCTTGATAACATCACTGAAAAAATACGTACTGTAGTATTATTTAATACAAGATGTATAAAGTAGAGTGGAGACCTGAGATGTCCCAGGAGAGGGGGCAGTCCAGAACCCTGCCAGACAAAAAGACAAACAGAAAACCAGGTACACAGTCACAATCACACGTCCCCACCCTAGTGCCCCCACACGCAATCAGTCTTAACCACACATACATAAATAAAATTTTTTAAAAAAGGACGCTATACACACACTCACCACACACATCCTTTACTCCCAGTTCACCCCAGAGGGGTATCCAGCCCCCAGACCAGGTAGGTGAACCCCATCGTCAGGTGTGTTGGGGGGGGGTTTAAACTCCGGACGGCAATCGGAGAACAAGAGTGTGAAAAAGACCCCGTGTCGTGTCGGTGCATGTTGTTTTCAAGTGAATTTAAAACTGGGAGGGTTAAAAGGAGGAAATGGCCTACGTTTGTGTTTATTCTCAACATAAATGCTGATTTTCTATGAAGGCCTAATGGTGCGTTCACACTGAACGCGGTAGGGGGAGTGGATTTACATGTTATCTCTATACAAAAAGCACGATCAGGAGTGGTGAAGCGGCCCTCGCAGAAACAGTGAAGCGGTGACTTTCGCTGGAGGTAAAAAATCTGAACTTTTCTGTCAAAATGTGACGTGGCAACCAATCAGGGACCGGTTGTTGTTGGGACACACGGTGAAGGAGCGCAGTGGAGTCAAAGCTTTTATCAATCAAAATAGGAGATAGAAAAAATTTATATTGACATAGGATGAAGTAAGGAATGCTCTTCAGAGGTTTGTAGGTGGCTTTGAAAAAAGCCATTTTAATTTAGCCCTTAAAAGGACTGTTAAATCACTCATCATTCGTCCTCCTCTTGTAGCTCCAGAACTGGTCTGCTGTCCTTGCCTCTGTTGTTCGGATGATCCGTCCCCGAAGCGGGATAACAGTTTCGGATCCTGGACAGACAAAAGCACCGCGAGAAGTGACCATGATCCAGCAGAGCTCCTGGGCTCATCAGGTGGACCCCCCAGGGACACCAGCGCCGTTGCTCAGCTTTCCCATTTAAATGCAGCACCGTGACTCGCTTGGTAAAATCCAGGTCCGCCCTGTTGAGTTGAACAGACAAGCGGACAGAAGCTCCTCCTAGCTCCTGGTGTCACCGTTTGTACATGAGAAATGCACAGCGGTCAACACCGCGTGGTGCAGACGGAAATTTCGTTGAAACCGCGTTGTGAACACACCATGAGAGGTTTGTTAGAGGACATTAGAGAACATACAGTATCATCAGGCAGAAAGTTGTGGGGAGGTTAAAAGGTTAAAAGCAGGGTTAGGTTATAAAACAACACCCACATCTCAGTCCATCAGCTGAATATGGGAAGAGTATGGCACAACCGTAAACCTTCCAATACATGGCTGTCAACCCAAACTGGACAAGGAGAGCGTAAATCAAAGAAGCAGCCAAGAGTTCCTTTGTAACTCAAAAGAAGAAGAAAGCAATAAGAAGTCTAAGTTGCAGATTGCACCAAGCCAAGCAGGGGACACAGGAATCCTGTAGAAGTGCTCTGGTCAGATGAGACCAGAATTTAACTTTCTGGTGAAGCATCTTCATGCTTTTGGGATGTGACAAGGATGCTGGTCAGAAGTCACAGATCTAAATAAAGAGCTGGAAGAAAAACAGTTGGGGTAGAGGTTCACTTCCCAGCAGGACATCAACCCTAAATGTGTTTTTTCATGGTTTTACATTGGAATATACACATGTTAGAATGGCCCAGTCAAAGTCCAGACCTCGGTGGAATCTGTGGCAAGCATTTTCAATAGGTTTGTGCAGAAGAATTCGTCCCAAACGCTGAACTACAAACCATGATGGTGGACCTGTGTTACACTCTGGTCTAACCAACTTCCTCCCTGCAGGCATTTGGTTTACAAACGTTATCAAGGGCCTGCATCCCCCTAGACCACTTTGCGACAACAATCCATGAATTCATTACATCTCGCTGGGATTACTGTAACTCACTGCATGTTGGTTTCGATCAGGCGTTGCTAATGTGTCTGCAGGCTGTAGAAAATGCAGCAGCTGCTGATCAGTTGAAGTCTCTGGCTAAAACCCAGTTCTTCTCAATGGCTTTCAACTCCAGTTCAGCAGGACATCTGTGCGTTTGTCGTGGTATTGATTATTTAGATTGTTTTTTGCTGTTTAGTTGTTGACCTTTTACTATGTAAAACACTTTGGTCAACTGTGGTTGTTTTATTTACATGTTCTATATAAATACATTTATACTTGACATAATTATAATAGAACATATGGAAATAGTGACTGTTCTTGTAATTCTTCAGCCTTCATAATGAAACTGCAGAATATTTTTCTTTTTGCTCAAGAAATTGTTGCATGTGAAAAATGCAAGGACCATTGTACAAACCCAGGCTTAACTATGATACTATAGATCTTTACGACTGCCACTACAGCTCCTTTTTATTTCTAATTTAACAGGTGAACAGGATAAAAATCCCTAGACAGCTGGATGAATTGGTGGAAATGGAATCGGGGTCTAGAAATCCAGTTTCCAAAATGTTCTTCAGGATGAAATCTGAAATACACGGGGTAAATATATTTGCATTTCACCCGCCTCTTCTCTAATACCTTTGTCCCGATATGGATGTAAAACATAATCTTGTTTTGTTTTCTTGCTTCTTTTAGATATATGTAAACCTCATGAAGTGCTTCAACTACCCTATGAAGGAAAACATGATGCGACTGGCCATAGTGTGGTTCACGCTATCCTTCGGGTGAGATGTCCTTCTGACCTGATCTTTGTTAAAGAAAAAAAAACACACAACTGTTTATTTTTTTTAATTTTTTGGGGGTCAGATAATAGTTCCAGGGCCACGTCACAATTCTGTCATCTTGATCTGTCTGCTGTGCAAACCTTGCCTGACCTGGAGATCAATCACAGGCTGCAGGTCGATAAAGATCCATTGGAGAGTCGTAAAGACGTAAAAATAAAAACCCTAAACTCACCTTTAGAAAAAAGGGCCTTATATGATCTGTTTGTCTATGTTTTCGTCAGACCTCATTCTAACCTCACCTGATAACTTGGCGTGTTGTAAAAGCAGTGTCTTTGTGATTGCAGGTATTATGGTCTGTCCGTTTGGTTCCCTGATGTCATCAAACACCTTCAGGCAGATGATTACGCCTCCAAGGTGCAGATCCACAACAACGAACGCATTGAAGGCTTCACCTTCAACTTCACCCTGGAGAACCAGATCCACAGAAATGGCATATTCATTCATGACCAGTAAGATGTCAACGCAACTACAGGAGTACTAGATGCAAAATCTTTAAGAAGTAGTTTTATTTATGTATGGGAAGGCTTGTATGACCACTGTACGCATCAGTAAACTAAGTTATGTGTTAAGCACTGTATCAATGCAGATTAACGTGTTCATTATATATTATTATGTTATTATTATTATTCAGATTCGTCAATATGAAGCTTAAGTCCGTCACCTTCATTGACTCCACATTTCTCCACTGTTACTTTGACGACGTGACATCGGTGGGTTCCTTGTTCAAGAACTGCACATTTATCGACACGTACTTCTTTAACACAGGTGAGAACTTTCCGTCAGTTCATCTATTATAGAATTATAAATCTTTCTTTCTTTCTTTCTTTCTTTCTTTCTTTCTTTCTTTCTTTCTTACAGTCCCACGCTAATTGCAATTCCTCCCAATACCTATGAGAAAAGTTTAACTGAAGCATATTTTTATTTTATACATTACTATTTTACGTTGATGAGAGTTTGGCTTGACTTTTTATCAGTAATCCATGACTTTTCCTGCAATAATGAGCGATACAGAGGTCTATTTTTCTCAACCACTCCTTAAAATGGGGAAGATAGGTGAACATGGTATACTTGTGATGCACATATGTGTCGAGCTTTACAATTTTTTATTGTCCCACCCTGAACAGTGAGTAATGTTATAAGGAAAACTCTCCCTAGCTGGAGATCTGCAGAAGGACTTTAGGGTCACCAAGTCCTAATTGCAGGCATTAAACGCCACCTAAAGGCCAACTTTTTAATGAGGCCTGTCAGGAAAAAGGCCTTTCCTGTCTTATAAACATTTGGAGTTTGCTAAAAAGCTGTTTTTATTCCAGGTGGGTTTGGTGTGAAGTAATTGTTGTCTGGAATGCTCATGGTTAATTTTCTCCCTAACGTCTTTGGGAACCTGGTTGGAGTGGATGGTATCGTCACCACTGGACCCTGCAGCGAATTTGTCACAAAACTGTGGCCAAAGCAACCCAGAAATGGTTCAGCAAACACAAAATCAACCTTCTTTCATGGCCGCTTCAGGACCCAGACCTAAATCCTGAAATCCTGAACTAATGGAGGGAGCTAAAGAAAGGATTGCAAGAAAAGACATTCTAGAGAAACCACACAAAGGGGAATGGTCAATGATCCCTCTTTTTCTTTACGCCCAACCTTTCTGAAACGCTATAAGTTAAGGTGGTTGTCTGAAACCAAGGAGTGGGCATTAAATGCTGATATTGGACTTTTTGCATTAGTTGTATGTTTTTGGGATAAAAAAGACCACAATACTTCCAAAATGCAAATGTACACCAAAACTACCACTCCCCCCTGAGAATGGCACGGGTAATTGCACATATCAATGCTCAACTTTAGATAGAAGTTTTAGAGTATTACAATCTGTGTTCTAGATGCTGACGCTCTCAGGAAACTTCTTGCACGTCTCAACAAAACAAGTCCAAAAGTTGTTTTATGACAAAAATCATGGAATCAAATTTATACTAACACAGTTTTTAACACAGAAACGTGTCTGAGCGGCTATAACTACAACTCCCCAGTCAATGAGGAGTTGACAGCACTTTTTTAAATGAACATTTGCACAACAATGGGTCTTTTGTCTTGTTTCGCCATTTCTGCTCGTCAGAGAACCAGGTCTCCACAAGTTTGACTGTGTTTCGTTCTCTCTGCAGATATTGACGAGTCTAAGCTGATAGAGGGCACTGAGGTGATCAACAGCACTTTCACCCACAACAAGACGGGCTGCCAGATGACATTCGATGACGACTACAGCGCCTACTGGGTTTACTTCATCAACTTTCTGGGAACACTGGCTGTTCTTCCTGGAAACATTGTGTCTGCTCTTCTAATGGACAAAATTGGACGTTTGTCCATGTTAGGTAGGAACATGGGTTGAATGTATGGTTGGTTGCTAAGTCTTTTGGTACAGCTGAAACCAGATATTTTCATACACTGGATAATAGGGCATATAATCTACTTTTTACTTTCTGGCATTAAACCAACTCTTTTATCTGATCTGTCTATCAGGCGGCTCCATGATCCTGTCGGGCATCAGCTGTTTCTTCTTGTGGTTTGGCACCAGTGAGTCCATGATGATTTTCATGCTGTGCCTTTACAACGGTCTGAGCATTTCTGCCTGGAACTCCCTCGATGTCGTCACTACAGAGTCTTTCCCCACGGTCAGGAGGTGAGTAGCGGCGTTAATCCATGATGGACAGCCAGATAGATCAAAGACATTTTTGTTTGTCCAACTCACATTTTCCCAGTTGTTCACATTTGTTTACCTCTCCTTCCTGCTGCTTGTCTCTGCAGAGGAACAGGCTTTGGTTTCTGTAACGCCTTGTGTAAGCTCGCAGCTGTCCTGGGGAACCTGATCTTTGGCTCACTTGTCGGCATCACCAAGGCTGTCCCTATCCTCATGGCTTCCTCGGTGCTTGTTGGAGGAGGACTGGTCGCACTGCGGTTGCCCGACACTCGGGCAAATGTCCTTATGTAACACCATCTTCGAGTCTTTGAGTTCTCAACAAGGCCAAAAGAGCTTTTCAGTAGGAGTGCAAGTGGCTTGGTTTGTCCTGAGTATGGTATCTTTAATAACATTTCATGAGTAATGCCATGACAATGGATTTTGCACGCCGTTTTTCATATTTCATCATCTTATAACAACTGTTCATTTGTTTATCGGACCTTGTGTGACCAACACAAAGTTGAGTATGTTAGTGAAGTAGAAGGACAGGGATTCATGGTTCTGGATTGTATTAACGACTGAAAATCTGAAAAGTGTGGTCAGTCCTTACAGTTACAGTTGCAGGTCTTACTGGGTATGCCTCTGCCAGTTTAGCAGATCTAGAGGCTGCCAAACAGCTCCTACTCAGTCAGATTACATGGAAAGTGTCTGAAAAGCAACTTTCACAACCACCCAAGAATCTACCGTTTCTGCACATCTCGGGTTTTTAGGGAGTTTGTTCCAGATTATAGGAGATTATAGGAGCATAGAAATGAAACGCCTCCCCTTGCTTAGTTCTGGTCCCGGAATGTGACCAGATCTGAAAAAGTTCAAGGCGTTAGAGTGTTTTTGCATGGTGCTTTACTTTTTTAAAAGCCACTCAGCATTAAATCACATCTTTTGGGAGGCTTATTTTTTTATTTTATTTCTAAGGTTAACATTTGCTCTCGGTTTTTTTTGGACTGATTGCAGCCGCCAGCTCCAGTCGCAACCATGCATAGAGACAGCTCATGATAGAAGCTCGAGGCTTTCAATATTGATACCGTCTTATTAAGACGGGCCAGATGGGGAGAAGAGTGAAAAACAAGCTGTAATGAGCGAAATCAAGCTGCTGTGTGACTACAGTGGGAGTTCAGGATCAGACAGAGAGGACTCATTGACAGCTGGCTCACCCACAGGACCCACACTCCGAGTACAGGACAGGTTGCTGTAAACACTGTAAGATGAACAAACATATGACATATTCACATGGATTTTTATTCATCTCTCAACCTGCGTCACTTAATATTTTGTCACATAGTATATGCTCAGACTTTTGAGAGTGGATAATGTATTTTGGAAACCAAGCCATTTGCATGAACCCAATTTAGACTTGAAAAGGCCATAGTATAAAATATATTTTCTTCTACCATTAAATGTAGGTAATGTTAAATGTGAGGGTGACGCCTTTATTTCCTGGTGTGCGATGGTGAAAAATGAAAAGATAAATAGTTTACCCCAGATATTGGTATTTTTAATGCCCTTTAACCCCTGTAGAAAAGGCTCGGAGACGAGCTCGTTTTCAGATGTAAGTTTTGTGTTGAATCCTGATTGTCTCTGTGACCTTTCCTGTCATTTCCTTAAAAAAATAAATACTGAATGGCCTTTTTAAGACGTGCCTCTCCTTGACAGGAGCATTCTGCCCGTAGTCCTGTGCTGTCCCAAGGTTACAGGACACAGACAGAAATTATACCTGAGAGTAAATGGATGCACGAATCCTCAAGCTTTTTCCCATATCAAATATGTGCCATGGAGGTTGAAAATGTGCTTATTGTTGAAATGTTGATATTACTAGTTACACTTATTCCTACTTTATTTATCAATGTATTTATTTATTAAATTATCAATGTATTTATTTATTTTATCTGACTCAGAGACTCTATTCTATTTACAGTGGCTTGCAAAAGTGTTAGTTCTCTATGCTAGACCCACACAAAATATCACATAATTGTGAAGTGGAAAGGAAATGATACTTTATTGAAACAAAAAGAAGCAAAAGTGTGTTATTTGTATGTTTTTAGCCACCTAGATCAATTCTTTGCAGGTGCAAGGGTGTGTCTCGACCAGCTTTGCTCATCTACCTCAGTCTCAGGTCTTTTGCAAGATTTCTTTTTTTCAAGGATTGCTCTCTAATTAGTCCCATCCATCCTGTTGAAGAAAAGCATCCCCAATGTTTGATGCCATGTTTTTTTACGGCCAGCGTGGTTCATTCAGATTCTTTAGCTTTAGCCTGGTTGGTTCACTTGGAGTTTTCTCTGTGTGAACAAAAACCAAACCCCTCAGGTTACACACAGGTGGACTAATTTCAATTGTCAAATTAGGTGACTTCAGGGCAGAGGTTTAGTTGTGTGTAATTTTATGTGTATCAGAGGAGGAGGGACTGAAGACAAAAGCATGCCACACTTTTCAGATTTTTTAATTTTTTGAAGGTTTGGAAGCCTTGTTTTTCTTCTCCACCTCATAATTATTCACCACTTTGTGTTGGTTCCTGTGAGGTTTGGGTATGTAAAAGAAAAAAGATAACGCTGCAAGGATGAATATTTTTACAAGGCACTGTACATTTTATCTATATGTTTGTTCATTTCAACTAGCTTGTTGTGACGGTTCGCATTATGTACTTTTAAAAATGCAGCAAACTTGTAAAACTCATTACGTTACATTATTTTGTCCTGTTTTTTTTCCAATGCTAACACCTTCATTACGCTGTTGAAGACAAAAGTAAAACAAGTAACACATTGAGAATAAATAAAACGAAATGTTTTCATAGTTTCAAAACTCCACAAATGTATAATTTCCACGTGTTTTTTTCTTTTGATTGTAAGGTTCATGGATATTTCTCCTAATTTGCTCTATGTCTTGTTTAATTTGTGCCTGTGAGCTCTATTTTCTGTATTCCTCTTTTTCCCAGCATTCCTTGGTCTTTGTGGTATCTGTGCTTTAAATGTAGGCTGCCCTTCACTGAAGTTGGCTTACTCATGGCCACTTAAAAACAAAAACAACAACAAAAAAAAACAACAACAACACTATTGTTTGTGTACTTTTATTTGTACACCTTTTACATTTTTCTCTATTTTGTAAAATGGGTTAATCATACATGATGAAGTATAGTGCTGTTGCTCAGCCAATAGCTTTTTGAGCCCTTGTTTGAAATTGTTGCTGAACCAAGAGTATAACAGACAACAAAACTCGACATAAAACGCAATCATTAATGCCCAGCCCTGCTGACTGCTAGCTGTAGCATAGACATTAGACATGATGACCTGCCAGGCTGTGGCCATATCAAAAGCTCCGTGGCAGAGCAGGCCCGATGGGATGTACTGGGAAGAATAATATATTTATTACCTGCCTGGATTGAGGTATTTGGTGTAAAAGCTAAATGTACTGTATTTGCGCGTATGTACATGGATATGTGTGTGTTGTAAGATTGGCAGAAACAGAGCAAACTGTGTCTGTGTGGGAGTGTTTGTGTCTCCATATGGATGAATGAATGTAAATATTCTGTACATATCAAAGCTAATATATGTGAACTTCTTAGTTAAATGTGTGCAAGCTTCCTCTGATTCATGTGTCTCCTGGTGATAGTCCCTTTATTGTCCCGTATCTCTGTTGTACGTGTGTGTGTGTGTGTGTGTGTGTGTGTGTGTGTGTGTGTGTGTGTGCGTGTGTGTGTGTGTGTGTGTATGAAAACTTGCATGTTTGTAGGACCCCCACCAAGGTTCACTAGTTTTGACCTGTCTGTTGTTGCTGTGAAAGTTTTCCATGCAGAAAGTGAAGGCAACATTTTCAGTTTGTTGGGGAAATAATGTGAATGTATCTCTCTCGTAAGTTGTGTTGATTCATTTCATGGAGGTAGTCAAACGTACGTGGAGAATAAAGCTGTCAACGCTATTGTGAAAGCATTCAGAGGACGACCGGCTGTGTGTTCAGAGGTTTGAAAGTGTGAAGAAGAGAAAATGTGACATTTGCCAAAACGAATCCTTGTGTAAAGACGACGAGACGGTGGGAAGACAGGCACTGCAGTCTGTGCTGCTTTTGAACATATGCAGTATAATAAAAGTTATGTTCTCTTCCAAGTGATGCTGTGCTTTCATTTCACAACCGTAACTTGGTAACTTATACGACAACCTAATCTTTGAAATTACTTGGACCTAGTCACTTAAATTGTGAGCAACACGGATTGCTCTTTGTAATTTTGGAAAACACCGACTTGTTTTTGTCTGCTGATTGGGTGTTGCACGCACTAATTTGTAGGAAAGCAGGCACACAGTAACTACTTTCCTTTTCAAGTATGTATACCCGCAAATATCCAAATGTATTGAAAAATGTAATTCGGAAGAGGTTTCTAGAACAGCTTCCTAAAAATAGTCTAGATTTTAAAGTAAACATACGATAATCTAAAGGTTATACTGTCTTACATTAAGTTTAAGAACTGTCATACCTAAACTACATGATTATTTGATGAGTAGAGTGAAATTCAAAAGTGTAACATTGTTTTCTTTAGTGGCGTTCATATTGTTGAATTATGCCGCCACCTACTGGAGGAAATGTGAAAAATTCAAACGAGTTCCCTGCAACAGGATAAGTGTTACATTTAGGTGCACTCTTTATTAAATTGATCTCCTCTGGCTCCCTGTCAACCAGCGGATAACATTTAAGTTTCTCCTGGTCTACTGACCTAACCTTCCTCCAGGACCTTCCTTTTCCTCAGTCTGCACTCAGGTCTGGCACCCAGATTCTCCTCACTGTCCCCCGTACTCGGCTATCAACCATGGGTGACCATGTCTTCTCCTCCCTGGTGCCTCGGCTGTGGAGTCAGCTGCCTGAATCAGTCAGGATGACTTTCAAAAGCAGTCTGAATACTCATTTGTTTCATGCTGCCTTCAACAAATAAGACTTCCCCTATGATTTCCTTGTTCTTAACAGCAATTGTTGGCCACGTTTTAATACTATTATTTTAGATTTGCCATGTTTTTAATCTTTGTTATTTTAGGATTTGCTATTCTAGATTGTTTTAAACCTCGTTTATTCTAGAACTGTAAAGCACCTTGAGAAGTCGCAAGATTTTAAAGTGTGCTATACAAATAAAATGTATTAGTATTGTTATCTGTTCAGAAAGGATGTTTTGTCTATGCTGTCTCTGTGCATGGTGTGTCCAGGGTGGTGTGCAGCGTTAGTTTTCTGCCACACGCAGTGTTTCGCATGAACGCCGTAAAGTTCAGTTTTCGGCTCATCTGAGCAGAGAACCCTTTTTCATGCGCTTGCTGACATTGTCAGTGGCGTTGAATGTGATTTCTACTTGTGGAGGCCCAGCTTCAATGAGACCTCAAATAAGTTACTTTCCTCTGTGTGTATTTCCTGTTACTGACCTCAAGGTCGTCTGACTATGTGAAACACAACCTCACAAGTCATAGACACAACATCAGCAGCTTGTAACATAAATAACTTATCTATACAGTTTCTTTTTTTTTTTTTTTTTTACAAATCCTTGTTCCAATTTTGTTCCTGATTTTGCATTTGCAACACTGTATAATCCAATATTTGGGAAAAAAAAAGTTTTATGTTCTGTTTTCTCTTTTTATATATTTAAGATATCTTCACTGAGAGCAAAGTGGAACCACAGTCAAATACCTTGTCTGTGTGAACAAACCTGTCGAGTAAAGCGTATTCTGATTCTTTTATGCAGTCTCTGAGTTTATTCATATATAAAATCATTACATTTAAGGCGTGTGTCTTTCACTAAAGTCATGTCCGACTAAACTAGGTGCAGCAAAATGATAAATGCAAACAACATGATTTCTTTGGCATTATTTAAGGCTAAAAGACCATAAAACAACTACACATATATATCAGCGACATATTCAATTCATTTCAATGCGCAAATATTCTGAAATGCATTCGGATTTTCTCATCTAGGCAATTCAGACGCATTCAGAGGTCATAAAGATCAGCAGTAACTGTAAAAGTAAAGAACCACATTTTTGTTCCTAAATTGTAACTTACACTTATGGAGAACAAAGACATTTTTATTTCAGATTAGTTCAGTTGAGTGATTTCGAGTTAGTGTACTTTTTATTTTGTAGGGCTTAAAGTGCAACACATACAAAAAAAAGACCTACATGTAGAATGGTGAAGTGGGTATGTACAAAAAAGTCTGTATCTGGAAAAAAAAGTTAAAGATGAATAATAACATAAAGAAAGGAAATCCTGAGCGACATTGTACACCAACCTTTTTGAAACTAAGAGCTACTTCATTGGTGTTGTGTCATACGAAGGGCTACCAGTGCTGCCTTTTGAACAAGAAGAGTCAAAGTTCAGCTTAACTTTATGTAAAATAATAACATTTTTCATGCTTTGTTTTATATATATATATATATATATATATATATATATATATATAGTCATTTTGAAATGCTGGAGATAGGCACCAGCACCCCTCGCGACCCCATGAGGGATAAAGCGAGTAAGTAAATGGATGGATGGATGGATATAATCATTTTTAAATCTATATAAACGCAAGTGTGATTAAATAAGAAGAGTAACAGAATAAAAATAAAGTTTTGGTGGTGGATTGTGTTGTTTTTAGAACAGGCTTGTGGGCACCACATGTGGTCCTCGCGGGCTACTTGGTGCCCCGCGGGCCCCACGTTGGTGACCCCTGCTCTAATCCATGCATCGTTTGCTTCTGTTATCCCGCCTTTGGCCACCAGGTGGTGCTGACGTGCCTGAGCCAACATTCACTGTCCCGTCAGTCATTTCAAGTCTCCGCGCAGCGGGGAACGGATAACACAACCAGGGGCACTTTGGTCAGAGCGCAGGCAAAAGTAGTGCAAACCATGGGGGCTTAACCACGGCAGGTCACAGCAGGCGTTTTTTATTCATTTTAGATTTTTTTTGCCTCGTTTTCGGCGTGTTCTCCTACACCCACCCACCCTCCGCACACCTCCTCACAGAGAGAGGCGCGGCTGTCCACGGGCTCCGGGCTGAAACGTCAGCTTCTCGGCTGAAGTTGTTTCCAGTTGAGACGAGTTCACGTGTGGAGGAAGCGAGGCAGGATGTATCATGAAGAAAGCGCGAAGTTGCACAGGCCGCGCTATGGAAGTAAGTGAAGACGTTTTCTGGCGGCTTTTGGGCGTAAAAAAAAACGCGTTGACTCACCGGGAGCGGATAGATGCGGACTAATGTAGGAGGGGATGCCCGATAGGCAGCAGGTGGTTCACCTGATGACAGCGGGCAGCCCACCGGGATGCTTTCACAGCATTCCGCTCTCAAATGTCTCCTTATTATTATGACTTTTTTTTATTAAAAGGAAAACTTGTGAGGAAAACTTCAAATTTAAGACAGGCGATGAAGATGAATAAGTATTTCTAATCTCGACTTCCCACATGGTGTCCCTGAATGCACCACGATGATACATTTTTTTTTACCTGTGTATTTACCGTTTGCCAGTTTTCCAGCGTTACCGCACATGAGGCTTTTTCTCAGAGGTTAACCATTAACTTTACATTCCTGCTGCTCCGTGGAAGTCTGCAGCTTACTGATAAGATTTTTTTTAAAGCAACAAAGTACAGCTTGCTAACACTGATCAATGGCCATCAATACTGTGTTTTTTTTGGAGTCCCTGACTGGAATCTTTGGCACAAAGTCAGTTTGTTGCATTCATTTTATTTAATTTAAGAAAAACAGCTCAAAGTCGACCCTGTCATGTGCTTAAACTTTACAGCATCACGGTGAGACAAGTCATCTGCAGGCAGTGGCGTCATTAAATGTCATACTAAATAACTGTCCAGGTCCTTTCAGCATCCACATCTACTCCAACAAGAGGAGAAGAAAAAAAAAAAACACAGATCAAAGAGGGGAAACCTCTGCAGCTAAAAGCATTTGTGATAATGACACCAACTCCGGGTGATCCGGTGACACACAAAAGCAACAAACCCATCCTGGTGGTTAAATATAAAGCTGTGTTGCAGGCGGGCTCTTTCAGGAAGTGTGTGTGACTGAGTCAGTAATGGCTGCTGCCACTGTCTCAGTGATGAGCGCTTCTGCACACTTGCGCCTCCCTGTCATCCGCACAGCTGGGCTGGCTCGCAGAGGCAAATAATATGCCGATTTCCGCGTAAGACCTTTCTGCCAAGCGGCGGCGTCAGCCCTGCACATGTGTGGCTTTTTGCCTAATTTCCCAACACGTGAGGGTTGTGTGTCAAGCCTCTGCCGAGACTTGGCAAATGAGGGTCTCTGCAGGGGGGGGGCTGCCAGAAGAGTACAGAGTGAACCTGCAGAGGTTTAGAAGATTCAGGCCGGACTCAAAAGGAGTTTGGTTTCCTTTGTCGACCGTGAGCATGCTTTGACTGCCACATCATGGTTAAAGAGGAAATAAACACATGACAGATACAAAATAACATGCAAAGCGGGGGCGTAACGTGCATCCTCCACCCAACTCTGCTGAGGCAAACCGAGGGCTGCTGCCAATGTTTGAAAATCAAGGCAGCCGCGGGCTTAGATTCCTCACTGCTTCCGTTTATTATGGGCCGTTTAACCTATATGTTTGGACATTTTCTTCAAGTATGAAACATCTACAGTGCCTTACAAAAAGTATTCCTTCCCTTTAGAACATTTTCACATTTTGTCATTCATGTGACAGCCCAATGTAAAGCAGTGCATAATTGTGGAACTGGATGTAATAGGATGCATGTTTTTCAATCATATTTACAAATTACAGACGTTTGGCATGCATTATATTTGTATTCAGGCCCGGCAGAGTCAATACTCTGTAGGACCTTTCACTGCAAGTACCAGCTTTGGACATATAGAGACCAGCTTGAACGACAATAGGTCAAGCTTGTTCAGACTGGGGTATGAACAGCATGTTTCTAGTTTTTTTTTTTTTTTTTTTTTTTTTTTTTTTTTTTTTTTTTTTTTTTTTTTTTTTTTTTTAGGAATCTCATCTGACTATAGGTGTGGGCTTTGATTGGGTCGTTCTGACACTAAAAACAAAATGCTTCGATCCAGACCCAGCCAGGGGTCAGTAACACTTTATATTACAACTATCTTTGCCCTTCCCCCTGCTGAATATTACTTTTCTAAAACATATGGTACTTTGATGTTTGGAAAAGATAGTTTATCAAGTTTTAGAAGTCTATATACAGTATATGTTGGAATACAGTTACAGCACAAGCGCTTGTGAGCAGTTTCGTATGAACAGGAGGATTGCTTGAAAATAAAGTGCATACATTTCTGCCTTGTAGGGTTGTCACGAAAATAAAATTTCTATCTCAAAACAGATTCTTAGAAAAATACTAATTTCCATATTCAGTTCCTTTCTAAACTTCTTCAAGGGTACTAAGTTCTTTGTGGTTAAGAGCACAAAAATGTATCAATTACAATATGACAATATTTGAACTTCATTAATTAGGGTAAAACCAACAAGTAGGGAACAATTCAGCCCTTGTTGGGAAATATTTATAATTTGGGGGTCACTCACTTCCCTGTTTGGCAAAATAATAGACAAGATAACAGTATAAGTGTTAATTATTCTTAATGGAACCTTAGTGTGTACCTGTGATTATTTTATTATGATTGCTTATCTTTAGTGGATCACAGTGTGCTTCCATTTTCCTGTCAATTTCCTGTTGATGGAAATAAATGTTGCTACTGGGTGACAAATAAAGGATCATTCTATCTATACTAAAATAAATTGTTTCCAAACAAACATAGATCTGATCCATACAGTAATATATTTTCCATGCAAATGTATTCAGCAGCAGTCCTGCACAATTTCTCTTTGTGGTCATTTTGCATAATATTTTCTTTAAATCAACGACAGAAGCAGGTTAGGGAGCTACAGGTTTCTACTTTTTTCTTCTCTAATTGTCACCTTCAGTCTTGCTCCAACATAATATGTTATTATCTGCCACATTAGCCTCCACTAGCTCTACAGCGTAATGGACAGCAGTGCACTGGTTTGTTTCGTTGCTTCACTATTTATTACTGACTGACCTGCAGAAAATTGTACGGAAGCAGAACAAACCATTGAAGGATTGGATTGCTGCGTTATCTGGAGCTTTGGACCTGGGAATTACATCTTGATAATAATAATAATATCGTCTTTATTGTCACTGAAACATGCATTACAATGAAATTTGCTTTCTGCATCTTAACCCATCCCCTTGGAGAGCAGTGGGCTGCCATGTGCGGCGCCCGGGGAGCAATCTGGGGTTAAGGGTCTTGCTCAAGGACCCAGAGTGCCGGCACTGGGGATCGAACCGGGTACTTGCATCCTTCTCTGAGTGCAAGCGCACTACTCTAACCACTCGGCCACAACCCCCCCTAATGGGGGAGCTCAGACCGACAGGACTCCATCACTGGACTGTCCGTGTCCGTGAAGCTAACATTTGAGCAGCTAGCGTTAGCTTATGTTGTCCAGGACGTTTACTACTGCACTGCTGCAGATACAGGAGCTTTACTGACCTATTCAAGTGTTAGCTTGTAGCGTTAGCATAACTAGCTATTGCTAGCCTTTAGTTTTTTTCCTGTCCTTCTGCCTCATAGGGCAAAGTACTTCAGAACAATGCTTTTGCGTTTGTCTTGTCCATTTAAAGAAGGTGAGACATGTTTTTTTTCTGGATGTTCTCACCATGTTACCAGAGTTTAAACCTTTCAGCAGCAGCTCAGTGTTTGGTTCAGGTGAGCTGCAGGGAGTCTGAGTGTCTCTATTATTACAGTGCTGATGCCGGAAGAAGTCAGACAATTTTAAACAAATTTGAATGAGTCAGTTTGTATCGATTCTGACGCAAATGAGTATCTTTTATTAATTCTTTTTGCATGTATTGATTATATTAAAGTCTAGATCATTTTGAAAACCCTGCTGTTTTTCAAGGGGATCCTACACTCAGATTTCAAATATTTGACAGCCTTTTAATAGCATTTATTTCAGGTATGCCCCACCTTTGGAGCCATCTTTCTTTCCATCAGCTCTGGCTTGCTTCTTTGTACCTACTCAGGAGAAGCATCTTCCCAGCATGGTGTTGCCAGCATTAATCACCTTGAGGGAGGTGTGTTCAGGGTGAAGTGCAGTGTTAGTTTTCAGCCATATATATTGTTTTGCAGATAGGCCAAAAAGTTTGATTTTGGTCCTGCTGGAGTGCTTTTCCAACAGTTTGTCCTCTCAGCTCATTATTCACCCTGAGCTGTGGCTCTCTGCAGCTCCTCCAGAGCCAAGCAATGTGCTCCTTAACAGGCCTGTCCCTTCAGGTGAACAACCTTGTCTTGGTAGATTTTTGGTTTGGATTCTGATAAAATGCATTACAGATTGTGGTTGTAACATGACACGATATGGGAACATTTAAGGAGCATGCCTGCTTTTGCTAAGGCATTAGGGTGAAATCCGCTGCCTTCTAAAGGAGCCTAAAACTGGGTTAGTTTGTAAAGTCCTCAAGACTGGCTTTTACACCAGACTTCCTGCTTCCTACTCTCAGCTCCTGGATCTGAGATTGTGTGCGCGCTCGAGCAGAAGTAAAAGGATTTAATTGGATTAGAGCTGAGGTAAGGTGCGTCTAGGGGGAGGAAGGGATCTTGTTAAGCTGCAGGTATCAGTCAACCCCCAGCAGAAGTCACTAGTCACCCTGGCTCCCCGCTGAGGCCATCATAACTATTTGTCACAATTTTTCATTACAGCACACTATCTACCATCATCTAAGGCAAACCCACTTTTATAGAGTTTGAATAATCTGTTTGCTTGCATGTATTCTCCCATTGGCACTGTAGAAGGAAAAACTGGAGCATCAATCCCGACTGAAGCTGTCACACCAGAGGATGTTTTGATACCGTCACCATAGAAGTTTTAAGATGTGGCATCTTGTTTTACAATAAAATGCTGCTGAAGGCTCAATGCATTTTTCTAAAGACTATAAACATTAAAATTGTATCAAATTCAAATACCTCAAAAGTGTTAGGTTTTCAGAGTATCGTTGGAAATGAAACACATTTAGAACTTATGATGTTCTCATACACTGAATATTAAACAGATGTGGCTGACCTTGTTTCGCCTGTTTAAACTTATTACAGCTCACCAAGTGTAATTAAAGGACAAATAATATGCCAGTAATTTGAGTCTGCTTGCTTTTTCCAGCCATTGAGGATGATGAGAGGCTTTCAGCAGAGGAGATGGATGAGAGGAGGAGGCAGAACATCGCCTACGAGTACCTGTGTCACCTAGAGGAGGCCAAACGGTATGACATGAGGGCAGCAACGGGGGAAAAGCGGTATTCAGCCAGTCTATCAAGCTTTATTTGTACAGCATTTTTTCTACAACACAACAATGAAAGTGCTTTACAGGGGAAAAAAAAAACAAGACTGCCTAGTCTGAGAACGAGCAAGAGGGCCTACAAGCCTGACTCAGCTAATTCTGTCAGGAGGAATGGGCCAAAATTAAAGCAAACTATTGAGAGAAGGTTGAAGAAGGATGCCAAAACATTTGACCCGTCGTACAGATTAAATGGAAGTCCTAGAAAAGGATCTGGAAATGACTGAATCTGAAGGAAATTATAATTTTCTAAAATGTTCTCTCATTGTTCTGGCGTTTAGGAAATTGAAATTATTTCGGACCTAGAACAGAAGAAGTTTAGTCTGACTTAATGTCAGACAGGGAGAAAAAGGCGGTAATTTGATGCCGTCTATGTTAATCAGTGGTTTCAACTGTACGTCCATCCGAGATGCAGAGCTGCACGGGAGAACATTAGTGAAGTCAGTGAGGTGTGGACCTAATGAATAAAGTGTTCATCTAACCCCAGATTTTTATGAGGCGTTTCTAACGTATTCTAAAGACAGCTTGATTCTTGTGGGTCTTTCTGGGACGTCTGAACCAGACTCAAATGAAACCACTTCCTGTCTTGTATAGAAAAGCATCCTACTGCACAGGAAGGAACAGGAAGTGTGCTTGTGCCTCTTCTGCCACCCTGACATGACACTCCCATTTAGGCAGATTTCTTTTGCTCCCTCAGATTTATGGCATCTTTCTGCTGCCTAGTGGTGACTTGCCTACTAACCTCATGTTTCTACTTTCTCTTTACCTTTGCTCAAAGACAGCTGGACTTGCATTGCCAGTCTGAGCGGACTATTATCTGCTTATGTCACAGGATAGGAAGGGTTTACAAGGGCTGAACCGAGCAGTTTCAGACTTCCATCATAGATTATGACACTTTTTATAGTTTACTGGGTGAGCTGTAACAGGGCTGCTCAAAAAGGGAAGGCTGTACCTGTGTGGAAATACCAAGGCTGGCCTAAAAATGACCACATTCACTTATGTCACGTTCACTTTCTGGCTTCTTGCCTCTAATATCAGCTCTGCTGGTTTTTCTGTCATTCCTGTAAATTGTAGAGCGGAACCTGTGCTCTGTGAAGTGTGCCAAGTTAAACTGGGATTAAAACAGCCCAGTAATAAAGCTCTGAGCCACAGGGAGCTGGGGATTAGGCTCTGGACCCACAATTCAGAGGCCTGTGCTGTAAAATAAGGTTTATAGTTGGCACAGGAATTTTGTCATAGTAGCTTCTGCTGAACAATCAAATTGCTGAGGGGATTTTGCTGCTTGGTTTCTGTACTATTGTTACAAGTAGGGGAGGTGAAATGTTTTTTTTCTTGAAATTAAGAGATGAAAAGATAAAGAGCCCCCAACAATAAGCTTAGGGTGTTGTCCAAATCTTTTACTGTGGTGTCATTCGCTAGATCAGTGGTGCCTATAGTCATTCCTCAAGCCTCTGTCCTGCATGTTTTAGGTGTTTTACTGATTAAGCACACTTGAACCAAATGAACGGGTATTTAGCAGGCTCTTGCACACAATTATAAGTTTCTGAGCAGCTAGTTTACCCATCTTGAAATAACAATGTAGTAGTGGCACCAGACACGAAGTCTGCTCCAATCTTCCTGGGACATATCAGATATATGTACAATTTACACCACAGACTGTTTGCTGCTTTGAGATCTAATTAATTTTTTTTTATCCATCCATCCATCCATTTTCCAAACCGCTTCATCCCTCCTGGGGTCGCGGGGGTTGCTGGTGCCTATATCCAGCGTTCACAGCGTTCATTTTTTTTATGTACCATATTTTTCAGATGCACCGGATTATAAAGCGCACCGTGAATTAACGTGTCTTTGTGGGTCTTTGTCCACATATAAAGTGCTCCGTATTATAAAGTGCACTAAATATTCTGTGTAGGGTGTAATATCACTCCGCCCCTTCACGTACACAGCTCTCTCCTGAAAGGGAGAGCTCTCCGTCTGTCAGGAGGACAGAGTAGTCAGACTACACTGCACTGTTTCTAACATAAGGCCAAAATAAAGGTAACTTTTATATTGAATTAACTTACTAGGTTTATTGTTGCTAGCGCTACTCCGGGTGCAGGCGGCCTAAAGGCTCCCACATACTCGGGCGTACTGTGCGCATACTGTGAGCTTGATGGACTCCGCGCTGACTCTCCGGACGTTTTAACCCTTCATAGTCGACCGTACTGTTGCCTACATTTCTTGTGGCATAATCCTACAATTCCCACACTTTCTGCCAGTGGGACGAAGCAGCGGAAACGGATAGTAAAATGTGTGATTAGCTAGCTGAGCACCTAGAGCCGTTTATTTTCCAGCAGGCTCCCACCGCACACTTGTCAGTGAGAACAGGGAGGGACTGGGATGCCGCGCGACCTTTGCGACCATCTGCTTGGAGCAACTCAGTGTATCAAGCTCGGTGTCACATATCAAACAGTTTGATGTAAAGACTTTGAAGTTGTAAAAATTAAGCTCTGCATGTACCTGTATGCGCGGTGTCTGCAGACCTCTGCGGAGTGAACTATGTCCGAGACAACATAAGCTAATGGTAGCTGTAGATCAGTTATAAACGGAGGAAATGACAGTGAGGTAAAGTACTCATTGTGTCCTCCAGCAGCCTAAGCCTATAGCGGCATAACTACAGAGATGTCTCAGGATAACCTAAGCCACTATAAGCTTTATCAAAAAGGAAGGTTTTAAGCTTAGTCTTAAAAGTAGACAGGGTCTCTGTGTGACTTAAACTGGGAGTTGGTTCCACAGGAAAGGAGCCTGATAACTAAAGGATCTGCCTCCCATTCTACTTTTAGAGACTCTAGGAACCACCAGCAGACCTGCAGTCTGAGAGCGAAGTGCTCTGTTAGGAACATACGGGGTAATCAGATGTAGGCTATGATGAAAGCTTGATTGGTGGAGCCAATGAAGAGAAAATAAAATGCACTGATCAGAAATTTGTGTCCAACTTTAAAACACTGACCTGTCAAAACCAATTTTAGCTGATTTCACTGTTAAAAGTGTTCGGAATATGTGTTTCTATGCTTCCTGCCGTGAGCAGTTGCTGTAATACATCTAACATTGCTTGTTGGCTAGCAAGTGACTATATTGCGCAGCTAACAAATCCAGGATTCAGCAACAGTAAATCTGCTAAACTAAGTCAAAGCTGCGGGGGTGTTTTGGTGGTAACACTGTTGCATGGCAAATGTTTGAAACATATTCTCTGAAGTTTTTATGCTTGAGGGATTTGCTGAACTAACTGGGCCTTTTGGACGGCCTAAATCTTTGTCAAAGCTTACCAATTTCATCTTGGCCCGCTACTTCAAAGGTCATTGATGTAGCCAACATTAAAGGGCCTTGTGCAAACAGCAACACCCAGTTAACTCCAGAGGAAGGGAACACGGCTGATGCCAGGATTTTATCTACAACTAATACTCCGAGAGTCAGACTAAGGTCACTCTTGCATCACACAATGTGTATCTACACCATGAAAAAGTCAGCAGATGGGTATTTGAGAATTTCACACAAATGCGTATATTTATTCAGCTTTGAACTTCAAGAGAAACCATGTTACCCTGCCTTTTTCTGACAATTGCTTACAAATTGTGTCTACGTTTCACATTTTTCCCAACACTAAATTGATAAAAGGGACATAATTGGGCTCATGTTAAAAATGTAGTAACTTTCTTTGTATTTAATTGTGATTGGGTGGTTCATTGGAGCCACCAGGAAATGGCAATAAACGCTGTAGAGCACATTTACTGGGTCTAGAGTTGGAGCAAGGACGGATGAGTTTAGAAATCCAATTGAGTTTTAACTAATGAAGTTTTTCTTGTAAACAAAATAATTTTAAAGGAAATTGAATGGGTTACCTCACCCCTCGCTTTTATGGTTATTAATAACTACCTTTACATATGCAGGAAAATGGGATGTGATTTCATATTCCACCATTCCCTCGCTATATTTTTGCAAATATTTAAAATGGTCGTAACCTACAGGAAATGACCTCACCGAGATTAACGGGGTGTCGTCTTCATTTGCAAACAGTCGGGACCGGCGTGGAGGTGCAGCGCTGTCGGCTGCTGGTGCTCGCCGGTGGCAGATTACACATAAAGGTGGACATTAAGTTTGTTCAGATCTTTAAGCGTTGGATAATAACTTTATTGTTTCACATTTACCTTCAGTGAAAGTTGTCAGCTTAGAGACACTCCCTCCCAGAGACCACCTATGCTCTGTCACACGAAGACGTTTCTAAAAGGAGACTTTGGACCCTCTCTGGAGAGTAAACCAGTGATGATTTCCATTTGTGGCACGTTCTGTTGGCTGTGAACCTTTATGGTTTAGTTATATGCAGATCAACCTTAAAGACATGCCCACTTTATGACTCGCTGAGTATTTCTTGTGATCCTCACATGTCTGCATTGTGGTCTGGGGTCAGGGGATATTGCAAAAGTACTGCAGAGAAAAACAAACTTGATGGAAACTCATCGTTTGATCTGGATCAGATCTTCTGATGGGTTCGATTGAACTTTTCCGTTCAGATGGTTAGCTTTGGCTCTGTGTGATCTCAGCACAGAACCGGCCGCTTTAACTCAAGGTTGAAGCTGCAGCTTGTTATATTCTGGCTTCCTGTTTTTATCCCGCTGATTTTATTCTGGAAGTTCTGGCAGGAAGTGGTGATCCATAATTTCAACACTTGGACTCTTCTCAGGATGTTGGATGGCTCGACTCTATTCTTGATATGCCAAGTGGACCTCTGTTTAAAAAACCAAACAAGTCACACCTCTGTTTACTGGACCCAGTAGGTGCTGGGAACTTTGTTCAGACTTAGCCGCGGTTATTGAGGCAACACTTGGATCATGTGGGGAAGGAAATACTTTTATACCAAAGTTAATTCGTTTAATGCTGCGGCCTGTGAGATTTATCTGAAAGGCGGATAACACCGCAATTTAATATTGTCACTTGATACAAGATCCTCTGATGGCTCACCCTGAGGCGAACGTAAACTCATGACCAGCATGACAACGCTACATGACGCAAGCTTCCTGAGCCCTGGCCGTGAACGCAGAAACACTGCTGCCCAAAGCAACACAGGCCCATTTACTAATAAGGTGTTAACACTGGAAATACTTGCACTCTCCAGAAATCTGGGCTTGGTTCTCCACTTCAGGCTGCAGGTTAGACAATGACAGGAAGGGGTCGTGTTTTTTTGGGGGGGGGGGTCGCCGTAAACACAACAACAAGCCTGTCCTGCTTCAGGAGACAAGTACTCCTTTGTTCTAAGTACAGGAAGTCAAGTTTCACTGGAAAACTATTTAACCCATGCAGCATGCTCCTTGGCTCTATTGTCACGTTCTAATCAGCTTCTTTTTTCTTTTTGTATTACAATCATCAGCATTTTAAATTAAAATCGTCTCCTGTAGAACATGCATGTTTGAGTTGGCTGCTGCCCCCTCGACCTTTCATGCTTTTCTAGATTATTTCCTACTTCTTTGTATGAAAGGAGTCTAGATTAAAGGGTTTTGTACCTTAACCTCTTGTTGATGTATAGAACTTGCTTTGACACCCATTAATTTAAAGTGATTTTTGATAATCTCATAATTCAAAGTAAAGGACATTAGGTCATGTGACTCCAGTAAACATCTACCAGCAGCAGGCTCCTCCTTGGAGGTTTTTTCTGGTGATCAGGGGGTCATTGTCCATGAATTGGCTCGCTGCAGTGAGGATCAGGATCCATGGAGTTCGCACACAATAAGAAAACTTCATAAACTGCCATGCAATTCAACTAAATGTTGCATTTTATCATTTTTATGACTTTTTTTTAAATCTCCGTAAGTCATGAAAATACTGAATAAAAGAGAAAGTGATGCAAAGGAGCAGTAAAACCAGCTTTGACGACATTTACACAAGTTGCACATTTTCTGTTTGCATCTGTGTAGATATCGGTACGCGCAGAACTGCCACCTGTTTGCTCCAGTGTTGTGTGGACATTGGACAGTATCTGATGTTTATTTACAGTGCCTTGCAAAATGGTTCTTACCCCTTCAGATTTTTAACATTGCAATCACAAATTTCAACGCTTTTTATTGGCGTTCATTCACTACAGCAGGGCTGCCCAAGTCCAGTCCACGAGAGCTACCATCCTTCTCCAACTCGTCCAACTCAAAGGCTTGTTATCGGGCCTCTGCAGAGCTGAATGACGCGCTGGCCGGGGATTCGTCCGTTTGACTCAGGTGTGCTGGAGCTGGGATGCATCCAGGCGTTGCAGGGTAGTAGCTCTCGAGAACCGGACCTGGGCACCCCTGCTTTACAGCATCACACGTTAAGGCAAAATAAATAGTTTCTGACAGAGACTTGGTAAAGCAGTGGTCCCCAACCCAGTTCCTCACGGCCCCTCTTGCCGCACGACTGATGAATCGATGGGTTGTTAACATTCTTTTGCAGGCTTTGAGGGTATTCTGACAAGGTAATGCGTTTATCTAAAACCGTGCTGTAATGTGGTGTTGACTGTTAAGAATGATGGTAAGAAAAGGTGTCCATCTAGTCTGACTGGCTAAAACATTTCTCTCTCTAGATGCGGTTACCTGACAGAGACGCACACCCAGATAGACGTGCAGCTCTTAATGCAAAATAAGTGTTCACTCAAATGGGCTAAACAGAAACGCACGGCTCCCTTTTCAGGGTTTTATCAGTTAAAAACGTGTGAAAATCACGAATCCGTTAAATTCCACTTCAAAGTTATGCACTCTGCTGTGCTGGTCTGTTAACATCCCAATAAAATGCATCGACGTTTGTGGCTTTAACGTCACACAAGGTTGAACGACCCCAAAAGGATTAGCTCCGCTCTGGAGCCTATATTCATAAAACTGCGTGTGAGGATTTAAATGGGAGCAAGGACTTTGAACACTTTTCCTTTTCTTACTTTAGGAGACTAAAAAAATTCAGTCGTCCCAATCCAAGGTAATCCAAGTTTTTCATGGTGGTTTCTTTTTTTATATGAACATATTGCCTGTAGAAAACAAAAGCAGACTTTCCCTCTCGGTGTGAAGTCCCCTACACCACTGGTTGAGAAAGCAGGCTTTTTTTTATAGCTTTATTCCTCAGGGAGCCTGACATACACACTTGACTGGCTTTGCTTTTGAGAGTACATGGTGCACCTCAAGATGCTGACACACGTTTTGTTAAAGTGCCTGCGAGCACCTGCTCAGCTTAATGAATCCAAACAGGCCGTCCTGTGTGGGAGATGCTGCTGAGAGTGAAGGGAGGTTGGATTGTCTGGTACCAATTACTCCAATAAAGCAGGTTAAGTCGCCATGAGCTGCTGCGTCTTTGCAGTCTGAGCAGCAAAGTAAAACCTGGGTAAGATTTAGTGTCAAAGTTACTATTAGGATTGATGTGAAAGCTTAGCAATACATAGTGATGTCACTTCTAGGCCAGACGATAATATGTAACATGCTCTCATACCAAAATGATTCGCCATGCTCACAAATCATTCACTAGTTTTTGGAAAGATTCCCCCCCCTCTCCTGATGTAGCTGGAAATATTCTGGCAGAGGCCGTGTCCGTGAAGCAGCTGCTAAACGTTTAAAGGGAAATCGCCTCAGTCTGAGGCGAAGCGAACGACTAGAAAACACAGATCCAGCCGCTCGTCTCTAAGAGTTTTCTATTTGTACAAATGTTGGGGGTCGTTTTGTGGCCATGACATTCTCCTTGTACGTTTATTTGTGTCGTTTAAATGTAGTAAGCTCAAAGGACGGACCGTAGAAGTGTCTGCAGCCTCCTCCCTGAGGCATGCAGGACTGCGTGGGTGTTCCCCTGCACTAGCTCTTCATTACACAGTTTAGCCTCATGTCCAGAAGGGATCAGTATGGCCCATAGTGATCTGGGTATTACCAAAAACAGGTGTACCAAGTGGCTGGGGAGAGGGACGTCTGGGCCTCCCTACTGAAGCTGCTGCCCCCGCGACCCGACCCCGGATAAGCGGAAGACAACGGACGGACGGACGGACGGAGGTGTACTAAAAACTGTTATTTGCATGGGTCAAATGACAAAAATGTAAGAAATGTAATTTAGTTTTAGGTGCAAATGTTAAACTTTTCCAGTTTTGTTTGGACATACAGAGGGCAGCAGGTGCAGGAAAATCCAATTTTGGCTTGTTGACCACATGCAGGCGTTCAGCCACCAAATATCTGGCAGCTGGGGTGAGTGGAGATCAGATGTTTGTGTAAAAACAGACCAGAGGAGCTGTAGTACGACTTGGATGGGGGGGAGAAGTAGAGCTTCTTCAGCTTTTTCACATTTTGACACGTTTACCACCACAAGCTTCATGTACCTTATTGGGATTTTATGAGGCATACAAAGTAATGTGTAACTGTGAAGAGAAAGGGGAAAGAAAAGTCACACTTTTCAATGATTTTCGACACATTTGTAAAATGTTGCTGACCTGTCAATATAGGCACAACCACCTTTCTGTGACGAAACTTTGTCTCATTATTCTTTACAGCTCAAGCTCAGTCTGTTGGCCTTGAGCTGGAGAGCAGCTTCAGTAGAGCCCCAGAGTTGGATTTCAGGTCTTTGCTGGGCCGACCAAACACATGGATGTCCTTGAAGTAAAACATTTTATTGTAGCTTTGGTTGTATGTTTTGGATCGTTGTCCATCTTCACATCAACTCAGCAAACCAGCTTTGTGGAGGTGGTGGTGGTGGGGGGGGGGGGGGGCTAGTTACCACAGCCTGATCCTACCACCACCAATGTTTCACTATTTCACGATAGCGAAGGTGTTTTCACACTAATGCGGTGCAGTGTTAGTTTTCTTTGACACGTCGTGGTTTTCATTTAGCTCAGACAACTCACTTTGGTCTCAACTGTCAGAGCACCGTTCCCGTTCGCTGCGTCCCCCACCAGGTTTATGGCAAACATGATTTCTTTTTACCTTTTTGGTAAAAAGGTTGAAACTGAGGTTAGGCTTTTTTATTTTTATTTTTTAGGATTAAGACTTGTTTATCATTTGAAGATTAAAAAAAAAACAACCAACCATAAATGCTACCTTTTTAATCTGTTTTATATTACTCCGTGCGCAGCTGCGTAAACACTCCCACATATTCGGGCGTACTGTGCGCCTACTGTGAACTTGATGGACTCCACGCTGACTCCCCAGACGTTTTAACCCTTCATAGTCGCCCGTACTGTTGCTTACATTTCTTGTGGCAAATTCCTACAATTCCCACACTTTCTGCCAGTGGGACGAAGCGGTGGAACGGATGGTAAATGTGTGATTAGCTAGCTGAGCACCTAGAGCCGTTTATTTTCCAGCAGCCTCCCACCGCACACCTGTCAGTGAGAGGGTATGTGATGCTGCCACTGATCTCTATTTTACACTGGATTGCTGATTTACCCGAAAAACTGAAGTCGGGCAAATCAGTACTAACACTATCAACTACAAGGAAATTATGTGCTGAAATATTTTACATGTTATTCATAATAAAAATAAAAAAAAAATATAATATATATATATATATATTGACATTTTAAGTTTTAAGCCCCCTCGTTATTCGATGCTGTAGGGCACATATTCCCTAGTTACTAGAGGAAAATAGGGAGTACCAATATGGCGGCTGGTGGCTTCAAATCGACTCGTTCTAACAGCGGGCGATTAGCACTCCAGTGTATAATAGAGATCAGTGGATGCTGCGCGTCCTTGTGACCGCCTGCTTGGAGCAGCTGTACCAAGCACCATCAATTTTTGAGAAAAATTAGGTATTTTAAGTGTGCCTTATAGTCCGAAAAATACGGTATGCATTCTACTTCTCAGTGTTCTCATGCTTTGGACAGTGTGTTTCATGGAGCACTGAGATTTATTACAAACTCAGTTTTCTACTCAGGATTGTTTACTGTATTCCCAGGTTGGTATGTTTCCTCTTTCCATTCGACGTTGGATTCACTGGCATCTTTTAATTCATTACTTTGACCCTCCTCCTTCATTACGACTGCTCCCTCCTTATTTGATTTCCCTTGTTTATCAGAAGCCTACAGGGTCGTATCACTTGCGTTCACAGGATTTATTTTTGACTGTGCATAGAGTACGCACTAAATTTGGTACAAAAGCATTTCATTTTGCAGCACCGTCGGCCTGGAATGTGCTTCAGGATGAACTTCATTTGAAAGAGCTGGTCTCTTTTTATTCCTTCAAAGGAATAAACCCTCGCAAGGCTTTTATTCTGTGCTCAACTACAAGATTGAGCAGAAACAAAATCTATGTGTCACTGATTAAACTGATTTTAGGAGACTGGATTTTATTTAATGATATTATTGATGTTGTACTTTTTTTTTTCTTTTTTTTTTTAACTGTTTAAATGTCTCGTTGTCAAGACAAGTCTTGTAAAAGAGATCTTTGATTTCAAGAAGTCTTATCCTGGTTAAATAAAGGTTGATGATGATGATGATTTTGACTTTCTTTCAACAATGGCTTTTATCTTCCCACCCTTCTTTAAAGACCAGGGGTCTCATTTTTAAAGCTTGCATACCCACAGAATGGGGCCTGAAACGTGCGTATGCCACTTTCAATGAAAAATATTATAAACAATAACAAAAGTTGACGGGAAAATGTGCGGTCCTCACAGCAACTCTGACCCAGGCGTACATTAATCTTGGAGACGGGGGAAGTTGGCGACACAGATGGTGAAGTGGTGAATTGCAGCCAAACTGCATCATGATTCCTCTCAGATGTTCAGCGTCACTCCATATCAGACTTTAATCATAGATCGACTTTATCATAAGCATTCAAAACCGCTGTTATTCATGCATGCGCTGGTGATGCATAACTACACAAAAGGACCTCTCGGATAAATAAAAAAATGGCTCATAAGTCGTCTTAAATCCTGAATAAAAGTCCACACAACATTTTAGGGTTTTCTACCATCACATTCCTCTCCCCAGTGATGACCAGGGTGAGATGAACCACAGATTATTGTGACGAGGTGTGAAGCGGTTACTGTAATTGATGTAAAGAGTCAAACACGCTCATGTTTCATGCTGTGTGGTGGATGCTTTGGCACTGTTGGAAGATTTTGCATTTGGGAGATTAGGAGGAAGCCCGGTTTTAGGGATCAAATATTTCCTGGTCAAGGATGATTGGCCAATATGCTGCTTTAGACTCCGAGCTTTGCATTTTGCTTTAACCTACAGGGGAAAGTGGCTACAGCCGCCTCCAGGTGCTGAAAGGTAGCTCTCCAACCCGCAGAGCACAGATGCGCGCACTGCTGGTTATGGTTACGGTTAGAGGAACCCTAACCCTAGAGGGATTTCAACACGGAGCACGGCTTTCATCTGATGTTGAAAACGGCAATCAGGTTTAATTTTTAACGATTTCTTTTTATGTGGGCAACATCTATGATTTTACCTCTGATTTTCTCACTTAATAAACGCCTCTGTGAAATTATTCCAGAGTTTATTGGATTTTTCTGCGTGGTTGCCACTTCACCATGATGGGAAAAAAAACAATCAGCTGACCCATTTTTGATACATTAACAGACCGTTTATGGTTGAACCTGAGCACAACCTGAGGTGGAAACTGGTACATAAACGTTCAGGTACAGCTGTGATCTATAAAGGAAAATTGTGTGCTGGTGTGCATGCGCATGGTTTTATAAATCTGATTTTTTTTTTTTTTCTTTTTTGGGCGCCTACACCGTTTTCTTTTTCTTGCCATACGTACACTTTTAGTGTGGATTCCAGGCAGTGTTTTATATACGAGACCCCAGATTTGTAGAGTCCATAACCAAGAGTCCTGTCAACAGATTGTCCCGTTGGAGCTTTGGAGCTCTGTGGCTCTTCCAGAGATTTCACGGGCCTCTTGACTGCTTTTATCTTATTAATGCTGGTCTTATGCAGCCTGCCAGGCTAGGTGGACGGCCACGTCTTGGTAGGGTTTGAAGTTTCACTCTTTCTGTTTCAGCTCTCCATGAAATCTCCATATCTTGGGGATGTTTTTTATTATTCTTTTTAAATTCCCTAACACGGCTTTAAACTTCTCCAAAACCGTATACCTCCCCTGACTTTTGTGCTGCTTGTTCTTCATGACTCTGTTTGTTTACTAATGTTCTGTAACAAGCCAGAGATCGACCAATACATGTTTTTTGTTTTGTTTTTTGTTTTAAGGCCGATGCTGACACCGGTTAATTTGACATCAGTCGATGCCGTTTCTTTTTTTTCCTTTTTTTTTAAGCCAATATTGCTTTTATTCCTCCATTTACACGCTAAAAATGACACGATGATAGCAAATGTTACACAAGTCTCAAAACTTGCTTTTAAACCAGCTAATATTAACAATAATCTTCAGACCACAGTTTGAAAGATACACCGGAAAAAACATCGCGACTCTTACCGCAGCACTTTGCCTGCACTTGATGAACGTGTCACAGGAATAAAAGAGCTTTAGTTCAGTGGGGAGGAGGAGGAGGAGAAAAACACTGACCACCGCTGCAGTGTATGGACATTATTTTATGTAAAGTTAGATGCTGTACGTGTAGTGATTGGTAGTTCTTTCCATGTGCTTACATGATTCTCTATGGGAACGAACACGTAAGCGGTGGCAGCTTGGATTTTAGATGGTGGATGCATGTATCGGCAGGGAAAAAATACAAATATCGACCCAAAATACCGGACAACCGATGTATCGGTCGATCTCTATAAGAAACAACTGAGACCTTTACAGAATTGCTGTATTTATACTGTCTTCCCTTCCACAGTTATGGGCTACTTTGTTCAGTCTATCACAGTAAATCCAAATGAAATACACTAAAGTTCGTGGCTTTGAAATGATCACATATTTAAAGGGTGTGAATACTTTAGCAATGTGCTGTATCTATATTACATGAATAAACTGGAGGTTTCTTAATGTTGTGAAATAATGATTTTATGATGATGTCTATGTTCACGTTAACAGGCTTGGTCACAATTGACTGTAATCTGTTCAAAAGCAGTTTTACGCTGAAGTTGCTCCGGTTGAAGCAGATTGTGCTTAAAACTTCTTCGCATTGGTGTTTTCTTCTTCAGGTGGATGGAGGCCTGCTTGGAGGAGGACTTGCCCCCCACCACCGAACTGGAGGAGGGACTCAGGAACGGTGTTTATCTTGGAAAACTTGCTAATTTCTTTGCCCCTAAACTGGTGTCTGCAAAAAAGATCTATGACCGAGATCAGGCTCGTTATAAGGTACATTTCCCTCCTTTCGTTTATCCGTCTCATCTAATCAGATTAAAGATTGCTTCATGGTTTCAGAATCGTTTTACACTTCCTGACGGTTATGAACAGAAACCAGGGAGGCCAGGATTCAGCCAAACTGAAACATGCCGCTGTTCTGCTAGAAACTTAAAAAAAACAAAAACAAAGATGTCTGATTTTCACACGAGTGTAATATAGTCCAACTCTGACTTCATCAGTTTATTGTTTTTAGTGGTCAGCCCAATTTAACTTGTCTTCATGTCTCAGATTCAAGGTTATTTGTCTGCACTCCTTCTTTTAAGTCCTTCACTCTTATGTGATACATCTGCGTTTGTCCTCAGACCAAAGGGCTGCATTTCAGACACACTGACAACACGGTGCAGTGGCTCAGAGCCATGGAGTCAGTGGGCCTCCCCAAGGTAAGAAGCTGCTCCCTTTTTAACAAGCGTTTATGTCAACATGCCGCATTCACGCGGATTCGTTGGAGTCTGCCTTTACTTAAATTAAAAAGTTGTTGGTATTTGTAGCATTCTGTTAAACCGATGCAACAAGTTCATATAGCATAAAATCTATGCTTAATATGAATTATCTAAGACACAAGAATGATGGTACAACACTGTAGTAGTGAAATCATCGATGAGAAGGTCGTTTGTCTCTATATCCAGATCTTTGTGTAAGAAGTGATGCTCAAATGTTAATGCACTAGATTTCATTTGTAAGTCATTTCTCTTTTTTTATTTGTGAATTGACCTCATTGTTTGCACGTATTGAGAGAAACTAACAGAAACTCATAAACTAGGAATGGCATGTTACAAATCTCATCAGCCCATAAAATAAGTGTGTGATTGGTGTATTGTTGGGTCTTTTTGGCTGCATTGGCTGGTTTTTATGATCAAGTACTTCAGTTTTAAATTCATCACTTCATAGAACATGTCTCCAGAAATTAAGGTCTTTGTCCCAGAGTTCATTTGCTTACTGTAATCTGGATTATTATGTTACCTTTGGAGTAATGACTTCTTCCTCACTGAGTGGCCTTTCAGCCCACGTCAGTACAGGACTGGTTACTCTTTGGATAATGACTCTCTTACCAGCTTCAGTCTGCATCTTTCCAAGGAAAGGACTTTTATTCTCGGATTGATACAAACATTTTGACCTAAAACTCGTGTCCTTCCTGAACCATATGAAGGCTGGATACTCCCATGTCTTTTATATTTGAGTAAAGTTGTTTAAACAGATGGACATCCCTCCTTCGGCCATCAGGAAAGCATACAAAAGGAAGAACCAGATCTGTGGAAGTCCAAAATGAATTTCCTAATATCTTGGCTAATTT
Organism: Fundulus diaphanus; assembly: GCA_037039145.1. Lineage (NCBI taxonomy): Eukaryota > Metazoa > Chordata > Actinopteri > Cyprinodontiformes > Fundulidae > Fundulus > Fundulus diaphanus. The sequence continues at coordinate 29,519,805 of CM073127.1, forward strand.
CTTTAGATTTTTCCCTGATGTCACACAAGGAAGCATCGTGGTGTAGATGTTGCTTTAAGACGCAGCTGTGCCTCTATTCAACCTGATTCTTGTATTGTCACTTGTCAGGTCCTAAATAATGAACCACAACTTAATCTGAGCTTTTCTAATGTTTTTAAGTGGATCAAACCGTAGTATATGGAAACTTCTGCTTTCAAATAAAGTAACATAAATGTCTTTGTTGGCTCACAGCAATCAATGTCATTATTGAAAGTCAGGAAATTCCAGCTTGTTTTATGTTACGCTCAGGTTCATAAACATTTGCACTGAGATAACTTTGTTTTTCTAATTTTGGCTATGTACATCACCACAATGAATTTTAAATGAACCAACTCTGATGCAGTTGAAAGTGCCAAACTTTTAGCTTTAATTCAGTGAGTTGAACAGAAACATTGCATAACAATGTGAGGGAGTAAAGTTTTTTTCCCCCAACACAGTCCCTTTCATTTCAGAGGCTGAAAAAGTAATCGGACAAATTAAATAACTTGTAAATAGAAATAGGTAATTTCTATTTGTTGAAAACCCTTTGCTGGCGACGACAGGCTGAGGTCTTAAACCCGTGGACGTCACCAAACGGTGGGTTTCCTCCTCTTAATGCTGTGCCTTGCTTTGACTGCAGCAGCTTTCTGTTGTTGTTTGTTTTCTGGGCCTCCCTGTCCAAAGTTTAGTCTTTAACAAGTGAAATGCAGGCTCTGTCGGGTTGAGATCAGGTGACCGACTTGGCCATTCGAGAATATTCCACTTCTTTACGTCAATAAACTCCCGGGTTGCTTTGGCTGTATGTCATTGTTCATCTGTGTTATAAAACGTTGCCAATCAGTTTGACTGCATTTATCTCGATCTGAGCACAGAGCACGTCTCTGAAGACTTCAGGATTCATTCGGCTGCTTCTGTCCATCAATAAACTCGAGTGTCCCAGTACGACTGGCAGCCATCCATGGCCAAACCATCACACTGCCTCTGTTTTACAGATGATGTTGTGTGCTTTGGATCATGAGCTGTTTCTCTCCATGCATTTTTCTTGCCATCATTCTCGTAGAGATTAATCTGTTCAAATAATGCTCTTGCAGGACTCTGCTGGCTCTTTTAGATGTTTTTTTTTTTTTTTTTTTTTAAATCAAAGTCAAATCTAACCTTTTAGTCTTTGTGGTTTACGAGTAACTTGCAGATTGCAGTGAATCGTCTATATTTACTCTCTGTCTACAGTAGACTTGAGGATTGGTACGCCTACCTCCTGGAGAGAGTTGTTCACTTGGTGGACTGTTGAGAAGGGGTTTCTCTCCCCCTGTGGAAATGTTTCTGCGATCATCCTTTAGTGTTGTCTGCTCTGGGTTGCTGCAGATTTTGCCTCTCCTAATATTGGAGGAGTTTCTCAGATGGGTTTTCTGTTTTACAGTTTAAGGAAGGCTCCTTTCACCGCATGTTATCTGTGCATGCCACACCTCAAATCAACTTCAGGTCTTATATCTGCTGTGTATATATAAGGAGCCCATAAAATAGCCTTTGAGAGTCATTTGTGCGATTACTTTTGGTCCCTTTTTAAAAACATGGTGGCACACGTTAAGGAGCTGAAAGTCCTAAACCCTTCATTCACTTTGATTGTGGATACCCTCAAATGAAAGCTGAGACTCCACACATTATGTCCATGTCCATTAAATAGCTATAATTGGCATATGTTTCAGCAAATGGGTAATAGGATTCACCTGCCTCAAGACCAGGATTATGCCAGGATTTATCTGCCTCTATCTCATTCTAAGGCAGATAAATCCTGCCATAATCATTTAGAAAGAATCCCATGTCATTGGTAAATAATAACAATAGTAAAAAAAAATGTTACTGGAAAAAATATGATAATTGAAACGATTCCTGATTAGAATTGATCCTTATTATACTTTCTTTCTGTTTCCATTTCTAACTGGAGGACCATTAGATTTTTTGTTTTATGTTTTATGTTTTAGCTTCTCTGTAGTTTTGTGTTCTATAAAATATTTTTTCTAAAGAGGACCAGAAGCATCAGACATGGTTGCTCACTTCTTTTGTTAGTGTTTTAGCTTTAATCAAATATTCCAGCACTAAATTACCTTTCTAATAAAAAAAATGTTTGCTTATTTCAATTACAGTAGTTCATTTTTTGATTTTGATGCTTTATTTTGGAAATGAAAGTAGTAGTGTGACTTTTTTTTTTGTGACAACTTTTTCTTTGGCCAGGCAGTGTATCATCACAGTATTAATAAGGACGTTTACTTATGTCAATCAATTCTGCAGCTTTAGCGTCCGCTTCAGTAAACGCCAACGTTCATGCTGTATTCCCAACGACATTCCAGTCTTTTCCCTCCCGAATCATATAATTTTTTGTTTTTTTTACACTGGATTTTGGATCTTTCTTCATTGCTTCCACACTTCGCTGGGAGTTGCTAATAGCCGTTAGCCGTTTCCTCGTTCATCCCTTTCACACATGCGCAGTATCGTACCTCTGTTGTCTAATCTACTCAAAGGGCTTTATTTACTAACAAATTTCGCAGAAACAACCCAAATAACCGGTAATAATCCAGCAGGAAGTGATAATCTTTCAGAAAAACTTTGTATGCAGCCAGAGTGAGCTACTAACGTATAAATAATAAAAAATAAAAAAGTCAAATAATGTGGCTATGCACCTTTTAAGATAATTTTTAGGGTCTTGAGAAAATGATTTGTCCTTTGAAGATTGTGGTTTGCATTCCAACATTTTTAAACATATTTAGGTTGGAAAACTAGGTTAAAATGGAGGAAATCACTGTTTTCCTCCCATTTTGGAAGACAAATATACTAGATAGCTACTGTAATAATTTGATTATAAAAGAAACCGTAAGAAATACATTTAATTTAAAAAGTTGATTTAAGTCTGTGAAAACTACTAGTTTTTATATAACAGGAATGTTTGCTGTGCTGCTCATACTGAAAGCAGATTAGCGAATAATACCAATTATGGTTTCCCATTTCAGATATTTTATCCAGAAACCACTGATGTGTATGACCGTAAAAACATGCCCAAGGTGGTGTACTGCATACACGCACTAAGGTAAGACCGACATGGATACAGAAAGCAGATGTTGTTTTTCTCACTCTTCTCACTTTTCATGCATTACTTTGTCCCTACATTCAGCAAAAAAAAAACAACAACAACAGACTAAGTGAAAAATAAAAAAGTGGGACATTTTGTGCAGACATTTACGGTTTTTCCTCTTGGCAGTGACACTGAGTCTTAATGAGATTGTTACCTTTACTATGTGGTAAGGGCTAAATATGTAATTCTGGGATGTTTTTAAAAGCATTTTCATCCAAATACGGATCCATACAATTCAAGATTAGTTAGTTTTTTCTGAGGCCAGGTTAAGATCAATTTCATGTTGATGCTCACCAAATAAAATTCTGGCCTATGATACAGTTTTGTAAGTAGGGCCCACGACACTAGACAAAAACATCTAACTGGCTCACCGGCGCTGTGCAGACAGGCTCAGGGGTTGGGAGTTCAGTTTAGTTGGGGATACCTGTACCCATAAAAATGATTTGATCGGTACCCCAACCTGAAACTTGCATTGGATAAGGATAAATTAAGTAAAGGTAGAATTTAAAAATGCACATGTATTATGTTGCCAGCACTGCTAAAACACCTTTTGGGCCCATTTATTTTTATTTCAAAAGCAGAAATGACGCTCTGAAGGGATATGAAACAGAAACAGAAAACAACGTATTTATGCTCTGATAAGGCTGTGGGAGCAGCTGCTCTTCAACAGACCTTTGGCTATTTGTGGTAAATAAGGATTACTCATATTTGACACTAGATGTAAATACGGGCAGTTGGTCATGCAATGTTCTGTAACTTCATCCGGTTTCATAATCTGATAATTTTTTAAGTGTAACACTGTGGTTATTAGAGAAAAATCAAGTTTTCCAGCTTGCATTACATTACTTTATTCTTTCTAAATAAAAACCTGCACAGTTGAATATTAATGGAAGCTGCAGACCAGCTACGGTTCTTATAGTTTCATTACTGGGTTTTAGTTTCAGAACATGGTCGGGATTAAAAATGATACCGTTGTGTTTCAGTGAGTGAAAAAAACGAAATAATAAAGGGATCCAGTGTCGTCTCTCACCCATGTGCTCATCCAAACTTGTGGTTCAGGGAGTGGTTTTGTGAGCTGCTTGGACTGTTTTCTTTGTTGTAGTGTTTTGGTCGGGTCCTGGGAGAGTTGGTTTCCTTCCCTTCAAATCCACACACGTGCACTTCCTTCCTGCAAATGCTGCTAGGGTCCCACAAGGCAGTGGACCGTGGTTAAAAACTTAAGCAAAACCTAATTTCACTGGGGAAACATTATGTATTTTGACACTCTCCTCCAGGTATTAATGAGAAATGGGGGGGGGGGGGGGGAAAGTTATTCATTATCTGGAGAGGAGCAGTCGCCCTAAGCCCTGTTAGGTATTTTTTTTTTTCTACCACTGCTGCTTGTGTCTGAGCCGCCTTCATTACCCTGAGTCAGCTGTTACTATCGATACCTGAGCCTAAATCAGCTGCCGGTGTGTCAAAACACAACCCTTTCTGTTAGCAAACTTAAATGGCTGTTTGAAGCCCCCTGTGTCCCAAGGACAGAGTACAGCGTATGTTTACTCACACAAAGTAACCAAAGGTCAGGAGAGGCACGAGCTGCTGACCTACAACTCCCGTGTTTAGAGCCGTCCCGACGCCAAACCGACACAAATATCTATAATTCAGCAGCGCTCATCAGGTACCTGAGAGAAGATGAAAGTTTAATGGAGTTTCCAGTCTCCTGCTTGTTGAGTCCCAGGCTTTGCAGTGAGTCTGCTGGCTGTCGTCAGTAATATGAGCCAATGCTACCCTCCAGTGGTGAAAGACAGGCGTGCCTCGGTAGCGACAAGCATGAGAGGAAATAAACGTCTTTTATCCTTGTTTTGGGTCTGTGCCGTGTATTGTTTGAACCTTCTGATCGCTTTTAACCCTAAAGTTTGTGCCTGTTGTGATTTGTCTCAGCTTGTACTTGTACAAACTGGGGATCGCGCCACAGATCCAGGACCTGCTGGGGAAAGTCGACTTCACGGGTAAGAGCTGTGAGAATCGCTTTCTATTGAAAGCAAGTCTCACAAAAAATAAAAAAGAAACCATAATAAACTGGTACTACCGGCCCTGGGGTCTTCTAGATAATCATTTGTGACCATCGTTAGCTTTTAGCTTTCAAACCTGCTCATTTTGGAGCCGACTTATTTAAATAGTTCGTTATCATTGTCTGTAGTTGTATTGGGAAATGATTTCTATGCAAATAAGTGTTTTTTAAGTTTGCAGCAAACAATTACCGGCCGCTTTATGAATGATCGTTCAATTGCTTGTGAGCACAAATAGTGACTCAGCATCAATGCGTTTTAAGCATGTGGAGTTGTTGAAGACAACTTGCTAAAGGTTCAACGCGATCATCAGAATGAGGAGGAGAATTAAAGTCACTTTGAGCCTGGCTGATCCGAGTGTTACAGAAACTGCTGATCTACTGGGAATTTCACACACAACCAAGTCTCTGGTTTACAGAGAACGGTCCGAAATGCAGTACTTGTCTAGTGAGCGGCTGTTGTCTGGAGGAAAATAAATTGTTAATCTCAGGGTTAAGAAGAGAACGATTTGAGAGGACAGAGGGGGAAACTGTAGCTCAACAACCAGTCATTATAACCCCTGAACAGAGTCTCTGAATATGAACCTGGAAGCAGATCGGCTACAGCAGCAGCAGAACTCACTGGGTACCACATGTGTCGGCCAGGAGCGACAACCTGGTGCTGAAATTGGCTCAAGCTCTTCCGTTTTGGGCAGTATTTTTTATTTTATTTCATGAGGCAACATTTACTGTGCAACAATCAGATGGCAGAACGCGGCCTGAACAGCAGCATTTTTTTCTGAACTGCAGTCATCTGAATCTGTTAAAGCAGAGAAACGTCTAAAGCATGCAGCAGGGCAGCGGACCTTGAGGGTCCAGGGTTGAAAAACACTGGGAACGGTGCAGGTGATGTTTTCTCGGTGCACTTTGGGCCTCTTGGTTCTCGTTGAACACTTTCCAAATGCAACACCCTGCTTGAGTATTGTTGCTGATGTCCAGCCCTTTATGGCCGTTGCATACCTATCTTCCAGCAGATTAATGCACTATGTCACAAAGCTTAAATCATCTCCAACTGGTGTCTTGAAGATCACAATGAGTTCACTGTACTCCAGTGGCCTCCAAAGCCTATAGAGCGCCTTTGGTAAGGGTGGAACAACAGATTGAAGTCATGGATTAACATTTGACAAATCCACAGCAACTGGGTGATGCAACTGGGACCAAAATCTGAGGATGGTTTCTGTCAGCTTGTTGAATCTGTGCCACAAATAATTAAAGGCTGTTCTGAAGGCACAACGAGGGGCCAACCTGGTACTTAATGAGGTGGCCAGTGAAAGTGTCTTGTAGTTGATGCATACTTTCCAGTGTCCAGTTTTTGTAAAAGAGCTTTCATTTACACACTGATTATTTTATTTTAAGGAATAATGAATCCTAATGTTTTAGTGAAGAGGCCTGATGTTAAATCTATAGTCCCTCATTCTCAAAGGAAAATGAATAACCCTTCCTGTAATGTATTGCAGCATTTACTGTTTGATGGTATACAGTTTATCCCAACTTTCTGTCTTCCAGAGGAGGAGATAAGTAACATGAGAATTGAACTGGAGAAGTATGGTATTCAGATGCCAGCTTTCAGTAAAATCGGAGGAATCCTGGCCAATGAGCTCTCTGTGGACGAAGCGGCTTGTGAGTCCTGATGGGTTTTCAACAATGCAATTTGAAAATGAATCATCTGGCCAACGCTAACTAGTTAAAATACACTTGTGTCGTAGTACATGCTGCTGTGATTGCCATCAACGAGGCAGTCGAGAGAGGCCAGGCATCCGTGACGATGGGAGCCTTGAAAAATCCAAACGCAATGCTGAGGAAAACCCAGGAACTCCTGACTCAAGACTACCAGGATACACTGAGGCAGGCTAAGGCTCGGAAGCGGGATCAGTCCTCAGGAAGGGTGAGAAGACTAACCTTTCAGCTTTCTCGCATTGTTTCGTTGCATTTTAGGTGCTGCTCCAAATAACAGAAGTTACTGGTTTGTAGGTGTCTTGTATAAATATGGCACTGCTGCCACGAATAAGCAAAAATTGAGCTTAAATGTAATTAAAGTGCATGGATGTATTAAAACTTAGCAGTAAATCTTAAATATTAGGCATTTATGTGGGCTTACCAGTAGAAACAGACATTTTTTGTGCTGCTATATCAGTGATCATTGGTGGCAATAATGTAATGGAAATGAACTAAGAGCACACAACTCCAAGATAGGGAAAAAAGAGAGAGGGGGGGTAGATGGGTTCATGGTTCTGGAATAATGCAAACAAAATCTAGAAAACCATCACTCCCAGGTTATTCATAAATGTATTTTTTTTTGGCAATAATATGATAAACAATTTCCCTGCAGAGACTCTTCACCCTTACCCTAAAAGTTGTCATTTTAAAATGATTTCTCTCACATATTGGTTTCTTTTATGTAGCCAATTACATGGTAAATGGGATCCATCAGAAAATACAAAATGAAAAATGTTTTTACTGCTTTATAGCAGCCTTTCCACTGTCGCTTCATGCTTGCTCGGTATGAGGGATTGCTGCAAAGCCATGGACAATGCAGACGACTCTCCCTGTAGCTCTACGCTTCTCCAGGAGTGAATGCTGCTTGTCGGGACTTTGATGCAATCAACTGGGTTCCCTTATATAGGACATTTTTGACCAATCTGTATAATCTGATTGAACTTGCCTTTGTAAAGTGCCTTGAGATGACATGTTTCATGAATTGGCGCTATATAAATAAAATTGAATTGAATTGAATTGACCCGTGTCCGCTTTACACGTCCTTTAAATCAATAACCTTACGTGTCCGAAAATCAGTAACCAGGTCTGTGGACCACCAACCCTAAAGTAAAGTCGGTCACAAAACAAACAAAATAAAAGATAGATGATGTTCACTGCTTTAAGCCAACTAGCTAATTTTTAATTTTAGTTTTATGACGAATCATTTAGGTTTAACTAATGTAGTTTTTCACTCCACATCCTCCGCCAGCACATTCCAGGCCCTGCAGTGTCAGCTGTATTTACCAGACTTTAGACCTCCACTCGGCATCTCTCCTCCCACTCCCTTTACAAATACTGTACAAACTGGAGCTTTTCATTTTCTTCACATGACTTCAGATGTGAAATGTGAAATAAGTAATCCGCTGCAACGACACACGAACCCTGCTTTATGAAACAAATGTAGAATAATAGTAAATGTTAATTTGTGTGTATGTGTGTGTATATATGTATGGATATATATATATTTTATTATTATTTTTCCTGTGTGTTAGCGATTATCAGTTGCTACAGAAGAAAGAGACGTTTATGAGGAGCTACTGACTCAACAGGAAATCCAGAGCTGCATTGATCGTGTCAACAGTAAGGATGCGCACACATGACATGCTCATGATTTTTTTTTTTTCCAAAGCATTTATTCTTTGCATGAGGATATTACTTTTTTTTAAGTGAAAATTACATGAGATTATCCTTTATTCTGTAAATGTTAAATGAGCAGCAAGTTGTGCGTCACTGAGTGATTTCTCCAGCCCAGGCAGCAGTACGGCAAGTGAATCAAGCAGTGTTGGTCCAAGATGAAGCTGCTTTGATGGCTGCACTTAGACTCGAAGCCCTGTCCCTGCTGGGCGTCCAGGAGGCAAACAGCTGCTGCTACCTGGAGCATTTTACGTCCTACACCCAACAAAAATCAAAGGTACAGTAACTTTGGGGTCTATTTGTTCAAATAGTTACACTTGGAGGTTTCAAAAGTCAGAGAATTCCATTTTATTTAGAGCCTGTTTCTCTTTTTTTATTTCAGTTTTTAATGAAACTGAGGCTGATTGATGCAAGTTGTCAGCAATGATCCTTAGTAGAATAAGTTGGTTTGTTAAGTTATAGTTTTGTGATTTTTGGGGAAAACTGCATTTTTGTAGACTTTACTGATTCCGTTTCTCTGTTATGCAGATATTTATTGGGGAAAAATGTGAAAAAGTTTATATATATATATATATATATATATATATATATATATATATATATATATATATATATATATATCCTCTTCCACTTATCCGGGGTCGGGTCGCGGGGGTAGCAGCTTCAGTAGGGAGGCCCAGACGTCCCTCTCCCCAGCCACTTGGACCAGCTCCTCCGGGGGAATCCCAAGGCGTTCCCAGGCCAGCCGAGAAACATAGTCCCTCCAGCGTGTCCTGGGTCTTCCTCTGGGTCTCCTCCCGGTGGGACGTGCCCAGAACACCTCACCAGGGAGGCGTCCAGGAGGCATCCTAAAAAGATGCCCGAGCCACCTCAACTGGCTCCTCTCGACGTGGAGGAGCAGCGGCTCTACTCTGAGTCCTCCCCGGATGACTGAGCTCCTCACCCTATCTCTAAGGGAGAGCCCAGACACACTACGGAGAAAACTCATTTCAGCCGCTTGTATCCGGGATGTCGTTCTTTCGGTCACGACCCAAAACTCGTGCAATAGATGAGGGTAGGAACGTAGATCGACTGTGGGAGGGTTACTCTTCCTGGATTATTATTATTAACTCACTGAAATTCCAGGAAATTTTGAAATAAAATCTGTTTTTTTATACCAGAAATATCAAATTAGGTTGTTACAGATGATGTTCTAAAAACATGGACTTTTCATCCCAGGAACCCGGCGGGTAATGCTGATGTGATAAAAGATTCAGCATTTCCTTATTGGTGAAAAGTAGACCATTACAAGATACTCCACTTTTTCTGAAATTTTGTAAGGGTTCTTACTAATTTTACAACTTCATTCTCATACCCCCCTCCCCCCCAACTTTTTCTAAAATGAAACTTTTAATTATCTGATATGACTTGACTAATTATACATTTGGATAAAAACCCAGGACCCAGGTGTAGGAGATCTTTGCCAAGGCACAGACCTGCTCTTCCAGTGGTTTGTCAAATGCAGAATAATTGACTTTATTGTTGTCTCATCAGTCTCTGTTTGGACCACAGGATGGTGGGAGGTCGGTAGCGCTGGACAAAGAGGAGATTCACAGAATCGTCAGCTCCTGTAACGACTTTGCCGAGGCAGAGAAACGAAGTAAGACCAGTTTGGAACTGACCAAGCCTCCTTATTATCTATGGATGAATTAAAATCTCACAGGGATCTCAATACTTATTAAATATGGAAACGTATAGCTAGTGAGATTTAGTAAAAAACCCTTATAAATATTCTCTGTTCTGTATTTCTACAACGGATTTAATGTTCATACTATAAGACCAGATCCAAGTCTTTTTATGTAACTTTTTGTAACACTTTGCCGACCAGAACTTGAGGCAGTTGCGCGGATCAACACCGCTATTCGTCTGGGCAATGCTGTGGAGACGGCGGAGGAGCTGCAGAGCCCTGAGGCACAGCTGCCAATCGTCTACCAGAATGCGGCCAACCTGTATCAGGCCGAGCTGTTCAGTTTGCAGCTCCAAGGAGGACGGGTGAGACTATGACCTTAAGATTGCAGCTCTGTGGGCATTTCGTTGCTAAAACACCCTTAAAGCCATACAGATGTTTTATATTTCCTGAATAAAATGCACTGCCACTGCTTTTGATTCATCACTTGATGTGCGACAGTCTGGACTGAGTCACGAGGAGCTCAGCGTCGCTGTGGAGATGCTGTCGGCGGTAGCGGTCCTGAACGAGGTGCTGGACACAAAGGAGCCGCAGGCTGTTATTGAGCAGCTAACAGACTCTCCTCTGGGCTTCACAAATATAGAGCATGACAACCTCAACAGGTACGATGGCTGCAGGAAAGAGGCAAATAAAGTTTTAGTAAAGTCTTAAGAACATCACTTGGTTGCTAAGCACCGCACCCACTCCAGGGTCAGATAAGGACCGCTGGTGTTATAAGAGTTTATAAACCCCAGGTTTATAATGTCAGGCTTCCTACAACGTCTGGAAAGGTACAGAGATGGATTTAAGTATAGGTTGAGTACATGTATGGAAATATAAAGATAGGATTATAGAAAAAGATTTTTATTTCCAAGCTCTGTTCTCCGTCAGTGTCTAAATGTTCTTTCCATCCACAGTACATCTGTCCATACATACTAACGTCATTACAGGTTCTGTGTTTAGTACCGTACCACGGTGCAGCTGCCACTAATGTGTAATGGTGCAGGCTAAAACCAAACTGAGAAATCTAGGACTTGGACTCTGGGAAAGTCGGGAATTCTGTCCTGAAAAATGTTTAGGAATCTTGAAAAGTTTAAACATGATTCGTCTAGTTTGATATTGAACCTATTTTAAATTCTACATAACCCTTTTTCTTAGGTACGCTGACATGCTTATTGAAGAGCGAGCCGAGACTCTTTCCAAGGGCCAGGAGTTTCTCTCTTGGAACGATGTTCAGAAATGCATCGACATGGTTAACATTCAGGTCCAAGAGGAGCACGAACGTAAGGAGATTTTTACTGATTTTCGGTTCTGGTTCACAAAACAGTATTTTTCCTTTGCTAATGACATCTTCCCCGTGTTTAATAATGTTTTTAAGCATCCTGGTCCAAATCCAGTTGTCTCAGATAGAGGATCTGCTCCCAAAAAGATAAATTCATGGACTTTGAGTCGGCTGAGAGTGTTTTTCTCGCTCTTTCAGGTATCATCGCTATTGCAGAGATCAACGAGGCGCTGAACTCAGGAGATCCTCAGCAGACCCTTGCAGCTCTGCTTCTCCCTACAGCCAAGCTGACGGGAGTAAACCCAGCCACAGCGAAGCATTACCACGACCTACTTCATTATACCAAACAGCTTCTCTGCCAGGTAACACGACTGTCATTTTACTTATTGCATTTTAGAGATTTTTATAAACTTGCATTTAGTTTTTTGAAGTGCATATGAAAAATAGTTTGTTATAGCTTAAATCACCAGGTGTCTTGTTGTTTTCCAACAGTTTTCTCTTTCTTAAATGTAATAGTTTATATTATGTCTTGTACATCCACATTTCTTTTCATTCTCCCACTCGCGAAAACCACATTTCTACAAAACATTAAACTGGAAGTAATGAAAGTATGTTTGCTCAGACAAAGAAGCATCTGTGACAAATTATACAATGACTGTCGTTTCCGATTCATCTGCAATTTCCATTTCAGGTCCAAAAGGTGCGTTTCACCTGCAGGAACCTTTTCAGAATCCAGGATAATGTTCTGGGGTAGTTTTTCTCCCTCCTGCTTTTCCACTGTAGGAACCAGGTCCAAATTACATAAATGCAGAAAATAGTCCTGGATGGGAAATCGGACCCTGGACTAAAGGTTGAGCCTTGCTGTGGCAGTATGTAAAACATTTCTTACTGGTTTAATTTAACCAGCATTTTGGTTCAGTCATCTTCCAGTTATAATACTCAGCAGCTCACGTGTTCTGTTTACTTAAAGATGAGATTTATGCCGTGCATAAACGTAATCTACATAAACGGCCAGGTTTTCATCAGTCTGTGTAATTAAATCATTAAATTTGTTGGTGAATTGAGTTACTGAAATAAAGAAACTTTTCTTAATAGTACTCTAATTTATTGGACATGAGATTATGTTTGCCTTACAAATATTACATCAAGGCTGTCCTTTTTCTCCCCCCACACATTGACATTACAACGAACATTCTGATTCAATAAATATTTCAGCTCTTTTGTCTCCTTAAATGTTGCAAATTCTGACTTCACTGAGTTTTCAAGGAATATTTTAACAAGTTTGAACTCTCGGATGCCTTGCTTTATCCCTCTTCTGTATAGCAGTGCAGGATATAGTCTGTTTTTCTCCCCTTATTTAGAAATGTCCAGCAGTGTCACGTTAAAGCGGCTGGCCGGCGTAGAATCCAATCAAGGGGGACAAATTGTAGCTCTGAGTCTGCCGTCTTGGAAAGAAGCATGCACAGGAAGGGATCCAGGCAACTGTGGAAACAGCAGAGACAGATTGCTAATCTATAGTATCCATAGAGTGTGTCGTCCCCACTGGAAAACAGGCTGATGTAGTGGGCACTGTGCAGGATGCCACTGGGGAAAAAGCACACCACGAAGACGATGAAAACCAGAGTGCTCACTCTGATGAACGGTCTCCAGTCACTGCAGCTTTTTCTTAAGTGGGAAACCACGGCGATGTGGGTGTAAATACAAACCACGAAGGGAAGCAAGAAGCCCATAAAAACTAGCATCAGTCGGTACGGCACCAGCGGCGAATGGGAGGGTTCTCCTAGCGGAAGTACGTCATGGCACGTAGTAATCCCCAGCTCTGGGATGTGGTAGCTCTGCCTGACCAGGAGCTCAGGCACAATGGCGGCTCCATACAGGAACCACACAACCAGGCACATCCACAGACTCAGGCTAGTTTTAGCCATCCTTCTGTACAGAAACGGCTTGACCACAGCCAGGTAGCGCTTGAGGCTGATGCACGCTATAGTCTGAGCCGAGCAGTAAACATTTCCGTAAAATAAAGCCGTAATAAGCCGGCAGGAGATTTCCCCGAAGATCCAGTTGTTTGCGTTTAGGTGGTAGTGGACGCGCAGAGCGAGTGAGAGAACGAGCAGCAGGTCCGACAGGGCCAGGTTCAGGTACAGGACCACCGTGGATAAAGTCTTTGTTCTGAGCCTGAGTCTCAGGAAGGCCAGGATGTAGGTGTTGGAGGGGACACCCACGAGGATAATTAGGATGTACGATAAAGGTATGATCCAAGTGCTGAGAGCCCCTGTGGTATATGCCGCCACTGGCCCATCGGGGTCCACATCCAGTTGAGGATCGGTGCTGTGGGGGAAAAGGTCAGGCAGCTGGTTTGTGTAATTAGACGATCTTGAGGAACCATTAAAACTCTTTGGTGGCGCAATCTTATTTCCGTTTCCTGTTAAAGAAAAAGAAAAACATTTACATTTGATTAAAGAACCCCTGAAATTACTGAACTTCAAATTGTTTTTACTCATAAGCTTATGCTGTTTATGGTATCTTTATGTTTAGAGCCTAAATAAGCCCAGAAAGATTCACACCCCTGGCAGATTTGGATGTAAAAATGGTTGTTGAAGCAAGAGGTTTACTTCTGATTGGAAGTTTGACAAACATCTCGAAAAGGCTGCTAAAACCATGCATAATCAGTATCATTTGTAAAAGAAAATGTTTGCTTTATTTATTTTCAAAATGATTAATACCCTTCAGAATGACGAATGGAGAATTCATTGGCAACCAAATGTTTTCAAATAGCTGACGGGCTTTTTGCCTGTTTCCACTGATATTGTGACGATTTCTGAGCTTCTGGTGATGAGTCTCTGAGGTTGGAGGGCCTCTTTGCCATCACCCTCATCTTTACCTCCCTCCACAAATTCTCCATTGGATTAAATCGAGACCCTCTCCAAAACCTTCAACATTTCCAGTCAGTAGAAGCACAATTTAAAGTGTTTTACTTTAAAAACATTCTGCCAGGTGTATAAATAACTTTGGGTTTAACTGTCATTTTGACCGTCTGTGAAAACCATCACTATCCTTACATCTGAATAAACATCTGAATAAACTTACCATCGAGCTGACTGGTCTGTGCCACCATTAGACAAAATACGAGTCCTCTCAGAAGGTCAGCCATTTCACTTCCACACCAATTTCCCACGTTTCCCACGGCGTCTGTTCTTCACTCCGCTTGATTGTGGCTCTCTTCAGCAGCTCTCCGCTGGAGGAATTTGCCCTTTTGCATCTCTATCTTGGTTTGGGTTTGATGGATACTTAGTTGTGTGCGGTGCTGTGAGCGAGTTTCCTGCTCGGGTCTGAATTCCCTGATGCCTGCGTCACTAACTTCCCCCTGACTCACAGTGGTGAGGAGGGGCTGTGTGCTGCTCTGTTGACTGTGGACTATAAACAAGTGGCGCTTTTTAGCTAGCTTTTATTGAGTTTTGGTTGCTTAAAAATTTGATTTTCTATTTTTTAAGTTAATGTTTTTTTTTTTTTTCATTATTCATTTCTGTTTCTATTATGAAAACAATATAATCCAAGTTAAAATGGTTTTAAAAAATAGCTTGTTTGGTGTTTAAAAATATGTATTTCTTTGTTAAGGTCTTATTTCAGTGGATTGTATTTTTAAGGTTAAAACCTTTTTAATTCTTTTGGTTATCCTTTTGTATACTTCATGTTCTACATAATGTAAATGTGTAGAGATCTTAACATTTCCAATCAAATTAGATGGAACGTTCAACAAAACCTTTCGCCTTGAATTTGTGCGTTTGCAGATCTATCGCTCAGCTTTTCATTTTAAAGTTGAGTTTGTTAAAGTCGATAAACAAACCACATCTGTTAGATGTCTTTGTTTTATAGCAGTAACTTCCTTTCTCTGGGTTTGTGTGTGTGTGGGGCGCGGGGGTCCCTCCGGTCAAGGAGCAACCTCTGACTCCAACAGGGATCTCTAAAATTAGCCTGAGAGGAAGTGGAGGCGGCAAACTGTGTAAACACAGTTTGTAGCTGTTTAATGTTTTGATTGTTGGGATCGACGACTACTCATACTTTTTTCCTCTCTTCTCATATTCCTGTTCTGGAGAGATTGTTCCAGTTTGGTTGCTGTTTTCATCACCAACTTATGTTGTTTGATCGAATCAGTTTAAGTTTGTGGCCGATTACCGTTTTTTAGTAAACTTTTCACCTCCACTACTGATTTTAGCAGATATCAGTTTGAAAATATCAGTTTGCACATGTGAGAGAGCTGATAACTAATAGTTTTGCTAATATTTCCCACGGATAGCACTACAAAAACAACAGCATCTGTGTGTATTTCCAAGATAATAAAGAGCCTTACTTAAGTTCTGAGATTGTAAAAGGTTTGCCAACATTTCCACATCCATCATGTGCCATGGCAGGCACAGGTGGAAAGCTCAAGGGGAGAAAACTGGGCAGCTTTTCTGTACTTTCCGGCTTTCTGGTTATCTACCGAAAGCCTCCAGCTTTCTGACTGAACCGCAGGCGTGTCTTGGCTTGTTGTGGAAAACACAGTTTCTATTTACATAGCTTCTTCATTTTAAACTCCAAACTGATGATGAGAATGTCTAACATTGACTCTTTACTCGGTAACAGCCTCCATGTGTTGCCAATCAACACCAGTTTGCATCTCTGACCCAAGCTGTTATAGCTAAATTTCCTTTAATTTCAAAGTTTATTTAAAATGTTGTGTTTTAGTGAAATGTTATGATTGATGTGTAATTTGATTTCTTTCCTCTCAACACCCAAGTGATCTTACATTTTTTTTCCCTGATTACAGACTTCTGGAGATGAATCTGCGGTGCTCTGGCTGGACCAAATCCAGGAAGCTATTCTCACAGCCAATCAGGACGAAGCAGAGGCCCTGACAAGTATGCAGCAGCAGTTTTTTTTATCTCTCTCATGTACAGTTGAAACCAGAAGTTTACATACACGATATAAAAAGACACATAAGCGTCTTTTTTTTTTTCACTGCCAGACATGAAATCTGAATAAGCATTTCCTTCCACAAGCTTCTCACAAACGTTAGCAGGAACTTTGGCCCATTCCTCCTGACAGAACTGGTGTAACTGAGCTAAGTTTGTAGGCTGGTAAACGCCTTGTCAGCTCTGACCATATATTTTTCAATAGGCTTCCGATCAGGGCTTTGTGATGGCCGCTCAAAAACATTGACTTAGTTATCCTTAAGCCACTTAGGAACCACTTTGGCTGTATGCTTCAGCTCCTTGTCCATTTGCAAGACCCATTTGCCTCTAAGCTTCAACTTTCTTGTTGATGCCTTGAGATGTTGCTTCACAATTTCCACATAATATTCGTTCCTCTTGATGCATTTATTTTGTGAAGTGCACCAGTCCCTCCTGCAGCAAAGCAACCCCACATAATGATGCTGCCACCCCCGTGTTTCATAGTGGGGGCGGTGTTCTAAGGCTTGAAAGCTTCCTCCTTCTTCCTCTAAAAGTAACGATGGTCATTAAGGCCAAACAGTTCAATTTTAGACACAGGACATGTCTCCAAAGATTAATTTCCTTGTCCCTGTGTACATTTGCAAACGGTAGTCTGGCTTTTGTGTGTTTGCTTTGGAGTAATGGCTTCTTCCTGGCAGAGTAGCCTTTCAGCTCATGTCGGTACAGTAATCGTTTCACTGTGGATAATGAGACACTCTTACCAGCTTCAGACAGCATCTTCACAAGGTATTTTACTTTTGTTCTTGGATTTCAGACCAAAGCACGTTGCTCTCTGGGACACAAAACACGTCTCCTTCCTGAGCGGTGTTAAATAGTTTGAACAGATGAACGTGGCAGCTTCAGGCGTTTAGAAACTGCACCCAAGGATATACCAGACTCGTCCACACTTCTCTTCCTGATATCTTGGCAGATTCCTTCTGATTTCTTTTGACTTTCCCATTATGTCACACAAAGAGGCGGCGTGTTTTAGGTGTGCCTTTAAAACATCCACAGGTGTCTCAGATCAAGTCAAATGTTGTCAATAACATGACGTCACCATCTGGTCGTTCCCAAATTGTTTAAAGGCATAGCGGTCTTAGTGTATGTAAACTTCAGATTAAGAGAAAAGTAATAAAATATTGTCAAAAATAATCATTCTGTTATTTAGCAAATACAAATAATTTTGGTGACTCTACCAGACCTAAAATAGGAAAAGGTCATTAAGATTTCATGTCCGACAGTGAGAGGAAAAAAAGCTTATGTATCCTGGTTTCAACGGTACATCTAAACCAGGTGAACTAATTGTTGGTTATTTGTCAGTTTTTGTCTGTGTTCGTCACACTTGAGTGTTTACAAGTTCGTTTCAGTTTGGTTTGGATAAAATAACTTTTGGGGATTTATTTTTTTTAATCATTACAGAGATGTTTATAGGATCATTAACAGCTTACACTAGTGCTTGTTTATTTGACATCAGCGTATAAACTATTCTACATTTTTATACATGTTTACTAAATATTTGTCATTTAAAACGTTTTGTGTTCCTGACTCTTTGGGACGTTACCGTCCTGGCGCTGGAGCCACATTTCCTGCTGTGGATCTGTCTTTTTCAGTCGGCGTTCTCACTCAACAGCTGACCTGTCTGGTATCTTTTCAGTGGCTGGAGCTGTTGCTCATATTAACAAGACAGTGGAGGAGGGGGACCCCCAGAACACCTTGCAAGCTTTGCAGAGCCCAAGTGCAGGACTGAGAGCGGTGCATCCGGACTGTGCCGACACATACCAGAGTGAACTAGCACACAGACAAACGACAAACGCTAGCAGAGGTAAATGTGCTGGACGATTAATCACATTTGTAATATAATTTAAATTTAAAAAAACAGAATTAGCAAATTGTAGAGGTATGAAAGTTTTGGCTACAATTAATGGATACGACACGTCCTTTCAAAACGACTGTTTTTGACTGTTCTAGTTAAACTGTTCTACTGAAACATTAGTTCAACTTTTTTAGTCCAACTGTTTATTGATGTTCTATTTTGTTTCTACATTTTCTGTTTTCTTTTCCTGTATTTTAATCTTGTAAAGCACTTTGCATTGTCTCTGTACTGAATTGTGCTATACAAATAAATTTGCCTTGCCTTTAGGCATCAGTAATGTGTTTAAAGTGGGTTTGCCTCCACATGGAAGGGAAGAGAATTGCAGTAGTGAGATAATCTAATTTTATTGTTTTAGAGTTTATAAAATCCAGATTTAAAGGAGCGAAAAACAGTAAAGTATTATTTTATACTGCGTTAAAGGTTCTTAATGAGATGAATTGCTCTGTTTGCAAAATTTATATCAAATGAAAGTGTGAGCTTAGAATTTAAAAACTGATTTAATGTGTTCTTCATATGTAATCCTTTTGGTGATGAGTATTTGAGTGTAAAAATAAAAACTCACTAATCTACAATATTCTAAGTGCAAACAAAGTTTTTTTTTTTTTTTTTTTTGTTAAAAAGATTAATTTGATGATATTTGTGCTGGAAAATGTTCCTAAACTTCTCAAGATTATCAACGTTTCAGTTTATCAAAGGATTGATTAATAAAAGTTTAAAACTTTGCTTTTAGGAGCCTCATCAGTTACCTCTGACCTAGATTTGTTAGGAAACAACTTTATTATCTTAATGTTGCTGAAGCCGTGGGAAAATGTGACATGGAGAATTGTTTTCCTCCTTGCAGGCAGCAGCGATGGTGTTTGGGTAAAACACAGCATCAAGGACAGATACGACTACTTCTACAGTCTGGAGACTGGGCAGGGCAGCTGGGAAGAGCCGGAAGGATTTGACCAGAAAGCTGCGCAGCTCAGCAAAGAGGAGATCCAGGTACTTCTGCTTTATGCTAGCAGCCGTTATGGTCTGACACAACCTAATTGTTCACAGAGATCCAGTAGAGAGAATATTGTTCAGGTAGATGTTAACATTGATCACTACTTTCAGGACTGACACAACGTTTTCCCCTTTCTGTCAGAATGTAGTCAACTGTGTGACTGCAGAATACAACAGGGAACAGCTGTGGTTGGCAAATGAATGGTTCGTCACGCAGCTGCAGGCCAGGATCAGAGGTTACCTGGTCAGAAAAAAGCATTCACAGAGAATGGAGTATCTACACCAGCAAGAACCACAAGTAGTTAAACTCCAGGTATGAAATATGAGGAGGCATCTCTACTTTCATCATTTAACATGTTTAAGGGTTCAAAGACCAGAGGATGAAGCCCACATTTCCTCTTATGTGCTTTTTAGTTTGTGACAGAGAAATAAGAAGAATATATTTGTGTTATACTGTAGAGGGCGTCATGTTTGCCATTACACTAGAAGACCAACGTATACAGTCCTGGTGAAAGCTTACTTGTCACGAGCCTGAATTTTGTGCCTCTAGGAAAACACTTGAGAATCATGTTTCAGGGTGAAATTAACAAAAAACGGTTACCTTAAAAATCAAGAACTGGGTGCACAAGTTTAAATGCAGATTTAGCAACACACAGACTCCTGCTGATACTTGGTTAAATGTCCCTCAGCGTTTGGCAGATAAACCATCAGGAAAATTGTGGCATAATTCTAGATGAACAGACCGCTCCTCTGATCACAAATGGGTTTGGGTTGCAGATTACTTTTCTTTTTTTTTTTTTTTAAATATGTCTGTTTTTATGACAAGGATGGAGCCAGCTTTTAGGTCCAGATGATATATCTATAGTAATGGTTATGTGTTGTATTTTAATGTTATCCATGTTTTGATGTACATTTGCGGTTCACTCTCCCGTTTTAACTCCCAGCTGTGTCCAGTTTCACTGGTCTTGTCGTTAATTTGAGTCGAAGTTGAAGAATTTGGAGATGGTCTGTCTTTTATTATTATTCCATTCACTTTGTGTAATTGAGCAGCATCAGGTGCAGCTAAACATGGGCTGTAGGGACTCAAACGTTTGTCTCAAGATTTTGTGGTATTTATTGTGATAATGATGAAAGTAATAAGAAATCTACAGCAGTCTTTTTTTTTTTTTTTTTTTTTGTCAGTCGATTGGCTTTCTCCTGGCATTTCTGACTCCACTGACCATATAATCTTTCCACAGAAGGTCTTTAGGTTGTTTGTGTGGGTAGCTGTAAATTTAGGTCAAGCTTCAAGGTGTCCCTTTATAACCGAGCGCTTTTCTTTTCCTCTGAGGTTGGCGATTTGGGTCGGATGGTTTAATCTTGGACACAGGTGGTTTTGCCTTCAGAACTGTGGTCCCAACACACATCAAAGCTGGGCTTCAAATGGAAAAAAGCAGAAAGACATTTGACCTTGGCGTGTGTTCATAATTTATGGACTACACCTCAAAGAAGGATCTGTGCCAAGAAAACAACCAATTTTAAACAACTTTATTAATTCTGTTTATAAGAGCGTTCAAATATTCCTCCATAATTACTTATTCCTATGTACAAGGCTTTTAAAATTGATGAAAGTATGTTTAATTATATTTTTAACCTGAAAAGGAACAGTTGAAATGAGTAATTCATACCCATAATAAGTGTAAACCTTTCTCCATCACAGTTGATTAAACATCTAATAAACGCTCATTATTCCTGTGTGGGCTATTGCACCATTTATGAATTGTATATTTGTTACATTTTGCATGCAACTGATAAAGTTGTTTGCTTTTCTAGGACTAAAAACCAACATAAACAGTACTACACTTATTTAAAAGACGTATTGAAGATATTCTTGCCAATCCAAGCTCCCCAACCAATCATGCGAAGCCAGTTATTAACTATTTGGATGGTTTTACTTTTTTAAACATGGTTATTTCTTTTTTAGGCTTGCTGGAGGGGCTATAGACAGAGGAAAATCTACATAACGAGGATTAATTTGCTTCAGAAAAGTGTTGCTTCTGTGGTCAAGGTGATTATTGCTATTCATTTTATTGTCTTTAAAATTAATCAAAACCTACAAAAATCACTGATATCTTGAAAGTATCTTCTATTTGTACTGACTTGATGATACATAGTGTCTATACATGCATCTGTTTTAGATCCAGTCTGTAGTGAAAATGTGGAAAGCAAAACGAAAGTATAATCAACGGTTGCAGTTCTTCCGAGACCATGTGAGTAATCCTCGACTCGGTCCGCAGATCTGTTTCTGAATTCCCTTCAGTTTTTCCCGCTGCTTACAACAATCTGCTCTCGCTGGGTTTAGGAGAAAGAAATTGTGAAAATCCAGGCTTTTCTAAAAGCAAACAAGGCAAGAGATGACTACAGGACATTAAGTGAGTCAAAAAATGGATATGCATGAGATTCACGTTTGAGTTGATTTACCTGAAATAAATACGATTACAAACTGTTCTGCTGTCTTTATATCCACATGTACCGGCACTCTGATGTTGCCCAGTGTTTGAAGAACACCTGCCTGTAAAACCAATAAATGCTCGTCTGTATGTTGGAAAGTAAACGGCAGTTCTCGTTTTTAACATTTTTAGCTGGCGCCAGTGATCCTCCGCTGTCGGTGGTCCGAAAGTTTGTCCACTTGTTGGAGCAGAGCCCCCTGGACCTGCAGGAGGAGCAAGAGGTGACCCAGCTGAGGGAGGAGGTGGTCACAAAGATCCGCTCCAACCAACAGATGGAGAAAGACTTGAATGTGATGGACATCAAGATCGGCCTGCTGGTGAAGAACAGGATCACGCTGCAGGTCGAGAGCTTTTCATGAAATTTTTGAGGTTGTGCAACATTATGAGACGAAGACGTTTAACATGCACCTTTTCTGTCGGCTCTTCTACACGCGTAGATGGCTGGACGGATGAGGTATAGGGTACTCGATCTTTTTCATTTTGGATTCCTAATTTTTGGGAGCTTGTTTTATTTCACAGGATGTTGTTTCACATAATAAGAAAATGAACAAGAAAAATAAAACGAGTACAGATGACCAGACTACTGGAGATGGACTTGGGATTAAAGGCCTTAGTAAGGGTAAAAGAAGGAAACTGGAAGCCTACCAGCATCTCTTTTATCTGCTACAGGTAAGAGGTGCAGAGCTGGGCAGTGGCAAAAAATTGTTTAGATCTGTTATCTCTGAGATTTTCTGTATTAGGGCAAACTAAAACTATTGTTTTCCTCAACCCTGTTTCAGACCATTCCATCCTATCTGGCTAAGCTGATCTTTCAAATGCCCCAAAACAAGTCTACAAAGTTCATGGACACCGTGATCTTCACTTTGTACAACTACGCTTCCAACCAAAGAGAGGAGTACCTGCTGCTCAAACTCTTCAAGACTGCGCTGGAAGAAGAGATCAAGTGAGAACTCGGTTGATAGTTAAGCAAAATGTTTAACAGTGGATTACTTCTCAAGATAGATCGGAGGCTGATCGTGTAAATAATCAGAAACGTAGTCAGTTTCTGATTATTTTTATAGGAACCTCTATTAGGGCAGAGAGGCTAATGTATAAAAAAGAAATCTGAGGCTGTGAATCGCTTGTGCATAATTGAGGATTGTGGGCTACGGTTTCCTGGATTAAACACATTTATTATAGCGACGTGATCAGTGGCTTTTAAGTTTAGGTAGTCCTATAAAGGCATGCCATGATGATGTGCTTCCACAATTTAGGACCACATTTACTGCGTAAACCTGCCTCTTCAGAGCGTTAGTAGTGCAGGTAGTAGTAGTAGTAACTTTATTTGTCCCAATATGGGCAATTTTTGTGCAGTAGTAATAAACATTCACACTTCACACATAGAAACACAAGAAACACACATAAAATATAAAAGTAAGGTGAATAAATGTATATAAATATGTGCAGCGCAGAGAATGAATAAAGCGAAGACCTATATGTATGCAACGTGTGACTATCTGCTTTTCCTGGTAGCGTTTAGCAGCTGGACAGCAGAGGGAAGAAAGGGATGTTTGTATCTATTTATCCGGGCTGGTGGATATTTAAAACGGGAACCAGAGGGTAGAAACTGAAATTGGTTGTGTAGGGGATGGGTGCTCCCCATGCAGCGTCTGTGACACCGGGAGCCTTCAGTGGGAGATTAATGATGCACACATTTTGGGCCACTCTGGAGGGCAACTCCAAGGGTTGTGAAGAGTAGATTAATCAGGCTTGGATCGATGGGAGGAACTTGGATAAGTCGCATCATGTTAGCCTGTGCACGCCTGCACAATGTTGCACCGGACAGCGGGGGGTTAATTTGAAGCTCTGCAAAAAGACAGAAACGCAAAAAAGCTGTGTGATATATTTGATAACTTTGGTTTGACTCAACATATCACACAAGCAAGGCCACAATCTGGACTTGATTATCAGTGAGGGTGTAAACATTTCTCTGCAACTGATGTCGCCCTGTCAGACCATTTCTCTGTTATCTTTGAAAGTACAGTCTCTGTCAACTCACTTAGCAAAACAGATATTGCAACACGACGTTCTTTAACAGACAACACAGCTGAAACCTTCAGTCAGATGTATTCCTCCACCTCACTTCAATCCTATAACACAATAGATGAGTTAGTGGATAATTTCCATCCTAAGATTTCAGACATTATCGACTCCATTGCTCCCAGTAAAGTGAAGGTTGTCTCTGGGAGGAAGAAATCTCCTTGGAGAAATGCCCTATTTGTGAGATTTGAAAGAAAACTTTGTCGTAGAGCTGAATGTAAATGGCGTAAAACTAGTGGTCCCTTTATTTTTTGAGCAGTGTACTGTTAGTTTATAAATCACTGAACGGCTTACTACCAAAATACATTAATGACTTGTTGTTGTTGTTGTTGTTGCTCCAGACCACTCAGATCTTCTGGTTCTGTCTACTCTGAATACCCAGAACCAGAACCAAGCATGTAGAAACAGAATTCAGCTTCTATGCTCCACAAATCTGGAGCAAACTTCCAGAAAACTGCAAATCAGCTGAAACACCGAGTTCCTTTAAATCAAGACTGATTTAAAGGATTTCATGTGTACAGTATTGGTGTTTTCAGTTGATACAATTTAATGTTTGTTACTGTCTTGATGTGTTTGATGTTTTTTATGTTTTCATGATGTAAAGCACTTTGAACCACCTTGCTGCTTAAATGTGTTATACAAATAAACTTGACTTGCAGCGTGGTGAACAGATTTTGGTTCTAAGGCTGTTAGTAGAAAGTCGGCCTTTATTCAGCATTTCTAAGGTGTGACTGTTGAAAGGTTATTGGCAAGTAGATACAAAGACGTTGCAGAGACTTTATGTGAGAAACGACATTTCTGGTACCATCTTTTATTTATAGGTGTCAAACATTCTGTGGGTGAGGCGTGAGAAACTATGTGAACAAGTGTAATTCCCAGCATCCAGATTTCTCAACATTAAGTTGCTCGTACCCTGGGATTGGCCACTAAATGCGCAATTTCATGAATTACATGTTGAACTTTTCTGCTCTAGTTTTTGATAATAAATTTAGTTACAGTTCTCCAGTGGCAAAAAAAACAACCCAAAAACATTTAAGAGCTTTTAAAATTACAACAAAATATCTCAAAAACATCCACATTCATTAGTTTTTTTAATTCAGTTTTTTTTTTTTTTTTTTTTTTTGCAAACGGAGGCATCATTTCCAACATGGCTCTTTTTTTCCTTCTGTCTCAGTTCTAAGGTGGATCAGATCCAGGACATAGTGACGGGCAATCCTACGGTCATCAAGATGGTGGTGAGCTTTAACAGAGGCGCCCGAGGCCACAACACCCTCAGGCAGCTGTTGGCTCCAGTGGTCAAAGAGATCATTGATGACAAGAGTTTGGGCATCAACACCAACCCTGTGGACGTGTACAAAGCCTGGGTCAACCAGCTGGAGACGGCGACCGGAGAGGCCAGGTAGAAAATACTCCACCGGTAGCTTTGATAGGGTTCAAGTTGTGGTGCATTCTGTCTTATTGCCTGCCTGTCAGGAAATCATCGTTTCTAACCATTTAGATTACAGAAATGATCAACTATTAATGCTCAAACAATAATTCAGACTTGCCTCCCATTGCTGCCCTCTAGCAAGCTGCCCTACGACGTGACTCCTGAGCAGGCCATGTCGCACGAGGAAGTACGCAACAGGTTGCACGCCTCCAGCGTGGCTCTGCGGGCCACAACGGATAAGGTGTTGAGCTCCATCGTGTCCTCGCTGGACAATATCCCGTAAGTTTCAAGGTCTGGCAACAACGATCGTCTTCTTTTAGCTTTTGTTTTCTGTGACATATTAGCATGTTTGTGACTGTGTATATGCCCGTTACCTGGTAAGGCATGTGTATGTATTTAGGAGTTGGATTTAAGTCTTATACACAGAGGATGTTCTTTTTCTGCCCCGCCTTGTTAAATAAAGGTTAATAAACATGAATACAATTTTGTTTATATTGCATTGGAATTTTTTTAAATTTTGCTGAGCATTTATCAGCATTTTTCTAGCGTTCCTTTTATTATATAAAAAAAAAAAAAGTACAATAACTCCAAACATTTTTGGTCTCGGTGTTGTTTTAAGGATAGAGCAACCTTTTAGCACAATGGTTTATAAAATCTACTGTTATTTTACGTGCCAACAAAATTAGTGAGTAAACATCCTTATGTCCTACCACCAGAGGGGCTGTGTGGCCAATGGCAAAGCAGAAGACACTGAAATCCTGTTCATACTAGAAGACCCAATTTTAGTTTTAACAGGCCATATACCTCTTCGGTTTTACTCTTGCTTGTGTTATCGTTTGCCACATTGCATGTGATGGCACGATGTTGTGCGTTTGATGTCCTACCAATGCTCTTTGTTTTGCATGCAGTTATGGCATGAGATACATAGCAAAGGTTCTGAAGAACAGCCTACATGAAAAGTTTCCAGAAGCCTCAGAGGACGAGCTGCTGAAGGTAGAAGCATAAAGGTGTCGAGATAAAATCCTGGAAAAAAACAGCACCCTCGCTTGATGTGTGATCTATGTTTCATATCAGATTGTGGGAAACCTGCTGTACTACCGCTACATGAACCCGGCCATCGTGGCACCGGATGCCTTCGACATCATCGACGTGTCGGCAGGAGGCCAGTTGCCAAACGACCAGCGGCGCAACTTGGGATCTGTGTCGAAGATGCTGCAGCATGCTGCTGCAAACAAGCATTTTGAGGGCGAGAATGCACACATGACGCCGATGAACACCTACATATCCCAGATGTATGAGAAGTTTAGGTAAGAGGGATGAGATGACTGTGCGTAAATGACGCCGTGCTGGGAGAGACTTCCAAAAAGTTTTGTTTAGAGGAGCAATAAGTAAAAATGACACTTAGTGTATCAAATCAGAACATGTACATAACAGTCTGCCGTTGTGTACTGAATTTTTACTTCCACAGGACAACCCTATGATTTTGTATTCTCTTCTATTTCTGGTCCGCTTTCTCTTACTGGCTTCCATGTTTGCAGGCTGCTGCTCTTTTGCCAAAGTTAAATACCAAATGCTGCGCTCTGCTTTGGGAACTCTGGGAACTCTCGTATGATTGGCTCAGGAACCAGGAAGTAAATACGGGCTACACGCTGCACCGACGTAGTTCCACACTACCTCTAGATTTGAAAGGAGAAAAACTTGACCAAGACATTGTTGAAGCAGATGATGGATTGTTTATAGGGAACTTCCTATGTTACTTCCATCCCAGGCGACAGATTTTGGTTAATTGCTCCTTTAAGACAGAAACACGAGGTGTAAAAAAAAAAAAAGAAGCCACCTTCCTCCAATAACAAAGTCCGGAAGGAATATAAGAAAACAATGTGACTCTGTTGACGTGGAGGTAACCCTGTGAACAGAAACAGCTATGTGCTGCATCAGCAGATTTTAGACAGTCGTCTGCCAACATTAACTTCACTTCCAAATGAGAGAGGAGACACAAGTGTGTCTTTGTGTTGCTGTCTGTCCCACTTTATGTAAGTGAGTGACTCATCTTTACTGGAAATCCACTTTTGTCCCCGTTTTCTGGGAATCTGTCCATTTGAACTGTTCACCCTGGCTGGAAAAAAAAGAGAAAATCAGCAAAATAAATGAAGTTCAGCATTTTTATGACCTTTTTATTTTTATTCCAGTAGAAAGTTGATACCCTCAAGTCAACAAAATCTTAATCTCACCGTCTAACCTCAGCTAACTGTTGCTCTCCACCAGGTTATTTTTCCAGGCTGCTTGTGACGTTCCTGAACTCGAGGAGAAGTTTAATATTGACGAGTATTCAGACATGGTGACTCTGAGCAAACCTGTCATCTACATCTCTATAGAGGAGATCATCAACACTCATTCGGTAAATCTACTGTTGTTATTGACTCAAACTCACTTGACAGCACAAGGTTATAAGAATGTATCCATACTAATTCAGATCATCTCTGTTTTAGTTGTGTAGAGACGTTGTTTTACATTCAGAGGGAAACCTTTAGCTTCAGCTTTTAGTCATGAAACAGTTTCCAAATTATCTTACTGTGGATCTGATTGCTTGACAACTACTTTTTGACAAAATTAGATTTCTGTATTATTTTTCTGGCAATTTATATCAAATCTGAAAAGCCTTACTAAATTTTGTCATACCGACCAGGTTTGGTTAGGGATCAAATTCTCACGTTATTGATAACAAACTAAAATTTATAACCTGCACAAAAAATCACATCACTGTTACATTGATGTGTGCGGTGTTGCTGCTTGGAAGCATTATTTAGTTGGCAACAATTTCTCCTTCTGGTGCTAAATTATGACCCATTGATTGTAACAGAAATGATCTTGCGTAAAACATTTCTTAATTTTATTTTGGTACATAGTTCTACAAAGGATGTACCGTATTTTCCGGACTATAAGGCGCACTTAAAAGTTTTCTGAAAAATTGATGGTGCGCCGTATGGTCCGAAAAATACAGTAGAATGAGCAGCCTGCAGAACGCTGCTTAACAAACACACTACTCATGTGAACTGTAGTTTTGAAACGTTAGCTATGAGAGTGATGAGTGGCACCCCTTTAGTTTTTAGACAATGTCTTTCCCTTTCTTCTGAGGAAATGGGATAGTCGCTTTCTTTCGCCCCTTCAGAGCAAAGCAAAATGTGGGGGAGGAGCAGTTCTGCATTACTATGGCTTCGGTCAGTTTCTCTGGTATTTCATTGGGAGAATTAGGAGAATTTAATAGTTGCTTAAATCCATGTTTAATGCAGACATTGGACCTAGAGCATCATGTTTTTTCTCACACCTTCATTACCATGTTTCCTTTCTTTGTTTTACCTGAGCTTTTCCTTGGAAAACAATTAATGTCTCTGTCCATTTTATTCATATAGCACATTAAACACAACACAAAGTTGACCAAAGCGCATCACATAATTATCACTACAGACAAGTGCAATGCAAACAAACAAATGCAGTCAGAAAATCGCCATAAAGGCCAACAATTACGATACAAATAGGATAAAAGAAAGCTACATTATACAACATTTCCACCTAATTTCTCCGATAGTCCGAAACTTAACTCAAATTAAAAGCCGTTGTAAAAAAGGATTTAAAAGACTACAGGCTCTGCAGAGGTAATGGTAGCAATAACCTTCTTTTTCATAGTTTTCTCTCTACACATGAACTATAATGGAGATAGTGGTCAAAATAGATGTTTCATTTTTTTTTTCTTTGCACAGTAATACAACTTTATCAGATATTCATTCACAGGAATATTTAGGGAGCAACAAAAAAGACAATTTGAGTGGTGACATTTATTTCCAGTATATTCATTGATTTGTAAAAACTGTATAAAGAATAAGTCAACAACATATTCAGTAGTTTGCCTACATGCTGTCATCTAGATTTTGTTTTATTTATTTAAATTCCAGCAACCTTGCAAGATCTCCGCTCCACTTGTTTCGTTGTGGCTTCCCTGTTGTTTCAGTAACGCCCTGCTTGTGAGTAGATTAGCTTGTCAAACAGAACAAATGTCTGTTTTCACACAGCTGCTTCTGGAGCACCTGGAGGCCATCTCTCCTGACCAAAATGACTTGCTGCACGAGCTGCTGCAGGACCTGGGAGATGTGCCTGATGTGGAGGCTTTGCTTGGTACCGTTTTTAACAAGTTCCGACTTTATTAAGTCCCGAATTATCCGTACTTCCCAGATTTACAAACTGTGCTGCTGTGCTTTCAGGCGAAGGAGCTGTAGGCCCCGATGTCCAAAACAGAGAAAGTGCTCTGAGTCAGCTGGCAAAGACGGAGATCTCGCTAACGCTGACCAGCAAGTTTGAGCTGCTGGAGGGAGATGAGAAAGACTTGAAGACCCTCATGACAAAGTAAGTTTATGGTTGGGACCTGGGGAGAAAGTGCGGACGTAATATAATGTCTTTAGCTGAAATCCTCTCACTCTGAGGCTTTTCTTTGGACACATCTGTGGGCATGGACGGCAAAACGTTTGCCATGAATCAGCCTTAGTCAGCACGACTGTTAATACTCTGTGATCCGCTGGCTTTTGTGACACGGTTGGTGCGTCTTTGTGGGTGTCACTCCGTCACTTATCTTTGTTGTCTTTCCTGCTCGTCTATCATGTCCTGTCCACAGAGGAAGAGGTAATGGGGTCAGGGTTATCTCCCCTATGAACAGGCATCCGTTCAGACAGCCGGCAGTGTTGCTCTTATTCTTGTTTTCAGGGAGCTCTTACATTATGAAATGGACTGTTAATACTCAGTGACTCGTTTGCATGCGTCGGCTAAAACGTTCAATATCTTTAAAGATTTTAATTAGATGAGATGCTTTACGTACCATTCTGTGTGATTCATGTTACATGGTTAAATTATTTGGAAAGGGATTTGTGAGTAGAAAGTTAAACAGAAATGAAATGACCCACGTTGAGACCCATCGGCTGTGTAAATGAATGAATTAACCCTATTTTTCCATTAACCCATCTGTGAAATGCTGGGTTTTGCATACGAAGTGACCATATACAAACAATGGTGTATATATTGACTAATGGCTAGCACACAGATCAAAATGGGCCATGCTAACATCGAGCATAATGACTATTAGGATGCATTCAAGCATTTTTTGGAAGTCTTTTAAACTAGCACCCTGTACTGTCCTTTAACATGGATACCCACAGGCGCCTTTGGTCTGAAAATATGTCCTTCAGTAATAGATTTTAATGTACAGGCAGTGTTTCTATCACACCAAAATTGAAAAATAGATTTCCAAAACATTTTTCCTTTAACTCTGTTCAGATCATTGGAGGTCAAAAGCATTTTTGTTGGGCTAAGGTTAGTGTTTACAGGGTTTCTATACAACCTTTAACAGTCTATAATAGTATATTACTTTTATGAATTTTATCATTTTTATTAAAGTCTGGATACATATGGATGGGGGGGGGGTTGGTTAAGGAAAAACTTATTATTGCTTAATATACATTGATTTTAGACAATTGTTTATTTAGCTTATTCCAACAGGAAGCACAGTGCAGGGATTGAGTCGAACAGTTACAAACTTGTTTTAACATTGCTTTTTTTATTTTTTATAAATGGGCTTTTTTCTGACTAACTGTGAAATGTAATATTTTAATTTCAGTCACCAGAGCAGGATCCATTTTCACTCCTAAATCCGTTCTAATGGTTTTCCTCAGGAGGCCAGAACCAATGCAGCGGCTCATTCAGGGATAGTCGGATCTAAACACCAGTTTTGCTAGAATTAAAACTATCAACATTTTGTTCCGTTTAAAGATGCTGGGATCTTCTAGTAATGAGGTGGTTTGTTTGTTTCAGGACAAAAAAGCTGATAGTTGATGTGGTTCGGATTCAGCATGGAGAGACATTACCAGAGATCCTGGAGACCCCGGCTACTGCGCCACAGGTCATAGGTTATATGTGTTATCAGTAACTATTATTTACCAGTAATGCAGCATGGTGCCATAACATTATTTAACTTCTGCCGTTCCTGTAGGAGTCAGAGCATGCCAAGCTTGTCCAGCGTAGGGCGGACCAGGATGCTCAGACTCCAGAGGGGCTGAAAAGCAGCCCGGCGGTGTTGGAGGACGGCCACCTGCCTCTCGAGCAGAAGAAGAGGAAGATTTCCAGGAATCTGCGTAATCTTGAGCAGGCTGGCCTCGTCACTGCCAGTAACAAATACCAGGATCTCATAAACGACATTGCAAAGGTTTCAAATCCTTCCTTTCTGAAAAGGCAGCCTCGTGGTTCCTCCAATAGTTCTGCTCTGTATCAAAACCTAAGTGAAGACTAAAACTTATAACCAACAGGACATTCGGTACCAGAGACGCTACAGGCAGAGGAGGAAGGCAGAGCTTACAAAGCTTCAGCAGACGCTGACGGCGCTCAACTCCAAAACCGCCTTCTTCCAGGAACAAATGAACTATTATGACACCTACATCAAGACCTGCCTGGATAATCTCAACCGGAAGTGAGTGTGGTTTCCTGCGCCTTGTAAGAGTGAAGACATTTATCAAAACGAGTCTTTTAGTTATTTATATATATATATATATATATATATATATATATGATTAATGGCTGTTTTGCCTTTAGGAATTCACGCAGATCCATAAAACTGGACAGTAAAGGAGAAGAGAAGGGCAGTAAGAAGTGGAAGCCACAGTCTCTGAAGTACACGGCCGCCAGGCTCCATGAGAAGGGAGTCATCCTGGAGATCGAAGGTCTTCAGACAAACCAGTGAGTCAACACTTCATGGCTGCATGTTCTGTCCCTGAGGTCTACGGCGCCTTGTAAAAATACTCATACCCCTTGATTTTTGTTACATTAAAACTGCAAACAATCAGTGTTTCACTGGGATTGATGTTATAGCCCAACAAAGAGTGGTGCCAAATTGGTAAGTAGGAAAATGATTTGCTTTTTTAGTGTGGTCCCCCTGAGTCGATGCTTATTATAACAACCTTGAATTTCTATTACATCTGGAGGTCTTTTGGAGAATGTCTGGACCAGTTTTGCACATCTAGAGATTGACTTTTTGGTTTGCAGGCTCAGGCAGATTGGATGGAGCGTCTGTGAAGATCAGTTTTCAAGTTTTAGATTATGAACATGCTTTAGTCCAGTATAAAAACAAGTCCAGTATTTGTTTTTCTCCTCACAAACTGTTTTGCATTTAAGCCAGAACGTTCACTTTTGGTAATCTGACCAGTCCCCTGTATGTGTTATGGTAAACCACTATCATTGCCTACGACTTTCCTTCAGCAATAGCTTTCCTCTTGCAGTTTTTCTTTGAAAAGTGCAGAACTAGTAGTTGTCCTGTCAGCGACCTACCTGAGCTGTGGATCTCTGCAGCTCCCCCAGACTTTCCACGGGCCTCTTGGCTGCTTCTCTGATTAATTCTCTCTGTCTAACCTGCCAGTTTAGGTGGAAGGCCTCGTCTTGCTCAGTGTGCAGTTTTCTCTGGGGATGATGGATTGTCACAGTGCTCCATGAAATGTTCAAGGCTGTCCTGCAAGATGTTGTTTTATGATCTAACTTTGCTTTAAACTTCACCAGAACATCTTTCTGACCTGCCTGCTGTGTTGCCTTGTCTTCATGAAGCCTTTTGTTCTCTAATGATGTTTAACATTTTTCAGATTTGTTTGTTTTTTTCCTCCCACAGCGATGCTCTGATTTGTGTTGGTCTCCCATGTGAAATTCCAACAAACTATATTAAATTGTTTTGGTTGTTAGATGACAAATAAGTTTATGAATAGTTTTGCAAAGGCTTGTATCAGGCTGTAACGTGTTGATTGAATGTTTTTGGAAGTGATACATTTCTCCAAAAAACAGCCGAGTTGAAGAGCACCACCTCCCAGAATCGATTAAAAAGCATCTTTGGAAAAAGATCTGTTTAAAGACCTGAGAATGAATTAAAATAATAAGGATGTGCCTCATCAACCTTCTTTTTTTTTTCATTTTGTGGTGAGAAAATATTTAGGTTTTTTGGATAACCCGTCCTATATTTTACTCTCACTGCAGTCGCACTGTTTATTCAGGCTTTGTCAGACAGGAAGTGGAGAGCAATTACATATCAGCTGTCAGAAACCTGTCTGAATTGTCCTTCTCCCTCCCTCAGGTTTAAAAATGTTATGTTTGACATTTCTCCCACTGAGGAAGTTGGAGACTTTGAGGTGAAGGCCAAATTCATGGGGGTTGAAATGGAAAAGGTCCCGCTTCATTTCCAGGTAAATATTTCCCAAGTGTGTCTGAATTTCATGGAGTCGACACTTAGCTGGAAAGACCGTTGGGTAAATCGCCTGCTGCTGTCACTGGGAGGCGGCAGGAAGTGTCACGGGGAATGAAGGCACTGGTTTTGACACAATCTCCTCTTGAATAACACTCGATAAAATAAGAGCTGAGTTAATTTCTTCCATAAAGCAAACGTGGTGGAAATGTTGCTAAGTTCTCTGCCTTGTGTCCAGGACCTCCTTCAGCTGCAGTACGAGGGCGTGGCCGTCATGAAGATGTTTGACAAAGCCAAAGTAAACGTTAATTTGCTCATCTTCCTTCTCAACAAGAAGTTTTATGGAAAATAAACCCGGAGGAGAAAGAGCCGGGAGCAAAGCTGCTTGTGCCTTCTGACGCGCTGAACCAAATCGGTCAACGTTGTGTTTCATCTCTTAATTTAATGGATCACATCCAAATGAAATGTCAACTTAACGTGTTTCTTTTTTCTGTGTTGATTGTAAATGTAATGTGCTTTTTAAGAATGAAATTGTAATGATATTCATATTTTATATGTAAAAGACACAACGAATCCTTCCCCATGTTGAAGAAACTGTCAGTTTTTATCAACGTTTGAAAAGCGACGATGCACCATGGAGATATCTAGTACTACAGTTTACCAGTGCCTTTTAAATACCTAAATAAAATGTTATAATTCAACATTAAAGCTACAAGAGATCTATTTTAATGTTGCTATTGTTACTGTATGATTATATCGCAATATTTGAAAAATAAATTACATACGTCAATAATTTGCTGTCGCGTCTGGTATTTAGATTTTCTGAGTTCATTCAAGTTGAGCTAATTACAAGGTTATCACAATAATAAAAAAAAAAAAATACAGCTCATTTCCAGCCTTTTGCCATTTCAGGCCAAATATGTTTGAAGCTGTCATCTTCAGTTTGATGCTTCATATTCTGGGGAAAGGGGAGGAGAGCTACGCAGCTTGGTGGGGCGGAGTATCCTCATATCTGTAATTTGCTAAATGCTCGCAGACAAAAACCCTTCAGAAAGTCATCTGGCAGACGGATCACTTGAGTTCGCCCGTCAATTATTAGGAGGATGTACAGCAGCAGCATGTTCCTGCTGGCGTTGGGCTTGTTTGTTTTGTCTTTCAGTCGAAGCTCGGCACGCTCCACAGAAAACGGTGAGCACTTCTCTGCAGCTCTATGTGATGTGATGAGACTACAAAGTTGTTGTTTGTACTTTATTACTCGTCAGTGTCCTGCTGTTTCAGCAAAAAGTGAAACTAGGATAAGACGACTGAATTTGGGCTCTAAAGGGAACGTATAACTCAAACATCACTTCTTCTGAGTTAACGCGAAACATCAGCCAACTGCTTCCTGAACATTGGCTTTATGGTGGATGTGGATGTCCTCGTTTCATGTCAAACTAAAATGTTTCTAGAAATTGTTTTCATTTTATGGGTTGTGGAATGTACAAAAACTCTTAGTTAAAAAAGCTCTTAGTATCTTAAATCTAAAACAACTTTTTAATAAGCTGCAATGGGTTTGTCCAAAAGTTTCTGTAAATGAAGCCTTAAAAGAGCTCAGTGTCTCACATTTCTAAACAAAGTTGGGCCAGTTTTAACAAACAGTGTTTTATGTGTAGAAAATGATCCTGCCTTATGATGACGTGTCTAAGTTAAACAAAGTAATATAGATGTGATAAAATGAAACCTAAATGCCTCCAATGAGACTTTCCGTTCAGTACTGGATTGTTGTAATTTGGACTTCTTTCTGAAAATGGATTACAGTAGTAATGTAATGCAGCAATATAGGTAAATGCGTTTTTTGGCGCTGAAAATGTCCATTTTGGGTCGTTCTGCAGCAACTGATGATATATATGATCACTATGTCATATATTATGCCAGCCACTTAAGTCCTATATGTGGAAAAGCATCTCACGCCTATTACTAAGTATGGTGGACCATCTGGGATGCTGCGGTCCTGTTTCCCCTCTAAGGCCCTGGGAAACTTGTTATACAGTATCGCATCAAGATCTCTGATAAATCTGGAGATTTAAAACAAAAGTACGATGGCGTCTGCCAGTAATCTGAAAACGGGTCCTCATTTGAACTTCTCACAGAATAATGACCTAAAACTCCGGATTGATTCACCAGACACCAAATCGACCTTCTTCAATGGCCGTCTCAGTCGCCCAGACCTAAATCCTGTAGAAAACCCTGTAGGGAGAGCAGAAGAGAATTTAGGAGACTGAACAATATAGAAATATTGTGCAAAGTGAAAAAGTCAAAGCTTTAACTCTTTGCTCCATCTTTATGACATTGTTAGAGAATAGTGTTACAGGATGAGGCTGGTTGTCCAACTGGTTAAAAGAAATTGTGAAAAGTATTGATTTAGGTAAAAAAATAAAAAATTAACATGGGATTTTTTGTATTTTGTGTATTTCTTTAGCATTTTCCAGTATGGCAAAATGCAACTGGGCCGGAACCCAACCAAACCTTCAGTAGATCAGAGCATTTAGCAGTTTCATGTCGGCCCAATTGCACTTTGGTAATAATGAAGCACCTATAGCTGAAGACCTGAACCAGGTTGGCGGTGAATCCTTCATCTTTGTCTCTCCAAAGGCTCCATGCTGCTCCCTCGCACGTTCTCGGGTCGCTTCGTCCTGGTGACCGAGGAGCCTGTGGACTACATCGACCTGTCTGCCTTGGATGGTGTGAGCGACGACGCGGGCTCGGGTCTGGAGACGGAGCAGAAGCCGGCGAAGGAACCCGGCCAGCACCATCACCCGCAGAGGCACTACGTGGTCTCCGAGGAAGCCAAAGGGTTCCTGCAGGGCCGCCTCTCCAACACCTTTGTCCCCACCGTGTACACGCTGGTCTTCGTCGTCAGCGTGCCCCTCAACCTCCTGGCCATGGGCATGTTCGCGCACCGCGTCCGGCCCAGGAAGCCCGCGGCCATCTACATGCTGAACCTGGCCTGCGCCGACCTTCTGTTCGGCCTGCTGCTCCCCTTTAAAATCGCCTACCACTACCGCGGCAACGACTGGGTGTACGGCGCCTTCATGTGCCGGCTGGTGACGGCGGCCTTCCACTGCAACATGTACTGCTCGGCGCTGCTCGTCATGTGCATCGGCGTGGACCGTTTCCTGGCCGTGGTCTACCCCATGAACTCCCTGACGTGGCGCAGCCCTCAGACTGCCGCGGCCGTCTGTGCGGCCATGTGGGTGCTGTCCCTGGGAGGGGTGTCGCCCCTCCTGATCTCGGGACAGACGCTGCGCTTGTCCGAACTTGGAATCACCACCTGCCACGACGTACAGGACGGAGAGACCCTCCGATCCTACTATCTCTACTTCTTCCCCATCTACTCTTCGGTCTTCTTCTTCATACCCCTGGTCTTCACTGTCGTCTGCTATGTGCGGATCGTCCAGGCTCTGGCGGTCGCCAACGTGGAGAACCGCTCCAAGAAGACGCGGGCCATGGTGATGGCTGCGGTGGTGCTGCTCGTGTTTGTGGTCTGCTTTACGCCCACCAACGTCATCCTGATGGTTCACTACGTCCAGGTCGGCCGCGCGGCCAGTGACGGCTCCTACCAGGCCTACCTGCTGTCCATGTGCATGGGCAGCCTCAGCTGCTGCCTGGATCCTCTCCTCTACTACTACGGCTCCTCTCAGTGCCAGAAGCAGGTGGCGGCAGTGTTCAGGTGCGCGCGGCTGGCGCCAGCGGCGAGCGCCTCGGACACGCGCAGTTCGCGCACAAGTGGGTCGAGCAGCAGATCCTGCAGGGTGGAGAGCGTGGGGAGCCAGTACAACAAGCTGGTGGCTTAGGGAAGCGAACGTGAGGAACCAGAATCTTTAAAAAAATGACTTTCACAGACGCTCCTGTGCGGGAGTGTGTGTGGCCCTTTAATTTATTGGAGTTTCATGTCATACAGCAATGCAAGGTGGTGCATGATTGGAACCTGGAAGGAAAAGGATACGTGGCTTTTACGTAAACAAGATGAATGCGTGCAGTAGCTGTAAAGTG
This sequence comes from Fundulus diaphanus, assembly GCA_037039145.1. NCBI lineage: Eukaryota > Metazoa > Chordata > Actinopteri > Cyprinodontiformes > Fundulidae > Fundulus > Fundulus diaphanus. The sequence continues at coordinate 29,557,526 of CM073127.1, forward strand.
AATCATGTTTTTTTTTTTTTTTCCAGCCCCTCCGATTCAATATGTTTAAAGAAGCATCCTTTCACTTCAATTACAGCTGCAGGTCAATACTACCAGCTTTGTGCACCAACAAGCAAACCTTTCCCCCATTTTATGCAAAACGGCTCCAGCTCAGTCACACTGCATGAAAAAGGGCCTGGGATGGAGAGCTTCTGTGAGCAGGACTCTTCAGGGTCTGCCAAAGATTCTCAATGAGCATTTAGATCCGAACTTTCAAGACTTTCACAGCCCCTGACTTCAGGTTCTCTTTCAGGTTCGACCCGATTCTTGTTCCATCCACCTTCTCATCAGCATTGGCTTAACTTCTGTCACGTATGAACCAAGGCCTCTCCACAGAATGATGCCGCCACCACCCTGTTTCACTGTGGGGGTGATGGCCTGTCTTTTCCACAGTTTTCTGTCTTTAAAAACAAATTGGGTCTCTCACCTTTTTTACACCATGTTTATTGTGTCCCTACATGGCCTGCAGCTGGACTTCATGTGGTTGTCTTCAACAACGCCTTTTCCCTTGACTTTCTTCCATAGGAGTTTGTGGAGCGCATCAGAGACAGACAGCAGATTCCTCCCATCTGAGCTGTGGAGTTGCACCTCCTCCAGAGTTAACGTGTGCTTCTGTGCTGCTTCTCTGAATGCTTCTCTCCTCAGCTGTCCTTGCAGATTAGATGGAGGGCCGTGCCCGGGGACGTGGGCAGGGGCTCCACACTCTTGGATGATGGACCGGACCATGCTGTTCACAAATTTGGTGTTTCCTGAAGCAAGTTGGAGGGATTTTATTTTATTTTATTTGGGGGTGTTGAAGTAAAGCCGGCCGAACACACAGCACATTTTCAGATTTCTATATATGAAAGGAAAAAAGAATTTCATCTGCTTCACAGTTATGCACTACTTTGCGTTGGTCTATCACACAAAATTGCAATAAAATACATTGAAGTTGGTGTTTGTAATGCTACAAATTTACAAGTTGTATCAAAAGAAATCCTTTTGGGTTTGGGTTACGCTGATGTTGCCTTCTTGTTTTATGCTCTTTCAAATAATCAAACAAGCCATCCAGGTCTGTTTATTATCATCAATTAAAGGTTGTAAACATTTGTGATCAGAATTGTGATATTTTGTCTATTGTAAACTGTGCACTTGATGATTTGTGTGAAAGTGTGTTGCAAAGAAATGTGTGTAAACAAGATGAACAAAAATCATTTGATGAATCATTAGCAGAGTTTTATTTTGTTTTATACTTAAAGACTGTAAGCTCTGCATCTGAAATGTAATGCACACGTTTTTTTTTGGCATGTCGGGATAACAAAAAAAAAAAAGATACATTATGAGCAGATATGAAAAGAATACCCAAACCTCAAATACACAAACATGTATCTTCTAAGGCAAAGGAGTTGTTGGTTCAGGGGATGTTGACAAAACTTTAGACTTTCTATAATACAGTGTGTATCCTTTACCACCTTTAGATGAGCATTGAAAACATGATATGTCAGGGAAAGTGTTTAAAGAAAACAAAGATGAAATTGTGCGTATGTTTTCTCAAAGCCTCTCGTCAGGCCTCTTTGTTTCTCCATTTTTATTGCTGCTCTGTCTTCTTCTTGTTGTTGTTGTTGTTGTCAGGACACAATTCTGTAAGACATTCAAAATAAGTCCTGAGAGAAGAACGACAGAACTGCGCTTCATCATTAAACAATACTCTGAAGTAGAAATTGTACTCATGCATGCTTTCTTGACCTCACAGAATAAGAGCGCCACCTAGTGGTGGTTGCTCCATTGCTCTGAGCTAAAACTGCTGAATGGTCCCTGACCTGCTGTGGAGTCGTAGCTGTGAAAGTTTTCTGGGAAGTTCAGACACTTCGCTTGCGTCTTGAAATGTTCCACATCTTTTGGGTCTATTTTACCTGTCCTCGCTGCAAAAAAAATAAGAAGAAAAATGAAGGAAATACGAGAAAAGCATAGACCTGTAAACATATTTTATACTGAAACGTGTGAGGACAGCAGCACTTACTAAACTGCATGATGTATCTGCCAGTAACGTCCATATTACGAAAATAATCTGTCCACAGCAGGCAGCCGGAGCAAGTCTGCAGGAGGTGTCCTTTGTGGTCCGACAGGTTTTCTGTAAAAGCAGGGAAAAGGTTGGACTGGTCATGGAAGGTTGCGTTTACGAGGCGATCGATGGGGTGGGTGCATCTTTTCTTTTGCAGATGGGATGAAGGATGAACGGCTTTGGAGCACCTACTGCGAAATGTGGCCGTAAGCCCAGAGACTGTTGCATTCACGTTCCCAAAGATGCACCGGTTACTGAAAAACAAATGGGAAGTTTTACAAGCTTTAAATCAACTTTATTTCTGCATGAGACTGCAAACATTTGAAACTACAGGGACTTGCAGAGGTATCCGTGCTGCTGGAGCATTTGAACTCAGTCAATTTGTAACCATAAAATGTGATGTACTTTACGAACCGTGAAGGAGACACACCAAACCCTGGAGAAGAAGCTGCTCTGGTCAGATGAGATGAAAAGTGAACTTGCTGGCCTACATGTAAATATATCCTCCTGAGACCCAGCAATACATTTTTGTCCTCTGTGGAGGACATAGGTTTTTTGTTCATAACTCTGAAACCATACATGCCACTGTGTTAAATCCTGTTGGCCCTTAGAGAGGACATCCTGGGCTTTCCAATGATATGACATGTGTGGGGGTGGGGCTTTTCTAAAATTTTCTTCCTGATTCTTCAAAATGGCTGCCATCCCTGTGAGCACATTTTATCGAAAGAAGAAAGGTAAGTATATTATTTTCTAATTATGAACTTTGTGAGTTTAATATTCAGATTGCATCTAGTAAATGAACATCTAAGGAATAGTTAGGTGAATTTTCAGAGCAGTTTAATTATTTGTTGGCATAAAACATTACCTGTTTATGTGTGTCCTCCATAGAGGACATCAGGATTTGCTTTTTATTTTTTAACCTGTTTTAATAGAAGTCAGCTCACTGACTGAGGCAGAGAAAAGCCTAAACAGGATTACTGATGGAGACTCAGACATAGATTTGTCAGATGAGGAGGACCAAGAGGGACAGATTGTCTGTGATTTTGAGGTCGGGAGTTCAGAGGATGAGGCATCAAGTGAGGAAGAGGAGAGTGAAGTTGAGGATGCAAGGGCCCGTCGCCCACTTTGGACCAAAACTAACACGTAGGCTTCTGAGACAAGAGTAGATAAGCTTAGACAGATAAGAGTATTTTTTGGATGAACTATCACTTTTAGAGGATATAATTAATTTAACGTATTTGTCTGTCTCTTGATTCCTGCCTGTGCTGGAAGACTCCGGAGAGGTTGTCTGTACTGCCCCAAACCCTGTAGACTGGCCACCATCAAAATACTTTGAGCAGTACATTGACAACAAAGTTTTTGAAGACATGTCCTTTTGCACAAACCAGAGACATATTCAGGTGTCAGGCTCAAGTCTGAATACAACACCTGAGGAGATTAAGACCTTCTTTGGAGTCTCGGTGTACATGGTATGCCTTGGTTACCCAAAAATCTAAATGTACTGGGCCAAAAAAACAAGAGTGCCAATAGTTGCTGTCCAGTAGCTGTCCATTTGCCACAGATGATGGACAATCCTAATACTTCCAGGTGCAGAGCAGAAGGGTGCACTGGAAAAACCTACATAAAGTGCATGAAATGCAACATGTACCTCTGCATCTCAAAGAAGAAGAACTGCTTTATGGACTACCACAAACCAACACAGAACTAACACACCTGATTAAACTACACTAATCAGCTGGCTTTTGATAAGTTGAATGAGGTGCCTGGAAATCTGAATCACTGGCTTAAATGATGTGGCCTTTTGAAATTTACAGCACCAAAGATTGTCAGAGTTCAGAGGTAAATGTATGCCTTGAAATGTGTTCATATTTGCCACAAGGGAGTCCCGATGTCCTCTCCAAAGGACATACTCTAAAAAATAAATAAAAACATGTTTTGAAATTTTTTCAATTGTAGTTATGTTTTTTCACTCCAAAGAGTCATGTACTGTAAAAAAAAAACAAATTCAAAAACTTTTTTTTCTCTGGGTCTCAGGAGGATATGCATGTTGCACATCACTCTAAAGGCACCATCCTCTCTGTGAGACCCTGGTGGTGGCAGCATAATGCTTTAGGGCTAACTTCAGGTTAGTGGCAGTAGTTCTAAACTCAAGCTATGAAGAAACGGTGTAGATAAAAGTATATTTGTGTGTTTTGAGTGGCCTGGTTCAAGTTCAAACCTTGATCACAGTCCTTATTTAAACTAAGCATGGGCGAAAGTTTCAGTCAACAATGCAAAACTGGAAGAAAAACCTTCCAAGAGACTCAAAAGCTGCAGTACATTAGTGACTCAGACGGGTTGAATAAAAATGCCCACCACACTTTAAGACTTTTACAGGCAAAAAATGAAATTAAGAAGGAAAACTATTTGTCATTTTCTCTCCACTTCACAATATTGCACTACTTTGCCTCTGCCAATTACATACAATGGCAATGAGTTGCATTAAAGTTAATAGTTGTAACTTTCCACAATGTGAATAAGGTTTGGGAGGGGGGGCGTAAATACTTTGAGAAGTCACTTTAAAGAGACTCACAAGCAGTAGTCTCCCCATCGCAGGGTCACGGTTAGATTGTCAGAAGTGGGATGCAGCTCAATCCAGGAGCTTTTCATGTACTCCAGCGCTTTGTGGTATGTCACTGGATCACCTGCTCCCATCACGTAGATCCATTTTCCATATAACTTGAACCAAAAGTGTGAGAGAGAAAGAGATACACACAGGCTTAATGATGCTCCACCACTGTTGGGATAAATTTGGAGGAAAAAACAAACAAAAAACCTGAGTAAGTAGGACTTACCTGCTCTGGCTCCTCCGGCATGTAAGGCTGGACCAGCTCCTGGCAGTCTGGGGCAGATGCTGCGCTGAGGGAGGCGAGAGTCAACAGAAACCAGGCGGCGGACAGAGCCATGCTCGGACAGCGGATGCTACTGACCCTGCAACACAAACCTTCTGACGCCGACTCATTTTCCCTCTGGGCTTTTACACAACTAGAGGTTGTTGTGTAAGTGCTACAAACAAGGGAGGAGGGGGGGGGGGGCTGTTCTACACGCTCTAATGTTCCTGCAAAGCCTCTGCAGGAACCACTCGGGGACATGCAGATTTGCTTTGGGACAGCTCTGAAAGACCTGCTCAATGGTCCTCTGTTGCAAACACCTTTTCCTCCTGAATGAACTCCGGCACGGTGCCACAACCGTTCACGAGGTCCGCATAAAGGATCAGAGTGAGCTTTTCATCAGCTTGCTTGTCTGCCAGGCATCTTTCTCCCTCCTGCTGGGCGTTACCCAGCGACAGCCTGTGTGGTTCCACCGAGCCACAAACGGAAAAACAGAGAACGCCACGCAGAGAGATTAAAAACAGCCTTTATTCACCACGTTCACCAAATGGAGCAAAAAAAAAAAAAAAAAAAAAACACACAACAAAATCACACAAATGAAACTAAATCAGTGTAACAAGATTTAATTGTGGAGGCTAAACTACAACGAGTTGGTCCAAAGGCCTTTAACTCTGTTGCAACATGATAATGCGGTTTAGTTCAGACTGGACTCTGGTGGGGACGCGGACGCTCCCCACAGAGCTCTGACATCTCTGTCCTCTAATTCTCAGCTGGCTGATCCTCAGCTTGATCCTCCTCTGTTTTCTTAGCAGCAGTCGTCGTGCTCTCCCTGTCATCTGGACACAGATCTGGAATGGGACGAGAAAACAATCACACACACACACAAAAGAAAATACTTGGTCATCTGAGTTCCCCGTGCTGAGAGGAGGACTGGAAAAAGGACTGACCTGTGCTTACGAAGTGATGCTCAGGGAGAAACCCAAGACATTCTGCTTGCTTCTTGAAGGTTTCCAGCTCAGATGGCTCCAGAGCTCCAGTGCGTGCTGCACAGAGAGGGGACATGTTAGGGCTGTGACCCAGAACACGGTGTTTCCCTTCGACCATGTGGCAGAGAGTAAAGGGAAGATGTCTCACTGAACAGAAACAGGTATCGGCCCTTTGATTTGCCGTCAGGGAGGAGGGTGGTGTCCTCAGACAGGAGACAGTCGCTGCACGTCTCATAATACTTCCCATCGTGATAGGAAGTGTGGCCGTTGATTATAACTGTAAAACACAGGGGGGACGTTTCTCAACTTGTCGTGCGTTTGGGACGATCTGAGTGGCTGTTTTGCAGAGAATGAAAGCCAAGCTCCAAAAAAGCACCCAGATGTGAGGAAGCTTGTTAGCGGATTAACTCATTAAACCCACCTGAAACCTTTCTAACGTGATTTATCTGCGTGCTACTCCCACATAAAGAGCGAGTCAGTAAGAAAAAGCATCAAAATACATACAGGCGGTGTGGATTGTTATTCCTGATATGGTGATGTTGGCCGTGCCCTGAAGGCACTTGTCTTCACTGCTGCGACGAGAAACAAAGAACAAGGTCCCATATCAGCCCCTTTAATTGACACCGGAAACCACAGACCGCATCAATAAGACGCTAAATCAGGCCGTTAACGTTCAGCAGGGTCCTTACAGACGGTCGGCCCAGTACAGGGTGATGACCCCGCTGTCGGGGGTGGGCGACAGCTCCACCCAGGAGCTGTGCACCGACAGCAGGTCGGTCTTCAGGTCGTGCTTGTCCCAGGAACCGACGTGGAGGATCCACTTTCCGTAGATCTGCACATGAAATTACTGCACATGTAACTCAGCCCTGATGCATTGTAGCAGCTGTTAATGCAGCACCGATGCAAATAACACTTATTTCCTGATTTTATTTCTTCTTCTCTTATTTGCCTCTTATTTTATTGACTATTGATAGTGCCTTTATTTTAATATTGTACTCTGTTTTTCTTACAGCGCTGCTACTGGTGGTCATTATTTCCCCAAGAGCTTCTACCTTTTATTAGTGCAACAGCAATAAATTACTATTGTTATGTTATTGTAAAAAAACAACAACAACAACAACAACTGTGTTGTTTCAACAACCTTTCCCCACCATGACCGTGGGGAAAGGAACACAAAAACAAAAGAAAAGAAAGATAAAAAAAGATAAAGAAAAGAAAATTGCAGAAAATAAAAAGGTAAAAAAGGTTTAAAGGAAGGGTTTTACAAAAATCTACGACTAGGGTACTGCAATAAAAAGAGTAAGTAAAGAGTTGAAAAAGTTACTACTTTTCTTAGAATTAAAACAAAAGAATCATTAATAACTTAGTAGTAAAAATTTCCAGTAACATAATATATTCTTCCTTGGCAAGAGAGCTCTGGGTGAATAGAAAAGAACAAGACGCATCTAAAACTGCAGCTATAGCAGAATTTAGCTGTCAGGAACTATAAGCTATGATAAACCATAAACCATTTTTTGCTAGGAGTATTGCCTAAACCGACTGTAATATATCTGGGGTCTGCTTGTATTACCAAATGGAAAGCACATTGTTGTATATCATTATGTTGAGACAAACGCACTGAAAATCCTCTTCACCTTTTCAGCCACAATCTGAAAATACCGGCATCCTGATAACCCCCACTGCCAAAACCTGCCAGTAAATTACTGGGTCCTTTCAACGTGGAGAACTGAGCGTGCTTTATGTGAAGTTCAGCAGCGGCGTTAGTGTTTGGAGGCTCCTCGCTTTATGTCCTCATCTCCTAACAAACCCCCACAGATATACTCACAGGGCTGTGGCTGTCCAGCACCAGAGGCCTCACCAGCTCCTTGCAGTCCGGCTCGGACGCGGCGCTCAGGGAGGTGAAAGCCAGCAGAGCAACAACCAGCTGTGCAGCCATGGTTGGAGACAGCAGGCAGCCGGGGAACAACACTGATGTCAGGGACCCTGCTGCCAGCTACAGACCCCTCAGGACCCGAGGGACGCCTTCTCACAGGGGGCTGGGCCACGAGACCGGAGCTTCGCACTCACCCACGTTCGCTCAGAAAGTTTCGAAAAATGTTGCTTTTTCCCTCTGCTTGTCCCAACGCACCAAGGTCCCATCAAAGACCTGACACCTGTTTGATTTTCTTAGTAAAAAATTGAATATGGTGTTCCCGACACGCACGCTCACGCAGACGCACAGCTGAACACACACGCTCGGTCGCTCTGGGAAACAAGAGTTTAACTTTTCGCCTCCACTCAGCAGGAACCCGTGTCCTATTTATCTTGTTACATAACAAGCAGCTGGCAAAGTGTGAATAGCAGGACCCCCGCGCGTCTCTACGTGAGCCGAATCTTGCCCAGAGTGTCAGGCCCTTGCAGAGACGCAAGACAAAAGCACATGGAAACGTCCCCCATTCTGCCCTCATCTCTTCTTTTCACGGCAGAAAGAATCTTTTAAAAGATTGGGCAAAATGAAAAGGGGACAGCTTTTTTATGTTTTAGTCCACACTAATAAAATACTCTTTGGCCTCTGATGATCGACTTGTTAATAATCTAATAATGCAAATAATCAGCATAAGCATCCTGGTCTTAATATTAGAACCGACTTGGAAACCTGTTCTGATTTGGTGACAGTTTTGTCAGCTTACTGTTTTTTATTTGAGGTCTTTTCTAGATCTCAGGACTCTTTTTTTGTTTTGGCACAATCATTTCTCTTCAAATGTAAACTCGAAGCTTACTGTGAAACACTGTTTGTCGGGTTCATACAGGGGCTTGCAAAACGTTTCCACATATTGTCACATTGCAACCACAAATATGAATGTATTTTATTGGTATTTTATGTGAAAGACCAACACAAAGTGGTAAACAATTGTGAAGTGGAAATAATTATGCATGATCTTTTTTTACAAATAAAAACTGAAGAGGGTATTGTGCAAAAGTATTCAGCCCCCCTGAGTCAAAACTTTGTGGAACCACCTTTTGCTGCAATTACAGCTGCAGGTCTTTTAGGGTAAGTCTCTACCAGCTATGCACATTTAGTGACTGACATTTTGCCAATTTTTCTTTTCAAAACAGCTGACGCTCAGTCATATTAGATGGAGAGTGTTTCTGAACAGCAGCTTTCAGATCTTGCCACAGACTTTTGGTTTGATTAAGGTCTGGATTTTGACTGGGCCGTTCTATCACATGAATATGTTTTGTTTAAAGCCATTCCATTGTAGCCCATCAACTCCATCCTTCTTCCCATCAACTCTGACCATCTTCCCTGTCCCTGCTGAAGAGAAGCACTCCCAGAGCATGATGCTGCCAGCACCATATCTGACAGTGGGGATGGTGTGTTCAGGGTGATGTGCAATGTTAGTTCTCCACCACGCAAAGCATTTTGCATTTTAGCCAAAAAGTTCAACTTTGGTCTTGTCTGACCAAAGCACCTTCTTCCACATGTTCGATGTGTCCCAAACATGGCTTCTGACAAACGGGACTTCTTAAAATTTAAAAATGTCTTTCTTCTTGCCACTCTTCCATAAGAACCAAATTTGTGCACGACTAATAGTTGTCCTGAGGACAGATTCCCCCACCTGAGCTGTGGGTCTCTATAGCTCGTCCAGAATCTTGGCTGCATCCCTGATCGGTGCTCTCCTTGTTCGGCTGGTAGGTTTAGGTGGATGGGTTGGTCTGGGTAGGTTTACAGTTGTGCCGTACTCTTTCCATTTCCAGATGATGGATAGAACAGAGCTCTGTGAGATGTTCAAAGCTTGGGAAATATTCTTATAGCCCAAGCCTGCTTTAAACATCTCCACAACTTTATCCCTGACCTGTCTGGTGTGTTCCCTGAACTTCACGATGCTGTTTTCTCCCCAATATTCTCTTAACAAACCTCTCAGGTCATCACAGAGCAGCTGTATTTGTACTGAGACCAGATCACCCACAGGTGGATTCTAGTCAGTCTCATAACAACTGCACCACTGGGCTCCTGTGGCGCAATCGGTTAGCGGGCGGTACTTACAGGGGTTGGACAATGAAACTGAAACACCTGGTTTTAGACCACAATAATTTATTAGTATGCTGTAGGGCCTCCTTTTGCGGCCAATACAGCGTCAACTCGTCTTGGGAATGACATATACAAGTCCTGCACAGTGGTCAGAGGGATTTTAAGCCATTCTTCTTGCAGGATAGTGGCCAGGTCACGACGTGATGCTGGTGGAGGAAAATGTTTCCTGACCAAAGTGGCTCAATACTATTTAGATCTGGTGACTGTGCAGGCCATGGGAGATGTTCAACTTCACTTTCATGTTCATCAAACCAATCTTTCACCAGTCTTGCTGTGTGTATTGGTGCATTGTCATCCTGATACACGGCACCTCCTTCAGGATACAATGTTTGAACCATTGGATCCACATGGTCCTCCAGAATGGTTCGGTAGTCCTTAGCAGTGACGTGCCCATCTAGCACAAGTATGGGGCCAAGGGAATGCCATGATATGGCAGCCCAAACCATCACTGATCCACCCCCATGCTTCACTCTGGGCATGCAATAGTCTGGGTGGTACGCTTCTTTGGGGCTTCTCCACACCGTAACTCTCCCAGATGTGGGGAAAACAGTAAAGGTGGACTCATCAGAGAACAATACATGTTTCAAATTGTCCACAGCCCAAGATTTGCGCTCCTTGCACCATTGAAACCGACGTTTGGCATTGGCACGACTGACCAAAGGTTTGGCTATAGCAGCCCGGCCGTGGATATTGACCCTGTGGAGCTCCCGATGGACAGTTTTGGTGGAAACAGGAGAGTTGAGGTGCACATTTAATTCTGCCGTGATTTGGGGAGCCGTGGTTTTATGTTTTTTGGATACAATCCGGGTTAGCACCCGAGCATCCCTTTCAGACAGCTTCCTCTTGCGTCCACAGTTAATCCTGTTGGATGTGGTTCGTCCTTCTTGGTGGTATGCTGACATTACCCTGGATACCGTGGCTCTTGATACATCACAAAGACTTGCTGTCTTGGTCACAGATGCGCCAGCAAGACGTGCACCAACAATATGTCCTCTTTTGAACTCTGGTATGTCACCCATAATGTTGTGTGCATTGCAATATTTTGAGCAAAACTGTGCTCTTACCCTGCTAATTGGACCTTCTCACTCTGCTCTTATTGGTTCAATGTGCAATTAATGAAGATTGGCCACCAGGCTGGTCCAATTTAGCCATGAAACCTCCCACACTAAAATGAGAGGTGTTTCATTTTCATTGTCCAACCCCTGTATATGACAGTACACTGTAGAGCAATGCCGAGGTTGTGAGTTCGAGCCTCACCTGGAGCACTCTTTATACCTTGCAGACCATTTAAACTGGCAAGAGAGCTCAGCTCTGTGATAATCACATCTTGCCAAAAGCTATTGCTAAGCTAGCTTTGGAGCAGCTCCACTGCTTTGTTACTGACCAAATGAACAGTAATCCAGAAGCTGCTATGATTTTAAACCATGTTATTTTAAAGGCTGTGCTCCCCAAGTTCCATAAATTTCTTACGTACCCGACCAGAGACAATAATACACTAGATCAAGTTTACTGTAACATCCCAGGAGCATACAAAGCTGTTGCAGCTCCTCACTTCACTTCATCTGATCACACCTCTGTGGACCTGATTCCTGCCTACAAACTGATCTGCAGAACCAGACCGGTGATAAAAAACATTCAGGTTATATTGTAATGTTGCCTTATTCCACCTGAAATCTCACTATACTCTTGCAAGCTGTATGCAACGAAATTTCGTTTTGTATGCACTCTGTACATGCAAAATGACAATAAAGTTGTCTAAGTCTAAGTCTGGACAGAACAGGCCTGCTCAACTCTACAGGACTGTTTTGGAAACACTGACTGAGATATATTTAAAGAAGGCACTGACTTAGAAAGCTACACATCATCTAGGCTTTCCTATATCCACTTATGCACTGATGCTCTCCTACCCACAAAGACAATCAGAGTGTTTCCTAACCAGAAACCATGGGTGGACAGGTCAGTGCGTACCTGCTGAATGCCCAGGATGCAGCGTTCAGATCTGGAGACAGACTGGCCTACAGCAGGGCTAGAAGTGAACTCAAAAAAGGCATGGAGGAGGCCAAGCAAAGGTACAAGCAGTGCATCGAGGACCACTTCAGCAGCAACAATGTGGAGAGGCATCAGAAACATCACAGACTACAAGCACAGCGACAGCGGCTGAGCAATGACCCGGCTCTCCCTGACACCTTAAACAGCTTCTTTACATGCTTTGACTCTCCAAGCAGCAGAGAACCTGAACATCTTCCCCAGCCAGAGGAGCACCATCAGCCTCTCGCCCTGCAGCTCCCTGAAAAAGGTCAACACCAACAAGGCCGCAGGTCCAGACATGGTGTCAGCCCGGACGCTTAAATCGTGTGCGGACCAGCTAGCAGGGGTCTTTTTAGACATCTTCAGCTTCTCCCTGCAGCTCTCCACGGTTCCTGCCTGTCTGAAATCATCCGTTATTGTGCCTGTCCCCAAGAAACCAATCATCACCTGCCCCAATGATTATCGTCCTATCACTATGACCCCCGTCATCATGCAGTGCTTCGAGAGGATCCTCCTAAAGTACATCAAGGACGCCATCCCTGCTGGCCTGGACGGCCTGCAGTTCGCCTACAGGGAGAATCGCTCCACAGAGGACGCTGTCTCGTTAGCACTGCACTCAGTTCTGACTCATCTGCTATTCGTGGATTTCAGCTCAGCATTCAACACTGTGCTACCAGACATGCTGGCTCTGAAGCTCCACAACATGGGATTATCCACACCTCTCTGCTCCTGTATCAGTGAGTTCCTCACCAACAGGCCCCAGATGGTGAGGAAAGGGAAACACAAATGTGCTCCACTGATCATCAACACAGGAACACCGCAGGGCTGTGTCCTCAGCCCAGCCTTCTTCACCCTTTTCACTCAGGACTGTCCTGCTATCCACCCCACAAACACAGTGGTGAAGTTTGTGGACGACACCACTGTGGTGGGTCTCATCTCCAACAATGATGAGTCCCACTACATTGATGAGGTCAGCAATCTGACACAGTGGTGCTCCAGGAACAACCTGATCCTGAACACCAGTAAGACAGTAAGACCAAGGAGGTAATAATAGACTAGAGGACGTCCAGGAGGACTGAACACGCTCCTCTCTGCATACAGGGGGAGGTGGTGGAGCGCATGGACAGCATAAGATCCTGGGCATTCACATCTCCTCCGACCTCTCTTGGACTGCAAACACCTCCAATCAGGTGAAGAGGGCCCAACAAAGACTCTTCTTCGTCAGGAAACTGAAAAGGACTGGACTTTCCACTAAACTGCTAAAGATCTTCTATAGAGCTACTATAGAAAGTGTGTTATATATCAGCAGAACTGTGGTATGTGAGCTGCACAGTACAGGAGAGGAAAGACTTAGCACAAGTGGTGAGAACAGCACAGTGGATTATGGGATGTCGTCTACAGGATGTAGACTCAACTTATGCAGAACGAGTCCAAAGAAGGGCCAGACGCACCTCCACTGATCCCACCCACCCAGGCAATGCACTGTCTGCCCCTCTCCCATGAGGTAAACGCTTCAGAAGCCTCAAAGCCAAAACAAATAAACTTATAAACAGCTTCTTCCCAAGAGCTGTGAGGGCAATCACCCCCTGATGGGAGACTGCAGTCCAACGCTTTAAAATGCTTTAAAATGCTTTAAAATGTAGTCTCCCATCAGTACTTTTGCACGCTGCACTTTTCAGTTTTTTATTTGTAATTTTTTTTAAAATCATGTATAATTTTCTTTCTGCTTCACAATTGTAGACCTCTATGTGTTGATCTTTCACATAAGATTCTAACAATACATATTTCTGTTTGTGTTTATAATGTGACAAAATGTGGAAAAGATTAAGGGGTGTGAATATTTTTGTAAGCTACTGCATGTTGTGAAGCGCAAACTGGGACTGGACCTTTTAATCAATGTCGATAAACAGCGATAAAACATTCAGAACGTCATCTTTGACCACGCTACAGTAAATCAGCAAAGCTGCAGGGATGAAGCTGTTCTGAGCATGAAATTCATGTTAAACTGAAGAAACAGGTCTGAGAAATGGTTGGAAATATTTTTCTCACTCTATCGAGTTACTGGAGAATCTTGGCACATCTGGCTGATTGGAGTGTTAAAGGAGGGCTAAAGGTGGGAGGGGAGCACTTTCAAAATCAGCCCCGCAGCGAATGGAAAGGAGATTACATTATAGGAGACATATGTTGTTTTTTTACTTTTAGCTCTTTTCTAACAGCTACAAAGAAAAACAGAAAAGATGAAACTTGAATTAAGGCTTGTCCCGAAAAGACTTCCATTACCACTTAATCTGAAGTTTAGTTCAGATAAAGTTTAGTTGAGATAAAACCAGAGTTCAAAGAGCTGGACTTTTACAAGCAAAAAGAAAAAATGTAAGCCCACCAAACCACTGTTTCCTTTTATAGAGAATTTAAAGGAACAGTTTTAAATTATATCCTCCATCTTTAACCCTTTTAAAACTAGGAGTACAAAACAAAACAAAAAAACACAGAAGAACAAACAACAAAAAATTAACAAATGCTATTTGTCACCGAGTTTGCATAAAATCCACAGATTGATGGACTGACGGATTGACACTTTTTAGACAATTTCGATTTTCAATTGTTCAATCAATTTCCAGACGTTTCCAGAATGTGTAGGAACCTTGAAACAGCTTTATGTATGTTTCCTTGTTTTATGATGTTGTGACGAAATCATTTCCTTCATAGGAGGAAAAAAGTATCTACCTACCTACCTGCAAGTAAAACAGAAACGCATTCACAAATTGAAAAGAAAAAACATGCATACACAAGTTCACTCATGAGTTCTTTGCTTTGCTTTGAAGCGTAATAAATACTGTTTTTCATGTGTCAATAAAGTTTATCTTGAAATAGAATAAACACACAGCAGGGAATGGTTTGCAGCAGACTACATAGTTTATTTCCAAAAAAAAACAGTAAAACGAGTTATGCCTCAAGGAGCTAACACAGAAATCACATTTGAATGCTGATTAGATGCAAAGAGTTCGGGAACAGCGGGTATGAGGGCGGAGCGAAGACGAAAACTTGTGCTTCCTCTACTGTTCTGTCGGGTCAACCTCTGTGGGTGCAGTGGTAGGCTCCTTTTCTTCAGGACACAGGTCTGCAACACATTGGTAGCCAAGTTACATTGAATACTAGGGCCTACAGACAGCTAAGTACAGAAAGAAAGGCTGAATTTTACCTGTAGTTTCCAGGTAATAGAAGTCGGGTAAGAGGTTGAGACACTTTGCCTGCTTCTTGAAGACCTCAAGATCGGCAGGGTCCAGTTTTCCCGTCTTTGCTGAAGTTTTTTAAGGGGAAGGTGAACATTATTAATATGAAAAATTGGATCAATCTGTCAACTGTTGTGCTCTTTATTATGAATGATCACAAACAGGAAGTTGAACAAATAAACAGGGAGCTCACTGAAGATGTAGAGGTTTCTGCTTTTTCTGGCCTCCCCGTTGACCTCGGCCACTGCGTCGTCTGCCCAGAGGGCGCAGTCAGCGCACGTCTCCAAAAAGCGGCCGATGTGCTCGTAGGTGGTGGAGTTATAGTTAACTAGACCAGATGAAACACAACGTCAGCATTTTTTGTGCCAGGAGCGTCGGGGGTTTCGTGGATTAAAGCAGGAAGTGCTCGCATCTACTTACAGATGACCTTGGAGGCGTTTCCTGTAGTGCTGGACTCGACTGTTCCGCAAACACATTTCCCTTCACTGCCAATGACAGATTAAGATAATATGCACTTTAAAATGTGAATTTAATACAACAATTTACCCTAAAGGAAATAAGAGTAATATCCGAAACAGAATCAACTTTATCTTGCCAAGTCTGAGGCACAAACAAGGAAATTGATTTAAGATGTCCAAATGAGTTTACATTTTGTCTATGTAGTGCAAAGTGAATTCATCACTGTTGGGTATGGTGGAGAGTTTAACCCAGGAGCTGTTCACGATTTTCTTGGCCTTCAGGTTCTGCTCGCTGTCGGATGCTCCAGCGTGTAACACCCATTTTCCATAGATCTGTGAAGACAGAAGAACAAAACTTAAAGTCGCTTTTCCGAAAGGCAAACTTTGTGGCGCTTTGGAAACGTACGACAACGCAAAACTCCCAAAGACGAAGTAATATCCTTGCTTGATTGTTGACTTAATGATACGTTGATTTTGACTTGATCTGTGAACGTCAGAGCTCAGCAACGCTTACCTTGCTTCGGTCCTCCAGGGGTTTAATCAGCTCATCGCAGCCTGGATCAGACGCAGCGGCCAGAGAGGAGAGAGCCAGCAAGACGGAGCACAAATGAGCAAACATGGCGAGGAGTCGAATGGAAGTGAAGTGGATGCTGCTGCGAGGAGAGGACAACTGAGCTCCTTCAGGACGGCCTGGGTGAAGAGTAGGAGATAACATGTCACGTAACAGAGAGAGAGAGAGAGAGAGAGAGAGAGAGAGAGAGAGAGAGAGAGAGAGAGAGAGAGAGAGAGAGGTTTGGTGTGGGCGGGCTGTACAGAACCGGGACAAAGTGATGTAATCAGTTAAATTTCACACCAGAGACCAGATCTAATGCCAGGTAATCTTGGCTTCATCTGATTTACTGTTGACTAATCCAACATAGTTTAGTGTTTTTATATCCACTAAGAAATTTTCATGACCTTTCTGCAAATGAACAGTCTTTTTATCCCCTTTATAGAAGCAATATCCAGTACTCAAGAGAGTAAGTTGTTTGAAGGCTGCGTTTTGTGACTTTTCAAAGATGAAAAAGGTCTAAACATGGCACAAAGGTAGCATTAGCAGTCCGGCAGTGATGCTTTAACCTGAGCCTCAATTTCACGAATTGAGCCAACTGGGCATTTTGAGTCAGTTTCAGTCCCTTTGCTTAACCAAACAGACTCAACACAGGAAAAAAAAAAGATCCTGTAATACAGGGTCCAAACTTCAACCTGCGACCCCCAAAATTACAGTGCCAGAGACTGGTGACCCCTTTTGGTGGGTGGAATATTATATAAATGTGACCCCAGGGGGGGTCCCGACCCCCACTTTGGGAACCCCTTCTTTATGACGACAGTTTTTCTCCAAACAGCAAATCCTGTAGCTGAGGTTATGTGGCAACTTTAATGTTTCTAATTTGTTCTGATAAGTACTAATATTTAGGTGTTCAGCTAAACATCCCGTTCAAGAAACTTTTTTGCCTTCATATTTATTTTTTAGGCTATTTTGGAAGAAGCTGAATGCCCACCCTGCTGGTCAGAGCCTCAGTGTACTAGAGCAGAGCTTTTCAAACTTTTCAGCTCCTGGGGCGAAATTGTCAAGTCAAAAGCACTCAAGGGCCAATAAATAATAATAAAAAAATTAAAATAACATAATCACAATGTTGTGGATTTTTAACTTGCTTAACAAAATGTGATCACTTCAAATAAAAAATATATATAAAGATATCTGTATATAGCTAATTTTAATAAATTAAATCCACTCAGATTTTATTGCACCAAAGTCTGCATTTGAGTAAGAATTGTTGAATGTGGTCCTATTTACTATGAAATTAAGGAGAATATTACGTGTAGTTATTATGAGACAAATTTTTTGTGTTGTACCTAACATTCAAGTGTAAGATTTTAACTTTGATAATTTAGCCCCGATTAAAAATAAAAAGTTTCCATCTGCACCAGCCACCAGAGCTGGTTGGCCAAATCTTTCTTGAAATGCAGTTGCAGGGCCGTACAAAATCTGCACGGGGCCGCAAATGGCCCCTGGGCCACACTTTGGACAGGCATGGATTAGAGGAAGCAAGACCTTAAAGAAACAGCAAAACAAGAGATCTTCAGTTTAATGAACATGGAAAGACTCATTTGATGAGAAAGCTGCTCTAAGGTAATAACCATCCCAAGATCTTCCCTGAAAACAGGTTGACGTGAACTTTATTATAAGTATAAAATAGATGCAAAAGTTCTAGCTAGGTTTTTTTGTTGCATCTGTTTGTAATGTGAAAGCATTAACATAAAAGGAAGCCCTTAAAACTTAAATAAAAACCTAATTCAATAGGTGTGGTTTCTAAATGTACAGTACAGTCAATGTTTAATTGTCTAAAAGTTTGTACCAGCAGGTTTCTGGCCAGGGCAGAAGTGTTTTCAGACCCTGATGGCTGACTCTTGTTTGTTTTTCATTTTTGCGGCACTAGCGGCCTTTATTTTTTCAGTGGGCAGATTGGAAAAAGGATTAAGAGATTGGGGAGGAGGGTGTTGGGGGTGTGTGTGGGGTGGGGGAAAGCTCAGGTGGCCAAGAGTCGTACCAGGGACGTCCAGGAATGAGACCTTGGGACATGGACCAGTTGTTTGCGCATTGCTGACATGTGATTGAACTTTGTTTGCGTATAAACAATGACCTTTATTCTGCATAGACTCATTTTGTAAACATGCCAAAAACCCAGAGACACGGTTTTAGCGAACACTACTTGGTTTAATGGTAAACCATCATTCATCCCTTTCATTTGCCTAAGTGAAAAGTTTCAATTACTTCATAGTGGTTGCGCTGTTAAACTGTTTACCCTTCAGCTAGACCGTTATATTTACTTTTCATGCAAACAACTACATGTACTGTAAATGCAACAAATGCTTAAAATCACACAATGCTTTCAAGCATTCAACAGAAGGTGCAAATAACGTCTAATATGTCATGTGTTGTCGGCCATGTTGGCCTTCCAGGGGTTTCCCATCAAAAGCTAATCGTGTCCTTTTGCAGTGTGTTCCCTTCTTATACGTTTTCTCTCTTAAATACTTGTCAGAGAATCCCCTCAAAGAGAGGGGTGAAAATAAATTCAACATTGAAGGAAAGCAGAGGCAAACCACTAAGACACACACAAAAAAACAGACTCCATTGATGTTCAGCGAGATTAAACGTCACATTTAAAGCAAAAGTAAGCTCTTGGGATCAAAGTCATTTGACTTGTTTTCAAAGAAAAGAAAAACACTTCCACATTTTAGAGGATGCCAGCATTGGATATTTGGAAAAGCTTTGGACGTCTCTAACAGTGAACTCTAAATAAAAATAGTTAAAACAATGTTTACAGGCTAGTGATTTCTATTTCTCTCAGCATAAGGAATCAATTGAACACATCAAGAACATAGTACTGGATTTGCACCCAACTAGTGAAAGTTTATTTCTGAACAGGAAGGAAAAAGTGACGCATGGGGGTTTAACTGGGAAAGTATTTTCTCCAAGCAGGTTCACTTAAAAGACTCCAGTAACACCAGCTGTGAGATGCCGAGTGAAGGTGATAACTTTATTGTCTCTCTGTGTTTGCGTCTGTGGGGGCAGCGGTAGTCTCGCTTTCTTCAGGACACAGGTCTGAAACAGAAGGGAAATCCAGACTCAGTACATCCTGAAAATCACAGCGCTGTGAGGTACAGATGGAAAGAGACGACCCTACCTGTAGTTTCCGGAAAATAGAAATCTGGCAAGAGGTTGAGACACTTGGCCTGTTTTTCCAAAATCTCTCGATCAGCGGCCTCCAGTCTTCCTGTCTTTGCTGAAGTCAGTGGAGAAGGTGGACGTTATTTCAAGAATCAGTCCAAAAACACCCGCCATTGGTTTTTAGCAAGCATAGTGTTGCAAACAAAAGCCAGGAAACTCACTGAAGAGGAAGAGGTTCTTGCTTTTTCTGACTTCCCCGTTGACCTCGGACACCGTCTCGCCTGTCCAGAGGGCACATTCAGCGCAGGTCTCCAGGTACCCCCCAACATGCTCATGAGCAGTGGAGTTAAAGTGAACTAGAATAGACCGAGCAGAAGGTTAGCAGTCTTTATAAAACACTAGTACATGCTGCTTACAGCCCAATAAGCTCAGTTATCTACTTACAGATCACTTTGGTAGAGTTGCCTGAAGTGCTGGAATTAGCAGCCCCGTAAACACATTTTCCTTCACTGCCAAAGAGAATCAAACATAAATTAAACACAAAGAATTTAGGAAAACACTTGCAGTGACAGTCAGTTTAATTCACAGGTGATCTCTGAAGGGTCACAGCTTACATTTTGTCCACATAGTGCATTGTGAATTCATCACTATCAGGTATGGGCGAGACTTTAACCCAGGAGCTGCTGGAGATTGTGTACGATTTCAGATCCTCTGCACGGTCAGACGTTGCAGTGTAGAATATCCATTTTCCATAAACCTAGAAGTCAATAAGAACTTTTTTTTTTGTTGCTAAAGCTCACCAATAATATGTTTTTAAAAGTGACATCCATATTTTTTTTCCTCAAACCAGATTATTTTGACATGAAAGCTATCAGTATGGGAGTCAGTGAGGTCAAGCAGTTCAGAAAACCACACGGTTGCTCTTTGAACATTTTGACGCATGCCGCTCCAAAGCCCTGATGGAGGTGTCTTGTGCATGCATGAAACTACACACACAACAAACTGAAAGAAAAAAGTCTCATTGTTGAACTGTAACATGAAACTCCACAAATGAAGGTGACTAAAGTTGGTTTTTAAACCAAATTTAGCTTAATTCTCCTTTACACTGTCGGGGCTCAGCAACGTTTACCTTGCTTCGGTCCTCCAGGGGTTTAATCAGCTCATCGCAGCCTGGATCAGATGCAGCGGCCAGAGAGGAGAGAGCCAGCAAGACGGAGCACAAATGAGCAAACATGGTGCTGAGTGGAAGTCAATTGATGCTGCTGCGAGGAGAGTACAAGTGAGCTCCTTCGGGGCGGCCTGGATAAAGACTCGGAGACATGTTATGCAACTCTTTATGTAACCAGGGGAGAAATGGGAGTCTGCAGGGGGAGGGCTGCACAGTAATGGGACTGTGTGATGTAACCACAGCCGTGAATCAGATGTCCATCCATTTTGCTCCTTTCTCCAATCTTCGAAACGCACTATTTGTGTGCAGACTAGGGGACAATGTTCACTGTCTGCTCACAATTTGCAGTGGCGTCCTTTGCGTCTGGGCCTGTGGGGGTGAATATTTATGGGACTTTCCTTTTCAATGTTCAAAATTTAAGGGGTCCAGAATCGAAATAATTCAAGCTGTCTTTAAATCTTCAAGCTTTGCTTTGGGTAATTCAGTTACTACGTTTCAGTTCAGTTCAGTTCTAAATTCAGTTCAGTTCAAAAATGACTTCCCATCCAATCCCAAAGGGAAATTAAACATTCTGATTGAGAGGATGTTTAGAGTTGTCCAAAATGTTCTTCATTTTATCAAGTTATCATTAATAGCCGTCCAATTCAAATATGAAGCTGTTGTTAAGATTTATAAGAGTATTTACATTAAAGGTTAGCGTGCTTCTGAAAGTGGAATTGCTTTAAGATTCTTCGTCCACCTTTGCTGGTGGTTGGCTCGAAAATGTATCTCTGTTTCGTCAAAGTGAAGTTATTAGAGTTGCTCAGTTCAATTAAAAACAGTGTCTTAAAAGGAAATTAGCTGGTGCAGTAACTCTCAGTACTGAGGATCTTCAAAGAGTCATTATAGATGGTTGTGGTTGTTGGCAGGAAATATCTATCATGGTGTGTTGCTGTGGATCTAAAGCTGCCTCAGACAGAGGACACTCTAATTGAATTACAAACGCATGAAGAGGATGCTCAGCACTGCCCATGCTCTTCATTTTATGTAGCATCCCTGTTTCCACATCTTCTCTAGAGGCTCCAAAGCGGTTCCCAGAACAGAGCCACCCTTCTTTATTAGCTAGTGGAGCCTTTTTAAGTCACTGGCTCTGATGCTGCTACCCAAGCAGATGATAGCAGAAAAGAAAGAACTTTCTGGCCCTCCTACTGATTTAGGCCTATCATCCTACTCTTCCCTGATCATTAAATCTTTTATGTTTCTACGAGAGCTTAATCACCAGCTCTCTCCAGTAAAATTCCTCCTTATCTTTGATTTTAGTCGTTTTACAACACTACTATAGGGTAGTGGTGGCCTAGTGGTCAGAGCAGCACACTTGTGTTCTGAGAAAGCTGCAAAAACCTGGTTTGATCCTGACAGACTGTCACCATGCGTCTCTGAGCAAGACCCTCAGCCGCAGATTGTTCCCCAGAAAGCACTCAGTGTGGAAGCCCGTTGCTCTCTAAGGGATGGTTAATACTCTAAAGACTAGTCCATGCATTTGTTACTTCAAGGCTGGACTATTGTAATTCTTTACTATCAGGAAGTCCACAAAATGCAGTTCAAAGTCTTCAGCGGATCCAAAATGCTGCAGCGAGAGTTCTGATGAAAATCAACAAAAGGGATCATATTTCTCCAATTTTAGCTTCCCTTCACTGGCTTCCTGTTAAATCAAGAATAAAATTTAAAATTCTTCTTCTAACGTATAAAGCCCTTAATAATCAAGCTCCATCATATATCAGAGCTCTGATTACCCCGTATGTTCCTAACAGAGCACTTTGCTCTCAGACTGCAGGTCTGCTGGTGGTTCCTAGAGTCTCTAAAAGTAGAATGGGAGGCAGATCCTTTAGCTATCAGGCTCCTCTCCTGTGGAACCAACTCCCAGTTTTGGTCCGTGAGGCAGAAACCCTGTCTACTTTTTAAGACTAATCTTAAAACTTTCCTTTTTGACAAAGCTTATAACTAGAGTGGCTTATGTTGCCCTGAGCTACCTCTATAGTTATGCTGCTATAGTCTTAGGTTATTGGAGGACATCAGGCTCTATTTTTCTCACTCTATCGAGTTCTACTGTTCTTTTTAATTATGCATTGCTTGTCATAATTTCTGCTTATAACTTTTTGTTCTCTCTCTTTTTTTTTCTTCATAGTAGGTACACCTGGTCTGGCGTTCTGTTATCTGAGACATCATCCAGAGAAGACAGATCATATGCTATTACCATCTAATGTAGAACAGATTACTGGATCAATGTGTGCTTCTGTGCTTGTTTGTCTGTCTTGTTGTGTCTCTGCTCTGTCTTCTGTAACCCCCAGTCAGTCAAGGCAGATGACCGTTCATACTGAGCCCGGTTCTGCTGGAGGTTTTTCCTTCCCGCTAATGGGTGTTTTTTCTTTCCACTGTCGCTTCATGCTTGCTCAGTATGAGGGATTGCTGCAAAGCCATGTACAATGCAGACGACTCTCCCTGTAGCTCTACGCTTCTCCAGGAGTGAATGCTGCTTGTCGGGACTTTGAAGCAATCAAGTGGTTCCCTTATATAGGAAATTTTTGACCAATCTGTATAATATGATTGAACTTGACTTTGTAAAGTGCCTCGAGATGGCATGTTTCATGAATTGGCGCTATATAAATAAAATTGAATTGAATTGAATTGAATTGAAAGAACTCTAAGGGATGGTTAAAATTTCCCCTCTGTGGGTCTATAAAAGGAAATATTATTATTCAATATTTCCCTGTTTTCCCCCCTTAAAGTTTTATTCAAACCTGTTCCTTCACTGGTGATTGAGAGCTTATTAAAGGTGAAGCATCTCACTGTTCTTCCAGGGAAGGTGTTATCCACGGAAATATTAGTCGTGTCCTCAATCAGGGCATTAATTTGCAAATCCTTGTGGCTCACAGACTGGATTCTAGTCTGGAGCTTCAAAAGATCCCTGCAGAAGTTATTCAGCTTCCTTTGACCATCTCCTCAGTTGTTTTGGGCACTTCCTCTGAACAAGGGGGTTTATACACAGAGATGCCTTGCAGACATGTTGTATGCATCTCTGAATTTGAAAAAAAAAGAAAAAACTGTATTTGCTCAGGTGGTTCAGCTGCCAAACTACTGAAACTTTGTAAGTGTCAAATAGAGAGAAGGCAGTGGTTAAAATCTCCAGATATTGCCTCAAGTTTATTGAGAAGTTAGTTTTGTAGCTTAGCAACAACTAAACCGATGACTGTCCACAGTCAGTAACAGCTAATGGCAGAATGTATACCGTTAATAAGGTAATATATAGATAAAAACGTACCACTAATAGTTGGATATCCGGACTGCACCATTTGTTGTTGACAAACACAGCTAACTCATCTCCTTTGCTTTTGCAAGTCTTCAAATCTCCGACATGCGCTATTGTTTGAAAGCCGGGCAGAGAGATGTTGGAGTTGGGGATACAATCCAAAAGCCATGTCTCAAAATGATGCAACTTCTGGTTGTTTTCGCTAAAAGAAGAGAATATCGATTCTTACTATGTAACAGTGCATTCCTGATGATCTTGCTGGGTAAGGCAAGGCAAAGCAAGTTTATTTGTATGGCAGTTTTCAGTAGCAAGACGATTCAAAGCGCTGTACATGAACTGCTAGCAGATTGCTGGCAGATTTTATTCATCAAAAATGTCCCATTGTAATGTAGCAAGAGCTGCTCCAGGTAAAACAATGGCTGGTTGCAACTGTGGCTCAGAGGATTGTCATCTTGCAATCAGAAGGTTGTGGGTTCAATTCCAGCTCTCCCCTGTCACGTGTCGACGTGCCCCTGAGCAAGGTACTTAATAACCCCAAGCGTACCATACCCTGATATGCATACCATATCTAGGTATGGTACGCATCTATAATACATATCTAGTATGGGGTTAGGGTTATGGCAGGAAAAGTGCTGTACAAATTTAATCCATTTAACAGAATTTTGATTCATCTGAACAATCTGAATAACCCCTTTAACTAACTTTTAAATAATGTGTAGCCTTTAAAGTACCTTATCTCTGCATGGTAACTGGAAGCAAGTATTTCTGTGTCATCAGGAAACAATATTTGCTACCCAATGTATTCTTTATTTTATAGTGTTACTATCAGTGTCTATGGCCATGTTTAAATTGTCAGCGTGCGGTATCACTGGTATTCTTTTGCATGTCAGCTTATTGCTCTTAGCTTTAGATAAGCACTGCTCTTATGGCTAAGCAGCAAATATTGTCCTAACATCGATCTTTAGTAGTTTTCAGACCTTAGATACCAGATACCATAAGGCGAGGACCAAACTGAGCCCTGATGCACAGCTTGAAAGGAACACAACTTGCAAATAAAGTAAATATTCACTTAAATTCTCATTAGTAGCTATAATGTTTAAGAAGACACAAATGGGTAAGGGAAGAGAAGCTTTATACCAGTAAATTCAAAACCCATGAAACTTCTCTGCTTATTTACAAAAACATAATACAAGAATAAAAAAGAGAAAAATGAACACATCACAAAT
Organism: Fundulus diaphanus; assembly: GCA_037039145.1. Lineage (NCBI taxonomy): Eukaryota > Metazoa > Chordata > Actinopteri > Cyprinodontiformes > Fundulidae > Fundulus > Fundulus diaphanus. The sequence continues at coordinate 29,582,642 of CM073127.1, forward strand.
GAAGTCCCACATGGCATCACAAAACAGAAACGTGATCTAATTTACAAACTTATCTTCTTGTACTCCCACTTATGGCTTTCAGTCTAACACAAAAAAATAAGACTCAAATATCTCCTTTCAGGTGTGATAGTGGCTCATCAGTCCTTTCCCTCCCATATCAGTGATTCTCTGCAGATTAATATTCAAATAATAATTACATCAAATACACATAGAAGAGAGAGAAGCTACATTTGTAACCTGTACATGTTGAAGTATTGGAAGGGAGACGAGCATGTTCACACAAATATTGACCTTTGTACATAGTGACAATCATGGGCACTGAAAAGTTAAAAAAAAAAAAAAAACAAGCTTTTAGCTTTCTGTACCAATCAACTTTTAAATCATAATAAAATCACAGTTTATCCGGATGACAATTATTTAGGAGTAATCAGTGCTTTTTGAGTTCGCCCATTGCCGTTCATCCATAACATCTGTCTCGGCTGGATTCAGAGATTTAGACCCACTGTGCTTCTTGTGGTTCCAGGATGTAGACTCAGTGATACTTTAAATCAATATTCAAAGTAGGAGAGGTCAGAGAATCCACAACTAAGGGGGGAAAATGATGCAACTTCTGGTTGTTTCAGCTAAAAGAAGAGAACATCGATTCTTACTGACGCTTGTTGAAACGTCACATTGCAGGTATGCCGCACAGAGGGGAAACTCCGGCCCTGCCAGCCTATCACTCATGAGTTACATCACAACAATTTGTTTACATCTTAACACACAGAGAGGCAAATTATCCTTGGCTGGAAAGAAATTGACAAATTGACGTATGGATGTTTGTGAAAACTGCAACCAATTATCTTTGCTGCTCTCTTCCAAATATAGTTTCCCACAACTCAACTAATCCAAAAACATAACATAACCCATACCATAAAGGTCAACTTGATAGTTTTAAAATAGAAAAAAAAAACTTCAAGAGTACAGCAGGGAGTCTTTTGTTCAACTGCCTATATTTACAAAAACTGTATTCAAAGAGTGTGTTCAAATCTGAATTTGGATCATTGCACACTCTAAGCCTCACTTATTTGACCTCTTTTGTTGAGACAAACTGAAAGACGTGTGCCATGTTTGTGGATGAGTTCAGGATAGACAAAAAAAAATGCTTCTCCAAAACATAAATAAATAATAAAATAAAGCAACATAGTTGGCTTCAATGGTATAGACAACCACAGATGTTGACAATTATGTCTTAAATAACTGCAAAAGACTGAAATAAGGCTAAGAGGCTTGTGACTGGGCTGGGTTTGCCTTTATGTAGTAATAAAAAAAAGCAATTTGTCATAAAAAACTGATAACATGTTGGATAAATTATTAAAAAAAAACTCTGGGCTCTTGTCATTCATCTTCAGTAGAATGCATTTGGTCAGAGTCATCTGCTGGATGTGCATACACTGCTCCATGCACACCGGACGTAAATATACAAAGGGTTCTCCTCTGGCTTGTTGCAGTTGGTTTCCATTGTACAGTCTGATGAAGGTAGCAGAGTCACCACTTTGAAGAAACTGAAGAGAAGAGCCATGGGCAGAAACCACAGAGGGTTCGGGGTAAGTGGCGCAGCTATGGCGGACGAGGAGTCACTGGCCTAAACGATGTCATATTGTGTGTCTCTGCTCCCGATTTCCCCAAAACAGGTTAACGGGGGACTGAGAAAAACCTGCTTCCCGAGTCTTCAGACGCTCATTGTCATGTTTGGAGAATACTGCTGGAATAAGACAAGAAAGGAGGAGCATAAGCGTTGCATGCATGTATAATAAGAAGCCAGGATTTGCCAGCATTCATTCCCATTTTCACATGGTGACATTTTACATTCAAAAAATTAGATGCAATTCTCAAGGATCTTTGCCTGACAGAGCAACACAAATGTTCAGTGCGCAGTTGAGTTCAGACCTCTTTACCCTAGTACCCCGAGGTAACATCCAGTGTGACCAATTTCCTTCAAAAGCCATAGTACACAAAACCCACTGCAGTCCTTTAACGTCAGTGTGTATCCAGCTGTTCTGTGAAGGCCTCAAAGGTTTGTTGGAGAACATTAGAGAACAAACAGCATGATAAAGACCAAGAAGAACAGCAGCCGGGCCAGGGAGAACGTTGAGAAGTACGTCAAGCTTTTAACGTCACACGGAGCGCCCTTCAATCCCTCCGTTATCTCTACTTGTTTGGTCCTTGTCAGTGGGTTGCAGGGGGATGGGGGTCCTTTCAGGAACATTAGGCAAGTGGTGGTTTTACCCCTGGATAAGCCGGCCACAACTGCAGACTTACCACGACAAGGCTAGGTAGCAGGCAAGATGCCCTCTGGAGGAGCTGCAGTGAAACTCTGCTCAGGCAGCAGAATCTGCTGATAGGACCATTTATGCACGCTATGCAGGGACACAACAAACATGTTGAACAAGGCCAACCATTCACCTTTTGACCAACACATAGAATCCAATGTCTGGCAGAAAACAAACAGTAAACCCCCCTGAATCCCTCATCCCCCTTAATACCCTCTTCCAGGGTTCGCCTTGAAGGGGGACAACGATGGTAAACATACAGCCAGAGCTACAGTGGGAGGGTCCAGATGGAGGCATACTCATGTGTAAGAAAATACAATTCAAGACCTAAAACCTGTTCTTTACACATGCTTTCCATCCAACCTGACTGAGTTTGGGGATGTTCACAGAGCAGAATGGATATGGAAATGCAAATTGAATCCGTAGATGTGCAAATGGAGATACATACCTTAGCTCGCTAGCAGCTGTAATAGCAGTAGAGGGGTTTTACAAGTTTTGACTGAGGGCGGCTTAATGTGAATGGATGCCACACCCTTACAAAAAACTTTCCCTTCCCAATGATGCACCACTTTGCGTCGGTCTATCGCGTAAAATCCAAATAAAGCAGATTAAAGTTTGCAATTGTAACATCAGAAAATTCAGGGGGCTTGAATAGTTTTCCAAGTCGATCTCAGAACAAACTTGCTCTATAGCAACCTGAGAGCTCAAGTCACGAGCTGCTGAGCTTGGCAAAAAGAGACAGTCGGGTCCTGGCGGTACTAATGGTAGCAAATCAAAGTGCCACATCTTGTTTGTAATTCAGGTACTTAGTGGATAATTACCATCACGGTGAGGCTGCCAGGCAGCCATAGGCCTTTCAAAGAAACTGTAGCCTAGCGATAGCATGTGAAGTCAACTTTTGAAAGTGATGCAGCAGCTTATATAAAATATGCTCTCAACCTTTTTTCGTGAAAACGATGAGAGGCAAACACGAACAAATCCCGCAAAACAGTAGATAACTTACACTTTCATTCTGAAATGGATTAAGGAAGCTCCCTCCCATCTCTCCGTCCTCCCTGGGTGTCCCGGGTTGGTTACTCATACTTAGGTTACCAGGAGAGTTCTGTGAGCAGCAAAACACGTTTAAACAAAACTACAATTGCAAAAGCCAGACCCCCCCTCCCTACATCAATCTCCAGGCAGATGAAAAGCTTGGCTGACCTTGGAGAGACTGTCCATATCACCCGACCCTGAAAGAGAAGACAATCTGTGATAACCCTGCATGGATTTTCTCCTTTATATGATGCATCAGGCACAAACATGATCATGAATTTGCACAACGAGCATAACGCTTGTCCTTTTACCTAAAGATCCGTTCATGTGATGCGGCTCCATTCCAGCCATTCCCCCCAACGGACCGTCGCTGCCTCCCCCCATGGGAAACTGAGCCGACAGCAGGCAGGACACAGCGAAGCAGAGGTAGTGAAATATACATCAAACGCTGACATTATATAACAGGTTACTGTCACAAAGAGTGCGGCACAGAGATTTTAAAAAAAAGGGTCTCACGTTCGGTCGGCTTCCACCTGGAGGGACCGTGTTTATCATGGTGTACATGTTGTCCCCGGAGTTAGTTGAGTCTAACAGAGCAAGGGAAGAAACCGTAAAAATCTTTTACACGCAGCGCTAACACACACGGGGAAGATAAGGCTCACCTGCTGGACTTGGCATTATTGGCGTTCCCGGCGCACCCCCTCCTCCTGGAGGCCCCTGAAATTAAAAAGTTCGGTTTCACTGCATAAACGAACAAGCTGCGGGTCATTCGAAGAGCGCAGAGCAGTCTAACCTGTATTATACGTACCACATAGCTGCCTGGAGATGCAGACGAGTAGGGGGTCTTAAAAAAAAAATAGAGGAAAAACATTAAAGTGATGAAGTAAGACATACAACTTTTTTATGGGCCTTTGTGTTGGAAGACTTACAGAGTTTGAGTTTGGAGGATTTGGCCAAGGTCTCCCACCACCAGGTCCCCTGCAACACACACACACATCAGTGTTCTGCTTTTATGCTGGCCTCGCTGCTTCTGGTCAGAGTTGGCAACAACAAGATCCTCTGATGCCAGAGGAAAAGATGGTGGGAAGAACGAGGGAAAAAAAGAAAAGGACTTCCAACAAAAGAAGATAAAATAGTGTACAGTCAACTGCCTCGTCCAACGTCAATAACGAGTGAAAGAGTAAAAGCCTGAGTGTGGGGACAGATTTAGGATACCTGTGGTGTTATTTTTGTTCTTCAAGCGAGAACGTCCCGTTTGATTTACAGTTTGAAGTGCAGAGCAAGATGTGCTCGAGCAACACCGCGTCCTTCAGTTTCATGCCAGTAGCCCGTTCTCATTTGATTCACACTGCGACCACAATTTTATGTGGTAGACACTATTGTGAAGCAGCAGGAAAAAGATTTTTCTTTTAGTCCCCTTTTTACACTGACACCCCTGAATAAGATCCAGCACAATTGCATTCAGAGGTTCGTTCGGGAACAGAAGTGAACAAACAGCATCATGAAGACCAAGGAACAGAGCAGACAGGTCAGAGAGAAGCTGCAGAGCAGTTTAAAGCAGGGGAAGGCACTGCCCGGTTCAACCCATCAACAGAAAATGGAAATACTGTGGAAAAACTGCAAGACATGACTGGTCTCCTCAACTGAAAGGCAGGGCAAAAAGAGCCTGAATGAGGAGTCAAGTTATCCGTTTTCCCACAAGCCGATCATGGGAGACAACAGCAATGCAGAAGAAGGCGATCAGGTCAGAGGACATCAAAAGTGAACCTCTGACATACATGCAAAAGACTTTCGGTCGCTCGGAGGAAAACTAGAAGTGCACATCGCTCTGAAAAGAAGGCATCCAGGAAAGTGACACACGGCAGTGGCAGCATCATCCGGCGGGGATGCTTTTCTTCCATCAAGGACAGGGAAGCTGCTCAGCGTTGTTTGGAAGATGGATCAAGTTTAAGTCAGGGTAATTCTGGAAAGATATCCGTTGCAGCTTGACTGAGCTACCGGCCAAAAAAAAAGTCAGTCTCTAAGTCCCAAATCTGGTAGAGACACTAATGTCAAAATGTTGCTCTATAAAGCTTTAACTCAGGGGGGCTGAATACAGTTTGACTCATCACTTTTCAGATGCATGGAAAAATAAAAACATAACTTTCCTTCCCATTCCTAGCTATGCTCTACTTTGTGTTGGTCTATCACGTAACATTCCTATAAAACACAAAGAAAATGTGTTGTTCTGATATCAAAAAACAAGAAGAACTACTTCTGCAGGCCCCGGACGGTGTGGGAGTGCATTCGTATTAGGTAATTATGTGTCCACCACTCACATGCTCATACCAGGCATCCCAGGACCAACCAAGGCATTCAGTGGGGGTCTCATTCCACCTCCATAGTTCTTAAGCACAAAAGAAAAGAGAAAAAAAACTCTCTAAACCACATTGCTTTGCAAAAGCCCCTTCATTTGATTGTTGTGCCATACCTGGGGCCCCAGAGGGACCATGCCTCGAGGTGGAGTCATCCTCTGCATCGGCCCTCCCATGCCTGGATGCCCTGAAACATCAACCATAGTCATACCCCCAGACAGTTACAGTTAATACGGTTAAAGGGGAGTTTTCCTCTCCACTGTCGCTTCATGCTTGCTCAGTATGAGGGATTGCTGCAAATCCATGGACAATGCAGACGACTGTCCCTGTGGCTCTACGCTTCTCCAGGAGTGAATGCTGCTTGTCAAGACTTGATGCTATCTACTGTTTTTTTTTAGATAGGACATTTTTTTGATCAATCTGTATAATCTGATTGAATTTGACTTTGGAAAGTGCCTTCAGATGACATGTTTCATGAATTGGCGCTATATAAATAAAATTTAATTGAATTGAATTAATCTGAGACTTTTGATTCAAGTTTAAAGATTTGTCAGATTAGAAGGATTTAAATGATAATATTATCATCTATATCTAAACTTGCACAGTCTCTAAAACATCATCATGTTATTTTTTCACATTTACTCGTTTGAAATCAGAAAATAGGTCCATTCTAAGACATTTTAATAAAATCTTCCAACAGATTTAGAAATCTTGATATTTAAAACTGGGCCTGTAGCTGACAGTCCTGTGTAAAACCTTTCTGCACAGCTATGAAAGCCAGTTTTGCTCTCCAGTGACATAACCTTGCTGCCGCGCCGACTTTGGTGAAAAAAAATTGCCAGCCAGCGCAGCGCCGTCACTTTTGTTTGTTTTATTTTAAGTCAAGCAAGCTTTTAGCTCGTTGAACGTTTTTAAAGCGGCTTTGTAAAACCTTAGCGGATTTGTCCGTTAGATCGTCGGGTGATTTAGGTTTTGCGACCCCGTGAAGAACCCTAGAGACAGCAATTCTCCTGCCGCGCTGAAACCTTTCTGACAGCTTTATCTAGCGGGTACAGGTACATACATGTATGATTCACAGGGGAGGGAACTTTAGTGTTTATGCTTTTGGTTTTCACTCCCATGTCAACATTTCTATCACGTATCGATCTCACATAGAAAATACTGGAACAGAGAGGTACTGCCATGCCAGCTTTGCGTGTTGTAATACCTTGCTGTCTTGTGGGGTCCATCCCGGTAGGCAACATGGGCTGGCTACCTGGAACTCCTCCAAGCCCCTGCAGAGGGAACAGCATCCACACATCATCGGCACTGCCACAGAGACGGCTCATTCCCACCGTCTACTTATTGTATCCAGATCTCTTGAACATCCTCATGTTTCGTGAGCTACAACCATAAACTTCAATGTATTTCACTGGGATTGGATGCGACAGACCAACACAAAGTGGCATAGCTCGGTGAAGTGGAGGGAAAATAACACAGTACATTATAGTTTTTTTCGGTACCACTTTACAATAAGGCTCCCCTTACACATGGCTAATAAATAGTTTATAGATATGGTCATTATCTGTAAACACTTTATAACTCATTCACAAGTGTTTATTATGCACTAATTAAGGATGAGCAAGAGACAAAACTGACCGATTTTTGCTTACAAGGTAGTAACTCAGTCTGAAATGTTTAATATAAGCATGGATGAAATATATAGATTGGGCTCACTATTTGGCAACAAACTGGTCAGTTTTCTCTTACCTCCCCTTAATTAATTCATAATAAACACTTATGAATGTGTAATAAATTGTTTACAAATTAATTAATAACATATTAATAAACTATTTACTAGCCATCTATAAGGGGAGCTTTATTGTAAAGTGGTACCGTTTTTTCTTCTTTTACAAATGAAAACCTGTTAGAATAAAAGTAAAAGTAAGAAGTACAGTGCAGTAAAACTACTCCTAGACGTACATTTTGTTCAAAAATTTACTCAAGTAAATGTAACTAGTTACTACCCACCTCTGCTTGTGAGTATTTTAAAATCATTTAAAAATCATTCTGTGGGGGTCATATATGACCTGCAGTGTGGCAATTAGAACGTCTTTTTCCCGTAGCCACGTAGGAGACACAGAAAATAGATGAAAAACAAGAAGCTGGTGAAAAACTAACACTGCACATCAACGTAACACACCTTCAACACTGTAAAACCCAACGTCAGAGCAAGAGCACCATACCGTGTGGATGCTTTTATTGAACAGGGTTATGGGAAGGTAGATGGAGCTAATCGCAGAGCTAGAATAGGCAACAAAACGTTTGAGGGGAAAGTTATCCTGTTTACCAGTTATAGTAGTGTTTTACAGTGGCCAGGTCAAAGTCCAGACCCAAATTATAGATCTGTAGGAGGTCTTGAAAATGGGCCCTCTCCATCCAATCTGACCTAGTTTGAGCTCTTTGGTAAAGGAAAATGTCAGTTCTAGATGCTTGCAGCTGCAACTAAATTGAAAAATTATGTTTATTTCTTTCACTATGTTTCCCCACCGCTTATTTTTTAATCTGTCAAAAGGCGAAAAAGTTTAATAGGTGTGAAGACTTTCGCTGTAGGCTCGGACCGACAGAGCAAAGCTCACCTGATTGGGTAGTCTGAGGGGCGGTCTGGGTCCTCCGGGGTATCGAGGTGACATGAAGGGCTATAAGAAGAGGCAGATAAAGCATCTGAATGTTTCAGATTTTCAATAAATACAGAAACTTTTTAGGATAACTCGAACCAGCGTCGGTTGTCCAAGCAAGCGGACAATTATCCATAAAGGGAGTTGAGAGAACGGATAACACAGGATAACATACAGGCCAACTCAGTGTGGCGTTCCTGGCTGATTTTCTGCTGCAAAATGGGAATTCAACAATATTTCATTGGACGAAGACGACCCAGGCAACAGAGCATGATGTTTGTTGCTAACAATGTCAAGGCATTAGCTACTTGTCTGGGCTCTGGCAGTGAGCGTCTGGGCCTTCTCATTCTGCAGCTTGGAGTGGGTTGTGACTGATGTTGCACTGAGCGCTGCAGGGCTGGTGGTGCCCTCAGTGTGGTCATAAAGGCCATTCTGCAGGGTAGAGGAAGCAATGCTACACCGTGCCACTAGAGCGCAGCAGTCCTCTTTGTTTGAATAGGACAGCCAGTCAAAGAAAGTGTAGAAATAACACATGAAATAAAACATGAATTATCTTTGGTAATAATGCACATTAAAGTACCAAACCGAACTCTGTAAATATTAAGGCTTTTTTATTTATTTTTTTTTACTGATAAATCTGAATAAATCCTCCTCTACATATTAGCAGCTGATCTTCTGTCCAAACCCATGTTTGATTTTCTGAACGCAGGAGTGGGAAATTTCTTGGAAGGGTATTGATTCAGTTGTCGGAAGCTGCCGTCTGAATTTGACTGATAATGACAGTTAATCAATCACCAAGCGTAGAGTCGTTCAGAAACGGCATGACGCACTGCTGCGAGTGCTTTTACTAGGATTTATTCCTACTTTCAGACCGTTTTCTCTTCACCATGTGGTTTACCATCTCACATAAAGAAATGAAGACTATATATGAAGGCTCTTTCTGTTCTGTGCTGCTAAAGTTTCAGAAAACTACAAATCCCAGGGACAACACTAAAGGGAAAAGTTATTACCTCCTTTAGTTGTCTGTGTCATCCTGAAAGAAATGTACTAAATTAAAGTATACTATGAAACAAACATGAGCAGATGCCTTTTCACTCTTCCCTTTGTTTGCCTTCGGTCGGTCAAAACAGACTTTCATGGAGTGCTGACTGAAAGAGTTATGATCTAAAACTAACACACACCTGCAGAAAGTGACAAAAAAAAAAACAAAAATATGGGAAGATTTTAATTTTTACATTTTTCTTGTATTAATTTAGTAAGACAGCCATAAATTCAAAGTATGAGTAAAAACGTATCTTATCTGTTCACAATGCCATCAGAGGGAGAAATGGGGCCACCATGGAGTATACTTACTAGGAAATAGATAAAAATGATGAAAAAAATTATGCATACACTGCATACCTGGAAGAATCCTGGAGGAACCGGCCCCACTGGCATGCTCTCTCCTGGGGGAAGGTTACCGAGGACGGGGCTGGGAGCTGCTGCGGCGCTCTGAACGAGTCAAACACAAAAAACAGAATTTCAAAACACATTTTTGACAACATACTGCTAAAAAAACTAGAGTACCTCGCAAAGGCATTTATACCCCTGAACTTTTCCACATGTGGTCACAATAACCCCCCCCCCCCCCCCCCCCCCCCCCCTAACTTCAATGTAGTTTATTGGGAGGGTTTTTATGTGACAGAACAACACAAACCAGAGCATAATTGTAAAGGAAGTGGAAATTGTTTTTAAAATTTTGGACAAGTAGGAATCTGAAAAGTGCATTTATATTCATATATTCACATACCAACTTTATTTATAAAGCACTTTAAAACAGCCACAGCTGAAACAAAGTGTTGCACAAAACTGCAAATTACACACACATACACAAACATTTGTACCTATACACAAACATATGTACCTATACACAAACATATGTACCTATATATATATATATATATATATATATATATATATATATATATATATATATATATATATACATATCAAGGTCCAGAGCTTCCTCCTGGACCTTGATACCTGCAGGAGCTGCTGTTTGGCGGCCCACAGTAACCAAGAAGATAAGGGGGGATTGATGAAGCTCAAAGAGGTAAGGCAGGGCAAGATCATTCAAACATTTAAAACTAAAATAAGACATTTAAAATGAAGCTTCAAATGCACAGGTAGTCAGTGAAGTGAGGCCAGAACCGAGATGATGTCTTTGTCAAAAGACGTGCAGCTGTGTTTTGAACCCATTGCTGCTGCAAAAGCAAGGGGCTGATTCACTCTAACATAAAGTCCATTGCAGTAATCTAAGCAGTACAAAATAAAAGCATGGATCACTTTTTAAAGCAGCCTGGACAGGAAAAACGACACGTTTACCAAGTGCCTTAAATGATAAAAGCAGGACTTTACAACTACTCTAATCTGATTGTTAAATTTAAAATAAGTGTCAAACTTAAAACCCAAATGGGTAACAGTTTGTGTTAAAATATGCAGTCAGGGGTCCCAAATCAACAGTGGTGGACTTACAGGGGCCACTTGGTCCAAACACTATCACCTCTGTTTTCTTTTCATTAGAATTTAAGAAGTTTGGGATCAGCCAAGCTTTAATATCCTCCAAGCAATTCAATAGTGCTCTGATTGAAAAGCCGTCCTTAGGGGCAGATAGAGCTGACAGTCATTCAAGAGAAATGCAATTTCATACCATCCAAGAATGGATCCAAGAGAAAATAAATAAAAGGAAAAAAGCAGTGGCCTTAAAACCTAGCCCTGTGGGATCCCTCATGACAGAGGAGCACAGGGTGGCTCTGACTCTAAAACTTTTGACACATACCAGCCAGATAAGACCTAAACCAGCCAAGCGGCGTCTTCTGAATGCTCTGTAAGCGATTTAAAGGTGATATTAAAATGCTGTGGTCCACAGCGTCAAAGGCAGCAGCTTGGTCAAGCAGAACCAAAACAGTCTTTTCACCAGAGTCACAAATTCAGCTTTCTTTACGCTAACCTTTGTGGAAGAGTAACAAGAAGAAAGGCATTGTTGAAACAACCGTAAGAAATCTCCCCAAAGTTTACCACAAGCCATGTAGGGGAAACAGCAAACATGTGGAAGACGGGGTTCTGGTCAGAATAAAACTGAACTTTTGGCTTAGGAGAAAAGTGCAATGCGAAGCAGAAAACAAAAACTGCACATCGCCACGAGAGCAACCTAACCAATATCAAGCACGACACTGGTGGCATCATGCTATGGGGATGTTTTTTTTGTTATAGCACGGACAAGAAAACTGGTCAGGGTTGATAAAAAGATCGTTTGAGCTAAATACAGGGAAATCCTGCTAAGGATTGGGGTAGACATTCACCTTCCAGCAGGTCCCATGAGTCTTAACATATAGATGTGGTAAACTTATCTAGTTAAAATTCTGTCTGTAATTCAATAGGTAATCTGTGGCAAGGCTTGAAGTGTCTATATGTGCAAAGACACATGCCCCAAAACACTTGAAAGCCTGTTAATAGTAATCTTGAGTGCTTAGATTGCCTAGTTAATTATTTGGATATTTCAGCTCTAATATTTGACATTAAATAATCATATACTGAACCTTTTACAAGTATTTTGAACTGAGGGCCCCCCAACAGCTAAATAGCAAAAGGAATACGCAACCTGAGGGTCTTCCCCTGTAGCTTTCCGGCTGTCTCTCCCTTAATGGGATGTTTCCTGTTTCTACCAATGCCCAGGTTTATTTTTGTACATTGTATTTTTGTTGTTTTCTTCTGCTGTTGTGCTTGTCCAGACGGGCGCCGCTGGATCATTTCAGCAGAGCCCCCCCCCCCCCTTCCACTGCTTCCTGCAGTATTGTGCTACTAACCCCGTGTTACCACCGAGTACTGGCCTCTCTCACATCCTATTCAGGAGCAGAGGGCAGGAGACACGCAGAAATATAGGCAGAGATGTGGGCAGAAAGCACAAATGAATCTACATGAAACTATACGGAGGGCGAGTTCAATTTCTCTGTAGCTACTGTTTCTGATCTCATGCCTCGCTGTGATGGCTGGATGAAAAGCGCTCTGGTGAAATTCACCCACAGCCTCGGAAGTTTCCGCCAGCTGACTTTTTAGGTCAGACAGGAACGAGGTTTAATCAGAGCCGAGATAAAAGCAGCCTGACGACACTCCGGTATCCTCCGCTGCTCCACCCCGCCACGCTCGCTGCTCCCTCTGCCTCCTTCTCATCTCGCCGTCATTAGCGTTTGGCAGCATGGCATAGCCTGCGTTTGTCCACGCGGACGAGGGCACAGATGGAGGCAGAAGGACACTGTGCGCCTCCGTTGGGTCAGCGACGGCAGGCTGGATTCGGTTAGCTTTCGGGTTTGTGCGTGCGTCTGTGTTCTGGTCGAGTGTTTGACATCATGATTTTTGTTGAGTCCCCCCTCTTCTTGTTCTCCCACTCCATTCTCATGCACTGTGGATTACCCAGCATGCCTTGGCTCCCCATTAGCCCGAAGGTCTGCTGAGTTTGCCTTCACGCTCAGAGGAAGAGGCAGGGAAAGGAGGACAAAAAGGAGATTATGAGGGTATGCGTGCGTGTGGAAGAAAGTCTGTGCAGGACCAGAAAAACTGAAGGAGGAGGGGGGGGGGGGGGGGGGAACCTCTACCTGACCTGCTGACAAAGCAGCATTTTCTAAATACAGCAACAACACAAAAATTTAAATAGCCGCAACAACAAGAAGCGACGATAAGACAGCAACACATTCGATCTTCTGAGAGGATAAGAAATTATAAACTCCAGCAGAAATAGTGTACAGGTTTGTTCTTATTGCATGGATAAATTGTGGGAGTCCTTTGGTTAATTAAACCAGAGGTTCTAACTGTAAATAGTAATCCTTGAATTTCTGATTGGCTGGAGTGGAAATAGGACGTGAGACAGAGTCTTATTTCTCTCAACCACTGGCCTTCCCACTAGATGACGACCCACATTGATCTGGCCACCATGCACCGTTTCTCCTCCTAAAAAAACCCCTTGGAACGTTGCTAGACTGCATGGCATCATGACCTCTTTGAAATACCAGGAGATTTTAATGGAAATCTGGTGACTTCTACCGGAAAACTGAAAGCAATGTCATTACAGGGTCTTTCAAATCAACACAGAGAACTTTCATCTTGACATGAAATCAACCACCTGGACCTTTCTTAGTCTCAAGACCTAAATCCGTCAGGAAACCTAAAGAGCTGTAAAGAAGGGATTATAATAGAGAACCCAGGACGCTGGAGGATCTAGACATCCCAATTCAGAAACATCGATTCACTCCCTCATTTCAGATCACAATTCAAAACATCTGTTTTTGACTGCCTACTCCATCTGATGCACATTGCCCTGCCTTTTTAAAGGTGCCATGACATCACTGTATAAACCACAGTAGTTGGAAATTGTTGCATATGTAAATTCTCCAATGAATTTGATTTAAAAAAATAACGTCAGCTTGCTGTTTTGTCAGGCCAAACGCCCCTCCTCGGTAAAAGGGTTGGTTGGGGTAATGATATGCAGCTTTACCTAGTTGAGTGTCCTCTGATTGGCTGCAACCATATTTGGAAAATCAGTCAAGCGCACCCCCACACCCCTTCCCCCCTCCATCTTTTTTCTCCCCACAACACTCGGTCACAAATCCATTATTAGGGCTGGTTGAAGTGTTGGTGTTGCAGGATGTTGGACAGGTGAGGCCAAGCTGACCAAAGGCTTTAACCTGGCGGTGCAATTCCACAGGGTGGGGCTGAAATAGAAAGCCAACGGACCGCGGTATGACACGTTAGGGGCTCCAGCTCACCACTGGCTGTCGACTCCGGTTCACTGTGGTGGAGGCTGTTTGTTTGATGGTGCACTCCAATTGGAGATTATGAATTACGTAGAAGATAACTTACGTAGAAAGAAACTTTTTTCTGGTCTGACCGTTTTTGAGCAAAGCAACAAAGCTGACCGCCCTTGGGCAGGTCCTTTGGGATTCAGTTTTGACATTCACACGGTTTCATCAGTGCACAGCAGACCGTATTATACCCTCAAAGCCTCAGAAAAATTCAATTTGTTGTCATGGACCCTTCAAGTGATTTTATCTATTTTATTGTTGTTTCTCTTTTGTCAATTAGTATGATGGCATTGAGTGCTGAGAAAGGCGCCTTCACATAAAATGTATTATTATGGTTGTTTAGAGAGGAATACAATTGTGAAAAAAAAAGTAAATGAAAGGGCCTAATTGGTGTCCTATTGTTCAAAGTATTGACAGCAGAGGTAGTAACAGTGCCACAAGCGATATTTGTTAAAAAGAGACTAACAAATATTTAATTAATATTTAATTAAAAACTGTGCTCAAATTAAAAGTTAATTAATTCATGAAAAAGTTTCCTGAAATTCAAATTCTGCCTCTGCAATAAAAGAGGAATTTCATTTAAGGCTTTTTATGCATCTTTATCAGGCATGCCAACAAATGTAGCCAGCACTGCGGGCTAATTGCATTCTTACCTGCTTGGAAGAGAACATTAGTAATGTCCCCCTCCTGTTGTAGCAAAACTGTTTTACTCACTTTAACGTTTTAATGAGTTTGAAAGAAAAGTGGCCTAGCGGCGACTTCCTAGAGCCTCTAAAGGCCACAAATTTCCATCATCTCACATCTGTTCTATTAGTGGAGAAATGCTCTGAAATATCAAGATAAAAAAAAAAAGATGCTTGACCATTGATTAGGCGTTAAACTTCACAACTTTAGATTACCAAAATGTTTAATAACCGCAATGTAAAACTATGTTTTTTAGAGATTCTGAAAAGTAATTGCTGTTTGCAAACAGTCCACCAGCTTGTACTGACATGTTAACTACAAAAGCAGCACATAAATACAGTTTTTATTCAGAACGCAGCACTTTAAGCAACAATTACGATGAAATAGCAACTCAGTTTACAAAGTGACACCAAATATAGATGAATTACACACAAATGCTTTCAGGCCTTTAATTCTGTTAATTATGATGACTTTTCTGCTTGAAACTTAAAATGAATACACGGCATTTGAGATTAGATTAGTACATCAGACCAATAAAGGTTGTTGCTTCTAAAATATGCTTTTAATCTGACAAACGAGCCTAATCAGAATGCATATTCTAATATATTAAATATGACTCACTGTATTTGCACCTCCTAAAAGCCTTGAACACTGCAGTGACTCATTTGTACATACATATTTACAGGGTTTTAATGTTGCATTTTCAGGATGCAACATCTGGGAACAAGACATGCAACAAGTTTTATACTTGGCTAATTATTTTAGCAAATGGTGCCATTTTTAAAAAAATAGGCAGGTTTTAAAATTGTGAGTTTCAGCTGCCGATGATGTGCTAACGAGGTGCAGACACTCCACAGCACCAAGAAGAGGAGAGTATGGAAAGGAAGAAATTCCCCATTTCATTTTTTTGTCCCTTAGAAGGGAAATGTACCTATAGCAGCAAAGAAATGGAAAACATAACAAGAATATATAGAAAAATGGTGCTTCACTGTAAAATGAACAACATCTAGAACATTTTTCAGAAACTGTGGTAGACGTTTAACTCAGTATAAACAGATTATTATTAAAATTTATTGTAAATGTTAGAGAATGTAAGTTCCCAGAACATTGTGATTGATTTATTCAAACTGACTGCAGTAGATCATTTGTTCCAAAAAAAGTAAAAAACAAAGCAACTGGACTTGTTTTCCGTAGTTGAAGACGTTTCAATTACTCCAGACATTTTGAATTGAGAAAGCTTCCTGGAGAGGAAGCGAAACGTCTTCTACTACGGAAAACAAGTCCAGTTGCTTTGTTTTTTACTTTTTTTGGAATGACCATGACCTGGAGGACTGAGAATCTTCACCAGCATAGATCATTTGTAACCTCATCTCTGATGCACACCAAGCTGCGTAGCCACCTTCATCTATGCTGGCCTGGACCTCTGAGAGGTTACGTTTTTAAATGCCAAATGTTTCTGGTATGGCGGCTGTTTTTGGGGTCTTCCTGAACAGAACGCTGTAGTGACAGGTGGCCGTTGTGTGTAATTAAAAAATATTGTAACATTTGAGTGTATTTTAAGGTTTTGTGGAATATAATATATCTGTTATAAATACACTGCTTCTAGCCAACCAGGAAATTGTTTTGCAGCCAGTTAGAATAAGACACATTAATATGTATTTATGTAAAATAAACACTAGAACACTTTGATCTAAGGGTCTATCTTGTTTTATTTTTTATGTTAATCGTGAAAATGTAAGAATAGAAGACGTAATATGATCTATGCCAATAATGCAGCTTCACTCCGACAATCAATCAAACACAGCGCTGTTTAGAGAGCTTCGGTTTTTCATCCAAAATCATTGTCAGAATTTGACTTGTTAAGCTCTTGTTTGCCAGGTCTGCGTAAATACCAACTCCCAGCCAAACTCGGCCTATTATAGCACTTAACCTCTGTCAACACAAATGGCCCACAGATTGTTAAACACTGTTAACGAGTCCATCATTTGCACCTCTCTCACATGAGCGTTGGCCATGTGAGCAAAAAGTGCAAAGAGGGAAGGAGAACAGGAGCAGAGGGCAGGTGGCAGCTGGACAGATCTCCACCGTAGGACGCTGGTAAAGAGTCTTTAGGTGCATCTCTGAGCGAAGGTAAACCCAATTAAAACAGCGCTGCAGATTTTTATCACACTCGAGCTGATCTAGTTCACTGCACTTTCAATTTGTGAGCAAATTGTAACAACCATTACCAACCCTGATTGTTCACAAATTAAATCCAAAGCTGTTAAATGAAAACTAACTTCTATTTGTTTTTTGCACTTCATTACTTTTAATGAGGCAAGTCGTTTCAAGCCCCCTCCAAGTGATCTGACCAAATACCTCCGCCTACTGCTTTAACTCTCTCTACCCTCTGCATCTAGAAGCTTTGCTCTCCCCTTGTGGGTTTCCCGTCTCTGGGCCATCCCCCAGAGAAAACCACAACATCTTGCCTGAAGCGAAACACTTCTGACGACAAGCTGATCTGCAATTTTGTGCAACGTTGTACACAATAATGCTTGCGATCGGTTTTCCTAATCAAAAGCTGTTTGTAACAAAATCCGAAGCATGGCAGGGACAACGGCCTGTTCTCAGATAAACACCTGCTTGCAAAAAAATAAAAAAATAAAAAAAAGGTTTGTCTCATAAATTATTCAAAATACCATCTCAGAGGCGAGATACAAACAAGACATATACTTGTGAACACAACAGCCACACAACTGGATGTACAATAATTGTTCAGACAACAGAAAATGTTCTATTTTCCCAGGCGGATAGCTTAAGACCAGTTAAAATAAACGCACAGGGGAAAAAAACGTCTAGGAGTATTTAAACCTTGGACTGTTATTTGTCTTGTAAAAGTACGCACACCCCTTTACCTTCTTCACATTTTGTAATATTGCAACCACGATCATTTTTTTTTTAATTTAAGGTTTGTGGTACCAGTGGCATTTATTCATTGGTAGCTGGACTGGAGAAAAAGGGCAGAGAGAGAACAGGGAGACATGCAGTAAATGGGCCGAGGGCGGGGAACCCAGGCAGGGACAGATGCGTCAAGGACTTTATCCTCAGCATATGGAGCGCCTGCCACAGAGCCACATGGCAAACCCGCTGCGACCGCAGTCTTCAGTGTGTTTCACCGGGATGGGGTGTGACGGACAAATGTAGGACGGAAGTGGAAACGATACGTGGGTTTTTAGAACATTATGCAATTACAAATTTGAAAAGTGCGCCATGCTTCAGGGCCACTGGGCTCAGCACAATGTAGAACCAGCCCTATATGCAATCACGGCTGCAGGAATTTGATGTATGTCTCTACCAACTTCACACATCAAGTGAGCTTTATTTTCAAGATAGCTCCAGCTTAGACAGACCATGGCAAACATTCATTTTCAAACCTTCCCAAACAATGTCGTTTGATATTAGGTCTGAACTTTAACTAGGCCATAATAACACAAAGATGTTTTGCACTATTTTGTGTTGATCACATAAAATCCAAATAGAAATTTATTGGATTTTTTGGTCGTATTGTGACAAAACGTGGTTATGAGTGCTTTCCCAAAACACTGGAATAGGTGTGGTGAAACCCAAAAACAATTGTTCAAGCACCAAGATCCTGTTAGAGACATAAATGCATCCAGCGCTGTAATCACAAATAACTTACTTTCCTCCCACATGAGCTCATGAGATGTTTTTAAGGGGAATATCTGCCTATATGGATAAAAAAGTGTTCAAATTGCCACTTTGAATTCTAAAACAAAAGCCTGTATTTACTGTATTTATTGAATGTTACACCACTGCAGCTCGTCACTTTACAACTTCATTAGGTTTTCTCTATACTACATTCATGGTACACTAATCCCATCACATCACGGGCACAGTAATACCTAATGGGATAACTTACAAATTCTTCCATCCCTATACGTGACCAGATAAAGTCCTCTTCAATGTGTGTGCTTAATGGTTGTGTGTGTGTGTGTGTGTGTGAAGGTGGGGAGTCATTTTCATTCAATACTGCAGAGACTGAGAGCGAAGCGTGGGAGGAATCTCAAAAGACTGTCTGTGTCTATCTTCCCTCACCGTCTCCACCTGTGTCGGTCGCCGTCTTCTTTTCCACTCCTCCATCTCTCACGAGAACACAAACCAGGCCCATCTCGCTTTTGTGCTCATATATTGGCCTCTTACAGTATCACTGACTTTACATCATGCATAAAAAAAAAAAATAGAGTCATAGAAAAAAAAAAAAAATCAAAGGCCAGACGATATTACGTGCTTTTGCCTGGTCAAAGTCTGCCTCCTATATTTTGGTCCTTAAACGAAGGCGTAAACTACGCTGCACCTGCTGTGATCATCCCTATGTGCACTGTATTATTTTACATATCTATCCAACATCCATTGTTCAGCTAGAAACCAAAAGCAGAAGAGAGCAAAACTTGAAACTTGACTGATGTGATTGGCTTAAAATAGAGCTAATTATAAAACCAATGTCAACAGAAATGCTTCAATAACAGGAAGCAAATCACAAAACAAATAAAAAACTACATAATGCAAGAAGTAGGTGACCGGGAACTAACAGTCTCCCAGAGAAATTGAATTTGCTACTAGTGAAGTTTTGCTGCAGGGGTCATCAACAAGATTTGTGCCAGGGTGTGAATTTCTCCAAGCAGCAACGTGAGGACCAGGCTGTGATTAGTCAGATTTCTGCTGATGACGGCTGAAAAACGGCAGCATTAAATGAATGGTCGTTGCACTGCTGTTTAAATAGCTTTTACTTGTTCTTTTTTGATCGTAAAGTTTTGTGTCTTTGCTTCTTAATCACTGCATGGAACAAACTGTAAGAGGAAATGTGAAATGTTTATATTTTTTTGACTCAATAGTACTATAGTAAAACATGCTTATTCCGATGCCGTCTAAAGTGAGCGTGCGTATTCAGCAAGAACTGAGCAAACTTTTGAAACGATCGATAATTAATTCATGATCAGTTATAACTTCTAACAAGGATGATTATGTAAGTTTGTGAATGGACACTTTAATTTAATTCAGCTTATTTATATAGCACCAACTAAAACAAATGTTGCCCTAAGGCACTTTACAAAAAGCCCTCAGGCACATTTCTTTATTCCTAGAAAAGCACTGTGGGAAATCGTGAATTAGAAAGAAAGTTTTTTTCTTTTCAAATTGTTTTGAAATGTCTTTCTTTCCCTGCGTTTAAACAAGTGGCATGAATCAAAAAGAAAATTTATTTCCACTTTTGCCTTTTAATGAGACTTACTGAGAAGCTCGGTTGAATTCAAATCATGATTGATCACCTTTGCGCAGAAATCATTTGCAAAAGATAAGTGGTTTTGCTCGTGATAGATTTTTATTATAGGAGGGTCATCTTTGTTTAAAGCTACATCAAATATTTGTCTTGTTGTCCTAAGTTCCTCTTTAGGAGGTTTCTAATTTGCCTCAGCGTGGAACCAGAGACTGTGCTACCAAACTGCTGTTGAGTCAGATTTCAGGCTGTTTCAGGGAATATAAACAGACTCTGACCAATCAGGAACCTCTAATTGGCTTTATCTCTGGTGATTCTGGTTCCGGAAACTGACAGACCCAAAAAGTTCCTCCTCTGAATTCACATCTACAGTTATTTCTCTTCATATAGTTGTTAGTGTCATGCTTGTGTTTTACAATTACATTTTTATATTCATTGACTTTTTCTTATTTTTAGTCAAATAATATAAACGTACTGGAATTATTTTTATGTTAATTTTTGATTGAATTAGTGATTAGCTCTGTGTGCTCGTTTGTCCTGGGGGAACACCCCACACACCAGGATGTCAAGCCTAGACAATCCAACATGTTAAATATCCAATAATATTGAAGTCGGAGCGGTCCTGATGTCCTTTCTAGCAGACCAGATCACTCTGAACACACCACTCATGGCAGGAATATCTCTTAAATTATCTTAAGAGACACGCCGACAGTCGGGGCAAAAATCAGGCTAATTATTCTGCAGTGTGAATCAGGCTTAAACTGTGTTTTGGCTGACACTGAGTTTATCTCAACACTTGAGACTGAAGTAGATTTTAATCCTTAATTTCTCAAAATATTTTTAGTGTAAGGAAATTGATTTCTATAAAGTTTTTAAGAGAGCAGCTAAATAGATAGATAGACAACATTATTATGACTGTAATAATCACAAAGCTACATTATTTGAGCTGAATCAGCGTAACACAACTTCTACACCTCTGGCCCCCCTAAACTGTAAACTGAGAAACACAACTGTATATAGCTAAGAATATTTAAAGTAATCGTTTAATTTGACCAGCATGTTTCTTTTGACTGGAAGTATTATGTCAACACAAGTTTCTCCAAAAATTATTGAGAATTATTGGGTACAAATAATCTGAAATGCCAGTTTTTGGTCAGAAAGTAATAATATTTGGCTTAACTGTAAGAAAAGATCGACAAACGTCGACAAGTCAGTACAGTTTTAGCAGCTTACCCGGTGCTACAACGTACATTCAAATAGTTCACCCCAGCTTATCAACACGGCCCACTACGGCAGGGAAATGCGCCTCCAGAAATTGCCCTTCACTACCAGTGAAACTGAACGGGTTCCTCCAGGGTGTCGGGTTTCCACAGCGCCAATCGGAGCTGGCGTCAGTAAATACCCACCGGGACAAAGTCATTTGAGGTGGGACTGGATACTGATTAAAGCCAACGCAAAACAAATAAAAATCAAACGTTGGCATGTGTCTGAGTTTGTTGTGTTGTGTGAAAGGAGTTGTTTAAGAGAGCCTGTGATGGTGGGGAGAGGTTAGTGTCGAGTCTGTACGCCACATGGAGTACATCAGGATGTAGAAATGACAAACCATGCAGGAAGGAACTCCATCTCTCCTCCCTCACCCTCTTTCCCACTCCCTCCATCCTCTAAAATGCCATTAGTCCGTTTCCTGAATGAGGGAGGTGCGGGTGGAAGGGAGCGTTGCTATTATTCTGCATAGCACGCACTCTCTCGCATACATATCTGTGTTATTAGGAAAAGCGCCGATTTAAATGCATAAATGAAAGTAAAAACTTAAAATCTTAGTTATGTGAAGGTAATGCACTTTCTGCACGGTATCAACCCCTTCAACTAACCCGAAAGAGCTCCTACATCTGCTCTTCCAGGTAGGAAGTCCTGGTCAAGACCCTCTGCTGTACAAGAAAACACACATCCAGGTTCAGTCATTAGCAAAACTCAAGCTCAAATGTACAAGCGAAGAAGCCTTTTTTAATCAACACATGCTTATATGGTACAGCAGAAAAAGAAAATGGTTGCAGGGTGGAAAAAAGTGTTAGCAGTAACCATACCACCTCTCCTCTGTTTAGCCATACTGCAAGAGAGCAGCTAAATTACACGACAAAACACCAAAGGCTTGTCTCATCTCAACTCCTCTGCATCATGATCTTCTATTTGAAGTGTTTACAGGTTACAGCAAACTTCAGGTCTGTAAATAATGATGTAAATTACGACTCAAAAAACAAAAGCAATAAAAACTCCTTATCCAAAATCTAACCGCATCCCTCTGCAGAAACAAGATAAACAAACAAAAGCTATTATCTGGCTGCACAAAGCAGAACATTAGGAAGTACACAAAGTATACTGGTGTATCACAAATTACCTTTGAATATGGCCATTGAAACTGCTGCAAGCCTGAGGATAGGGTTAAAAAGTAAAAAAAAGAAAGAAAAAGGAATCACCACCCGGTTGTTCCCGGGTAGGGGTTAATATTCAGTTTTGCTTGTTTATAAGCATGAGATCGTGTTTAAGTCTCAAGTGTTTTGGTTTAATTGCATGAAGATTGTTTGCTTTCCGCTGCATTATTCGGTCCAGGGCAGACGTCTTATTCTACTACTGTAGAACCAGCAGCTCCTTATTGTTTCTACATCCAAGCGGAAACTAAGAAGAGATCGTGCCTTCGCTGTGGAATGATCTGCCATTGCATGTCAGGCAGGCCTTCTCTCTGTCTGAGTTCTTAAAACGCGACTATTTGCAGAAGAGCTTTGCATATCCTGAGAGGTTGACTCTATTGTTAACTCTAACTAGCTCGTCTGTGTGTTTTACTTGTCTATTTTAATTTTACTGTTATTTTGAGTTGTGTATGTGCAGCAATTTGTTGACCTTGTTTATTATAAAGTGCTTTATAAATACAGGTGGTATGGTACGGTATTTTTATTTCCGACAGCCCAAATATATTTAGGTGCACACAGACTATCGCCTGTCACTGTACCAGTACCTCCTGTCTGGCCACAAAAAACACATTTTTGCGTGCAAGTTTGCACCTGACTTTCATAGGTACTAAACCCGCGATCCGTTTCAGCTTTGATAAATCACTTTCCGGGTGTAAGGTATATAAATTTGCATGGACTGGTCATTAGCATAGGATCTGCATCTTCATGAAGGCAAACGCGTAAAAAAAAGTTTGCACCTTCTGTTCCACTCATTTCATTGCTTTGCACCTGCTATGAAGACCAGCTTTGCACACATTATTGTATCAAAAGAAAATCTTGCTGCATATATTACGCTTGCAAAACTGACTGGAAAGAAGATGGAAAGAGTGCTAGCTAAAAACGTGAAAAATGTTTTATCTAAAAGTATTTTGAGCCTTTTAGATAAAAGACTAATATGTTGGAGGCAGTGACGGTGTTGTAGGAAAAGCAAGCCGATAATATGAGCCTGCTATCTGCTGAACTGAAATGTAACGCCTGCTTCCTCCTGTGCGTACTCCATGCTCAACTTGGGAGCAGGTCTGCAGCTGGAAAGTTAGCAGCCTGATGAAGAGGAGGATGATGCTGTGTGAGCTAAACCCTGGCTGGAAAAACGTTTCTCAAGTTTTTATTTTTTATTTGCTGTATTTTCTAATACAAAAAACAAACATTTATATTTTATTCCCGCTGAAATAAATAGAAAAATAAATCTTTAAATATTAAAAATTGATAAGACTCAACCCTAAAAATCAGAACGATGTTAACTAAACAAAACAAAATTACTGTGTAAGCTGTTATTAATTATAATAGCTAAATTAATCCATTAATTAAGATCTAATGTGAACTTAAGGTTTCTAGGTTAGCTAGTTTTAGATCTCAGTGTTTTCCTACTGTAGGAAAACATGCGCCAGCCATGCAGAATACATACGTAGCTCTAAAACAACTGAAACAACAGAAACACTTAAAATAGGACGGAACTATTAATTAGAGTATGATAAGAGACAAATAAAACATGGTTGCAGGAAAACATCCCTAAATGTTTAACAAATGGTTTTTGCATCATTTAGATGTAATGGAAGATGATAAGGATGTGAGGAAACTAAGCTTGTGCAAATAATTTAAATAATTTCAGCTTTTATTCTTATTTTTTTGCATTTGAAAATGAATCTTTATCCAGTCAAATCTTTGCCATCCTCATCACCATCGGCAACGCATTTCCATGCACAACAAAGCTCCCGACAGCATTTGACGCTCTCCTGTGTGACATTCCAGCTGATTACCTGGTAAAGTGGAAGCAGAACGCTAATCTACCTGGTCTCACCGGGTGACTGCAGGTACGGGGATATGAGCCGCACAGTGGGATGGCAAAGGAGAGCCGGGGAACATTGGCTGTGTTTCCCTTATTACGAACATCATTATCGACCCATGTAAACATCCCTGAGGCTGTGAGGAGCAGCACGAGGGCAGCCACAGGTTGATGCACTGTCAGATGCTCACACAAAGCTGAAAATGATAGTCCCTTCTCCCGCTACTATCTCACGTAGCTCCACGACAACTGAGGAGATAAGTGAGATGGCGTGAATGCAGGGGAAGTACGACACAAGCAGATTCAAATGTCAATGCTGGAGATGAAGAAGAGGGACTAACAAGGTCTTTTCTACCTGGCAGATCATTGCGCACAATATCCAATCATTGAAATCTGGAGATTGTCTCTGGTTCACCTTTATTGTTTCAATTGTTTTAAAACCTAAGACTGCTCACATTGAAAGTCCAAAGTTCATGAGTTTTCCAGAGGGACACTAAGTGAAAATAGCTGCCATGTTCTAAACGTTCTTCTATAGCTGGAAGGCCAGACACAGGAGACAACATAGATAAGAATATGGATGTTGGCAACAGTGAAAAACCCACAGAGGTTAGCTGGGGTCAAGCAGATAAGTCAGCATTCTCTTCTTACTCTTCTTCTTTCCCGGTGCTGTTCAGCCACCGTTTCAACAGCTCCAAGTTATGATCATTCACTGCGATTGCTGCAGAAACAACCTCTGAAGTTGCTTCAGACCTTCCACATTCTTAATCGCTTCTTCAGACACGGCAGGCATGATGCTAAGAAACAGTGAGGGAGGGAAAAATATGCTAAATTATTGGGACTTAAGATCCCATAATGTCACCTGTGCAACATGTAGGATGTTTTTGGCACTTGACACAACTGCCTTTTGTCTTCCTGACAAACAATTAAAAAAGAAAGGGAGTTTTGACAGATTAAGAACATATTAATACCATCGTTCGGACACAGTAGGGGTGGTTCAGCTATATGTGTATGGTAGATATCGGAACCCATGTGCTGCGTTGTTTATAGGGACCGCTGTGGATGGGTAAGAGACTGACTGACTGGGTGTCATTGGTTGTGATTTTACTGACTTATTGTGATGGTATAATCATTACATAGAACATTTTGAGCTTTGAATGTAATGCTATTTATGGATTTAGCATTAGAAGCAAAAAAAAGCAGCAAAAAGATAATTTCTCTTTGTTAAGTTCTTTTTATCATTTCTGGTTGAATACAGGGTCGTGTGTTTTAAATGCATGCAAGAATAAACCCTTTCACAACGAAAGAAGACTGTAACTTGTTGGAGAGGAGCTGCATACCAAGTTGCTGCACATAATGCAGTGTAGTAAAAGATGGAGTCAGGGTTCGTACAACTCTTTCCCCTGCAAATGTCCCCTTACTGGTTTTTGACATGAAGCAATGTCACGTTCTTGTCTTTTCAATTGTGATTAGAATACGCCTTTGATAGTGCTCAGAAGGTTGCACTGTTGTGTTTTCAAGGCCCAGTCACATAGCATAAACAGTGGACAAGGATGCACATGACGTGGTGAGCTTGAGGATGGAGGCTGGGCGAAATCATCTGCGCAGTCTGGCTTTGTATGCAAGCTGGACATGCTAGCAGCGTCGGTTGCTAACATCCTTTAGCTGAGAGGGTGAAACATTGGGGCCATGGCATGACGAGCTCTCAGCACTGTAATTTTAATAGTGATAAAGTTGCCTCCTAAACCATTTTATCACTATGTTTATTCTTCAACCAGCGGCAGTGGGTGATACTGTGGGCCCTTCTCTGTAAAAAGAGAGAATTTGCCTGATATCATTCAGCAGCTTCCAGTGACTTTTAGGACAGCCAGTAGATGTTTTTCTCACCGAGGAGTTGGCAGCACTGTAGAACCTTGTCCTGGCAAACAATCTGGGAGCAGTGCTCAGCCGGTCCGTACATTACCCCGCTTTTAGTGTACGGTAGGGATGAGAATTTCTGAAATCTGAGCCAAAGGATTCTAAGGAAGGGATGAAAAAAAAAAAACGCCTTCCTACACTTAACTTAAAATTTGACCTATGTATTAAGTTTCTATTCTTTTATTTGTCTTGAAGTGAATGATTACACAGGGCGTCACCTTTAATGGCGCCAGTTTTAAAGAAATACCATCTCTAGCCACTGCTGCTATATTTAAACTATAATGAGATTACGGTAAATTCAGGCAACAACACCGGCGCTTAGACAAGACTCCTACTTCGCCTGTTATATTCAGGATCAACGAGAGCTGCTGCAGTCACACCAACAATAACTCTCCTCTGTACTCCAGCTCAGTTACGTCTCTTTCCCACTCTCACACCTTCCTTTCTTCCCCGTCCTAATTTAACCTCTACCCTCCACTCTGCAGCATGGGCTCATCTTTGCCCCAGCCCACTGCAGAGCAGCAAAGCGTACACAGATCATCATCACATAAACACTGCATCTTGGCATGTTTAAACACGCATTTGACATGACTCAGTGTAATCCACCAGTGGAAAACACACTCCTCGGAGACCAGAGGGTTGCGTGCGACAGGCCAACAAAAAAGAAAAAAAAAAAAAGAGAGGAAAGCAACAGACATTCAGGCATATGTGGAGCAGAGGGCAAAGAGAGGCAGAGGGAGTTAAGGTTGCATAAAAAAAAACAAAAACATAAAAAAAACTGCTGATGTAAAAGAGACAGAATGAATCTGTGAGGAGAGAGACTGGGGCAAGCAGCAGAAACAGGGTGAGTGATTGTACACATTAAAACGAGAGAGAGAGAGAGAGTGAGTGTGAGTTATTTAAAACTGAAATCTAATGTTTTTGTAAGAAAATAATCTGGAGCTCATTATGACCCTCTCTATCTCAGCTCAACCTGTGGAAATACCCGTTCTTTTTTGTTCCCCCGTCTCCCATCTCACTTGGCTCGCTCTTCATTGCCATGGCAATGATGTTACAGTGAGTCACCTCCACATCTCCCTCCTCCTCAACACCGCCAAGAAGGAACATGGGAGCGAGCGGGGGAGACAGACAGGGAGACGTGGACAGACGAGAGAGAGAGAGAGAGAGAGAGAGAGAGAGAGAGAGAGAGAGAGAGAGAGAGAGAGAGAGAGAGAGAGAGAGAGAGAGAGAGAGAGAGAGAGAGAGAGAGAGCAGGGGGCGCAGTTTCCGTGGAAACAGAGCGCGGGGGTCTCTCCCCAAACCCCATTGGTTCCCTGCTAGTTGGAATCAGCTTGTTTCCCACATTATATGCAGCCAACAGAGTTACTGTTTCTAGGTCTCTGTCCACTCTCCTTGTTTCTGCAAATGCTTGCACGGAGCAAAAGGAAAGGGTCAAGATCCAGCTTTGTCTTTCATTCTGCGAGCGCTGAATTCCCAACCTTGGCTTTGTTATGCGTTCTCAAACTGAAATTACTTTAGTAACTATTGTAGATGGTCTCCAGAGCAGAATTTGCACCACTTTAAGCATTGTTTCCTGATAGATTAGGATTAAAGAAAAAAACAATACTTCACAGTTTTCTGGAAAAATGGGAGACTCCACTGCAATTCGCTGTTCGATCCTCTTAAGCATCACCAATACTGACTGATCCTGAAGACGTCGGAGCGCGTTCTATCTGGTTAGCCTACAGTTTTTATGTAAATATGAAAGGCGTTTTCCAAGTGTGAAGAGAAGAGTATGAATTTTAAGTGTGTGAGCATGAAAAACAACATTTTTATCAAAGCCTGTTGCTCTTGGCAATTGCTCTTGATCTCTCCTTCTCCTCCGGCTGTGATGTGGCCGCCATCGCCCACAATGATGCCACACAATGAGACCAGGTTCCCCCACCCCTGTTCCCGTACCTCTCCCTGTTCCCCTGCTGCCGGTCTGCAGCACACTTCGTGTCTGCTTGTTCTCATCTTCATCCGTCACTGTTGCTGTTTTTACAGCAATAAAGAAACATTTTTATACAAACAGACAAACTCTAGACATGAAGTGATCAGGTTTTAATTGGCCAATGCCAATTTTATGTTTTTATTTTAAAGACCTAAGTTGCCAATTCTGTCCCAGACCACTTTATTTAATGTAAAACTATGTATTATTTGAACAATTAAACTGTTCAAATGTTGAACAGAAAAAGAAAGAAAACCTCTTCAAGTTCATTTGTACCTCAGCCTTTAACCTGTTGTTCATCTTATTCATTTATCAAATAACTTTTTAGAACAAGTGGTTAAAGTCAACGAAAGAAGCCTGCATTCATGGTCGCAGGACTGCTCCTGAGAGCTTATCTCAAGTTCACACTCCGATAAGAAAACGCCATGCAGTTTAATGCCACGTCACGTGGTAAAAGATGTCTACAAGTATTTCATTCACAACAATCCCGTCCTCCAACCACTGAGTTGCTTCAGTTACAGAAGTTTCTTATCTGGAGGCTACACTAGGCGACCGGTACGACTGTCAGATACTGATAATCTGCTGAAATCAGATGGAAGGTCTGTTTCTCAATGGGACGTTTCGTACCTCCTAGACCCGTCATACTAAACGTCTTTTTGTTAGAATAGTTTGAATGATTGAAATGTACTCCAGGCATGTCACACAATCACATCCATCCAACTAACGATACAATTTCAGATCAAGAAAGAAAGCAAATGGCTTTGAAATTCTGCTTACAAAGCCAAAAACAGCTTAAAAGGTTTAAATCACACTTTAATTTATTATTGGTGTTAATCCAGCCATATATGATGTCTTTGAGCTAGCGCACAGCGCCTTCATAACCCCTGAACTATTTCACACTTTCTTACAGTAACACCTTTTATTGGTTATGTGGCAATCTAAAAAGTGTGATGTGCATATGTATTCATCACTCTTTATTCTAATACTTTTAAGTAGAACCATTCCGACTAATTGACTTCATAAGTCTCCTGTTTAGTCAATAGTTCTCCAGAGCGTTATTTGAACGTAGAATATGGTGCATACAGCTGTTCTATAGAGGCCCCAGAGGTTTCTTAGAAAACATTAGGAAGAAAAATGGCATCATTAAGACCGAGGAACACAACAGACGGGCCATGTGTCAGGTCCTGAAGACACTTCAAGTGGGGTTATGTCATAAAAAAATACCCCCGGCTTTCAACACCTCTCCAGCACTGTTCATCCCACCAACTAAAAGTGGAAACAGGGTGGCATCTTTCAAACGTGCCGGCCATCCGCCTCAACTTAGCAGCCGAGCAAGGAGAGTAGTAATTCAATAACCACCGCTGAAGAGGAGCTGCAGAGAGCCATCGCTCTGGTGGGAAAATTTGTAGACATGACAATTATTATTTGCGCACTTCAAGAACATGGCCTTTTCAGAGGGGTGTCCAGAACAAAGGCAATACTGAAAGGAGGACAGAAATGGTCCATTTTAAGGATTATGACGAGCCACATATGGGTCACAGCACACGAAGGTGCTCTCGTCAGTTTAAAGCCGTTGGGAAGATGGAGCCAAACAAGAGCAGAGCAACCCTGCAAGAGAACCTGTTAGAGGCCGCAAAACACTTGAGAACACGCCGAAGGTTCGCCATGCAGAGGGACCTTAAAACCCCAGACGGACCTCTTCTATCAAAGCACATCGACAAATGGCTCGGTCAAAGTCGAGCCTAAATCTGCATCATAATCTGTGACAAGATTTAAATATTGATGTTCATAGATGCTCTAGATCAGGGGTCACCAACCTTTTTGAAACTGAGAGCTACTTCATTGGTACTTATGTCATACGAAGGGCTACCAGCGCTGACCTTTAAACTAATAGAGTCAGAGATCTAACGTTATGTTAAAATAAATACGTTTTTATGCTTTATTTTAGATCATGTAATTTTTAAATCTATTTACAGGCACGTGATAACAAATGAAGAGCAACGGCATAAAATGACTTTTTAGATGCAGCTAACTGGATGGTGGTGCCATTTTTAGAACAGGCTCGAGGGCACCACATGCGATCCTTTGGGTTCTACCTGTACAACAAAATGTGGTTCTATAAGGTTTTGACTTTTGATGGCGGTAAATTGCACAGGTCTTTCATTTAGTGAGTTTCGGACTATGTGGGGCTGCATACAAAAGAGCATCAAACTGGTTTAATTTATATATTCCTCCGCCTGCCTTGTGTTAGTCTGCAACATGAAATGCCACCATTATACATTTAACTTTGTGGTTTTAACCAGGTTTGGGTTGAATACTTTTGAAGGGACAACATGTACAGATGTTAACCCAGTCTGAAAATGAGCACCGCCTTGTGTTCAACATTCTGTTGAATTAGAGATGATTTTGACTTTTGTTTCTAATAAGGCCATTTCCGGGCCAGGAATGTCAAAATAGCTTGTTTTTATGACTACAGTGGCCAGGGCAAATGGAAATGGCTCATTTAGTATTGAGTACACAATTTACAAAGCACTTAACCGAACTGTAAACGGCCTTTCTGATGCCTGTAAAGCCTTGTCCCAGGATGGAAATCAATAACATTTCTTTCCCCTTTTTTCTTTCATCTGACTTCTCTTTTCTTTCTCTGTTAACATTAGACTAATGTCCCAGAGGGCTTAAACCTAGTTGTGAGAGCGGCATCTGCATCAACCAACATCACAGAAGTAAATAGCGAGAAGATGAAAACACGAAGGAAACTGCTCGTCTGAACCAGACTCACAAAGCCAATCACTGATGCAATAGACTGTTAAACGTGGCATTAGCCTAGAAATGAAACCCAGGACGTTGTTATAATCTCATCTGTTGTAAATTAGAAAGGGACAAAAAGATGATTCATGTGAGCTTTGACATCTCCCAAGCATTAATTAGGCCTTCACTCTTTAATTAGCTATCTGAAATTAATTACTTATAAAATGTCTGATAAAGATCTCCATTTGTTTCGACGTTGGTAGACTGACAGGGAAGCACAATCTTTGAACAAAGGTTTCTTTCCATGTTCCTCTGAAACGTCCACCGCAGAGTCGTCCATTCCTTCTGCTTTAACTGAGGGACAGACCTGTGGCGAGTCCATCTGATTGGACGCAGCGCCGGGCTGACCGTCCGTTGACTCAATGTCACCTTGGTCTAATTACGATTGTACTAATTGTGATCTGCCTGTGACGTCCTGGCCGGAAAGGTGAGAATAAGACACTGCCGATGACCTTTTCCATTGATTTTAAGAGACACTGACATACACTCAGTGATTTTTTTTTAATTAAACCGATTCTGATCGGAAAAGTCAAAAAGATTAGGACTGTTGTTAGCATTTTTCTACTATGGTCAGATGTAATTAACTGTTTCTGTTTGTGCTTTTGTTCTCTTTATTCTTTTTACATATCCGACTGCTCCCTTGCTTTTCATTGTGTTTTTTCCCCCCTCCCCCCTCCCTGGCCTGTTTGTTTCACAGGGCTGAGGTTACGCTGCCCTCCAACTTTCATTCCCCGAGCCAAGATGACATCATCGCAACGCTGCCTCATTCAAGGAGTGCCTATTCATCACCCTGATCATCATCACCAGCATCAGCACCTTCACCTGCAAGCACACGCTCATACGCGAGCGCACACACCTCACTGCAAGCAGATAAAAGACAGGAGAGCCACTGCCAGAAGCAGAAAACTGCAAGATGAAAAGAAAGAACGAGGGAACGAGGAACAAAGCGCGAGACGATACTGCTGGGGTAGGCAAATCCACCCCTGACCTTTGCACTACCAACAATATATCTCAATAAAACCTCTGTAGACAAATCTGATGAGTCAGACCACAGACTGCAGGGAGAAGAACAACACACAAAGAAGTAGAGAGCGAACCCTGCATCCGGCCCGACGCACAAACACAACTCAAAACTCCCCGGGAAAGGAGGCACAGTTCCTTCCTCAAACATCCAGAGCTCTGTATTACAGTTACAGAAAGTGGAGCATGATTGAATCAAACTGGGCAATAAATGATGCATCACTCAGGCTTTATCTGGCTGATACCGATGCCTGTTTTCTTTGAGCTCTGGCCTCCCGTCTCTGTTGATGACCAGTTCCGACGGTTCTTATCCTGAGTTGCGGCGACGCATAAAAGGAGAGCAAATTCTCTGCAGGTACTTTGACAGAGGTGGTGTTTTTCAATGACAGAAATGTTCTCAATCATGCAACAAAGCACACGGCCCTAAAGTTTCTCAGATTTTCATGTAACTCGAAAAAGGTTCGTTTAAGTACATCCAGTTGGCTGAAGTGTTTACAGACCAAAACGGTGGGAGTTCTTAGACTGAATGAATGTAATGAATAAGAACTTTTTTGTTGTATTTGTGGAGGAAAACATGTTACTGTTTACCAAGAACCTTGGTGAAATTACCTGGAAGCAACAATTTGCATTTCAAAGTTTACTAAAACTGTAGCGAGGGTGTTTGGGCCGAACTCTGCCGTGAGAACCAAGTAACGGTCTTCTGTGTCCCTTGGAAAAGAAAAATCGTCGACTAGTAATGCAGACGTTGGTGCTAAGATCTTTGCTTAGAGCCTCAATCTTCAAATGTAAAAGGCGATTCATTGCTTTGTAAAACATGTCTTCTCTGTTGGTCACACAGAAAGCGTAGAAGTCCTGATTTCTACCTACAAGATCAGAAAGACAACTCCACATGTTGCCAAGAGCACAATTATATAAAAGAAGTTACACAAGCAATTAATTCAACAAAAGCATTCTTTGGGACAAAGTTTCCTGTTTTTCGCCTGCGTATCACCAGTAAAAGTCAGACAAAGGAAAATTGGTCATCTGCCTCCCTCTATGTGGTTAAACATTCCTCAGAGGAGCATATAGAAGCTGTTGAAGAAACACATCCCCACAGCATAAGGCTGCCGCTACCATGTTACAAGGTGGGCAGTCTTACTGATCCAGTCGAAAAGCGGTGAACATCTTTTTGTCTTTTAACGAGACAACCTTTGGCAAAAACCCGCCGTGTCAGAAACAGCAAGACGAGCGACATCAGAGCAGACTCACGTAGTCATGGAAGGCCTTGGCTTCACTGGAGTGTTCACATGTGTCCCTCCTCTCCGGAGCTGCACAGTAAAGGTCCCAGAAAACACTGGAACACACAGGAAGTGACGCAGTCACACAATAATTATTAAAAGAAGAGGACATCGAAGCATAAGGAAAGAAAAAGAAAACAGCTTAGTCCTTCATATCAGCAAAAAAGGGAGACTATAAACTAACTTAAAACTTAATTTTAAAGAACTTACCACCACCATGAATGGAGGAACCCTGGAGGTTCTCCTAACGTGATGTTCTTCTCCCATCGGATCTTGACAGAAACACAGAAAGAGAGAGAAGGAGGTACTTCAGAGACATCCTGTGTATAAAACACGTCTGACATCTGAATGACACGCTCTAAAGGGTTCGAAAGGGTTCAAAAGGGTGCAAGGAAATTTCTGTAAGATGTGCCATTAGGTCATTATGTTATGATTCTCTTGGATTCATAAGTGGATAAGTGAGTCTATGTGTGCCCTCGAGCTTATCGTCAAACAGATCTGAACGTTTATGTGCACAAAAGTCTGTGTCTGTGTGTGTGTGTGTGTGTGTGTGTGTGTGTGTGTGTGTGTGTGTGTGTGTGTGTGTGTGTGTGTGTGTGTGGAGTCAGAGGGTGTACAGAGCGTGAGGTCAGAGACATGTACCAGCCTGAGGAATCCACTCAGATCTTTAAACAACTCACGCACCACTCAGTCTGCTCCACACGCCTTCTTTAGCTCTGCTCTCAGAGAATTTCAGTGTTTAAGCTTTTACAAACCTATGACCCATTTCTACCTCAGCTTTGTTTTTAAACTTGCAGCATGTCTTCCTCTAAACCCCTACAGTAACTGGTTTGGACGTAGGCTTCGTTTACAAGCAAATTTATCAGATACGATTTAATAGATGCACCTTCAATAGCGAAAGAATAATAAATTCAAGAAATTAGATACAACAAATGAAAATGAATTAAAGTGTATCTTTATCGGGCTGATTCATTCTGTGAGAAAGCAGGTTTTTGGAGCAGTATCAAACAAGGCAACACCAACACCTTGTCTATTAGCCAAGTAACAACAACTATTGTGTAAAAACTGTCCTCATGAGTACTTTTGTGCATTTCATGATGGCAGCCTTTGTCTCTTATTCTTTATTCTTTTTACATTAAATACTGCAAACCAACCGAGCTGAGTTTTCTCATCTTCCAAGGAGAAGTGGGAACTCTTGTAATTTAGATTAATTAACAGAAACCTGCACAATGCTTGAACTGAAAGTGTATTATTTACTTTTCCACACACAAAACAAGAGAAAAGAAACCCCTGTTATTTCGCTGGGCCAGTCCAGAAGCATGTAGCGCTGAAGAGATTTGGAAAGACAGACGATGTAGTTGAAGAACTCTGATTAAAGATGCACAGAGGCGCTGGCTCGTGACAAGAGTCGCCCAATTTTATGCTTGACTGACCCTGACGATTGAGTGACAGGTCAGAAACTAAAGATACAATCTACCATACCAAGGAGCTAACAGGTTGCACTGACAACACTCTTCAGTGTGAAAGCTTTCACTGAGTGAAAAAGACTCAAAGCTAGTTTTTTAATATGAGGGAATGTTAAAATGCTGTTAAAAGTCTGAAAGGTGCATAAAGAAAGGCCTGTTGGCCATTCAGGCTGAAGGACTTCATCAGATCACAGCAATAGATACAAAAAAAAAAATCAAAGAAACAGCCTCTATAGTCCCGCAGTGGGGAAACTCAGGTATACCAGCAGCAAAGCAAGATGCAAATGGAAGCATGCAGAAGCACACAAAGATAAAAAGAAGAAAAAAAGCTAAAGTAAGTTGGTGACGCTTCTCGGTCATCCAGGTCATGAACAATAAAAAAAAGGTTAAAAAATAAAACAACTGGACATTTCTTCTTAAGCTGAAGACGTTTCGCTTTCCATCCAGGAAGCTTTCTAAATTCAAAACGTCTGGAGTAGTGTGAAGTTATAAAGCTTTATAGGCCTCGTTAGAGCTTAGATTCGCATGTAGATTGGAATTGAGAAAGCTTCCTGGATGGGAAGCGAAACGACTTCAACTCTACAGTAAATTTAAATTAGGGCTTGACAATAAAGAAAAAAAGCATATTGATAAAATAGAAATCATATTGATCAATACAGAAGATTATCAAAAAATTCTGCAGCCCTGGGTATGTTATGCTGTTGCTTGATGACTTATTTTTAGATAAACAACAAACACTGAAAGCAAACTCAACATTTTATTTAACCAACTTTTTACCAAATCTGCAACTTTAAAAAAGAAGAAAAGAACACCTGCTCCTTGAACTCTTTAAAAGGGGCGGAGCTTGGTTACAGACCGTTCCTTGGTCTGTGTTTGTGATTGGTTAGGAGGATGTAATGACTGTAATATTAACCTACCGGTACATGATAGGCTAGAATCCAAAAATAACCTTTTATTGACCTTTTTTTTCTATTGCAGCACATGTCTATTGATCAATATAAGAAGAAATAATTTACAGCTACTAAAAACGGCACACTCAGATTACAGGAGTTACAGCAAAGTTGATCTTTTGTATCCTTTTAACTAATTCAACTCTGTCGTGTCCTTTAGAAATCGCACAGTTAAGATCAAGGTCTACAAAGCTTACAGGCAGTTCCCATAGAGAGTGCTGTTAATGACGTTGGTTGCGCGAATTGTACTCATCCTGGTAACTGCTAATTTAAGGGCTAAAGCGAGTTTACAAAGTTAATGATACCTGTAATCATTGTGTCTTTGCTCTGAAACAGAAGTGAAACTCTTTACAGAGCGGTGTTAATTCAATTCAATTCAATTTTATTTATATAGCGCCAAATCATGAAACATGTCATCTCAAGGCACTTTACAAAATCAAGTTCAATCATATTATACAGATTGGGTCAGATTATACAGATTGGTCAAAATGTCCTATATAAGGAAACCAGTTGATTGCATCAAAGTCCCGACAAGCAGCATTCACTCCTGGGGGACCGTAGAGCCACAGGGAGAGTCGTCTGCATTGTACATGGCTTTGCAGCAATCCCTCATACTGAGCAAGCATGAAGCGACAGTGGGAAGAAAAACCACCCATTAACGGGAAAAAAAAACCTCCGGCAGAACCGGGCTCAGTATGAACGGTCATCTGCCTCGACCGACTGGGGTTACAGAAGACAGAGCAGAGACACAACAAGAGAGACAAAAAAGCACAGAAGCACACATTGATCTAGTAATCTGTTCTACATTAGATGGTAATAGTCGGTGATCTGTCCTCCCTGGATGATTTCACAGTCAACAGAACGTCAGACCAGGTGTGCCTACTATGAAGAAAAAAAGAGAGAGAACAAAAAGTTAAAAGCTGAAATGACAACAGTCATTTCAATGTAATGCAATGCAAATCTGGAGAACAGTAGACTGGAGAACAGTAAAAATCAGTAGAGTGAGAAAAGTAGGCCCTGATGTCCTCCAGTAGCCTAAGCCTATAGCAGCAAAACTATAAAGGTAGCTCAGAGTAACATGAGCCACTCTAGTTATAAGCTTTGTCAAAAAGGAAAGTTTTAAGATTAGTCTTAAAAGTAGACAGGGTGTCTGCTTCACGGACCAAAACTGGGAGTTGGTTCCACAGGAGAGGAGCCTGATAGCTAAAGGATCTGCCTCCCATTCTACTTTTAGAGACTCTAGGAACCACCAGCAGACCTGCAGTCTGAGAGCGAAGTGCTCTGTTAGGAACATACGGAGTAATCAGAGCTCTGATATATGATGGAGCTTGATTATTAAGGGCTTTATACGTTAGAAGAAGAATTTTAAATTCTATTCTTGATTTAACAGGAAGCCAATGAAGGGAAGCTAAAATTGGAGAAATATGATCCCTCTTGTTGATTTTCATCAGAACTCTTGCTGCAGCATTTTGGACAAGCTGAAGACTTTGAATTGCATTTTGTGGACTTCCTGATAGTAAAGAATTACAATAGTCCAGCCTTGAAGTAACAAATGCATGGACTAGTTTTTCAGCATCACTCCTGGACAGAATGTTTCTAATTTTGGCGATATTCCGGAGGTGAAAAAAGGAAACTCTGGAAACCTGTTTAATATGGGATTTAAATGACATGTCTTGGTCAAAAATAACACCAAGGTTTTTTACTTTATTACCAGAGGCCAAGTTAATGTCATCCAGATTAAGTGATTGGTTAAGAAGTTTATTTTTTGAGGACTCTGGCCCAAAGATTACAACTTCGGTCTTGTCAGAATTTAGATGCAGGAAATTTAAAGTCATCCAGCTTTTGATGTCATCAAGACATGACTGCAGTCGAAGTAATTGATTGGATTCATCAGGATTTATGGATAGATATAGCTGAGTGTCATCAGCATAACAGTGGAAATTAATCCCATGCTGTCTGATAATTTTGCCGATCGGAAGCATATATATAGTAAAGAGAATTGGTCCAAGGACTGAACCCTGTGGTACTCCACAGGTGACCCTAGAGTTTGAGGAAGATTTATTATTAACATGAACAAACTGGAATCTGTCCGACAGATAAGATTTAAACCAGCCTAATGCTTTCCCCTTAATCCCTACAGTATGTTCAAGTCTTTGTAGGAGAATATTGTGATCAACTGTATCAAATGCAGCACTAAGATCTAACAGGACAAGTACAGACACAAGTCCATTATCTGAGGCCATGAGAATATCATTAGTGACCTTCACCAGAGCCGTTTCAGTGCTATGATGAGCTCTGAAGCCTGACTGAAACTCCTCAAGTAGGTCATTGCTTTGTAAATGTTCACAAAGTTGATTAGCAACTACTTTCTCAAGAATTTTAGATAAGAAAAGAAGATTAGATATAGGTCTGTAGTTTACTAGCTCATCTTGATCAAGAGAAGGTTTCTTAAGTAAAGGTTTAATAACAGCTACTTTAAAAACCTGTGGTACATATCCATTTACTAAGGATAGATTAATCATGTCTAAAATAGGACCACTGATCAAAGGGAATACCTCCTTAAACAACTTGGTTGGGATTGGGTCTAACATACAGGTAGAAGGTTTAGATGAAGCTAAGATTTTAGATAGCTCAGAAAGCTCTACTGCTTCTAAACAGTTCAGACACAGCGCAGGTTCTAAAGATTCCTCCAATGCTGCCTTACTTACTGGGGACGAGGTAATCATGTTTGGGAGGATGCCAATTATTTTATTTTTAATGGCATCAATTTTATTTATGAAGAATCCCATAAAATCATTACTACTAAGAGCTAAGGGAATGGTTGAATCAACAGAGCTGCAGCTCTGAGTAAGTTTGGCAACTGTACTAAAGAGAAATCTAGGATTATTTTTATTCTCTTCAATTAATGATGAAAAATATGCTGCTCTAACTCTGCGAAGGGTCTTGTTATACAACAATAGACTGTCCCTCCAGATTAAGTAGGATTCCTCTTGGTGTGTAGAGCGCCATTTTCTCTCCAATTTCCTAACATTGTGCTTCAAGGAACGCAGCTCTGAATTAAACCAGGGAGCCAGCTTCCTGTGAATTATCACCTTCTTTTTCAAGGGAGCTACATTATCTAATGCAGAACGCAATGAGGAAGTCACACTGTTAGCAAATGTATCTATTTGTGAATGGGAAGAAACAGCATTGCTGCCATCTACAGGGCATTTCTGCAATACTGAGGATATTAAGAGGGGGACAGACTCTTTAAGTTTTGATACAGCATTATCCGATAAAGATCTACTATAATGGAACCCTCTTTTGGGGGTGGAGAAATCGGTT
Organism: Fundulus diaphanus; assembly: GCA_037039145.1. Lineage (NCBI taxonomy): Eukaryota > Metazoa > Chordata > Actinopteri > Cyprinodontiformes > Fundulidae > Fundulus > Fundulus diaphanus. The sequence goes on from CM073127.1 coordinate 29,621,802, forward strand.
AGATTAAACTCAAATGTTATTAAAAAATGATCAGATAGGACAGGGTTGTGAGAGAATACTGTTAATTCTTCACAATCAATGCCATATGTCAGCACAAGGTCCAAAGTATGGAGCCGAGAGTGCGTTGGCTTATGCACATTTTGAGCAAAACCAATTGAATCTAGGATAGTTTTAAAGGCTACACTAAGGTTATCACATTCAGTGTCAACATGGATGTTAAAATCACCCACTATAATAACCTTATCAGTATTTAACACCAAATCAGATAAGAAGTCTGACAGTTGATCCAAAAACTGAGTGTAAGGACCTGGTGGACGATACAAAACAATAAACAGAAGAGGTTTTATTGCTTTGCAGTTTGGATGAGGGAAACTGAGGGTTAAATGTTCAAAAGAACTGTAATTATTAATTGGCCTGGGACTAATTAATAAATCAGACTGAAAGATGGTTGCCACTCCTCCTCCTCTTCCCACAGATCTGGGAATGTGGAAATTTGAATAACTGGAGGGAGTTGACTCATTTATACTAACGTAGTCCTCTTGTAGCCAGGTTTCTGTGAGACAAAATAAATCAATCTGATTATCAGAAATCAATTCATTAACTAACAAAGTCTTTGGAGGGAGAGACCTTATATTTAATAGACCACATTTAATTCTTTTATTTTTTGGTTCAAAGTGATCCGTATGGATTTTTATTAGATTTTTATGATTTGTTCCCTTTAGATCAGTTTTTGATCTGTTAAGTTTTGGCCGTGGGAAAGACACCGTCTCAATAGGGTAATGGGTGGGTAACAGTACAGAAGCTGCAGAGAGGTGTGTTAAACTACGGCTCTGCTTCCTGGTCTGGACCCTGGGTTGTCAGCATTTAGGAGAACTAATAAATCCGGCCAGATTCCTAGAAAGAAGAGCTGCACCATCCAAAGTGGGATGAATGCCGTCTCTCCTGATCAGACCAGGTTTTCCCCAGAAAGTTTGCCAGTTATCAATGTAGCCCACGTCGTTTTCTGGACACCACCTAGACAACCAGCGGTTGAATGATGACATGCGGCTAAACTTGTCATCACTGGTCAGATCAGGCAGGGGACCAGAGAAAATTACAGAGTCCGATATTGTTTTAGCAAACTCACACACTGAAGCAACACCAACTTTGGTGACCTCTGATCGGCGTGACCGGGTGTCATTACCGCCAGCGTGAATAACAATTTTGCGGTATTTACGCTTATCCTTAGCCAGCAGTTTTAGGTAGGATTCTATGTCGCCCGTTCTGGCCCCTGGTAGGCATTTAACTATGGTTCCTGGTTTCTTTAGTGCCACGTTTCTTATTACAGAGCTGCCAATAATTAAGGTCGGCTCCTCGGCGAGACTGTCGCTCAGAGGGGAAAATTTATTAGAAACGCAGATGGGTTGGTGGTGATCTGGGGGCTGAAATCTAGAGCTATGCTTACTACGAACCGTCACCCAGCCGGCCTGCTTAACCGGCTGTTCGAGTGCGGCTGTTGGTTCGCTACGTGAAGTTACTCTTTGTGAAGTTACTCTTTGTGGCTCCGCGCTAGCAAAGGAGCGGCTATCAGCTGGTTTTTCAACAGCACGGAGCCGGGTCTCCAGTTCTGACACCCTCGCCTCCAAAGCTACAAAAATACTACATTTATGACATGTACCATTATCACTAAAGGAGGCAGAGGAATAACTGAACATCTGACACAGAGAGCAGTAGATAGGAGACTTAGTCAGAGACGGAGAAGCCATTATGAGGCTAAGGCTTGGCTAGCGCTAGGCTAATGCTAGGCTAAAGCTAGGCTAGCGCCCTGTTATCACGCCAAAGAACAAATCGTGTGAAACACGAGGAGTTCCCAAACGTGATGAGCAGCCGCAGAAAATGTTTTAAAAGTGCTTATGTTTGGAAACAGGTGTTACAACAAAGAGGTTTAAAGATAAAAAGCGAGAGAGCCTGGAGCAAAAATCCGTCGTTCACACAGCAACAACAGGAAGTGACATAATACGCCTTACCGCAAACAGGAAGTCAGGAAGTCAGGAAGCAGTTAGACACACTTAGACAAGGTCCAACAGAACCAGTAGGTGTGTTAACACCTACTACTCTCCATCACGCACACGGTGTGACGTCTCCCCTGACTCAAAAGAAAAACTAACAATTGATCACAAAAACTTCTTAAGGTTTCTGTATATTTACAACAAATTAGGAAATGATTCAACAAGCCAACATAACAGTGAATCAGAGCTTTTTCCCTCTCAAATATGAGATTTTACTTCAGAAATGACCTTCATGCTGGATATAATTCATGTTGGCACACTAAGACCACTGATCTTATCTACTGAAGACAAATCCATACAACTATCAGTAACAGGCTACTCATATCAAACCATGTCATTTATTTTGTCTGAGGGTGCCACTCGGATCTTCCCTTCTCAGAAATGTTTTATCAGGGCTAAAGAATAAGACTATTGTACCACCTGCGCCACCAGCAGCATGAACGAGCACTAAAATAACAGGAAAAGGTGAATCACCACACTTTCAATCAGACTGTCCTGACCTCAGCTCCAGATCAGACGAAGGAATGCCGTGCTTTGAAGTCCTTTTCAGGGAGGGTCAGGAACTGCCTCCATTTGTTTGTCCCACATTCTTTTGGCTCCAGCAAGCAGTTTCAGTACGTCTATCCGTTTGCTTCAAATACCAGCAGACAATTTTCAATTATACCTTGAAAATAGTCTCTTTATTTTACAACTGCTAGGACAGCACACACAAAAATAAAAATAATTGTATGAGCTTTAGCCCATTCCAAATACGATTGCAGGCAGTTCGTTTCAGGCCATTTTCTGTCAAGTTGCCGTCATTTGGAGAACGTTTAACAAAAAGCACACTGTGTGCCCGCATATCCTGTCCTTTTGTGGTCTGCACTTCTTTCATTTACCTTAAACACGCTGCTGTGAGATCCCCTCAATGTGTTTACCTAAATTATACCGTTTTACTTTCTTAAGATTTAAGCTTACTTTCTGATATATCTGAGTGACTAGTAAAATTTGAGAGGATTATCTGACTTCTTCCATTCTGCTGCTCAGGTTGTTTGTGATATAGCATGTTAAGTGGTATGAGGGCCTGATTTGCAAATACTCTCCTGGTGTCTTGTTTCGAGACCCTGAAGATACTCCGTAGATGACAAAAGTGGAGAATTAACAAAGCAATTTGAGCCTCACCTTTTACTTTTGCCATGGACTACGAAGATCTTGGAGTAATTTATTCTATTTGCAGATGACACCACAATGCTAGGGCTGATTGCTGAAGGCAAAAAGAGGAGGTGCAGAGGCTGACTAGTGTTCAGATAACGATCCGACACTGAACCCTAAAACGACAAATGGACTCCTCATTGGCTTCAGGGAAAGTGAGGAGCAGCGTGAGCCACTTCTCATTAGTGGCTCACTGGAGCAAGTCTCCAGTTTTAGATTCCTGGGAACACACATCCCAGAGGACCTCCCATGGACATCAACCGCCAGCTCACTGATTAAAAAACCAAAACGAAAGTACTTCCTCAGAAATTTGGACTATCACAACATCACTTAGTCTCCTTCTACTGCTGTGCCACTGAGAGTGTCCTGACCATTAGAATCCTCCTGTGGTACAGCAGCACATCACCAATACAAATCTGCCCACCCTGGAGAATGTTTACATCTCACGATGCCTCCGCACAACTATCATCAAGCATCACCAGGGACCGGTACCACCTAGCACGCAAGCAGTGTTTGATCTTCTCCCATCAGGTAGGACATACAAGCTAATGGACAACAAGACTGGACAACGTTTTTTTATCCATGGATGGATGGATTAACATGTGCAATAACTTAACACTGTGTTGTGAAACAACATAACACTGCAGGGAACTTAACACTTTGCTATGACTTAATGCTGTGTGAGAAATAACAGAACACTGGAACATCTCAACACCGTGCAATAATTCAATAATTTAATACAGTGTGTGAAATAACTTGACAGTGGGATCTGAAACACTCCTGCTGCAGGATGCCCCTCAACATTGGGCAATGTAGTAAAATCTCTTTAGCTTATGGAACTGTAGTTTTATGTTTTACCTCTTTTTCTTCTTACCTGGGCACCATTTGGCAACGGCACCTGAATCTTGTGTATGCAATGACAGCAACGACAATAAAATAAACTTACCCGATTTTATCTGATCTCTTATCTTATTTCATGTAAGGTTTTACTCTTCCTGATTTGACCCTGAAAAGCTTTTGATTGAGAGGTGTGATTCGCTCCTCACTGGGCCTAAATTTGTTCTGTCCAGGGTCAGCAAAAGGCCACCGCATCGCTGTACAGAGACGTGCAACGAGGTTGTGAAAACAAACAAGCATGCGTTATCACAGATTTTGTATTGAATTAGATGTTGCAAGACACACGGGCTACCATGACGTGGATCTGATGCACCTTCCTCGTTGCTGAGTCGGGCCGTTTTTCTGGATCTGGTAAACCAGTTCATCGGTTGGCGGACCACCTTTCAAATACACAGGTGCCTAGGTACACATCAACGGCCGGCCAAAATGAGATGCTTGATTGCATTTTAGAACTTTATCAACAAAAAAAATAGGGATGAAATAATATGATTAGAAACACCACTTGTTGCTGAGCAAACCAATGAAAACCACAGATGTGTGCTTGTGTGAGCCTGTGCGTGATTTACATCACTGGATGCATCGCAGTGGAGAGATTCCTGGGCTTTTTCCCACTAGAATGTTTGCAGAGGGATTTGCTAAAACTCCTGAAAGTAAAGCTCCAGCGATTTAAAATGGAAAATAAACTAACTGCCCTGATTTATGATGGAGCGGCACATCCTCTGAAGTGCAGGAAAGGGTGAGGGAGGCCTTTCCTTATGCCCATCAGTTAAACCTGATCCCTTAGCAGGCATGCTTATGGCTTACATCTGTCACAATATTTTTTGCAAATCCATCTGCTCTAGGAACAGTGTCTTCCACCAAGTCTCCTAAAAGTACCACTATCCTGGATGGAGTGTCCGGCAATGGGCCAAACCCGCTCGGTGCACACTGTGTTTTAAACAGGAAGAAAACCCGATGGTGTGTTTTGTATCAATCTATAAGGATCAGATTTGGGAGAGCGTGCCAATCCAACAAGCTCATGGTTTGAACACATTGGTCGAAAATGAAACCTATTTCCTTTTATTGTTTTTTTCCACTGTGCCTTAATGCATGTGGACATTCTCTGCAACATCCTCCAAGAATGATGCACAGATCCCCGAAAAACCAAACAAGTTTTAGAGAATTACACTCTAAATGATAAAATGATCTGAAGGATTCGCTAACCATGGAGGAACCAAACTCAGCTGCAGAAGCGGGGGGTCCAACACCTCGCCGGACGCAGAGATCAGAGTGTGCCGCGACAGCAGCTCAGTGCTGCAAAATACTGATGGAGCAGCCTCACTTTGAGAAGGCCCAACATTCATTTGAACTCATAAACCAGGATCTGTTCTCAGATTCTAACACGACTTTCCGACGAAAGCAATCGCCTGCCGGGTGTGGATCTGTAAAGGATTGAGCAGGAATTCATCAAGAAATCGCCCAACTTTAATGAGCTAATTGTTTAACTTTATGCATTACAGCAAAGTTGTCAGAGGGAGCTTGACCTTAAATAAGTAAGTGACCAAGCTGGGGCCTCATTGCTGGATTTTCCTCCGATAAACCCATGTATGATTCACTTGAAGACGAGTAGAATTGTTTTTAATCCACCAAGTAGTCAATAAGATATTCAGAACTATTATGTGTGACAGCAAAAATCATCAGATTTTATACATACGCTCTTACCTTAGTTTCTCTTTGTAATGATAAAAATATGTTTATAGTAACAAACACAACCTTCTGGCTGAGACTTATTACAACCTCAACCTTTAGAGGCAACTATTTTGGGAGTTTAGCTTTAAAATGCTGGAACTGTTAACCCCCACATAGGATCTGAGTAGCATCTGCAATGTATTTTATTACTCTTTGAAATGAAGTCATCTGTTGTGACATACAACTGCTGAAAACATTACCTTTTATAAAATGGGCCTCCATGTTATTTAATATCATTCTCTGTATATCCAGGTTTTTTATCTCTACCTTGGAAAGCCTTTTTCTCAGCATCAATTTCTGTCACCATAAACTCGAGAAAGTTGTGAAATGCAGCAGAAAATATTGGTTTAAAATAAATGTCACCCTTAGTATGGACAGGGCCGAAAGCAATCTGACTCCATCCCACTGCTCCAGACGGAGCTGCATGTCAGCTCAATGCTTACCCAGTGTGTGTGCACTTGTGAGCATTTGAACTGTACAGCAGTTGTGTTTATACTTGTTTTATCAATAGCTAATGTGTTCCCACACTTGCATGTAACAGTGCCTAACCTTTTCATCCTCCGCTTCTGCAAAACCGTGGACAATTGATATGGCAGAGGGGTAAGAGTGTCAGTTTGTGCACAGACCCACACACACACACACACACACACACACACGCACGCACGCACACACACACACACACACACACACACACACACACACACACACACACACACACACACACACACACACACACACACACACACACACACACACACACACACACACACACACACACACAAAGTCAGGGTGATGAGAGTCAGTGCCAGCTCATGAGGTAACCCTTTTCCACCCCCCTCCTCTCAGTTGTTCTCGACCCTCTGGCTGATGTACAACAAGGCTCAAGCTGCTGTCTTCTGCATTGTAATTTGCCATAATTTACTCCGGAGCACAATAATCAAGTGGCCTCAGTTTCACCCCGTAGCCTCTTAACCCGACAGAATTAAAGTGAAAACGAGATCTCCTCTCAGAGCAGAAAGTGGAGGCATGAAAATGGGGAAAAGCAAGGGGGATAAAGCTGCTCTGCGGAACAGACAGCGATGTCCGCCCAAAACATAAGCTATAGGCATCATAAAGCTCTCATGCTCCAGTTCAGGTCCAACTAAATGCAGCGTTAAAAAGCCTCTCTGCTGCACTAACCTGTTGGCACCGGCCCAGAGCTGGGCTCATTCACTTACAGTAGCTGCTACGCTAACTGGAGATGTCGTACGAGACGGCCCTAGCTTTGTGGAGTATGCGGCCTGTTGCCTGGCGGACACAAACACCAGAAGCGTTCTTTCGTGGCTTACCTCCGAGAGAAAGGTCTGTGCTGACTTCTGTGCTCCCACATGCAGCAGGTACTCGTACACGTAAAGAGCCAACCTGCGCAGAGAGAAAGAGGAGAGGATGAGCTTCAGGTTGTTCATGAAGAGTCGAAAAGCTTTTAGATGGAGACACAAAAATCTGTTCTTTTGCACTTGAAAAATATAAGTAACTTACAAAACTATATACCGTATACTACTTGAACTTTTTCCACATTTTTCACATTGCAGCCACAAACCTCAATATAACTTATTGGGGCTTTACTGTAAAGACCAAGTGGAAAGAAGGAGTGGCACGCATTTCCACTCAACCACTTTACTTGCTAAAGGAAAACCAAATGAAAGCAATTGCCTTTAGAAGTCCACAAATTAGAATATAGAGTCAGTCTGTGTGTAATTTAATCTCAGTATAAATCCAGGAGCTCTCTGAAGGCCTCAGAGGATTGTTAGAGAAGATTAGTGAACAAACAGCATAATGAAGACCAAGGAACACAGCATACCGGTCAGTAGAGAAGTTTAAATTGGGATTAGGTTATAGAACAACATCGACGTCTCAAGGGAGCACTGTTCAATAACTCATCCAACCATAGAAAGACTACATTAGAACTGCAAATCTACCAAGACATGACTGTCAATCTAGAGGCAGTCAAGAGGCCCATGGTAAATGTGGAGGAGCTACAGAGAGCCACAGCTAATGCAGGAGATGTTGACAGGACAACTATTAGCAGCAAACTCCACAAGGCCCGAGCTTAATAGAAGAGTGGCAAGACGATAGGTGGTGTTGAAAGAAAGGTGGAAGAAGTTCCCGTTTGCTGTTTGTCACAAGTCATGTACGCAGCAGACATGTGGAAGAAGCTGCTCTGGTCGGATCAGTCCAATTCTGAGCTTTTTGTTATGAACTACAATATGTGTAAATGCTGAAAACAGGTGAGTCATGGGAGAGGCGGCATTGTGCTGTGGGGATCCTTTTCCTCAACGGCGTCAGGGAGGAAGGTCAGGGTTGATGGGAAGACGGTTGGAGCTAAATACAGCATAATACAGCAGAGGTTCATACTTAAAGCTGTGATTGGGGCAAAAGGTGGTTCTACAAAGTATTAACTTACAGAGCTAAAACCAAATTAGCAGTCTAAACATTTTATCCTTTAATTTTTCAAAAACAAAATAATGAAAACGGTGTATCATTTTACCACCACTTAACAGTTGTCCATTACTCCGTGTCAGTCTATGGCATAAAAATCAAAACGAATGCACTGTAGAACCTCTAATGCAGGGATGTCAAAGTCATTTTGGTTTAGGGGCCGCATACAGCTTAATCTGATCTCAAGAGGGCCACACGAGTAAACTCATTGCAAGATTAAATAGAACTAATAAAAGTGGACTTGTTGTTGATTTTTATATTAAATTAATTTCACTTTTACACAATATATTATGAATAACCTCAGCGTTTTTAAGAAAAGTGTGTGCAATTTCAAAAATACTTTAACTCAGTTAAACATTTACTTGTGCATTATGCATAAGAACTGATCACAGTGATTGTACAATGTTGAAAAACATTTATTCACATTTTTTGGAACTTAAAAACACTGTCCTGCATGACAAAATACATCAAACAGATAAAAATTAAGAAATGATTTAAAATCAATTTTCAACATCTGAAGTTCAGTGCTACCATCTGCTGATTAAAACACAGCGCCCCTCGTGGACAATATAGGAACTGCAGATTTTCAATTAAACGAAGTACATGTTTTTTTCAATAATTGTTTTATCATTCTCTTCCTTTTATCTCCTCTTTCACCTTTTCTTTTTTATTCTTGTTCTTCCTTTCCTCTCCTACTTTCTCATTGTAGTGTCCATATCATTTGAGATATTCCCCGTATGAATCATAATAAAACTATTCACATTCATAAATCAAGCGGAGCACTATGGCAAAAGCAGTAAGGCTCCACTTGTGAAAGTCAAATCTGATGAGCTCTTTTTGGCATTAAGACAACAATTCTTATTGCCACATTGCCAGACAAGACACTGTCTGGCAATGTGGCAATAAAAAGGATAATTTTTTTATTTTTTTTGTTGAGTAATGATAATGAATTTGGCCACCGGGCCGGACTAAATTGTTCGGCGGGCCGGAACTGGCCCGCGGGCCGTATGTTTGACACCCCTGCTCTAATGTGACAAAACATGGATTAAAAAAAAGCCAAACATCTTTGTAATTCAATATAAAGTCCATTCGGGCCTTCTCATAAAGCTACGATAAACACATCTGGAAAACAAGATAAATAGTGCTGTGATGGCACTGCGGAGATCTCATTTGTTTCTAGTTCTCTACATGGACTTCCTCCCACAGGTTTGATCACAGTGAGTATTAATTACAGCCTTGATTTGTAAATCAATGACCCTCCTGTGTGTCTGTGCTGGTCCTTTCCTAAAAGCAGTCCCAAAGGGGACAGGTGGATCAAGTAGTCTATAAACATTATGTGACAACTGTTTAGCATAGGTCCTAAACAGTCCGACCTTGATCTAAGTCAAGTTTATTTGTATGAAGCACATTTCAACAGCAAGGCGGTTCACATGGCACTTAGACTCAATAAGTCAAGTAAAATGTTACGTCACGAAATAAATGACATATATTCTCACTCATTGAAACAAACTATATAGCTCAAAACATAAGACAATGAATGATTTTTGTTTAACGTCCTTTCATTAATTTTTTTATAATGCAAACATTACCTGCTGAAATGAAGGGTGCAAAATTCACAGCGTTCTGCTGTGTCAGTACAGAGTATGGGATTTTTGCCATGAGGTCATGGTCTTGTTTTATTATTATTATTACATATTTAAGGCCAAATTGACCATCTGGGGATGAAAGTTAAATCTATACACAGTCTAGGAAGTAAGTCAGGTTGCCATTAGCTGAAAACTATTCAAGCATTCACTATGCCGAAGTGTGTCAATGTTCAACATGACAGTATCCATACCGTAGCGTGACAGGTTATGTCAATATTAGGTCATCAGTGATGCATTTGGGCACAGAGGAGCATATATACAGCATATGTGGTGTCTCAGACTATTTCAAAGTGTCCAAAGGTCCTTTGGCAGTCTGGCTTAGCTTGTGATCAAACTGCTCATACTCTACAACAGCATACAGGAGACAGAAGGGGATGCTGGAGCGGTATTTACACCAGTCGCGTTCCTACAGCACAAATACACAAGGCAGGGACGTAATGGTATAGTGGGTATATCTATAAACTATGCCTGACACCACTGGAGAGATCTGCAAGTGTGTTTTATTTCAAGTGTTGTCATATTGCCTAAAAGAAATTGTCAAATTTGAAAGATGTCAACTGGTTTTTAATGTACACATTTAGAGTCAGCAATTGTGGTGTTATTTATATAAAGCAAGAAAATGAGATGTTATCATAACAGCTGAAACCGTCATGTTTCAGATAACCAAGCACAAGCTATGACCTGGGGCTTTTTATATCTGTTCTTTTGTGTGTTGGTGTTGGTACTGAAAGTCATGAGAGATGTTCACACTGGGAGGACATCTGTCCAAGAACCCCCGCTGAAAGGTGCCACCAGCTTGGCAACCCTGATCCGGACTCTTGCCTTGAGGTAAAAATAAACTCGGCTGACAGAATGAACACCACGCTGCCTCTCTCACAGGTACAATCCACCTCCGTCCATCTCCCTCCATCCCACTTTTCTTTATCAACTCTCTCTCCTTCAATATGTTGTTCTTTTCTGTTTTGGATGTGACTTTACTCTTATGCATTTTTTTTTTTAAAAGGCCATGTTTGTTTAAGGATAACAGAAAACAGCCCCTTTTTATCTCCGCCTTCTCCACTGTGGCCTGATGTTTAACCACAGAAACAGCGACAGGGCGTTTTACAGAGACAAGGTTAACGGAAAAATGAGAGGATTGACAAAACTCTTGACACCTTGTCAACTGAGCATGAATAAAAGATGTTATTGGCGACAGTCAAACAAACTCTGCGCCGCCGAGCGGCTGAATAGGGGAATTCTTGTTGACGCGCTCGCTATTCAAAACTTCAGTCCAAGCTGCGGTTAAGATCCTTTTATTGTTGTTGAATGAATCCACAGGTTCAAGCCATGATCAAGGGCAAAAAATACAAAAAGGTATCCAATGCTTAAAGCGGTCAGCAAAAAGTAGACATCCCCCATCACCCACTCACTGACAACTACTCAGGTGAGCAAAACAGGTGATCTTACAATCACTGCTGACACCACGTGATCAATACCACACCCATCCACCACATTCCGGCCCCTAATTATTACATCATTACACAGTAATAATTACACATCCAACACCATATACATTATATCAGAACACTGAATGAGACATTACACATTGAAATAGTCCATAAACTCATTTCCTTTTTTCTTCTTTTGTCCATATGTGGTCAGTCAGTCATAGGCCAGAGGTTACCAGCACTTAGCCTAATATAGTCAGTCTGCGATGTACATCTAGTAGTATTAAAGTCAAGTCAAAGAGTCATGTCAAACCAGTTCGAAAAAGTGCTGTCTTTATTGGTCGGATCTCTCCTGAAGAAGGCATATCTTTGTGATGGGTCTGCATAAATGGCTGGTTGGAGTCTTAACCCAGACCTGGCGTACAAGCCCCCTTTTGTCTGGTACAGTTTCTGTGATTTTGCCGATGATCCAGGAACCACGAGGTGCAGAGTCATCCACTATAAGGACCACGTCTCCAGGAACAAAGTTGCGTTTAATTTTCATCCATTTTTGGCGCTGTTGAAGCAGTGGCAAATATTCTTTAATCCATCGTTTCCAAAACAGATCAGATATGTATTGGACCTGTCTCCATCGTTTGCGTGCGTAAAGGTCACTTTTCTGGAACAAACCAGGTGGTAAGCACGGGTTAGACTTGAGCAGAAGGAGGTGGTTTGGTGTTAGAGCTTCCAGATCATTTGGATTGGTAGATTCCAATGTAATAGGTCTACCGTTGAGGATTGACTCCACTTCACAGAGAGCAGTTTGAAGTCCTTCTTCGTCCAAATGCTGTGTCTGCAGGGTGGAATTAAGGACCTTTCTGATGGAACGAATCAATCTCTCCCATGCTCCGCCATGGTGCGATCCAGCTGGAGGATTGAAGATCCATTTCACACCCTTCAACAACAGCGTATCAGTGATCTTTTCCTGATTCCACTCTTCTATGGCTTGTCTCAGCTCACGCTCCGCACCCACAAAGTTGGTTCCATTATCAGACCGCAGCTCTTGAACTTGGCCTCGCCTTGCAATAAAACGGCGTAAGGCATTAATGAAGGAGTCTGTGTCAAGAGATGAGGCGACCTCAATATGTACAGCTCTAATTGCTAAACACGTGAAGAGAACTCCATACTTCTTCACAAGACTTCTCCCACGCTTGACTTCAAATGGACCAAAATAATCAACTCCAACAAAACTAAAAGGGGGTTTCTCAGGAGTCACTCTGCTTTCAGGCAAGTCAGCCATTTGCTGCTGGCCTGTAGCTCCATGAAGCCGTCTGCAGGTCACACACCTCGACAGGATGTTTCTAATCAAGGCTCCAGCACCAGGAATCCAATATTTCTGATGCAGCTTTGAGAGCATGTAGTTCCTACCACCATGACCCACACTTTTATGGATATGCTGAAGAATGAGATCAGCAACGTAAAAGTCCTTAGGAATGATGATAGGATGTTTGGAATCTTCAGACATGACAGCCTTGCTGAGACGTCCTCCAACACGCAGCACATTATCCTCTAGAACAGGATTCAACTTGTATATGTGACTGCTTCGCTTCACGCTCTTTCCCTTTTGGAGACAGGAGATCTCTTCAGCATATCTTTTCCTCTGACAAAACCGGATTATCTGCATCTCAGCATCCTCAATCTCTCCCAATGAGAGAAAGTCATTACAGAACTCAACCCTAGGATGAGCACATTTAGACAGAGCTGTATTAGATGCAGGCTGGAAATGTGTCTTGTTCTTCTTGCGATGTAAGAGCAATGTTTTGAATCTCAAAATCCAACTCATCACCCTGACAAGACGAGTCCAGGATGAGGTACGATGAATCAAGGAATCCAATGGATGGTCATGATCATGTGTGGGTGAGACAACCACAGAGGCACACATCTTGACTTCACGGTCTTCAGGTGAAAGTTCCTGCAAGTTCTCTGGGTTAACAGGCCATTCTGTCTCTGGCTGTGTAAGGAATGCAGGACCAGATAACCATTTAGTGTCACGCAGAAAAGATTCTGCCTTCATACCTCTGGAGGCAAGGTCTGCAGGGTTATGCGTTGTATTCACATACCTCCACTGTGATATTCCAGAAGACGTGAGAATCTCAGACACTCGGTTCACCACAAAAACACGAAACCTCGTAGTTTTGTTATTGATGTATTTCAACACTGAGGTGCTGTCTGTCCAAAACATTGAGTCCAAAAGAGGTAGCCTCAGCTCTCTTCTCCAAAGTCTGTCCATGCGAACTGCTAGCACAGCCGCTGTCAATTCCATACGGGGAATTGTGACTGGTTTTAAAGGTGCCACCCTGGACTTCCCCATTATGAAGGAACTGTGTGCCTGTAAGAGACTGTTGTGCAGCAGCAAATAGGTAACAACACCATACCCCTTCTCACTCGCATCTGCAAAGTGGTGCAACTGAGCGGTAGTTTTTTCTCCAAATTCAGTTGGTTTTAAAGATCGTTTGATGCTGATGTTGTCCAACAGGTGCAGTTCTTCCACCCACCTTCGCCACTCTTGAGCAACATCTGATGGAATAGCATCATCCCATCCAATCCCCCTCTGACACAGATCTTGAAGTATCCTTTTAGCTGTGAAAATGACAGGAGCAAGGAATCCCAGAGGGTCGTAGAAGGAGCTGACCATAGAAAGAATTCCTCTCCGGGTCAATGGCCTGTTTGGGATGGAAATGGAGAACTTAAACGCATCTGACTGTAAACACCACCAAACTCCTAATGCTCGCTCAATAGGCAATAGGTCACAATCCAAATCTAGATTTTTAACTTCCTTAGCTCTCTCCTCCTCAGGTATTACTGCCAGGACCCTGCGGCTATTACTTATCCACTTTGTTAAGTGGAAGCCTCCCTTGGCGCAGATGAGTCTGAGGTCTGTGTAAAGAGAGCTTGCTTCCTCTTCAGTGCCTACTGAAGCAAGGCAGTCATCCACGTAGAAATTATGTAGAATGGTGTCAATCACCTGCTGGTTGAAGTGTGCTTTGTTGTCTTCCGCACATTTCCGCAGAGCATAGTTAGCACAACTCGGAGAGGACGTTGCTACAAACAAATGAACGCCCATCCTATACTCCTGCATGCTCTGATTGAAGTCACCTCCCGGCCACCAGAGAAATCTCAATAGGTCAGCGTCTTCCTCTGGTACGTACACCTGATGGAACATGGCTTCAATATCAGACATCAAAACAACAGGCTCTTTTCGGAACCTAGTCAGCACACCAACCAAATTATTTGTCAAATCAGGACCACTTAGGAGCTGTGCATTAAGAGAAATGCCCTGGAATGATGCCGCACAGTCAAATACGACCCGAATCTTCCCTTTGGTAGGATGATAAACCCCGTGATGAGGGATATACCAAACCTTCCCATCATGTCGCTCCAAGTCTGCAATTGGCACTCCTTTTGCATAACCTCTGGATATAAGATCTTTCATGAACACAGTGTAGTCTTTGTGGAAGTCTTTATCTCTGATGAACCTTTTCTTCAAGCTTAAGGCACGTTGTTCAGCAATTACACGGTTATCAGGCATTCTTATGTCTCTGTCTTTCAAAGGCAGGGCAATACTGTAGTGTCCATCCTTCAAGGTCACGGTCTTATTAGCCAACTCCATAAACCTAGAGTCTTCCTGTGACGGCCCCACATGCTCATCATAGCTGCTCTCAGGGAAGTCCATCTTGAACTGTTGTTTCCATAACTTGTCCAATGTAACAGCAGATATCCTGTTGGTAGTGACTGTTAATGGACAATTTGGTTTTCCACAGCATTCTTGTTCAAGTGGCCCATTCACTGTCCAACCGAGCATCGTTTTAATGGCAAAAGGTCCGTCACCTTCACTTCTGATGACCTCCAAAGGTTCTAGAGCTCTGGGCATGTTCATGCCAATCAGAAGCTCCACCTGTGCTTTTATCTCTGGTAAATGAACATCCTTCAAATGTGGCCATTTGTCCAGGTCGCGTTGCTTTGGGATGTTACTCAGGTCTACAGGCATTCTGTGCTGAGTGAAGAGGTCAGGCATGTCACAATACATATTGCTGTGCAATCCAGCGATTTCCAGTTCAGGTACAATAAAGCTGTCCATCACTTTCTCTTGTCCCATGGTGCGCAAAAGAATCTTTATTTTTCTCCCAGTGAGATTCAGCTTGTCCATAAGACCCACTGTACAAAAGGATGCTGAACTCCCTTGGTCTAGAAAGGCATATGTTTCCACTGTTCTTTGACCTTTCTTTGATTTTACTTTGACTGGCACAATGGAAAGCTTACAGTCTTGTTCCCCGGCCCCAGTAAGACCACTAGTCTGGACTGTGACAGGAGTGTTATCTGCTTCAGTGTCAAGTTTAACCTTGTTCTTCTTGTGATGGATATGAAGTATGCTTGCATGTCTGAAACCACAGATTTTACATAAAAGGCGATTTCTGCATTCTTTGCTGATGTGCCCTGTGCACAGGCAACCAAAACACACATTATTCTTCCTAAGAAATAAAATCTTCTCATTATGAGGTTTCTTATCAAACACAGAACATAAATCCAGTTTGTGTCCACCTTTACAAAACAGACAAATCTTCACAGCAGTCTGATGTTCTTGAGCCTCTGAAGAGTTATTTCTCTCTACGGCAGAGATGGTTGTGCCAAAGCTACTTCCTCTAGTTCTTGGACGAGGACAACATTTCTCTCCATCACCTTTTTTGACTGTTGATGTTGCGTCACATAGATTTCCAAAAACAGGATCTGTAGTAATTTTAACTTGACGCTCAAGGAAGAAAACGATGTCAATAAATGTAGCTCTGCGATGCTGCTTCTCCTGGATGTCACATGCTGCTGTTCGCCATTTATCTTTCAACTTATAAGGCAATCTTCTAATCACAGCAAGCATATTGGCAGGTGTATTTAATTCAGAAAGATCATAAACCTCCTCCATCGCATTGCAACATGCACGTAGAAACAAACAGTATGCCTGAAGAGCTTTTCCATCTTCTGATTTAATCAAAGGCCATGAGTGAATTTTATTCAGATAAGCAGATGCAATAATATGCACATTTCCAAAGTGCTCATACAACATAGTCTTTGCTTTTACATATCCAGCACCATCAGGCATATGTTGACAGCTTTTGACAAGTTCGAAAGGCTGACCCCTAGTGTACTGTGCAAGATAATGCAGACAATCATCTGGATCGTCTGTCTTTCCTTCAATGACCTGCTCAAACGAACGCATAAAGGCCTGGAAATGAAGAGGATCGCCATCAAAGGGTTGAATTTCTCTTCTAGGCAGTGAAGAAAGACCTTGCTGACGTACCAACATACAAGTTAACTCGTTTTGTTTCTCCATGATGGACAACAGGGTTTCATTAGCTACTGGTTGAGCTGCTTCCTGCAGAGGCATATATGAAGCTGTCCTGGTTAGAGGATCAGGCCCCATAAGAAGAGGTGCAGGTTTTTCCCTTGTCGCATTCTGTTGCATTGTCTTTACTTGTAGCTCTGCATTTCCAAAATCTTTACTTCTCCTGGGAAGTGTCTGTGAAACAAAAGTCTTTGAATCTGCTTTAAGGAGCTCAAGAGCATTTCCTTCTGTTTTGAAATAGGATTCCATTCCGTTGGATTTCCGTGAAGCTGTGCTTTGCACTGCAGATCCAGTTTTCAGCACTTTTACTTTTGCAGCAGTTGCAGCTATTTCTGCTTCAAGCTGAAGCTGTTCTTTCCTTTTCCTCAGTTGCTCCTCTTGTTCTTCCAGAGCGTGTTTTTCTTTGAGCATATTTTGACGCGTGAGCAAGGCGGCCATTTCAGCTTCTGCCCTGAGACGTGCAGATGAAGTTGATGATACTTTAGAGCTTGACCTGCTCCCTTGATTTGAAACACTATTAGATGGCAACACATCCTCGTGGTTGTCATGCTGGGGATTAACAGACAATTCAGGTTCCATATGCTGTTGAACCTCCGCCTTTCCTTCTACTGGGGTTTCCTCTGACTGTAACATGCCGGAGGATGGCCTGCTTGAGCATTTATTGTTTTCAGAAAGCCATATTTCAACATCTTCAATAAACCCCTTGTTGTATTTAGTGATGCTTGAGAACCATGTGTTTTGCTTATGCTTCTCATCAAGTGGAATTAAAGTCAGCAGCGAGTCATGCAATGCATTGGCATCCTTGGAGAGGTGTCTTAACTCATCCAACTGTAACACTACTTGTGAATAATTTTCATCATCTTTCATTAGATCTTTAAGAGACACAATTACACCTTTCATTTTATTTACATGCCTTTTCCGCTCTGTTTGGATCGTTTCAATTTTATTTGCGAGAGCTTTCTCAGTAAGAACGATAGTTCTTTTATCCTTTTCAGGTTTTTCACCAACAGATGCAGCAGATGATCCACTCATTTTATGTCATTTGCCAAAATCCAAATGAAAGGAAACTTCAAAGCATCAGCTTGCTGAACTCACGCAGAGCCACGCACACACGCACACCAAAATCCCGCAGCCACAGTCCAACAGCAAAACGTAGCGGGGGGCGGGGTGTGTCACAACAACAGCTTCACCTGGCGGAACCAAGCTGGGTTTAAACGGCACAAAAACGCGCCGGTTACATACCCCCGTTGTCTTCTCGTTCTCCGTCTCAAGTGATCCGCTTTCGTAGGTGTAGGATGGCGGGGTTGTGCGGGCTCGCGTCGCAGTTCCTGATGTGCGAGAAGCTTGCTGTCGAGTTTTTTGCTGACAATTATTGGCGACAGTCAAACAAACTCTGCGCCGCCGAGCGGCTGAATAGGGGAATTCTTGTTGACGCGCTCGCTATTCAAAACTTCAGTCCAAGCTGCGGTTAAGATCCTTTTATTGTTGTTGAATGAATCCACAGGTTCAAGCCATGATCAAGGGCAAAAAATACAAAAAGGTATCCAATGCTTAAAGCGGTCAGCAAAAAGTAGACATCCCCCATCACCCACTCACTGACAACTACTCAGGTGAGCAAAACAGGTGATCTTACAATCACTGCTGACACCACGTGATCAATACCACACCCATCCACCACAGATGTGCTCCTTTTTTTTTTCCAAGGCACTGTACAGCTCAATGTTTTCAGGAACAAACGTTTTCTGTCTCTCTGCTCTGCGCGTCGTTTGCCTGTCAACCCATCAAAATTTGTCCCCTCTCCTGTGAACCGCAGTGCCGACAACAGCAGCGTTAGCGTGGAACAATTTAACATCAATGATAGAGGTCACGTATCTGCAGAGGATACTTTGTCATCACTGATGAGGACGTTGACAGGTTGCATAAATGAAATCAGCGCCTCAATGGGATATATCAAGAAATGAAAACATGTCCTTAAAATGCATCCGCTGACACGCATTTCCACATAAACACACATCTAGCTGCCTTGGAGGCAGACTAAGTGGTTTAACTTATAATTGACTTCACAGAGTCTGTAAGATGCGACCTTTGAAATTATGCTGGGAGAGGGAAGATGGATGTGAAGAAAGTCACAACAGGTGAGGCCAGAGGTAAGGATCATTATGACACTGCAAAAGTAACCAAAACACTGGTCAAGCAGATATAAAAGACCGAGGCAATGAAAAAAAAATGAGGAATAATAGAGGAAAGAGGGCAGGATTTATTTGTTGCATCCGAGATTCACACAATTTATATTTCTGTTATTTTGGCTTATTTTAGCACTTTTTTAGAAGATTAATTATGTAGCTTAGCAGCCAGAATATGAGGGAAGGAAAGAAGAATAACTGTGTGACTTTCCAGAGCTCAGTGTCAGCACAAAGACACTAAAGAGTTTAACTGTAAGAGCGCAGCCATCATAAAACACCCAACAGCTCACTGGCAGGTGTCAGGTGCTCCACACCCCCTCACTGTGTGTGTTGTTGCACTTCGTAGCGGAGTGTAAAATGCGTGCGAGACTCTGCTGTAGAGCTCCTATTTAAGAATATCCCACAGCGGGAACAATTGTTTCAGAAATACAACAAAAACTACATGTTTCAAAGAAAACTCACCCACACAGACTTTGTTTTACTTAAAATAACTACTTTTGACAGAACGTCTTTTTCATCAGAACAACAAAATTATTAAAACATGATTCAAACATAAAAAAACATGGAGAAGGTCCTATCTTATTCCTCTTTTCAGCTTTTAGGAATGTTACTCCTTCGTTGCAACATATTTTTCATTGTTCCACAAGTTTCTCACTGTAGTCTGCAGACATTTTGTCCCATTCTTTGTGACGGCCAGTCCAAAACATTGACTTTGTTCTCCTTAAGCCATTTGTAGTTCATACAGTGGCATGTGTAGGGTCATTGTCCATCTCGAGGTCCATTGTGTTCAAGCTTTAACTTCTTGGCTGACGTCTCGACAAAATGCTTCAATATTTCCACATAATGTTCCTTCCTGATCATGCTATCCGTTTTGTGAAGTGCACCAGTCCCTCTTGCAGCAAAACAACAGACAATATACTGCCACTCCTGTATTTTTGATTTCTATTTTAAGCATCGGTATTTTTCCTACAAATTTATCGATTGTCGTCGCGGCTGAACATTTAAATTTCTGTTTCACAAGACTACAGGACAGGTCCCTAAATGTTAAGGTGTTTGTCCCTAAGTGCATTTGCAAATCTGTAATCTTGTAGTCTTTTTATTATTTTACTGTCAAGTAATGGCAACTTCCTCTGTGTGTGACCTTTTCAGCCCATGTCTGTACAGGACACGTTTCACTCTGGTCAATGGCGCGCTTATATGAGCTACAGCCGGCATCCTTTTCTTCTGTTCTGAGTTTTATACGAACATGTCACCCCAAAACCCATTGATCCCTGAGACACAGAACCCGTCTCCCTCCTGAACAATATGACAGCGGGACAGTGCATGGTGTTTATACTTGCATTTAAAAGGTTCAATAGATGAACAGGAAACCTGGAAATTTTTAACCAAAGACCAACCAGATCTGTAAAGGTCTTCCTGACATCTTGACTGATTTCTTTGGAATTTCCCATAATGTCACATAAGGAAGAAGAGTGTTTGAGATATTGCTTACGAATATCAGAAGGTGATCAAATCCATGCTATAATCATCTGAGATTTCCTAAATCCTTGGAAGGCGTAATAATCTTAGGGTATTTAAAGGTGGAGCTTGAGCTCAGCCTGTAGACCAAAACAAGATGTGTATCAAGCCACGCCTGTCTTTACCTTGCTCCAGCACTTGGCATCCCTTCTCACCCATTGGCTTATATGCGCATATTTGCAAAGGGTAAATGCACATCAGAACATCACCTTTTGGAGTAACATGTCTAGTGAAGAAGTAAGTAACTCATAACTTTATAACGCTGTTAGCAAGAGAACAGTTCGATCCAAAGGGTGTGTGCTATGCCATTTTGTGCCTGGCGGTGGCATTTAATGGGCAGGGAGGGGGTAAGCCCCGAGTGGCAGCTGTTCACGTGCACGTACGCGCGGTCGGCCCGGCTATGTAAACAAGAGACTGGAGAACAACGCAGAGAGATGGCGTGTGACGTTTAACCATAGCCCATCTAAAAAGATACCTTTAGAGCTTCACAAAAAGTTTTTTGTTCTATCTAAAATAATGACATTTCACTTATCGCTCCTTTAAACTTCATAATTTGAACAAAAGAAGAATTCTCTGAAAATAACTTCTACTTATTTTTGTATTCTTTAGCAAACAATACTCAGTGCATAGATATTGGCACAATCTGGGCTATCAATGGTGTTGTCAAACCATTTCTTTCTCTTTTCCTCTTTTTGTCATAACAAACAAATAGGAAAAGCTGATAAAGGAGGGACGAACAGAAAGCAACATAAGCGTGTACTTTGTCAGCATCCTGGACCTGCTGAAAAAGCTCCTGATTTCCAGCTAACATGCTTTGAAAACAAGCAGCCCAAGGTAATAAGGACCATATCATTTGGTCCTTCCTTTGCTGCCACTTGTTTAGGTGAACCATTCACGCTAACAGAAAAATACAAAAAAACTACATGGAGCTGCACCGACAAAGTAATGAGCAGAGCTAAGTTTGAAGGATCAATGAAAGGAGAGGTGCTCACTGTTAATAAACGTCAAAATGTGGACACTTTAAAAGGAAACATTTCAATTGTTCTCCCATATTAAACAAAGGGTGAATTCCTACACAGCAAGCAAATTTAAGAATGCTCCTCTTTAATCTGCATTTAGAACAAGCAGTATATACAGGGCTTTATTTGCTTTCCCTTTCTTGTGGAACCAGACCAACTTGCTAAAGGGTCCTTTTCATTATTACCTGTTCACCCAGGCAGTCTGTAGGTAGTAGTCAGGTTTTGAAAGAAAATGCTCCACCCAGTCCTCAGCTGTAAATCTGACAAGAAAGCTGCATTGAGCTAAAACAGCCAGCGTTGATCTGAGCTTGATGCCGGCAGCTTGCAGAAACGCTCGCTGGCTTCTGAGCAGGCATATTTTGGGGCCAGTGGACGGCCTTTGTTTTTACTGAAGAGATTTTGAAGCTCAACCACAGTGTCAGCTTAAAGCAAATACATGAACTTCTTTTCCCAGGATCAGCATTTAAGGAGAACAGTAGATCACTGCTAATCAATTTACCACTGAGGCGATCAAAGTCTGGCAGCACTTCAAATCACAACGGGCATTTGCTTCAGTGATTGGATTCGCCTATTATAGATTAGGCCCGGATTATTTCACCCTTGTTAGAGATGAAATGGAAAAGCGATTATCCGAATCGACATGTTAAGTGACATATTTACAGGACCTGCCACTATGCTGACATAGGAAAATGTAATTAAATGTTTAAAGTAAGTAAAAAGAGAAGAACAAAACCTCAGATTTTCTTTTTTATAAATGCAGCAAAAAAAAAAAAAACTCCTCAGCAGTCTGTAATCCTATCAAACATTAGTGCTGAAGCACACATCTACCAAATATTAATAACATCATGAAGTCAGTAGGTCCTTATTTAGGCCACACTTCATGTTGCACCAAGTTTAGGTGTTTGTGCCGGTGGCAACAGGACATGATCGGTTCCCAGAGTAACTAACTGCCTTCAAAACAACTGCTGGAGAATGATATATCGGGCATGGATGCCTTCTCATCTCCTTTACAGTGTGCTACCTGCATTTTTTGTGATAGGGCAAGAGACAAACGAGCATAGTTATGAATTACAAGACTATTTCTAAATATAATATCACTAAAAATGTGAAAACTAGTATGGATTTGCATTCAACTCGTCAGATCAACACTGTCAGTCTTGTGTGTGGATCGCCATCATCTGCTCATCCTACAACGTCTACTTCTTGATTCTTATCAAGTATATATGTGTATAAACAACAGTGTTGTGGTGCAATACAAATTTCATAGTTTTTCCGGCAATTAAGGTATGTTGCGTCGTAAAAGGCCAGATTTGTGGAGTGACAGACCAACAGTTGTCCTGCCAACAGATTCTCCCACCTGAGCTGTGGGTCTCTGCAACACCTCCAGAGTTACCATGGGCATCGTGCCTGCGTTTCTTAATAATGCTCTTTTTACACGGCGTGTCGGAAAAAGGTGGACCAAGGTGTTCCTTGGTCCTTGTTATGATCACGTTCTGTGGCAAACCTCTGAGGCCTTCACAAAACAACTGGATTTATACTGAGGATAAATTATACACTAAACTACACCGAAGGCTAAAATTTAAACTGACATACCATGTTATAGCTATTAATATTTGTTGTAGCTCTTTTTATGGTTTCTACAAACCTTGGGCAAATATTGGGATCTTTTGTAGCCTTTGAGATTGGTTTGCTCATTACCTTTATCTGTCTGATGTTTATGGTGGAAAACCGCTACAATGCCGCTCTACAAGTCTTGTATACAGCCACTTCTCCTTGCTTTTATCTCAAATTTTCCTGCTATTTCCATTCAGCGGATGTTGGTTTCACTCAATCTCATTTTTTTTGTCTCCTCTAAATGGCCTGTGTTGATTTTTTTTTTCTCCATCTTTTTTTTCCCCTTTAGGACCAATTTCTGTTTTAGATTTAACCCTTTTTATTGACAAACATAACCACTGTTATATCACACATTCAAATAGTCTGTCTCTTCTTCAAATACAACAGATGCAGTCCTCCAGCGATTCCAGGTTCAGCCCCAGAGTCTCCCACCAGTTGAAAATATCCAGAAAACCTTCGATGGGAGGTCCGCATTAGGCACCCTGATCAGATGCCTGATCCCCCTCAGACTCCTTTTGGTGTAGAGCAGCAGCGGTTCTACTTCAATTCCACCCAAATGATGGAGATCCTCACCAGGATCTCATTATGATCCATATCTCATGATCATTAATGACAACTGCAACGAAGGCAGACTAATACATCAGCAACATTTCTATTTGGCTCAGTTGTTTTTTTCGGACTAGAGCCCCGTCTGCATAATCTGACACAGAAACTCTAGCAGAGGACAAAATTCAGTGGCTTACTGAAGTGCTACTCCTTCCACTTTCAGCCATGGTTGCTAGCTAAATATGACTTGTGATTAGGATTACCTTACCTCTTTCCTAGATTACAACATATCCAAATGTGCACGGACAGGGCACACATGTTGACACCGGCATATGAGCGCACACATGCCAGCATCCGGTGAATTCCCGAAGGGAGACGTGCCGTCGAGCTGCGCTGCACAATGTCTCAGAATCATGTTCAGCGCACCAGCCAGAGCCAGCAAAAGGCCAAAAAACTTTGCAGGTTTTTGTTTTTTCCAAACAAACTGTCTAAGTTGAGTAATGGTGTGGTGTACAGATATTAGCTAAATTAGTTATTACATGCATGTAATTAGTTAGTACAGGCCAATATATCATGTTAAGCTTGTTAATAAGAATTCAAACTTTGTTGTTAGCTATGTTAGATTCCTTGCTAGTTAGTTCATGCATAAAATAAACCCAATTCTCTTTCATTTCAGTGCAGAACTGCTGCTCACTCTGGCTTTCCACATAATAACAGAAGTCCTTATTGCCATAATAGAAAGAGCAGCGTCAGGGAGGAGACATTTCATGTTCACTATTGTCATTTGGAGCTTAATGATCTGGCTACTTACCCTGTAGATGTCCGTGGGTCATTGTGTCAACTCAACCAAAGTTTGGAGCTTTAGATTTTGTTATAGTTTAAAGCTCTAAAGTTGGTCCCCTGGTGCTGCACTGTGGTTGTTAGTGATCATGTAGTTCTTCAGCCACTAAGTGGCTACAGGTGTGAAAGGATGACAAATCACTCAGCAGACCTCTGAAAAACGTGTCCCTCTCACTCCTGAGATGATGCTTACGTCTCTGCAGATATGTGTCTGAATTCAGAAGCAGCTACGGGTTAGAAACCCTGGATTGTGTGAGGCAGAGATTAACCTGCAATGCTTTCATAAATTCAAAGGTCAAGCACAGGTTAAACCCACGTTCAACCAAGTCTAAGTAAAACATAATTTTCACCGCCTATAACATACATATAGTTCTTATATTTGGGTAAAATAAGTGATTTATAAGTTATAATCATGGGTGAATAAATAAGAGACGGTGAAGGCACCAAATAGCCAGAGACCGAACCACACCGCTCTCTCGCTCTCTGTGTCCAACAAGGAGAAAAATTAGACAGAATTTGAGAGAAACAAGAATAGGCTACTGGAGACTAAGATAAAAGGATGTAAGACAGAGGCGCTGGGATTAGAAGGAGACAGAAAAATAACACGGGGTTGAAGGTTATGAGTGATATTGGGTGAATCCCAAGAGGCGTACTCTTTGAATCTCTAAACTTTCATTATCTAATGTCGAGTATTCTCGCTGAGCTGCCCCTCAGTTAGCCCAGCATCCCTGCTGTGACCTCCTTCGGTAATTTAACGCAAAGCTCCATGCGGCAAATACTCAAGACTGAAGCGGCAGCTTTTCCACTGGTTTATAAAAGGAAAAAAAAAAACACATTTGCCTGTTGGAAGTTATTTGTACAGCGAGCCTCATCCATATGCACTAAACTTTTTTTTCTTTACAGACTTCTGTGTGAGAGGTGTTCATAACTGCAAAATAACCCAACTTCAGTGAAAATGTTACATAATGTGATTATATTCTTCTCAAATTACTGCTTTCAAATCCTATATTTACGACTCCATCATCACTCTTGACTCTAAATGAGTTACTATGGATTTACGTTTGCACTTCTCCAATTTGTTGGCAAATGCCAGAATCTTTTACAACTTCAACGTCACAACTAAAAGGAATGTTTGTAGAATTAGGTTGTAAAGTATCTGCTGTAATATTTGCACTTGGGCTGATGTTTAGTGGAATTAAAGAAGAAAATTCATCAATACATATTTGCTAAATAAAGTAAAATACATACTGTGAAAAATATGTTTTTCAAGTACATTCATATCTGCTCCATCAGAAACAATTCTGGGTAGTTATGCTGTGTACATGTAACTCTATAATGCCAAAAACTGGACCGGGGAAATTAGTAATACAAGCTATTAACAATGTATTTCTCTGCATTTAGTTTTTTCCTGCACTGTCAGAATATGTCCAACAAAGGTTTTAAACCCAGGCTGGTGAGAAACCTCTGACCTCTTCAGGACTTTGTTATTAATTTTTCCAACTCGGAACTTGAAGAGTTCAGATTTTGAGTAAAAATGGAGAGCTTAATAGATAATGAAACCACATCCTTCAGCCATGAATGGCTAAGTTTGACATAAAACAACAAACTGAAAGGGTCCAAGTCCTGTTGCGCTGCTTCTCTAAAGTATCTGTGAGTAATGCGGTACTCAGAAAACATATGCTATTGGAGAACTGAATTGATTTTCAATGGCTAGGAAGATACTGTATGCTGCTTTAGTTAAATAATTCTCCAGAGCTTTGGAGCATTATAAATAACATAATTGAATCTATTTTACATTTTTTGTACTTACCTAGGTGTAAGGCTGCACAATTATGGGAAAACATGACATTGCGATATTGTTGCTGTTGATGAATTGTAATCACAACACATTTCCTGACTAGTCTCCATCTTTGCATTATGGCAATTCTTGATCAGTAAAATGCATATCAGGTGAGGGCATTATGAAAGTGAATGTCACATAATAAACAAGTGGTGAGCAGAGTGTTAATGCACAGCATCTGAAACATGAAACTATAAAATATCCAAGCAGTCTTTTACAATTGCAATATTGCAGACGCGGATACATACAATACATTGTGCAGTTCTGCTCAGGGCATAGCTGTTCATAGCTCTCCAATTTTTGGGGAATTGCTAGGACTTTTTTTGAACTGCTTTCTTTGCTATGTTACATACGTTTGCAGCATTTTTGCCTGATGCAACACAGACAGTGACAGCAGTAACTGCAAGTGCCAAGGCAGCAAACTTTCACCGAACTGGGGCAAAGATAAACAAGTTAGATATAGGTCTCAGCTTCGTCACCCCCAAAACTGGCAATAAGATGTACCCTGACTGCTGCACAACTTTATGAAAAGATTTTTGGGAATCACAAAGAAACATTCTTTAAAAAAAAGAAAAACTGAATCACAGACTCCAAGGCAGGATTACTAAGGGTATTAGGCCAAGTCCACACATGAGCCAAGCAGACGCCCAGTCTTCGGCTCCAGGAGCGTTCGCAGCTCGGCCTCCTGACAGCTTTGGCGAGAACAGAGCGGGAACCCCGGCGTTGAAATAAAGAGAGTGCAGCGAGCGAGTTGCTGATCCTGCACAGGACAGCCCCAGTGTGTGTGTCGGAGCCAAACACTCTCCCTGATTAATCAAGCCCAGCAGCAGGGCTTTATGTGCCATTACGAGTCCTGCTAAATGACTTCACTTCATTCATTAATGTGGAGCATCCTCTGCGGGTGAAGAGGCCCCTACTTGCCAAACAGACAGAAAAACAGACATGTGAAAGCTGGAAGAGATGCTGGCGGGGCAGCAATGGTGGTGGTGGGGGCACTGAGGCAAGATAAACAACGACAAATATAGACCCATTACGTTGCTGAATAATTCATCGTATGTACGCAGGGCTTCAGGAAAACAACAGAGGATACGAACAGGAGCCCAAACAACCTTGGGCATTATGGAGCCTTTAAACTGGAGTGTAGATTCAAGACAAGACCGTTTATCCACACACTTGGTCTGGAAAAGGTATACTAAGCCCGTCAAAGGTGAATCAGCTTATATAAAACTGTTAAAGTAAACAAATCTCTAAAGCTTTTTTTTTAGAAGGCAAAGCTTTAGCTTTGCTGAATGTAGAGGAGGGTTGGACAGGTGATGCAAATAAATAGCGTTGTTTGAACAACCCTATCAACTTTCGCGACAGCTCTGTCAACTTATTTAACAATGCAACCGTCCAGGTGGATTTGTACTGTGAGATTTATATGCACAGTTGGGGAAAAAAAAGAAAATGGGAGACCCAACAATTTGCTGGTGAATCTGAATACAATGAATTATCAATGAAAACTTAATATATTACAGTAATTCGCTGAGACGTGGCTCCCAGTTGTGCTGTGCCCAGTTATTTTTCTTCTTTAGTCCAAGTAAGACTCTTCAGATGTTATCTTTGTTTCATACGACAAAAAGAAATCTGTTGGGGGTTCTAAGCTAGAAGCTACAATCGTCAAATTCAAAAGTAGTAAAAGCCTAAATTAAATCTATCAGTCTGTGTGTAATGAATCTTTGTATGGGTTTCCCTTCATGAAATGAGTTACTGAGATGAATTAACTTTTCTATTATACTGTAATTTATTGAGACAATGTCTGACAAAACGTCAAACACTGCTAAATCACCATTCAAAGAAAAGATACAGTGGCTGGAGTGAATGAGAAAGACATGAAGGATAAACAAGGCGATCGAGAGGAAGAAAATGGCCTATTAGAGATTTATGATATAAGTTGTAAGAGGAGGGGAAGGGAATCGAAGAATGACACGCCTTCCCCTTCTATTTTAATAGATGGATCTCCATACCTTTTTTTGTAACATGAAACGCTAGTAGGGCTAAGTATCTAATATAAAAATATAAAAAAAGACAAGGTTTTTGTGTCATTTTTTGTGTTTTGTCTTAGTAAAGCAGTCAAAAACATGCTTGTAATTGATCAGATCCTGACAGTGCTTTGCAGCTATATTACTGGCTACCCCCACTGATGCTTTCCTAATTGGCATTTTTGCTGATGGTCACAAGTTAAATCTATATTCTCCATTACCCTTCCATAGTATCCCCCGGGATCCCTCTAATGGCTCATTCTCAAGACAGAGCACTTGAATGAGAGTTATTCAGAACAAGTAAACTCCCTCCATCTCTGATGCAGACTTTCCTCTGACTTCACCTGCTGCTTCTGAGAGTTGAGAGAAGCTGTGAAAAGTTCACTGCAGCTTTGAAGATTAACAAAGCACATGCCATGATCCTGCATTAAAACACAGCCGGAGGAGAGAGACTTGTCAAATAAACTGTTTTATCTGCTTGTGTTCGATGTTTTGTCAGCGCTGGAATGGTCTCACATGCTTCTTTGCTGTGTAAATGTTTGCCATACCCAGTTTTTCCTCTTCAACAGTACATAAAGTGATAAAAGCTGCCAGAGATATTTCGCCAACACACACACACATACATGCGTGTGTGTGTGTGTGTGTATATATGTACGCACACACACACACATATATGCATGTGTGTGTGTTATATCCATCACACACACACATGTTATATGCATGTGTTATATCCATCCATCCATCCATTTTCCAAACCGCTTTATCCCTCATGGGGTCACGGGGGTTGCTGGGGCCTATATCCAGTGTTCACTGGGCGGGAGGCGGGGTACACCCTGGACAGGTCGCCAGTCTGTCGCAGGGCAACACAGAGAGACAAACAGGACAAACAACCATTCACACACAGACTCACACCCTAAGGACAATTTGGAGAAGCCAATTAACCTAACAGTCATGTTTTTGGACTGTGGGAGGAAGCCGGAGTACCCGGAGAGAACCCACGCATGCACAGGGAGAACATGCAAACTCCATGCAGAAAGACCCAGGGGTGTACTCGAACCCAGGACCTTCTTGCTGCAAGGCAACAGCGCTACCCACTGTGCACAGTGGGTAGCGCTGTTGCACAGCGCTGTTATATATATATATAAATAAAGAGAGAGAGAGATGATTAAATTTAGAATTAAATGTAGCCGTTTTGATCTTTTAGAGACAAAAATAAGCTTATTACATTTTTTTAAATGTGTAATAGCCTATAAATGTTGGTTAATGTTTTCCCAATTTTTATTTTACCCTTCTTCGTTTTCCTCCACGTAACAAGACAATTTTATCTGAGTTCTAATTTCTAATCATGTGGCTCATGTATGAAATTTCAACATTTAACAAGATGAAATGTTTTTGTCAAATGTTTAGACATCTAGGATATAGGTTATAAAAAAGATCAGATTAAAAAAAAAAATGTTACACTACATTTCAAGCACACTCTAGTGTGATTGTGTCGAGTCACGGTGAACACAGAACCTCGAAGAAACTTGGGTCACACTCCTGTGTAGACGTGTAGAAAGGTTTGCTGAAGTGCCATGGCTAACGCTACTAAGCTTCCTTTCATATTCTATGACTTGTCGATAATTCGGCTAACAACATATTTCCTTTCAGCTCTTTTGCACACAAAACATTCAGGAAAGGGCGCTCTTCTGTTTCATCATGAAGATCATCATCTTTGGTGACGAGTGTTTCAGCTGCTTTCTGCGGTGTGATCGCATCTTTCTCCCATAAACAGCTGCTGCTAAGCACAGACACACGCAGGGAGAGCTAAAGCTGCCAATACATTCATACTTTCACTGCCGTTTTATGCTGAACCCAAATGTCAAGGGCAATAGAGAGAGATTTGTTAGAGCACTTAAATAATATGAAATGCCTGCAACACAAATACACGAAAACGGGCAGCGTTATTTTAAAACTCGGACATGTTGACTGGCTAAAATTGCGCTAAGAATGTAATGAAGGTGATTCGAGTGAGAAGAATTCACCAAAGGTCCAAAGTCGTGCACAAAAGTACAAGTCAAAAGAATGAAGCTCATATCCTGACAGAGAGGGAGAGCATTCCTTGGATCACCTCAGTGCAGACCTTGTGTTTACCTTTCATTAACTGGAAATCCCACATGCATCTCCTCATCCCTTCTGCCCTCAGGACAGTCTAGGAAAAGGTGAAAATAAATGCTCTAAGAAGAACTTTAGAGGCAAATATTATTACAGCAAGATTTTAGTTGCCAGTTCTATAAATGTTGCCCCTGAATGCAAAAAGGACAGAAGACAGACAAAACACAAATTGGCAGCTTTTATTATAACTTATTATACTCAGAAAACTTATTATAAGTTTCTCAGAATGGACATTTACCCTTGGTGGCCAACTTTAACTACTGAAGTCTTCACTGCATTGAAAAAGTTCCACCCAGTTGCTGTAATGGCAAAAACATGCTGTCAGAAATCAGAAAACAGGCCTAAAAAATTAAAGTTTTATTAGGCTAAATTTCCAATGAGTCCTCTTTTTTTAATTCAACCCACTTTCTTTAGTTTCATACTGATTCTACATGTATTTCTTGTTACAAGGTCCCCTTCAGCAAGAGCTATTTTCTTCTATACATAATGTAGTCTAGTCAGTATTCAATTTAGACTGATTAGTTTGTTTGTTTGTGCGGCAGTTCAAAAACAGGTGAAACCAAGCAGGTTCTTCCATATCGAGTACAACAAATTAGAGCAGATGCAATTAAAAACTCGAACAGACAATACATTAAAAATGAAGCATCTCCCTCCCTCTTGCCTGATGCGGACTCAATCAGACAAAGTGAAACAGCTTTAGTTCAGTCAGCAGAGCACAGACTCTACTGTCTCACAGAGCAGACAACAATAGCCAGGGCTGAGATAACAGGAAATGCCTGCTTATCCAAGGGAGGGAGAGGCAGAGAGATGATGAGAGGGCGTGATGGGTAGGCTCGCTGTTTACCAACAGACAGAACAAAAAAAAAAAGGTGTCTTTTCTGAACAAATCTGCCATTTATTCTCTGTTTTTGTACAAGTGCAATTTGTTTGCAGAGCATGTAAAGTGGGATGAATCAAATAAATGCAGAGGCAAATCCATCATTTTCTTAATTTGAGTTCCATTTCATTGGCTTTGATTCATTTAGATTGAGTCACCTCTCATGGGGAGTTTGTTTAATTTCACAGCTGAAAGACCACCAATGATTTTTAGGAGTGTTTTCCTTGTTCAACTTTCTCTACAAGCTATTACAGTAAATCTCCAACGCAATCCAGCCATAAAGTCCAGAAAATTACGCGCATGTTTACAGACAGAACTTAAATGGCAACTCCTATTGATCATGCAAGGTTAATTACCCCGTTACTTAACACTTATTTTTATGTTATCTACTTTCAGAGGCACACTGAGCGGATTAAAATGCAACCAAAAATATTTTTTTATAAACAATATTTTGTGATAATTGTAATAACAAGCAATTGCTACTGTTCATCAATATAAAGAAAAATATTACATTTACATACAGTTTGAGGTACTGTATATACAATTCTAGCGTGAGAGAGACAAGGCAAGAGCAGAATATGTTGCAGCAGACAATGGTCAATGTTCTTTAAAGAGGAATGTTAGTTTAACCAGGTGTCTAATCTGGCAATGTACACCGACAAACCAAAAACCATCATCAGGATTTAAAACAGTACAGAGGAATGTGAAAAACCTTCACTGTTGACTTATTCAATAACTTGTCTGAAACCAGAGTTGGTAAATATAACCTAGTTTATTGGGTGGCCCCTAATAATAATAAAAAAGAAATCAGGCTTTTCTTCAGCACATTCACTGTCTAAACTTCCACATGCAGATTCACGTAATACGCTATCAAAACACTGCAAAACCTCTAAATATGAATACAGCTGAGTACAATTTCTTTTCAATAATGCGGATGGCACATGAAGGTTCTGAACATGGTTTTTCCTCATCACACAAATGTTCTGTACAAAATCTGGTGAAGGTACAGGTGGTTGTTTCTGGAGCCATCAAAGAGGTGTGTGTAAGGTGAGGGAAAAGTGCAAAGCTTTAGGTGCAGCTGAGCAAAGCTGTTATCTTACCCAGAATTAGGGCTGTCACGATAATAAAATATGAAACTTCACACTTCTTTAGTGATCAACGGCAGCAAGTTGGGTTGCTACAGATTCCTCCTTTTTCTGCTCTAGTTGTCAGTTTCAGTCTGGCTCCTCTATAACCCGTGTTATTTTTGGTCACATTAACTTCCGAAGTCTTTACTCCCAAACGGAGAGGTAATGGAGAGAGCTATTTAATAGCTGAGTGAGCTGTCAGTAAATAAACATTTTCATGCATTGATTTTTACCACAGTAGAACTTTTGAAGGGATTGAAACTTTAGACTTGGGTAGCACATCTCGATGGGGAAGGTCAGACCGGTAGAACCCCGTCATCGGGCTGTCTGTGTCCGTGAAGCTAATATATAAAGAGACGGCGTTAGCGTATGTTGTCCAGGAGGTTTACTACTTCACAGTTGCAGATGCCACAGCTTTACTGACATTTTTAAGTTGCTCTCAAACCTCAGTGTCATAGTGTTGGCAAAGGTAGCATGTGCTAGAATTTTATTCAATTACACAACTGCATCCAACACCGACTGAATAACATGGAACATACCTGGGAGTTTGAAAGGGGTAAATTAGCATAAAAAGCCAACATCTCCAACCAGGAAGGTTCTTGCCAGCGCATTACAGCGTAACTGTAATGAACGGGGACGGATGGACCCAGAATTCAGACCGACAACAGTAGTGGATAAAAGGAGGATTTATTAACCTCAGACTGGCAGAAAAAGGGACAGGCAGGCTCAGTGATCACAGTAAACAGTTCCAGTCGGTACACAAGAGAGCTGAACCAAGAACAGGCAGGAACAAAGAAAACCTCAGAAAATCCAAAACACCGGTCCGGTCAAGACAAAAACAAGCAGTCAATCCAAACAAGCAGGGAAAAACAGGTACAGAGTCAGGCTGGCTCAGAATCCACAAAGCAAATAAGGTCAGGATCAACAGATAGGGAAAAAACCACTGGATACAACTCACCAAGAAAAACCGTGAGAGGATCTGGCACTGATGTTGGGTCTGGGAGCTGGTAAAGTAGTGGTAGATACAGGTGGAGCATGTTAGAACTAATTGCAGCAGGGGTGGAGATGAGCAGGTGTGTGGAGTAAGTAATCAGAGCCGACATCAGTACCGAGATCCCAACAGAACTGAGAAAACAAATGAACTGCACAGAAATAATACTCCTTGGTTCATGTTGGTCAGTGTGATTTACCATTTAAAATTGGATCGGCCAAACTATGAAAAAAAAGTACGACTTATAGTCCAAAAAATATGGTAATTCATATTTTTCTTTGAATAAATCATATTTTTAATATTGATTCTATTGAAATTTTGATTACTTTGAAAACCCTACCCAACATTTTCTAATAACAAATATAAAGCGAATTATCAAGAAAGTTTTAAGCCCACGCTGGAGAAAGTGTCTATAGCC
Organism: Fundulus diaphanus; assembly: GCA_037039145.1. Classification (NCBI taxonomy): domain Eukaryota; kingdom Metazoa; phylum Chordata; class Actinopteri; order Cyprinodontiformes; family Fundulidae; genus Fundulus; species Fundulus diaphanus. The sequence goes on from CM073127.1 coordinate 29,655,739, forward strand.
CAATTTTTTCTTCATGTCAAGCCTAAAGACAGTGACATGAAGGCTGTCACTGCTGCCAAAATATTTAAGTGTTGTATTAAGTGATGGGCCAAGTGCAAAAATGCCCTAAGTGGGAGACCACTTTTAGATGACTTCTCTGAAGTCATAATGGATTTAGTTTGTCCTTCAAATAAATAAATAAATAAATAAATCCCATTTTACCACTTCCTCTAATTCTGAGTTGTTTCAATCATGTCTAACATGTGGTCTTCTCACAGAAACTGTGTTCAGCATCTTCATTTTTTATGGTTTCATACATTTTTCACCATTTCATGCTTCAAGCAGCATTAGTAAATATGAATAGGTCCTCTATTATTACTATTATTATATATATGCAATGCTATTATTATATTTGAAATTTTTGGGATAAATAATTTTAATGTACTTTTTTTTTTTAAACTTCCACATTCACAAATTTGACACTACAAAGGGGCAATCCTTAAAGAGGCCATAAAGCCAAGTACTTCATGTCAGCAATGTAAACACTCCAAAAAGAAACATGCAGATTTTTCGATTCATTGTGGAGAAAATGTGATTGTGGACTTTAGAGGGCTTAGAAAGGTAAATACTGTGTCATTTGAGGACAGCACATTCCCTGAATATAGTCCTTGCAGGGAGGAGTGGTGCAAGACAGAGGAACTGATGTACGGTGAAGGCAAATGAAAATAATCTGCGTTTTTAGGGGGAGAATTATGGAGAGAAGCATACAGAGAGAGAGAGAGAGATTGTCTGAAGCAGCTCCTAAGCCTGAGCGTCACGCATGCTTAACCTTGCACCAGCATCTCTGGGATGTGTCTTGCATGTCAATGACAGAGGAATATCAGCAGAGAGGCTTCCAATCAACCTCTAGTGTACTTGCAGGCCGGGGAGGGGGTGGGTGTGGGGGCACAGCAGGGTGTGCGCTCGCGTTAAGGTATTTAAAATTACAATGCAATTTACACTGGTGTAACATGGAGCACTAGTAAATATCCCTAACCGACATGATATGCAAATCAGAAACTCTTTGCATCAGTATTCATGCACTTTGAACTTTTTTTGTATCTTGTTGAGTGACAACCACAAACTTTATTTTACTGGGATTTTATTTAACAGACCAAGACAAAAGAGTGCATATTATAATGGGGAACGGAGAGGATACATGGTTCATTTGTTTCACAAATAAAAATCTAAAGTGTGGTGCATTTCAGCCTTATACTCAACATTTTGTAGAACCATTAGTCTTTTAGAATCTTCCTCTACAAGCTCTGCAAATCTAGAGATGGATGTTTTTGCACGTTTTTCTTTGCAAAATTGTTCTAGTTTAGTCAGACGGGAAAGTTCTGTGAGCAGCAAATTTGAAGCTTTGCCAAAGATTTAGGTGTATGGACTTCCACTGGGTCATAGTAACAAATATTTGCTGAACTGACATTGCAGCTCTGACTGGTTGTTTAGGGAAAATGCTGTAAGGGGAACCCATGTGTCAGTCTCAAAGGTATACTATGCAACTGGGATTGATTTTCCAGCGAGGCGCCCCCCAGAGGGCGAAAGTAAAAGTGCACTGTCGTAAATATGCTCAGCTGTTCTCCTGGTTTATCCGTCAAGCCAGGCGCGGTTGTTTTGAGCTTAGCAGACAGGCGAACGCAACGAATACAAAAGTCGAGAAAACGGCAGTACAAACAATGACTAACACAGTGAAAGTATGAACATGCACACAGAGAGAGAGAAACCATTCCAATGCAGTGTTTCCCCTAGGAATTTGCTTACCGGACGACCGGCGGAGCGGGGGGTGGGGGGGGGGGTGGGTGTAGAGACAAGCTTTGCGCGACCGGCGGAGCGAGCGGCCGGCGGAGCGAGCGGCTGGAGGAGCGAGCGGCTGGAGGAGCGAGCGGCCGGCGGGCGGGGGAAAGAGGCAAGCTTTGCGCGACCGGCGGAGCGAGCGACCGGCGGGCGGGGGAAAGAGACAAGCTTTGAGCGACCGGCGGAGCGAGCGACCGGTGGAGCGAGCGACCGGCGGGCGGGGGAAAGAGACAAGCTTTGAGCAACCGGTGGAGCGAGCGACCGGCGGGCGGGGGAAAGAGACAAGCTTTGAGCAACCGGCGGAGCAAGCGACCGGCGGGCGGGGGAAAGAGACAAGCTTTGCGAGACCGGCGGAGCGAGCGAACGGCGGAGCGAGCGACCGGCGGGCGGGGGAAAGAGACAAGCTTTGCGCGACCGGCGGAGCGAGCGACCGGCAGAGCGGGGGAGACAAGCTTTGCGCGCATATGAGTTAGTTTTTTTTTTTTTGGAATGTTGGGAGGCGGTAGCGTGAGGGAAACCCTACAATGTTACTTACAATCGCATCAGCAGAAACGCGAGGTCCGCGTCAGCCTTGCAGCCTTCTTTTTCTTTTAGCTCTCGCCATTCGGAAAAAGCTTGCCCGATGTTCACCCGTGTACGACTCCTCTTTCTGTCCAGAGCCCTTTTCCTCTTTCTTGCCTGCTCCGACATGGGCTTTCGCTGTTTTATCGCTGGTTCCGCCATGATAACTGCACAGATATCGCCACTGCGCTAGTAACAAACATGTTCTCGCCGTAAAGCAAGACCGACTGTCGCGATCTTGCACGAGATTCTGAGCCTGTGGGCGCGGGCCGAGGGCTCCTGCAGTTGCAAGTGCGGTATTTCCCCCACAGACCACCAGGGCGGCCGAGAAAACCTTTGTTCAACCTGAAATGACTCATTGAATCATCCAAAACGGTATGGAACACATTAATTAACTGAAAAATGTTGCATAGTGTGCCTTTAAGTATTTTGCAGTTTCTAACAAGTTATCCTCCCACATTGCTTTGTGTTTCACGCCATCCAGCTATTCGTCAACTCTGACCGGTTTCATGTCCCTGCTGAACAAAAAACTCCCCACAGCATGATGCTTCTACTATTGTGTCACATGCCATTTATCATTCATTGGAGAGGTGTGTTTAGGTTTTCAATGTAGCATTTTGCCTTCAAAGCTATAGTTGGTAATCCTGTTCAGAAATACTTTTTGTTATACTGGGTAAAATCGTCCTTCCATTCTGAAAGTAGTTAATACATCATGTATTCAGAAAAAGGAGGTTGTACAAAATCTATCTCTGTGGGAGCTGGATGCCTGTAAAATCTCTGACCAATCCCTGCCGTTCGGTCTGAAGGGCAGGGATTGGTCAGAGTTGTCGTTCATTGTAGCTCCGCTGCTCTCACCGTATACTTTGAACATGGCTGACGCAAACCGCAAACAAGTTTATGAGAAGGAGAGGAAGGCCTCAGTAGAAAGAAATAAGACCAGAGTGGATTTGGGAGATAATTTCATGCAACCCTTTGGAGAAACCTCTGGAAAAATAACCGATTCTACCTTCAAGCCAGAAACTATAATTTTGCCACAGTCTTCCACATGTTTGCTATGTCCCCATATGGCTTGTGGCAAAGTATAAATGGAACTATTTAAGGATTTCTATCAATAATGGCTTTTTTCTGACAAATATTTCATAGAGTCCACCAGCACTACGGTGTGCACAACTAAAAATTGTCCTGTCAAAAGATATTCCCACATGAGCTCTACAGCTCCCCCAGAGTCACTATGGAGCTGCTTCTCTGATAGATGTTCTCCTGTCATGTCTTGGTAGAGTTGCAGGTGCGCCATACTCTATTTTCAGAAGATGAATGGATCAGCGTTATGTTGGGTGTTCAAAGCCTTGGATATTGGTTTATAACCCAACCCTGCTTGCTTCTCCACAACATTCTGTCTGCCAGGTGTTTAGGGCTACATGGCAGCTCAGTGGTTAACACTGTTGCCTTGCAGCAAGGTCCCAGGTTTTATTCCCGGCATGGAGTTATCATATTCACGCCATGCAAGCAAGGGGTCTTACCGGGATCTTCTGCTACCTTCCACGGTCCAAAAACGAGATTGTTGGGTTAAATGGTATCTGTAAATTACCCTTAAGCATGAGTGTGTGTATTGTTGTCTGTCATATGTGTCTCTGTGATGGACTGGCGACCGTCTGAGATATACACCAGCCCCACACCCAACAAATCAAAAAAGATCAGCAGGTTTAGACAATAGATTGATGGATTATGCTGTTTTTTTTACTAACAACAAAGGTTTTAAGACAGGCATTTTATTACCAGAGAATTTCTTTGGTCTCACCCGACTGACAGAACAGTTTAACTGAGCCTGTGTGTTCACTGGGCAGCTTTCTGTTTGGAGGAAATCTTCTCAGGTTACAGGAAGTCTCAGTCAGGGTGAGCATCCCTTACTGTGCTGTGGTCTTAGGGCAAAGCTTAACATGTTTGGAGTCACCATGGGCAACAAAGAAACTTCCTGACTAAACCACAAGGGCAACCACTAACAAGAACAAAGCCTGACGGCCTGGATAGTGGTTTCCAGTCACGTTCAGCCGAGCCTCGGCCTCATGCACTGCACACCGCTCTGAATCCTTCACTCCCCAAATGTCAGTATCTTTATCCCACTGCTAAACTAGATGCACTCACCACTACCACAGAGAAAGTAAGAGAAAAGGCAGAGAAAACAAAAGAGATCAAAAGGAAGTGTATGTGTATTTCTAATTAAAACAGGAGCTTGGGGAACGTTGGGGACCTGAGGGAACAGCGCAGTCCATAAACCTCTTGGTTTTTTTTCTTTATTTTTTTAAGGGTCACGATGAAACACTCCCAGGATGCTGGGCTATCTGATCAAATAGAAGACTTCTGTCACATCATTTCTCCTTAAATACCACCACACACTTTACGAGGGTGTTTTAGACTAGGTCTGGTGTTGACTGACATCCTATTTTTCTGCCTGCGTCGATCACAGACCGTCTCTGTACAGCTCAGTAAGAGGGCCCCTGCTTTGATAGCACTTCAGTGGAAAGTTACATCTCTGACAGTGGGGATAAGAGGCAGACAGAGGGATGCTTGAGGATAAAAGAGGACTTTTAACAGCCTCTATACGTTCAGAAAGCTGTTTTCTATCAGTCATTACTTTAAAGAGAAAGCACATGACAGCTTGCTTTCTTACTGAGCTTTTCTTGTAATTTCAGATGGATGATAATCTGAGACTCTTCCGCGGCAGTTTGAAACTTGTACCCTCTCACAAAACATCAGAGCTGGTGAAAGACAACAACAGAGTGGTGACAGTTCTCCGTGTTCTCTCCGCTGTTCACAAGCATCCCATGGGAGCTGGAAAGGCTATTAGCGGTGTAATAATCGCTGGATGTTGCAGTTTGCAATCACACAGAGGCAGCTCGACAGGCAGACAGACAGATGGAGGCTGATGTTTGGGGGCCCAAACATATGGGTGAACGGCTATGAACAGACTGCCCAAGCGGGATTACGGATTTACACATACAGTATGCTCTCCTTTAAAAGTCAGGACTCGCATTGTTGTATGGGGACATACACTGAGGGAATGGAGGTTGTAATATAAAGCCCAACATGTGGTTGTTCTGTACGTGCGAGAGGCTGTAAATATGTGCAATAGAAAATATCAAGAATATACAATAATTCACACCGTGAGACAAGAATATACACACAAACTTCAATTGTACACAATCAACTGAGCAAGGAGCATTTTTGTGCCTCGTTAGAGATCTTGATCACAGCATTCTTAAATGATCGGTATCCATATCCTGACTCTGGATACCCGTTGTTCATATGTTTTGTACAACTTTGTCAGCTCTGCATCTCCAGCGAGCCCAGCAGCTGTATGTTAGACAGCCAGGAACCCATTTTCACGTGCATGGCTTGCAAAACTGTACTTTAGGCTGTGCCTAATGTTTTGTTGCTGTGAGAAATCTGTGGTTTTCCTTAAAGAATAACCTAAGTGTTTTCCACCCTTTGAAGGAGAGTCTATATTGACTGCTGCGGCTTCCTGTCTGTCTGTGTCAAGTGACCTTCTCCGCACACTGTGCTCAGACGGCTCTCGCTGTGGGGAGGACCAACTGATACAGTAGTCTCGGGATGCAGCAATTCGTTTTCATAATCTAGGATTTACGGATTAATAATCCGTCTATATCAATTCAGCAATTCTTTTTTTTATTTCCTAAACTTTTCAATTGAAATATCATCCACCGCTCTGTGCGAGCAGTGGCCCCCCGCTGCAGTCTGCTGAATACGTCAGCCAAGTTCAGCAACAGTCTTTGGGCAACTCTGTCCATACTCCACTTTAAAAACAATCATGGCTGACAGGGCATCAGTGTTTCTGAAGGTTTTCAAAAACTGAGGGGTCTGAATTATGCGACTTTATGCTTCAAGTGTAGTGACGATAAATGGATGATTTGGTTAGTCTGCAAAGTTTATAGGTTTAACACAGAAAAAAACACAGCACCAATTTTCCTAAGATACTGATTCCTAATGTGCTCATCACCTGTCTAGTATTTCTGGTTGATTAACGCTGAGCCTATCTGTGTTATTGTGCAGATCTTATGTAGCATAACAAATCACCTTTATTTGGTGAGTGCCTACCGCACATTCAACTGTGTGGATGTTAATATCTCAGAGCAAAATATTTTAAACACATTAACTCAAATTAAAAGCATTCAGTTTATAAATCCAACTTCTATGTGTGTTACATGGAAATGTTACAATCTTTCATCAAATTTCAAGTAAAGGGTTAAATAACTGAGCCAGTTTTTTTTCAGTACTGGTTAATCAGATTTGACATTTACAACATGCTGAATGTTTAAGCTTGTTATTATGGTCACTTTACATTTTCATTACTTTGTTTTTCAAGCAAATAATATCAATAAATCAGAAAAAATAAAACAAAAATAGAATAACTACTGTAGGCACAAAAGTTGTAAATAAGCAACGGCTATAAACCGTCTGAGCGGCACATCAGGTCTGGTCATACTGTGGTGTCTATAAAAAAATATCTCTTCTAATCTAGTTTATTAAGCATTTGTAAAAATAAGCTAATCAAAAACATCAGTCAGTAGATTAATTGAAAAAAAGTTATTGTCTTTAGCTGCAGCAATACAAGAAATGTTAAACCTGTTGATGTTCCAAGCAAAGCACCAACTTCTCGGTGAAAATATTGTCGAACTGGAGCAAGGTGCAAGTTTACTGGAGTTGTGCGCGTTGGGTCATATCCGTTTTAGAAACAAAAGATGAGCCACTGCTTTTCTTCGGCGGTGTGTCGCCAGAACTCTTCTACAGTACTGCTCTCAGCAGAGTTAACCCATGGAGCTGCGAATTAAAGCTGACCAGAAGCAACCGCAGTTAGGACAAACGGTCAGTCGCTGTCAGGAAAAACGGAGACTGCAGCATCAGGAATGTCATTGGTGAGTGACTGTAATACTGATGAAATGCAAAGTTCCATTTTAGCACAGGCAGCTTTGATTTTATTAACTCTGAGCACTGTCGGACTGGGATTCGGCATCAATTAATGCCTAAACTCGAATGAGTCTGAATATCAAGGAGAAAAATATCCTGAACAGGAAAAAAAAACACCAGCCCCATCTTGTTTTTCCAGCTCTAAATTTATCCTCTGGGCACAATATTTTGTTCCTGTTTGTTCTAATGAGCACACCTCTGACAGTTTTCAATAACAATAAACAGTGTAGCAGCGTGCGAGTGTATGCAGATTTGCTTCCATTGTAGTTCTCCTGTAATGCGACTGGCAGAGAAAACCGGAGTGGCAGCCTGAATTGCTTCTGTCAGATAAACGCTCCCAGCATGCACTGCTCTGCCTCAGTCTACGCAGTGCTGCATTGGCAGCCTCCTGGAAGGATCCTGAGGTGTTTCACTTCTGACGTAGAGGTGTGTGTGTGTGTGTGTGTGTGTGTGTGTGTGTGTGTACAATGATAATCTTTACACCAACCAAAAGGCCATCACCTTCATCAGACTGATGGGTGGTAGATGAACTACAAACTTGCCAGAATGACACATATTATAGCAGTACTGAAACTACAAGTTGGCCTTTTCAGTTTCACTATATTGACTCAGAATAAAAAAGTAAAAGTTACATTTTGTGGGAAACCCATGGAACGAGATACACCCTAAGAAACGGTGAGAAATAAAGACCCTCCAAGTATCGTTATGCCTCCCAGGCAAAGTTTGCTCCCCGTTTCACGACACGCACAGAGAAGGGACGAAAAGAGGAAAAAGAGGAATGTGTACTATGCGCTGCATTGCTGCTCAGTCGGGCCCACAAACCCAGAGCTATGTGGAATGTGTCCTCTGACAGCCAGCGCCTGAAACCTATGCTCGTTGAACAACTGCAGTACACAGGCAGTGGCTGTGTACTGTCACTCCCAATCAAAATCAAACGCAGACCATAACACAGGTAGAGACGGACAGAGGGGGGAGGGGAGGGACGCTGTAGCGTTCTCTGGACTCAAAGGCGTGAAGACGGTCACATGCTCTGTGTTATACTGACACAAACACGTGTAGACAGTTTAAAGTTGGAGATCAAGGTTTCATAAAATATTAACGCCATACACCAAACAGAGATATCGTCTGCATTCTGTGAATGAAACTACAGTAAAAAGTACTGTTGTTCAAATAGCGAGGCAATGAGCACCTTAATAAAAGCGATAACTGACAGTAGCTAAAGCTTTCTGATTGCAGACTACTGCTGCTGACGTAAATAATGTGCAGTGAGATACTGCTGGACGTAATCTGTGTCCCCAGGTGGCAAAGAAAGCAAGCAGATCGGAGAAAGGAAACCTTATAAGCAGATGCCCACCAATCAGTCAGACAGTGATTGTAATCAGTGACTTTTTTTTTCCTCTGATCATTTATCGGCAGGTAAGGTACTGAAAAATTGGATTGCTCCCCCCCCCCCTTTTCTTTAAATGGATCGAACTAAGAACTCCCACCTTATAGACACACCAACCAACAGAACATCCTTTCATGCTCGCTTTTGAATTGAATAAGGTTAGGGACAGATGCTTTGATGCATAAATCTGGGTATACACAGCGCACTTTTTTTTCTTCTCTTTTTCAGACCTCAAAGAAAAGTGGAAATCGAAAAGGTACAGATCGGCGCATTTCCATTTAAAACCCTGATTTATTTACCTCCTTCACAATGATTACCTCCTGTAGTTCTAATAGAACCTGCAAGCATGTTAACATTAGCTGCTTTCTGTACACATCGGCAACATATTGCAGGCCAAAACTAAAAAGTTGTGTGCGTGCAGGGTGCTGTTTCTGCATATCAACTTACAGCCACAAGACAAAGAAGAAAATATAGTCTTACCACTTTCAATTTTAAATCCCCTTCCACTTTTCTGTCATTAACAAATGATAAAAAAGAGCTTTAGAGATTTATGAACCTTGTTTGGCCAGTCTATTTACCGTTAAACAATATGTTTAAGCATTTGTTTTAAAATTCTGCTTAAATAAACACATTTTTAAGAATTTAAGTAGATTTCTATAGCCGTGTACAGTACATCCTCTGCCTTATACAGTAAATATATTTATTAATGAATTTACATTCATATTATTAATATAATTCCAAAAAAAGTATTCCTTCATCTATTTATTTATTTATTATCCCTTACGATGGAGAAAATGTCAACATGAGCAGAGCTCCACATAATATTTACACCAACCTTTCAGGTTAATTATACAGATGAGAGGATGCTGGGTTGTCACAGATTAATATAAGTAGCATGACATTTGCTTTCCCACACAGGCGTCCTTTTTAGTGCATCATGTTTTCTGGTTGTGATTCAGAGTTTAATGTATCTAAGCTACTCCTCGTGAGGAAAATCACGCCTTTTAGGGGGTGTCTTCTGAAAAGTGTTCCCACTGAAAGTGTCTTCATTGTGTCACTTTTGTGGCACGCTGTTATACAAAATAACACTTATAATAGTGTTAATGTGACACTTTTATCTTCAAAACCATATGGGGAATATTCAAACACTAGTGGGAGGTATGCTATCCAGATATAAGAGGCCGGATACACTGAATCTTACTGCGAGCTTGTCACACACAAACACAGCGAACAGACTTCCATACAGACTAGTTGCTTCCAGAGCCCTACATCTACATGGGCTCCATGCCAGAGCCCCTTGTCTGCAGGGGTCCGTTCTAAGGTCAATACGACAATGCTGTAAACTAATGATCCAGCAAATTCCCTCAGTCCCGCTCTCCCTCTGCTCCTCCTCCTTCTTCGTTTTCCTCAATCTGTTGCTACCCTCCATCTCTCCCGCTCTCGGATGCCCTGCTGCGCCACAGAAATGAGAAGCAACATAAGGCCCAGCAGTGGCGGACCGGCTCTGCTTCTCTGATACAGACCGCCGATAAACAAGTCCGCTTGTTAACAGACAAAACTTTGCCTCACTTGATTTGTTTTTCCCCCTCTTCATTTGTTTTCTCCTTGCTGCCCATTCCTTTCTTATACCGTGTGGCTTTGGCACAGATAATGAATCGACCTGCAGCAACATTATCTGCATTAAAAACAGAGAAATCTATACGTTTTGTGTAGGTTTTTTGTGATAATTGAAATGGCATTATTTAGTATAATATTTAATTGTACTTTAGTTGTACATATTAATATTTCGCTCAGCAGATATCAGTTTCGTTTATGTTAACAATTTAAGTATGCAATTAAGCTGTTAGATATGCACACTTGAAATGGGCGGGATGGAATAAATTTACTTTATCTGTAAAATAAGGAAATTTGACTGTGAGTAATTCTCACGCGATAAAATTTTACATTACATTTTTGAAATCAAAGAAAAAGAAAACTTCCATGATAAAAATAATTACGGTGAAACCAAATTTGGGAAGTTTTTTTTAGCGCTGTTTGACAAACCTTTGCACACTCATCTTTCCTAATAGCTCAGGCTCGGTCAGACTGGGACAGAGCATGTCACCATGAAAGGCTCTCAGTTGGATTGCGGTCTGAACTTTTGGCCCTTCCAGTATGAATCTGCTCTGACCTAAACCACTCTGTTGCAGCTCAGGCTGTAAGGGATCATTGTCCTGATGGAAGGTGAACCTCTGTCCCAGTCTAAAGTGTTTGGCAGCTTCTGATGGGGTTTCCTCCTGTATTAAGTTTTCTCCAGCTTCCCATCAACTCTGACCACTTTCCCTGTCCATCCTAGATAAAAGCGCCCCCACAGCCTCATGCTGCCACACCGTGTTTCACGGAGAGAGTGATGTTTTAAACTTAACTCTGCTTTAAAATTCACCACAACATTTGCCCCAGTTTGTCTGGTGCCTTCTTTAATCTTTGTGATGCAGTTTGATTTTCTATAGCCGCGTACAGTACATCCTCTGCCTTATATAGTAAGTCTATTTATTAATGAATTAACATTTATTTAAGAATATTATCAACATAATTCCAAAAAACATCATTCTTTGTGATGGAGAAAATGTCAACATGAGCAGAGATCCACATAATATTTACCAAAGGCAAGCCACACTTATCAGTTTGTTTGTTTTTTATTGGTAAAACATTTTGAAAAATCAGGTTTTGTTTCCATTTGACCCACACGACTTGGTGTTGGACAACCACACAAGAAATTACAAGATCAGTTAAACATTCACAAGGGATGATGAGTGTTTAGGTGCAGCAAACTTTTTGATTATTACTCTACTATTACTGATGAAAATACACACATTTGTAAGTTCTCATCAATGTCAACGTCATGGTTTTCCCAATAACACCTACAGATCTTAAATGTTACAAACCCAAAGATGGTTAAGGCATCAGAGTAAAGACTGTCAGGAGGTCTCTGGACAACTTCTGTAGAATAAGTATGCCCTCATGTTCTTCCAGCCGAGATGCAGAGCTCACAGGAAGTGTCTTTCTGGCCTGCAGCAAGCTCTGCATCACTGCCTCGGTCAGTACATGCAATAAGCCAGTGGCAGAGCAGAGCTCCACTGTTCAGTCCTTTTCGTATCGATCCAGAATAAAGAACTAGGCTATAGGTCTGAGATGAACGCTCAGTCACACTGTTGACAAACTGGACGGAACAGACACAATAAATGACTATCAGTTCATAAATGTGCATTAATCACGCCTTATAGACTTCTCCCTTAACCTCAACAGGAGGCTCAGGCACACATTTTAGCGCATATCCGTCCAGGTCTAGCAACGTCACACTGTAGCTCAGTATTTGACTTCCTCACAAACAGAACTCAGACATTTTGGACTATTTTTGACAATTCCTCCAGTTCAGTCCTCTACAACTCAGCCCCCCAAAATATAAAGAGAAGGGTACAGTGATAGATTACAGGGACTCATTGAGAGGGAATAGTTGCAAATTCATGGAAACCAAAGGGGTGATGTTCAATTTTACAAATAATAATGACAATTCAAACACCCCTGTCTATGTGAAGTCATCATTTTTATGTTCCAGGTGATCAAAACTCCCAGAGAAACTGTCTGATGACCAATTAAGTATTTCCACCTCAAGTAAACTCGGATTATTAAAGCCTTTCCTCAGGAGAAAGAACATTTCATTTCAATTAGGATTTTTTCTTTTGATGCAGCTGATGACGTCACAAACCACTCCAGCCAAAAATGTTTGTTGCCATGTTTTTACAAAAGGTAAATAGCATGACACTCATCTAAATTGAGTGTGCTCATAAGTGGACCATGAAGTTAACAGTGCCGTGTTTTGTGTTAAACTTGAAGTCCAATCTAATCGAACCAAAGCTGTAAATTGCTATTTTACCTCATCACCTTTATTTTTATACTTTATGCAGGTAATAACTGCAGCATTTCCCCTTAGAGGCTGTTGTGTCTGTGAATGCATCGGGGCATGGTTTGGTCTGTTGTGGAACATCATTTTTGCAGGCACACGACGTTGGTCGTATGTGCTTCTCTCTGCACCGAAAACCTATCTATATAAACTGGAGGTGCATGCCATAACCATCAAAACTGATAGAATACGCTGAAACGTGGGTTTTTTTTTGTCCCCTTGTTTTGCATCACTGCTGCTGGCAGGGAGTGAGTAAAACTGTGGGTTTGCAGGTTCAGCACAGATGAGCAGAGAAATGCAGTCACATCTAAACGCATTCTGTCACAACTAGCTTTGGTCGCGGACCATCGTACCGGTAGGTTTAGCTGGAAATAACAGCTCAACGACTTCTAAACAGGTTACAAAATAGTCTTAAAAGGCCATTCAGGAAAGACGTCAGATGACACCTAAAGCAGGAAAATGTTTAAATGAGAGCTTCATTTTGAAAAATGACCTCAAATATAATACAGTTGTGTGAAGAGCAGAGAACCTAACAGATGTGAACAATTTTGCAAGTTCAGGCTGTAACTATCTATTAAGTATCTCTTATTTTGTAATGACACAATTGAGATGCTAATTTAATATATTTACCTTTTTATTATAATGAATGAATCAGAATTAGTTAATGTTGAAGTTAGCCCATCATTTACTGATCTTACAAACCATCTACGCAGCACGGTATGCTTTTTTTACTTCCTCTCTAATGATGAAAGGTTTACTCTGTCCTTCCATCAAATAGTAGCTAGATCATCTGGAGGATCCCCCCCCCCCCCTCAGCTTTTAAAAAGGGTACAATCTTATTTCCAGAAAACAGAAATAAGCAACACATTCTACAGCAGAGTTTCAGCAAACATCGATAAGAAACTATCAGTTTCTCTACAATTTAACCAGAAGGGTTCAGCAGGAGGGCTGCACAGTGGAACAGTGGGTAGCACTGTTGCCTTGCAGCAAGGTTCTGGGTTCAAATCCAACCCTGGGTCTTTCTGCATGGAGTTTGCATGTTCTCCCTGTGCATGCGTGGGTTCTCTCCGGGTACTCCGGCTTCCTCCCACAGTCCAAAAAACATGACTGTTAGGTTAATTGGCCTCTCTAAATTGTCCTTAGGTGTGAGTGTGTGCGTGAATGGTTGTTTGTCCTGTCTGTCTCTGTGTTGCCCTGTGACAGACTGGCGACCTGTCCAGGGTGTACCCCGCCTCTCGCCCAGTGAACGCTGGAGATAGGCACCAGCAACCCCCGTGACCCCATGTGGGATTAAGCGGGTCAGAAAATGGATGGATGGATGGGTTCAGCAGGATCATCAGAAAATGCCCAGACTGTCATCAGTAGACAGTTACAGAAAATCAGCAACACCCAGAAGACAGATGTCGGTGCAGATGTAAAGGATACTGAGGGATTAAAAGCAACTAGTGAAGAACGGACAACTTTCTGCTAATACACCAGAGGATTTTTTTAGCTTCTTGTTCACAAGCTCAAACATCAATACATCACTGGAAGTGATGAACTTTCCTTTTATGAGCAACATGGAGGACTACATTATAAATACCTGAATACAGGGGAACCTCCACAAAGTTTTCAAAAAGATGCAGCCAACAGAATTGTTTTTCTTTCTTTTTTTTTTTTTTTTTATAAACCTGCGTTTTAATTGTCAGGTCCGCCTGGCTGAAGCTACAATAAAAGCTCCTGTCTGATTGGGATCCATGGGTCAAACTCAATTTGAAGCCTGGATCATTAAACACAGCTCATCCACAACCAGCACAAACACCATTTCAAGGTGAGCCTACGATGGACACAAGATCGGGTCAGCTGCCACACATTCCCCCCCCCCCCACCACGGCTGCAGGTGAACCGGACTGGCGTTGTCTCAGCCAAGCGACCCAGGCTACAGAGCCACACAGCGGCTCCAGCACACGGACTTTCCCTTTCCTGCTGTAGACCGTCAACGAGTTTCGCTCCGCATGCTTCGTAAAAACAAACTGTCCATGCACCATGGAGTCCACGCGAGCGTGGCAATGCAATAAATAAATAAATAAATCAGAATATAAATGTTGTATAAACATTTAGAATAGAACATGCTGGGAAAAGCAAAGGCGTCACATTAAAACGACGTTGCTGGATTCAGATTTTATTTTATTTTGTTTTTAAAAAGAAGCGTTTTAGAATAAATAAAAACCTGAAGACGAAACTAAAAAGACACATTTCCAACCTCCCAACCCCACTAACAAATCCACCTCTGGACAAAATGTCTATCTTTCCTTCACTAAAGGAAGCGGTGAACTTTCCAGGGCTCGCAGAGCGCTGAGCACAGCGCTCCTCAGTGAGTCTGCCTGCGCCCTCCCTTGCCGCAGCTCAGTGTGTGACTGCCCCCCGGCCGCATGAACTTCCCTCACAGCCGCTGCTTCCTCCCCCATAAATAAAACTTACTTTTCTCTGGCTTGGCTGTCGGACGGCACGTTGCTGCTCTTGCCTTTGGCGTACATGCTTGCAGAGAGCCTCCGATTGTCACGCACCTGTCAACCCATCACAACCTCCTTGGGCACAGCCCCGTCACCATGGCGACACACGCAGCGTCGTCTCCCATTGGATGTCCCGCTGTGCAGGACCGCCCACTCGCCCAACTACCACCACTGATTGCCAGCTCAGGCCACGCCCACTTTAAATTAACCCCACCCCTTCTCTCTCTCTCTCTCTCTCTCTCTCTCTCTCTCTCTCTCTCTCTCTCTCTCTCTCCTCTTCTGCTGCCCTGTAGATCTATCTCTCCTTCTGTCTGTCTGCAAGCATCTCTCCCATTCCTTCAGTTATTGGAAAGGGTTTCCTGACATACAGTGAGTCCGGCACACGTATGCGCCCAGAAAGCATGCTCTCTCACTCTCCATCTATCTCTCTCTCTCTCTCTCTCTCTCTCTCTCTCTCTCTCTCTCTCACACACACACACACGCACGCGCGCACACACACACACACACACACACACACACACACACACACACACACACACACACACACACACACACACACACACATCTGCAGTACCTCCCTCATATTCTCCTCTCTGGGCGAAGTGGGGGGATTTGAAACCGTCCAACTAGGATTTTAAACAACTGGCTTTGGCTGTTCCCTTTATAGTCGATCACACCCTCTGCTGACACAGGCATGGCACAAACAACACATCCATATTTCCATTATTTTTTTGTATGCAAATGTAAGGCCATCCATTAAAGGTGGGGAGCATGTTTGGAACCAGAGAGCCAAGGCATGGTTTATATAGGGTGCTTCACCTCTGACAGGAAATGTTTGGGATACCCAGTGCAATGCGAATGGCTTTGGGTCAGTCCACCCCACCTTTGCCAATTTGTACCCTCATTTTGTTCCCACGTGTTGCCATTTTGTTCCTTGCTACTACCATTTAGTACCCATAAAGGAACCGTTTAATACCTGTGTGCATAAACCATTGTGTACCTGTTTATTTTCTTTGTTGTTAAGTATTCTCATAAATCAAAATGCTTAAACCTCACATATATTTCATTGTTTAATATTTTTTTAAAAAGACATGGCACTGCACCATATTTCTATTTATTTTCATTTTGATCCCCATTTGGGACAGCCAGTAATGATCAAACCAATTTACTGGAGACAAGTGAGCGAATTTCCTTGTGGCAGACTATGAACAGTACATAGAAAATCACTTTAAATCCTCGGTTGTCAAAGCGGGAACCAAATATCTCCTCGATTGGTGTGAAATGGCACACAGTCTTCCAAATACAGGTGAGTTATGAAAATAACCGTGCTTCTCTGTTGTAAAGATCTTTTAATTACTCTAAGCCTGAGACACTCTTGGACAATAGATTGCCATGGAAGACCCTACCATGGGATGACTCCCTAGAACCATGAGGCACTCAAAGCGTTGAGGGAAGGTTGATTGTTACCTCCGGGTTGGGAGTCAGCTGGGAGACTGACTCCTGACTGACCAGAGGCAAGACAAGGGAAGTTTATTTGTGCAGCACATTTCAGTAACAAGACAATTCAAAGTGCTGTACAAGAGCCTAACATAAGAAAAGAAACCATACAGAGGAAAGCACATTGCAGTGGAATAGTAGCAGCAGGTCAGGACAAGTTGGACTACAAACTTAATCTAATGAAGTTTCAGTGAACAACTACAGTTTAAACTGAACATTAACATTTAAAGGCAACTCGAAAAAAATAGGTTCTATCCTTGATTTATTTTTTTTAGTCATTTATTTATTATCCTTGATGTAAAGGAACTCAGGGTTTCAGCACCTTTACAGTCTTCTGGGAGTTTGTTCCAGATAAGTGGAGCATAAGAACTGAATGCTGCTTCTCGGTGCCTTGTTCTGGTTTAGGGGATGCAGAGTAGACTCGAGCCAGAAGACCTGAGTGGTCTGGAGGGTTGGTACACTGACAACGAGTCTGCAATGTATTTTGGTGGGAACCTTTAACAGAGGAGTTCTTGGTGTGTTGTTTACAAGTGAAGATAGGACGAGCGGGAGATAAATCGCTAGATTGATTGATGTGGACCATGTCTGCAGTGAAGCAGGTGGTGCCCTGGTCTGTCATGGTGAACAAAGAGCTGCGCCAAACAGCTAAATTCTCAATTTACCAGGCCAGCGACGCCCTCACCTGTGATCATGAGACCAAAAGAGTGAGAACCTGGATACAAGTAGATTAATTGCTTTCTCCAGCCTGGTCAGCCTATGGAGCCAATGAGGAGCTCCAACCTCTGGAGCAGCTGCTCCCACCGTATCGCAAGGTTTCACTTGAGGTGTTTCAGGTAACTAATTGGAATGCTTCCGGGACACATCCCTTTGGAGGTTTTCTGGGCATGCCCTACTGGGCGGAGAGCCTGGGGCAACGGCACAACATGTTGGAGGGAGTATATTTTTATTCTGACCTGGGAAAAACTTGGGCTTCCCCGGAATGAGCTGGAGAGTGACGATGGGGAGAAGGATGCTATATCCTCCCGGACCTGTTAACCCCACATCCCAATCTCGGATAAGAGGAAGATGTGGATGGATAATGCAGCTCGTAAGAAAGACCAACACCACATATTTTGAGTTTTCACACATACCCACACGCATGCACGCACACACACAAACACACACGCGCACGCACACACACACACACACACACACACACACACACACACACACACACACACACACACACACACACACACACACACAAACACACACACACACACACACATATATCCTTGTTCAATTGTTTAATGTACATATTGCCTTGAATTTCAGACTTCCATTCATCTTCAAGCTTTTTAATGACCTAACCCTGACCCTAACCCTAACACTAACCTTTGCCGGTTTATATCTAACACTAACCCTAACTGAAACCTACTTGAGGGAGGACCTTTTTTCAGTCCTCAATTTTCATCGGAGTCCTCATTTTTTTGTCTATAGTTTTCTTTGTGTCTCTGCCCTTTTTCTCTCTCTGTTCTTGTTATCCCTCTCCCCCTCTCCACCTGTCATGTTTAGCAACAGTTTGCACATAATCATCCAGAGTTGGGTGTCAAGGGATAATTTCTAGGTTTAAAGCCTCCCTTGGTAAAGCAAATAAGTTTGGCATAACTATGGCAGCTAAGACGCCTTTCGGCTTGCCGTGAAGCTAGACACGACAGGGGAGGGAAAAAAAGATGGATAATGCAGCAATTATTCTTTATAAAAGTCTGCAGCACCAGTGGTGTGGGTGTGTTTTCTGATACCCAGAATAAAGTGCTGTGTCATGGTGCTGTCCAGTTTGGCAGTTAACAGACGAGAGAGTTCAATCTGCTGCCGTGACGTGCTCATCAGACATCACCCAAGAGAAAGAGGACAAGAGAGAAACACTCTCTCTTGTCCTGAAAAAAAAAAACTCAGTCAGGTGTCATTCAAATGTTATAGGTCACACAGACTGTCATATGAGGTGGCTGATTCCCAGACAGGAGAAAGTTCTGGAAAGACACAGATTGTTTCAGTGTGATTGTGTGAGCATGTGTGCGGTAAGGGCACAGCACAGGGGCAGCAGTGTTTATGCTTACGCAATGCTCCTGCGATGTGACCTAGTTGGAATGGATGTATGCTGCCTCATTCCCTCCTGTTTTCTCTCTCTGTGACTGCCCCCCTTTTCCCTTAATGTCTCATCCTTTTTTTTCCCTTGACTGAAACATATCATGTTCTCTTTTGCCTCTGTCTTTCGCCCCTCTTTCTCCTCCTCCCACATGCCAAATGAAGTCCCTTACCATATCCTGGGGGAAAAAAAAGGGAGAATGCTCTATTTCAGACGAGCAAAACTTTGGGTTTTGGGATCAGTCCCCGAGGGCCGATCACCATGACAACCAATCAGAGGCGATAAGCATGTGTTTCAGAGGATGGAGAAGGAGGAAGGAAGAGAGACAGAACAGGAAAAAAATGAACTGAACGCAGGAAATAAAGTTGGAAAATACAAAGGTTATCGTGTCATTTTTAGGAAAATATGTCATATCAACATTGTTAGTTGGTGGATTGGATGGATGGATGGATGGATGGATGGATGGATGGATGGATGGACCAACAGACATTCAGATAGATAAAAGTAGTTTGTTAATAAAATTCCTGTTAGACATTACGGTGTGCTGTTCATTTTATCCCTTTGCTTTTCCATACATTTCCAGTTTTAATTGTTCCCCACCTGATTGTTTTGAGCATCCATCTACTGAAGGAGGCGTTGTACTGACCATGTGTCAAGACACAGCTGTCAAGGGGGACCTTCTGTACCAGCCTTGAAAACAAAAGACTCCAATTAAATTATTATATACTGCTAATAGTCTACTATAAGGAAATGTGGTTATTTGCGCTGATAAATAGTGTCTAGCAGCGGGAGGTCACTCAGAGTTAATTGGTTTGAACTGGGTATTTTAATCTGATAATGTCAAATGCATAATATAACTGGATATGAAAACAATTCATGACTGCACAGTGAAACATTTGTTTGTTACATTGTTGCCCTTTAATGTCTAGGTAAACTGGACAGGACATACCCCACCTCTTTCCCATTGGCTTCGGGGATAATAATTAAATTCCCATGCCCTTGCAAGGATAAAGTCACCATAAAAATGGATGAATGAACAAAAGATATGTATTTTAACCCCAAAATGACTTGTTTTGTAATAAAGTTGTGGGTTATTCTTTTCAGCTCACTCATTGGTAGCCTTAACATAGAAGTTACCTATCTTTGGGGGTGAAAACCTAATCCAGTATCCTGAATAAAACCCATAGCCCACCCTTGTTTCAAATCAACCCAACCTGGTACTTAAGGGTTAGGGTTAGGTAAATAACCAAAATTTTATTTGATTTTCACCCAGCAGTATTTATATTGATTAAAAAAGTAAAAAACAAAATCAGAAATTGGCAAAGTACTGTTATATCCAGATAACCATATTTACCTTATATAAACCATAAGAAATAGAACCCCCATGTTCTCCCTCATTCTTTACCAGCACACTTTTTATTTCCTTTTTACTGCCACCTAATAATAACACAGACCCTCTCCATCTTTTCAACAAGGCCTTTGGAGTTTTGCAAGCAGTCTTTGTTCACTAAACCTGTCGATAGGCTATGTAATCGTATATTTCCTCTGAGAGTGTCAGTTAGTGAAGACGCTAATTAGCAAACGATTAAGCCTTTACACTAAAGAGCTTCTTGAGATTAATTGTTCTGGAAGTTTACAAAAACGTGTGCCTCAGTAAATACCACATTTTGCTCTATTGATGTTAAAATCTAGCCTGTAAAGGCTAGATTTTTGGTTCAAGCCTTTGCAGGAAGTAGCTGGAGGTGTCAGGGGTGAGAATATACAAGCCTACAATAGAGTAGTTTTCCTCTGTGCTCAGTTTAAATCAAAGCATCATAGCTTCATTTTGCATTGAGAAGTGAGGGACCTACTCCTTTCAGAATGCAAATATTATCAGCTGCACTCTTATCTGTAACTCTTTTTCTTCACAACAGCATGGCTAGAATAGTCACAACACAGATGCTCTACGTTGTAACCCTCTGCCAACTGTCATGTATGAGTCATAGGAGCAAATATGTACAGATGTAGTGAGTACACATGTGAGCACACACACAGAAAGGACACAGAAGGAAAGAAAACAGCACTCCTGCGTCAGAGCCTCCTCTGGTGATGGGGCATCTTGAAACTGCCTCCTCCAAACAACATTAGCTGTTCCCTCCACCCTCTTCTGTCTGCTGATAAAACACCAGTCCCAGCCAGGGCTTTCTGTTAATGACGGAAAAAGTTACAAATTTCTTACATCTGCCTGTAAAAAACTAAGATTGGATGTTATGAAAACTGAAAACTTCCAGTGCAGCCTGCATTAATAGCATGCCTCTATAGGCGTCAGGTTAAACAAATTCAACTTATATAGCAGCTTCAGAGTTTATCGAACAGGAGTCAGCATGACAGTGCTCTGCAGGCGGTGGAATAAACTCAGCATGTAAGGAAAAGATGTTTACGCTCGAAGTCTGATGCAACGCAAAAGCAAGAGATGAAGACATGCTAATAAGTGTGATTCTGAACCTCACTGATTTTGTGATGTCAAAAAAAAAAAAAAAAAAAGGTGACTGGTCTCATGTTCCCTGCTGTGCCAGCCCCTCTGTTCTTCTTCTAGTTCACTCAGCGGATTAACGCCCGTCGTTTTTTTTTGCAGGGAGTCAGCCGGCTGAGACGTGTTTAACTTGGACGGCTGGTTCCAGGAAGCATTTATTACACATGCAGTGGATCGTATTGTACGTGTTTCCCTCGCTGGTGGATTGATTTGAACACAAAGTCACAGAAACACGTTCACAAAGAAAAAACACAGTAGCGGGGTAGTTCTGAAAGCATTCTCTGTACATGTGGCTCTCATGCAACCAGCCACATCTGTTCCTGATTTTAGATGAGAGATGGAGCTGAGTGATTTGGTGAACACATGCAGGTCTTAAGGTGCTCTGTCTGACAGAAAGGCAAGAAACAGGAGATTATAAGAAGAGATGGGAGAATAAACGTAATCTTTTTGTCTATTTTCCACGTAATCGTTCATACAGAAACGAGGAAGCTTGTATATATACACACATTATAATGCCAAAAGTATTCGTTCATGAACTTAAGTGACCTCTCATTCTTAATCCATTGAGTTAAATATGACAATAGTCCACTATTTACAGATATAACAGCTTCAACTCATCTGGGAAGGCGGTCCACAAGGTTTAGGAGTGTGTTTATGGGACTTTTTGACCAGTCTTCTGGAAGCACATTTGTGAAGTCAGACACTGATGTTGGACGAGAAGGCCTGGCTCTCAGTTTCTGCTCTAAATCTTTTGGTTTGAGGGCAGGATTGTGTGCAGGTCACTCAAGGTCATCAACACCAAACTCTCTCATCCACGTCTTTTTTGGACCTTTTACTGTGCTTTGTTCCTCAATCATGTTGTAAGAGGAAGGGGTCTTCTCCAAACTGTTCCTACAAAGTTGGGAATTGTCCGAAATCTCTTGGCATGCTGAAGCATTCAGAGTTCCTTTCACTGGAAATGAGGGGCCACGCCAATCTCCTGAAAAACAACCCCACACCACATCCCCCTTCCACACTTGGCACAACACGGTCAATTTCCCCACTGGACCTGTTGCACCGGTGGCATCCTATCACAGTACCATGCTGGAATCCACAGAGCTCCTGAGAGCGACCCATTCTTTCACAAATGTTTGTAGAAACAGTCTGCAGGCCTAGGTGCTTGGTTTTATACACCCGTGGCCACAGAAGTGACCGGAACACCCGATTTCCATCACTTAGATGGGTGGTTTTAGCTTACTTTCCTCTCTGAGAGGCTCACTGGCGATACAGAGAAGCCACCCACAGCAAAACAGATCCAAACCTGTAGTCAACGGCGGGCATTAGGTGCTTTTGCATATCTTCATCCTTCGTTTCTCACTAACTCCACCTGTTGTTTTTGCTCGTGAACAGCTGAGTCGTAGTCTAATCTGAAGAAAGTACATGCTTCCAGTTAAAGTCCTACAGTTTAATCGACTCCACATGTTTATGTGGAGTATGGTGATGGAAGGACAAAAAAGTCAGTTTTCTGGCATCACTTCCGAAGAACCACTATGCATGTAAAATGAGCCTAAGGGTTGTTGTGGTGACTCCAAGAAGCCATTCGTTTCTGTTGTTCTCCAACAGTGAGTTTCGGAGACTCTTTTACCTTCTTTACCATCCTGCTCACTGTGCATGGGGGTAAATGTGGGTGTTCCTCCAGCCTAGTGACCCATGGCTAAAGGAAAGATGCTTCTGTGTAACATCACATTTATAACACAGGGAAACAAAAAGGGATGGGTGATTAAATAGAAATACCTAAGAGCTGTAATGAATTAAAAAATGAAGAATAGATAAATACTTTTATAGGTATTGTTCGTCTGCCTGCGTAGTGGAGTGGCTTTGACACTTCCCTTGAGTACAGTTGAGAGTAAATGCAGTTGTGTCACCAGTGATTTTGTTCAAAACTAACCTAATTATTGTGCAACATGATTTTTTCCCCCTCACAGCAAACATTGCTTGGCTTATTCTAAAAGTGTCAGATTATGCTGCCGTCATAAAAGAGTGATCTATTTTAAAGGTTTTGACACTTCTTTACGAGAAGTGCCACCAAATTTGTCTGTAAATAAAGAAGAATCATGAAGGCTGTGATGCAGATGTCAATATAGGCCTCACACGCATCGTAATCATCACAACATTATTACAGCCACATAGTCACAATGTGTCATTGTGATTTAAATATACCGTGTGTATTCTATGTAAGCAAGAAAGCAAAGAATCCAATCACTTTCATTTCGACATGCAAAGCAGACGTTTTCCTCGACTGTTGGAGATTTAATGTCCCCAGTTAATTACACTGCTGACATGAAAGAACATTTCATCCAGGGAATAAGTTGAGAAAAAGAGCAGTTGAGCCAAGGTGGAAAACTCCATCACAATTAGATGCATGCTGAGCCCTGCTCTGAATTCTGAGCAGGCTTTCCATCCGCGAAACTCCTGATGATCT
The DNA here is from genome assembly GCA_037039145.1 of Fundulus diaphanus. Lineage (NCBI taxonomy): Eukaryota > Metazoa > Chordata > Actinopteri > Cyprinodontiformes > Fundulidae > Fundulus > Fundulus diaphanus. The sequence goes on from CM073127.1 coordinate 29,679,512, forward strand.
GAGCTGAGAGAGAGCGTGTGCTGGGTGCTGATGTGACTGACAGAACAGCAGCGGAGCGCTGGTCGGGCTGCCGCAGAGGACTCTGGGTAATTAGGCTGCAGATGAGTGTGACCCAAAAAACAATGCAGGAGAGCGGGGAATGGATGAGGGCATGTGTGTGTGTTCACAGAGGAGGCACTGCTCATGCTGCTGGTCTCAAGCATGTGTTCGGCTCAGCAGCACAAAGTGGACAACGTGCTGAAATTCTTGCCCCAGGATTGGAGGCATTCTTCAGGTGGCACACATGTTTGTAAGGATTCTGACCATCCCAACTCAGTGCTTAATTCCAATTATTTAGCTAAATGAACTTAACCAGATGTAAAACTAACTCTAAGCTAAACATTACCTGGGAAATTTTGAATAGACACAGTTTAATGAAGTTATTATCAGAACTTTGCATGACTACAGACAGAGATCCATCACTGATGTATAGAATTGTATCCGAAAACAATGTTAATTGCCTACAGCTCCATAAAGCTTTTCCATATATTTCCGCTCCTCTAACATTCTGACTCCCCGCTGTTAATCTTGCCCACTCTTTCAGCTCTGATAACTGTTGTTTGGAGTGTGGGAGGCAGAGGTTGTTTCAGGTACAGGCTCCACACACCGACTGCAAGAAGAGCCTCTACTCGAGGGATGGCTGTCACTGGGTAGTTTCTCAAGTGGCAGTAAGGGTGTGCGATGTATATTTCAATATTATTTAGATTCTTCTTTTAACATAGAGGCAGATAGCATTATCAAGTGTTTCCTTCCCTTAGCAAAAACATAAACAGTAAACAAAAAGATAAATAAATCAATAAATTATGTACTGATCAAGAGTTGCACTGTTGCTGAGCTGCTGATAGCTGTCGCAGTCATAGGCAAGGAGAGGGGATACAAAAATTTTAGCGTTCACAGTCCAAATCACAAACCTGGGATGAGTAAAAACATGAATTATCAAGACAGAAATGATCCGGTTGCCATAGAAGCACAGGGTGGGTATATGTAATTTAACTCTATCATATCCACGTCTGCTCGTTTTATTTCATATCAGCTTACTCTTTGTTACTGTTACTGGCATATTCTCTGAAGGAATGGTGATGTATTGCTTTGGACATCCCCAGCCCATTGCTTGGGCTAGATCCAGGTCCAAGACTACCGACGATGCCTCTACAGGCATGAGCTGGGCAACTATGTTTAAAACTAAAACAGTTTAAAACTCTTATCTTAGATGTGCACTTTAATTTGCAAAAATGGGCCATTTTTATGTCTTATGTTGTCAGTAGTGGCAGAAAGTATAGGAGGCTTGTATAAAGCATATATGACATTCAATTACCTGGAAAATGGGATAATTTTCCAAATCTAAAAGGAATTTTAGGACATCATGATGTCCCCTTAACGTGAAATTAAAAACTAATTTTTAAGGATGATATCGCTTTGTTTGTTGAGTCAAAAAGAGTTTTCAGATGAGTCTTAGCTGACATGATTAAAAGAAACGTTGTTATAGAATCTGTAGAATGTTGTAGAAGTGCTGGCCAGTGCACAGCAAAACAAAAAAAAGCTCTAAATTCTTTATTCTTTTCTGACGTCTATGATTTTGGCTTCATAGACGAGTAAAATAAACAAAACAAACAAAAAAAATGCATATTTGATTATCTCTATATGGAAACAATAGTTTTTTGCAATAAATGTTATACTGATGGAAACCCTTAATGGTGGGACACTTGTAAGGGAAATGCAGTTGTGGGTTGAGTTAAATAAATGGGGTTTTGCCTGAGAAAAACTTGCCAAGTAGCTTTTGGTAGAAGCAGTGTGATGGTGTGGGGCAGAAACTCCCTGACAAGAAAAAGGCTTGTAATAAGCAATCTCAATGCTGCGACATAACAAGATGAAATTCTGCAACCAGTGGAAATACCATATCTCCTCTAAAATGGACTGAACTTCGTCCTGCAAGATGTCAACACTCACCCCCAAAGGGTTTATCTGAGACAACCTCCAGAATTTTGGAGGGGAGAAGATGGAAAGCCCTGCACGCAGCCTTCATGTCAACCCCACTGAGCACTGTGGGATCAGCTTGAATGTGCTGTTTGTCAACCACACCAGCTCTTATGGTTGAAAGGGATGACAAGCCACAGCACTGTGTGGCCAAGCTGGTGACCAGCATGAGGAGGAGGTGCCAGCACTACTGAGGCCCCCTGTTCCTTAATGAACAAGTCATTAAATTGACAATATCTCTAGTCAACAGCAGAATAAGAGCTTGCTAACTTACACCTGCAATGTGGGGTAAAGTCATACAATACTTTTGTGGCCATTGTATTTTTTATTTGGTCCACCATTATTCAGGTTTCTGTGAAAATTTGCAACAATTCAAGATCATTAGAAGGCAAATCAAAATCAATTTGATGGTTCTGGAAAATTCAATGACAAGGCACTAGCACTTTGTACCCTTTTTAAATTTGACATCTTTTGATTTCCTAACCACTGAATTCAATTTAGTCAATCAAAATAAAACAAGATATCCATTAAAAGTCAAACTTAACATTTGAGAAAACTGATGTGACACATTTTCTCAGCCTAACAATCACCTCTGGACCACATACGCTGCCGGAGGCATAAAGGCAGTTCTAACAATTTTGCCAAAAGCTTGAGTTACAGCCAGCAGAAAAGGGATAGCGGCTCGGCTTCGCCTGCGGAGCGGCGGTGTCTTCATGCTCCACTGGCTGCTTTAAAAGAAAGTGTTGCTCTGTTCCTCGCCGAGGTCTTTGGAAGGTGAGCGGTAATTGCTAAGGGAGGATTTAGAACGACGTCGGGGGAAAAAAAAAAAGCACCTCTCTTGTCTTACAGTCCCAACTCTCATGCGCTGCTTCAGACACAAACTTCAGACAGTAACGTTGAGCTCTTCTGCGTCGGATAGTTTGCGTGTTGACCAAAGACGGACTTGTGGACTACAGGGTATTGTTTCTGACTCATTAGCTGCTGTGCTAGCACTGTGGTACATGACATCATGGTGGCCTTAGCTTTTAAAGTCCGACCACAGAGCGTGATACTCGGTTAGGAAGGGATTCTTTCACTGTGACTTCATCATGTAAATCTCACTGGAAACCCCAAACAGGTCGCCTCCACTGTCTGGCTTGAGCCTAATAAAGTTATTGGAAGGACAAACTGTTTCTGAGCCACCCGGCAGACGGACTAAAACAAATCACAGATGAAACAGATGGAATGAAGCATAAGAAAAATCTTGTCATATGTATAACATCTAAGAAAAACAAGCACAGACAAAACAGTTTGACATGCAATGTGCCGTAAATAATAAAAAAAAGAGGAAAGAAGCAGACAGGGGAAAAGGAACTACGGAGGATGTGAAATATCGGGAGGCGAGACGGCTAATGCCATCTTTTCCTGCTCCTAAATGAGCCTGTCTGCGTGTTAATCAGCCAGAAGCTGACAAAGAGCTTGGTTCTGCCTGGTTGTCGGATCTTTCAGCACCCTCCAGGAGTCTCCTCAGTCCCGACCAGCATTGTTTGGGAAGAAGAAAGCTATCAGAGGATCTGCACAAGATTAGGGCTGCCAACTGTTCCCTTTGTGGCTTCCTGTTTTGCTGCAGGAATTCTTTAAGCTGGTGCAAAAAAAAAAAAAAAAAGCCTCATAAGTGAACAAATCCAACAAATTTAACCCTTTCTTGTCAACAGCAGGATGTTCAATAAAATGCATATTTGTAAAAAAAAAAAAATAAATAAAAATCCTCCAGGTTAACAAAGTCTACAAAATAAAGTGCTGTATGTTCACATTTTGAGTTATTTTATTCACTTCTCAAAAGACACAAAACAGAAATTTCAGTGGAAATTTCTTGAATTGTAAAGAGAATGATGGTTTTCAAAACCTTTTCCAGATGAAGATTTCTGAATTGTCCTGTGTATTTTGTTCAAACCTGGGTTCTGCCACACATAGCTTATTGCATGCAGGCCAGAAAGTTGAGATCAGGTCGGAGCACCTCTTTCCGCGTGTTTACTGCATCTTCTACATGGCTTGTGGTGAATTTTAACCTGGACTTTACTTCAAGAATGGGTTTCTTTTTGCACACCTCCAACAATGTTGACTTTGTGGAGTGAACAACTAATAGTAGTCATTCTACCTGGGCTCCTAGTTCTCCTGCCTGGGCTATGAATCTCTCCAGCTTCCCTAGATTGTGCATGGACCTCTTGGCTGCCAATCTAATTTATACTCTCCATTTCCAGGTAATGAATGAACAGAGCTCTATTCTTGTTGTGAACTTCGCCACAACTTTCTAACTGACCATGTATCTTTTTACTACTTGATATGCATGTGCTGTTTTGTATTGACCTATCACACTAAATATACATTAAGGGAGGTTTGCAATTGCAACATGACAAAATGTCTGAAAAATTCCTCTGGATTAATATAGATGAATGACTTGTTAGATTTCTTACCACCAAACCTAAGAAGTCATCCTGTATGACTGTTTCACTGATTCCATCCATGTTTCACTTTACCAGGTCTATTTTCTTGCAGTGCATCCACACTGCTGCCTCATGCTTCCCCGCCCTCTTTTCTGTTCAGTCTACCGCTGCTCACTGTCAGACTTCTTCATTTTCCTTCCAGCTTTAACCCACCAGCCCCTGCTCCCCCCCCCCTTCCCCTGCATCTAAATTGCAAATAGCAGCAGTGCCGACTGCCAGAAGAGCTCCTCAATGTCATTAGAGCTGACCCTGTGGATTAACCGGCGGAGGGAGGTGCTGTGCAGAAAGTACAGATCAATAAAATGCTTATCCTCTGGGTTCTTTTAGTTCACTCTGGATTTAGATCTAACTATCTGAAATGTTTACACCAGTCTTTAAAAACAACAAGAACATTGAGCAACCAAGGCTGCTGCGGTTAGAATATTAATTAAAAGGACAAAGTATGGGGAGTGATGAAAGGAGGAATCTATATCATGATTTGACTTATGAATTTATATGCAACAATGCATTCAATCACTTTCTTGCATTTTAAATATACCTGAAGCTTTGTATTCATTTATTTGTTCTGAACTTTTGAATCGATCACAGTTTCTGGGAACTACCAATCCATAACGTCCTTTTCCTCTGGGCTATGACTCTAATGGAAAACAGGACAGTCTCTTTTGGCTGGACCATGAGCCATATCTTACCACCACTCACAATGAGCAGGATGGCAGGAGAAGTAGAAAAATATCCCCAAAGTTAACAGAGAAGAGGAGCGCAGCAACGAGAGGCCTCTCGGTGCAACCAACCAGCAACCATTTGGCGCTTTCTGCATGCCAGCTGATCGCATGTGAGCGATCTTTCTGTCCTACCATCACAAATGTACGTATGTAGAGTTATCCCAAAATCCCCTGGGACTTTAACTGGAGCCATGTGGCTTGGTTTGATGAGATTACGGGTGAGCTTTCTAAACCAATACTCTAAGTGAGTTTGGTGGGAAATAAAGGATGAATATTTAGCAAGCACCTGATGGCAGCCGTTAAGGACGGTGGAGCATCTGTGATGCTCTTTCAAAGGCCCTGAGAACCTTGCCAGGGTGGATGGAATGATTAACTCTCTGAAAATCAACTAGCCTCCGTGGACATTTTAGTCCCTGGAGATAAATAGTGAAAAGCTTAGGGATGAGTTAAGGAGAGGATAGCATATAAAAGGACACAGGAGCCTGAATGGTCTAGAGAGCCTCTCTCCTGTATGCGCCAACCTTGTAACAGACTAAGTGCTGCCTCGTTGGCAAAAGAAGGTTGATAGCAGTGGTGCAAATAATTGTAATCCAAGTGGCCATGTAAAAAAAAATACATAAAAATTACTTCTTTACTTGGGTTTGGTGCCCCACTGAATAAATGTACTTCTCAGTTTTCCAGTGTGAGATCGTCCATCCATCCATTATCCGTTACTGCTTGTCCGTGCAGGATCACGGAGGGTGGGGGGTGGCTATCTCCAGTGGTCATTGGGCAAGAGGTGGGGTACGTCCTGGACAGGTCACCGGTCCATCACAAGGCAACACAGAGACACATGGGACAAACAACCATGGACAAACACTCACAGTGGGAGATTAAGAGCAATTTCTTTCAAGACTTTTTATCAAAGGTATACAAAACTTGATCTATCCGTATGCAGATCTTACCCAAATAACTTATGATGCATATTAATGATTAGGAGCTACCACGCCCATTAGCCTGTTTATTCTTGGTCAACTTCCTCCTCAAAGTCCTGGACCCCGTTCTGGCTGGGCAAGAGGTGGACGTCAAATTCAACAGATCAGCAGACCATGACTAAATACAGGTGTGTTGTTCCAAAGCAGTCAGTGTGTTAAAACACCGTTCTGGTCTAATTTAGAAAAATATTTAGCTAGACAGCTAAAAAACAAACCAAAATGATCAAAATGTATTTTTTTCTGACAGTTTTGCTATAGGAAAAAAAGAGGTAATAGAATAAAAGTAAAATTAACCTTCATGTCTAGAAGACTACTTCGAGCTCCAGTTCAATTAATTCATTATTTTAGGGCTTATAATAACCAATGACAAGGTAATGGCTACATTGTGACACATAGCTTATCTTTATAAGGTCTCTAGTGATATACAGTACATGGAGTGTTTAAATAAAGTATTTAGTGCCATCTAGTGGTGTAAAAATTACTGCTCTCACAAAAGTCAAACAAGCGTCAACCTGGCCAGCCAAATTGATAATGTTTAGCACTATAGTTTTGCACATTCTCGTGTTTGTTAAAGCACAAATATGGCAAGGATATGTGTAAGGATGTGCTACTGCTATGCAATAGTTCAACAAAATAAAACAGAAGGGCTCAGACCTATGTCAGCTCCTCATTCAACTAGTATTTAAATATGTTATTCAATTCAATTTGATTTTATTTATATAGCGCCAATTCACGACACATGTCATCTCAAGGCACTTTCCAAAGTCAAACTCAATCAAATCATACAGATTGGTCAAAAAGTTTCCTCTCTAAAGAAAACCCAGTAGAATGCATCAAAGTCTTCACAAGCAGCATTCGCTCCTCATGAAAGAGTGTAGAGCTACAGGGAGAGTTGTCTGCATTGAACATGGCTTTGAAGCAATTCCTCATACTGAGCAAGCATGAAGCGACAGTGGAAAGAAAAACTCCCTTTTAACAGGGAGGAAAAACCTCCAGCAGAACCAGACTCAGTGTGAACGGTCATCTACCTCGATCGACTGGAGGTTAGAGAAGACAGAGCAGAGACACAAAAAACACAGACACACACATTGATCTAGGAATCCTTTCTATGTTATATGGTAATAGTGGTGATCTGTCTTCCCTGGATGATGTCACAGCTAACAGAACGCCAGATCAGGTGTACGTACTATGAAGGAAAAAAATGACAGAGAACAAAACGTTAAAGGATGAAATAACAACAAACAATGCAAATTGGAGAACAGTAGCAGAACTCATCAGAGTGAGAGAAATAGACCCTGATGTCCTCCAGCAGCCTACACCTATAGCAGCATAATTATAGAGGTAGCTCAGAGTAACATGAGCCACTCTAGTTATAAGCTTTGTCAAAAAGGAAAGTTTTAAGATTAGTCTTAAAAGTAGACAGGGTGTCTGCCTCACGGACCAAAACCAGAAGTTGGTTCCACAGGAGAGGAGCCTGATAGCTAAAGGATGCTTTATATGTGAGTAGGAGAATTTTAAATTGTATTCTTTATTTAACAGGAAGCCAATGAAGGGAAGCTAAAATGGGAGAAATATGATCCCTCTTGTTGATTTTCATCAGAACTCTTGCTGCAGCATTTTGGATCAGCTGAAGATTTTGAACTGCATTTTGTGGACTTCCTGATAGTAAAGAATTACAATAGTCCAGCCTTGAAGTAACAAATGCATGGACTAGTTTTTCAGCATCACTCCTGGACAGAATGTTTCTAATTTTGGCAATTTTCCAGAGGTGAAAAAAAGAAACCCTGGAAACCTGTTTATTAAGAGATTTAAATGACATGTCTTGGTCAGAAATAACACCAACATTTTTTACTTTATTACCATTTATTACTTTATTCATGAAAAAATAATTAAGATCACAGGTGTCACTTCATGGGATCGCTATGTCATCAAAATAACAAAATATTTTTTTTTTTTTTGAGGAGTTGTCGGAGGTGAACCACCTGGGTGTGCTGTGTGTAACTATGGGGTGAGAAGTAAGGGGTGGCAGTTTATTGATTTATTTACCAGGATTGAAACCATTAATCTTGAAAAAATCTTAACATAACACATAAAAAATTAAACATGTTATTTCAAAGTGGCTAAAAGGAGGATTCAAAAGTTGTCTTATTTATAGTGAGTTGCAGAGGTTTTACTTTAGAGACACGCAACGGTAGCCTACTTCTTTGAAACATAAGATGGCCCTTTTGTTATTGTTTTGAAATAAACAAACAAAAAAATAAATATTAGCTTAATTTCCAAGCGTTTCGGTGTCTTGGTTTGTTGGGAATATGCCCCGCCTCAAGGCGGTTCCTTCCCTGTACTGTGCTCTCTTGGGCTTCCTGTTGAACCCATTAGATAAATCCCCATGTTACAGTTTAGTGTTTACCTACAAACTCATCAACATTTTAAATCTACACCTTTTCCCACGGTCAGTACAACTTGGCACCAAAATAGCGATGTTTCAAGAGGCGATTAAGAATTTCGGCATCAGCTTTGAAGGGTTAAACGAGAGAAACACCTTCTCTGGGGGCGACCTCATAACGGGACAAATCCGTTTCGACCTGACAAAGGAGACCAAGATTAATGCCATAACGATGGAGATGAAAGGAGGAGCGAACGTGGACTGGTCCACATCATCGGGCTCGGGAAAGAGGAAAAGAAGAAAAACCCACTCTGCACGGGTGGACTTCTTCACTTATAAAAGCGTTCTCGTGCAGTGCAACGCGGGTATGCGCACTAACTAACTTTTTTGCGGCGGTTTGCACGCATGTTGGTGTCAAATGATTGTTTTACAGGGTGCATCTTATTTTTTTCTCGCAGCTGTTAATGGGAAAACAAGACTCCCCCCTGGGACGCATGTGTATCCATTTTCATGCCAGCTTCCACGGGGGTAAGTGGGTGGCGACTAATAATCCCCGGTTGAGGAACACAGAATGGGAGAGGGATGGTGGTGACGTCCCGCGTCCGACCTCACGCTATGGTGTCAAATTCATGCCAAAAAGCAGAAGATCGTATTAAGCAATCCCAATAGTGCAATTATTAATCACAACGGCACATTTAATAACCAAGAGCGCGCATAGCTCTGATCGCGGGCGTGTATGGTTATTCGTGCGTTCTTGAACGCAGCACGGCGCGCATCTAAACACGCCCCCTCTACTCATCTGTTTGCTCTTGCAGAAAAGTTATGCTCGCTCGCTCGCTCTATTTAGTTTTCAGCAGGGCCTAATAAAAAGTTGGTGGGCTGAGTAAGTTTTCTTTGTTTTTGTAAACGTGTCCTAGCAGTGTAGCATTAAGAATTTATGTCTTAATACCAAAGAGAGCCTAACAGATTTACTTTCACAAGTGGAGCATTACTGCTTTCTCTATCTATCTATCTATCTATCTATCTATCTATCTATCTATCTATCTATCTATCTATCTATCTATCTATCTATCTATCTATCTATCTATCTATCTATCTATCTATCTATCTATCCATACATACATACATACATACATACATACATACGTATACATACGATTTGATCGTGTTTCGGATCATAAATGAAAGCAGTTCTTCAAGAACCACAGACATGACCCAATGACATACAACCCCAAGGCAGCATTTGCTGGTTTGTTTGTTTTAAATCTCTTTAAAGCAAAAGTTTAAAATATATCCTTTTTTCAGGATATATTTATATAGATCCTTAAAAAAGGATATATATGGCCTTTGTAGGAAATCTCCCAAAAACACTTTTGAGTTGTGTTATCTTGTCGCTAAACAGGGTTTCGTGCGTTATTCTGGCCGTACGCGACATGTTAGAGTTAAAAACTTTTAGCAGCAGACCATTGTTGAGAAGAATGGCTGCAGGGAGCGGAGGGAGCCTCTGTTGTTGCAGCGCTGCGGTTGGAAGAAGTGCAACAATTTGAGGAAACAAACGGGTCAGTTTATATAAATTTTGACGCAAATCAGTATCTTAATATCGTTTATATCAAGGTATCGATTATTTTGAGAACCCTACTCTCTTCTCTCCAGATAATTTAGTTAATTTTGGTGACGTGAGTTGTGCTTATACATCATGTTACGCAAAGGATTGATTGCTTATAGTCCCTTAGCTCCAGTAAGAGACGTCACAAGCTTCCTATGCTAAAGGAACAATGATGGGATGCATACAGGTTCCTTTTCCTACCTCGTTCCTTACTGACTGCACTATTCAGACAGCACTTATCATGGCGAACGCTGACACACTTCCACTTTGGCTAAAGAGTCCTTACCAATTAGACCTTTTTGGATGCAGCCCTTGTAGGGACAATCTCAGTGGGTGCTCACCATTTCAAAACCCAGGGAGGTAACCATCAGATGCCCACTTCGACCATGGGACTCGGGGTTCAGATTAAAAATATTGCCTTTAAATACAAAAGAAAAATTAAAAATAATTTCACGAAGTAGCACAATATAATGTTCACTAGTGTTTTATATTCTGTTTGTGCATATTTACATTACAGTGGTCGATGAGGTTATAATCTGATCGCTCTTACAGGTTGTTTTTCGGCTGCAAACATCTTTGCTCTACATTAAAGTGGTAATATCCTCCCAAGGAAATCACCCAGATTTCCATTTACATTGAAGTATTTTATCTGTACATTGTATCATAAACAAATCCATTTCATAAGCCTGCTTTTGTTATAAGTTTAAAGTTACCAGTAACGCTAACCTGCGGGTTCTTCGCCAGTTTTGCCTGCATATTCTAACAACTTCATTCTGTTTGTTTTGTATCGAAACAGAGACTTTCCTTCTTCCTTCTATGGGATTCATGGACGAATATCCTACTCACTGACAGTGGGCTTTGACAGACCGTGGCATCTGTCCAAGGAGTTCATAACAGAACTGAACTTTGTGAATCACATTAATCCAAACCAGCCAGAGCTGTGGGTAAGTGAAACATGTCTTGATAAATCCAGATTTCCACAAGCAAATAAATACTCTGTGTGTTTAATCACAGTCTCCTAAATCATTTTTTTCATTTTGTTCCTTTAAAACCATAAACATCGGTGTAGTGGAAACTGAAATTGTATGTGATAGAGCATCATTGTGAAGTGGAAGGAAAATGATTCAAGGTTTATTTATTTTTAACAAATGCAAATTCTGGAAATTGTGGTTTCCGTTTGTATTCTGCCTCTTTGACTCAGTATTTTTTGGAACCGCCAACTGCAAGTCGTTTTTTATGTCCTTGTTCCAGCTTTGCACCTTTTTATGTTCAAGTAATATTCTATTGAGATCAAATACCTCTTTTCCACTGGGAAACCAGAGCCCGTATTCACAAAGATTCCTAAGACTAAAAGTAGCTCTTAGTGACGTCATTTTAGGACGTCACTAAGATTTTTCTTAGAATTTTACCTCGGTAAGATAAAAGTTATTCCCAAAGCATCTTAGTCTAAGAGAGCTCCTAAAGTGGAAACATGTTAGGAGTAGTGAGGAGGACTTTTAGTGAGCCTAAGAGTGTCTTAAGTAGGGAAAATGGTGGAAACAGAGAGAGCTGATTGGCTGATCCACCACCTAAAAGCTGGCGGTGGTCAGAGGGCCCGGTGGTGCCGGTGCATGGCAGCCTCGCCTCTGTCAGTCTGCCCCAGGGCAGCTGTGGCTACTAACATAGCTCACCACCATCAGGGTGTGAATGGGTGAATGACTAAACTGTAGTGTGAAGCGCTTTGGAGGTCGTCAAGACTAGTTAAAGCGCTATACAAGTACAAGCCATTTACCTTTTAAAAAAAAAAAGGGGGGGGGGCGGAGTGGTGGCCTAGTGGTTAGAGCAGCGCGCTTGTGCTCTGAGAAGGTTGCAAGTACCCGGTTTGATCCCCACAGCCTGCACTCTGTGTCCCTGAGCAAGACCCTTAACCCCAGATTGCTCCCCAGGCGCCGCACAGTGGCAGCCCACTGCTCCCCAAGGGGATGGGTTAAAATGCAGAAGTGAATTTTTTCATTGTGAGATCAATAAAGTTCTATTATTATTATTATTATTATTATTATTATTATTATTATTATTATTATTATTAAACAGTGGAGGAAATGAGCACATAAACTTCTTTAACAATTATACAATTATTAATATGCAGATAAGATAAACTTTATCATCTCCATAGAGGGAAATTAATGGTTTCAGCGGCCCGATGGGTTTAAGGTTCAGCTCTAGTAACGTAATTTCATTGAGGATAAATAAATAATGGGAAAAAAATTTAATAATCATGAATAAAAAGTGGATAAATTTGCAAAGCATATATATAATAGGTGAGAAAGTATTGTCTGTATTGCATGATAATGTCAGTAGCCTAAATGGTCATCTAGAAGGTTGCTTGTGTGATGCCAACTCCTCGCTTTTGATTGCTGTATGGAGCTCTTCTCACCAGGCTGGAGCGTAAAAGCACCAAGACGCGCAGAGAAAAAGATGCATTGATCTGCGGCAACATGCTTCAAAGTCTGCGTATTTGCACCGTGATACAAGCAGCAATTTACTTTTCAACACTCATCTATTCTCCTCCCAGAGCTATGCGCTGGACAGAACTGCTGTCTAGTTCAGTTTTTTTCAGCTTTTTTCTCCATTTTTTTTTCCCGGTTGTTTTGCCAAATACAACCGCTTTATACCAGCAGACAATCCAAATAAAATGCAGGTGTGTACAAGTGTGTACATTATCATATAGATAAGTAGTAAAATGACTGGCGAGTGAAAAATAAATAAGCAAATCAAAATAATGTTGAGGATGTAAATAAGATGCGCTCAAAGATTTTGATGTTGTGTTGTGTTAAATTAATTTAACTAAATTTATTCATCATGACTCATTACTTAATCTAATTGGTTAATTTCTCTCCTTTGATTATTAGATGCACATTGTGTTTTTTTTTTCTTGTACCATTGATAATCACAGCTCTTAGAAGACACCGTCACACTTAGCAATGGGGTCACACGTCTTCACTACGATAAACATTTCTGTCGTCTCCTGACTCAGATTCGCTCTCAGTAGATATCTGAATCACTCATAAGCTAAAACTCCTAGGGAGGAATTTTTTGGCTAATATAGAAGCTCTCTGAGAGGACTCTGAGAATCTCTGTGGATATGGGCCCTGGCCGATAGGCAGCATAAGATAAAACCTACAATTGCTAAATTCATACAGTTAAAACAAGATGAAAAAAAATAAGACAGTGAAAAAAATAAAGCTTTGATTAAATGTTTATGAGCAGAATATTAAAAACGAGGGAATATACTGTATTCTGACCCAAATGCTTGAAACTTGGATGTAAAAGCTGTCATAATCACATCATCTATATAAACCTACAGCTTTCTGAAAAGCTTTTACAGCTCAATAATGACAAGACCGAATGTGTTTTATTTTCCACTTTTCGTTCCTCTGCCTCAGCTTTCAGGCAGAAAGTGAAAGAAACTGGGATTTACTTTAGACAACAGCTTGAAATGTGTCAGATTTTAAGCTTTTTCCAGCATCTCCTGGCCTAAGTTAAAATCTTTCTTAGTCACTCTAGCCTGGAAATAACTTTTTATACTTTTTGTTATTTCAAAACTCTCTCAGTGCAATACGCTATATATATCGTCTTTTATGCAACATATCCAGACGCCCCAGTGCTTTTATACCTACTTGTTAATTTCTGCATTGAGTTTATGATTTTTATTGTTTGTTTTAAAGGCCATGAACAGTCTTGCCTTACATAATCTCTCTTTGTAAACAAGAGTGGAGACTGAGGTATTCAGATCAGTGAACCTTAGAAGTACCAAAGTGAGGGTACAAACAGGGAGGCGATCACTCCTCTGCCACCCAGGATGTGGAGTAAGCGACCCTCCAACCTTTGCATGGTTGAATAAACAAGTTTTACGTTCAGACTTACAAATTGTTCAAGCTGTTCACATTTCCATCCACATCAACAAAAACACTACCTGTCCTACACTATCCTGATGCTGTTACCATCATGTTTAACTGTGGGTGCAGTGAGATTCTTTGCAGCTTTTGCAACCTTTTTTGAAATCATGGTATTAGGAAAAGGTTGCACACAAGCAGATGTCTTGAAGGTGAAAAAAAAAGATTTTTGACAGACCGTGGCTCAATTTTGTCTTGAGTGGGTTTACAGATCTGGAGATGTTACTAGTATGGTAGTTCAAATTCATTTGAATACCAAAACCATGAATTTGTCAGGATCCCCAGGGGTTTGATCACTTATTGTAGTTCCCTGGGTATTCTGCAGTCTGTTTATTTTTGTACTTTTGTATTGTTCATCCTTAGATCCTGTTTTCTTTTTGGTCATTAGTTTAGTTTTCTGTTCAGTATTTATGTTAATAGTGTGTTCTGATATGTGTTAGATTCGGTTCCTGTCTAGTTATATTATTTTAATAGTTCTGTTAGATCTTTATCTTCTGCCTGCTTTTCCTTAGTTTAGTTAGTCTTGCTTTATGTCTGGCCATTCTCGTGTTTTCCCTGTTAGCTTCAGTTCTCCCTTTGCCTTTCCAGCTCGCTATCATCCTATCATCCCGCTGAGTTGCCCTTTACTCATCTCAGCTGCGTAATTTGCTTCACCTTCTGTTCCTCCCGTCTCCCCTCCTGTATATATTATCAGCCCAGCCATTACCGATTGTCAGGTCCTCCATCTTCTGCTCCAGCAGAAACAGATGTACTACACCCACTCTGGTCTCATTGCCATGTTCGTGATTCCTGTTTCCCTGTCACTCTGTAAGCCGTGTTTCATTAATCAATGAATCGCCACCATTCAACATGCGACTCCCGAGCTCTGATTCCTTCAAACATGATAGAATTAGTAGTGCTCCAATACTTTTGTTGTATCCACTATTATGTTACAACTATGCGTGTGGCGTTTCTATTTTTAACTTTAGAGTTGCAAGTGCAAATTTTCCCTTTCTTCATAACTGTAGACAAATGAAAAATATCATTGAGTTTGCGTTTCTTTAGTTAGCTCTGTATGACATACATCTGAGCTATTATTAAAGAAAAAAGGTGAAGGTGTCTGTTTCTAGGATTCCTCCTTGTCGGGTATTTCTGCAGCACCTTAGTCGCTGTCTTGACTCTCTGCAGGCTCCGCTCTCAGGATCAAACAGCAAGACACTGTGCTGCCTGTGGTGTGCATCAGGTCCTATCACAATGACGGTCAGTTTGGATAAGAAAGCCTTCAAACCTGGTATGATTTTCCTCCTTTCAGACATTTGCTGCCAGTCAAAAGTTTGGACGCACTTTCTCATTCAATTGAATGTAAATGTGTGTGTCTTTTTTATGTACATTCTCCTCCAGGGGAAACCGCAAAAATGCTGTGCAGTTTCAGCAATGCTTCATCTAGAAGAGCTACGCCCAAGGTGAAGCTCCAGCAGAAACAGATGTACTACACCCACAGCCGGAACAGCAAGAGGATGGTTTTCAAGCAGCTGGCGTGGGTGAGCGGCGAGCCAATCAGCGCTCACACCTCAGACGTTCAATCTGAGATCCTGATCACTGTCCCCTCATCTGCATCCCTGACCGTCTCCAACTGCAGCATCCTGGAAGTGGATTACTTTATAGAGGTCGGTGCCCTTGATGGATTTCTTATTTGATAAGTTAAAGCTAGAAGGGTTTGGAGGATGTTATTTATTAATTCCTGATCAGGCTTGCCTTTGCTTTGTCAAGAATGTTTTATGTGACAAACAGCTATTTTGGATCTGCATTATATGCTGTTAATTCACCAGATATTTTTATTTTTTCCCCTTGTGCTTCTTGTAGGTAAGCCTCTGTGTTACAGGATCCGCTGACCTCACTGTGCTGTTTCCCATCATTCTGTGTGAAGTACGTTCACACGCCCATCCGATGCAGTATTCAGGAGCAAATATTTAGATCGTAAAAGAAAGTGATCGTACACAGCATAGAAAATCTTCCAAGATTATCCAAATTTTGTATCACCTCTGTCATGTTATTTACAAATTAAATAACATACAGTTGCTTTTACAGTTTGTTTACGTGTGTTTTAGCCGCTAGATATTTAGATGAAATATAGTGGAAAATGATGCATAACAATGCTCAAATTGCACAAATCATTTATTTTAACAGTGCTATAACATGTGTTTGCCTGAATGTTTCTGTTTTTGCCTTGTTGTCTCAGCTAACCCGGGGCTCACACTGACTAAAGTGCGGGTTTATGGTCCTACGGTCCTAGTCAAGTCAGCGTTAGTTGGTGTGTGATTTTATTCTGAAATTCACCAGAACGTTATCCTGCCCGACGTTTCCTGTTTGGCACGTGAAATTCAGGAGCTTGATTCGGGGACTGCTGTGGCGTCCGGTCAAACTTCCTTCTTGCAGAATTTTTTTGCATCGCCGCACGGCCTCGTTAACCGGGCCCGTTGTGAGTGAACACCTTGATTTCTAATTATTTGGGCTCCTTGCGGCGCCGCAACCGTATCTGCACCGTATTCAATGTGAGCTCGGGATAAATGTGTCAGGTTGTCAAATTAGTTTTATATCAGAGAAAAATAGCCAGAGTAAACACAAAAATCGAATTTTTAATTAGCCCCGTGTAAAAAAGATAGAGCCCTCAACACCTAATAACTTCTTATTTCATGCCAGGTGGCAACATCTGCCCTCAAAGTGTCTGCAGTAACGGTTCTTTTACATCGCTGTGGAGGAAATCTGGCACACTCCATCCAGATTGGAGTGTTTTTAGGCATTAGGAGTCTGTTCACACCCATCACAACATCTCCATAAGATCTAAGTCTTGACTTTGACTAGGCCATCGCAAAATCTTTTTCTTTAGCCATATTCTTGCTGGTTTGCTTTGGATCAATGACCTGCTGCTGAGCTTGAGTGTGCTGGAACCTAATATCGCAAACTCAAGGGCGGACATTCTTTCCATTCTCTGACCCTAACCCTACCGTTCATGGCTCCATCTCTTTGTTCAGCTGGGGTCTTGGAATGGGGACTGTCAGAGCGGTGCCGTCTTTTTCCCGTTGTCAACACCAATCTTAAATAAGGAAAGTGAGGTCTGCTGTGCTATAGGTGTTGTTTTGGGTTCTTTTCTCTCCTCCTGGATGAGTATTCAGCTCTCTCTTTGAGCAATTTTGTTGCTGTAGTTAACAATACATAACACACATATGACACAGGACTAGGTAGATTTGGGTAAGTATTTGTTTTTTACTTTACGAGTAAAACCATTCTCTAAAAACAGATTTTTGTATTTGCCTTGGTTATCCTCGTCTGATTTAAACATGTGTTATGTCCTGTAGCAAATTTCTCCTTTTTGTACCAGAATTTGTTGGGTACACAACAACCTTAACTGCAAAGGTACAACTGGGCTAGGGACAAATGATCACCTGGGTCTTTATTAAAAGTGTTTCTTGCAAGAGGTTAGCTACCAAGCTGCTAAATTTGTTGTCATATCTGACCTATAAGGAATGATTTAAAACTTCTCTGACTTAAAAAAGGTAAAGGGCACCGCTACAGTTCAAGTTTACATTGGCGCTTAAAAGCACCAAGATCCTGATATAAAATTTGGATGTTGTATCATATATTTCAGAAATATCCATTGTGGCTCTTGTAATGTGATAAATGTATATACAGTCTTGCTAAGTAAGTACACCTTCTTTTAAATCCAGGGTTTTATGTTGCATATTAAGAAACATGTTTTCCTTTCAGGCCATAATTACCATACCATATTTATTTATAAAGCACTTTACAAGAACAAAGGTCAACAAAGTGCTGTATACAAACATACAACTTAAAATGACTGTAAAATTAAAATAAACAAATAAAACACAGACAAATGTGAAATGCATAACATATTTCCACATTTTTTCACGCCATTGTGACAAGAAATCATCTAAAATGCTGTAGCAGTGTATGAAGAAATACTTCCTTATTTCCTCTATGCCATTTAAGTACCAGAAGAACTTCATTAACAGATCACCAGTGATATTATTGTGGATCATTGGTTCTCTAAAACAAATGCTGAATATATAGATTAATGAGTTGAGGGTTTTATCTATACATCCTTGTTTCCCCTCTAGATACTTAACCTAAAAAATAACAGAGGTGTACTTTCTTATTGTCTCGGGCATATACGTGTGTGTACCTCAGTATTCTATGTAAGGTAAAATATTTAGTCCAAACATTAAATATCACATATTATTTATTATATTTTCACATATTTGTATTCATGGGATACTGATGAGAAAGATTATGTGGCCTCTAAGGTCTGAAACATAGCATTATCCCTTCTAACCAGCAGGGGGCAGGTAGTTCAGAATGTAAGAGATCCTGAAAGGTCTTAAAGTGGTCTTAACATTCTTATTTGCTCTTCACACAAATGCCTGTGTTTTTTATTTATTTATTTAGTAACGAATGTATTTAAGGATGAAATTATCCTATGTTTTCAAATTCTAGCTGTTTTATAATATCTGTTTAAAAAGACAGTGAATGGAGGAAACTGCTTTTACTGATATTTTTTTGGTCAGTTTAGAGTTGTATTCGATGATTGGATTGTTTCCTCTTTTTTGTGGAAAATGACCACAATAATGTTGTATCCCTGGACGTTGTTGTTGTTGTCCTGTTAGTGGATCAGAGTAATGCTTCTTGTTATTCTGATATGACTTATGTGTTGGAAATTAATGAACTTAATGAAGTGTTGAGTCTTGTTTTATCTTCACACACAGAACCGTGTGAAAGGATTTTGTTACAGTTTTTTTATCAGCATGAAATTATTTAAGAAGAAAAAATCTGTTTAGATTGAAACAAGTTCACTCACTAACATGGCCTTATGTATTCTACTAAAAATAAATAAATCCAGTGTTGGGTGTCTTTCTTATTTGCCTCACATATTGCTTTGACGCTGTGTTAAAGTGGACAAAAGCTTTTTAAAGTTATTTTGACAGCATTATTTAAAGTAATTATATCCTTATGATTATTTAGACAGTGAGCAAACTCCCGCTGGTCAGCATGCAACCAACACGTGTTAGTTTCCTCAAATCAATGTTTCCTGTCAGATTAAGTATATTGCAAGTTCAACTAAGCTATATTTAAGCCTGTTTGATAATGGTGCTGAATAGGAAAGTTAGATTATATCTATCTTTTTTTCCCCACCAAACTTGCCTGGAGTGTAAGTTAAAGTCACAACAAAGTTAATCTCTTTGTACGAATGTGGTTGTAGGAGAAATAAAGACTTTTTCCTGGAATGTTTCCCAAAGAAAGACTTTGCACCCAAGATGGCATCTAGTGATGGCTGCTGAGTCTTGATGACCCCCCAGGGTGCCACTCATTACTGTCCATTGGGATATTTTTGTCTTACCATCCCCCTAATTATATGGGGTGCAGTGATAGAGATGGAGTCATGTCTAATAACAGGATCTTTAATTATATCGACAAATTTAGGCAAGTAGCACATGTAATGCAGACAACTAACTCGACGGTCCTGCTTCTGCATCACGAGCAGAGACAGAGCAAATATAATTCTTCCACAATGGAGGGGTGGTACTGCTCTGGGCTGTTTGTTTCTTTGATCAACAATGAATTGAAAACTAATTTACCTGGCTCAAGTTTCCATTGCTGTTATGTGTAGATGAAACCAGCAGTCAACTATATCAAAACTGTCATACTGGCAGCTTTATAACAGGACACTCTGCACAGGTCTAAATCAAATCTACTTAAAGTCCATCCATCCATCCATTTTCCATCACGCTTGTCCCTTGTGGGGTCGCGAGGGGTGCTGGTGCCTATCCAGCATTTTGTGCCTAATAATCTAAAACCTTTGTATGTTTGCGACAGTGGGTGCTTAGACACCTTTTCATGGTGTTAACATTACATTCAGGTATCTACACTTTACAAAGGAGGAGATTCCAGGGGACAAGAGCTTGTAGGCTGTTCTCGGAGGATGAAGAAACTGATACCATTAACTGGTCTCCTTGCTCCGCTCACCTAAATCCCACAGAACATCTCTGGGACAACATGTTCAGGTCCATCCAACGCCATCAGGTTGCATCTCAGACTGCCCAGGAGCTCAGTGATGTCCCTGTCAAGATCTGAGAGGAGATACTCCAGGCCACCGTCCCTCGTCTCAGAAGGAGCATGCCCCGATGTTGTCAGGCATGGAGGCCAGGTTTGAAGGCCAAACAAACTACTGGATACCAGCTTGAGTTGCTGCCATGACATTTCAGCAAATCGGACCAGCCTGCTGCATCAGGCTTTCAGTTTCACTTTGTCTGGGACTTTGGATTAAACCCCTGACTGCGTTTCAGATGTTCCTTTAATTATTTTAAGCAGTGGACTGGGCCAAAGGTTTACAAAGAAGGTAACTCCCGCACCATTACACGACCACCAGTAGCCTGAACTGTTCATACATGACAGGATGGATCCTTGTGTTCGTGTTGTTTAGAGGAATAATGTGTGACAGGATACCCCTTCTGTCACAGCTGTAACTGAGATTTACCAGATCAGGCATCTTTTTCCCAATCATTTTCTGCCCCGTTTTGGTGAGGGTCTCACACCAACAAGCAAGTCACATTCAACATTCCTTAAATCGACCTTTGCTTCTGATTCCACCTCGGTTTGAACTTCTGCAAGTTGTCCTTATCGTGTCTGCCTAAATATATATGGAGTGGCTACCATGTGATTGGTGAATCGGGTGTACCTGGTGGTCCCTAAAAGTGGTCGATGAGTGTAGCTTCAAAAGATAAAACACGAGGGAAAATGGTGTAATGATTTTTAATGGCAGATATGCCAAAAGGAAGACCTAAATCTAATGAAATTCAAAGTAAAAGAAGAAATTTCATTCCTTAGAAAGGTATTTGAGAGTCAGTGGTTGCTGTTTTAATGAAAGCAGATAAGACCGTCCTTAAAAATGCAACCACTTCAAGATTGAGAAAATGGCGTCCTGTCTTAGTTAAAGACTCGTTACCATTATTATAAAGTACGTAGGTGGTGGATTGTTGCGTATTTCTCAAAGGCCAAGGTATCTATTCATATGCATTATATATCTTACATTATTTCTCTGGGTGTAAGTAAAAGAAATAATCTACCAATTTTTTCTTTGTTTACAGAGAAATGCGGCAGACCAGCCTGCCCTCACCTCCCTAAACACACATCAACAGTGTTGCCACGTTCAAACTCTCATTCTTTCCAGCAACATGGGACACACGTGACGTCTGCTCACATTACATGTGTAAATGTCTGAAACACTCCCTGCCTTGAATAGCTATCTGCAGCCTATAGCAACACACGCTGCCAGCCATGCAGCGAACACCTCCACCCAACATGAACGGGCTTGTTCAGTTCAAACTAGGTTTCATTTATCTTCAGCCAAGATCCCTGCTCAAAGTGACATGTAGTTTAATAAAAAGTATTTTGTTTTGAACTCATTAAGCTGTTATTCCAGGATCTCTTGCATCATTTATGAAGTCTGTGTGGTTTAATTATTGCTAAGGTGCGTGTACCTTTATTCTCTGACACACCTATGAGCGTAAACCCCTGCCTTCATTATCTTGTCTTGTATGCCTTTTCAGAGTTGTCACACTGTGTGACATTAGCTAATCTAAAGACCTGCTTCTAACCTCTTATTTAAATGAATATTTCCCTTTATAGTCCCACAGAGGGGACATCGATCACATTTTTAGTATACTGTAGTTGCTTATTTCAAATTGCTTTTCATGCTCTATTTTTACTACAGTACTTATAATAGATTTCCTCATCAGCATTGGAGCGTTTAGCTTTTTTAAACATGTATTGGTGTAAAAGGGGGATGACTACAAACGTGTACATGCCACACATTTAAATATGTATTTGTGAAAGTTTAAAAAACAGAAAAACTTGTATCCTTTTTCTTCCACTTCAGTTTTGTGTTTATCCATCACATAAATGGCAAAGTTTGTTAACAAATTAGAAACCGTTAGAAAGTTCAATCTACAAGGCTCTCCAGTCTGAAACACTTAATTCATTGTTCAGCTAAGCAGCTCAAGAGCCAATAAGTAATGAAATGACTTATTTAATTTAAGAAATGACATACTTTTTTCTATGAATTAGAAAAGTAGATTCTATGATGAAACTACTTTTATTTTCTCACGACGCTGCTTGCCCTTTACAGCACATTTTTTAAAATGTTTTTTTTCTGTCAATATCATAAACCAATGTTTGTTGATATGTAGCTCTTGACTTCAGCAACATAGCAGCTATGATCCAAAAAGGACACGTCATTTAAAACTAGTTTTGTGTGACATGGAAAATATGTTGCCGTTAGATAATGTGTAAGTTTCTGCTCATGGAATGTTTTTATGGTCTGAAGATAAGATCATAGAGACGTGTTGGAAAGTAATGACTAATATATGCTAAATATTTTCCAGATTTGATCTTTCCAGCACAAGAAGATTGTATCCTTGGAGTGAGATTATCAATTGCAGGCTTAAAAATAAAAATTGGTTATACATTTGCATAATTTCTTAAATACAGCCCTGTTTCTTTAATATGATATAATTAAAATTTAAATTGTAACACAATCATTTGCAGTAGACATTTGCTCAATATAAAACTGTGCTTATGTTTAGAGAGCTCATGAGTCCCTCAGAGGAATAATGTGTGACAGGATCTGATTTAAAGCACATTTAAGCAAAGCAGAACAGTTTTTCTGCACGGAGTTTTGTGTGAAAGTCACTGAGTCTAGTCTAGTTTTTAATGTAGAGATCTTTGTCCCTGGAGGGTTTAGGGTGAACATTAACGATTAACGATGGCACTAAAATGTTCAAGGCAAGCCAGAAGCATAGTATAATCTACTGTATAATCTTTGTACACTCAAGTTTAAGTTGTATCAACTTTATGTGATTGTTTCTTGGGAAATACTATAAAAAAGTAAAAATGACCAAAGTAGTTTAAGTATGGAGTCAGAAGGACAGATGGAAAAGCAGGTTTGAGCAGTATGTAGTATAGATTTTAAAAGCTAAGATGCATTAATGATTTCTTAAAACACAGACAGCCCTTTAGTGCCAAATCAGATGGTGTAACTCAAATGTTATTTAGCATCATTAGTGTCTAAACTGGTTTCATACGGTGCTTATAATATACACAACACATGGGAGCCACCACTCTGACTCCTCTTTGCCCTCTTCGTTTAGAAAGGAGTGCGCAATGGCTGCACCCTGGACAGAGAGCACAACAGATCCCAACTTTGTTGTGAAGTTGGGATCTATTGTCTATCTATTTTATTTAGAAAATGCACATTTTAATTTATACCTTTCTCTTTTTTACATACACAAACAAAATGTACACTCGTGGCCTCTCAGCAGCACAAAACAAATAAACAGCACAAAAACACAATTCCTTTTTCCGCACAAACATCCCATCCCACAGTTCTGATAGGACATTTGCTTCCCATTATGGGAGGAGGCGGCGCACGGATATGGGAGGAGCGGAGGTAGACGCTTTTACCTTGGGGTTTGGTTTCCTTTAGCGTTCCTGTTGGAGTTTGGTCGAAACCCTCATTGTCACGATGACGACGATAAAGAAAATCGGAATTACTTACAACTCGATCAATGCCAACAACACCTTTACAAACGGAGACGTGGTTTGTGGCCAGGTAACCGTGGAAGTGACCAAGGACTGCCAGATCGACTCCCTCTACATCAAGTTTAAGGGGAAAGCGGAGGTCCAGTGGACGGAGAGGCACGGCCAGACCACCCATGTGTACCACTCCAAGGATAAGTACTTCAGCGTGCGCCAGTACTTCATCAGAGACAAAAACAGCAAGGGTGAGCGTCTTTCCTGCAAGCACCATTCCTTAATCAGCTCCAGAACTGTGCAGATAAAAAAACAAGACTTTGCAGAGTAGCTACTGCATGAAAAAGGTCTGTGATTTTTTTATAGTTAAAAATTTAGATGAACTGGGGTCCGTTCTTTGTACGTCGCTAACTCAGTTAGCTGGATTTGATTGTTGACGACTTGGCATGATCTTGGATCGTTTGGTTCTTCGAAACTCATCCTGGACTTGCTGTCATAGCAACATGTGTGCAAACTTAAACCTGCTCGCGAGCAGGCTTATTTCATGTAAACAGGATTAGATCGCAGCTTTATAAGCGGAGGAGATAGGGAAGTCTGTCCAGCCAGTGCACTTGGACCACCTAGTGGCAGAGGACGGGACAGAATTGTGGAACACCATTTTTTTATCTTTAACTTAATAAAAGACGAAACAAATAATGCTTAGTTCCTGTCGTTTTATTAAAAAAAAAAATTATAAAGAAAAGCCAGCAAGTCATCTTTTGCCTGCAATAAGAGATAGTTATGTAAAGTCCGCAATACTACTGTGAAATGGTGTATTAGAAGTTACTCTGAAGGTCCTTTTGAAGCAACTCGATCTCTAGTGCAAGTTTTCTCTTTTTCAAGTTGTGGAGTTCAATTTCTCCTCTTAATTTGTGTTTTTTCAGGTCAAAATACTAAATTTTTTCTTGAAGATGCCGTTTATATAGGGAACGGATGGCACCCTGTGTCATTTTGTGAAAGAAAAAGAAAGGGTGAAACATCCCTCATGCAACAAAAGTAAAAAGAACCTGTTTTTTTTTCAGCCTTTTTCTTGGTGGCTGTTATAAACAGACAAACACATCATTTAACAATGGCTTTTAAAAAAGAGGAAGAAGTTGCTTTTAAAAATACAGTATAATAATTAAAGGCTACCATTTTGTAGAATATTCTTGTACTTCACTTTTTTCCCCATGTTCTAGTGGCTCCCGTGGAGGCTCTGACATAAAAGAACAAAGTAAATATGAAATTATTAAAATGCAAAAGTACATACTGTAGAAAGTGATAGAAACATCTAACATGGACAGCACTTATGCATGTAATTTGTCTGCTGCTTTTTGCCAGCCCTCTCTCCTGGCTTTAGCAGACTTTGAGGTGTTCCCTGTCGTTTTAATTAATGACTCAAAATTCGGCATAACCTTCCATTAAAAGCTCTTGTTCTGCTTGGGAGAAAAACTGTGGGCGTTCTATGGCCATGCTGAGCAGCAATAGCAGCGTTGCTGATCATTGTTTCTACTATCGATACATTTCCCCTTTTAAACAAATGCATGAACGCGCAGTTATCTCAGATAACTCAATCCAGCGATACTAATCATAAACAACAGGTGTGTTCGAAGAACCCAATTAGCCGGATCATGATTAGCGGGATGAAATCATCTTGGATGTCTCATTTGATCTCGGATGTTTTAAGCAACGTACGAAGAACGAGCCCCAGGACTTGCTGTCATAGCAACATGTGTGCAAACTTAAACCTGCTCGAGAGCAGGCTTATTTCATGTAAACAGGATTAGATCGCAGCTTTATAAGCGGAGGAGATAGGGAAGTCTGTCCAGCCAGTGCACTTGGACCACCTAGTGGCAGAGGACGGGACAGAATTGTGGAACACCATTTTTTAATCTTTAACCTAATAAAAGACGAAACAAATAATGCTTAGTTCCTGTCGTTTTATTTAAAAAAAGAATTATAAAGAAAAGCCAGCAAGTCATCTTTTGCCTGCAATAAGAGATAGTTATGTAAAGTCCGCAATACTACTGTGAAATGGTGTATTAGAACTTACTCTGAAGGTCCTTTTGAAGCAACTCGATCTCTAGTGCAAGTTTTCTCTTTTTCAAGTTGTGGAGTTCAATTTCTCCTCTTAATTTGTGTTTTTTCAGGTCAAAATACTAAATTTTTTCTTGAAGATGCCGTTTATATAGGGAACGGATGGCACCCTGTGTCATTTTGTGAAAGAAAAAGAAAGGGTGAAACATGCCTCATGCAACAAAAGTAAAAAGAACCTGTTTTTTTTCAGGCTTTTTCTTGGTGGCTGTTATAAACAGACAAACACATCATTTAACAGTGGCTTTTAAAAAAGAGTAAGAAGTTGCTTTTAAAAATACAGTATAATAATTAAAGGCTACCATTTTGTAGAATATTCTTGTACTTCACTTTTTTCCCCATGTTCTAGTGGCTCCCGTGGAGGCTCTGACATAAAAGAACAAAGTAAATATGAAATTATTAAAATGCAAAAGTACATACTGTAGAAAGTGATAGAAACATCTAACATGGACAGCACTTATGCATGTAATTTGTCTGCTGCTTTTTGCCAGCCCTCTCTCCTGGCTTTAGCAGACTTTGAGGTATTACCTATTGTTTTAATTAATGACTCAAATTCGGCATAACCTTCCATTAAAAGCTCGTGTTCTGCTTGGGAGAAAAACTGTGGGCGTTCTTTGGCCATGCTGAGCAGCAATAGCAGCGTTGCTGATCATTGTTTCTACTATCGATACATGTCCCCTTTTAAACAAACGCATGAACGCGCCGTTGTCTCAGATAACTCAATCCAGCGATACTAATCATAAACAACAGGTGTGTTCGAAGAACCCAATTAGCCGGATCATGATTAGCCGGATGAAGTCATCTCGGATGTCTCATTTGATCTTGGATGTTTTAAGCAACGTACGAAGAACGGACCCCTGCTTTTAATTTCTTGTGTTGTTATTATTGCTTCTCTGCAGATGACCAGCGAACACTGATCGTAAACCAAAGTGGACAAACCTGTAAGTATTTGTGTTACTCTGTCAGGCAGGTTTGTGGTTTATGACAATGCAAATATGACTTTGGGGCGATATCGCTTCATGCAATAATAGCATAAACTGTTGGATTCATTCTCACATTTTCATCAGACTTGTGTTCAATTAAAGAAAGCTTAAGTTAAAAGCTTTATATGCTTTGGTTAAAAAGGGAGCAACACAGCAGACAGGGGCTGGCAAAAGTATTCATAACCCTTGAACTTTTCCACATATTGTCACATTACAACCACAATCATAAATATATTGGAATTTTTTGTGAAAGACCAACACAAAGAGGTAAACAATTGTGAAACAGAAAATTATACATGATTTTTTTTTTTAACAGATAAAAACTGAAAAGGGCACTGTGCAAAAGTGTGCAGCCTCCCTGAGTCAAAACTTTGTGGAACCACCTTTTGCTGCAGTTCCAACTGCAGATCTTTTAGGGTGTGCCTCTACCAGCTTTGCACATCCAGTGACTGACTAATTTGCTCATTTTTCTTTTAAAGACATTTCAAGCTCAGTCATATTAGATGGAGAGTGTTTGTGAACAGCAGTTTTGAGATCTTGCCACAGATTCTTGATTTGGTTTAGGTCTGGATTTTGACTGGGCCGTTCTATCACATGAATATGTTTTAAATCATTCCACTACAGTCCTGGCTTTGTGTTTAGGGTCGCTGTCCTGTTGGAAGGTGAACCTCTGCCCCAGTCTCAAGTCTTCTGCAGAATCCAAGAAGTTTTCTTCCAAGATTGCCCTGTATTTAGTTCCATCCATTTTCCCATCAGCTCTGACCATCTTCCCTGTCCCTGCTGAAGAGAAGCACCTCCTCAGCATGATGCTGCCACCACCA
This sequence comes from Fundulus diaphanus, assembly GCA_037039145.1. Lineage (NCBI taxonomy): Eukaryota > Metazoa > Chordata > Actinopteri > Cyprinodontiformes > Fundulidae > Fundulus > Fundulus diaphanus. Next base: position 29,707,123 of record CM073127.1, read on the forward strand.
TACCTGACAGTGGGGATGGTGTGTTCAGGGTGATGTGCAGTGTTAGTTCTCTGCCACACAAAGCGTTTTGCATTTTAGCCTAAAAGTTCAATTTTGGTCTCATCTGACCAAAGCACCTTCTTCCACATGTTGGCTGTGTCCCCAACATGGCTTCTGACAAACGGGACTTCCTATGGTTTTATTTTAACAATGGCTCTCTTCTTGCCACTCTTCCCTAAAGACCAAATTTGTGAACAACTAATAGTTGTCCTGTGGAGAGATTCCCCCACCTGAGCTGTGGATCTCTACAGTTCATCCAGAGTCCCCAGGGGCCTCTTGGCTGCATCCCTGATCAGTGCTCTCCTTGTTCGGCTGGTAAGTTTAGGTGGATGGCCTTGTCTTGGTAGGTTCACAGTTGTGCCGTACTCTTTCCATTTCCAGATGATGGATAGAACAGAGCTCCGTGAGATGTTCAGAGCTTGGGAAATCTTCTTATAGCCTAAACCTGCTTTAATCTTCTCCACAACTTTATCCATGACCTGTCTGGTGTGTTCCTTGAACTTCATGATTTTTGCTCCCCAATATTCTCTTAACAAACCTCTGAGGTCATCAAAGAGCAGCTGTATTTGTACTGAGATTAGATTACACACAGGTAGACTCTATTCAGTCATTAGCAATCATCAGACAACTTCTAAAGGCAACTGGTCGCACTCATAGAAAAGGGGGGCTGAATACTTTTGCACACCGCCCTTTTCAGTTTTTTTATTTGTAAAAATATTTTGAAATCATGTATAACTTTCTTTCCACTTCACAGTTGCAGACCACTTTGTGTTGGTCTTTCACATAAGGGACCAAAAAAATATATATTCATGTCTGTAATGTGACAAAATGTGGAAAAGTTCAAGAGGTATGAATACTTTTGCAAGCCACTGTATGGAGTTACAATTGTTAATACAGTTAAAACTATATATATATATATATATATATATATATATATATATATATATATATATATATATATATATATATATATATATATATATATATATATAAATTGTAACTCCATATACAGTGGCTTGCAATTAGTTTTTTCTGAAATGTTTGATCAGCTGTAATTGTGTGCCTGGCATTCCATCTCTGCTTGCAGACAGCAGAGCTATATTTTAGTTACTATTGTGCTAAGGATCAGGGAGCATGATGAGGTCTTTATAATGACTGAAAAGCAAAAAGCGCAAAGAACGGTGGAAAATCCGAGTCAACTATATTACATTCCTCATAGAATGCATCCCTATTTAAATTGTCTCAGGCTTACAGTAGAACTGGTTTCAAAACTCTTCTGTTTTGATAGGAGCTGCAGTGTCTTCAAAACATTGCAGTTTTGAATGCGCTTCTGTTATTTAATGATGTCAGTTAAACGCACTCACAGTGCACATCTGTTGCATTTATGCTCCATCAAACCCAAACTGCATTGTCTGTTTACTATTCAGTCTTTTATTGGGTACAGTTGCGTGTTGTTGCCTCTCTGGGATTATTTTTATTATGGCTTTTGCTGATGGTTCATTTGGTAATGAAATGGAAACAAAATGAGTTGCAGTTCCTTGTCTGGTCTGACAACAAGTTTTTTTTTTTTTACATTGAGATGTATGTTTACATACATGCAGATCTTGAATTAGATTTTAACAGATATATGACATGCACACCCCACCCCACCGAAAACGAATATCAAACACATTAAGTTGCAATTCTTCCCCCCTTTTTTTTGGGGGGGGGGGGATTTTTCGCAGCTCTAGTGGCTCGCTTTTTTTATGACAGTAGGCTGACAGGAAGGGGGTGGAAGAGGGGAGAGACATGCGGCAAAGCACCGCAGGTCTGATTCGAACCCGGGTCAACCTCGTCGAGGACTAAGGCCTCCGTATATGGGTCGCGCTACCCGCTGCGCCACGAGTGCGCCCCCTTCCCCCCCTTTATAATGCATCTGCTTTGTTATTCAGACTCCAGCGTTGTGCCTCCAGGAATCCATGTGTACCCATTCTCCTTTCAATTCCCTCACCAGTAAGAAACAACTCTGTTTATTTAATTAGCATGAAGACCACATTGTCCTGTCAAAATCATTTAAATGAAAGCCCTACATTTACATTATGCTGTGGTGGGGGTGAATAAGCTGCAGACTGATTACTTCTCTAACCTTGTTTTTTTTTCACAATCACAGATCATACCATTATACAATTTGATGTTTTTAAGAAAAAGCTCAACACAGTTTGTTTTGCTTTAAACCATTTAGAAGGGGAAAAAAACTTTTTACTTATGATTCTCATGTTTATCTGGCCCTCTGTGGTTCCTCCACAGAGATATTCCCTCCTCCTTTAAAGGTGCGGACGGTAAAATCGTATACTTGTTGGAGGCGGCTTTGAGCAGATCAATGAGGATGGACAGTAAGGACTCAATCGCAATGAACTTTGTGGCAAAAGGAGACCTGAACCCAGTCCCTGGGATAATGGTATGTTTGACATTCAAGTCATATCTGGTCACTTTAGATCTCAGGGGCCTAATGTATAAGGACTTGCATGAATTTGGTACTGAAACATGCAGTATCCACAAAACGTGCACGAATAAATCTGCATACAATTAGATTCAAACACATTTCTTTTTGATATCCGAAGCAATGTGGAATTCAGTGCAAATAAGGAAATGACAGCCACCCCTCATTGGGGGTTTGAGTTTGTTCCCTTTCCCATTGTTCATTTGAAAGAGTGTATTGTGCATTGTGCTGGTTTGTTGCATTTACACATCACATAAAATAGAAATCCTTCCTGTTTGGTAGTTTAAGTTGTTTGCAGTAGCGACAGGTGGATTAAGAAAACTCGCTTTTGCTGCAAATTGTACCCTAAAGGTTAAGTTGTTAGAGAGCATTTATAGAATTGACCGTTTTGACAATCAGAAATGCCGCCCGCCCAAAAAAAAAAAAGTTTTAATGTATCAATTAAAGTTTCTTCAGCTCTAGCATTTCTGTGTAACACTATATTTTTCAAGTCCGCCATTTTGAAATTGTTCAACCCCTAATTTGATATTGTTATTTTAATCATTTTGACAGTTTTTACGGCCTAAAGCTGAAGTTGAATCATAATCAAGCTATTCAGAAGTCAGTAACGACACCTAATTTGCTTTAGCTGTGACTTGTATGTACAAATCTGCCCAATGAAGCTATTGAGGTGAGCTGCAATCATGGGAAAGACAAAGGAGATTGGAGGTCAAACGTAGAGAGAAAATAATTTTAACTGAACGGCTTTGGGTATAAGAAGATCTCCAAAAGACGGCACTGGGAGCATTATAAGAAAGTTCAGCGTATCAATCAAGTGCAAAGCTGCCGTGGAATTAAGCATGGACTGATGGATTTAACTGCAACTCTTTGGACAAACGGACCACCGGTTTGTCTGAGCGTGTGCAAGGCCAGGCTTATGATCGGAGGAATACCATTTCTACAGCCAAGCATGGAGGTGGATCACTGATGTGGGGCTCTGTTTCTGTGGCAGGAACTGGGAAACTTAATCTTGTACTTGGCATCACAAATTCTCAGAAATATCAGGCCATTTTGAATAGGAACGTGAATAATAACAGAAATGTGCAAATGGTAGCCATGAAGGTGGCAATGAGCAAACAGTACCTTTTTCTGTGTATGGTCCCTCCTGACCTGACCAAAATAACACCAGCTGTGTTGGCTGCCTCTGGACACGCATCAGAATACTTACAAGAAGGATTTGTTGTGTTTAATGTTTTAAAAAGCTGCTTTCTAGGTGGACATGTTTTCCACTTATTAACTGGGCTGTTTTGTAGGAACCCCAACACGAATCTAAGGATAAGAAAATGAAACTTTTCACCTCAGGAACTGTTGCCATGGATGTAAATCTGGAGAAGTCAGGCTTTTTCCAAGGTGAGATGCTTTTGAAGTGACAATGACAGGGATTCTGGAATATTATTATACCAGCTTTACTGACCTCTCTTTTTGTATCACAGGTGAAGGATTAAAAGTTATGGCGTTCATTAAAAACGATTCATCTCGTGAGATCAAGCCCAAGTACTGCATATACAGGAAGCACAGCTTCTTTGCCCGAGGGAAGAGAAGAGTCCACACTAAGGATCTCATTAAGGATGTTGGAACACCCATCCCTCCGTCAGCCTCAGAAAATGTCACAAAGGTTATTCCCATTCCTCAGGATGCGGAGCCCTCCATCCTCAACTGCAGCATCATCAAAGCAGAGCACAGACTCAGGGTATGCTGCAAGATTAAGCATATTTGGAAGACTGAGCAAATGTGTTTATTATGCCTTCTGAGATGTAAAAACTAGAAATCAGGGCAAAATAATGAAACTTTATTGCTTGCACTTGTTTTATTGGGAGCCACATAATTGGTTTTGAAAATTAAAGTAGGGTGGACATTGGTATAGCTCCTTCAAGGCATCTCATACCTCCGCTCAACGCTTTTCGGCAACTTTATCTTCTTATTCATGGGCTTTACCAAAAGTGTGCCATGTGTACACAACATGTGAATATACACAACCAGAGTACAGTTCAGACGCAGTGACCCATTCAAATGAAGCAGAAAAACCGAACCTGTAGTTATAATAAACATCAGTAATGTCGAACTTGAGGTATGTGTTGAGGATAAGTACAAGCAGTGATCTAAAAAAAAACAAAAACCTGTATTTCTCGCACTTGGCCATGGATGCTAATCATTACTCTGCTGCTCTTTTTATTGACCTGTTTAAGGGGTGATCTTCAAAGTTTGTGTCTGCAATGGATAAGACGTGCAAAACCCATTTCGAGTAAATTGTATGTACTATTGGCAACTTGCGTAGTTGCCGTAAAAGAAATATGAAGTTCAAAGCAATTTTGCAATGAATGCAGTGCCAGTCAGCACTCACCCTCACATAATCTTTCCAGACACCCAGGATGCACAAAACAGTTTTTGTAATGAATGGATAACTGCTATTTATATTTTTCTTATTAAAGACAATATTAATCATTAATAGAAAAACAATTGTTTTGCCAGCAGAAGTTCTGAAAATACTGTGCAACTACATAAAAGAAGACAAATCTTTCACATTACTTTGAGTTAAATAAGAAAATATTACAGCTGACGAAACAGATATATCTGTTTATCATTATTCTTCCAGTTAGTGTGTCAGTGCCAATTTCAAATGCGACAGGTGAGCAGAGCTTATCCAGGCCCTGTTGACTGAAAACCATGGTCATGGGAGGTTAATAATAATATAATTAGTTTGGGAGTGTGTGTGAAAAAGGCTGAAACAGCTCAGCAGAAAGCTGCTTAGACCTAGCTCTGAATGGCCAGTGCAGTGAACAGCTCACTCAAAAATCTGTGTCTCATGGTCATTTCCTTAAACTTGAGAGCAGTGCGCATGTGTACGGCGTAAAAGCCGCTAATGTGCTATGCACATAGGATGAGCTTCAACTGTTGCTTAAGGTAACTTTGAATTATGTCCTTGCACGGCTGTGGTTTCATTCAGAAGTCAGCAGCAAAAATAGTACTCTGCCGTCCGCCATTTTTTTTCCCTTCTTCTGTGGATTTTACTATTGGCATATATATATATATATATATATATATATATATATATATATATATATATATATATATATATATATATATATAAAATACACTTTCTTATTAGATGATGCCCATATTAAAAATACCATCCCTTCCCCAGGTCTACCTTGATGTTAAGTATGCTTCTGACCCAGAGATCAAGTTTAACATCTTCATCCTGCCAGCCCCTCAGGTCCCTGCTATGGCCACAGCGCCACCTGCTGCTTCTGACTTTGGAAATGCGTTCTATGGAAACTACGGGAATCCAAACCCTCCCATGTGGGGCTTTGGACCTCCACAAGCACCAGCAGGGCCTCAGCCTGGAGGTCCTCCACCTAACTATGAGACATATGGAATGTACCCTCCTCTGAATGATTTTGCAAATAAATATTAAAAACCTTTAGTGATGTCTTTAAGGAGGACAAATATATATAGTCAAAAGTAACACTTTTTAGGTAGATGAGGAAATGTATTTCAGATTATTTGTTGTTCTTTCACTCTATCTTTATCCAGAATAAATGAAATAGGAATTGTACTGAGATACAACCTACCATAATAAATGTGTATATTTCTAATAAATGATCATTTGAGCTTGTTTATATTTAGATAACATGATTTTACAACTGCTGCTAGTCATTATGCCCATTTGCCATTTTGTCCTTTAGCAATTTTGGTATTTTCTTTTTCCATCAGATTTTTCTTTTCGGGTAGGAGCCGTCTGTCAATGGACAATTCAGACTACACATTGATTTGTACTGGCTTTACGGGTGTTTTTTCCCAGCTTGGAAAACCAACAGTATAAAGTAGTCTTCTTTATTGTGCACACGGTGAACTGTAAGGCTATTGGGTGTTTTGAACCCCATTAAAAGACCTCGCTACAGCAACAGTTATATCGATTGGATTATAGTCTGAAATGCTTCAAAATAACCCGCAGATTGGACCCTCACAAAACAGAGACTCTAATAGGAAACCTTCAGAAATGCAATTAAATTACGCCTGGGATTTGAGCATTTTATTATTTGTCTGCATAATTGAGCAAAAATACTTGAATTTAATTGGTGATGGTTGACCAGACAGGTACGAAACGCTTTGTTTGCATGCATAAACTGGAAATAGGATAAACTGAAATGGCACAGCTTGGTTACATGGGTACGGAGTGGCAAAGAGGTGAATGCAGATGTGACCCTTTATAATGTTCATCCATTTATTATGCTAATTTCGTTGGGTGGAGTTATGGGACAAGATCCATGATGGGGCAAACTGAGTTGCTAAAATGTTTTTGATGCATTTCTATTGAAAAGGGATTCATGAGAAAGTTTTCCCACTAACATTTAAAGTATTTCATTAGTTTCTTTTACTTATTTAAAGTTAGCTAGCTGAAGCTGTTTTGTTGTATACATTTGTTACCTGGTGAGGTCTACATAAATCGTACAAGACATGTTATCTAACATGGCTGCCTGTGGCCTTTAGGAAAGTCCAATCCATCTATTTTCCACCTAATCCATGTGGTATTTGTGTGTTTTTTAAAGCTATTGCCAAGAATATTTTCCAATAATCTGTATTTTTTTGTTAGAAGCTTTTCATTAAATGAGATTCACTCAATGAATTTTTTTCTGTCTCAATAAAGTTAGATATTTTCCATGCCAAATCCCTCCTCCTCTAAAGAAAACATTAGATGACACATCAGACTGAGGAAGGAAGTTGATCATGTGACAATGCTGGAAAATTTTAAATAGCAAATGTATCATGTGACACCCAAGGCTATGATGAGAGGCTTTCCTTACCCCTGCATGTCCCTCCATTCAGGTGATTGTCATGAAAGAATAGCTGTTTGACAGACCAGTCAGCCATTCGAGCAATGTTTCAGGTATCAACAGGTTTCTTTCTTCAGGTTTCTTTGTTTTTCCCAGGTCGTAGAATGCTAACCAGGTGTATCTTTTATCGTCAGACCTGATGCAACTAAAACCAGTTTCTCAGGTTCAGCGAGTTTGTAATCGGGTATAAATGCGGTAGAACAGCGGCGCTGCGTCAAGACGGGTTGACTAGTGAGTCCTTCTCGTCTGAAAATGAGCATCAAGAAGCTTCAGATTGAATATGACGCCATCAACAGCAGGAACTCCTTCACAAATGGAGACACCATAAACGGACGGATCATCCTGGAGGTCTCCAAAGAAACAAAGGTTCTGTCACTTCTTTTTATTGCTAAAGGAAAAGCAAGGGTTTGCTGGTCTGAGCATTACGGCCAGAACCACACTCATGTTTACTGGGCTGATGAGAAATACTACAGCGTGAAGCATCATATGATAAGAGAATCAATTCAAGATGGTAATGTATGAATTTAGATTTAAATAAATGTACAAAGTTATCGCACTGCTGATGTGCTAATTTTATAATTTCATTTTCCAGGTTCTGAAGTCATTGGGAAAGGAAGACATGTTTTCCCTTTCAGCTTCAAGATACCCGACAGGTACTTAGTTTTTATTTGGTTTCTATTTTTGTCTCTTGTTTCTTTTCAGGTTGTAATGCGTGTTTGTTACTCTACCTACTTAACAGAAAAATGCCGTCGTCTTTTCACTCATCTGTGGGACGAATTGTTCATAAGTTGAAGGCAGAGCTCAAACAGTCAATGAAACTGACAAAGAAGGCTAAAACCCACTTCATATTTGTGTCCAAAGCAGACCTGGAAACACCAGGACTCATGGTGAGAAACAGAAAAAAATTAAAGTGAATCTTTTTTTTATTTGTGTTCCATAAAACAAGGAGATGGCAAGATGGTATTGACATGTTTGTTTAAATTAAATCTGTGTTTCAGGTACCCCAACATGAAAGCAAGGATAAAACCTTGGCCTTTAGCTCCGGATCTGTTTCAATGGATGTCTGTGTAGACAAGATGGGATACAAACTTGGTAAATATATGGCTTAGGAAGAGGAAAGTGGGGAAATAGATCACAATTATTGGGTTTGCATTCTTACTTTGCACCTAAACAGGAACTGCAACTAAAGGCAGGCTACTTTAGTCTGGTTTAGATGTAATTTGCTTTCAAGCTTACATCTAGTCATAGTGCCATAGGCTATACCTTTGTAGATTAAAAAGCATTTAGATTGATTCTTTTTCCTGGATGGAACGATTGTACAACAAACCGCATCGTTGTTTTTTTTTAAACACCATAAGCAAGTGCAACAATGGCAGATTTTCTCTGTAGTTCATGTTGATGTAAAACACTGAGTGGTGTCATTAGTGTTCTTGGAGCTTCTGGTGTACAACAGGTCTGAATTTCTATTGGTTCCTGTGCTGCTCTTAAACATCTCAACCAGTTTCCATCCATGGTGTCTGTTGTGTATTACATTCCCATCTGAAGTTGATAATTTAGGCCAGGTGGTTGAAACCTTTGTCACGCCTGCGTGTGTCAACAGCAAGGCCGGCTCTAGTCAACAGGACAATAATCTCAAACACACATTAAATTGAAGTGTGTTATATTGTTTTGCCTTATATTTGCACTGCAAGGTGGTTTGTGATGTGTTTTCTATGGAAATCGTCTGTATAAATTACATTTACTTGCTTAAAACAACACTGTTTTTGAAACAATAAAGCAGGATAACGTTGATCTTCTGTAATGACCTCGACCTAAATCCTATAGCAAATCTGTGAATAAAGCATTAAACCAGAAAGACTAGTATTTTAATGAGATGTATCATTTTTGTATTATAAGAAGCCAAAAATGAATATGGCATCCCCCTATAACTGCACTGTAAGTGCATTACTTAACTGGGACATACCTGCAAATAATTTCTGCCAAAAACGGTAAATCACAGAATTTAAAAAAAGTAACTGTTCATATTAACCCATTTAGGTAGTATATAACATTTTTTTTTTTTTTTGTGCTGTGGAGACCAAGAGTAAATGTTGCATATGCTGTGATAGGTCTACCTGACTGGTAGGTATTTCCAACCTCTTGGCCAAGGAGTTGTCCCTATATTAGATCAATCCTGTTATAATAATTTCTTTCCATCCCACTGTCTGTATTTAATTTTTCAGTCTAAATATGCGTTTTCTTTTCACAGAGGAGGCCTTGAATGTCACCATAAAAATCAATAATAATTCAAGTCGTTCAGTCAAACCCAAACTTGAACTGTATGAGAAGAGGAGCTTCTTCGCTCAGGGCCGAAGAAAAGTTGAGACTCGCGCCATCCTGAAGGAGAAGGCTGCCGGTGTTGAAGCACGATCCGGCAAAGGAACTGTGACAAAGATGATCACCATCCCCAGAGAGCTTCCTCCGTCCATCCTGAACTGCTCCATCCTTAAACTGGAGTACAGGCTGAAGGTATCACCAGCAGGATCACTTTGTTATCTGGATATGTGTTATGTTTTTGTCTAATTATTTTTAGTAAACAACATCAATAACCTGACACATTAAATGAACATGTTATCATTACCTACAGCATTTAATAATTCTAAACACAAGAAAATCATTCAGCTCTGTAAACAATCAGTATAGTTTTAGCAATAAGATTTAGAACATTTTAAAAATCTTTACTGACAAATAAAACAAAACTCATTAAGAAATCACTGGTGACTTTATCCATCCTGATTAGTAAAAATTAAAATACTTTTTAAAAAAAGAAACTAATCTAAGCATATTTTTCCCCTTTAATTTTTTTCTCATAGGTGTACCTTGACATCAAATGCGCTGCAAACCCAAAGGTTAAACTCCCTGTTGTCATTCTCCCTGTTGATGACAGCGGAGAGCGTCGTGAAAAACAACCAATTCCTCCTAGTGAGTTTGGATTTGAAGCATTTGGAAACCCAAACAGGCAAAGCCGGGGCACCGAATCACAAGCAATGAGTCTTCCCCCTCCCTATGAAGAAGCTGCCATGTACCCCTCCTTCCCCTCAGATTTTACAACTCCACTATGACAGTAAAATCAATCAATCCATATCAAAGTTTTGCTTGCTGTTACAAATATTTAATGACTTTATGTGTATGCTTAACACAGTATGTTACAAAGATTATCTTCTATTTAGGGGCTAATTAACAACCTTTTTTTCAAAGACCAGAACAGTTCCAAGTACACATTGGTTTCTGTTGTTTGTGTTTTGCTTGCAATTTTAGCAAGTGCTAACAATGAAACAACAAAGAAAATAATATACGGTTAGGAAATCTCCGTCAAACCAGTGCAGATCATGGGAGACAGAAGGACTAGAGCAAAAGTAACCACATTTGTACAGAGCTGGAGAGATCCTTCAGGGACAAACTATTGCATCCCAGGTGCACTAAGGAGCGGTATCACAGATCCTTCCTCCCAGAAGCTGTAAACTTAATAAGTGCTTAAATCACTGCTGTTTTTGCAGTTTTCTAGTCCTGTAAATACTCTGTTATTTTTGTATGCCTGCATACACATGCATGTTTTGAAAATTTTTCAAATCACTCTTCTCAGTTACACAGTTCTTTAATATGTTGTGTCATTATGCATGGTTTTAAGTTATTTTATATTTAATAAACAACTATTGGTCTGCTAGATATTGTCTGGTGAATGTCAGCCCAAACAACTGATATCAGGACAATAGTTGAAAGGAAGATTTGAGCACTGGCAATCTTTTAATAGCTAACTCTGCACACATACTAGAATAAAGGAGTGACAACTTCTCTTCAAGTTCAAGAATTTATTAACAGAAATAAAATGAACATCCAGAGAACATCACTATATAATGCTGTTTATCTGAATTAACACGATATTCTAATCAACAAATCCTCTCTACTGGGCTAGTGAAACTTAACTAAACTACTAGGCAAAACTGAGATAAAAAGAAGCTAAGGAACTGTGTACACACAAGAAACAAAAAGAACAAATAAAATTGTTGAAAACCGTCGTCATAATGATACAGTGAATCCTGGTTCACTGTAGACCCAAGTTAGAGAAACAACATTCATCTTAAAGAATGTGAAATTAGGTTAAAGTACTTCTTGATTCTGAGATCGACCAACTCGGAAATACATGCATTAGTGACCATATTTCAACTTGTATGATCTCAGAATCAAGAAGTACTTTAAATTAGCTTGACTAATTTAGAACATTTGATATGTGTTTCAACCCATTCACAATGTAAATATGAGTTATATAAATCATTATTTGAGGAAATAACATATTAAAGAATAATTTGCTCTGTAAAAATCAAAAACCTTTAGGACACTTGATTTCTATTAATGTAATTATTTCTCCAGGAAATAATTAAATCTCAAATTGGTAACTTAGGAAGCTAGTCCCTGTACCGGACGACGGCCGGAAATTACGTGCGTCGGAGAGCATGTTGCTCATGTTGATATTAGTTTCAGAAGTTAATCTTAAAGTTACATGAAACACCATTAAATCGACATTAATGGTCCGTATTAATGCTGTACTAATGCTCGTAACACTATCGAACCATGGCAGAGCTAAAGGAGACAAACATTATGTTTTGTTAAGATTTCAACTGGGTCAAGTGGAACGAACTACCTGCCACACTTAGATAGCACCGGACACAAGGAAATGACTCATATCTGTCAGAAAGCGTCCCGGAGGTGACACAGTTTCTCTACTGATGACACAGTTTGGATGTGTACGGCCCTCTATGGGTGTGAACCTAAACTCCTGTTTGTTTTATGAGCGATCGGGGCTTCTTGCCGATCAAGAGCCCATCAGCGCTGATGTGTCTGTAACAGTTTCTCTGTCTTTAGTAGATAAAGTAACTTGAAGTATACATGTCTGTTTCATGCGTCTTGCATCCAAAGTAATATGTAAGTGGGGGTCGCCTGAAGGGTACAAACGAGCTGGGTTCACCGAGGGTGTTTCACCGCCGACAGGGTGCGGTAGCTTTAACAGTTTAAAACAAACCATAGTTCTGTTTATCTAAGATGAAGCTGTTAAAGCATCCAAGGCTTCCTGAACACCTCAGCAGAACCAGAGCCAGATTACCTCCCTGTTGTGCTGTAATTCAAGGGGGTCTTAATCTTAATATTCTGTAAAGTACAGGGACATAAATTTCACTAGTTTCACATTTCTGCATTATAACACCTTTTTATTGGTTCCATGTAACATTCAGACTTTCTGAGAAAATAAAGTAGGTTTTTATGATCATTGAAATAAACTGAAATAAACGCCTGTGATGAAATACTCTGTGGGTCGTGGATCTTTACATCATCTGTTTTTGAACTAACTGAAAAAAGGAACGTTTTTGTTGATATTAGCACTATAAAAAATTGTGGAGTAGCTCTACATGTTGTCTGAATGCTCGTTATCTTCTTGCACAACAGCAACATGTTACTAGTGCATGGTTTGTACAGTGATAGCAGACCAATTTATGGGTTAAGCTAATCATTATCAAACCACTACTCACTTTAGAGCTGATTTATGGCCACATTCCTTTCTAAGCAACAAGACAATATAGCAATCTTTGAAAAAAGTCCTGATCAAAAGATTTCCAGGCTTTCTGAAGGCGTCTTCTTTTTTTTTTTTAATTAATCAGCATAGCCAGCAGATAACCAGTATCTGAAGGACATGCCTTTAACTTCTGAAGCCCAGCAGCCCCCAGTTCTGGGGGAGGAGTTGAACCTTCTTTTTTCTATCTAAATTCTCTTTTGTTAAAAATAGCAAATATGGCATCCACAAATTATATAGGATTAAACCAAGATTATTTAAATGAAGCCTAGGCGGAAATTCAACTGAAGAAACTGAATTACCTTCATCCAATCAGAGGCTCATCCGCCTCCGACGCAAGCCAATTAGCTTTGAACCGCACCTCCACGAAGCCCAATCAGCATCCAGAGTTCATCTTAAAAGGTCTTTATATCCACGTCTCAGCCTGCTACCCAGGCAAAGTGCAAGCAGTGGTTGCGCAATGTCTGATTTGGACTCAAATGACCCTCATTCAACCCACCTCCATCCCCTTCTCAACCATCGTAGCTAAGCTCTATCGGACTTTTCCATGGTGCTTCTTCAACCTCGTCCCTATCAGAGTGTAATTCCTCCCGGACTCTTACTGTATTCCCTGTCACATCTCAATCGGTCCGGCAGAAGACTGCCATGTTGAGCCTGGTTCTGCCAGAGGTTTCTTCCCAAAGGGGAGTTTTTCCTCTCCACTGTCGCGTCATGCTTGCTCATCATGGACAGGTTCATGCAAACCTGTGTTTATCCAGTATCTAGTATCAGCTCTCACAGTCTACTGGATATCACCAACCCAATCTCACCAGCTCAAGCAGATCGTCTCGCCAACCAGCATCTATGGATTGAAACAACTTCGTCTATCTCCACTCCACCCCCAGTTTCAGGCCTGGGAATCAGAATCAGAATCAGAGGGGGGGGGGGGGGGGGAACATCCCTGTTCTCATACACCTGCTTATGCATATTAAAGTAAAATTCAGCGCTAATGTTTCCTGCAGTAACCTGACAACAGCCAGCTGTATGTCGCTCCGCCTAGCTCCACTCACATACATCTGGGACACCGCCGATAGAGAATGATTTCTCCAACCAAATTTATGGTCTGGCCAATCAGGACGCAGGGCTGGAGTTCCATAGATGTGACGTAGTGGAGACGCGACCATGACGTGAGACTGTTTTGATAGCAATGGCGGCTCGTCGAGGAAGCAAGCGTTAACATCGATGCTGCTATTTCTTCCGTGTTGTCCAATCTACCTAATATTGTTTCATTAAAAGAACATCAGAGAACGGCTCTGAATGCTTTTGTTGGTGGAAACGATGTTTTCGCCCTTCTCCCGACCGGATTTGGCAAGTTTTGTTTTCCGGGGCGCGTCCGCGGCGGACGCGGAAGCGCCCCGGAGCGGTTAGCGGTTAGCGCTAACTATGTTAGGAGGCCTTTAGTCCTCAACGCGGTCGGCCCGGAATCGACTCCGACCCGCGGCGCTTTGCCGCCTGTCTTCCCCCCTCTTCCTGTCAGCTCACTGTCAATAAAACGCGTGCCACTAGAGCCGCAAACACATTATTATTATTATTTTTTTTTTTCTGCGTCGCTATCATCAGCGTCACAGGTTAGCTTCGGTGTGAGTGGTTAAAATAGCACGTCAATAAAGATGACAGACAAGTGGCTTATCCAATCATATGCAAGAATTTTTGATAAGGCCCAGCCTTCTGTAAAGGCAATTCCTATGGCGGTGTCCCAGATGTATGTGAGTGGAGCTAGGCGGAGCGACATACAGCTGGCTGTTGTCAGGTTATTCCTGCAGAGGTCTGAGCGCCAAATTCTTAAAATAATTGTATCAATAAAATTCTTCTAATTGTCTATTTCTTTCCGTGTGAGTTTTTCAGATTGAAATGGAGTTTGTAGTTGCTGGGAAAAAAGCATAATAAGATTTAAGTATGTTATTTTGAGCAAGTATTCAGAAAAAAACGAGGCAGAGGGCTGGTCTTAGAAACCTGTGAGGAAAAAATCCTTTAGTCCATAATTTTCTATTCGGGAGGTTTTAAGCCAATAGGTCTTTGGAGCTTAAATACTGTGCTCTTTATGTCACTGTTGTAGTTGACAAGAAATATTTTTTTTGTCTTCTTTTTTTTTACTGATCTGTGTATTAAGCTGAGGAGTATTTTTCTAACTCAGTGATTCATAGGTCTAACCTTAAAACCCAGAGGAACTGGGCTGGTCTTGACCAAGACCACTTTAAAACAGAATCGGGTCTTGAAGAATGGTTTAAACCTCTGAAACTTGCAGTAGGTTGAACTATGCTGGGAACAGATAGAAAATGCATTGAGTTAATCAACGTGGTGAAATTCATTAATGGATCCTTGGTACGTGGAGTAGAGGAGGGTGGAGTCGGGAGCTAATGGTAAAAAGTTTATTGACTGTGTTTATTTGTACTGTAACCCCTCCATTTACAATGGATTTCAGTCAGCAATCGATTGGGTTTTATTTATAGCAATTAGAAACATTGCAAAATTGTCTTTGTATCCATTTTCCTTTTGCTTATTCTCGTCCTTTGCCCCTGCAATATTTGAGGTAAACATTCTCATTTATTCAGGTGGTCTTAATGCTTCAAAGGTTAAAAAAAATATTGCCACTGTCCCTTCATCAGAGGTAAATGACATCTCCTGCTGACAATGGCACCATGAACTGGCCATTGGACTTTTTTAAACCTTTCATCTTTTTCTCCGGCTACCTTTATAAACGAGGCTTCTTGGATGAGAAGGAAAATGTTTGGCTGTCCCGTTCACGTCACAGACATTACTGGTATTATTGCAATGATTTGTAATGCTCTGGAGTATTTTAAATGGACAGCAAACTCTAATGTAATACTGTATTTGTGTAGTTAAAACTGAAAGGCTTCATGGTTACAAACGTCAGCTGTCTTGAACATCTCTTTTGCTAAGATGTTGACAGCGACATTGAAGTAACAACATTTTTTTCCAACAGGTCCACCTTGATGTGAAGCATGCTTTAGACCCAGAGATGAAACTTAATATAGTCATCCTGCCAGTCTCTGAAGTCCCTTCTGTGGAACTTGCTGCCGACTTCACAAATGGCTCACAGGGGAACTATGGGAATCCACAACATCCAGCCAGGGGCTTTGCGCATTCATGTCCACCAGCAGGGCCCTCGACTTCTAGTGGTCCTACCTATGGGGCATTTGGAACGAACCATCCTTGGAATGATGTTTCCTATTAATATTAAACATGACGAAAAGACAATTATAGCTGCCTTTAAAGGTTAAAAACTAACAACTAATATAACAGACTGAGACAATTTTACATTAATATTCAATTTCTTACATAATTTCTGTGTTTTGACTTTATCTTTGTCATTAATAATAAATCATATAGTAATGCTCTATCACAAATTTGGATAATAAATATATAGAATCTTTCCAACAAGCAAAGACTTTAGATTTTGTGTGTGGTTTTCTTTATTGGCTAATATAATAGAATTAGTTACCTCAACTCCAAAATATCAAGTTCAAACAATAAATGATCATGAATTCAGTAACTTAAGCAATCTATCTTTCAAAGTTGAAAAGTCTTTCCCTGAAGTTGAGTTAACTTGTTTTTAAGGCAACAGCTACCTTCATAATTTTGGTTCTAGTTAGTTCAGTTCATTGGATGTCTTAGTGGTTCTTTACTCAAGATTAGGAACTGGGCTGTGTATAAAGAAAAAAAACACCCTAAGGCATAAATAAAAAATAAATAAAAAATCTTGCAGTAACAAAACTTAGATAAATGTACCAATGCTTAACATGAAAGACAAAATGCATTTACTGTAGCAACCAAATCTGACAGGGTGATCAGACTGTGTGGGTCTGATTTGTTTGGGCAAACTTTCTTGCCAATCCCAGATTATTTTAAAGGCTTTTTTAAATTGTAAAGAAGAAAACTAGGATTATTCACACAAAACAACTTTAAGACACATTAACAGGCCAGGCTGTACTAGAATACAAATTCTGGTGATGGTTGACATGTTTGTTAAATGTTGATGAAGATGAAATCAGTTGCAATGAACCCACATTTTTCTCATTTCTCTATTTCACCGTTGAGATGCTTCCAACACTGTAAATTTTAGCATCTTGAGCTCTATTATCTGTGTCAGCAGTAATAGTCTATTCCAGTGAGACGCTATCCAACAGGCTGAGTATCTCATTGGCATGCAAAACAGACATTCATGGCACTGGCATATAAGAAATGTATACTGCATTTCTAACAGTCCCTTGTGGTCTTAATATTGTTCACAATGTTATTAAGATGACAATATAGTTGCAATATATAGTACAGGCGTTCAGACAGACATCTTTTTGAGTGCAACACTCAAACTTGGTGGACTAAGGAACACCAGCTGCGTAGGTTAAAGCATGTTTTGGCTCGATCTAAAAGGTGCCGCACAAACAATTTGAAGAGACCTGGAGGAAAAGCATTTCTCGTAGGTCAAAGGTCAAATATGGAGCGTTTGTTTAGACTACAGGGTATCGAAAATTAATGGATGGCCTCATTCATTATGCTTCTATGAAGAAATCTAAATTTTTAGATTTTAGCTTGCCAATTCAGATCTCATCTACAGGTAAAAATGCAAAACCTGTAGAATAAATGACCAGTCATTCAGAGAATTTTAGAATCCAGGGTTTCAGGTTTGACAGCAACCAGGCGCCATGGATGGCTCACCCCGAAGGTGATTTGTATTTCTAAACAACCCTAGAACCTCTGTTGATATTCCAAAAGTTTGTCCAAGGAGGACCTGGGATAACCTGTAAATTAGGTTTGTCCCATAAAGTTGTTTCTGTTGTAATATCACAATTTTTAATTTTGTTTACAGCTATGTGTTCACTAGTTTCTACCTCCGTATATTTGATTAATTCAATTCATTGCTGACTTTTTCAGGTACGGAAAGGTGATTTCTCCCACCTCCCGCCTTATTTTTTATAAAAGGCAACAAGCATAAACAGAAAAGGAAACCAAAATAAATGGAAATAGAGGGCAATTAAAACTTTAAAAAAATTATGCATATACAATTTAACAGAATTAACAAGAGATATGAACATTTTTACTGGCAGAAATAATTTCCAAAAGATCCAACAAAACTAACTGGCACTCCTTGGTTTAAGGACATGGGCACAAATTAGTTTGCTTACATCTACAAGATGACTGTAGAATGGGAGAAAATAGCAGAGCACAGGTAAAAATAGGGATACATATTGCTGAATGTGCATAATTCATATAATTCTTTGTAACTTATCGTGACTTGTAGATCTAAAGCTTATTTGGAAAATGTTGGCCTAACTGACCTTTATGAAACACATCAAATGTTATATTGCCTTAAGTTCTGTTTATGCTCTTGTCTTATTTTCTCTGCTATATTGTATGTTAAAGGGGCACATCTTGTTATGCGATTCTTCCTTTTCACATTGAAATCATTCAGTTGACGTCTATGTAAAGTCGAACAGCAATGCTTTGGTCTAAATTCCTCATTAATTTACCCCACACTCCCCCTTTTTACATCTGTAACCTTGTTTAGCAGTTCTGCAGCAAATCTTGCATGATACAGCATTTTCCCTTTAAATGTAAGTGAGAGCTGGGATCCTAAGCTTCTGCCACCCAATTTTAAGAGTCCCAAGCAGAAACATTTGTAAAACTTCAGCCAGAGTCTATTTTTATAAAATACACCAAGATGCATTACTTTCTACAGCTTTTCACATAAATATGTCAATATTTGGCAAAAAAAAAGGTAGAACAGAAAAAGCAAAAACATCACGTTGGATTATTAGTGAGTAAATTTAGAGGTGTAGCAAAAAAGACACACAATGTAAAAGGAAATTTCCCATTTCACTGGCAGTGCATGCTAAAGAGAAAATCTGGAATTTGTTACAGGGAATCTGTCATGTCACTCTGACACTGTCTGTATGCATAAACATGAAAAAATAATCATGATGATGACATCAAATTTATCGTTACCTCAGTTTCTTGGCATGATAACGTTGTAGTTGGAATGTTTTTCCCAGAAAATAAGTCTCATCTGGTATGCAGGCAATCCACACTGAAGTCATCTGCAGGCATGATGCAATAGAAACAGGTTTTGCTGGATTTCCAAGCTTCCCTAAATGCTGTGGACTAAATTTGTTAGGCACACGTTCAGAGTAAGTTTCACTGTGGTTTGTGCTCCCCACTCTGCTGAAAATGACCATCAAAAACTTTCAAATCGAATATGACGCCATCAACAGCAGGAACATTTTCACAAATGGAGACATCATCAATGGACGGATCATCCTGGAAGCCTCTAAAGAAACGAGAATCCTGTCACTTGTTTTTATTGCCAAAGGAAAAGCTCGGGTTCAATTTAGCGAACATTACGGGCTATTGGGAAAAATCAACCCAGAAATTTCAGAGGACTACTCATATAAACAGAAATATTACCGAATTAAGCAGTATATCTTGAAAGAAACAAGACAAAATGGTGACGTATGACTTTAAGTTTAAAGGATGTTATTTATTTTCCCTAATTTTATGTGTTGATAATGCCGAATAAAACAAAACATGTCTCTTTTTTTCAGAGAGAGAAATGATTGGGAAAGGACGACATGTATTTCCTTTCAGTTTTAGGATCCCGGACAGGTACTCTCTCTTTAATTGCCTCGCATTTCATGTTTTATTTCTTTGCAGATTTTAAACCTTGTACTTTTTTTAAATTAACAGAACATTGCCTTCATCCTTCACCTCAATATTTGGCCAAATTATTCACACCTTAAAAGCCAAGCTTAAACAGTCAATGATGCCAGCAAAAAAAGCTAAAACCCACTTCACATTTGTCTCCAAAGCAGAGATGAATTTACCAGGGATCACGGTAAGAAAGATAATAGAGTTACGCAAATACTGATACAATTTTATGAATGAAAGGTTGTTTTAGCAAACCAGACCATCATCCTGCATCATTTAATGTATGCAAACTACCATGTTGAAATGTCTTCTCAGGTTCCTCAACATAAAAGCAAGGAGAGAAGTATTGCTTTAAACTCTGGAATAGTTTTATTGGATGTCTACACAAGGCAGATGGGATACAAAGCTGGTAAATATCTCCCTTTATTCTTAAAAACAGCCTTAGACTGTGGCAGTTTTTGTCCTTGCGTGGTTGTGGTGGTAGGGGGTCTGGTGCCTATCTCAAGCAGTCATTGGACAAGAAGAAGAGTACACCATGAGGACAGGTTGCTTCTTACTTAGTGGCGAAAAAAATTATATTGTGATTTTTGAATTAATCTGAACAAAAATTGGATCATTCTACTCTGTAGTGATGTTCTGGCTCAGCTCAGGAAAGAAAGCCTGTCATTTCAGATTTTTAGCTGCTTAGATTTATTTTTTGCTAAATTTATTGAAAATTAAGGTTTTAAAAGCAAATACCACCGAAACAAACATACAGCCCCAATTCCAATGATGATGTGTAAAATGTTAATATAAATGAAATACAATGATTTGCAAATCCTTTTAATTCTCTATCGAAATGAACGCACTACAAAAACAAGATATTCAATGTTCAAACATTATTTTACAATGATGGGGGGGGAGGCTGCCTCCCTATAAACGGTGTAACCACTCACTTTCGGACAGTAACACCCCAGCCGCCCCGAAATAATGAAATGTCCCCCCTTTAATTTTTTTTTCTGCAGCCGGCTCAGCACAGGGCTGAAACTGAACAGTTTTATTAAACTTAAAAAAAGTTAAATAATGTTTAAACAGACCATCTTTTTCGGTTGGACAGGTGAAGACCTCCATGTCACAACTAAAATCACCAATCTTTCAAATCGTTCAGTCAACGCCAGATTTGTACTGGATAAGAAAAAGACGTACAATGGAGGAGACTATCTAAAAGTTGAAAAGCACAACATCCTTCAGGAAAACGCTGGTGCTGTTAAGTCATGGGGTGGCACAGAAGTTGTGACAAAGGTGTTTACCATCCCCAGAGAGCTACCTCCATCCATTTTGGTTTGTCCTATCATCAAGCTGGAGTATAGGCTGAAGGTAAGCTTCACCAGTAGATCTATTCACTTGTTTGTAAATTATGCTTAATTATTTTATCATCCAATTTCCATTTGAACTGTACAAATATTTATGTAGCTAGCGACAGCAAAATTCAAAACAAAGCCATTACCATTAAAAAAGGCACGGCAGCCATGCTGCAGGTAAAAAGAAACAACTCAATAATCTTCATTCATTTTCTCTTAGAATCACAAAATAAATGTATAATTCTTTTTAAAAATGTTTAAAGTATTTGATAATTGTTCATTAATCATGAAAATGCACTTCTAGTGAAGCTCTTAAGTGGCTCGAAATTCCCCTTAGCTCTGAGTGCGTGTTTCTGTGTTGTTCTCCGACTCTTGCCCAATGTCTGCTAGAGATAGGCACCAGGCTCTTGTGACCTTTGAAGGATAAGAAAGTACAGACGGAAGACGGTGATGCTGCTGATGACATATGAGTTTTCTGTCTGACAAGATTGATGGTATAAAAAATTCCAACATTTTACACCATTGCTTGTCAGATGTTATTTGTTGCCTCCTAGGTTTCTTTAAGGGAATGGTGGAGAATTTTAAGTGAGATATATCGTTAATTTGTAGCGGAAGGGAGTAGCTCAGCTTGTAGAAAGAGGAAGAAAACCTGACAATGCGTTAAAGCTTGCACAACTTCTGTTAGGATCCCTGATCAAGATGACTTCAGCCAAATCAAACAAAACATACGGATGCAATTTTGAACTGTTTCCAGTTGAACTCTAAATAACCACACTTTTAGATGGCACAGTTGTTTCATTTTTCATGGAGTCCAGTTCCTCATTTGTAAGTTTACAACGTAACTATGTCGAAAGCAGACCAGACATCTAAACAGAATTTCCACAAACACAATAAAGAAAGTGAGTAAGAAAGTAAGCATTGTGGACTTAATAATTAACTTTTTATGGGTACCAGCATATTATGGTGTTAGGGGAAATTAAATGGCAAATGAGGCTTTAAAGGAGGCAATAAACACCAAGAAAAAGGAGAAGAGCAACAGCATGTGTTTACTTGGGCCTTGGAAGGTTGGCGTGATAATTAAAGTTAGTGGACTGAATTTATATAGCACTTTTCTAGTCATAATGACCACTCAAAGCACTTTACACTTTAGCCACATTCAGCCAGTCACACTCACTGATGCACACACATTCATACACCAATACGCAGATCCGTGGGCAACTTGAGGTTAAGTGCCTTGCCCAAGGGCACAATGACATATGAAACTGGAGTCGAACCTGATTGCAAGACAACTACCCTACCCACTGAGACACTGTTCTGACCACAATGAGGTCATGACAGCAGCAGCAGTCAGGATGTTCCTGCACAGCACCACCAGGTGGACTATGTCCTGTCCATAGTTCCTGCACCGGGACTGGACCAGGTCAGTTGTCCCGAACCTCGTGTGGGGAGGGGAGGGGGAGGTGGCAGAACTAGGTCCCCCAACAAGCCCTCAAATATGGAGAATTAATTTGTTTTAATAGGGCTGGTTGTGAAGAAACATTTAACTTATGTATATCAAACTGTTTATTATTTTTTTCGTCCTAATTCTTGCGATAGTAGGAAAGATGCATGCATCAAATTAATAAATCAATCTTTATCTTAAATAAATATTTTTTTCTTATATCATTTGTAATTATTGAGTGAATATTTTTACTTCATGGCCATGTGTTAAAGACATCATGAATTTATTTTATCACTCCGCCTTGCAAATCAAAATCCTTCTTCAAACAAGAAAGCCAATGATGGGGATTTTATTTTGAAAGACAATCTGGAGGGGCTGTGGAGGTGTAAGGGTTTGTTTTGTGAGACACAACAGCAATTAGCAAGTATTTCATGGTGGGCTTTAGCACACGAAGCAAAAAAGTCATTTGAAAAATTTCCATTTTCAAAGTGGGTCAAAGGTTTGGACTAGAGCAGGGGTGTCAAACATACGGCCCGCGGGTCGGTTCCGCCCCGCCGAACAATTTAGTGGCTAAATGCATTATCATTCTTCAACAAAAAAATATATTTTTTTTTTCCCTAACTATGAATCAAGAAATTTTTTTTTATTTTTTATTTTTTTCAGTGTCCTGGATGGCAATGTGGCAATAAGAATTGTTGTCTTAATGCCAAAAAGAGCCCATCAGATTTGACTTTCACAAGTGGAGCAGTACTGCTTTTGCCATAGTGCTCCGCTTGATTTATGAATGTGAATAGTTTTATTATGATTCATGCGGGGAATATCTCAAATGATATGGACACTACAATGGGAAAGTAGGAGATGAAAGGAAGAACAAGAAGAAAAAAAGAAAAGTTGAAAGAAAGAGGAGATAAAAGGAAGAGAATGATAAAACAATTATTGAAAAAAACATGTACTTCATTTAATTGAAAATCTGCAGTTCCTATATTGTCCACGAGGGGCGCTGTGTTTTAATCAGCCGATGGTAGCACTGAACTTCAGATGTGGAAAATTGATTTTAAATCATTTCTTAATTTTTATCTGTTTGATGTATTTTGTCATGCAGGACAGTGTTTTTAAGTTCCAAAAATTGTGAATAAATGTTTTTCAACATTGTACAATCACTGTGATCAGTTCTTATGCATAATGCACTTAAGTAAATGTTTAACTGAGTAAAAGTATTGTTGAAATTGCACATACTTTTCTTAAAAACGGTTATTCATAATATATTGTGCAAAAGTGAAATTCATTTAATATAAAAATCAACAACAAGTCCACTTTTATTAGTTCTATTTAATCTTGCAATGAGTTTACTCCTGTGGCCCTCTTGAGATCAGATTAAGCTGAATGCGGCCCCTAAACCAAAATGAGTTTGACACCGCTGAACCCACCTTTGTCATTCAATGGCTTTTTCTTAATGCTAATACTTTCTACATAGTGAAGACATCATGTCTGTCTCCCTAACTATGAATCAGCATATTTAGTTGTCATTGCAAATTTTGTATTTAATTTTTTGACTGAATGAGAGGCTTATTTTTTTTCTACAAAGTAGTCTGACAGGAAAGGGGGTTTGAGAGAGGGGGAAAGATATGCGGTAAAGGACCTCAGGCGAGAATCGAACCCGGGCCAGTCGCGACGAGGACTAAAGCCTCTGAATATGGGTCATGCTCACCTGCGCCAGCAGTGGGCTGCCACTGTGCGGCACCTGGGGAGCATTCTCGGGCTAAAGGTCTTGCAGAGGGACTTGGCAGTCTGCGGTGGTCGAACTGGGAAACTTGCAGCCTTTCCAGGACACAAGCGCCCCGCTCTAACCACTAGGTTACCACTCCACCAGACAGACTTGTTGTGATGATACGTATGTGTTATTTAAATGTTTGTGTCAGTGCACCGTATAGTCCTCAGAAGTCATTTACACATCATTAGACCTCTTCTTTTTACTTGTGTTGCAACACTGCATTGTGTTTTTGTTTTGTATGATTTTATTTCATTGTTTGCTCATAGTTTATATTGCCCATACCTAAGGCCACTCATTTTACACAAGACACTTTGCAATAAAGATTTTAAAAGTCCAATATAAATAAATGTTTACCTATTTTATTTCCGATTTTAAATTTAAAATGGATGATGGATTATTTGAGAAAAAACTGAAACATGTCTTCATCTTTTTCTCTATTACTCATTTAGATCTTTTTTCTTACAGGTATATCTTGACATCACATTTGCTCCAAAGATAGTGCTTAAACTCCCCATCGTCATCTTGCCTGTGCTGTCAGATGAAAATCTCTTACCTCCTTCCAGTGGCTTCGGATATGAAGAATTTGGAACCTCATATGATCCAGCCTGGATCACAGGACCTCAGCCTATTGATCCTCCACCCCCATATGAAGCAGCTGCATTGTACCCCTTGTTCCCTTCTTCAGATTATACAACTGCGTTTTAAACGGCTGCTTTACCGGGAGATGCAGGGATGTTTGGATGATGGAGACGCAGTACCGTCAAACTAGTCTTCTTCACTTTAACACCTATGCAATCCGAAGTGGGTGACTGTGTCTACACACAGCCATCAATGCCGACTGCGTGTTTTGAAGTTCCTGCATGTGTAAGCAAAAGCACATTGTTTAGAAATATTTACATTTTCCTAGAACTGAGTGATATTAAGTTGGCTCTTAAGAGCATGAACTGTCTCCCGTTTAAAGTAAAGTTGATCCAAAAATGGACACTGTTTTTTTTTAAATATGGTCCCATGTGAAGGCAGCAACAGAGTTAATTTTTTTTTGTTACATTTCTTACATCCACAAATATGAATAACCTTAAAACACCAAGATTATGATGTTCTAGGGCAGGGTGACCAACCTTTTTGAAACCGAGAGCTACTTCATCGGCACTGTGTCATATGAAGGGCTACCTGCACTGACCTTTGAACTGCAAGAGCCCAAGCTCACATTAACTTTACATAATATAAATATGTTTTTAATGCTTTGTGGTCTTTTTTTAACAGGTTTGTGGGCACCACATGTGGTCCTTGGGGGCTACCTGGTGCCCGCTGGCACCATGTTGGTGAACCCTGTTCTAGGGTCTATATGACCCGTTCTGCTGCGTCGCACCTTGCTCAGTGCTATCCCTCCATCCATCCTCTAACCTGATATCTTGAAGTTCTCAGATCTAGCTACTAAATGCTACCTTTGACAAAGTGGAGCACCATTTTATCAGGATTTAGATGATGCTGAGGGATTAGAAATTCTGCTAAACAGGTTTGTTTCATTTCGAAAGACAATGTTTTCCAGACGACACTCAAATCTAACTGGGTTTAAGAACAAAGGAGTTTCAACCTTTGTAGGTCCATTTGGATAAAATATAACAGCAGGCTTTCAATCTGGTTCACAGTGAACATAACAAATTATTTTTTTATATGATAGTAATTACACTCAAGCAGTTTGGGATAAAGGCCATGCTGACACAAAATGCCTCTCTTGCTCTTGCAAACACGCTGGAATTTTCTAAGTGTAAGGGCAGAGAGCTGTAGCAGAACTTTTATAAATCTGACATTGACAAAATGAAATCCCGCTCTTAGATTAAAAAGGTAGGTTCTAGATCAGGGGTGTGCAAAGTGTGGCCCAGGGGCCATTGGTGGTCCTTGGAGAAAAATTGTGTGGCCTCCAACCACAATTCAAGAATAGTCGAAATTTGGGAAAATCTACACCTTTTTTTATTAAAGGTAGAGTCGGCAAGTTTTCCAGGAGTTTCACTAAGTCCCTTTTTGAGTAACTACACATGCGCAAGACCCTCTTTCCTGGTCTTCCGCTCCTCAGGGGGATCGTGTGAAAAAAATCTCACAAACTTGAGGGACAGAGGAGAGTGAGAGCAGGACCAAAACTCTGACCAATCCCTGGTAAGAGTTGTTACAAGCCTGCAGCTCTCACAGAGATCGATTATTCTAACCTCCTATTTCTGAATTCATGATGTATTATCTATTATTCAGAAAACAAAAAGTGTTTCTGAACAGGATTACCAACTATAGCTTTAAGGCAAACATCACAGACCCCTTTTCACACCTAAAGTTATTATATTATTTTAAGTGTAGGTTGAAATATTGCATGATTATTTTATGGCTCAGCAGGTTAAAAATAAACAAATGCAATATTAAATCTTTGTGCATTTATAATTAAAAAAAAATTTCTCATAAAAATTACTCTCGTTTATAATTAAGAAAAAATTACTATTGAAAGTACTACCAGAGTACTTTCAATAGGCCAATTTTGTCCCTGTGGCAAAACATTTGGACACCACTGGTCTAGCTTAGGTTGGAAAATGATATGCTCTAAGATGTTCAGCAATCTAAACTCAAAAACGGAGGTAAAGCACTTTTGCTGTAGATGCTTTATTTCCACTGTTTAATTATTATAAAGGGCCTCATATTGTCACTCACATTAGTTTGGAATAAAAATCAAAACATTGTTTTTATGTTTTCAATTAGAATTTTTGTTGTTCACGTTAAAACTGTTTATCAGTTTTATTTATTTATTTTACTATATTATATTTAACCCAGTTTTTACCAAATTGTTGTATTGTATTGCTTTGTATTACTCTTGGTTTGATTACATTTATGGTACAGCCTTGTAATTTAATGAGTTTTGTAAATAAAAGGACATTCTTAAATTGACTTAATAAATACAATTTGAATGTCTTATTCTGGGAACATGTGTTGCAGCAAGAGCTTGTTTGCAGGGAATTAGTGGTAATAGAATGAGTTAAAACATTTCAAGATTTAATCAGAAAAGGCACTTGGCTGCTCATTTGTTTCTTGTGATATGTTGTAATACTTGTACAATTTGCAGCAGAAGCATGGCTATGTTTTCCCCTTTAGTCCAAAAGCTTCTGTTTCTAAATTAATAGAGATACAACCAAGTGTGGCCGCTATTGTTTTCCAGCACTGCCTTACCTCTCCTGGGCCTGGAGTTCATTAAAGCTTCACAGGTGGCCACTGGGATCCTCTTCCACTCCTCCATAACAACACCACTGGGCTGCTGGATGTGAGAAACCTTCTGCTCCTTTTGCTGCAAGGCAGTGGTTGTCTTGGAGGTGTGTCCGGGGTCATTATCATGTTGGAATACTGCCCTACGGCCCAGTTTCTGAAGGGAGGAGATCAGGCTCTGCTTTAGATTGTCATCATACATGTTGATATTCAGGGTTCCCTCAATGAACTTCAGCTCCCCACAGCCAGCAACACCCATGCAGCCCCAAACCACGACACCCCTACCACCGTACTTGACTGTAGCCAAGACACACTTTCCTTTCTACTCCTCACCTAGTTGCCGTCATACACACTAGACACACTTTGAACTAAGTAAGTTTATCTTGTTATCAGATCTCAGGACATGGTTACAGTAATCCATGTCCTTGTCTTCAGCAAACTGTTTGCAGGTTGTATTGTTCATCAACCTTAGAAGAAGCTTCCCTCTTTGACAACAGCCATGCAGACCAGTTTGAGGCAGTGTGCGGCATATGGTCTGAGTACAAGCACCAATCTTCTTAGGTCGACCATGGCGAGACCTCTTCTGAGTGGAACCAGTTCTGTTAAACCACTGTATGATCCTGGCCACCGTGCTGCAGCGCAGTTTCACAGTGGCTAATGGCTAATTGGACAGAATCTGGACATTTTCACTTAGGGGGGTACTTACTTTTGTTGGTTTCGACATTGATGGCTGTGTGTAGACTTATTTTGTTGAGACAGAAAATTCACCCCATTTACAAAAATTAAACGGGTGTACTCACTTTTGTGAAACACTGTATTGGGCATCAAGTGCAGGTATTTCCATTACAGTTGGTGTGTTAGAAGCAGTAACAAGGGACAAAAGCAAGGATTTGAGCGATTTAAAAAGGGCCAAATTTTAATGACCAGAAGACTGGGTCAGAGTATCTGCATAACTGTAGCTCCTGTTGGGTGTTCCCAACAGGAGCGCCCACTGGTCTGATCCAACAGACAAGCTGCTGTAGCTCAGATTGATAGCTGGTTCTAATAGGAAGGTGTTTAATTACACTGTGGATTGCTGATCACCGTGTATTGGTGTCCATGCTTATTATAATGTAATACCTCATTGATGTATTTCAAAATTATTATTGTCACATTGTTGTCAGCAAACCCCATCCCATTCTTGGTTTAAGCAGCTCCTGAATGTCATGAAGAAAATTGGAAAATATGGAAGAAAATCAAGGAAGCATAAAATGTCTTAACTTTTTTACACTGAAAAAAGACCTTTGATTATACAAGATCAAAATGAGTAATTTTTCACTTGAAAATGTGTAATATGTAATATGTAAGCTATTTTTAATTATCCAGAAAACTCATTTTCTGAATTTGATTCTCCTCACTTTCCTAATGGAACATTTTGTCCAGTATGCTTGACAACGCTGCTCTCTATTGGTGCTCTTCTGTCATTGCATATGTAAATTCCTCATATGACACAAAAGTCATAAAAATTGTCCCTAATAACACATTTGGCCTTTTCTGCTCAGTGTTTAACCCTGTCACTCTTGTAGACGTAGCGATTGGCTGAGCCTTTACCGTGATTAACTGTATGTGCTCATCCCATAAACCTGAAAAAATCAGCTAATAATGCCATTATTTTTTTCTCCCACACATAGAGAGTACTCCTGGGTCATTTCTGCGGTGCTCCTTTTGTCATGATCCATAATTGTGTGTGTATTTTTCTCATTTGTGTTGTATTTAGATCCTTTGTGTTTCAATTCTGTATATATTACCATCCTTGGTGCCCTGGTTAGATTATTCCCCCAGCTGCTTTGAATTCCATTGTTTATACTAACATGGTTTTCATGCAGCTCACCACATCTCCGCAGTATTTAAGTTCCTGGTTTTTATTTCTTCACTGCTGGATTCTCCTCTTGCTGCCTCCTGTGTGGGTCCTTGCATCTTGTAAGTGCTCACTTTCATCATTAAAACATTTCTCCATCAAGCGTCTGCCTCAGTTGCAATTTAGGTCTGCAACAACCTCAAAACATGACTCTTTTTGTCACATTCATACTTTTTACATCGGCTACCAATACATTTTAGGGTTTGTTAAAATTCTCACAGTAACATCCAGAGCACTGAACAGCCAGGTCCCAGGTGACTTATCTTCTTACAAAATATCGCTGCTGCTCCCTTTCTTCACTCTGAGGCTTCCAGTTGTTGGACCAGACTTGAACGGGCCTTGTCACATATTTTGACCGTAAAAAGAAAACACAAAACCCTTATATTCATCTTCAAATAAAACAATATACACCAGGTGTTTGTCCTGATAGTGTTTACTTAGTCATTTTTTAGCCTGAAAAGAACTGTGCAACGGGTGTGATCAGCAAACATAAACATTGTTGTTCCATCTGCCGTACACTATCAGAAAGCCAGATGGTGACAATTGACACAGCTACTGTAAGACCGTCCCACCATGCCTTGCAGTAAAGTGACAGCTCGGCATGGGCAAAGACCAACCCAATCTACGGGGTTAGGGTTACTTAACTTCTTTCTTTGTGCACCTCTGCTGGACATGCTGACTCATTCGGCTCCATCAAAGAAATATATACAGATGCGTCGTTGAGTGCTGAATCGCACGTCGCCGCCATATCATATGTGGCATAGTGAAGCTAGTTTGAAAAGATATCTCTTTACGTGCTGTGTGGATTTGCACAAACTGATTCCCAGTACAAACCAGAACCACCAGCAAAAACCTTTCACAGGTAAGAATGAACATACTAACCTGGCAAGCCAGATTGATAATGTGTAGACATGATCAAGACATTATGTGCACATTATCAATCTGGGCTTGCTCCTATTGTATCCGTTGGGGGGAAAGGAGGGACATTTAGCAGAACTTATTGAGCTGATTGGATGAAGCAACACCTAGTGCCTGCCTACCAAAGGTTGCTTTTAGCCAATCACGGTATCAAATGAAAATGTCCGGAACAACAGGCGCCATGAGAAACCACAACAAGTTATGCTCGTCAAGGTGCGCTTGTTTGGAGAGTGACACTCGGGACAATCATGGATTCTGACAAAACAGACCTGATAGCAGCAGCTACGCCTGCGTCCTTCTGCACTGCCATGTTTATTTTGGGTCGGCTGTGGGCTCAGGACCTCTTGCTGTCGTCACAGTTGTAAGTCCCGCCTTAAACCATAATACTGCAACGTGATTGGTCGAACCATTTTGGTTCGGTCTCAACGGATAAGGCAGGAGCTGGACAAGATTCTCGTGTGTTTGTGAGCGCACAAATACCACTAGAATTCATCTTGCAGGCAAGGTTATGGACATTTACCTATGACTGCATTTATTCAGTCTCTCTCCCTGTCCCTCTTTGTCTCGCTCTCTCTCGCTCTCTCTCTCTGGTTCAAAACACTGCTGCACACTTTTGTTGTGTTATCGGCACTTCATTTTAACAGAGCACACACAGTTACTCACGGTAAAGGCTCCGCCAGTTACTATGTCGAGAGACAGGGGCACGTGAGCTTGCCTGATGGAACATAAAAGTAGTCTGTCCGCAGCGTTTTGTGTGGCTTGAAGGCGTGAAAGGGAGGATTTATCCTAACCAGTAAATACGGCATTGCAATAATCTAAACACCATGACACAAATGCATGGATTATGTTTTATAGTTCATCTGAAAAGATTGTACATGCAAGTAAAAGCCCAGAGAAGAACTGAGTTTTACATCAAGGTTTTGAATGCTGGACTAGGAGTTGTATGTAGTTCAGAAGAAGTTATATTTGGGGTCTTAGTCATTGTCATGTTTTAAACAAGGTAACTGCTGGAAAAACAATCATTAATCTTAGATAAACAGTGAAGTAGGATGGACAGCCTATCCAGCTGGTAGCTTAAAACATGCAGTTGAATGTCATCTGCATTAAATTGATAAGAAATGTCATTAAAAGATCGAATGACGGCAGCTAAAGGAAGGATGTAGCAAATGAAAATAGACTGACCCCTTTGAAACTTCACAGGTTTAGAGAGGAGATTTTAAAAGGAAACCTGTTTGCCAAAACGGAATAAGTCCTCCCAGATAAATAAGGAGAAAACCAATCTAGTGCCGAAACTGGTATACCAGCTAAAACCACAGCCTCTTTGGTAAAATGTTATGGAGAATCATCTCAAAGGCTGCCCTGAGATGAAGGACAATTATTATGGAACGATTCCCTGCACCAGAGGCCAAAAAGATAATTATAAACCTTCACAAGAGTCGTCTCAATGGAGTGCAGTTTGAGTCAGATGGAAAAGAGTAAAAAAAAATGTAATTTAGCAAAGATATGAACTGACTTTAACTGTTTTGAAATCGGTCGATGATCCCAAATAAAGATGCCATCAAGACTTAGTAGCGGAGTTACTTCAGCGTGTTTAAAATAGGATGGACCATAACCTTGCCGTAGTGAGCTGGTATTTATTGACAACAATGAAGGGCTAATGCTGATGGGACTCCCAGAAAAGATAGAGGGAGATAATATTTGAGGAACAATATGATGTGTTCATTTTACCAACAAATATAGGCAAGTCATCAAGTGTAATTGTTGACAAAGAAGTTAATGACTCAAGGCACTGAGAACCATCAGCATGAAGAAAGGAACTCAGGGAGATTTTAGATTTTGAGGCCATTACCTTATTTTCAAAAATGATTAGGAAATTTGTTGCAGTCATTGTCAGAAGGTCACACAGCATACTGAGGTGAACGAGACACGTTGATAATGTCAAATAATACCCTCTGGTTTTTCCTGCTTTGATTTGTGAAAGAAGCTGATCTAACCTCTTTCACTGCCTCTTTATAAGAGTAAAGAAGCTCTTTGAAGTACCCATGATGAACAACCAAACCCGTACATCTCCACCTTGTTTCTGCTTTTCCCCTTAAAGGTAATTCTTAAAAGGTGGCAGGATGAAGTTCAGGTTTCCTTTAACTGATAAAGCTCATGAAATGGTTTCTCTCTTTCTTGAAGAAATGTAAAATCATGGTTAAAGTGCCAATTTATTTTAAATACCTGACTGGAGTCTGAAGGAAAGTTTGGAAAAGAACAAAGTAGTGGAACGAACTCAGGGGGAGCCATCTTGAAGCGCTGTGGATTCTCTCCTGGCCTCCGATTGTTCTGGGGGTCCTCTCACTCAGACGTCAAGTTCAAAACACCATGTTGCTGATAGATTAAAAAACTATTTCAATGAATCAAAACATCACAATGAAAACTTTAAAGAAGCGGCTCAAACTTGTTTGTCAACTCTAACCGGCGCGCCTTCTTGTTTCTTTGTGTAAGCTGGTCAGCCAGTCAATGTCCTGTCTCACTGACTCTCTCTGCCATCTCTTCATCACTCTTTCCCCACGGACCCAGCTCCCTGAAGCACACGCTTCTCTACGCTCACCTTTGAGATTGTCCCTGTTTGGGGTGGCGCATTCCTAATTTAAGATCTGAACACTGCACTTGGAAAATCTTGAAAAGATAATGACTTAAAGAGCATTTCGATTTTGTTTGAACCATTGTATCATAAGAAAACTTGATATTCAAAAACTCTCTCAGGAGCATGGTCACAGTCTGGATCATGCCAATCATCAAGTGTTACACCAGCCAATATTATCAAGTTATTTAAAAAAACTTTCTGTTCAGACTTTTTGGGAGCTCTGGGTTGGGTTGCATAAGGACCCTCTCGCCGTTCAGCCCACTGCACGTGCTAAAGCGGACACGACATCCCGAAGAGAAGGCGATGATCATACAGCGCACACAAGTCTGTGGTTCAACAGCAAGAGTCACTGAACAAAAAGGTCAAATCTTACCGCATCATAATTCTTTTTTTTGTTTTGGTTTGATTGTTTGCTTGTTTTATTACTCCTTGTCTACCTGTGATATCCCAGTTATCAGAGTTTGACAGTTATATTCAGTCTTACTCGACTGTCTTTTCGGTTGAAAACATTCAGAGGTGTCAAAAAAGAAATGAAAATTTGACTTCTCCAAGAAGACTCGTGTCATAGTGACACAGCAAAACAAAGTGAATTGTTCTCAACCCCTACATAAATGAAAATGATCAAAAGGCTTCATTTCCCAGAACCGCACACGCTCTAAATGTAAACACCGACTTTCAGTTTAACTTGCCTTTTTGTCATAGAACTATTTGTGTGTTTCAGATCTTTCCCCGAATGCACAGCACATGGTGTCCTAACCAGCCACATGTTTTGTCATCAGACAAACAGGTTTGTCGGGATGTGCCGGCTCACGTATAAACACCACTCAGCAGGACTGCCGAGTTCACACGGTTCGAGCTTATTTGATGTTTGTGGTCCTCACTCTGCCGAGAATGACCATCAAACACTTTCAGATTGAATATGACGCCATCAACAGCAGGAACATTTTCACCAATGGAGACACCATCAATGGACGGATCATCCTAGAAGCCTCGAAGAAAACAAGGATCCAGTCACTTATTTTCATAGCTAAAGGAAAAGCTTTAGTTCGCTGGGTTAATTATTATGGGGACATAATCGACAGGGAGGATGAAGTGTTCCAGGACAAGCTAAAATATTATCGAATGAAACAGGATATCGTGAAAGAAGGAGAACAAGATGGTGACTTGCCGTGTTAATTATTATTTGTAGACTTTTCTGGGGTTAATTTAAACATGTTGATTGAACAAAAGCTTTTTTTCTGTTCCAGGCAATGAAGTAATTGAAAAAGGAAGGCATGTGTTTCCTTTCAGCTTCAAGATACCAAGCAGGTATTATCCCTTTATTTATTTATTTATTTATTTATTTCAGAGACAACATTTTGATTTCTTTCCGGATCGTAATCCTTTTCTGTCATTTTATTTAGCCGAAAAATACCTTCATCTTTCTCCTCAATCTATGGTCAGATTGTTCATACATTGAAGGCAGAGCTCAAACAGTCAATGAAGCTGAAGAAAAAGGCCA
This sequence comes from Fundulus diaphanus, assembly GCA_037039145.1. Taxonomy (NCBI): domain Eukaryota; kingdom Metazoa; phylum Chordata; class Actinopteri; order Cyprinodontiformes; family Fundulidae; genus Fundulus; species Fundulus diaphanus. The sequence continues at coordinate 29,741,553 of CM073127.1, forward strand.
AAACTCACTTCACATTTGTGGGCAAAGCAGCAGGATCTGGACTCATGGTGAGAATGGAGGAGAACTGTGGAAAAATTGCTCCTATGTAGTGAAATATGAAGTTTTGTAAGTAATGTTTTGGGTAAACCACAATGTTTACCCAAATTTTAGGCCCGTCAACATCAAAGCATGTACAAAAACCTTGTCCTTGGCTCTGGAAAGGTTTCAATGGATGTCCATACAAGGCAGACTGGATACAAACAAGGTAAGTGTTTGGTTTGTGAAAATGAAAACACTGACTTGCAAATTTTATTGGTTCCTCTCCAGAGATTACACTCTTAATTATGTTGTAGCGCTGGAGTTTAAAGACATTCTGTGTTAGGAAAAACAATGCTAGGATATTTTCTAATAGTACACATTTATGCAGGCCCTTTGGATGACACATAGAGCGCCTTGCAAAAGCATTCATACACCTTGAACCTTTTTACATGTCGTTACGCTACAACCATAAACTTCAGCTTGGATTCTGAGTGTTAGCCCAACACAAGGCAGTGCATCATTGTGAAGAGGAAGGAAAATGATAAATGGTGTTCAAACCTTTTCACAAATAAACATGCAAAACTGTGGAATGAAAGTGTGTTCGGCTCCCCTCAGACGATTCTTTTTAGGACCACCCTTTGCTGTTATAATATCTGCAAGTTTTTGTCTTTCTATGTCTCCAACAGGTTTGCACATTTAGAGACTCAGTCAGAATTGACGTCCGTGAATAGCATTTTTCAATTCTTGCAACAGAAATTCAATTAGATTTAGGTCTCGGCCATTCTGGCACATGGGTATGCCTTAATCTAAACCATTCCATCGTATCCCAGGGTCGAGTGTTTAGGGTTGTTTTCCTGCTGGAGGTGAACCTTTATCCAATTGTAAAGTCTTTTTCAGCTTCTGACTGATTTTGTTCAGGCGTTGCCCCTTATTTAGCTCTTTTTTTGTTTAAAAATGGCCTGATTTTGAACAAAAACAAGACAGAGACCCTTATAATAGCTTCTAGTCACCTGTATAAATCACACAGGTGCTTTTTTTTGCCCAGTAATCACATCAAAATGTGAAAAAAACTAGCCCTTCCATTTGCCTCCTCGATGGGCTTTGACTCACATCAAATCTATTTTCTTTCATTTAAGAAACATTTCTAAAATACGAGACATGGTCAAGACAGATGTAGAGAACATTATTCAGGGATTTGTGACATTGCAATTAGACTACTGTAATGTCCTTTTTACTGGTCTAGACAGATAACCATAATAATAGTTGTGGCCATTTATGCTGAATTGTTGTAAATGATAAGTTCTATTTATTTAGTTTTTTTCTATAGACAGAATATATTTAAGTTAGTTTGAAACCAAAATCTATTATTCTATATTTTGAATTGTTTAGATTACTTTGGTGATTTTTAGACCCTCCCATTAATTTAAGAGATTAAGACCACATGGTAGGGTGTGGTGGAGTTGGCTTTTTGTTGGTCAAATGTCCAGTGTGACGACAGGATGAAGTGAAATGATTTTTTGACCACTTTATAACATCAGATTAAGTTAACTTTTGTTCCCACTGACAGAGCCTTGGGAGTGCAATGGGATGTTGAACAGGATGTTTTCTCCTATAGCATTGTAAACAAGCACAAACCACAAACAAGACATGGTATTCTGTCCAGCTCTATTTATGACCTTTTGGGTTTCTTAGCTCCAGTCATTCTCCCTGCAAAACATATTCTCCAACATCTATGTAAACAGAAGTACTGCTGGGATGAGACAATTCCACTAAAAACGGCACGTTTGGAAAAAAAGGGTTGAAGATTAAGTTCTTCTTGACCCCTTTATTGTCAGAAGATGCATCCCACCCAAAGGATTTGGAGAGATAAGAAATGCGTAGCTGCATCACTTTTGTGATGCTAGTGAGACTGGGTCTGGTGCTGTGTCCTATCTTAGGCTAACAGCAAAGAGGAAGCGTGTGTTTCCTTTGTTATTGGTAAAGCCAGGGTGATGCCATTAAAACAAGCCACTATACCACAACTTGAGCTGCAGTTTTAGCTGTGCATCCGGACAAAATGCCATTAATTCATCTTAGACTCAACCTGAGCGAGTCAGTCTTCTGGTCTGACAGCACGACTGTTCTACAGGACATTGCAAACACAACCACACAGTTTAAAACATATGTAGCTAACAGAGTTTCTATCATTCATGCTCTTACAAAAGTTACTCAGTGGAGGTACATCTGTTCAAAGCTCAATCCAGCTGATGCAACCTTTTGAGGTCTAAGTGTTGGCCCTTGTTTTAAAGTCTTCCATCTTGATCAGTGGTCCAGAATTCCTCACCAAACCTAAGATCCAATGGTCAGCAGTGATGGAAGAAATGCTTGTCCATTTGGAAGCTGATCCTGAAGTTAAAGACCAGGTCCTGACATGTGCAGCTGTGCTGAAACAACTGTGTCCTCCTACTAAGCTGATAATGTACTTTTCAAGCTGGACTAAGCTAAAAAAAAGATGTGTAGCGTGGATCCTGAAACTAAAAGAAAGGCTGCAAACAACGAAAAAGAAGTGGCTGGATGCACACTGTCAAAATCAAATGTGTGCTAAACAGGATGCTCAGCTCACAACTGATGATCTCTCCAAGACAGAGGAAGCCATAGTGAGCTTTGTGCAGAGAAACCATTATGGCGATGAAATGACTGCCTTGAGCTCCGGTACTGTGAAGAAGTCAAGTTATCTGTACAAACCTGATCCTGTTGTTACTGATGGTGTATTGAGAGTGGGTGGCAGACGGAGCAAAGCGAGATTACCTGAAGAAACAAAACATCCTGCAGTTTTGCCAAAAGAAAGCCATGTTTCAAAGCTCGTTCTTCAATATATACATGAAAAAGTTGGACACGGGAAGAAATCACATGCTTTCTACCCTTCGACATCAGTACTGGATCCCTAATGCTAATTCAGCAGCTAGAAAGAGCATCACTATGGTGTGTCAAAGACAACGACAAAAGCGTGAGTGAGCAAAAATGTCAGATCTTCATATTGACAGAATTTTAGCTGATCTTCCACCATTTACTTATGTTGGTGCTGATTATTTCAGACCAATAGAAGTGACAAGAGGGAGAAATATTGTTAAAAGATATGGAGTTCTCTTCACATGGCTAACTTGTCATGCAGTTCACCTCAAGGTGGCACATTCTCTTGACACAGATTCTTACATAAATGCTATCAGGGGATTCATCTGCCACAGAGGACAAATCATGGATAACCAGTCGGACAATGGAACCAACTTTGTCAGCTCAAATTGTGAATTAAACTAAGCCATGTTGGAACTAAACCAAAGCAAAATCCCCCCATGGTGCCCATCATGATGGTATATGGTGCAGGAATTAAAGGGAGTATTGTGTTCCATCACAAACCAACCAGTACTAGATGATGAAGGCTTGCATACAGTTTTACGTGAAGTGGAGGCTATATTAAATGATCGCCCAATCACATCTTCTTCTGACGATCCCAATGACTTAGGGGTTCTTACTCCAAGTCATTTGCTCCAGTCAAAGAGTAAACAGGTTTGTTCAAAAAGGAGGACCTGTATATTCGGAGGCGATGGAGACAAGCCCAATACATTGTGGACCCGTTCTGGAAAACATGGGTGAAAGAATATCTGCCTATGTTGCAAGAATGACAAAAGTGGAACAAGACACGCAGCAACTTTGACATCCAGGATGTGGTACTTAATGTCAAGGAGGGTGCACCAATAAATTATTGGCCCATTGTACTCATCTCAGAAACCATGGCAGATACACTGGGATTGGTTTGACGTGTTTGAGTCAAGACAAGTAAAAATGAGCTAGAGAAGGTGATCAACAAAATATGTCTCCTGCTAGAGACTGTATAGAGGCAACAGTAAGTGTTTGTCTCCAACTGAGCTAAGTTCTGGAACCTCCGACTCTACACTTATACTGATAATCATTTACTGACATACTGAACATCTCATTATGCAGCATGTTGATGAAGATTCTCATTCATCCAGGTCATGATCAATTAAAAAAAAAGGTACTAATATATATATATATATATATATATATATATATATATATATATATATATATATATATATATATATATATATATATATATAACAACTGGACTTCTATTCTGAAGCTTTCTGGGGTAAAATGTCTGGGGTAGTGTGGAGTTCCAAGCTTTATAGACCTGCCGGCGAGATCTTGTTAGGGCTTGGATTCGCATGTAGATTAACCTCGACCTGGTTGCCCCTCATAATGGAGAGTTGTTAGGCTCACAGGAGGAATGTTATGGCCACATGCATGGAGGCGTGAATTGGGGTAACACGTGGCAGGAATCAAACCTATTGCTGTGTTGTAAATTGAAAGCTTCCTGGATGGGAGGCAAAACGTCTTCAGCTTCAGAATAGACGTCCATTTGTTATATTTTTTAAACCATTTTTTTGGACTCATTATGCAACACACATATTTTTACACACACACAGTCCATGCACATACAAGAAAATGACTTGAAATCAGGGGGCATTGACTGTTTTTGCTTTTTATTTTTTACTCTGAAAGACACATGGACTACAAAAAAGGAGAGAATTTTATATTTTTCATGTATAACATGGATTTCTCCATAACTTGATGTTTAAATGATTTTTTTGATAATAGAAGATTTCAAAGTATGCTAATGTTAATATTGATATTGCATTTTGTAATGGCCACTTATGCAGATATTAGATATAATTCTTATTGTACAGGAATTAGGGGCTGGGATGTTGTGGCCGTTTATGTCAAAAATTTGTAAATCACAAGTTCTGTTTATTTAACTTTTTCTCTAAACCAAATTTATTCAAGTTATTTTGAAACCAAAATCTAGAATTTTATGTTTAGAATCATTTAGATTACTTTGGTCATTTTTAGACCATCCCATTCATTTAAGACATGGTTGAGCGTGGTGAAGAAGGCTTTTTGTTGGTCAAATTTCCACTGTGACAACAGGAAGTAGTAAAATTAGTTTTTTGACCACTTTTTGATAATTTTTTGTTGTGTTTTGTTGTTGTGTTTTTATCTAAGTTGTAAGATATTTTTAGTTATTATGTTGTCCATATTTTTGCTGGAAATAAACAACATATATTATTCAAAGAATCAAGTCAGAAGTGCATTCAAGAAACAAACCACCTGTTGCCACCCACGGCCTTTCTTGGACAATTTGGATTTTCGGAACTTGGAAGGCCACTGCAATAATCCTCTTTATTCTCAATGTAACGTGCACTCCAATTAAACGTGTCCTCTGCATTTAACCCATCCTTCAGGGAGCAGTGGGCTGCCACTGTGTGCTGCCTGGGAGCATTCTGGGGCTAAGGGTCTTGCTCAGGGACCCAGAGTTGAAGTCCGTGGGAGTGCTCTCTAACCACTTGGCCGCCTCTCCTCCATCAGATCATCAGATCATTAATTTCCCACCTGCAAGCTATTCAGAACGCAGCAGCAAGATTTCTGACTAAATCTAGTAAATACTCTCATGACACCCCGGTCCTATACCCCCTAGAATGACTCCCAGTGGATGTTAGAGTCTTGTTTAAAGTATTTATTTTCAAATACGGGGCTCTGAATGGTAAAGCTCCTGATTGTTTGTGTTAGCTTTTAATCAAACACTATTACCTCGTTTACACTACCCTTTTTTAACCGTGCCGAGACCAGTCCGAGCTCGGTAACTGAGATAACTTTCGAGTGTAAATGGATCGTCAACTGAACTGGACCGTGCCAGACACAACCGGACCACGCTAAATCTAGACCAGTTCAATGAGTGGGCTCGGCACGGTTTTTCCCTGGCTCGGTTCTCAGATAACAAAGAGTGCATGAGCAGACCGCGTCATTTCCTTACGGTCAGCTGACTAGTTTTGTGGTTTCAGACATTCATAAAAATACTAGCTTCCTTACCGTGCCACACGATTTCCAGTGATGATTCTGCTTAGCAGCGTGATGAACCTCAACGTCTGTCGTTGTTTCCTGCATCTGTAAGCCCTGATTAGACGTTCGTTTGTCTTATCCACGTCCCAAAAGCCGACTCCGTCAAGTAAATTCACCAAAGGTTGCCTTCTTCGCCTGACTCTCCGCAAAAAGCAATTATGACCAAGCATAACTTCCTGAATGTTACGGGCGCTGCCATTTTGATTTGCTTGAGTCCCTCCTTCAATCCTAGAGAGCAGTAGTACCGTAGATCGTCACTAGGAGGCAAGGAACCGTGCTAGGGTGATGTGTAAACTGTCATCAGAACCAAGCTCAGCTTGGTTAACTGATCCAAGCTCGGTCCGAGCTCGGCATAGATCGGTTTAACAAGGGTAGTGTAAATGGGGCTTAAGTTGCTTGTGTCCTTCAATCCCAAGCACAGAATCCCTTGTTTCATGTACTGGGATCAGAACTAAGGGAGGGCCTTCTCTCAGTCTGTGGCTCCTAAACTGTCGAACAGTTTGCCCCTACATCTTTGCTTTGTTGACTCTGGGTATGCTGTTAAAAAAAAAAACAATCTTATCTTTGTGGAACAATTTCCCTCTAGACATTTTGCAGGCATGTTCTGTGGATGTTTTTAAAGTCAAGCTAAAGACCCACTTGTTTACTTTATCTTATGTGACATAATTTGATGGCCAAACTTGTACTGTTTTATTTTTGGTGTTTCCTTTTTGTTTTTATATTTTTACCTGGTTTAATTTTTTTAATCCCCATTTTACTATTTTTTTTATCACCTACTGTTCACGTTGTTTGAAAGTGTTTTATAATTAAAGTTATAATTCATATTAAATTATTATGCCATTTATGTCATGATTTTATTGTTTTTTATTCTTGCCTTCATACAATGTTTAACTTCAATCTAACTTGTGTTGTACAACGGTTTGTGACTAGACCAGCTGAAGAGATGCATCACCACCATGATTCACTGCAGGGATGCTGTGTTCAGGGTGTTCCAACAAGAATAGCATTTTGCACGTAGCCCAAAATATTCAGTTTTTGTCTAACCGGAGCATCTTGTGCCATGTGTTTGCTGTGTCTCATGGCTTATCATTAAAGGCAAAACGGGCCTCTAAAGGCCAGATTTTTGGAGGTCACTCACAACTAATAGCTGTCCAGTAAATATATTCTTCTACCTGAACTAGGGATTTCAACAGCTCCTCCAAATTTACCTTGGCTCTCTTGGCTGCTTGTCTGATAAATGCTTTTCTTTCCCAGACTGTCAGTTCAGGTGGACAACCATGTCTTAGTAGGTCTAAGCAGAGTCCTAGCTTATACCTGAGTAAAAAGGGTTATGGTACTGATGTGTGTGTCATATTCTGGGTTTTGTTTTATGTTTGTTATTTGATTAGTCAGTTTACTTCCCTGTCTTAGATTTTATTTCTGTCTTGTTTGGTTTCTATTATAGCTTGTGTTCTGTTAAGTCTTAGTTGTAGGTTCTGTATCGGTTTTGGAATAGTTTGGGTTTTATTGTGGTTTGATTTTGTTTTATGTTATAAGTTTATCTGGCCTGCTCGGATCGTTTCTGTCACCAGTCTTAATTCAGTTCACCTGCCAGCATTCTTCCACCCTGTCACTCCTCTTCTCCAGTCACCATTGTATCTGCATCAGTTTACGCCCAAGCACTTCCCTGTTCCTGATTAGCTCCACCCATGCCAGTAATTAGTTTCACTCCATTCACCTGATCACTCCCTTACTTATACCTGCCTCTGTCATTGTTTTTTCTGTGCCCAGTGGTGAGTCTAGTTCAGTTCTCTATGCTCTCTGTTTGCCTGTTCTGACCCTGTTTGCCTCTGGATATTTGAGTTAGCCTGTCCCCTGTTTTTGCATAAAGTTTCGTCTGTGACTGCTTTTTGTTATTTTTGGTTTATTGGATGCAGTCTTCCTGTTTTTGGCTTGATGCCTGTTTTGGTTTTTGAATTTTGGTAATAAATATTCTTTTACCTAACCTCTGCTTGTCTGGCTGAATACTGGGTCCATCCGTCTCTGGTTCATGACAGTGTGTTGTGTTCCTCGGTCGTCATGATGCTGTTTGTTCACTGAGGGTATCCAAGAAATTTCTCAAGGTAATTGGTTTAGTAAGGGTTTTAGTGGATCAAAATAAAGGGAGCAGAATAGATTTTTATTTGCAAGAAATTTCAATTCACAATTCTGCATTATTTGCGTTGATTTATCCAAAAATACAAAGGTTCAATGGGTTTGAAGCGTTTTGAAAGGCACCATGCTCCATCAAACATCTTCAACTATCAAAGATGTGTTCGAACCTGTTAATTGGCCTCTTATTCAATTCATTCTGGCCTTGCAACTTATTTTTATTATATTGTCTTGATGTGTAATGATGGAAGCTGACTGTATCTCTTCATTGTACAGGTGAGGCCCTCCGGGTCCGGGTTGATATTGAAAATCTCTCAAGTCGCTCCGTCAAACCCAAATTTGTACTGTATGAGAAGAAGAGCTTCTTTGGCTCAAGCCGAGGTAAAATTCTGAGACATGACATAATGAAGGAAAAGGCAGATGCAGTTGATGCGAACGCTGGGAAAAAAACTGTGATAAAGGAAATCATCATCCCTCTAGAGCTTTCTCCATCCATTTTGAACTGCTCCATCATCAAGCTAGAGTACAGGCTAAAGGTAAGCGTCATCTGTAGGGCAATAATGTTAGTCTATGCATAATCCAATCTAAAACATAATTAGATGGAAGGGTAATCTCATTTCCACACTTCAAAAAGTACAAAGTAATTATACTTTCAATACAGACATTAAATGCAGACATTTTTAAAGATCTGGTCAGGAGAAAGAATAATAAACAAAAATCAACAAACAAATGTTATAAACAAAAATGTAAATGGTTTAAATTGGATATCTCATAATTATATACAACTCTTTATTTCTAATTATGTTTGGACTTGTAGCTCAAAGTAATTACAGTTTTGTGAAAAAAAAAATCCTATGAAAGCCTGAGTGTGTTTTTGGAAATTTGCATATTTCATATCAGCTTTCTCAATAATGAGATTCAAGTATATTCATCTGTGATGGACTGGTTCCCTTTCCAGGGTGTACCCAGAATCTCTCCCCTGAAGACTGCTGCAGATAGGCACTGGCCTGAGAGCTCTATAAGGTGTCAGGTGTGAATCGGTAGCAGGGGAGTTAAAGCTAGGGTCGCCGATTTTATCGGAAGTTTCCCCAAGTCCCTTTTTGAATAACTGCACATGCGCAAGACAGTCTTACCTGCTCTTCAGGGAACCACGTGAAAAAAAAAATCCCAAATCCACTCTGGTCTTATTTCTTTCTACTGAAGCCTTCCTCTTCTTCTCATAAACATAAACACAGTTTGCTTCTTGCGACTCTCAGCCATATTCAAAGTATACAGAGTGCAGAGGAGCTACAATGAACAGCTAACACCGAAGCTAATCGCTAAGCTAACAAGATACATAAACACTAGAAGTGTGCATGTGCAGCTAGCAAGCGGAGACTAATGAGGAACGTGCGCGCACACTGCCGTTATGTGAGCGCGTCAGAATGATTGGCATGTGGGACAACACATAGATAAGGTGATACCCCCGGAGCTTGAGGGACAGAGGGGAATCTTTTTATAGGCCTGCAGCTCCCACAGAGATTTTTTAAACCTCCTTTATAACTATTTTCAGGATAGAAGGACCAACCACTGACGCTCAAACACATTTAAAAAATAAATGAATTAATAAAATTACATCAAGGGGATGGCATTTTATGAAATTTTGGCAGTTTAAAACTTTCTGCCACTGAATGACAACTGTTTTAATATATTCTTTTATTAATTCTTTCTAAAAAAAAAAAAGAAATCTGCCACGTGTTGTAAAAAGCTTCCCAGTGTTTTACAACCCGCCCATAAGATATTTTTTTTGGAGACCTATTAATCCAGCACCCTACGGAGGGAGTTTAAAAGAGTTACAAGAAGTCCAATCTACCTGTAATTTATCAATGTGACAAATGACCACTTGCAACAAAAACCTTTTCTCGCAAACACACATTTTATAGCTCCCTTCACAGATTCTTCTCCATCTTAATATTAATATTCTGGTAGAATTAAAAGATGACTTTGAACCTATATGCCAGGGATGTTAAAAATTATTGTCTTAACTTTGTGTGTGTATGTGTGTATTTGCTTGTGTATCAAAAGGTTTTTCTAAAAGAACCCATTTATTTATATATATTTTTTCCTTCCAGGTGTATTTAGAAATTCCATGTGAGACAGACATAGTGATCAAACTCCCTATTGTCGTCCTACCTGAGCTGTCAGAGGAGAATCCATCTGGTTGCTCTCGGTCTGACACATTTGGAAGTCCAAACCAGCCAGTCTGGATGTCGCAGTTAATGGAGCCTCCACCTTCCTATGAAGAATCTGCAAAGTATCCCATTTTTCCTTTTGGAAATTAACATACTCCACTGGGAACGCCTCTTTTAAATGGAGACATCATGATTTTTGCACGATTTTTGTACGACACCTCGTTATGTTTTTTTTAGCGATCAAATGGTGGCATTACCTACAGTCCAACTTGACCACCATCAGCGAAATTGGAGATTTCCTCCATAAATAAGCCACATAAAGTATGATTCAGATCATTTCTTTGAGAGCACAACAGCTACTGCAGATAATGATTTTAAGAATCCAAAGAAGTGTTACTTTTTTAAGTAATGTCTAAAAGTACGTAATGAAATGTTCATGAAAGGCTTTGTGACTGGAGATGTATCCTGCAAGAAGGTCCACCTCCTCTGGCACACTGTCTGCTGGAGATAGGCAAGGAGTTGCAACCTTTGAGAGATTGGTTCAAACAATAAATTATTTTGAATGCCCTTTATTTCAATGAAATGTGGACGACCTTGACTCTTTTCTTGGGTTTTTGGCTTACAATTATATGTATTGTATGAGAAGCTGTAGTGAGATGTTTGACTGTTCTTTAAAGGGGATATCCCTCATGAGTTTTACAACGCATACCTAGGCTTGACAGAATCTTTGACTCACATCAAACTTTCTAAGAATGTTGACGAATAGTATTTTAAAAATGCTATTTTAAAAGCCCCACACCTTGACTTAATCTTGCTGTTGTGTTTTGCATTTAAAGTTTACTTGATCCCTTTTAAACTGTTTTATTGATTTCACCTGTCATAGTTTACTATTTTAGTTGAACAATGTATTTAAAGTTAATTTGCACTTTGGTCCAATTTGTTTTGTTTTAAATGTGTTGTTTTCTTAAATAAACTGACATCAAACTGTGATGTTTGATACTTTAAACTTAGATTTTTCTATCTTTTTGACAATAACTATTGGATACATACAGTTATTTTAAATGAATTAAAATATGCATGTCTAAGAGGCTTGTTTGTCAGATAAAAAAAACCAACCTTTAAGACATACCTTTCATTAAGCACCCGTTTCTACATGAACAATTGTTGCATTTTTATTGATCTTGTGCAATATTCTAATCTTAAATGCTGTGTTTTTATAAGCTGGAGAAAAAAATCTTAATTGGCAGAAATAAAGGCTTTAAAACATCATCAGTCTGTGTCAATCTATTTAATGTGCTTCCCTTAATGAATTGAGTTGCTGAAATAAATGGACTTTTCAATAATTTTCTATTTTATTGAATATGCTTGTATATGAACTGGTTTTTTTTATTGACTAATCGGTTCATTATACCAACTGCTTTGCATAAGAAAAAGAACTGGCACACATGCAGAACACCATCCCTCTGTATATTCATTTAAACTAATGTAGCCTTCTCCTTCCTGGCTAGAGTTACCTATGTGAAAGTGACACCTGCAGGTTTGATTACGTGATCTGTTCTGACACAGTTACCGGTTCTGTAGTCCACTGCTCCAGTCTTACCAGCATCCTTGTTCATCAAAGAGAGGCATCACCCTAAGTCTAACTTAACTTAAGCTTTTAGGAGGATACATTCATGCTAAAAGACTGTTTTTTTTATCACAAGGCTTTAGATCAGCTGTGTAATGCTATCCTATCATGACTGTGAAGCATTTCTCAGTGGAGTACGACAGGGTGAATGATCAAGGTACCTACTCGCCAGGGGACGTTCTTTCTGGAAAAGTTACAGTGGTAACCAGCAAGGAGATCAAACTCCAGAGTTTTTTGGTCAGAGCTAAAGGAAAAGCCAAGGTGACTTGGTATGAACAGGAAGGACAAAGCTCAGTGGTTCACAGCAACAAGAAGAAATACTTCTATTTTGAGCATATGATTCTTCAAGACAAAAACAAGGGAGATGGTGAGTGTCTATTGCATTATTTTCTTTATGTAAAAATTTGTTCACGAATGCCCATTTAGTGTAACATTATTTTTATACAAAAGGTTCAGAAATCATGGGTGCTGGGACAAAGGTTTTTCCGTTCAGCTTCGTCATTCCAAGCAGGTATTGGTTCTTTCCAGACATATCCTACATTTCTGCCACATAGGCTCATTCAGATTAAATCACAACACCTTTGTGTTCTTCCCTTACAGAGACATGCCTTCATCTTATAAAGGCAAATGGGGTGAGATCACGTATAGTTTGCGAGCTCATTTGACTCAGTCAATTTGGCTTGTACACAAAACCAAGACCGAGTTTCCCTTTCTGACCAAGTCTGAGTTTCCTTTTGCTTCAAAATCTGAAATGATTATCATCGGGCTGAAGGTGAGAAATGACTTTCCTCACTTTGTTTTCCACTTCATCTCAGTATGGGATCTGACAGTTTAAGATTTGCCTCTGAAAGCATTTGTGTTGATATCACACGGCAGGAGCAACAGCATGCAACCAGAGTTTCATTTTGTGGTTCTGGAAAGATTACTATGAATGTCACCTCTGAAAAAATGGGCTTAAAGCAAGGTAAGTAGATTTCACACATGCGACAGGGAAAATAAGTATCCACTTACAAAGAAATCAAAAAAGAAATAAATAAAAAGCAGGGAAGGGAAGAAAATGTATGATATATGTGTGGCATTTAGACAGTATACATTCCTCCCATTAGTGGCAATTAATTTTAAATAATTTAGTCCGGGTGTGAAGCCTCTGCCTGTCTTGTGCGCCTTGCAGTGACTTTTCTGGCCTGTCAAGGTTCCACTTTAACTGCAGTGTGGAGTATTTATTTGGTTTGGTAAAATTGTTTATTTTGGAAAAAAATATTAACTTCCGCCCCCGTTCGACGTCTTTATCCAGTGAGGACGCTTTACACACGTTTGCCATCTTTATTGCAGTTACCCCAACAGATCCACTAGGGGGAGCAAAGTTCAACCAGAAAGTTCTATCTCCACATAAAACCGGTTATTTTCTGTTGTTGGCACCAAACACACGCCACACTACCCTACTCATCTACTAAGATCTACCCATCCTCTTTTTAAATCTAATTTTGCTGGGTTTAAATCAAAATTAAGGTTATGGTAAGGGTAGTTTGTAATTAATCGCATTATTATTTTAATACCTTTGTGGGAGCAGGTGTTCAGATTGCAGCACTGCAGTGTACATGTTCCCGCCTACATAAGAAATAAGAAAATCTGATTTAAAAAAAAACCCAAACGGTTTAGGTTTATATTATAAGGCATTTGAGTTATTAAAAACGTGTGGGCAATTGGTTGTGCAGCTCTTTGCAACGCTGCTGGGTTTTATTTGGGCTCTTGATGCTGAACTGGTTGGCCACCCCTGGTTTAGCCTCCTTTGATGACCTGCAGAGAGATTTCCCATTACCAAAGTAGGCTATCACATAACAAGCGTATTATGATTTTCACATGCAAAAAGCTGTCTCCATCCCTTTGCAACCTTACTGTTGCAAAACATACTGATGGCAATGGTTACAGTAGTAATTTTTACATTTTTGAATTATCATTAGGGCCATAGTCCGAAAGTGGAAAGAACGCAATGTCCCCCATCAACTGGCCATGACCAATTGGCCCTTGCAAGATTAATGACAGAGGATTTAAAAGAATAATCACAAAGGTTTTCTAAGAACCAAGGGCCACTCATATTGAACTGGGTTCCAAAGAAAACAATAAGTAATGCATAATGCACCATAACCTCTATGCCCACAGCACAAGAAGACTTCAATGCCGAAGAAGAAGCACAAAGCTCATTTAAAAGTAAAAACATTCAAGCAATCCAGTGAAAAAGTTTAGGAACAAATAGATGAAATTCAAATTTTACTCTTTGGATGTCCTCTTCCAACATCTTGTCTGTAAGTGGATTTAATTTCCTTTTTCCTCAGTCAATTCCACATTATAACAGATCATATATTGACATATTTATGATTTCTTTGTGTGTGGATTTCTTGGCTTGTTACTGACATCTGACTTAATTTCAGGCAAATATCTTCATTAGAAATATATTTACCAGGTGAAACGTTGACATGATTGATACTCATTCTCTCCGATGTAGTCTTCCTGCCATGTCTGTCTGTAAAAAGGAGCGCTACCGCAGGTCATTCATCCCTGCTGCTGTCAGATTATACAATGCTGCACTATAACTGTAACTATAACTGTAACAACTAATGTGCAATAACTAATGTGCAATTCTATTTAATACACTGTGCAATAATCCTGAAAGAAGTGACTCCTGCTGCTATTACCACCTGAATATATGTCAATACATAAGTCACCGTGAATGTACATAAGACATCCTCTGCCTTATTTCTATTTTTTGTTTTTTTATTCTTATTTTTCTTATTTACTTTTTTTGATCCACTGTATATACGAGGACACACTGCATCTAACTGATGCACCTTTTCCTACTTTTGGCACCTTCTTCTGATTATTAACTACTGAGCCGATGTGTCAAGTGAATTTCTCCAATGTGAGATCAATAAAGCCTATCTTATCTTGTCTTATCTTGTCTATTTTTAAAATAAAACTTGTTTATATCTTCCTGAATGAGATAGGTGAGGCAGTGGAAGTCTCTGCGGAAGTGCTCAATGACTCGGCACGCTCTGTAACACCAAAGTTCTACCTGTGTGAGAAACAGACCTTTGTGGCCCAGTCAAAGAAGAAAGTACAAACAAAGGACATCTTGTTCGGGATAGGAGACGCTGTTCCAGCTGAGAGCAGTCGGACTGTAACCAAAGTATTGATTATCCCTCCACATCTCCCTGCTACCTTCTTCAACTGCAGCATGATGAATCTGGAGTACAGAATCAAGGTATGTATGCTTGTTATAGGATACATTGAGAAAGCTGTCCTGCACAGGAGGTCATTATTATTATAGAATGCCATAACTGAATATGAAAGAAGTGGGGTTAGAAATATTTTCAGAAATCAATAAAACTGTTGCTAAATGTATTCATTTATTTTGCAAACTGAAGATTTTCAAGTGCTTGAATTACAAAAAGAGCTCCACAAACTGGCTACATGATGGGAAAGAGAGAGTAAAGAGGAGGGGTTAAAAGCCTCATGGCTCATCGAGGAAGCGTTTCATATTACAGCACGACCTGTTCCATCCACTCCCACAGATTTGCATCTGAGCTCTCAGAATACAATTGGTCACTAGGCAGAGAAACAAATTGAGTCATAAATTACAGTCCATTGTTGTATTTATAGGTCAAGTTGTCCAAGTATTGTAGTCGTTTTCTCCAATATTCATGATGGAACTCGTTTTCCTTTTTTGTTCTTTCTCCAACAGGTCACCCTTGATATCCCTTTGCTGAGAAATCCAGAAATTAAACTTCCCCTGGTCATCCTCCAGGGTTCGCCAGAGCCTCTTCAACAAAAAACAAAGAGACCCACCTGGTTTAGAAAACAGACATGAGCAAGAAAAAAAACAGGTCTTTGCATAAATTACTATCAGTCAGTGTTGCCTGGTTTGAATTCATAAATCTTAAGTGGCTATAATGATCTCTTTTTTTTGTAGCTGACTACAATAAAAGAATGATGTCTTTTGATGTACATAGATGTCCACTAGATGGCGATGTTAGCAACACTTAAGATATTGCAGCATGTTTGAATTTAATGATTTTGTTTAAAGCTCTATATCTGTTATATGAATAAACCCGTGATGAATCTCACATTTAACTTCAAAAATGCAAATGGAGATCAAATACATGTCTGGTTTTATTTGCGTTAAAGACCAGGAAAATGTCCATAACAATCAAATCTTATTCAAAATATATAACCACACAAGTTTTGGGGATAATGTATCCAAATAACCAAAAGTATTTTTAAAGGGATAATTTTAACTGTTTAATTAACTTAATATGGATTTTTTTTATGTATTTTTCTGCTTCATGGGGATTTCTTGTGACAGAGAGGTCAGGAATACATTTCTGGAGAAATTGTTACTTTAGACCTGTGGGTCTCTGGAGGAGCTACAGAGATCCACTGTTCAGGTAAGAGAGTCTGTCCAAAAAAAAGGATAAATCTGCACTGTATAGAAGTGAGACAAAAATAAAATGATTGTTGGAAATAAAGACACGAGGAAGCCTGTTTAAGACTTGCCATGAGCCAAATAGGGTAAACAACAGTTAGTGCTGGGAGGGGAAGGGGTGGAGTGAACCCAGCCTGGGTGTCTATTGTCGTAAGTGGTGTGGGAGTTTTTTGATTGTTAGTGTTGGGGTGGGTTTAATTGATTTTTTCTTTCCTCTGTGGTTAATGGTGGCTCTCGATGCCGGTTCTATCCGAGGAACAGGGGTCTGCATGGTTCAGGCGGGCTGGCTGAACAGAGTTTTTTTTTTCCTCCCCCCCGGACGGTTCAGAGGGTGGGGTGGGGGGGTGGTAGTGTTGGTCTTGGCTTGCGGTTGGCTCTCAAACCCTGCCTCCTATCTACCGGCCTGCGGACTATGGTGGTACGACTAGTGGAGCCTCTCTCTCCAGGTGGGTTTTCGGAGAACGGGGGTGCCTATTGGAGTCAGCAGGGGATCTGGCTTCCTGGGAGGGCATGTTGCTCCCCAGTCATTCCTCCCCATCCTTGGAGACCTTCCTCTCCCTGCTGCATCACACTGCCACACATGTGGGACCTTGGGGGGTGGGGGCGACGATGGGGAGAGGGAAAGTTTTCCCAGCCCTGCTGTGTAGGCCTCGTCCCTGGTACTAACCAGAGTATGGACTGGGTAGGTCAGGTTGTTCACCCCCACCCCCCATCTTGATGTTGTTGTCGGGGTTGACCTCCTGGGTCCGGGAGCTGAATACCCGTCTGGGGTGCTGGTGCCTGGACCCGGGAATATAGGATGTGTGCGGTGAGTGCGAGTGCGTGTACTGCGTAGCTTCTTTTTTGTGGTAGGGGTGTTCGCATGTTCGCAGGGGCACCAGGATGGGAACATATGAATGTGACTTGTGTACGTGGTTTTCTGTTTGTCTATTTGTCAGGTTGGGTTTCAACTGCCCCTTCTCCTGGGACATCTCAGGTATCCACTAAGTGTGGAGCTCATCTCCCCCATCCTGCTCTCCTCCGTTGGCTGGCGCCTTGGCCCACTGGTGCATTGATGGTCCTCCGTGTCCGGGGCTGGGTGCTCGGGCGAGCGCCGGCTTGCTCCTGGTGGCTGCTTCGTGGGGGCTGGGATCCCGTGGTTCTGTTGGGGTGCCCCTGGGCCTCTGGTCCCTAGGCCCAGGCCAGCTGACAGCTTTGCTAGGGCCTGGGACAACGCAGTCTTTTTGGGCCCCCCCCTTCCACACCTGCCGCCACCACACCACACACGCACGCACACACGCACGCACGCACACACACGTACACACACACGCGCGCGCACACACGCATGCACAAACACACACACACACACACACACACACACACACACACCAAAAAAAAGTCAACTTAACTGTATTCTTCATGCCCTCGAAATCTCTGTATTTTATATTGAATATTTTCAACCCATCTATTGAATTTACTGCACTGGTTGATCTTTACTTCATAAGAGAACAGCAAGCATTGCAGGAAGTAGAATATGTTAGATACTTTGGGAATTCTCTGCCCTCTGAATCTTTGAGAAAGACTTCCTTTTTGCCATTAAACGCACAACATCAGTCATTTTTGTTGGCCATAACGTGGGATCATTGAAATTAACGGTGTGATCCATCTCTGAGCGACTATGCTCAGACTATCCAATCGGGCAGTAAGCCTCTCCACCTGCACTGTCTCTGTTATCGCTAGGGATGGCTCTTTCTGTCTCCTCCTCAAACACACGCTGGGTCCCCCCCCCCCCCCCCAGCACCCCGCTAGAGGTGTGCGATACCAGGAATATTGAATCAATCAGAAGTAAATACAGGGTGAGTATCGCGATATCGATACGATACCGATACTTTTGACATTTAAGCTTGATGTATCATGAAACTGTTGACCTTTCGGGTTTTGTGATTTTTATTTTATTATTACAATTAAATACTAATACTAATAATAATAATAATGTTATGTTCAGTGTTTTTTTCCTAATCCACCTCTTATATCTTTCAATCCTTATGTAATTTTGTCTGTGTTGTGTGCACCTGCCTGTTGCTTTAATCCTATAAATTTCCCCGTCGTGGGATAAATAAAGGATTAGCTAATGTTACCTTGTCTTAAATAACACTTTTTAATAGGATATATGTACTGGGTTCTTTCAAGGTCTTAATTACATTTTCTGTGTGGGCTCCAGTAACATATGATAGATTATATCTACTTTGAAAGTTAACATGAACTGCTGCTGAAGATGACCACTCTTATCTACCTGGATGTTCTCTGGAGGACTGAAACGTCTCAGTCAGTGACGTCAGTCTGTGGGTCTGGGTCTGTCGGGGCAATGAGAGAAGTTTCGTCTCCTCTCTCCATTTCTGTCACTCAACGTTTTCTTTCTCATGGTTTTTCACGTGCTTATATAAATTTATTGTAGTTCCACTGAATTTAACCGGCTTTTTACAAAACTTACAGCTTGATTTCATTTACGGTATTAAAATATAGCCAACATTGTCTTCATGTTTTTCCGCTCCTGCGGTCTCTCCGAGTCTGAGCAGCAGCAGCGCGGTTGTTTGAGAGAGAGAGCTGAATGGGCGGGCCAGGCTGAGCCTGTGTGCTGATTGGCTGGCGCCGCTGAGCCATGTACGAGAGGGGAGGGGGAGCAGCAGAGTGCCGTGACACAGACGGGGAGACTTTCGTGAAGCTGCTGCAGTCAGCGCGCGTGTGTCAATTTTGCCCCCCCCCCCCTCTATCCTGGGCCCGGGACAACTGACCCGTTTGTCCCCCCCTGTCAGCGGGCGTGCTTAGGCCCATAGCTAGATCTGCTCCGGCATAGTTGGCTACCAGCGCAGTCAACGGGCTTGTCCCTGCGGCTCCTGGGGGCTTCGGCATTCTGGCTGTTGGGGGGTTTCTTGGGGCCCATCTCAGCTCTTTCCTCGGATGGGGGAGGCCTTTGCTCGGATGGTCCCTTCAGGCATCTGGGGTTTTGGTTCCCCTGGCTTCTGCTTCAGTGATCTGGGGGGTGGGTCTTTGGCTCCTCACAACCACTATGGAGCATTTTCCTTATGGAAAAACCTTAGATATACAAGCACACTCTCACAAACACCTACAGGTACTGGGATTCAGGTACTTACAGATTCACTTCTACACAGAAAACCCCTATTATTATCTTCTGCTGTCACTTTATACATTTGTATTAAATCATACTGTATATTCTTTTCGTAGATGGTATCAAAAAGTTGTTTGTTTGTACCTGTAATACCTTATCGGTTGGTTTTGCTGTTCTTTTTATATCTCTCTTTGCAGGTGTAGAAGCAGACTCAGAGTATGCTATATTGTTCTCTCCCTTTCTTCTCCTCTTACTCTTTCACCTTTTCTCCCTTTTAGCATTTTGTCTCATCTGTTCCTTTCCTTTTTCCTGTTTCACCCGTTTCATTGCCCATTGAACATGAAAAAGTACTAAAATCTAATAAAGCTTCTTGCATATATAAATGGGCTCTTTTTGGCATTAACACAACAATTCTTATTGTCATATTGCCAGACAGGTAACAAAAAAACAAATAAAAATAAAAAATACAGCAAATAGTGCTATTAAAGATTCTCTGGTCACATTCAACAAAATTAGAACTTTTTGGCCTAAATCCATAAGGCTATACATGAAAGAAAACTAAAACAGCACATCACCATAAACACAACATCTCCACTGTAAAGGATTGTGGTGGCAGCATCACATTATGGGGATGCGGTTCTTTATCAGGGACAGGGAAGCTGGTCAGAGTTAATGGGGAGATGGATGGAACTAAATTCAGGACAATACTGGAAGAAAGCCAGTTAGATGCAGTAAATGACTTGAGGCTGGGATGGGGGTTCACCTTCCAACAGGCCGATTAAAATCCAAATCCAATTTATTTAAAAAGCAAATTCAAAATTAGTTTACACAAAGTGCTGTAGAAAGATAAGCTAGATATAAAAGATAAGTCATAAAACCGAGACATAAAAAATATGTTAAAAACATTTAAAATAGAACAGAGAGTAAAAAGTGAGCATGTCAACTCACTGGGCTAAACCCTATTGAAAAAAATATGTGTTTTTTAAAGAGACTTAAAATCAGGAAGTGACAAGATGCCTTGTTAATATTTAATGGCAAATTCCAAAGTTTGTGAGCTACATCAGAAAATGCTTCGTTTTTGGGACAAATAAAAGCAGTTGGTTAGTTGATCTAGGGGTATAGGGTATAAGCAGTTGGTTAGTTGATCTAAGGGCCCGGTAAGGTGGATAAGGCTGGACTAAACCAGGGAGGCAAAGACGATCAAGACCATTTAGGCATTTATCAGCCAACATTAGGATTTTAAAATTAATTCTATGATGCACAGGGAGCAAATGAAGGGAGGACAAGATAGGTGAGACACACTCATGTCTATGTGTACCAATTAAAAGACAGACAGCAGTATTTTGAACCAAATCAAGACGCGTAAGGGATGCTTGATTGACAGCAGCATAAAGTGCATTGCAATAGTTGAGATAAAGGCATATACTATTCTCTCCAAGTCATGCCACGACAAAACTGGCTTAAGTTTTGCTATTTTCCTTTATCGGAAGCAACCTTTTTGCAAAACAGAGCTGAATTTAGTACATTTAAAATACAAGTCCATAAATACTCCTAGATTTGTTACATGCTGTTCAATGTATGACTTGAGTTAACCAAAATTAATTGGTGGGTTGAGTAAGGCACTATTAGTGCTAAATAAAATAACCTCTGTTTTGCTTTCATAGAAGTTAAAAAAAATAAGAGCCATTCAAGCCTTGACATCTTCAAGGTCCTTTAATTGGGGTTGGATGGATCATGGATTATTAAGCGTTAGAGGCAAGTAAAATCTGGCAGTCGTGTGCGTAGCAGTGGAAGGATGCCATGTTTTTAAAAAAACAGACCCCAAAGGGAGCAGGTATAAAGGAAAAAGAAAAGGACCAAGAATTGAGCTCTGAGGAACCCCACAAGAAAGATAGGCTTAGGTAGACAGAACATTTTCAATATTTACCATAACCTTCTGTCAGTCAAACAGGAACAAATCCCATCCAGCGCTGCACTTTTAATCCTAACCCAGTGTATTGAAAAAGAGATAAGGAGAGTGCGGTCCACATTATCAACAACTGAAGTAAGATCCGAAAGTGCAAGAATCACAGAGCTCCTAGAGTTTGCTAAAAGGATGTAATTAAAGACGCTTAACAGTGAGGTTTCTGTGGAATGTAAGTATTTGAAACCAGACTGGAAAACCTCCACAATGTCATTAATGCCCCCCAAAAAAGCATTCAATTAGGTAAGAACAATTTTATCTAATATTTTTGAAAAGCATGGGAGTTTCCAGATTGGTCTAAAGTTTGAGCAAACTGAGGAGTCAGGGTATTTTTGTTATCAAGGGATAAACAATTGCATGTTAAAAAACATAATGGACCTTACTAGAAGTAATACTGCTATTTATAATAGCAGTGACTGGTATTCCAGTCAAAGGGAAAACCTCTTAAAGAGACACACAAGGATGACACCTGCAGGAGAACCCGAAGATTTCATTCAACAAACACCTCTTTAAGAAATGGAAAGGAAACAGGCTCAAGCAAATTAAAGACAGCCGAGCAGGGAATTAAAATGGATGGGTCATGAAAGCGCCATTGCTCATCTTGTTAACAAAGAAATTAAGGAAACGGTTACAAATATCAGCAGTTAGGGGTGGTAGACTGGGGCACACTTAGAATAGAACTGATTGTCTTAAAAACACCAGGATTTTGAAAATTTTGCAGCAATGCTTTACAAAATATCTATTTTTTACAGTGTTTTAATAAAATTATTTTAACATTTTAAAATAAACCTACAATTTTTCTTTTTTCTCAATTCTCCTCTGCTTTCATACGTTGACGACTGACTGCTCTGATGTAGTCGTTTAACCAGGGCTGAGGAATACGTTTGGGGTGCCTGGTTTTTACTGGGTCCACAATGTTCAGAGCCTCACTACAAGCTTCCTGGAACTGGGAAAGCAGCTCATCCGTGGTGAGACCAATGTTGGTCCCAAAGTCACTTAAGATTTTAATTATGAAAGCAGAGGAGAAGAGATCAGCAGTGGAAGAATTAAATATACGACAGCGCCTGGATGGAATGTGAGTTTTAAATTCATGCACAAAAGAATTGTCTAAGAAAGCAGGATTGTGATCGGAAAACAGTTTTCAAATTAAAAACAGATAAACCATACGATAAAAGTATGTTGAGAGTGTGCCCATTGCTGATGTGTAGAACTTGCAATGGACTGTACAAAGACTGAATAAGATTAATATGTGAATAAATGGGTCATGAGTGCAACACACATGAATATTAAAATCCCAGTCACAGTCATATAAAGGAAGTCCAATCTATTATCAGTGAAAAAAAAAAGTACAATTAATGTTTTGTTTGCTTCGGACTGTTCATTAAATAGAGTAATTCTTGTAGAAGCCGCAGTTGTCTGTGAAGCACAAGCGAAGAGTGTGCAAATTCAAAACGTTTATTACAGGACGCAAGAAACCGCAGAGAGCATGGTTGCTTTGGACATCTGGGCCCTCCACGGGAACCCGGCAGGAGGTGATAGGATCCAGGAGACACCTGGGGATGTGATGGAAAGGTCGACAACCAGCTGGAGCTGTCGTCCAAGACAACAGGGTCGGCTTTAAGCTTCCCCAGCCAGCCATCACGTTTGCTCTGCCGTCTGTGACGGTGAGTCCGGGCAGGTAAGCAGGCATGTCCATTTCTTGGTGAGCGTATTTTTGACTGATGTTGCTTCTTTGATTTTGTGATGGAGGACTTGTGAGGATTAAGTAAATAGAAGGTGTCTTACCATGTTACCAAACCAGAAAAACACACGTTCTTTTGTCTTTTTATTTTGCAAGTTAAAAAATCTAAACCTTTGAACAATTTTCAGCCTTTAATTTAAACCGCTAGTACAGATTGGTTTTCTTTCATAAGAAGGCCAGTGGAAAACGTTAAACAGAACATAAGAGTATAAAAAAAACTAAGATTTAGATAGTAGAGCTTTCTCTGGCTCATCCTTCCCTAAGCACTCATATTGCAACAAAGGAAAGAGCCCAACAAAGGAACATTCATGACTCTGATAGTAGCCTCCATTTGTTTGCCAAACAGTGGTTTCTAATTGAAACCAGGCCCATGTTCTTGACAGACGCTCAGAGATCTTTCCTTGTCGAAGAGGGAAAGCATTGAGCATTTTATGGTCGGGGTCCATCCTGGAAAAAATCTGTCCGGTGATTAGGACACTATCCAGGGAAGAACAGACGGAGTCAGCTCGGACAGGGCTCCATGAGTCACACAAAACTAACAGAAAGGAAACATATTATACTTGTATGCCTCATTGGGATCTTCTGGCGGTTGACGAAAACAAAATATCACAGTTTAAAAGTTTGAGCCCAAACTGCACGTTCAAAAATAAATATCTGTGCATCCAAGCTTGTGATTTGTGCCTTAAATAGCCTAAAATGTATCTCATTGTGCTTCATCCGTATCTTAGTGCAGGGGAAGTTGGTTGGTTGGGTATCATGTGGAACACAGAGTCTTCTAATCCCCAGCAACACCTGCATAAAAACGTCTCCAGAAAAAAAAAAAAATACTACTGGCTCAGCAGCGGTTGTGGTCTTGACTGTGCTTGTAGAGCAGAGCCTGCCTGGTAACCATTCTGGCTCTGTGCAGGCCGCGCGGGCTATGAGCCAGCCAGCTCCTTTACCACACACACACACACACACACACACACACACACACACACACACACACACACACACACACACACACACACACACACACACACACACACACACACACACACACACACACACACACACACACACAGCACCATACCGCGGCCCTCTCTACTTTTGGAGAGCCGAGCGCACGGAGGTGTGGCCTCTGGTACCTCCCACCGCCGTAGCCAGAACGAGCGCCATGACAACCATGTGGGCCCGCCGGCGACTCCCTGTCTTCATCGGCCGCGGTTGCCACGGCAACCCCCCACGGGGGCTCCCGCAGATCAGCGGGATAGGCGTCCAGTTGACTAACCCTCTCCCAGCTGGGGAACGGCTGAGAGAGGGAGAGAGAGCGAGCAGGAGAACGGCCTGAAGGGGAAGGGAGGGGAGGATGTGTGTGCCTCTGTGTGATACGTGTGTGTGTGTGTGTGTGTGTGTGGGATGGTACAGAGGAGCCTGAGGAGGAAGAGTGATAAAGAGATAGACTGCAAAAGCAAGAGCGAGACCTCAAACGGAGGCGCGCTGGAGACGCGTTGTCTGCCCCGCTGAAGTAGCCTATCTCTGCCTGCATACAGCCTTAGCAGCCCACAGCAGGGGGAAAAACTCAAAAGCTTTACTAGAATATACATGTTTATGTGCCTAAAGTCTTTAACTAAACTCTCTTGGTGTCTAAGGGCTGACCCAGCAGCTCTGATCAAACCCACCCTGTGTTGAAGCCTGAAAGGAGTCATTAACCTATCTGCTTTCCCTAACCTGCCAATCAAAGAGCATTCCATCAAAAACGCACAGTCTTTATTCCTTTCCCCTGTTTTGTCAGCGACAAGTACCACAAGTTTGAATGGGCTGTAAACGGGCCGCAGATGGCCGCTCTTGGAAGGAGGAACTACGTCTTTTAGTCCGTTGGCTGGGAGGACCGAGGGCCTTTTTCTGCTCTCTAATTGCTCCAAGCTGTGTCCCCTGAAAGGTCCCACTCCCAACCCCAAAATTATTTAAGAATATTCACTCAAGGTCTGATTCTGCAAACTGCTCCGTTTCTGCTTACTCATCAGCTTTGCTGTTACTTTTCATGCACAAAACCATAAAAACTTAAGAGTAGCGTTCAGTTGAGTTCATCATAATGAAGTCTTTATTTTGGAAAAGGAGAAAGATAAACTTCCCATCGTAAACATTTTGTGATCTTTCGTGAGTGCAGAAACACTAGATTTCATTGTTTTGTTTTGTTTTTTTCCATATAAAATGTTTACAATATTTAAATGTATAAAAAAGTGATACAAGGCAATTTTGTCAGTGTTAAAGAAGGCATGATGCCAAAACATTCAACTATTTAAAAGAATCTACAGCTTTTTTATTTATTTTTTTCTCTATTACTCGTGCAATAATACCTCTAATCTAAAACTAGGTCTACATAAAGTGTGTGGCTATACTGTGCACTTGTAGTGGTAACCTTTGGAATTACATTTTTTTCCCACTGTGTCGAAAAAAAACAACATTGAAAGGAGTTACAGAAATGACGTCTATAAAAAAACAAGTCCGTTCAGATTTATTTATGAAACTCAGAGAAGCAGCCGCCCCTGCACAGGTGGACGTTGCATATTTTGCAGCCGAACACGCTTTCGTGTCGCAGTCCCTTGTTCGTGCAGTTCCTGCACCGGCGGGAGCGCTCCGACATGCGCTCGAGCCGATGTCCGTACTCTATGGGTGAGTCTGCATGCCTCTTGCGTGCCGCTCGCTCCATGCCCCTTGCCCCCTGGTAGTCTCCGATTAGCTGCTGCGCCAGCCGCACCCGGAAGTGGCGCTGGGTGAACTGCTTCCCGTTGAAGCCCGCCGGCGGCGCGCCCCCTCGGCTCTCCCTAAGTATTACGTAGGCGTTGACTATGCACAGGTTGACGTAGAACCACAGGAAGTAGCGCCACCACTTCTTGCACGGCCGGCCGACCTGGTAGCACTCCCTCAGCTGGTCGCACAGGTCCACCCCCCTCATGTTCTCCTGGTACAGCAGCAGCGGCAGAGGCCGCGGTACACCGAACGAGAAGCTAGAGCCGTCCAGGCTGTCGCTTTCGCCCTCTCCGTCCGTGTCCGGCTGCTGACGGCCCGGGCTTATTCCCACAATTCCAGGCGTGGAGTTGGTGGAGAGGCAGCTGACCGTCTTGACATCCCGGGTCACCGTAGCTACCAGGTTACCACGCTGGCACTGGTAGAACTCCCCCTGGCACAGCTTTCCCACATTACGAGGACGGAGGACTTCTGGGTAGCCTTTTCGCCCGGCCTGAGTGGGCCCGCAGGCGTACAGTCCATCCCTCAGCAGTCTCTGGAGGAGGGGCACAGACGTGAAGAAGCTGTCCATGAACACGTGGTGGTACTGACCCTCCAGGCCTCGCACTAGAGAGCTCACCACCCTGTAACCCAGAGAGGCCGCCGCCTCGTCGTCGCTGGGCTTACCCACGTGGATCTTCGTCCTGTGGCAGTAACCTGAGCGGGAGTCGCACAGCATCCACACCGTCAGCCCCTTCTTCAAGGGCCTAGAGGACATGTACTGGGTGGGAGAGAAGCGCCTCTTTGTGGCGATGGCGCACTTATCTATGGTCAAGCAGCGGTTGGGCGTGTACGCGTCCCACATCGTGTTCTCCACCACATCCAGCAGAGGCCTGATTTTGAAGAGGCCGTCATAACCCCGCTCCCCACGCACAGGCTCAGACTCCCGGTCACACAGCTGGAGATACTGTGTGAGTTTCTCAAAGCGTCTGGATGTCATTGTTTTCTTAAAGCCCGCGTTCCCAATAAAAATGTCACTGGCCCAGTACATGCCCGTGTCGGGCAGCTGATTGATGCCCATCAGAATATTCAGACCCACATAAGCCTTCATCTCTCTGACATCAGTGGGGTGCCAGTGGGGGTCTGATTTCCCAACCCTTCTCTGCCGATAGAGGGCGTAATTGTTTGTTTGTTCTACCATGTGTTCAAAAAGAGAATCTGGGAAGAGTATCCGGAAATAGTCACGGGTGTCAGCTTCGTCCCCGAGCGAGTGCTGAGGGCCACTGGCTGCGGAGAACGGCTCGATGGCGATCACCTGGTCCGGTTCGCCCCAGAAGTCCGGAGACGCGCAGTCCTCCTCCAGGTCCTCCTCGAAGCCGAAAAAGCTCCTGCGCTCCTCCTCCTCCTCCAGATCGGAGAAATCAATATCCGAATCGTTGGAGTTGGTGTCGGAGCAGTTGGTGGAGGTGGAATAATAGCAGTCCTCCGCGTAGTCCTCCTCGTCGTGCTTGATCCCGTTGCTGCCGGTGACCAGAATAATGTTGCAGCCGCCTCCCGCGATCAGGCTGGCCGCGTCCGCAGTCTCCGCCGCCGCGGCTGCCGTGCTCGTCACTCCATTCTCCCCCTCGCCGTCCGCCGCCGCCGCCTCCTCCTCGTCGTCGTCGTCTTCCTCCTCGTCCGAGTCCGGCTTTCTGTTAGGAATTTCCAACCACTTCACATCGGCCGAAAGATTAAGCGGGGCGTCTTGGCTGTCGCACTCCGTGCTACTTTCTGTGTCCGCGCTAGTTTCCAAAATAGTAAAAAGCTCTCTCCCTTTTCTTGCCGTCGCCATGTCGGGGTATTAAAGTGCCCCTGCATGAGTCTTTTTTTTTTATGTGAGTGGGGTTTTTTTTTCAGCGTGAAAAAATGAATAATCTCGCGAACCGCTCACCCGAAATGAACTGATGCGCCCTCAACAGCAGCCTGCCCTTAAAAAAACTTACAGTTTGCGGACCTATGCGGCGCCTATACGCTCGGTTCTCATTGTTTCCGCTCCTGGGTTTTTCTGGGCTTTGTAGCGCAGTGTGGCCGCAGACGTCAGAAGCTGCATGCATGTCCTGCTTTGTAGGGCGTTTTGCGACTGCAGCTGGTGGGGTTGCTAGTTCGTTAGGCTGGCAGATGGCCGCTCGCTGTTCTAATGCCCGCTGGCATTCGCCGCCATCAATAAGCCGGATACCCATTTCTGCACAAAGCATTGTTTATGATACGAATAATCAGAAAGCACAACAAACAAACAAACAAACAAAAACACATATAGTTCTCGGTCAAACTACACAAAACTTTCCAACCGTGCAGATGTGACAGGCTGACTCTGATCTTGATCCCATCCCAACAATTGTTGCGTCAAAGTTTAATAAACCGTTTCATTGGCATGCATTGCAGCGAAACGCATGAAGGGTGCACGCATGATCAAAGCGCAGCAGGAGCTGGTTCGCCCACACCAAACGCACAGCTCCTTACCCATCTTCCCTTCACTTAAAGGACTTGTCTCTGAACTCAGGCAGAGGAGCACTATGTTCATTCATAAACATGCTTCCTCCCTCTGACAGGTTTCCACATGAATCTGAAGCCCTATAGGCCATTGTAGAATTAGGAACCTCCCTCTAATTTATGAATGTGTGAAGAATTGGGTTTAACTTCAGGGCTGCAGTTTTGGACTGCAGGCCCATAGATATCCATAGTTATTCACGAGTAACAGTCAGATTAAAGTTTCTGAGGGAAAAGAAAATTTACTCAGTGAGATTTACGTTTTCTTCACTGGACATGAGCCAGTATGAGATTTATTTTTTTTATTTTTTACTAAAGCATAACTTTCAGGGAACATGTTAAAAAATGTATAACAGGAACTAGTTACTTTTATTCTTAACAGAAACCCAGTAATGATTTCCACTGCTGCAACATTAATATTACATAGTAATTATTACAGTTTCTTAATGCATTCCAAAGAAACTACATCAGCAGTCTCTTCATGATTCAGGTGACCAAGTACTCCACTCATACCAAGCAATAGCTTCTAACGACCCAGGACAGTGACAGTGGGTCACTGATTTGCATCTAACAGTATGGGCCTAGGAAGGTGGGCCTCCATGTCCATAAAAACAGCAGCGCACCAACTGCAGGTTGCTCAGGTGCGAGCCGCCAGAATTGACAAAGACTCCTGGATAGGTGTTGAAAGTCCAATTTAAGCCTGTTTGCTGTTTATAATGCTAATTATTAGGGAAGCACTAATATATTTATTAGGGAAGCACAGAAAAAAATTATATAATATATATAATATGTTTCTGTGATGGTCAGATTGTGTAAAACTGTACTGACTGAAAACTATGCTACCTGAATTTTTGAATATGAGTTATAGTCTAGATCTACACACTGCTTTTTAAAAATCTCTGCTTCCTTTAAAAACCTGTAATCCTGGCTGCGATGTATTACTATCACAGTACCAAACAAAAAGTGCATGACCAACCTCCTCCCCATCGCCCACTTGAAACACAGGCACAAACGGCAGCTAGAAGGAAATAAGTATCGGTTGTTAATATCGGCCCAGTTCTACTTTTTGGACTGATACCGATATGTTAAAAAATGACTAACGTTTGCCGATACCGATGTTAATACTGATATATCGCGCATCCCTACTATTTACATTTATTCATTGTTATTTCGATAAGTAGACTTTACCCAAAAATTATTGTATTAGTAGCTTTCAAATAGTTATTGTGCAAAACATTTTGTCCTTCTGTCACCTTAGAGCAACACCTATAACAAGCTGAGTAAGGGCCGAATCTAGGAAGATGTGGAGCCATGGGCTAGAGTCAGTTTTGGTGCCCTACCCACATAGGTTACTTTTACTCATGCATATTGATGTGACGCCGCCTGTCAATCAATCTTGGAGGCTCGTCGGTAACTGACCAATCAGTGCTCGCAATTTGTCCCATAGTGAAACGCCACTTAGCTGCAGTAGCTGCTCGCCATTTCCCTCCGACAAGATCCCAGGATGTTACATTGCGAACGCGTTACGGTCAGAGGGATTTCCTTATAAAAAAAACGTGGGTAAAAATGGTTAAACGTTGTCAGTGGAGAAAGTGCCATTCAGACATGTGTAATCCCAAATGTTTAGAAGGTTAGTTAATTTCCTGAAGCCTAAAAAGAGTCTAGAAAAATGTAAAAAAGGGTTATGCGGCCGACCGACCTCATGAAGAGCTGACCACAACAGTGATCGACGGGAACTAACGCATGTTGGTCTGGACGAAGATAACTACATTTTTGTTCATAAACACTGTATGCTTGATGGATAAAATAAAGGGTGATGCTTGATGCTAGTTCTGCTGTGTTTTATATGTTTTGGATCTGTTGAAACTTCGGGTTGCCTAAGTGTTTTTTCTTTGTCAGCTATGATCAGTTAACAGGACTCCAATTTTGCACAAAGTGTATAATAGGGTGCGTAAATCAACTTTGCTCTCCTAGTACAGAATTTCATTCTAAATAGCTCGATGGCAGCATGAAAACATCTGCTGCTGTGTGCAGTAACTATTTTAAGCTACTAATATATATTTAAAGTTGGGTTTTTAAATTTGGGCTTTTATGTCGATTTGTTCGTGGTTATCTTGAAATAACTTCATTGACACGATTTCCATGTTGGCAGATAAGGCAAAAAAAAACGCTGTGAGCTTCACTATTACCGCCATCAACAACATCTTTGTTGTCGGACATTAGCTCGGCCTAGGGTACACTTCCACATGGGTGAAGTGATCTTTAAGTTGGCGAGGTCATGTCAATTACATTAGAGTGATAACTAGATAGCCTTACACATCAAATATAGGGTTTAAAGGCATTATCCTGATTAAAATAAGACTATTCCTGAAACCATCTTTGTGTTTGTCTTTGTAAACACCTTTTTTAAACATGTAATCATTTTTTGAAGGCACTACATTTCATCATTTCCCTCTTTTGCCGGTTCAAATCCCCATTTTCTTTACTAAAACTGCCATTTTGTGCTTTTGAACTTCCTTTTCTTACAGTTTTACCCATGTACATTACTTTTTCGTATCAGTTTATTTTTCCTTGCAGTATGAATTACAGAGATAAATAGTCAAAAAAAAGCTCAATACTTGCATATAATGCGCATTTTATTGTGTATTATTTTCTGAAAACTTGTATTACACTCAATTTACATTAGTTCTAATCCAAATGACTTTGGAATTTGGAGTCATATAACCACATGTCCTTACAGTAGAACCTTAGCAGATAATAGGAAATGACTTTAAGCTCTTGGCTGTCAAGGTGGGTATAAAACCCACCCCTGGCAGGCACAAATTGATGCATGGTCATTATGAAATCACACGGGTCAATTTCACTCCCAAAAATGTTGTCCCAAATAACCACAACACTCTCTAGAAATGTCTCCACCCATACAGAAAAATATTATCCAGAATGTCATGAACCCAGATGTGACGGACACAGGTGGACCAGGGAGCAAATCACCTGAGCAGCTGTTCAGGTCCCCATACCAACAGGGGGCCCCCAAGAGCACAATAATTTTAAAAATGTGATGTACACAGATATCCTGATTCATGTATTTCTGATACATGAGTGGTAAATGTACGAAAGAAAACTTGTGACAGCTGATATATAAAATGTTACAGGTAAATTGGGGGTACTCACACTGTAAAGACTTTCTAAGAATTGTTGGATAAACCATTGTAGAACAAGCCATGTTCCACCTGTATGGTACAGACTTAATCTGTGTCAGAAAAAATATTGATCTGTGAAATATTTGGATGATTATTTTCATCTTCAAGATGAAGATCTAAAATTGTTCAGTCATATTTTCCATCTGCAAGTAAAAAAATTTTGAGCACACAGACCCACAATAGCATTTGATGTTATAGAAATATTTCAACCTCTCTATACATGCACACTTTCAGTATCTACTGCTTTGGAAGACACCAGTCAAATCATGTCTCTTTGCATAAGGGGGGAGGGGAGGATGGGCTGCAGCAAGGGCCCTTCCCAAATTCTTGTAGCTGCGGCCTCAGTCTGCATGGCTGGCTGAGCACCGGGTTGCTGCCCCTGGGCCCTGCAGCCGAGGCACAATTTATGCGTCCTTTCTCCCTGGCTTATTGTGCAGATTCTCGTTGTCTCAGCGGTATCGTGTAGCCTCTGTGAGCCGGAGGCCTCACCGTCGTTTCTGTGTGCTCAGACAGCAGCGAGGCTGCGGCAGGCGGTGCACGCTGGGAATCAGTATGCTGAAAAACCGTGGAAAACCAGCGAGGCCGAGGACCTGGGTTATGCAGCCCAAAAATAGAAGTAAGGGGGGGAAAAAACGAGTTCGCTCCAGCATTTCCAGGACCCTGGAGCAGAGTACTGCAGCAGACCCCTCAGAGACTCTGGCGGTGGGGTGGAGAGACGTCAACCAATGGGGGCTCAGACGCTCAGAGTGTGTGTGTGTGGCTCTGTGCGGCAAACTCAGCTCCTCCACACAGCTCAAAACGTTTCCTTGTGGATGAGTGCAGGGATGGCCTCTCCCTCTCTCTTTCCCACTCTGTGTATGAGTGCTTGTGTGCACGCACATCTGCCAGCATGTGAACAAATGGTGCAACCACTGCAGCCCCAACTGAAGACAGACCAATGCTTGTTTCTGCCATTCCCTGACATGGTGACTCCTCTCCCCTCTGTGTGTGTGTGTGTGTGTGTGTGTGTGTGTGTGTGTATGTGTGCGTGCATGAACGTGCATCAGCGTGCATGAGCGCGCGTGTCAGCGAGGGCCTTATTAATAATGATGTCTTCTTCCTATTGCCAAGAGCAACCTTAGTCCCAGCTGATGTAATTGGAATTAAGAGAGCAAATCATAAACAACCTGCTATTGTTTTTTTAGTGAGTGGTTAATCAGTTCTTTATGAGGTCATCTTTGATATAATTAAGCAAACTCTGTTGCTTTACTGCAATTTTAGATGAACAGATTTACCATTGCTTGAATCTATTATTAAGCTGTGCCTCATGCCGCTTACCTACGGTTCCATCATTCTGGCCTTCTGCCCCACCGTGGCTTCACGATGAGAAGATTCATGACACTTCGTTGTGTGTTTTGGGAGCTCCAAACTTTTGTAAATGTAAAGTATTATGCTGACCTTGAAGAACACTAGCCTGATTGCCCCCTACATATACTGTATAGCCTAAGTGGCATACCGCCCTCTTGTGGTCACAAGAGAAAACTACTGGGGACCTTTTTTTTTTGGCAAACTTGGAGTACTGACAAAAAGCCTATTGTTTTATCTTTTTAATTGTAATACTGATACGTTGGAGCACCTAATGGCATGTAAACTGGAGATCAAACTGGCCACTGACATACATGTTCCATTTTGCTGCATGAACTGCATGGGTAGTTGTGTCTAAATTTTGGAGTATAGTGCATAAATATGCTGGTGTACACTGGCCCCATAAAGTTTACAGCAGTACTTCTTGATGAACAGCGTGAAAGCCTGTTCATTTCCTCCTATATGGTGCCACATTAGAGAGGTTAAGCAGCAAAGGTAAGTATGTGGATTGTGACCATGATTATTATGCCAAATCCTCCTGCTAACGAGAAAAAAAAAAGCTTTTTCTGATATTGACCTACTGACTCCCCCTTGGTGTACTTTACTGGATTTGATGCAGCATTAAAGGAATCTTTGATACCTGTTCGGTGTTGGAACTGTTCAGCAGCAGTAGAGCTTTCTGAGTTATCTGAAATTTTAGCTTCATCTAAACCTTCTACTTGTATGTTAGACCCAATCCCTACCAAGTTATTTAAGGCAGTATTCCCTTTGATTAATGCCCCCATTTTAGATATGATTAAACTATCCTTAGTAGACGGATATTTAACACAGGCTTTTAAAGTAACTGTTATTAAATATTTACTTAAGAAACCCTCTCTTGATCAAGATGACTTAATAAATTACAGATCTATATCTTTTCTTCTTTTCCTATCTAAAATTCTTGAGAAAGTAGATACCAATCAAGTATGTGAACATTTCTAAAGTAATGACCTATTTGAAGAGTTTCAGTCAGGCTTCAGAGCTCATCATAGCACTGAAACAGCTCTGGTGAAGGTCACTAATGATATTCTCATGGCCTCAGATAATGGACTTGTGTCTGTACTTGTCCTGTTAGATCTCAGTGCTGCATTTGAAACAGTTGATAACAATATTCTCCTAGAAAGACTTGAACATACTGTAGGGATTAAGGGGAAAGCATTAGGCTGGTTTAAATCTTATCTATCGGACAGATTCCAGTTTGTTCATGTTAATAATAAATCTTCTTCAAACTCTAGGGTCACTTGTGGAGTACCACAGGGTTCAGTCCTCGGACCAATTCTCTTTACTATATATATACTTCCGATTGGCAATATTATCAGACAGCATGGGGTTAATTTCCACTGTTATGCTGATGACACACAGCTATATTTATCCATAAATCCTGATGAATCCAATTAATTACTTCGACTACAGCAATGTCTTGATGACATAAAAAGCTGGATGACTTTAAATTTCCTGCATTTAAATTCTGACAAGACAGAAGTTGTAATCTTTGGACCAGAGGCCTTAAAAAAACGTCTTAATCAACCACTTAATCTGGATGACATTAAATTGGCCTTTGGTGATAAAGTAAAAAATCTTGGTGTTATTTTTGACCAAGACATGCCATTTAAATCCCATATTAAACAGGTTTCCAGAGTTTCCTTTTTTCACCTCCGGAATATTGCCATGAATGTCCATGAATGACGCTGAAAAACTAGTCGATCCATTTGTTACCTCAAGGCTGGACTATTGTAATTCTTTACTATCAGGAAGTCCACAAAATGCAGTTTGAAGCCTTCAGCTGATCCAAAATGCTGCAGCAAGAGTTCTGATGAAAATCAACCAATTTTAGCTTTTCTTTATTGGCTTCCTGTTAAATCAAGAATATAATTAAAAATTCTCCTTCTCATGTATAAAGCCATTAATAATCAAGCTCCATCATAAGTTCAGTATCAGTTCACGAGAGATACAAACAAACACTGCTTTATAAATACTTCATGTCACAGGGAAGATGGTTACCAATTGATTGTAGAAAATATGGGACAAAAGGGACAACACAGAAACAGGACATTTCTCCAGAACTGAGTTAAGATGGGACTGAAACTGGTCAGGGGAGCTCCAGAGAGCCCGACAGCAACATTGAAGAAGCTGTAGGAGCTTCTAAAACAGCACTGATCGTGTTCTACAAGTCACAACAATCTGCTGTGTTCTCCATGCGTCTGGGCCAAGGACTAGGGCTGCAAAACCAAGTTCGTATTCACCCAAAACTCTTCCAAAACTTTTTGGAAAAAATATGGAATGGTTTGAATAACCCACAATTGAACTTTTGGACCATTATTTTAAAAGGTAAATTTGGCATAATGACAACAAGGTGGAATGATAAAAGAACACCATTATGCCATACTTTCCCATACAATGCTCCATGAGGTAGTCACCATATGAGGTGACTACCTCATGGCGCTCGTTGGGAAATGTCTGAGTAAACAAAACAGTAATCAAAACATTATTATTATTATTATTATTATACTATTTAGAAGAATCTACAATCTTAAAGATTTTTGCTGGCTACATAATTCTATACACTTTTGCACATAGTGCATCAGTATGAAAAAATATAAAAATAAGCAAAATCCATTGAATGACAAATGTGTGTCCAAACATTTGACTTTTGAGATAGATAGATAGATAGATAGATAGATAGATAGATAGATAGATAGTCCACATTAAGTCCACAGTTCTGCAATTAAAATGTTTTTGTTTTTTACTGGTCTGATGTAATATTGTAATCTCAAATGTTGTGATTTAATTAGCTGTAATCAAAAATTATCCTAATTAACAGAAACACAGTCTTAGAAAACATCAGTCGGTGTGTAATTAAAGTATATAATGTATTCACTTAGTGATTTCAGTTACTGACATTAAATTAACTTTTCAACAATATTAAAATTTCCTGAATGTGACTAAATACACATACACTAAGGTTTGGACCTTTCTCATTCAATGGCTTTTCCTTATTTTTCATGACTTTCTCCACTGCGGATATATAGTGATGACATGAAAACTATGATTAAAAAATATATAGAATAATGTATCAAACACAAAATTGTGAAAACTCAAGATATCTTGTACATCTTAGCTTTTTCAAAATACCTCTATTTTGTTTTGAATCCAACTTTGGTCACTCTTGGCCGTCTCTCCATGAGCTGCTTGAACTTAATCACCTGAAATGGTTTTCCAGCTGTTGAAGGAGTTCCCTTAATAAAAATAAAGACAAACCATTGAATGAGAAGGTGAGTCCAAACTTTTGACTGGTAATGGAGATACTTAGATATATAGGGCAGTAAAGCAGTCAAACATTTTCTGAGACAAAAATGCTGATGATGCAGGTATTTCATTTTGGCCACTAGATGGAGGAAGAACACAATTTAAATGATAGTTGAAATTATTATTATTATACCCAATTACATGTTGTGTTTCCTGTGTACAGTTCTCTTTTATTAACTTGCCAGTAAAATTAAAATCTCTCTCTCTCTGTTTTACAGTTTGACTCGGCTCTTGGTTTTTAGATCATATGTTTGCTATTATACTGTTTGTTGTTATACTGTCAGGAGGGTTGATCATAATTATTTCAGCTTTGTCACTATAATCTGTTCTATTGTCCAAATTTGAATGCTGTATTTAGTACCATTTTCTAATATTCTGGACATTTATTAACGTTAAGTGTGTTCAATAGAAAGCTATATTTCTCTATTTATTTCTGCTTCTAAAACTTACACGTATGAATAACAGCTCTAAACGTCCCTGACTGAATAGTTGTGCAGTGCTGGTGAGAAGTTCACATACACTCATGAGTAAGACTGTCAATTGGCATTTAAAGACACTTATGAACTGTTTTATTTAATCATTTATTAGAGCACAATGATTGTGCAACAAACATCTTCACAAATTTTTAAAGCCTTGAACACAAGTTTGAATTTAGTGTGATTTCATTTCTAATCTACACAGAATCACAATTATACAGACAACCTCAAATATCACATACATTGACTAATGTTTGGACAAACATTCTTTAAAAGGTTGCGGAGAAACCACACAGTATTTTTCCGACTATAAGTCCCACTTTTTTCATAGTTTTAGCATGTAGCACTGCTACGCCAGGGTGACCAGACTTCCCAATTTCAGGGGACAGAGCTGTTTTGGATGACCTGTCCCTGGAAATATCCCCGATTTCAGTTTATCATGGAGTAAAAAAAGTTTAGTGCAACAAGAGGTATTTACCCGGTCCTGCCGCTGTCCCGACTACGTCGAAGGCGCGTTTAGACGCCCCGTCGGCATTGAGATCATGCAAAACAATCCAACATAAATGTGATTTATAGTCTGGTGCAACTTATGTTTTTTTTCCTCTTTATGACACAGTTATTGACTGATGTGACTTATATTCCGGAGTGACTTATTGTCCTAAAAATACGGTACTAGTTAAAACTGTCAAAAAGCTTATGGCTTAATTCTGGCTGAATATTTGCCAAGTCACCTAATCAGAATAGATTGAACTTATTTAAACGTGCTGCTTTTCTTGGATGGGCCTGAGTTTTATTCACAGTCCATAATTAAACCATGTTACAATTTGTTGAGGTTGTGGCTATTCAAGAACCCTGTTGGCCTTCTTATTTTAAGATTGGTTCTAATGTGTGTTTGGGATAATTGTCTGATTGAGTACATAGCTTGTAAATGTATCAGCCAATTATGTACAAGCTCTAACCATCCGACCCAAACTGTCATCCTTAATGGAAATTATTTGTTACAGTGATCAAGCTCAATAATCCAGCAATCACCAAATCTATAATAAACTGAAAGCCCCTGAAATGTCAGTGACTGTCCATTGTGAAGTGATTTTTTTGGCTTGTGACCAAAAGAAGGGCCTATTCAAAAACAGGGATTTTGCAGTTGGACTATCGATTGGACCATGGACTATACAAATTTTCTCTGGAGCAAGTTTCTATGGTCACATGAGACAAAGGTTGAACTATTTGAAACAACAAAAATAAATTATTTAAAAAAATAAAATAAAATAAAAAAAGTCAACATAAAGCTTTCACACATGAGAATTAGGGGTGTAAATGTCATGAACCAGAGACAGATGGACCCAGTATTCAGCCAGACAAGAGAGAGGTTTTAAGTAAAAAAACTGGATTTTAATACCAAACAGGGACAGGCAAGGTTCAATGGTTTACAAAGGCAATCCAAAATCCGGTACACAAAAGGCAGTCCAAAACAGGCAAAGGTACAGACAAGGATGAGGCAAATTCAGAAAATCCCAAGGCAGATCCAGATCAGAAAAACAGGTAAGCAATCATACAGGGCAAGAAAATCAGGTTCAGGGATCAGGCTGGCTCAGAATCAAAAAGGCAATCGGGTCGGTATCAACAGGGCTATCAGAAATACAACGCTGGATAAGACTCACCAAGTGGCTCGAATTGATCTGGCAGATTGCAGAGGTTTGTGACAGGACTATATAGGGGAGTGAGCAGGTGAACAGGAGTGAAGACTAATTACTGATATGGGTGGAGCTTATCAGGAACAGGGAAGTGACTGGAAGAAAACTGACACTGATTGGATGGTGACTGGAGAAGAGGAGTGACAGGTTGTTGACTACGAGGTGAGCTGGCAGATAGCTGGCAGGTGAACTGAGTGACTGATTAAAGGCTGGATACAGAGAAGTAAACAGAGCAGGCCAAGTGAAGTGATAATAAACAAAATCAAACCACAATAAAATCCAAACTAGACCATATCCCAAAACAGAACCTAAACCTAACACTAAACAGAACACAAGCTATAACAGAAACCAAACAAGAAAGAACCCGAAACCAAAACTGAGCTTTAAAGCTGGAGAGTTTAACTAATAGATCAAAATAAACAAACAGTCAAAACAAAAACCCAGATCCTGACAGTAAATCCCCAGCTTTATCACGGTACAATGTTATATTTGGAAAGTACACGACATTTACCAAAATCACCAAGTCTGTTACAATTTCAGATTGATGCGATTGATATGATGTGATATCATCTGCCCGTGTAACACTTTTACATTGATATGAACTCACAATAACACCCAAATATGAGTTGACCATTTTATTTTAAAGCTCTTACATGTATCAGGCATTTAAGGCAAAACCAGCATTCATCCAATTTCAAAATACTAATAAGAACAATAATAGATTAGCTGCTCACTGTAGTCTCACGGTTGAATTTCAAAATAAAGGCGTATCTTAAAAATGACGATATGGATCAATATTTTCATTTTGCATTGATGTAATTGGAGCACTAATCATTAATCGATATATTGAAGTGGATCGATGAATTTGTTACATCCCTAATTAGAATACTATACTAATAATGTAATTAGAATACATTGTTAAAGTATCTCTGATTCTGATTTCTGATTCCAACTGTAAACCAAAAGTGGTGGTAGTTTCCCTATGAGGGTTTACTTTTGCTGCCAGTGTCACTGGTGCACCTCACAACAGGGGGAAATAATGAAGATGAAGGATTAATCCCAAACTTTTTTAACTTTACCTCAAATCAACAGCAAGAGGGTTTCAGATTGAATGCAGTTGTATGTTCCAGTCAGAAAAAAGATTTCAAACACACATCATAACTGGTGATGAAATTAATAAATCAGGCTCTTTCTGGATTGAACTCAAACCTCCACACTTTGAAAAGTTTATACTTCAAAGTATGGTCAGTGCCTTGAAACTAACCTATATCAAATAGCTCCACCAATTCTGATTAGAAGGGAGCAGCTTGTGGTTTCTCTTCAACTTGCTAAGGTAATTGGCCTGGTCAGTGTATGTAAACTTCTGGCCTGCAGTGAGATGAAACAACTGGTGTTGATGTTACAACCATAGAGTAGTCTGATTCTGATTTCAGGTGTATTTTTTCCCTGTTGGTCAAATGTCATACCCGCATGTTGGAAAGTTTGTATTTAGTAGATGTTTCTTTATATCAGGATGTTAATAATCTTGAGTCAAAAAAACATCCTTTATGTTGACCTTTGAGTTAATAATTATCCGTTTTGTCCCTTCTAAACTGTCTAGGATCTTCCTTTTACTCAATGCCTCCAAGTTTCAGAGGGAGAGAGGGCACCAGGGGAATCCCACTTTGCCAGCCTCCTCTAGTAATATTGCTGACAAGTGACATAACAACCAGAGTCAGAGTCCCACAGGGATGGATCCCAGACCACAAAATATGGAACGACTGAAGATTGCACAATACTGTTTTGTCTGCTGCATACTGAGAATAACAATAAAAGGCTTCGCAGAGTAATAAGCAAACACAACAATTGTTTTAAATGATGTGTTTCCAATCCTCTAGCATATGTCAATGATTCGCCCCAGCCTTTCTATGCATTCATGGGAAATGTCACTGCTCCGCATGGGTCACAGCTGACGCACTAGCTCTTCCAGCCTCCACTTTAACACGCCGCTGTGTTTGATTATTAGCAGTAAATCATCGGGTTTGCGTCGGAGCCTCCCAGAATTACAGGAATTGGTTTTAATGTTGCTTTTAATTGGATCCAAGCAGGCTGGATGGGAAAATGTTGAGAGAAGAACTGTGCTGATAGCTCACAATTGTCAGTCTGGATGTAAAAAACAATGTATTCGTCTGGTTGTCAGATGTTTGCAACTAACATCCTGCACAGAAGTCATTCAATTATTCTTAATAGTGTGAAGTACAATTTACTGAAGAGGTTTCTTCTGAAGTTTCATGGAGTTGCATATTGGAATCATAAGACAACGAAGACGCCAACTGAGAAGGCCTCTTTTGCCAGAGCCCTTTGCAGTAAGTTTAAAAGGCAAAAATCAAAGCGTTTTCCCTTGACCTACATTCTGTCTCTCTAATGTTTTGTGCGACATCCATCCTGGTGGGCGTTGTTAAATCCTTGTGAAACAGACAATAAGGAAAAACAATAGAGAGTGACACTCATCATCTTCTCCTGCCCCTTCTTTCATGTCGGAGAAGGAAATGTTTCCCTTGAACATTTAAAGCAGCTCATTCATCCTCATGACAAAAGCAATTCTTGCTGCGCTGGTGCAATTAGTGTCTTGTGTGGTTCTTGACCGAAATGTTTTCCAAGCAGCATCCATGCTTTGTGGGAACCTGTTGGAGCTTGAACGCACAAGCTGTTTTTTTACAGAAAACAGGCTTAATTACGACACTACAGGTGCACTGTTAGTTTAAAAGGCAGGACACACATTTGGCATTCAGTGCCATTCATTGATGCCAAAGTATATAGAATTATGTAGCAATATGTGGCACATATTTCAAAACATCTTTTACATTTTCTTTGATTACTCCTTTGCACATTTCCGGCTTTCTCTTGATGAGCTTCATG
Source organism: Fundulus diaphanus (assembly GCA_037039145.1). Lineage (NCBI taxonomy): Eukaryota > Metazoa > Chordata > Actinopteri > Cyprinodontiformes > Fundulidae > Fundulus > Fundulus diaphanus. The sequence continues at coordinate 29,782,936 of CM073127.1, forward strand.
AAGATGTCACCTGAAATGGTTTTCCAACAGTCTTAAAGTAGCTCACAGAGATAGTAGTAAAAATAAAGACAAACCATTGAATGAGAAAGTGTATTTAAACTTTTGAATGGTAATGTATTTCAAGCACTCAAAAACTACTGTAAATTCAAATTAATATATATATTTATTTGTTTGATGAGATGTGTGTATTTTATATAACTGGCCAAATAGAAGTCCAACTCTCTTCAGGGCAGCATGACAAGAAACCTTACCTCAAAAAATGCTTTATTTACTCACAAAAACGCAAATTTTATATTTGTTCTGGATTTACAGAGACTTGAATACTCTATACATAGCATCTTTGACCTTTTCATATTTTGCCAATCAAGCATACCATCCCTATTTTGAAACATGGTGGTGGCAGCATCATGTTGTGGGGAACACTTTTCATCAACATGGGTAAAGAAGCAGGTTGGTTTTGATAGAAGGACAGATGTGGCAAAATACAGGACAGCCCTGGTTTAAAGAGCCAGAGATACAATCTAGTGGCTTAGATCAATGTGCGTGTGTGTTGGAACGGTCTAGTCAAAGTACAGGCCTACATCTAACCGAATATCTTTGGCTGTCTATCAAATATGACAGCTTAATCTTTTTTTTCCCCAAAGAATAATTCTTAAATGTTTCTGTGTGTGGCTGTGCATAGAGAAATGAACTAACGTAGATCAATGCTATGGTTTAGGTGAGGTTAAATGTAAAAAAAAAAAATGTTGACACGTTTATCTGTTTTATTTTTTAAAGTTTGAAAACCAAGCACCAGCCTCACATGATGCAAGTGACCTACGAGTGGAGAGGAAAAAACACCAATCTTCAGGGTTTTAGAGTTCGTACACCTCAAAACATCAAAGAAAGTTATTGAGCAAGGAAGCTTGTAACTCTACCTTTTTGTGTGTTTGCGTCTGTCTTCGTTCTCCAGAGAGTTAATCAATGGATTCTGTGGTCTTGTTAATACAACCTCCTCGCAGTGGGGCGGTAGTGGGAGGAAGTGACCGCATATGGACCTTGTTACCAAGCCTCGATGCGCTCTTCAGGTCACAGAGCAGATTTGTGCTTGCAGGGAGATACGCGCGTGTGTGTGTGCGTAGCACTACATGGTTTACACGTAGCTAATATCTGGTGTTCAATGAAAGTGCATCCTTTTAGATAATATCTTTCAGTACTAAGAACTGTCCATTTGATGTTCAAGTAAAGCAGCTATGTCTTGGCATGGGAGGAGGATGAAAATGTTCTTTAGAATAAAATGTCTAATCATTTTGCGCACAAACATTGTCATAAATTGAGGAAATGTACAAATTTCCTAATGTAAAGTATATGTCTAGAGCAGAGAAACACCCCCTCCTCTTTCCCCGGGTTCTGTTGTGGTACAGAGACTAGTACATCTCCTCCCTGTCTCAGCCTGAGTCATGTCTGAGAAACAAGGAGGGGACAGAAGAGTCTTTGTAACTCTCAGTCCCAACTAGTTCCCACATCTGAAAAACTTTTCTTATCTGGGCAAAAACACAAAATAACAAAAAAAAAAAAAACAGACCTTGTTTTACTTCGCTCAGGTTTTAAACAGTTAAAAACTTTAAGTGCTAAACAGACTACCGCACAGAAAGAAAGATTTCTGTAATCAGACGACCTGTCTGTTGGACATAACACTCAGTATGTGTGACTGATTTGTCTATGGGGTATTGCAACAAGAATCCTATAAGACCACAACTGCTTGTGGTGATCAGTCATCTTTTATGGCCTTTCCCCCTCGCTCAGCAATCTAAACCACTTTGTTGTCATAACTTCCTATAGCAGTCACATGATGGAGCACTTAAAGTGTGATGTTGGTTTGGAGAATGGATTCAGACATTTAATATCCGAGTCAAAATCTTTGTTAGATTTCTCACTTTTCATCATCTTTTTAATAAAACAGGCAGATGATGATACGAGGCATAAAACATAATCCTTCTGGTTTCATACAAATACAATCTAAAGAGTTATTGCAAGCGTCACTATAACAAGCCAGAGAAAGGACCGGCGGTTGTAGCTGCAGGCCTGGGTTTTGGAGGAATCGCCTCCCCGATCTGAATCAGAGTGGCGTTTCATCACTGGATGTCTCTGCTAGGCATGGGATTTCCATAATGATGCGCTCCACACTACGTTTAAGCACAACACGGTCTGTAAGTGTACTTTGTAACAAACCAGCTGGTCTGCTGGACAGACCTAAGAAACCCAAACGAGTAGTGAGAGTAGACTTGGAACACCTGGCAGAGGATCCTGTTTGGACGGTTATTAACTTGCACCCATAGGATGGTTTCTTTAATCTTCCGAGGAAAGTTAGGGACATGGAAGTCCTGAACACTTCCATTACAGATGAAGATTCTATGTGCAAACCAGAAGAACCACCAGTGGAGATGGGATCCGTCATGCTTAAGAATAAAGCTCCATGGGCTTAGTTGGTTTTGTGGGCTCTGGAAATAGTTGACAGGAACAAAGTGGCAAGAAGGATTGTTTGTCCTTTGTTGCTAAAACAAGAGCTTTAGCATGGAAGGAATTTAAAGATTTTAGCTATGATGGAGGCGAATTTATGTTGCCCTCAAGGGGGTTCAGGAAAACTGTCCGAAGACCATCTCAGGCTGTGTTTAGGTTGAATATCAATGGCCATCGGAAGGAGCACTTTGAGGATATCTTCAATCTCAACCCAGTCCCCATGCCCTCCGCAGAGCCGGCAGAGTCTGAGGACTTAGGGGAAGGCAGGTCTATCACCGTGGCAGAGGTCACGGAGGTAGTTAAAAAAATCACCCGAACGACAGGATGTCAGGAGGAGATTTGCCCCAAAATGCTCAAGGCTCAGGATATTGTGGGGCTGTCATTGACACGCCTATTTGAAGTTGCACAGAGGACTGGGACATCACCTGCAGAGGAACAGATTGGGGTAGTGGTCCCAGTCTTTCAGGGAAACTGAAGAGTTTATGTTTGCCTATCACAAAACTCCAATAAAATGTATTAATTTATTGCTGCACTGAAATTACTGCGGGCATGAGTGTATAATTGAAGGAGCATTGAGGGATTGATTCCTACAACAACACAGTAATTCATGTAATTCAGAAAAGGGACTGATAGCAGACCTTTGGAACTCAGGACAAGTCTTAGCAGACCATAAAGAGTATTTTGGCACGCTAAAGCTCCTCAGGAAGTACGTCTGGTCAGTGCATTCGACTGACTTCATTTATATACACAAAGAAAAAGTGTAAAAACACTATGTGTGTTGTGCCTGCCTGTATTATTTATGCACATCCTGAGCCGGTGTCTGTCTCAAAAGAAAATATTTCACAACAGTAACACATGGTGACAATAAAGATTCTTGATTCTTAAGGTTTGTGGTTGAAACCTAAAAAAAGTGTCAAAAAAGTTCAAACAGTATGATCACTTTTGCAAGTACTTTCATTGCACAACATCAAAATGTGCAGCAAGACAAGTGTGAACATTTTGCTTGTGGTCCTCTGCAGCATCACTGTTTGCATCACTCAGCCATTGGCGATTTCCTGCAAATCCAGCTATTGCACCAGGAAATATTGTGACTAATTAGAAACAGTCGTATTTTAAAAATGGGTTTGCCTTCCTCACCAACATATTTACGCTCAGAGTCACTACAGGCATGCTCAGTTACATACAGTTACTGAAACAGCGAGAAAAAAAAAAGCAGCAAAAAATAAAGGTCGCACCCATAAGTATGATGACTCGAAAACGGGCGTGTATCGGGCAGAGGTTTCAATTTTGCCCTGTTTCTTTAGCTAGATGTTCCCCACCCCAAAGCTGTGCCAAACATTGCCTGGTGATGTCTAATGGACACACTAATCCTAGAAAAGTGTAGAATTGTCCTGTAGCAAACGTATCACTGATCCATCCGTGTTTTACAAGCAGTAGAGACAATCCAAGTCTGGGCAGCAGAAGGCAGAAGGAAATGCCCACACAAAGAAAATTTAAAGACAAAACAAAGTGAGTTATAGTTTTGGAAAACAGTTAAAACACATCAAAAGATGTTTACAGAAAATGCTCTTTAGCAACACAGAATGACTTCTTTTTGTCAGTCATATGATATTAAATGTCTTTCTTTGCCCTGTGATTATTTTTTTTTTCTTGAAACCCAGCATACAAGCGTTTGCTATGATGAGGTTTTTTTGTGTAACACAGTTTAGGATTATTTATGAATCAGTAAAAATGCAATGCGAATGAGAGATAATCTGTCCTGGATTGCCATAAAACCCAAAGCAAGTCTGCTTTGACTGTATTGTATTAGCTGGATCTAAATCTGACTAAATGATTTCATGGTATTGTATCAAAGTGGACCGATGAGCTGCATTTGAACTGAGTGGGATTCTATAAATTGGGATATAAACTGGATCTGTTAGTTTCATAAACGCAAGATGACAGTTGAATCAGTGCTAGGTGAATAAACCGTGGCAGGCAGCTGGAGTACCCTGAGAAAACATAAACATACAGAGAGAAAACAAAGAAACTCCACACAGAAATGCCCCAACAGAGATTTTAACTCCTCTTGGTGCAAAGCAACAGTCGACAACCGAGTAGTACCTCAGAATTTGCTGTTAATTCCAACTATTTTCATTTAAGTTTTAGATTTTGATGATCATAGAGTAGGATTTTGTTCTTAGGATGAAAGAACAAAGCCTGAACCAACAAAAAAATTTAGTTTTGTCATAGACTAGACTAGATAGGCATGCAGATATAATATCTGGAAAGCTGTCTGTTCAACATTATTAACTAACCCAGCCACCAGAGTTCAAATAATTTCTCCCTGGAGGTGATAAATACAGAGTATACACAGTCAAAAGTCAGAGTCTAAGGATCTTCACTCTGTAGATTTAAATATGAAAATATGCTGAAAAGCAATACACCAATGTGTTCATATGATTTTGTGAATTTTAATTTTATTGGTCCAAAATACTTTTTTAATGTCTCTTCACATTGGACGTAAACATGAAGTTTCTCTTTGCTTCCATAAGCATTGTGCCAAATAAGGGATGTGCAATTGAGAGGCACCCTACTGCATTGATTGTAAAAATGGTGGCGCCCTGCCACTGCAGTGTGGTACTCTCCGAGAATTTGGGTCTCTTAGTTATGCTTCACATTCGAGTTTAAACTGAAAATTTTCTGCTTTAATTTTCCAAGGAGAACTAAGATGGAGAAAAAGAGGACACCTTTGTTGCAAAATTCCTACAATGATCGTCACACTTTGAAGGCAATTGGAGTATGAGTAAGAAGGTTGCAGAACTTACAGGTTTCGTTTGCAAAATCTTAATAAATGCCCCACCACAAGGGAATGCTTGACACCTGATGGCCAAAAACTCACCGGGCACACTTGGTCTCTTTATCTGCAGGTAATCGGTAATTAACCTGACCATCTGGAAACCTTCCGTTGAAGTAATTTTGGGAAGGGGCGAAAATACTGGTTAGCTGATTGGCGTATGTTGGTGATAGACGGGCCAAATAAACCAATCAGATCAACGAAGCATATGACGTACTAACAGATCGACGACGAAAACACAACCACAAGCCAGGCTACTCTTGCTGCTGCAGGTAAAGGCTCGTTAGCTCAGAAAAGCCCCTAGAGCAGTGTTTTGCTCTTCTTTCAGTGAAGAAATACTCTGTAATTCCGATAAAACTTGCTCGATAGCCACGCTAACGCTAGTTTCATCGGCTGAAGCCGCCATGTTCTTTAGACTGAACTGTCGCGCTTGTCGTTGCGTCACACCTCAACCCGCCTCAAAGCCAACGCTGATTGGACGTTTGTTTGGTGAACTGCTCCAAATTTTCTTTAACGGAAAGTAGCCAGACTGATCTGCGAGTGAAACCTTGAAAGCTTGCGAGATCAGGATGGTCTCACGAGGCTAATCGGTAATGACAGTGACAATTTTTAATATACATTCTTGAAAATTTAGGAAAATATGCTGGAACGGTTACACGTTCCAAGAGTCTGGTTTCATAATTCAACTCAAAATTTACTCCCAGTTCAGAAAGATTCACAATTTATTGAAATGCATGCTACATGCTGCATCCAGCTACTCGGGTATCAATAATTTTGTTAAACTTAATGTTGCTTTTAATGGTTGTTGATAATTTAAAGATGGAGATTTTTCTAAGGTGCCAATAAATAATACATAGAAAAACAAGTTATTACAAAAAATGGAGATTGTGTAGGTAGAAAAGTTACATTATCTAATTTCACTGGATATTAGAGGAGTTATGCCTTCTCCTTTTGGTGAATGCATAACCAAAGTACACTGTCTTTCCCCGCTCTTTTCCAGAGGACTGTGAGAGTAGGGCTGACTGATTTATCAGACAAAGGATGACAGTGATCATTTTTGGCTGAAATCTCTGCAGTTTTGGACCACCACAGGGTACGGTTAATTATTTACATATGTTCATGTGCAATGTTCAATCTAAGAAACGTGTATCAGGGCTCTCTCCCTGGTTTTTTGGGGTTTGTTTTCTTTAATTTTGTTTTAATATCATCATTATTATACAAACATACCAAAACAGTATCAGTTGGTGTAGTTGTCGTTGCATTTAGAGTCATTGTATTTTTTCATTGATCTGGAATCCTCCACGTCAATTTGCAATCTAACACGGACACAGTAATGGATCACCTGCAAATTTAAGGTGAACTAATAGAACAACACCCTTAAAAAACAAAACTTTTTAAAGTTGTGGATACATTCTGGTAAAATGTAACCACTTGCGTTTTGTTGTAAAAAGTGACACTGAGATGGTTTTCATTGAACTATAAAAGGCACCTTTTAAAGGAGACACGCTGCTGTTTCTGGACCCACAGAGTTGCCTGACTGAAAGTTTAAAATTTTTCATTCTATTAAAGGAGAAGTCCGGTCAAAATCAGAATTCAAACTGCTGAAAGTACTTTAAATATAAAACTACTACATACTGTGCAAAAAATTATAAGTTTTTTTAATTAATAATAATTCTCATTTAATCATGTTTATGTGGAGGAATCCATCTTGGTCAAGAATAGTACTGTCACCTCCCATTTTTTGACGTCACTCGGCGGACCCGCTGTTGAGCAAGTTTCAACGCTCTGTTTGTCACGGCGCACTATTTTCCAAGATCAAACTCAGTCGGGTCCTACAGTATATATCTATACACGCATGTGTGTGTGTGTGTGTGTGTGTGTGTGTGTGTGTGTGCGCGCGCTCCGCGCAGCACGGCTTTGCACCGGCGCTGCAGCTGAGCGCGCACACACACACACACACACAGCGGAGGAGAGATCGCTGAAGTGACTTAAGTTAGCTGATTATTATAGTATAAGTATTAAAATATAAGAGCATTCCAGCACATGCTGGGCTGAGCACGGCTTTGCACCGGCGCTGCAGCTGAGCGCGCGCACACACACACACACACACACACACACACACAGCGGAGGAGAGATCGCTGAAGTGACTGTGTTGAAATAAGCTATGTTTTTTCCACTTTTACCAGTTGTGTTGGAACATCCGATGGCCATGCACGTGGGCATTGTTGCTTCAGCAATAGCTCTTGGGAATGTCAGCAGTGAAGTCCTCTGGAAGTCCGAAATAATTATTGATGATCGCAGCTGTGTAGAACGGCTCCTATTGACTTTGCATGGAAAGCTGAGAGAAATACTGTCGCCGCTTCCGCTCTTCCACGTCGCAGGATGTGATGTCAAACGCCCCTTACTGCCCATATTTGGGCAGTCATGTCAGCCCCCATACACAGTGATTCAGACGACAATTTATGTTTTTATTTTCTTATTGATTAAAGATAAGTTCATTAAATAACCACAAATGTATTAGTTTTAGTTATAGCTAATGATACCCTGATTTTTCCTTGTTGACCGGATTTCCCCTTTAAAACGGCAGGTGAAAATATTTCTTGCTGGAAGTCGGGAAAGCTACCACAATGACCTGTCACACTGCATAGGATAATCTTACAGCTTTGAATAAACCATTTTACATAATTCTCTTTGTTTCTCAGCCTGGCTACTGACCCAAGCTTGCCCTGTAGAAAGGATTAGGGTGTCTTTCAGCTATAGCTACTTTACCCTTGTTCGCTCCCTTGATGGGCAAAAAATTGGCACTTTTTCAAATGGAGAAGTGAGGAAAGAACAAAGGCTTCACAGCAAGAGTTCAGTGTCAGGCAATTTATCCATCACAGCGTTTCCTTTGTTTGTTTATTGTTAAAAAAGGAGTTTTGGTTGTATTAAAAACATTTAACAGCTACAAATTTTAATATGTAGGGTCATAGGAAGGTTTAACACATGACAAGATAAGCATAATCCTCTTTGCTCACGTACAGCTTCTCAGCATCTCAATACATTGGTATATCAACATAAAACATTTATGGAATTAGGTTCCTTGATTATTTGAAGTGAAATTTACCGTAGTTACTAGATTACAAACAGAATGATATATTTCAAGCATTTATGTGCAATTTTGATGGAAATGACCTGACAGCTAACAAAAAATAAAATTGTCTCTCAGAAATGTTTAATATTACATAAGACCCATAGAATATACAGAAATATGAGCCTATAGACAAGACTGTTCATGTAGCCTACTGTAGAGTGAATTCAATTCAATTTTATTTATATAACGCCAATTCACAACACACGTCAAGGCACTTTACAAAGTCAAATTCAATTAAATCATACAGATTGGTCAAAAAGTTTCCTATCTAAGGAAACCCAGTAGATTGCATCAAGTCTTGACAAGCAGCCTTCACTCCTCACGAAAGAACGTACAGCCACAGTGGACAGTCGTCTGCATTTTCGATGGCTTTGTAGCAATCTCTCATACTGAGCATGCATGAAGCGACAGTGGAGAAGAAAACTCCCCTTTAACGGGAAGGAAAAACCTCCAGCAGAACCAGGCTCAGTGTGAACGGTCATCTGCCTCGACCTACTAGGGGTTAGAGAAGACAGAGCAGAGACACAAAGAGCACAGACACACACATTTATCCAGGAATCATTTCTATGTTATATGGTAATAGCGGATGATCTGCCTTCTTTGGATGTTGTCACAGCTAACCAAACGTCAGACCAGGAGTACCTACTATGAAGAGAAAAATGACAGAATAAAAAGTTAAAAGTTGAAATAACAACAAAAAGTGCAAATTGGAGAACAGTAGGAGAACTCAGCAGTGAGAAAAATAGATCTTGATGTCCTCCAGTAGCCTAAGCCTAACTTTTTTCAATGCACTCAATACTTGGTTGGGGCTCCCTATGCATGGGTTACGGCATCATTGCAGCAGGGCATGGAGCCCGTCAGCCTTTAACTCTGCTGAGGTATTAAAGGAGCCCAGGTTGCTGAAACAGCATCCTTCCGCCCGTCTGCATTGTTGGCTCTGGGCTCTCTCATCTTCCTCTTGCTAACGCTCCTTAGATTCTCTACAGATTTTAGGTCAGGACAGTTTGCTGGTTGGCAAACCCCACAGCAATATCATGATCATTAAGTAGGTGTTGGTTACGTGGGACGAGTGAAAAATCCTGCTGGACAGGGAAATCAGTATCTCCGTAAAGCTTGTCAGCAGAAGGAAACACAAAGTCTTCTAAGATTTGCTGGAAGACTGCCTTGGACCTGATTAAACACAGTGGAGCAACACCAGCAGGTGACATGACACTTGAAACTATCACTGACCATGGAAACTTTTCCCCGAACCTAAAAAGAAAAAACAAATTATACGACACGGCTCTTCCTTCAGATTCTATGACCTCAAATCAAGGTCCCAGAGCCTAAATGAAATGGTAAATTTGCTTTCATTTAAAAAGGGGAACTTCAGTCTACTGAGCAAGTCCAGTCCTTTTAATCCTTAGTGAAGGAAAGCTACTTCTAACTTCTGTGGTGGTTAACAAAGAGAACACAACAGTTGTAGCTCATGTCCTTGATATGGCCCAATGGGGTGGCTCTTGAAGCTCTGACTCCAGCTGCTTTCCGCACCTTCAGAAGCTTCCCCAAACTGCAGTTAGTTAGTAGCTTGAGCACTTTTCTTTTTAAACCACAGATGTTCTATCAGTTAACTTTTCATTAGTATGCTAGGGCACAACACTCAGCGAGCAATGGCGTACTGAAAATATTCAAAATAAGCATTTAAAATAAATTACTCTGTGTGGAAATAATCTACAGTTTCCATGTTTTATTTGAATCATCATGTCCGTTGTCTTTTCCAGGCATCATATATCCACGTTTCTTTCTCTTGGAACAGTGATTTAAACATTTCAGATATTCAAAGGCCCCACTACTAATGTTGAGGGCCCGGGTCTGTTTGGAGACTCTTGGCTTGCACCGCAGGAGAAGTTCATTAGGCTTGATGGCCTTTGAGGTTCCCAAAAAGACTGGAAGAAACTTCCCATTTAATCAAAGAGACGAGGAAATGAAACCTAATGTGCTCTGGATGCTCTAATGGGCCTAAATGAGTGATGAGTGCAGAGAAAGGGAAAGCTTTGAGTTACGTTGCACCGCCTTCATTTAGTAGAGTTAAAATTGAGCCACACACTTCTGAGAGAAACTTTGCAACAATCATTAAATAATTAAATTAATAAGAGCTATTGATTTAGGCTGGGTTAGAATTAAAAGCAAAACAAACTCAAAGATTGTAATGCAAGTTTAATGTATAAAACTTGGCTAATGTTTTGAAATCTGCAGTTAGCCCGACATTTTTGACTATAATTGTATGAAAGACAGTAAAAAGGGTATTGATTCTTGTTTCCACATAAAAATCTATGACACTTGATAGCTGGATTCATCAATCCATCTTGGCTTTGATGTTAAAACCTTTTTGAAGTCTCTAATGTTTTTTTTTTTTTTTTTAAATCACAATTACGTGTTTCAACATCATGTTACAAGATCATAGATAACCTGTTTTTTCATTTTTATTAAGCTAAAGAAAACTATCCAAACCAGCCTCTCTTTATTTGCAAGAGTAATTACTTCCTTATTAAATTGTGATTTTGTTTTTAGAATAGTGACTTCAGAGTTCATCACTCGCACTGAAACCTGGTTCCTGCTGGATCTGGATAATCAAGAAATCACTTGAAAACAACCTATCTTGGAACACAAAGTAGGTGAAAAGATAACAAGAAGCTAAATATCCCTAATCTACAGAAATTCAGGAGCATACTTGGAAACAGTCGTGTCTGAAAGAATAATTCCAGACATCTGTCAGTCTGGAAAGGGTTGCAACCACAGAGAGAGGCATTATTCACAAATGGAGAAAACATGTACCTGTGGTGAACCTTGACAGGGGTGGCCAACCTAAATTACTCTAAAAGAGAATTATCCATAAAGTCACAAAAGAACATCTAAAGCACCACAGGCCATACTTGCCTCATGATTCAACAATAAGACAGAGACTGAGCAGAAATGACATCTGTAGGAGAGTTCCAGGGCCAGAACAAATGCTAACCAAAAAGTACACAAAGACCCGTCCCACGAACAACAACAAACATCTTGATCTCCAAGACCTCTCTGGGAAAATATTCTGTGGACTGAAGTGACAAACGTGGAACCTTTTAGAAGCTGTGTGTCCTGTTGCGTCTGGCACAAAACTAACACATTATAGAAGAAGAACATCTTACAGTAAAACATGGTGTTGGCAGCATGATAGTCTGGGACTGCTTATCTTCTACAGGACCTGAAGAACTAGTTGTAATCTTTGAAAACATTAGTTTGTGGCATTAAGCTGACTTGTACCTTTGTTATGCCGCTGGAAATTGAAAAGAACACCACCCTCCACCCTCCACCCTGAAAAGACAGGTTTTGAAGTGGCATAGTCAAAGTCCAAAATCCAATCCAATTGAGTTTCGGTGGCACAAAACTAAACAAACCCTTTAATGCTCAGAAACACTTTTATGATCCCCCCCCCCCCCCCCCCCAGTGATGCAAAAGACTCATTACTAAATATCCTAAACACTTAGTAGGAGTTGTGGCTGTCAGCTGTAGCACAACCATTCATTTTTAAGTGATTATTTAATAATGAAACTTTGTCATCTTAAATATTAAATTCATCCGATGTTAAATTTTGTTTGATTTGAAATGTGACAAAAAAAAATCTGAATTTGGGGAAAATACTTTTTTCACAGCACTGTAAAGTCATACTAATTTATTTTCACTCTGAAATGCTCTGGGGATTCCTTTGAAGTTTCTTATCTTTCCCATTTTACTTCCAAATACTCAAATGTCGATTAATCAACTTGTTTTGTATGGAGGCAGCCATCTTTAAGGCAGGGAGACTTACAAACCAAGCAAAACCTTTACGGATTACGTTCCAGCCTCACAGATTCAAATTTGATTGCATGTTTTCTTACATCCTTTGGCAATTTGGCATGGTTTTAAATGCATAGTTTTAGTAATCGACATCTGCAGCCTCAGCTAATGCGGGATCAACCTTTAGTCTTGAATACAAAACTAATTCTTGTTAAGTTTGTTTCCCAGAAGGACCCGCCTGCATCTAGACCTGCCATTTCGCCAAAACTCACTCTCAATCGTTTCTTTATCTTCTAAAGGACTGATTGTCACTGCAATCAAGAGACAAGCGCCAACTCTCCCACAGGGTTTTCTTGTCAATGTCAGCCCTTCATTACTTCAGTCATTGACACAGCAATGTCCTTGCAACTTACCGGTATCTTGGGTCCCCAAGATAGAAGATGACTGAGAGCTTCCTGCTCCTCTGCGTCTGTCTGCATCACAGCCTGAGAATCACAGCAGCAGGCTTCACTTGACGCTTTATCTTTAAAACAGTGTCCCGGAACAGCCACACACACAACTGATGGCTAAGGCCTAACAAGGGACGGTATGAGGGCCTGGTGGGATTTGGACGCTCATCAGGGACCAAATTCTCAAGAGGGAGCTTGTCTACAAGTGTTGACCTTTGATAAAACCCACACACTGACAACGTGTGTGGGGCTGCCCATTGTTTGGAGATTAAACTACTTTGACGAGAATTTGATTCACGTGTTCCATTGTTGAGACCCGTACGAGAAAAAAAATGTCCAATCAATTATTTGCTAGGTAGCTATAAACAAATCAGCTGTGATATAGAGCTAAAAAGCACCACATTGATCTTTGCCCATCAGAATCATGTTAAAAGAGAAGTGCAGAGGAGAGAATTTCAAGAGCTTGTGGTTACAAAGTGGATAATAGTGAGAAAATAAAATTCTAGGACCTAATCTGCCTCCGAAGTGGGAACTTAGATATGAGTAGGACAACAAAACTAGCTTAGCATGCTCCACTTTCAAGTCTGAAAACCAGTAGGATTTTCTAATTGTTGTGCTCGTTGAACAGGCTTACTACTGTTAGCAATGCAAGCCAATAATGGATTCCTTCATATTTTGCTCATTCAATCACTGTTGCAAGTGTTCACTAAAGGATTATTTGGAATACGTGAAGACAACAAGAACTGCAAAAGGACCAAAGAAAAAACAACTGTTTTTTAACTTGCAGTCATCAGGCTCTATTATGCATGGCAGCCATGTGGGACTGAAGAGTTGGTGAAAAGCCTCCAGGCTTGGAGGGACTGTTCTGTTAGTTTCCGCTTGTGAGTAAAAATGAACCACAATTAAGCCAAATTTTCCAACGGATCATTTTGCACTGCTTTGATAACAAAACAGAAAAATAAAAAAAACTAAATCCTTTTGTGTTGCCGTTTTAAAAATGCCTGCCAGGACAGTGGTACTTGGAAAATATTTATGTATTTACCAACATGGCATTTATGATAGAAAACTTGAGAACTGGTTTAGACCAGTCGCTCTTGATCTTTCTCTACACGTACCATCTTGGTAAATATTATGTTCTTAAACACCATCATCTTGACAGGCACTTTAAAATGATATTAGTTTTTCAGTTTGCTTCAAAACAAAACCAAGAACACGGTTGTCTGCTGGAGTTGCTGGATTGGTCAAAAGATACAAGGTTTCATTTTATTTATTTTAGAAAGAAGAGACATTTTCACAGAAAGCTTCAAAGGAGAAGGAAGGTTTCTCAACAACCCCAACCTCAAAATCCAATATGGATGCCTTGCCCACATAACTGTGATAAAGATCTCAATAAATCTCTCACATGCCCACAGTACTATATAACGTCCTAGAAAATCCACATGTGGCTACAGTGTTTGAAAGCATAAGATGCAGCATATTGTCATTAGATTACATTGCTAAACAATTAGCCAGGTAATAACACCAAGCTAATTGGCTGGTTTAATAATCTGTCATGTGATTAATTTAGTGAGAGACCCCAAAATTTACAGAACTGCACTTCTCACTTGAGTAGTTTCTGATTAAGCAAAGATGAATTTGTTTAATAAAAACACCTTTGTGCTTTTTGTGTAAATGATCAGCCATAACACCATTATTAATATTGGATATCAATAGCTGAAATTTTCATATTGGTGCACCCATTCATGGATAAAGACAAAGAGGAGTGTGACCTGACCGCCATCATTTACCAGCTTAGTTAAACTTTGTGGTGGAAGAGATTTCAGGCGCAATGTTCCAATAGCATCGCTTGTCACTACTTTGTCAAAGCAATCAAATACTGAATTAACTGCAGGGGGCATCATGCAGTCACATTGTTTTACAGATTATCCTATCCGTTATATCATTATAATTACTAAACCATCCTGCATAAACCCAAAACTAACCTGGACTTTCGTCCACATAACGTAACAAAGTTTTCCTAGTGTGAATAAAAGCTTGCCGCATGCCCAGTAATGTCATGGAATGGATAGTTATCCGTTTCTTACAGTAAACCTTGGAAACATGAGTGTTGACTGCATGATTACAGGGAATGTTTTTCCATATTCTACACTCTTGAGGACTATAATTAAAACTGGAACTCTTCAGCACCTGTAAAGGTGTGCAAGGCAGTATTTTCTGAACTATTCATTTCATGAAGACACAAGGATAACAGAGGAATTATTGCAAATGTAGTTTTGCTTGTCTGGCGTATTCTTGACACTATAGTTTATGACATTACAATGACCACAATCAGAATATCAACAGAAAGAACTGGTCAAAAACAAGGAATAAAAAAAAACAAACCAAAAACCAAAAAAAGGGCTTTTAATAAATAGCTGCAGTCTGAGCGATTAAAAAAAATGACAGTAGCTTTTAGAGACAAGGAGAAACTTGCCGTCTAAAGAGCTATATTAGCAAACTGTTTGGTGTTGAATGTGATCTACATCTTTAGATATAACAAACAGGACGATCATGTCAAGCTCTCGGATGTATGGACATTATATGGACTCCTTTTTTGTGCCAAACTTTAGTTTGTGGCGATTATAAACTAAAATAAATCCTTGAATGTATGGTCAAAGCTATGGACCGATTATTACCATCAACAGTTGATAATAGAAGCAGTGGTCCTCCTGATTCCCACATCTCCTCAAATGCACACGGATCAGGAGTAGTAAACATTTCAGACAAACAGACCCAGATGTGGAGCTCTACGGGGAGGATTACACAGACCGGGGCTAACGGCGCACCCCTGTTCTGTCACGCAGACATATTTTGTGTCTCTGTGGTTCCAACTTGTTAAAATTACGGTTCATCTTTTTTTGTTTTATGTAGTTTTTAAACACATTATCTAAGTGACAGCCAATGGGGTTCCCTTCCAGGATCAAACAGTCCATGCCTCATTTCCTGTCCACGTCTTCAATGTTCCTTCTGCCGCCGTAGAGGACGCTGTGCTATTGTAAAAACAGTATACTGAAAGCCATGACGACGCAGCAGCAAGCCACCCAGGGACTCTTCCGCTCACCTGAAGAAAGGGAACAATGTAAAAATTCAAGCCTTTGCTTTTCAAATGCAAGCATTTTACTGGAAAGTGCTTCCAGAGCTAAAACATACAGACGTATCCAGGACATAGGCTACGGCTTTTATGTTCCTAACGTTAAGCCATTCTTGAATCAGAGACATCAGGAGTAAAGGTGATAAAGGTTGATGCCTAGTGATCCAGAGTCCTCTTTTTAGAGGACAGCAAGCTCCCAGAGTCTGGATGAAACAGAGCGGGCCAGAGAATCCGAGGTGCTTGAGGAACGTACAGAAGTTTCCTGTAGGCGATATTTTGTGGAAACAAGTCATCTGCCCACAGTTGGCCCACTGTAAGTCAGCAAAGCCGTCTGCCAGGAAATCTTAGACGACTTCATGATTCCCCCGGCTGACAAGCTTTATGGAGATGCTGATTTTCTTTTCCAGCTTCTCCTTAACACCTCAACAAAGCCACACGCTGATTGGATCCATGCCACTCTGGCTTGATGCTGTATTTCAGGCAAAAGATGTCCCAACCAGGTATTCTACAGTATATAGACATGCTTTTCAGTAGGACCACATTTCTTTATTAAAAATACATTTGTCTTATGTTATGCCATATATTTTTCTGACAGTCTGATTTTGTGGATTGAATTAGCTGTAAACCAGAACCATTACAGTCAAATATAAATACCAACAACATATTCTGTGTGTAAATTATCTATATAATAAGTTCCCCTTTTTGAACAGCCTAAATAAATTGAGAATATCCTAATTTAATGAGATGTGTGTGCAGAAAACATTAACAGGCTTACCTATTCTGGCACATTTCCAGAAAATTCCTAAGAGTCTAAAAAAAAAAAACAGACAACAAGGATTCATTGTTTAAAAAAAATCATTTCAGCAATTGTTATATTTAGTACAATTTAATAAATATAGCAATATGAGTGTGAACGCACAGTGTGGATGTTTCCATTTTTGGCTTCATCTTTGTTTAATTAATATTGACAAGAGTAGAACTTGTGGTATTCTTTGGTACACTTGAAAATAAATCCAATTTTCTGTAATTAAAAGAGTTTGTAGATTTGTTACAACATGACTGTGGTAACCAGCAGCCAGACGTTGGCTCCGCATTTTAACAGGACTGCATTCCACTTTTATAAAAAAAGAAATAAAGAAAATAGAAAAAAAAACAAAAACAAGAAGGCTATTCCAATCCCAGGATTAAAGCCATTCGAGCAAAAAGGTTGGTGGATAGCCAGATGTCTTCCTACTTCTGTGGATGGTTCAAGCCTGCGCACAACTCCAGGGCTTTGCTTTTTCCAGTTTTTTTTAGTTGTTTCACGTGTTGTTTCTGCATTTTCAAATCCACTTTAAGACAGGTCAGATGATGGTTTTATGCATCAAAAAAAATAAGTAAAAATCTAGTGCCTACTCAGAGAACAGCGTAAATACCTTGCTTTAAAATACTTGGCTAATGCACAAATATATACACACAGGATATTGCCTTGTGATGACATTCAAAGATTCAGAGCTTCTCCATGAACCAAAGAGTAGCAGAGAATGCCTCACTCCTTTCACACAAGATGACACTATTACAAATCCTTCCATCCACCACCCTTGTCTAGAAAAACGTCTCTCCCTTCACCGGCGGCGTGCGAGTCATTGAATGAGCTTAGCTGTGGCTGTTCAGCACCATGCCAGGTTTACTGGACAAGTGAATCACACTGAACGACAATAAGCTTGTAGATATTAAAATGAATTCTTTTGCTACATGACCTAAGAGAGGCTTCTTAATAAATATAAATGACTTTCAACAGCCACAGTGAGTTAGAAAAGGTTTCTTATGTGAACAAGAATTAACTAGAATTTTAGAACCAATCAGTGTACTGGTAAGCCCCTGCTTAGGTCAGCAATAATATAATAATACTAACAATCGGCAGGATGAGAGACCCTAGGCAATGGCAACTCCGCCGAACGGTGAGTTAATTATACAGTTTACTTCAACTTGTGTCCAGCTCTTGATTTTTTAAAACCTGTGTCAGATCATACCCAGTTTTATTCTTGTCCAGCAGGCTGGGAGCCAGCGACCGGATGTAGGCGCAGGTACAGATCAGCAGGAGAATCACGGTCAGCAGCGACTGAAAGTTGAAAATGGCTGACTGTAAAATAAAAGAGAGAGAGACATATTAGACCCCAAAAAAGCAATTAAAATAATTTTATCAACTGATTAAAAATTTGAAAAGTTGGATTATTTTCTCCCACTTTCATTAAATACACCAAAAACTGGAAATGTTTCCATGCTTTTATGCATGAATGACGATAAACTTGTATCGCCTTTATTTACAGCTCAATTCAAAACCATCGGGTCCATCTAAAATAAAACTGTAAAACCTTTTCTTTTATGGCTAATGTTTGTAACATTTAACGGTTGAATTAAAAACAATCTATTTACACAGCTGAGTTTGTATGTGCAAAAATCTTCAGAAAGAAATTTCAATTGTCAATTTAGACTTCCAAGTAGTCCAAAAACAGGTGCTGATCTGCAAAAACAAAACTGCATTTCTGGGATAAAAAAAAAAGCCAAACTTGGTTGAGAATTATTTTTTTTCCATAATAAAGATCAGGACTAATTATGAAAGACATACTGTTCTTTTCATCATTTATTTTATTTCCTTTATAGCTGATACATTTGTAGTTAATGTCTCTATGCTGTGAGCCCTTGAAACCCAACCTTGGTTAGACACACAATCTCAGCCAATAAAGCTAATTCTGATTAAAAACTAAGGCGTCCAAATATTGTCAAATGCAATGACAACAATCTGAGCTGTAAGGAGGAAAACATGTTAGTGTTACAACAACGTTTTGATTAGCACTGTACTGTGCTGTGTCTCTTGGTTGTCATGATAAACTAAAATGGTTTTGTACTGTTCCAGACTGAAAAGGAAAACAGACCACATTTTGCTCAGTAGCTGAAAAGTGCTTTTAACAGCACAGATACTAAATACACACCAATGGAAGCTGTAGCAGGAAAGACCTGTGCCTGATGGAGCTGTACCAAACTGTGTCATGTCTGGCGGTTAACAGCAGCAATCAGTTTCTTCTCATGAGTATGACATCTTATCTTGGAGTTCTTCAACTAGTGGTCAAGACGGTAGCAGTAACTGCATGTAAGGGTTCTCATCTCTACTTTTCTTATCAACGTATATTGATTTCACAACCTCAAAATTTGGAAAACGCAGAATTTAGATTTTACAGATTTGAGTCTGATCATGCTAAATTGCTCCCCGTGCCCATCTCTGGTTAACTTGTGGTGAAATAGGCACGGTCATCCCAAAACCGCGGCGCTGCTGAACCAGAAGCGTCTGGAGTAAAGGCATAAATATAACGCCATACTGGAGGAGCTCAAGCTACGTGGCACACCTTGAAAACATTACGGTTTCCATCTTTTACTGCAACACAGCTCTTAGCTACTCAGCAAATCTACGGCGACACACAAACCCACTCACAGGATTATACAGCCGCGTTCGCAGTGTGGTCCTTTTCGAAAACACTGCAGCGCAGTTTGCTAAACTTTTAGCCTATTTTTCTTTTAGCTATCCAGCCTGTCGGGCTAGCATAAACTATACGCCTGTTAAACCCGCCAGCAGCTGGCACCGCAGCATCCAACCGACACACACCAAAAGCAGGCTTGCATTATACAATATAAATATTCGCGACGATATAAGTTGTCGCTGATAAAATGAAAGCAAACGTACCATTTTTGATAGCAATCAAAGCCACATCACACTTCCTGTCCTTTGGAATTTACGTACCGCTACGTCACCAGTGAGGACGTACCTTACGTAGAAACGTATCGACCGCTGAAAGCGTTCACGCTGTTTGCTGATTGGCCAAGAACAAACAGCGGAACATGTTGAAGGGAGAAGGCGAGCTGTCAACGTGAGTGTGCAAGAATTAGCCACAGTTATATTTACAACCTGCACCGTTTGGACTGTGCAACAATTAACTTGTGCCCGTAAGTTTATTTGTTTTTTTGTGGGGGTGGGTGGAATCCCTGTCCCCTGTTAGTAAAACATTAGGTATTTTCTGTGTGTAAGAGCGCAACATTATTTCAATACCCATGAACAGTGATGGGCAATAGCGCCGCTACATGTAGCGAAGCTATTAGTTAAACTACATTTTCCAGTAGCTTGACCGTAGCGTCGCTGCTTTATGAATCAAGTAACTTTCCTGTAGTGACGTTATTTTTTTGATCAAGTAGCGACGTAGCGTCCACAAACGCTACAAAATCCAGGACATAACTAAGAAATGAAACCAGGTTTGCTATTTTGAAACAACATTCAGAGTGAACAATCAATCAGAGTTGTTGGTTGGACATGTTCGTGCGCGAGCTTCTACTCTGCCTCTCCTGTCTGTTATGGCAAGCCGATGAGGCCAATTATCGTCCGTACAAAAACGCGCAGTTCCAACCAGTATTTTACGCGAGCGCGCGTTTTTTACGTCACCGCGCGTTTCCAGCCAGAACGCGCGGTGGCGTAGAAAACGCGCGCTCGCGTAAAATACGTGCGGTGGCGTTAATAACGTTTGGTGGCGTTTTTTTGCATATTATATTATCAGGAGGTTGTCTTTTATGTGCTCAGCCACTAGATTTAAAGGTGTTTTACCCAATAAGAACACTGCAGCACCAGACACAACTAGGAGGTCCCTGATCGTTGAGGAAAGGCAGAAAGACGATGCACTTTCCTTTTTGATCCTGTCTAAATCCTGCTTAGTTCAATAATAAAGTCTGATATTACACAAAACTCACTCTGCTTGTTCTCCCTACTTATGCCCTTGGTGCAGAAGATAAATGAAATCTTTAACAGAAATGTTATTAATTCTGACAATATTATCATGTGAATATAAATACAAAGCATACAGAAAATGCAGCTTTATTAAGTGACCTGGTTTATTTTATTTAGCTTTTAATTTCTTTTCAACATTTAGTTCTACTACTTGGCTTGTGCTTTGGTAGTTTCATGTTTAAAATGACAAAAAAATATGAAAAAGCTTATGGTGCATCTTCTTTCTGCCTTTCCCCAACGATCAGGGACCTCCTGGTTGTGTCTGGTGCTGCAGTGTTCTTATTGGGTAAAACACCTTTAAATCTAGTGGCTGAGCACATAAAAGACAACCTCCTGATAATATAATATGCAAAAAACGCCACCAAACGTTATTAACGCCACCGCACGTTTTATTTCTAGCAGTAATTACTTCAGTTTGTATTTTATTATGCTGCTCATAAAGCAATGTCTACACTGTGTTAGGTCATTGGCTGATCTTTAATAAATGTTTTAACCAGTGTATCAGACTCATTCTGAATTGATCTGACATTAGGTTGGTACAACGTTAAGTAGCTTCTGATGTAGTTAAGCTACTTTTAACACATTTGTGTAACTTAGCTTGCTATATTTCTATAGGTGGTAGCTTTTGTGTAGTGAAGCTTAATTTATTGTTGAGTAGCTAATAGCTTAGCTCACTACACTGGACAAGTAGCTTGCCCAACACTGCCCATGAAGCAAGAAAACGGTGCAGAAACAAACTGCAGTCTGTTATTGCTCTTCCCGCACCATAAAATGGTACCAATGTACTTTGTTCTGCCTGCACTGCGTTGGACAATCGTGTAATATAGCAGTACTAGAACTAGGAAGTCGTTGTTACTTTCTATGAGTATTTTACACGCTTACAAATTACCACTATTTTTAATAATTTAAATAAGATAATTGAAAGAAAACTCACACAGTACCTTGCTAAAGTATTCATGCCCTTTGAACTCTATTACATTTTTGCCACGTTATGACCACAAACTTGTGGTAATGTAATTTATTGTGATTTTATATAGACCAACACGAAGTAGAGCATAATTATGAAGCCCAAGGGTATATATATATATATATATATATATATATATATATATATATATTCAAATACAAATCTAAACACAGCACACTTTTGTAAGTGCTTTGCACTTTGCAGAGCCACATTTCGCGGCATTTAAAGCCGAAAGTCTTTAAGTATATGTCTCGACAGCGTTGAGGCTTACTTATTTATTTATTCTGCCTGTTCACCTTTGCGGAATCAATCTCAGTGAAATTGGTTGGAAAGTTTTTTTCACGCAATGTCAGGTCTGGATTTTGACAAAATGATTCCATTGTACTTTTGGAAAAAAAAAATTCTGTCCTGATTTTTTTCAAGGATTGCCCTGTACTTAGTTCTACCCATATTCACATTATCTCTGAGCATCTTCCCTGTCTCTGCTATAGAAAAATAAATTACATTAAATTCAGTTCAAAAATACTTTAACCCCAGGGGGAAATTACAAGTTTTTAGAACTAATGTTTTACAAGTTTCTTTGAAGAATTCAATTGTAGATTTTGACAGCTGTGGGCAAGAAGGATCTTCTGTAATGGTCAGTATTACAGTGGGTCTGAAGAAGCCTCTGGCTGAGGACACTGCTTTTTAATGACAATTTCATGAGGAGGATGCTCAAGGTTGTGTGTAATGTTCTTTATTTTATGAAGAACCCTTCTTTGCATAATCAAAATGAAAAATACATTGAAGTTAAAATAGATTACACAAATAAAATACATTTGAGTCAGAGATTGTGATGTAACAAAATGTAAAAACGTTCACAGGGTACTTTTGCTAGCCAGTACTTGTGCTCTGAGTTTAGAATTTGTTCGGTCATCTAAGTATTTATTTCATTTAATATTTGGTAGCTGAACTTTTTTGCTCACTTTTTTGATCCAGCTTAACTAAAAAGAAAGCAGATTTTTTTTTCACTTGTGATTTGATCAGAACAAAATTATATTAAATCTCTTGTGAAACATTTTGTATACTTAACAGTTACAATTCATATGATGTCAATCCAATTATTAATGATACATACTATACCATACCATACCAACTTTATTTATAAAGTGCTTTAAAACAGCCAAAGCTGAAACAAAGTGCTGCACCAAACTGCAAATTATCAACGAATATAATATTTATATATCCAATATATAAATTTGATGTAAAAACAATTACAGATTAAACACAATAAACTAATATGTAATGGTAAAGTGCATGGGCTCACAGTCCAATGCCTCTCAGGTTCAGATTTAAATAAAATTATTTACACTTAATATCATCCAATTGAGACTTAAATTAGCAATAAAATTTTGTTCTGGAAAAAGTTTTCTCTGCCATTGTCCCATCATGACGTAAGGATAGATTTTTGCGGTCCACTTTTCGGTCAACGTTTTCACAATAAAGTCTCCTCCCTTTAGCAAGCCACACACCATCTTGATTGCATTTAAACCATGTTTTGTAAATCCCAAATTGACATTTACTTCTCAGACACTCCTAGATCACACTTCACGCGCAAGGAAATCTGTCATACTCTAAACCACACATAAATAAAGTTTTATATATTTCACAGCAGGCATTCATGTGTAAACAGGCTCACATTCATCACAATGTGATTTGGTTTTATGTATTACAGCATCCTGACTGCTTTAAGTCCTGGCACTGTTGTCAAATCAAGGTCCAAAGTAGGCACAGTATGTGCAGCACATGCTATACTTTTTGTAGTACATGCAGCCGTCTCGGAACTACACATCAAAACAGTCTGGACTGAGATTACTTTGTATATCAGGATGGTAAATGCAGGCAATATTTCTGAGCGCAAAGTAGTTGTTTAGAATGTGTATTAGCCTATATGATTGACTTTAGATAGCTGGTTGCCAAAGTAAGCTAGTAGTTTATTAAATGTATAGAGGACAATCTTCTTTTGACTTTAAGTTTCAGGGGCATTACCTTATCTATTGGTTGTCCCATATGCTACCTAACACCAATGTGCGTGCTTGTTTCTTGCTATGTTGCTGGCTACGTGTGCGCACATCTAATTTTTATGTATACTGTTAGCTTCGGTGTTAGCCGTTCATTGTAGCTCCGCTGCTCTCATCGTATACTTTGAAAATGGCTGAGAGTCGCAAGAAGCAAACTGTCTTACAAGTTTCTGAGAAAAAGAGGAACGCCTCAGAGATAAGATCAGAGTGGCTTTGGGAGATTCTTTCATGCAATGGCGGAAGAGCAGGGAGGATAATCTTGCGCATACGCAGTTATTCAAAAAATGACTTGGGCATTTCTACCGTACATTTCCGAAAAAATACGCTATACCTTTAAGTAGTGGAGTAACATTTGTTTTATTTTTAGTTTTGTTAAACAAGACAAACTGCTAGATGTGTTGTGTTGCATGCTGTTTTGCGTGCAGTACTAAATCCAACATTGATATAAGGAAGACCTGTACCAGGAATTGGATGGTATCTATACATGGAGACTCTTCAATTCACCCCTTTGGTAATTTATAGCCTATTTTGTCCCAACCTCCCTACATTTATAACTGTAAGCAAACTAGTTTGTGCCTATGTACCTCACCATTCCATATTAGTTTATTTCTCTTGCTAGTTCATATTTTGATGAACCATCCATCCATCCTCAGCTGACTCTTTTCAATGCAGAGAAGATGCAGCTCCACTTGGCCAAGCCTTACCTCAATGACAAAGTTCCTTATCCTAACTCTAAGGCTCAGCCAGGCCTCCATACAGATGAAGGTTATTTCAGCCACTTGTGTCTGTGATCTTGTTCTCTTGGTCACAAACATAGTTCGGACAAATAATCATGGGTAAATCGAGAACTTCTCCACCAAGATGCGCTAAAGCCTCACCCTTATTAATGCAGGTGAAACTCAGAATTGTCTACCCATCTGCTACTCTATCTACTGTCACTTATGAACAAGACTCCGACATACACACTTAAACTCTTACGCTTCAGGAAGAGGCTGACCCCCATCTTGGAGAGATTACTCCAATTTGATCTTGTCAAAAGACAGATTTTGGCCCTTGATTAGTTCAAAATAACTCTAATCAACCCCCTACAAGTAAATGATATTTATTGGTGTCACACAGACCTATTTTCTTTTTCTAAACCATTGGTAGGTTATAGAAAATCCTTTGAGGTTCAGTTCACTTTAGTTATAGCAACAATTCCTAACACGTCATCTCAAGGCACTTTACAGTCAGTTCTATCAAATATTACAGACAGATTGGTTAAAAAGTTTTTTTTATCTAAGAAAATTCAGCAGATTGCATAAAGTCATTGATTTGCAGTATCCACTCCTCTTGGATGAGCATGTAGCAACAGTGGACAGTCGCTGGCGTTGTGACGTTGACTTTGCAGCAATCCCTCATACCAAGAATGCATGTAGTGACAGTGGAGAGGAAAACCTTCAGCAGAACCAGCCTCAGGGTGAACTATGGTTGTCAAAATACAAAAAATTTCTAACTCGATAATGATACTAAGAAAAACACTCGATACTCTATACCATTTTCAATACCACGGCAACATTTTTTAACAGCGAAGGGTTGTTTCTGGTTAAGAGCACAAAAAAAAAAGACAACCTTGATTTGTAATATTCCTAATTAGGGTAAAACCAATAGCTAGGGGAGAAATTCAATGGAGGACTGAAACTGACAGAATTTCAAAAATGAGAAATAATTTAATATTTATTAATATATTTATTTTAAAGCATTCAATTTCTTTACTTTACCACATTTTATATTTTAATTTAAGTTACCTTTGCAATTTGTTCTCTATTTCTAAAATATTATTGAAGCATTTGGTTTTAATTTAACAATTTTTATTTTTTTCATCTTTTTTCCTTTACCTGTAAATGCATTTGTCTCTTTTAGTTCCCCCTTGCATTTTGTTACAGATCCGTCTATGCCTGCTCTGTGTTCGCTCTCTTTCTGGTTGTTTTTGGAGGCGAACGTGAGCACAGAACAGGCAGAGTAGAGTTTGTCAGAGTTCAGCACCAGGCAGGCACATATTGAGTGAGCATGTGTTAGATTTAAATGCACACACCAGTCTCATTGCACGCTCAGTATAGATGTATACAAGTATAGTTTTAGGGGGAACAGACCCGCACACACCTTCCTTCTGATTGACCTATAGTAGAGGAGCTGACCCAATGAAGGACCGCACACCTGATCTGACAGAAATGTAAAAGGGAAAGTAAAAAAACAATACCAAAAAAATTTTAATACATGTAAAGAATACATGGAAATAAACTTTTGGGAAAAACCAAGACAAGAAAATTCAAGGTGGAAATAAAAGACATAGATACATCTATAAGTAAAAGGAAAAACATATAAATAACAGTAAAATTAAAATCAAATGATTAAAAAATGTTGGAAAAAATAGAGTAACATATGAAGGTAAACAACATCTTAGGATTGCGTCTCTGCTATTCGCGGATGACGTGGTCCTATTGGCTTCATCAGGGCGTGATCTACAGGTCTCACTAGAGCGGTTCGCAACCGAGTGCGAAGCGGCTGGGAAGAGAATCAGTGCCTCCAAATCTGAGACCATGGTCTTGAGCGGGAAAAGGGTAGAGGGCCTTCTCCGGGTTGGGGAGGATGTGCTGCCCCTAGTGGAGGAGTTTAAGTATCTTGGGGTCTTGTTCACGAATGAGGGGAAGATGGAGCGGGAGATTGACAGGCGGATTGGTGCGGCGTCTGCTGTGAAGTGGGCGCTGTACCGATCCGTTGTGGTGAAGAGAGAGCTGAGCCAAAAGGCGAAGCTCTCGATTTACCGGTCGATCTAAGTTCCTACCCTCATCTATGGTCACGAGCTTTGGGTCGTGACCGAAAGAACGAGATCCCGGATACAAGCGGCCGAAATTAGTTTTCTCCATAGTGTGTCTGGGCTCTCCCTTAAGCCGGGCGTACACTGTAAGAGTTTTTCCCTTTTTCGGGCTGATTCTTCAGTCGTGCGAGCATTTTTTGAATCGGGACGAATTTCAGCTTAATCGTAGAGGGGGGGAGGAGGGGGGGCTGGCTTCTCACGACTACCTCCCGATCAGGAATCGGACGGTCGGTGAAAATCAAACATGTTTGAAATTCAGTCGGCTGTCGTGAGGTTTTCGTGAGCGCGTCCTGCTGTTCAAGCAGAGCTACGAGGGGGCGCCCTCCCCTCCTCTCCGTCCCCGCCAGGGGAGGGAAGGGAGCGGGCGTCCCACCTCCGCCCAGCCCGCTCGCGGGTGGGTTGGGGTGGGCGAGCGCTCCGTTCCGTGCAACGCGCTGGCCGCCTGTTTCGGCACTCCTCCGCTCGCGGGGTGGGGGGGGGGGGGGGGTGCGGGCCGGGCGACCTGCCGTGCTGCGCGGCCGCCGGTGCGTCTCGTCCCTCCTCTCTCCCCTCCGTTCCCCCGACGCCCGGTGCCTCCTGCGGGCCTCGCCAGAGCTGGGCTCGACCCTCTGCTCTGGGTCCCTGTCACCCACAGTCGCTCGCCTGCCTCTGCCACCACAGCGAGCGGTCCCAGAGGGGGCACGACGTACAGTGTGGGCACGACGTACAGTGTGAGCACTCCGGTCGCGTCCGAGCGTAGCGCCGCACAGATCGTGAGCGGTGAACTTTTTAAACCCCGCGGTTCCGTCGCACAGTTTGTATGCCCAGCTTTAGAGATAAGGTGAGGAACTCAGTCATCCAGGGAGGACTCAGAGTAGAGCCGCTGCTCCTCCACGTCGAGAGGAGCCAGTTGAGGTGGCTCGGGCATCTGGTTAGGATGCCTCCTGGACACTTCCCTGGTGAGGTGTTCCGGGCACGTCCCACCGGGAGGAGACCCAGAGGAAGACCCAGGACACGCTGGAGGGACTATGTCTCTCGGCTGGCCTGGGAACGCCTTGGGATTCCCCCGGAGGAGCTGGCCCAAGTGGCCGGGGAGAGGGACGTCTGGGCCTCCCTACTGAAGCTGCTACCCCCGCGACCCGACCCCGGATAAGCGGAAGACGATGGATGGATGGATGGATGGATGGATGGATGGATGGATGGATAATTTAAGTGTCACTTCGCTGTTTGGCAACGCAATAGGCCAGATAACACTATGACAATAGTATAAGTGTTAATATCTTTTTTGGAAGTCTGTACCTTTGATTCAGTCATACAATGATTTTATTGTGTTTGCTTATGTTTATTGTGCCAGTGTGTGCTTCCATTTCCTTGTCAATTTACGGATGATGAAAATAAATTCTACTACTAAGGGACAAATAAAGGATCATTCTGTACAAAAAACAAACATGGATCAAGAAGCATAGGCTACCAAAATATATTTCACAGTGTAACTAAAGATCGGGTCAATGCAAATATAATTAGCATCAGCCATGGACAACTTCTGTCATATACCTTTGGATTATATTTCCTTTGGTGATTAACTACAGCAGCAATGTTGATTTTTACAGGTTTCTATTTTTTTCTGCTCTGAATGTTAGCTTCAGTCTGGCTCCACTATAGCCTGTGGTATAATTCGCCACATTTGACTCGAGTGCCTCCAGAAACTAAATGGGGGAGTAATGGATGTGGTGCACTTGTTTGTTTCGTTGCTTCACTACTAGCTGAATGAACAGTCAGCTGATTAACATTTTCCTGCATTGATTCGTACCACAGTAGAACGTAGTCACAAATCGGGTCATACAGTTACCGCTATTGCTGCCTCACTTACTGAGGATGAAGTAATCTTGTTTGAGAGGATGATTGGGAGATGCCAACGACCTTATTTTTAATAAAATCTGTTTTATCTATAAAGAATCCCATAATTCATTACTGTTGAGAACTGAGGGAATGGAAGGTTCAACAGAGACATGATTCTGTGTGAGTTTAGGAACTGTACTAAAAAGCAAGATAGGATTAGTCTTAATCTCCTCTAATAGTGATGAAAAATAACTTTGTGAAGGGTCTTTTTATACAACAGTAGATTTTTTTTCCAGATTAGGTTGGATTCCTCTAAATGTGTAGTTTACCATTTTCTCACCAATTTTGCTAATGTTGTGCTTCACTTTACACATCTCTAAATTAAATTGGGGGGCCAGCCTCCTATGAATAATTACCTTCTCTTTTAAGGGAGCTACATTGCTTGATGCAAAACACAATGAGCAAGTAACACTATTAACAACAATATCCATTTTTAATGAGAAGACATCAAATTGATTCCCACTGCTGTGTTTTTCTGTGATTCTGTGGAAATCAAAAAAGGACCATATTCATTAAAAGTTGTTAGAGCATTCTCTGATAATGATCTACTATATTTGAAACCCTCTATTCGGAGTAAAGAATTAATTTAAATTAAACTCTAACGTTGTTAAAAATGGTCAGACAGGACAGGGTTATGAGGAAATATTTCATCACAATCAACATTATATGTCAGCGCAAGATCCAATTTATGAAAGCAAAATGGGTAGGTCTGCCTATATTTTGAACAAAGTGAAAGCCTATATTTAGGCTGTCACTTTCCGTAGCTAGATTTACATGGACAAAAGTAATTGGAATAAAGGGCGGATCGGAATAAAAAAGTGTCATGTAAACAAACCAATCCGCTTATGATGATTGGATTACGCTCAATCTGAATTAAATTGTAATTCGAATGAGAGGGGTGATTAATGCTGATTGATTATCTAGTCAACGTGCATATAGATACTTGTCAGGTGCAAATTATTCCGGATGTGGCAAACTGACCCGAGTGCGCATGTGCGCCCAACGTAAACGTGACGTATTTCCGCGTTGTTGAGTGGCGTTGGGAATACGTTGGGAAGCAAAACTGTTGGGCTCCCAACACAACTGTTCTGTTCGAAAAAATAAAAGAGCTCAAAATTGTTGCTTATTCAGTAACATTTCAACCGTAATTAGAACACCGTGCAAATCCATCCAGGGCGCTCGGAAGATAAACATACACATGTAATACTGCTTTGTTTACTATTTTTTGTTGTCTAGCAAAGACTGAAGTTCTTTTGTGTTTTTTTTAGGGGAATTTGATAACTAAGCATGTCAGAGTGGTTATATACAGAATAAAGCCAGGTGCATATACACACACATTATGATCATATTTGATTGATTGTGTCCCCATATAACGGTACAATCCGATTATTTAATCCAAATACATTTTAATCTGATCGTGAAATTCTGTGCAAGTAAACATAGCTAGTGTCAACATGAATGTTAAAATGTCACACTATAATAACCTTGTCAGGATTCAACACTAAATCAGATAAGTCAGAGATTTCCTTAACTAAGCATACAAAAATTGATTCACCTTTCTTTTGATTTAATCTTTATTTAATCAGGAAATTACTCTCAAAGTAAAAAAAAATAACATTGAAGACTTACATCAGCACTATTCAAATTACAGACAATAAAATATAATAATTTCATAAACGTTTCAAGAATTTAACTGTGTAAGTAAAGGTATAGGACGCATTGAGACAAAACATAAAAGCTATGTGCCATGGTATTCTTTTCCAGTTTATTTATCTGCTCCAGTTTGTGTCAAAGGGTTGATTATCATTAAAGATGCTGACAGTAAGAACAAAGAATTGGCTTTGATGGTTTTTCTTGGCTATCCATCTCCAACAGACAGTGCAGTTTATTTATTGATGTGTCCTTATGCCTTTACCACAGGGTCATTGCTCCCTCACAACAGATGTTACAGTAGCTAATGAGTAGCTGGGTTCACTTTATGAGGTTAAAGTTGATGCCTTGAGCAAATTCATTTGTTCAGCCACGCCCCTTCTTAAAGCACAAAGGGTCATCCTTAATCTGTTCCATGTTTTATTTTTACAGGTACTTAAGGTTGTGCTGTGTGTGTGTGTGTGTGTGTTGTGTGTGTGTACTTGTACTTGCAGCTGAGTAAGAAAATCTTTGCTCATTTTGCAAGTATAGTGAGGAGTTTTTTGGTCAAGGTCCTTCCTCCCTTTAACCCCTAATCCAGAATAAAAGTGAGGACCATTTTTTGTCCTCGCTTTCTTCTAGGATAGGTTTAGGGCTAAGGTGTGAATTAAGTTTAGGTCAGGGTTAGGCATGTACTGGTAAAGGTTAGGGTCAGGGTCAGGGTAAGGCCAATGGAAGTCAGGGCATGGTTCTCAGTAAGTATTCAAAACAGTATTTGTGTTTGTGTGTTCTGTGTGCAGGATTTAAATACGAACTTTTGTGCTGGATCTTTTCAGCATGCATCACTTTTAATGACCTTGATGCCATCCCTCTTTTACTGTATATGGCGAATGTAGAGGACAAAAAAACAACAACATGGTTTTAGGACCTTTAGGCAGTAACTCATTGTTGTGTCCAGGTCCCATCCCTGGGCCAAACTTAAATTGATCTAAATCTAAGTGGTTTTTACTCTACAAAGTGGGTTTTTGGGTTTTATCCAGGATACTGGGCTAGGTTGTCAACCCCCCAAAAAAGTTACTGGCGTTAGCTGTTATAGCGGGAGGTTTACAACTGCGCTCATGCATGTTCAAGAGCTTTACTGACCTTGCTATATTGCTCTTGAACCGGACGATAATTCAATAACAATATATATTGATCGATAGCATCCCAAGTATCCCATTATGAGGCTAACTGTTTACAGACAAACAGATTTGCACAGGAACAGATGAAACAAGGAAATAAACCAAACATTAACCGTTACATATCATTTGGCTGAATGATATCAGTTTAACTTCCAGCCAGCGGTGAAAGCCAGTGGGAGTTTGAAAACGGAGCACTGGGAGTCAGGCATTATCTATGGGTATAGCAAGCCTCGACAGCTGGAAACTGGCCGTTAGCACAGCGGGAACGGATGTCTCCAGAAATGTCAGAGCACTCTTTCAATTCAGTGAAATGTTGATAAACCAAACAGATATTTAAGTTACAGCTAAATCTTGCCTATAAACATTGCATAAGTAAATTTTATGTCACAGAAAGCGTAGTAACATGTCACACTTTACTCACAGCTTTTGCCACTCTTCTCCACCCATACTGCTTAATCAAGTGTGTATTTGAGCTGCCGTCTTGGCCAGGTCACTCTTGGAAAAGAGGTTTTTAATCTCAATGAGTTTTTTACCTGGTTGAATAAAGGAATCTGTCTATCTATCTGCTTCCGTTTGAGCAATCCGCTTCAACCCATCCTTCAAATCTGGGGAAAAGGACACATTCGTTGGCAGCATTTAGAGCAGTCTTTGTCGCCTCACTGTGATGTAGTAGCCCTACAAATGCGACCTTCGAAGGACGCAGCCCCTGAATTTGGACACAGCATTTGTCCTGTCACCCCCCCTCCCCCCACCACCTCCTCCTCCCCCCCTGCAAAAACCCCCAAAACAAAACCTAACTGCTAATTTAGCTGCTTCCTTCTCCAAACTCTTTGACCTGTGTTTAAGGTGGGAAGTAATCTAAAACACTGCTCTCTACTTGTGAAAGCACTAATCGCATGCTGGGGTTTGACCGTTCATAATAAAGCAAAAGTTAAGAGATTTGTGAAAAAAAAAAGAAGTGCAACCCGTACCTGGTCAATTAGATGGCCTTTTTAGGCACAGACTCCTGGATTATATTGTAACCCTTTGATCTGTTTAGGTTTTAGCTGTAGAAACACAGCTGTTTCTAGCTGTAGACTCCCTTTAACTGCAGCAGTGAGTCAGGCAGCAACGACATTTGCCAGAGGGTTATGTGGCTCAGGCTGTTTATCACTGTGGCATAATGAATCAATTTCACAGCAGGAAGTACTTCAGCGTGAGCGGGTCCCACTGGTTTTTTAATTTCTTTGCAATAGTCTGACACAACTACAGTAGTGATGAATAAACTATTCACAAAGTTTAAAAAAAAATCTAAAGGACAGAATAAACTTTCCAAAACCAATATATAGTTAGCATTGTATTATTATTACCTTTAAATCTATGTATTTATTGAGAATTTGTAGCTTAGAAAAAATAAAATAGCTGATCTCATTCCTAAATTGACGTGTCTACATGTTTTGTAAGCCCATAAGGTGCAGTAGAGATGATTTGGGGCAAAACGTTAGAAAGATGTCTGCAATGAATAAAATAAATTAATTCTCTGACTGCAGTCAAGTAGCTACTTGTCATCAAATCTGCCCATATTAACAGCATATAATTACCTTGCTGGTAATAGGCAGCACACACTCCCACAAAAAAGGAAGAAAAAAGTACTTGCCAAAAGCTGTTAATCTCCGTGTGGTCCCACTGACTCAGAGAGACCCCCACCGAAGACACACACAAGGCGTTTGCTCACCAAATCCACAAAGTAAAACAATGAGCCCCATTGATGCATCTGGTAGATTAAGAAAATCCTACAGCGTTCTTATGTGTTTTTTCAAGGTAGCTACAAGGACATCATTTGAACAGCAGGCCAATAAAATCAGCCAACCACATGAAAGGGGGGTTGTTGTTTTACACATTTATAAAAAATCAGTTTGGTTTAAAAGCATGGTCTCATACTTCCTCCAAATGCCAGTTTAAGCAACCTGAAATTGGCATGCACAGGGCCCCTGTCACCATGCCGGCATGGTACCAGACCAATGTTCCTCTCAGCAATTGGTCAGGGTTTTTGATATTTTTGGTCAAGCCCGGAGTGAAGGCTCGATCACCAGGTACACTCCCCCAATACACATGCACACTACGCTGGCTTGTGGAGAATGTCTTGGTCTAATTAGTCTGGAAAAGGACCTACTGTTATTGTGTTCTGTAATTAATCAAGATCATTCAACCAATCAAGTATGAGGTTATGGTTCTCAACCGGTACAATTTTGATTGGGGTCAGTCTCTGTCTCAGGTGGAGGAGTTCAAGTACGTTGGTGCATTTTTCAGTAAAGCTTTTCATCAAAATAATTGGTCTAGGTGGTTTGGACATCCGATCAGAAAGCTCTTTGGATCGTTCTTGCTTGGGAACACCTTTGGATCCCTCACAATGACCTGGAGAAGGTCGCCAGGGAGAAGAATATCTGGGTTTCCTGATCTCAGATATGCGGAAGACAGCAGATGAATGTATGGAGTTTTGTTTTGAATTTGTGAATTATTGTTCTTGACATTCTGCAGGCATTAAAGTAACACGAGAGACATGAGCGGCACAATTCGACAGATTACTCTGAACCCAGGCATTCCCTACTTCCTGAGAATTGACTGGGCTGTGGACCTGGGCGCTGGGTTCACACTAGCTCTCACCGACGGAAGCTCGGCATGGATCGGAGAAGGTAAGGATTTCATATTTGAAGGCTGTATCCAGATCATTTACAAAAGGGTTTAAGGACTTAGTAGTAGAAAATGGTGGTTTCCTTTGACTCGGCTACTTTGTCACCAGGTGTATCGTCCCATCAGGCTGTCCACAGCATTCATGCACCTGGCTGACCCCATCTCATAATGTTATGACTGCTCTGATTCTTTAACTTGCGCGACAGCAGGGACCTTGTCTCATCATTCTTCTTTACTCATATATGCTGCAGCTTACAGGTGTGGAAACTATATTAAAATATACAAGGCTTGTCTTTGTTAATGCAAGCCAATACCAATGTGAATGTGTATGTGCACGCAAGGCTGTTTCTGCGAGTACGTGTGGGCCTGTGCTCACATATGTACCGGACGGTGTGTTCTCTTAAAGGACACCTGGAACATAACTGCACCATAGTTTCCTTGCTGTCCATCTGCAGAGCTGACAGGTAGAGATGGGATTGTGACAGTTATGTGTGGGCTTCTGGGTTGTCAATGCTTCTGTGTTTGATGTGTTAATTGGGACCTTCAAGCCAGCGTTAGCAGCTGTGCAACATCTGATGGCATCCCCCCCCCTGGTTTTGCTGCATGCTTCCTTTAAAACCCGCTTTCACATGCACTCTTGTGTTACTGCTTAATTAATGTTTGTAGTGTTGTTCCGCAAACTTCTGTCAACTCCGAGCTCCACACTTCTATCCCGTGCATCTATGAAATAATGTCAACACGAAAAAAGAAAAACAAAACAAAAAACTTTCAAGAGAAATTAGCTGTTTGATCAGTGAATGTTTTGTCAGTTTCAGAGGATGAGGTGACAAGAGAGGCCCTTAACTTGGGAGTCCTGAGGGAGAAATATGTTGGGGATCTTCTTCAAGCTCTAACAGAAAGTGAAGAAAGAGGAGGAGGAAGGAAAGGAGAGGGCAAAGAGGAGTATTCTTTTTACCTCACCCCCGATCACAATCGTCTTTCATACCAGAAGATCTGTAACAGCTTTACGGTGAGGAGGCTTTTCAATACATATTTGTTTTTTTAAAAGCTACCAGAATTCATAAAATAACAAAATCAACAAATGTTTTTTTTTTTTTGTTTTTTTTACCTATAATGATCAGTAACTAATAGAAACTGTGAGACAAAAGACAAAACATAAGATAGCTTTCAAAACCCCACTTTTAGACATTTTCCCAGAAAATAAGTTTAACCCAGCAAGCTCAACTTTTATTAACGCAGCATAGGCACACCATATTTTCCTTTAAAATGTCCTGGTATTACCAAGTGTTTATGATGCAATAGACCTGAAAAGGTTCTTAGGACATTTGGAAGAGAAACAGGCCCACATTATCACAGATGCACCACCATACTTAACAGCTGGCTTACGGCGTTTTTCCCCGTACGGTATTCCATGGTCGGTTTTACATCCCACCAAGATGTTTGTTGCAGACATAAGTGAATATTTGCCAAATTTGACCATAGTACCCAGTTCCTGTTAAAGTCCCAGTGGGGTTTTAATTCCTTTCAGTTTATTTCATCTTATTGCTGTAGCAATTATCAACAACTATTGTTTTAAGGCATTTTGTATGACAAATAGGTTGAGTTCATATCCATAAATACATATAATCAAATCATATCCTATAGCCTGTTCATTACTCCAACTCTGACTTCATTTATATGTTCAGCTGCTAATTTTGATATTTAGATTAAAGGCTAACGATTAAAGTGCAAAACGTCAGACTTATTTTTGACTTAGAACTTGGAAATTTGGATTTTGAGGTATAAATGGAACATTTCCATTACTTTATCTACATTGTGAGCAGCAACATCAGCAAATGAAAGCTGAAGCTGAAAAAAACTCTGCAAATTCAGTTCTTTGGTGGCCAGATAAGAAAGTTCTTATTGAAGTTTATGTAATAAAAACTGTGCAACATAATAAAAAAGTATATCTCTACCATTTAATCTACTATCTTGTCTCTTTTACAAAACGTTACAAAACAATGTTTGACATTAATGCTTTGCATTGACTGAAACTGGTGCTGAGTGTTTTAGATCACTGGTGATGTATCAGTGCTTTTGAATGCCATAACAATATGGCCTTCTCTGTTATCAGCACTCCCTGAGGACAAATGCCTCTAACAACAAACAACAAAAATATAAAGGAAGCTTTTTTTTATTTTTTTATTTTACGCTGGGGGCTGTTTAAAAGATAAGGTTTATAGCTTCCCTACCTTAAAAGAGAGTTATAAAAGTTTTGCTGCCCTCAGGCAAATGCGAACAAAAATTACTCAAACTGTACTTGACAAATAACATCCGTGACTTGCCAATAAGAGAAACATCATGAGGTAGCTACCATTAAGAAAAAGTGTGCTAATGTTAAATATTTCAAACAGTCACTATCAAACACTGGAAATGTTCAAAGGCATAAGTTAAACCCTTTTCTAAGGCTCTGTGGAAATAATTTACCGTGACTGCTTGATAAAGAGTAGGTCAAGATTCTCTGTTGATCTTCATGTGATTCCTCCAAACGAGGGGTGCCTTTATATTTAGGGTGCAGGTCAGTAAAGGTCCCTGGGTGCTGCTCAAGAGATGCTGATCACAGAGTGAGGGCCAGAAGGTTAGGAACACAGTACAGACCATAAAACCCTGATTTATGAAAAGGGCTCTCCCTTCTTACACATCGGCTGATTAGTGACCTTTTCCTCTCCCAGCTTCCCATGACTTTCTCTATGGATTACGGATATGTTGACAACCCTGTATTTAAAAAGCACATTTGTTGTAGTAAAATTAAATGTTACTATTAAGCATGTCAATTTTTATTTAATCTGAAGCTGTTCAAGAAAAGAGTGCCTCGTCATGAACCAATCCCTTGCATCATAATACAGTATATAAAGTGGCAAATTTAATATAAGCAAAATGTATACACAATCTAATACAGTTTACGTAGTCACAGTAACCTTTATAAAAACCCATTTTCATTTCAGTCTGAAAAGAGAATGGCCTGATAAAGAAAAAAAATTCATTTGAAAGAGAGCTACGTGAGTAAACATGTTTTTTGATGTCAGATTTTATAGGACAACGGGCAGAGATGATAGAAAGGCAAAATTTTCTCAGATAATCATTTTCTTCTTACGTGGGAAAAGCATCTCTGAATGTGCAACACATCAAACCTTGTAGGTGATGTGCTAAAGCAGGAAACTGAGCTGCGATTCACACAGACTTACCAAAAACGTCTCCATGCGTCTCTATCTCAGCTGAGGCGTTCATATGATAGGATCAGAATTTGCTGAGAGCAACATGAAAGTATGCATCCATCCTGTCTTGGCTTAATGGTTCTGGATGGTGGTGGTGCTATATTGCTGAGGCACACTTTTTGCCTATTAGAACCAACTCAGCATTGATCAAATGCCACAGCCTACCTGTGTACTGCTGCTGACCATGTCTATTTCATTACAACCAGTGTACTTACTTCTTATGGCTACTTCCAGCAGGATAATACACAATTTCACAAAGCTTAAATCAAACTGGGTTATTGGAACATGAAAACAAACAATCCACATTAATCTGTATAAATTTGCTAAATAAGAATAATCCTAGTGTGATTACCGAAAAAAAAGAAACAAGTATGACCAAACCAAATGCAGTGGTCAACCTCAACATTAATTGATACTTATCCCTTTGCTTCATTCAAGTGTTTCATCTGTAAATACCTGGTCCCAGGTATTCAAATTGATGCTACTTTGACACTGGTGACACCTCTGAACATGCCATCAGCTCTCCCCTTATCTTGCATCAGCTCCTCCTGCCGAACATTGATATGCAAAACTGCTTAGAATGCCTTAAATAACACAACAAAGCTTTAAATGTGCAGCTGACCTCCAAACTCATCAGATACAAATCTAATGTGATCTGATAACATCTGAAGTAAGTAAACCACAATCCAAAAGGACCCCACCCTACAACCCACAGGGCCCCATGAATCTGTTTCTTACACCCCATCCATCCCCTAGAACCAGTTAGGGTATCTGCAGCTCTTGTGTGTAACCTGGTGCTAACAATGTTCTGGGTGTTTAGGTCATATGACTAAAAGTAAATAGAACCCCTTTTAGACACTAAACATTGTACGTGACCTCCTGTGAATTCCAGCTCAAAGTGTCACACAACCAAACAGCCAGCTGCCAACATGTTTAAAGACAGATACCTCACTGAAGATTACGTGTGTAAACTATTTTGCCCTACTATCAGCTCTTGAAAAAGTCCTGTCTGGTAACCAGCTTGCGGTTTCTGTGAACGTTTGTTTTTATCAGGAATGAACTGATTGTCGCCCCTCACTTCCTGCTCTTTATCTGGCCTCACGCCCATTCACAGTAGATCAGGGAGCTGAGAAGACAAGCTGATCTCAACTCTTGTGCCCACGTTTCTGATACTGAGTACCCGTGCAGAACCTTGAACACTGTCTCATCGTCATCAGGCGCTCCCGCTCTACCCACTCACTTCCCTCTTTGTTAGACACAATAGATATTTAAAGACTGAAGATTAATAAATATGGTTGAGAATGTACTTTGTTACATTTTCTCACACTACAACCACACATCTCTATGTATTTTGCTTTGACCAAAAATAGAAGTAAAGTAGAACAACACTGTAAAGTGGAGGAAAATGATATGTGGTTTTAAAACAAAATATCTAAAAAGTATAGCGTGAATTTGGGTTCAGCTTTGGTGACCTAATAATTACTTTGACCTCCATTTTGCTGAAATTATTGCTGCAAAACCTCTGTGGTATTTCTCTACCAGCTTTGTACATCTTTGCCAAATTGCTCAAGCTCAGCTGGATTGGAATGAAAAATGTACATTAACAGCAATTTTTTTTCCACAAATTCTCAATCCCAATTGGATTTATGCCTTTAGTTTGACCGGGCCTTTATAATACATAATTATGTTTTGATCTAAACCATTTAATTTCAATTTTATTATTTAGCTCTGGCCATCTAACCATTAACCCCGGCCTTCTTATATGTTCTTGGTAAAGAAAAGCATCCCAACAGTATGATGCAACCACCACCATATTTCATTATCAAGATGCTATGTTCAGGATTATGGGCAGTTAGTCTTCCTCCACACATATATATAGACAAAAAAGTTACATTTTGGTGTCACATGGGCTTTTCCTTTTGTCACTGTTCCATAAAGGCCAGATTTGTTGAATGCACAACTATTAGATGTCCTGTTGACAATTTTTTCCACCTGAGCTGTGGATCTCCACAGCTCCTCCAGTGTTACACGGACCTCCTAGCTGCCTCTCTAAGCATCTTAGTTTTGTTGAATGGCTATAAATAGCTAAATATGCTTTTAAGTGTACTATCATACTGTTCCGCTCATACTATCATAGTTCAATTCTCCTTCCATGTATGGAGCATGAACTGAACAGTGTTAGATGATCAACGCTTAGGATACTGTTGTAAAACCAACCCCTACTTTAAACCCTGGGAGGCAGATCCTTTAGTTATCAGGCTCCTCTCCAGTGGAACCAACTCCCAGTTTTGGTCCGTGAGGCAGACACCCTGTCTACTGTTAAGATCAGGCTTAAAACTTTCTTTTTTGACAAAGCTTATAGTTGGAGTGGCTTAGGTTATCCTGAGCTACCTCTGTAGTTATGCTGCTATAGGCTCAGGCTACTGGAGGACATCAGGGTCTATTTTTCTCACTCTGCTGAATTCTCCTACTGTTCTCCAATTTGCATTGTTTGTTGTTATTTCAACTTTTAACTTTTTGTTCTCTGTCATTTTTCTCTTCATATTTCAATCTGAAAAACTCACAAACAGAGAAAAGGCAATTAGAAGAATTTATTGATACAATAATTTAAACTTTGGCGCTCAGACCTCGGCAGGAAACATAAACGCTGATTTATACTTTCATGTAGATAAGCAGATGTATGAGAATATGGATATTTCCCCCAGCCCTGAAACTGGTGGTGGAGTTTAGATAGATGAAGTTGGTTAATCCATAGAGGCTGGTTTGCAAGGTAATTGCTTGAGTTAAATGTCGAACTTGAATAAACAAAGTTTGCATGAACTCTCCATGATGAGCAAGCATGAAGCGACTGTGGAGAGAAAAAACTCCCCTTTGGGAAGAAACCTCTGGCAGAACCAGGCTCAACATGGCGGTCTTCTGCCGGACCGTTTTAAGAGTAACAGGGAACTCCATGAGAGTCCAGAAGGAACTACACTCTGGAGAGGTTGAAATGGTCGTCTGAATGGAAATCCGACATTGGTGCGACGGTTCTTGCGTTTGCTGAAAAGCAGGCCGAGAGATGATTTGGAGTTGCTTTTAAGGTGAACACTGGATGATGATTGGGCTTCGAGGAGGTGTGGCTCGAAGCGGATTGGCTGCATCGGAGGCGGACCAGCC
This sequence comes from Fundulus diaphanus, assembly GCA_037039145.1. Taxonomy (NCBI): domain Eukaryota; kingdom Metazoa; phylum Chordata; class Actinopteri; order Cyprinodontiformes; family Fundulidae; genus Fundulus; species Fundulus diaphanus. Next base: position 29,823,237 of record CM073127.1, read on the forward strand.
TCCGTTTGGATGGAAGTGAGCAAGAGTTTCTTCAGTTGAATTTTCCGCCTTTAGCTTCATTAGGTACACCTGGTCTGGTCTAGCTGTGACACCATCCAGGGGAGACAGATCATCCGCTATTACCATATAACATAGAAAGGATTCCTGGATCAATGTGTGCTTCTGTGCTTTTGTGTCTCTGCTCTGTCGTCTCTAAACCCCAGTCAGTTGAGGCAGATGACTGTTCACACTGAGCCTGGTTCTGCTGGAGGTTTTCCTCCCTGTTAAAGGGGAGTTTTCCTCTCCACTGTCACTTCATGCATGCTCAGTATGAGGGATTGCTGCAAAGTCATTGACAATGCAGACGACTGTCCCTGTGGCTCTACGCTTCTTCAGGAGGAGTGAATGCTGCTTGTCAAGACTTGATGCAATCTACTGGGTTTCCTTAGATAGGAAGTTTTTTGACCAGTCTGTACAATCTGATTGAATTTGACTTTGGAAAGTGTCTTGAGATGATGTGTGATGAACTGGCGATATATAGATAAAATACAGCTCTATCCCTGAGCTATTTGGTTTGTTCCTTGGCTTTCATGGCACTGTGTGTTCACTAATGTTCACTGACAAACCTCAGACGGCTTCACAGAGCAGCTGCACATATATTGAGAATACACTGCACACTGTTGGACTCCTTTTACTAATTAGTGACTACTGTAGGCAGTTGATGACATTGGATTTTACTTACGATATCAGAGTATTGTGGGTATAATTTCACAATGCACGTCTGATTTTTATATGTTAAAAGTTTTAAAGCTGGACTATTCTTTTCCTTTTACTTAAAAGTTATGCACACCCATGTTTAGGTTGGGTTGAGGTTGGGTTGGGTTGGGTCAGCTTTTGATTAAAGGAAGATGTAATCCTGAAAACCTTGCCACTAAATGTTGATTTAGGTCTTTAGCAGTGTTGATGGGTGAGATAACAAACACTTTGTTTTCAGTCCCCATGGTATCATTTTCACTGGGACAGTTGTGCTGCACACCTACATCAACATCTGACCTTATGGTCTGACTGAATGTCTTAAGACAGACACACACAAACAAACATCTAGACCACACACTCTGAACCACACTGCAGTACTGGATAAAGCAAAAGTTAATTTTATTATTTTAACATATTTTACTAAATTATTGGACATCAAATAAAGTAGTTTTTTTAGTTTTTGTTTTTTTGGTCATAAAAAGTCAAAGTCTCTCTCAGATGAACATGAGCTGTAAGAGCCATTTACTTAAATTTTGCTCGCTATCTTGTGTCTCTTTATGTCAAAGATTAGAGCACTCTCTTTCTTCAGATTTTGTAAATATTTTAGGGACTGAAAAGCTTACTGTGGATATTTATTTCATTGTTGTTTCAGTCAAGGAAAAGAATGTGGCAGTGGGTTTTCCTTCACAGACAAAAGAGTCTGACCTCCCACATCTTGGCAGAAGTTGGCAACAACATGCCAAATGACCTTTAACTTTGTGTGTCTGGAGAAATAAATTGAGAAAGGAAAAGTCGACAGAATCATCGACTCCTTTACTGTGTCCTAGCAGTTGACTGTGGTTCCTTTAACGCATTATTTACCACCATTGTTCACTAATGGTAATGCTGCTTTGACAGACTTCTGAATTTATTGATTGTTTAACATATTCCCTTTTCTGTGCAATAAAGGTAAACCTTTGGTGGTGTGAGATACATGTGTTTACAGCTGCAGCTTTAAGAAAACCTAGAAGCTTAAGGATGGGGAAACGTGCAACCTTTGGTATTTAAAAGTCAGCAGGAGCAGAATAAATAAACAACAGCTGAGATTCATTCAGTCAACAGAATCTATCCTACCCCAGGTTTAGATGTGTGTTACTGGTGCCTTCAGCTAGTTTAGTGTTGGTTATGGAAGAGTTTTGCGCGTAACCGCTGTCAGTAGGCAGTGTAAAGATTCACAAAGTTCCAGGCATTATTTTGGACTAAATGTTGTACTGTAAATGATGGATGCTAGCATTCACAGTGTTCTTTGAAGTGTGGAAATATTTGTGTGCTCAGGATGTCAGAGTTCACTGCTTTGCCAGCATCCATTATATGTGGTTGATTTATTGCCTAATGACCTTCCTCAGGTGGAGAGCGAAGCAGAGATTTAGGTCCAGATAGCAAGAAGTATAGGAGGGGGTCAAAGAGAAGATGGATTGGAGGTTAGGGGAAGATCAAAGCTTTTGTCTTTAAAAACTAAGAAGGCTTCCAATTTGTGGTAAGCACACCCCAATCCAAAGGGCTAGAAAACAGACAATAAAATTTATCCTTTCACTGTGTAGAAATTTATATATTTTAGAATTTCTTCTTCTACTCCCTTAAATAGCGCAAAAACTTTATATATCAACTGTTCTTCTCAGTGGGTGTCTCTGCCAAGCTTGCCAAACTAAACAATCTTGGCACCCATCTACCAGATCACAGCTACATCAACATGCTGATGAGTCATTAAGCTCTGGGTCGCACCAGTTCCCTCCACCAGAGAGAACTGCACTGGTCATCTGAGACAAGTTGATGTTATTGGACACACTTTAGTTCCCGGGATCATCTTCCTTGAATTCTGGGTGGTCCCTTCTTGTCCTGATCCCATCAAGGTTTGCTCATGTCAAATCTAGTTGCAGGGAGTGGTCCATGCAATAAAAGAGTAGCCAAGTATTGGGGATTCAGAGCAAAGGATTCATGACTGTTGAATAATCCAGGGCAGATTTTGATAAATTTAAGATTTTAGATTCTAAATTTGAGATGATCAGTCAAATTTAATATAAAAAACTGCAAAATAGTAATTTAATTTAGCATTAATAAGAATATTTAAATCACATAGCTATGTTTTATTTATTTTTTGCCAGTCATAGTGTTTGGCCATATTTTCTATCAGTGCTTAGTCTCTATGCCATACAGGGAGCTGCCCCATCCTCATTCACTGGACATGTAAACAAGCAGCATAACATTAATTGCAAGGGTAACTGAGAGATAATTTTTTTTAAAAAAACTTCTTTTCATACTTAACTCCCTGACGGACTGGCACCCTGGGAGGTGTGCCATATTTCAGCAGTAAGATTAATTCTGCCTTGCATTAAAGGTGTCCTAAATGCCTCATAGTTGTCTACTTTTTTATAATAGCAAGTCAGAGATGGTCAGTTTTGGCACTCCTTAATCTTCTACAAACTTTGCTTTACTCTTAGCACCAAAATCATCTAGTATTTAGACTAGTCTACTCTTTGGTAAATAATTGGTTCTTACAACTCAGAAACATTTTTAAACTTATGACTAACAATGATGTCATGACAGCTATAACTGCTTTAATCACCTCAATGTTAGATTATTTCAATTTGCTTTATTTAGTTATAATCCAGTCTCAGTTTTCTGGTCTGCAGCAGGTTCAGAATTATGCAGCCAGACATGTAACTGAAAAGAGAATATAAGGTTGATTTTACATCGTTCATATCAAAAACCACCAGATAAAACGACAAAGCAGCCCCAGCTACCCCCCACAGTCTTGAAAACATGGCTGTTAATAGTTAGCCCTAAATCGCTCTTAGGTTTGAGTGTTCAGATGCATGGTTGCCTGCCCAGTGTGTTGCTCTGTGATAGACATGGTCTTCAGGGTGTATTGCACATTTCATCCAATGGCCTTCTTTGAAGGGAGACCCAGGTCTTCCTTGAAAAAGAGATTATATATTTCAATGGTGACTTTCCTGGTTATATAAAGATCAAACAATAAAAAATAGTGCACGATTAATTACCAGTTACATAGAACAAGGAAAAAAGATGACAAAAATGTGATGAATTTAGGAGGACCCAAGGAATACCCAAAAACAAGTGAGTACGAAATATTATCAGTCTTTATTTTGACGCTGGCGGCGCGGTCCCCTGGCTCGGCTCGCACTCTGCGACTGGCCGCTCCTGAAGGTAGAGTCGCAGGTTAGTGACCAGCAGATATTAACAGGTTGGTCAGAGAGAAGTGAGGTCACTAACCTGGACGTGCTGAGGGCAGAACTCTGACTCCTTATGACGAAGGCGTCCGAGAGAGGGTTATCCAGGGCTCTTTGTCCAGGTCCGGTCCAGGTCTTTATCAGGGGAAAATCCGATTTACTCAGGCAGCGGTTTCCAAGGGAGAATCCAACAGGGCGTCCAGGTCCAGGTCCACGTCACAATCCAGAAAGCACAGACAGAAAAAGGGGGCAGGCAAACTCGTTTTACTCACGGACAGACTGGGGTCAGAAACACGGTGAGGCAGTCCAATTCTCTGAGGCTGACAGGCAGGACCCAGGCAGGCAGACAAATCCAAAGGGGCAGGCAGGTTTCCAAAAGACAGAGGCAGAACAGGTCGAGAGGCAGACAGGCAGACAAGAATTCAAAAATGCTGGAAGCGCTCACCGTATGGCTAGAGACGTTCTGGCACTGGAGGCTGCGAGGAGCAGAGCTTTTAAGCAGCCAGGGCGGAGACGGACACAGGTGTGCTGATTGCAATCAGCAGCTCCAGTGCCAGAAACGTTACAGAGCCCCCCTCTCAAGGGCGGATTCCAGACGCCCCAGGTTGGTCTGGATGGGCTCTGTGGAAATCCCTAATGAGGGATTTGTCCAGGACGTGGCGAGCCGGGACCCACTGCCGCTCCTCAGGACCATAACCCTCCCAGTCGATGAGGTACTGGGTGCCTCGACCCCATTTACGGGACTTAAGGATCCTCTTCACGGTGTAAACCGGAGAGCCATCAACCAGGCGGGGGGGAGGTGGGGGCGTGGTGGTGGGAGACAGACTGGAGGTGTTGACAGGCTTGATACGGGATACGTGGAAGGTGGGGTGAACCTTCATGGTTGAAGGCAGACGGAGACGGACCGGATTGATGATTCTAGAGATGGGAAATGGTCCAATAAAGCGTGGCGCCAGCTTCTTGCTGTCCACCCTCAGAGGGAGATCCCTGGTGGACAGCCAAACCCTATCTCCCACTCGATAGGTTGGGGCAGGAACCCGCCGACGGTTGGCTGCACGGGACTGATTCTGAGATGCGGCGAGTATGGCCTTCCTGGCCCTTCTCCAGGCTCGCCGACACCTCAGAGCAGAAAGACGGGCGGACGGGACTCTGGACTCGACCTCTTCTGTGGTAAACACTGGCGGTTGGAAACCGTAAACCACATAGAAGGGGGAGAGACCAGTAGAGGAGGAGGGCGACGCGTTTATCGCATGTTCCACCCAAGGTAAGTTCTGCGCCCATTTGGAGGGGTCCGCCTGGCAGAATAGGCGGATCTTGGTCTCGACCTCCTGGTTCATTCTTTCAGATTGTCCATCTGACTGGGGGTGGAAACCGGAGGAAAGATTTACAGAAATCCCCAGCATAGCACAGAACTCTTTCCAGTAACGAGCCACAAACTGGGGACCCCGGTCTGACACAATGTCAGAGGGCAGACCGTGCAGCCTGAAAACCTCCCTGGCAAGGATGAGCCCCATCTCCTTGGCAGAGGGTAGCTTACTTAAGGGGACCAGATGGACCATCTTAGAGAAACGGTCAACGATTGTGAGGATGACCGAGTGACCGTCAGAGGAGGGGAGACCCGTGATAAAGTCCATTGAGAGGCTGGACCACGGTCGAGGAGGGACTGGGAGAGGATGAAGCAGTCCCGAAGGGGGACGACGAGACACCTTAGCCTGGCTGCAGGGGGAACAGGCTGCCACAAACTCCCCGACATCCCTGACCAGAGACGGCCACCAGAACTGGGACCTGATGAGGCGAATGGTCTTGCTCACGCCTGGATGGCCGTATAACCGGGAGCTGTGACAGAACTCTATCACCTTCGATCTGAGTTCAGGAGAGACAAAGAGCCTGTCCTTGGGACAGGCTACGGGCATCTGGACAGAGGCGAGGGACTCCCTTACCTCCCTCTCAAGTTCCAGGCGGGAGACAGCACACCTCACAGGATCTGGTAAGATGAACCCCCGTTCCTCCTCCGGATCCCCCTCGTTAGCCTCGAAGACCCTTGATAAGGCATCCGGCTTGGTGTTTTTAGTCCCCGGCCTGTAAGAGAGGGTGAAAATGAATCGGCTGAAGAATAGTGCCCACCTGGCCTGCCTGGGGTTGAGTCTTTTTGCAGTTTTGAGGTACTCCAGGTTGCGATGATCAGTCCAGACTAAGAATGGTGTCTTGGAGCCCTCGAGCCAGTGCCGCCATTCTTCAAGAGCCAGCTTAACTGCCAGAAGTTCTCGGTTGCCAACATCATAGTTCTGCTCAGAACTGGATAACCTCCTGGAAAAAAAAGCACAGGGGTGCACACGACCATCCTCCCCCTCCTGGCTGAGGATGGCTCCGACTCCGGAGCTAGAAGCATCTACCTCCACTACAAACTGTTTCTCAGGGTCAGGAGAAACGAGGACCGGGGCTGAAGTGAACAACTCCTTAAGGCGCCTGAAAGCCTTGTCTGCCTGTTCATTCCACAGAAACTTAGTTTTACAAGAAGTGAGGGCGTGGAGAGGAGAGGCTACCTGGCTGTAGTTCTTGATAAACCTCCTATAAAAATTAGCAAACCCCAAAAATCTCTGGAGTTGCTTACGGTCCGTCGGGGTTGGCCACTCAGTTACGGCCCGAACCTTGGCTGGATCCATGGCAATCTGCCCAGGCGACAAAACAAACCCAAGGAAGGAGGTAGACGTTGTGTGAAACTCGCATTTTTCTGCCTTTACGTACAGTTGATTTTGAAGGAGGCGGAGGAGGACGGAGCGGACGTGTTGCTTATGAGAAGCCAGGTCCTTGGAATAAATGAGAATATCATCAAGATAGATGAAAACGAAACGGCTGATCATGTCCCCAAGAACCTCATTAACCAGGTTCTGAAACACTGCTGGGGCATTAGTTAGGCCAAAAGGCATCACCAGGTATTCGTAGTGGCCGGTGGGAGTGTTAAAAGCGGTCTTCCACTCGTCTCCCTCCCTAATCCGGACTAAGTGGTAGGCGTTGCGAAGGTCCAACTTAGTAAAAACTTTAGCCCCTTGGACCTGGTCAAAAGCAGAGTTCATCAAAGGAATAGGGTATCGGTTCTTAACCGATATGTTATTTAGACCCCTATAATCAATGCAAGGGCGGAGGGAGCCGTCCTTCTTTTCAACAAAGAAAAATCCCGCCCCAGCGGGAGAGGACGACGGGCGGATGATGCCAGCTCTTAGGGAATCATTAATGTAGTCCTGCATGGCCTGGGACTCTGGAGGGGATAATGAGTAAAGGCGACCTCTGGGTGGAGCGGCGCCTGGCAACAGGTCGATCGCACAATCATATGGGCGATGAGGAGGTAAACTTGTGGCCTTGGCCTTATTAAAGACCTCCTTTAAGTCATGGTATACAGAAGGAACTCTGGACAGGTCCGGGTAAAACTCATCTGTTTTACCTTCAGAAGAACAGGAAGGCTGAGCAGAGGACAGACAGAACTCGGAGCAAGACGAGGCCCAACCCGTAATCTCGTTACGCCTCCAATCAATCTGGGGGTTGTGTCTGCGGAGCCAGGTAGCGCCCAGGATCACTGGAACCTGCGGGGAGTCAATAATCATAAAGGTGAGTCTCTCTTTATGATTACCTCCCAGGGTCATCTCCACCGGCTCAGAGACGAGGCGTGATTGGTTGAGCTCGTGCCCATCCAGGGCGAGAACACTACGGGCTGGAGAGGCGTTCTGGAGTGGGACGTTAAGCTTCCTGGCCAGGCCTTCGTCCAGAAACTCAGTGTCGGCTCCTGAATCAATGAAAACCGAGAGCCTGTGGGACTGTGAGGAGAAAGACAAGGTAGCAGGAATCAAACGGTTTGGTGGGACAGCAAGCTTGGTGTAGCTCAGTAGGGATGCCCCACCCCCTACTGAGCTTGGTCTTTTAACGGACAGTTCCGGACTTGGTGACCCACCCCTCCACAGTAGAGGCAAAGTCTCTGCTGTTGCCTGCGCTGGTACTCATCCTTGGTGAGGCCTACCTTACCCAATTGCATGGGTTCTGGCTCTGAAAGCTTTGGTGAAACTGGTGAAGTAACAGGAGAAGGAGCCGACACTCGAGGGGAAATAGATGACGTCGAACGACGTTCCCTTCGCCGTTCCATGAGGCGGAGGTCCACTCTGTTAGCCAGCTCCTCGAGCTGCTTCAGGGATTTAGGGTACTCTCGAGTGGCGAGCTCATCCTTAATCTTATCGTTGAGCCCAAAAATAAAAACGTCCATAAGGGCAAACTCGTTCCAGAGGCTGTCGGCAGACAACAAATGAAAATCAATAACATAATCTGCCACAGACCTATCTCCCTGTCTCAGGGTCAGAAGCCCCCTAGAGGACTCCCGGCAGGGCAGCAAGGGACTGAAAACTCTTACAAGCTCCGTGGAGAAGTCATGATATGAGTGGCAGATGCGTGAGTTATTTTGCCACTCGGAAGTTCCCCACAACCTGGCTTTGCCGGCTAGCAGTGATATCACGTACGCTACTTTGGACCGGTCTGAAGGGAATGAGGAAGGTTGCAATTCAAAATGTATCTCACACTGTGTGAGAAAAGCCCTGCAATGTTCTGGATCACCGGAGAACATTGCCGGCGGGGAGAGACGGGGCTCTGACGAGGACGACGTCACCGGAAGTGACGGAGGGCCAGAGGAAGCGGCTTGCGGAAGTGAAGGCTGCGTACTTCCCTGAGTACGAAGATGGCCTAAAATCTCCGAGACACCGGCTTCTAACTCAGAGATGGATCTCTCTACCCCCGCGCGCCACTGGGTTTCGGGTACAGGGTCCATGTTTGGCCAGAACGTACTGTGATGAATTTAGGAGGACCCAAGGAATACCCGAAAACAAGTGAGTACGAAATATTATCAGTCTTTATTTTGACGCTGGCGGCGCGGTCCCCTGGCTCGGCTCGCACTCTGCGACTGGCCGCTCCTGAAGGTAGAGTCGCAGGTTAGTGACCAGCAGATATTAACAGGTTGGTCAGAGAGAAGTGAGGTCACTAACCTGGACGTGCTGAGGGCAGAACTCTGACTCCTTATGACGAAGGCGTCCGAGAGAGGGTTATCCAGGGCTCTTTGTCCAGGTCCGGTCCAGGTCTTTATCAGGGGAAAATCCGATTTACTCAGGCAGCGGTTTCCAAGGGAGAATCCAACAGGGCGTCCAGGTCCAGGTCCAGGTCACAATCCAGAAAGCACAGACAGAACAGGGGGCAGGCGAACTCGTTTTACTCACGGACAGACTGGGGTCAGAAACACGGTGAGGCAGTCCAATTCTCTGAGGCTGACAGGCAGGACCCAGGCAGGCAGACAAATCCAAAGGGGCAGGCAGGTTTCCAAAAGACAGAGGCAGAACAGGTCGAGAGGCAGACAGGCAGACAAGAATTCAAAAATGCTGGAAGCGCTCACCGTATGGCTAGAGACGTTCTGGCACTGGAGGCTGCGAGGAGCAGAGCTTTTAAGCAGCCAGGGCGGAGACGGACACAGGTGTGCTGATTGCAATCAGCAGCTCCAGTGCCAGAAACGTTACAAAAAAACAAACATTGATGCTGAATATACTAGGATGCAGGAAAACATACAAAGGAAAGCAGATCTGTTGAGGCACTGTGAACACAGTGTATGTTAAGTGGCACGTTCAAGTTCAGCAAAGGAGGGGAAAACAGCTGTGTGGCCTGCCAGGACAGAATCCATCCAGGTCAGAAATGACAGCTATTTTATAAAAGCTTTTGAAGATGGTGGCTTTATTACAGTGGGTCTGTGACCTCTGTGCAGCTTAGTAACGATTTAGCACCGTATGACCTTCTGCTTTTTCAGTTAGCTACTAGTTGTGTGTGTGTGTGTGTGTGTGTGAAAATGCAGCTATTGCCAAGGCAACAAGCAAATATAGTGCAGCTTTCAGGGACAAAATTGACGTTCTACTGTGAAGTTTAGAAATTGTTATACATCAGGTAAATGCTTAAATGTCATTTTTTCCTGTGTGCTGCTGCAAGTTTTAAACCATTTCTCTGTGATTTTATGCCAAAATGTAAACCAAATGAGGACTGTTTGGTTGCATCGGATGGACGTCTGTGATTCCAAAGAGCTACTGAAACAAAAAAACTGAGCGTAAATGTCTCACATGCATAGTTTATTGGTGCCTTCCTAATTCATTCAGCTTTTCTCTCAGACACAAGAAAACACCTCATCCTCAAACAGTCTCCGTCTTCAGAGATTTGATGCAGTGTTTGTTGCACCATAGTATTGCAGGACTTCTCATGATAACAGAAAGGTGCAAATGCTTACTCATTTTTCACTGGTAGCTGATTTTTGGAAGCTAGATGAGGCAAGTCAACGATTTCATGTGTCGCTGTCAAGACTGCAGTGCCAAGTGGACTTTCTTCAGGATTTTTTTCCAGCTCCACTGGGCTTTTTTCAGTGTCAACACGTTTATTTAGACTCAGATCTGTCTTGAGTTGTCGGGGCTTGAAAATTAAGGTAATTCTTCACTGTTGGGCCGCTCCGCTACCCATAAAAAATAGGGCCATTGAACCTCCAGATAAATATAAAAATTAATATGATGCGATCTTCCTCCTTCATTTTTCCTATTTTTTAATACCTCTCCTTCTTCTCTGTTTGGGTGTTCAGGTAGACTTGGGCTCTGTGGAGCTCCAGCCAGCTCCAGACCCTCTGGAGTTGATCCGAGAGATGATCGGCAAATCTCTACAGCACAGCACTGATCTGGAGATGGAAAACTCAAGGCTGTTGGAGGAGAACCGTAGACTGAGACAAGATCACCAGCGAATACTGAAAGAGTAAGAAAAATAATTATAAAATGTTTTGTTGTTAGATTTATGTGCTGAGGATTATTTTTTTTCAGTTGTGTTTACTGTTATTCAATATTTATAATCTATAATGTCTAAAATTATGTAAATCGTGTTAAAAATCACACAACATACGTCACGCTAATATCTTTTACTAAACACATATGAGGTCAGAATTGAAATGCCAAATAGACCCTGTGATCAATGTCTTGAAGCACCTGTACCTGTGTTAACTCACCATAATGTAATTCTCAGTTACTTGCTGAAATTTGTTCATGCACAGCTCTCTTAAGATCTTACTATAGCATTTTTAGATGGGCTGAATTCTGAGTTCTTGAATTGGGTCAGTGCAACATCATCATAATTTGACTTATGAGGAGATGAAAAAAGAAAGGGAGACATGCTGATATCAACACCATGCCCACCGCCAGTGGGGTGAATATGCAAGTGTTACACAGTGTGAAGCAAAATAATGTAATCAAACTAAGCCAAACTAAACCAATCTAAAACTAGACTCAAACTACCATGGCTACCTGCTTGGTAGGGACCAAGAGCAGCCAAGAATGTCTGCAACAGCTGTGGTTAAAGGCTGAAACACACCAAACCCTCCGATCCGTCCGATGCGTCGTGTCGTAGCAATTAGATCTGGGGCTGGGGACAGACCGGCTTGTTGTTTTCAGCAGCTATACTGCGTAGCTCCCTTACCAAGATAGACCTCTGCTCTATCTTGGTTGGAGCTACGCAGCATTTTGACGAGAAATCCATGAGTCAGACAGGAGGAGAGACACTTTGGCAAACACGTCCGCTCTAGGAAAAATACAATATAAAATCTCCAAACTGCAAGGTAAACGGAACACAATTTCCGGCCAGGTTCGTCCCAGAAAACACACATCTCAACAAACAATCAATAAAACATTTTTTTCTCATGCAGTTTCCTGTTTTAGGTCAGTTAGGGTATTTTTAAGTAAATAATTAATTGATTTTGGAGACTTTTCTGTTACTTTCTTCCAATTTCAAAGTTTGCATATACTAAAAGTATTAAGCCCATTTGGAAAAGCTAAGATGATGACGCAATGGCTTTGTAAGCTTCTGATAGGAGAACTGACAAGTTTTGAGTTAAATGCAGGCATACGTCTGGAAGTATTTTAAGGCATCTACTCAAACAAAATGCATCTTTGTGTGAGATCATGAAAAAAACTAAATAAATTTGGCAAGATTTCAAGAAAAAAACTGTGGACTTCCACCAGTCTTGTTTGTCCATCTGTCTAAAGTACAGATGTTTGACGATGCCACATTTCAACCAATATACAGTCACATTCAAAAAATTATTATATTTCAATAACTCAGTTCACGAAGGGAAACATATTATATAGATTAAAACAGACTGATGATGTTTTAAAGCTTTTGTTTCTGTTAATTATGATTTTTTTCCCGCCTCCAGCAAATAAAAGCAAAGAATTTAAGATTAGAACATTGCATCAGACCAATAAAAAAGCAAGATTTTCCATGCATAAATGGGGGCTTAATGAAAAGTATGTTTAATACCGTCTTAAAGGTTGCTTTCTTCAAAAGATACTTTTAATCTGACAGACAACCTTATTAGAAATGCATAATCTAATTTATTTAATATGACTGTATAAGTAATAGAAGACTGGGCATGTCCCTTTCAGGAGTCCCAAAAAGGAAGGAGCCATTAATCCAAAAGCAACAAAAAAGACAGATTACTGTTTACAAATGTACTCAGGGGCAAGGACCTTGATTCCTAAGGATTTGTGTTATGGCTTGAAATGGAAGTGTTTTGCCATAATGACCATTATAAGAGGGTATGATGTTGTGGTGCTTTACTACAGAGGGTAGTGTGAGGGCTTCACAACACATTGAAGCATCATCCAAAGCATTCGCCAGGAAGTCAAGGCTTGGGTGCAAAGGGGTCTTCTAAAAGGACAATGATGCTAAGTATACAACCAAATTACTGTTTTAAGGGCAGTAAAGTCACTGTTTTGGGAGTGGCCATCACAAAGCCCTAATCTCAATTACATTGAATATCTGCTGGCAGAGCTGAAAAGATGTGTGTGAACAAGGGGACATACAAACCTGACTCAGTCACACAAAGGTATGAGCCAAACTCCAGCCAGCAAGCTTTTGATCCAAGTCATACAACTTAAAAGGCAATCTTAAGAAATGTTTAAAATCTCAACAAAAAATACGTTGCTCTGGTAATTAGGAGATAGAGATACTTGTTGGTAATAATAACTGGACTGAAATAAGAGAGGTTTAGTCTGATTTGATGTCAAACAGTGAGACAAAGTGCCCTGTGTTTTATGGAGAGTATGCAACTATCTGTTTGCTCATTAATGTTGTGGTCAGCTTGCCAAAAAGGAAAAAAAAAAGATATGCCTAACTTTCAAAACACGTTTCAATCTCACAGGAACATACTGTATGTTTGTCCCAACAGGCTGGAGAAGCAGGTTAAAGATAAGGAGATGTTAGAAAAGGAAATGTATTCACGTTTTGTCATGGTTTTGAACGAGAAGAAAGCCAAGATCAGAGGCCTGCAGGGTACTGTCCGGCAGCTCAGCCACACTGAAGACCAGCAGATGGATGAAAAGAGAAGACAAAGGTTTATATTGGAAAAACTTGCTATTTTTCCTGATAACAGTGAGCCAACACATTTGATATTCCAATACTTTCTCCCTATGTCTAATTTTGCAATTTTTTTCTGTCAGTGATGTCTAACTAAAAGGCTCTGGTTGATTAAAATGGTCCACTCACTATTCTTCTTTTTGAACTTTCTTTGGGGATGTATGGTAAACTAAACCCTTTCTCTAAATTGTGTAATTCCACTCAGTGACAGTGAAGCATCTCAGAGGGAAGATGGCAGTCCTCCATCTCAGGAGTCAACTATCCTCATCACAGGTCTGTTGGTTTATGCAAAATTATTCATCAAAGTAATCTAGCAGTTCACTTCAGAGGTTTGTTAGACAACATTAGTGGAAAAAATGCATCACAGAGACCAAGGTACACAAGAGAGAGGTCAGGAATACAGTCACTGAGCTCTAAAGGTGCTTTAGGTTATAAAACAGTATCTCAAGTTTTGAACATATGTTCAATCCATCATCTGAAAATGGAAAAAATGCAAACCTACCAAGACATGGCCTTCCATATAGGCTGGTGAAGGAAAGCATGAGTCAGAGAAACCCCCAAGAGGCCCAAAATAACTTTGGAGGAGCTGCAGATAAAACGTCTATTAGTCAAGCACTCCAAAAATCCTACATTTATCGAAGAGCATTAAGAAGAAAGTGATTGTGAAAGATGGTGTTATGCCCACAGTGAAACGTGGTGATGGTAACATCGTGCTGGTATAGTTTCCTCCAGCAGGGTTAGTCCCTGTTGGAGCAGTCAGAGGCTGCAAAAGACTCAAGACTGCAGACGAGGTTCACCTTCAATCAGACCATAAACATTCACCCAGAGTTGGAGTTATCAAGATCAAAACATATTCATGGGTTCGAATGGCTCAGTCAGAGCCTAGATTTATATGTAACTGATAGTTGAAAAGTGATCTTTCCAAACATTCTCCATCCAATCTGACTTAGCTTGAGCTGTTTTGCAAAAAATCAAGCAAACATTTGAGTCTCTGACTGTGTAAAGCTGGTGGAGACATTTTACAAGGCATTTACTAAGTGATTGAACTGAATACTCAATGCACCTTCTGAAATTTGTAAAAACACTGAAAACCCTGTTTCTTTTTCTTCCACTTCACAATTATGAGCTAGTTTGGGTTGTTTTATAGAATAAAATCACTCAAAAAGAAGCTGAAGTTTGATGTAGTTTTACAAAATTCCAGAAGAAAGTGACAAATATCTGTGCAAAGCACTGTAAAAGGAAAGGAGAAAATAAAAATCCCAAACAGGTCGAGCTTACTCCCATTATCAGTATCCTCTCTGAAGTCACTCTCTGATGTGATTTAGTAATGACGGTAGCTCTTAATGAAACTCTTACATTTTAGCTCTCCCTCAACAGATTTTACTGACCCATAAACTGCGCAGTTAAAGTTAATTTAATATTCAAGCCGAGGATTTAAGCAGCAACTTGAAAGCAGAGAATATACCCCCAGGTAGCTTGGTTCTGGGAAACACTTGTAAGTTTGCCATGATTGCTTCAACACGGCCAGCCATGAGGTGGTCTACCCCGTCCTGCATCACGCAGAGCTGACCCGTGACGTCATAAACACCCCCTTCCCGCAGCGGCTCTGCGGCCTGCTGGGGTACCTTGCTGCCTTTCTCAATGGCTGAACTGGTAATCTGAGCCAAACTCTTGCAACCCAAAGAGAAATTAACATTGCAACACATGTAGTGACTTCAGAAGGCTGTGTTCCTAGGCTCTCCACTTTCTCTGTCACACACATGCCCTCCTCCCCTGGTCCTCATTCACACACTTGGTCGTTCAGAGCCCTGGGGGGGTTTAAGTCACAATTTGGTGAATTTACAGCTTGTCAGCAAGATCTCTGAGCACTTATCCCTCTTTGTTTTTGGCTCTTTAACATTAAGGCTTTGTTTCCAACATTGTGATGTGTATATTATTATCTAGCTTTCAAAGAAAAGATCAAACAAATTTTAAAATCTTCCCAAACAAGCCATCACATCAACATTCACGTTGTTTATGTGGAAAAATACAGAATTTGCAACCACAGCACATTGAGCCATTTCATTTCTTTGCACAATGTGAATCTCCATCCTTTTAGCTGTTGCCAAGCTTCACTCAGATCAGACACACAACAGCAGCACAGCCTGATGTTTTAGTGGACTCTGATTTTCTTTTCCCCATTCTGACATGTTGGCCCCTGTTGACCTTTGGGCCCCAGGCTGTGTTTTCATGCTGTGCAGAGCTGGGGGGCTTTCTTTGACCCGCTCCCTCCAGGTTTAACTTCTGATAGTGACAACACAGGAAGCATCACTCCCAATGAAGATAACATAGATAGAGGAAGAATGAAAGGAAAGGTGAAATACAGTCTCTCTGACGGGCTAAGCTTCTTAGGAGGAGAACCGTAATGAGAAACATTCTTCATGGATTTAATTGTAATTATGTCAGCTATAGTTGCCTTATTTTATCTCAAAATCAAGACAGAACAAGTGTTGTTTTTTGTTGTTGTTCTGATACAGCTGCTCAATCTGTTGATCTCTGAATGTGAGCAGGCTAGTGGCAGTGTTACAGGGCAAACAGGTGTGTTCGTCTCTGTAAATATCAATTGCGACCAGACTCTTGAGGAATGCTAGATCTCCATAACTGATAAATTGTGCAAAATTGCCCTGGGTTGACAAAGGTTAACAGGATCACTACATCCTGAACCAGCTACAAATGTGCCAGAGACACTGATTAGAAATCAATCTAAACAAGGGGGAAATACAGCAGCTTTACACATCACATTGTTTTTTATTTAATATTTTCTATCTACAGTCTAGAGTTGTCCTCATTAATGAATTTAGTTTGTAAGGCTAGGGAAGTTTATTTATATAGCACTTTTCAGTAACAAGACGATTCAAAGAGCTGCTTGCTTGTTTGTAATAAACTCTGCACATAATCGAGCCATTCTATGAAGGCTTCAGAAGTTTGTTAGGGTTAAGTGATAAAACAACAACAACCTAAGCTTTGGACGTTCCATGGAGCACTATGTAATCATTGATCCAAAAATGGGAATATTATGGCAAACCATGACCATCCAACTAAAAGACAGCGTTAACAGCAACTAATAGACCCGTGCTACCTCTGGAGGAGCAGCAGAAATCCACACCTCAGCTTGGGGAATGTATTTAGAGGATAACTGTCAGTGCCCGACATTTCTGGTCTTTTTAGAAGAGTAGCCATTGTTTAAAAGAAAGTCATGTGAAGTCCCATTTGCAGTTGGCCACAAGCCATACAGGGAACAGAGCAAAATGCTGAGGAAGGCGCTCTGGTCAGATGAGATCTAAATGGAACTTTTAGGCTTGCATGCAAAACACGGTTTTGCAACATACAGCCAGTGATTCAAGTGAAATGTTTAGTTCACAGCATATTAATTTATTCGAAAGGCCTGGTGAAAGGCCAGACCTAAATCTAAATGAAAATATGTGGCAAGACTTGAAATTTGCTGTTCAGAAACTCTGCTCCCACTTTTTGTGACATTTTGCCTCAGCCTCACAATCATTCACTGCTTTTTTTTGGTCTATCACATTAAATCCTGATAAAAGGCATTAAATAATCTGGCTGTATTGACAAAATCTGAACAAGTTAAAGGAATTGCAGTGCCTTTGGAAGGCTGTGTTGTTTTATTATGTTAACTGCTTTACCTACTGTAGTCAGGAATATACTATTGACGCAACAAATTTAAATGCAACTATGTAGGGATGATGTAAAGCAGTTTTATGATTTATCATTTGTGTTTTGTTTTAAACAGCTCTGTGTTATCTGTGAGTCATATGAACTCTTTATTATTGTTTCCAGGTTGTAGTTCAGCTTCACAAGGCATCCCTATCGATCAAAGTTTTTCCGATGATGAAGACAGAGAGCCCAGACGGAAGAGACGGTTACCTAACAATCCTAACACAGGCTCTTCTGAAGAGCAATAACGTTCATGGTGAGATTAATTTACAGTTCATGCTATTTAACTGGTTTAGTTGCCTTTCTTGGCAATGTTTCCAAACAAAATGCAAAATATAAATATACAAAAATTTAACTTGGGTTACATTCAAATATGCAGGTCTTGACGCTCATTTACAGTTTTTTTTTTCTGAAATCTTTTGTGTGTGTGTATGGTCGTTCATACTACTATTTAAATACAACCGCCATCAGACTTCTGTCTGAACAGTTCGCAACCCCAAAGTGAAAAAGTAGACGTCACACAGCAGCTCACTGTTTATGGAAGTAGTAATGGATGTAATTGTTACTAGCAGCAAGTTTCATTAAAAAAAGTAATAGTTGATACTGGCATCTCTGTGTTATTTTCAAGTTATTGAGCAAATGAAACTGAAAATATTAAGACCACATTACAACCAGAAGATGAAAGGTAAGGCAAAAAAAGTACAACTATTAACAACGGCCGTTTGTGGAGCCTTGACTGGTACTGCTGTGTAGACGTCTGTGTGGACGTGTGGAGGGAGCCAGGGCAGTGACGCAAAAGTCGGATGAAATGCGACATGACTGTTGAGACTGCAAATGCTTTTAAAACTATCAGATACGCGTCAGATTTAATACCACAAATGGGATTTTCTTTAGGAGTGAGAAGATTGCCGTTGGGCTGTTCACACTGCAGTGAATAAGTTGGTTATGGGTCGCATATGGGCAAAAAGATCAGTCACATTTGCCTGCAGGGTGAACGTAGTTAGTCCATAGCACCTCTCAATTTCTGATAATCTCAGAATAAAAAGACCCCAAAGGTTTATTTAAAAAGTAACATAATCATTTTAAGTGTATAATAATAAGTAATAAAAAAAATTGCAGTTGAACATATGCAGTTCTCCACTGAAATATTATTGGCCATTAATGCCATTTATTATGTTTAAAAAAAGATTGAGTCCTTGTTTAATCTTTTATTACTAATTAAAATATGTTACGAGAATGTAAAGAATGAATAATCAAATAGTTATAATTATTTTGCCTATTGTATCAGTTATATCAATAGATAAATATGTTTTGTATGATAAAGACAAAAGCTTTCAGTGATCATATCCATACATCTCAATGTATTGTATGGCTTCTAGTTCTACTTTCTTCTAGGGCTGTCACGATTTGTCGAATAATACGAGAACCTAGATTCATAAAATTCATCGATGCAAATGATCTGCCTCAAAGCTTTGTTACATTGTTTATTTATTCAGTGCATGTTCTGGCCAGGCGGCTAACGCTAATGATAGCCTAGCCTGCTAATGCATGGATGCCAAGTGTGGTTATACGCTATGAAGACAGAAAGCGACGGGCAAAAAGTAGCAAAAAGTGTTAAAGGTGAAGGGACACTTTAAATTTAATAGAAAAAAACCTGCGCAGCGAGAATCCTGGTATTGACTGAGGCTCCATCTGAATACCATAATAATAGCTTCTAGCTCCTGTTCCTTGACCTTTCATAGCAGTAAGAATCCTATCATGGATAGGAAAGGAGCTTCAGACTGCTGTGCTGATTTCGGACAGCTTTTAACCCCAACATCATTACGTTTTACATTACATGATGAAAGTCAAATCCGGGCCTACAGCCTTCCAAATATGAACTACAAAGTGTGCGCACTCTTCTCTCCGGACGTTTTTGTTGATTTCTGTGAGGGGGCTGTGCTGATACGTCATGTCACCCAAAGGATTGTGGGATATATTAGTGCTGGTAAGGGACGTCACATGGTTCCTAGGCAATACTAGCAATGAGAGGGAGCATCTTTCTTCTACCTCCTTCCTCCTTCGTCGTTCCTTACTGACTGCACTATTCGGACAGCACTTATCATGGCAAGCGCTGCCGCACTGCCGCACTTCCGCTTTGGCTAAAGAGTCCTTACTCTGTAAGGGTATTCGGATTGAGCATGAGCTTCTAGGTGCCGAAGACTAGCGCTTCTACTCGCTCCTCATCCCCCACAGTTCGTCTCTCGTCTGAGCCTGTTTTGATTGGTCAACATGGCGGCCAAAAAAACAGTCACGTAAGGGCCATACCATTATGTGAAAAAAGAGAGGGGTGCAGCAAGTGCAGCTATGAGTAGAGGGTGAGTTCGTTAGGTTGTCCTGTGAAATAACTATGAGGGGCAGAAGAAAACAAAGCCTCTAATTGCAGTTTAAAAGTGTTGGGGACAACAAAGCAGAGCTCCTTCACTGCAGAATGAAAACAACTTCAAGAGGAGGTTCCACTATAAACCTGCAGAGACATATCAGAGCTGTCTATTTAGAGGAGAGTTTGGTTTGGGCTTTGTTCTTTGGATGTCTTTGCAGTTGTTAATTTGTGCAACAAAAACTGTTTGACTAAACTATTTCATTGTTCTTTAAATCAACTGATGTTTTTTATTCCATTGTTAACTTGAACACTTAATTGTTATTTGAATATGCCTTATCTATTAATAATCAAACAGTTTTTCCTTTCTCTTCTGCTGTACAGCTTAACTTCAAATTTAGCAAGTAATTATGTGAAAAATCTGCAGAATGTGTACATTTTTATCCAATTATTCAATTAATCATCAGAATAATCGATTACTAAAATATTTGTTTATGACAGCCCTACTTTCTTCTAACCTAACAAACTCATAACTTCCATCCTCCAACTGTGTCATGCTGTGGCTGCCAATGAATGACTCAGACAATTGCAGCCCTGTGTGTGGTGTGGCACCATTCAGCCGAGCAGTGTCAAAGCAAGACGTTTTGAGCTCCATTCAAAACTGTTTTTCTCTAGCCAGATTTCACTTTTCCTTGCTCTTTAAACGAATAACAAGGGTTTTATGACAACATGCTCAATAGGCTAATATAATTCATCCTAATTACATCTAAGTCAAATTTACAGCACAAACCAACACATTGTCAGCCAAGAAAATAGATTCCCAGATGCACTCCCATCTTCTATGCCAGGTTTTTGTACATCAATGTGAAAGTAGCTCTCAGTAAAGCAAATCGTTTATTCTTTTTAATTCTTACAATTTCCTGCTACAGCATTCGTTAAGTGATGCTTGCCTCTTTTGATTACTAAATAAGACACTTTAATGTTGTTATCTTTTCTCCAAACCTCCTGACTGAACCTTGACACAGGCCTTCATGTTCTCTGCAGTGTCTTCTGGAGCTGATTGTGTCACTTCTAATAACATGGACAACATGGCTGGGAATCTAGAAACGGATTATGGATGTGGTTCTTCAGGATTTGGTTTTACTTGCTGCCCCCAGCTAATTTATTGCTGCCAATAACTTCAGCACTTGTGCGGTGTAAGAATGAAGGATCTAAGTTCCCCACTAAGGCTAAACCAACCACTTACAAACCAAAACTCACTTGTTAATGTTTTTGTCATTTTTTTGCTTTTCTGTTTGAAAATAAAAAAAAAATGCCTTCCATTTGACCTCCACCTTTTTCTTGTTTTTATGTACCCTTTTATTTTCTGGAAATATGTGATCAAAACAACCAAAATGGTTTTCTCCAGGGGGGCTAATGAGGTTATTTAGCTCCATAGTGTTTTAATTTCCACACCTTGTCTTTTAACTCAGCTACCAGCGGTCCTGGTGTCACTGCCATCTTTACGCCGTGGCCAAAGCACCAATCTTCGGGGTCTTTACCTCATCATTCTGCCTTTGGCTTTTAGACCCTCTTGCAGTCCTTTGTCATTTTGATGATACCTTTTTGTCTGCTTAAATCCACGGGTGGCCGCCTGGTTAAGCCTCCCGCAACACATTGTTGTTGGTGCAGTAATCCCCAGAAGAATGTCCCACTCTCTCCTCTTCACTCTTCATGAATTAGGTATTTTACAAAGGAAAATAGAAAAGAGTGCCAGAGGTTCATTTACAAATGAGTGCAGGACAAAATGATGAGACGAAGTAGGGACAATTTGGAGATCACTCTGAATATTTTAGTGGTTTTATTCTAAATTTAGCAAATAAGTTTGATTTTAAACATAACTATTGTGAGGTTCAGCTTGTCTGTTAAAAAGTACATAAATCCAGAAGTGTGACTGATTTATTGATGTAGATGTAGGTATTGTACTGTGCAGACATGCAGTCATGGTGAATCGAAGAAAAGTCCTTTTCAGTTATTTTCTGTTCTAGTTATTAAAGTAACCGAATAGAATAAAACCTGAGGCCACTTTGCCAGGTTCCACAATTGTCCAAATCTTACCTCAGGTGTACAGAAATACACAAAAGTTTCTAAACTGTTGAGAAAAGATTAATAAGCTGTGTAACTAACTGTAAACTAAGTACACCCTTACTGCTCACGTACAGTTTTTAGGGTAAGGTGGTCGCCAGGGGCTGCTAATCAAGTACTTTTGATATATTAATCATCAGAAAGTCTATAAGATAAGATAGGCTTTATTGATCTCACAGTGGAGAAATTCACTTGTCACACATCGGCTTAATAATCAAAAGAAGGTGCCAAAAGGAGGAAAAGGTGCGTAAGGTATAAGGTATATAAATCAGGAGTTTTGCAGTTTTCTGGTCAGTAGCATAAAGATTTGTGCTAATTAGGTCACGATGCTAACGTTTCAAACTTGATATTTGTCAAGTGTCCTATAATTTCATGGCTTCCTACACTTGAAAAGGAGGACTTGAAGACTTCAGGAATTCACTCAGTCTTTTTATTTTCACCAATGAGTGAGAATTAATGAACAGAACAGCTGAAAAACCTACAAAACACATACAAAATATTTTAACATACATTTTAGACATATTTATCTTAATGACTAATTCCATTTTAACCTTAAACATCCATTTCTCTTACAATTTTAACCATAAACTCACAGTATTAAATTTTTAAATTCCATGTCTGGTTGAATTTGAATCAAACAAATCCACACACTTTAGAATTACATTTTTTTTTCTTTTTCTTAGGACATAAGGTTTTTTACATTCGATATCTTAACATACATTTAGTGGAACCAAACTATAAACTAACAGTACAAACTGTTACTTCAATAAATTGTTCATTTCATTTCTCAAATGCGAAAGTACAGTCAAATTCCATCCAATAGAGCCCAGTCAGTGGCTTACCGGTAGTCCTTATAAGTCCTTTCCCATGAGATGCTGCTTTGGAGGCTCTGTTTGCCTTCCTCAGCTCTGTTGCAAAACCAGCAAAATGGTTAGTGGATTCCTTGTATACCTGAGTTGAGGGTGCTGCTGATTGGGCCAGATTTCTTTCACCTGCTGAGAAGTGCTGCAGAGTGGTATACTAATGTGTGTGTGTGTGCACACCCAAATGTCTATTCATGCACCCACATCTAACCAATGAGCAGATCTGCGCAACACCTCCCACTCGATCTTGCAAGGTTTTACCTGGGAAGATCGCACTTTTTAAGTGAGCTGGTTCCCTCTACTTGGTTTTCTGCTGGGATGAGCACTACAAGGCGCCGCACATCCCGATGGAGTATGGTGCCCTGAACCTCCTTCACCAATCCAGAACATTTCACAGGAGGTTTTGGTATATATCCTGAACTATACCCACTTGGAGACACTTTCACATAAACATCCCGAACTATGCCCTTACAATCAGGATTCACAGCAACAACTCTACCCATCTTGAAATGCCCCCTTAGTGCGTTTTGGTCGCAGAGCCAGACCACATCGCCCATAGCAACATTCCTTTCAGCAGTATGCCACTTGCCACGGACAAACAAATTGGGACCTGCAAGTTGACTCCAGGACCTCCAAAAGTAGTCAACTTGAGTTTGTATCTCTCGGAGCCTTTTAAAAGGATAAGTGGTATAGTCAAATGTCTTGAAATCTCCACTTTGTGTAGCTCGACCGAGCAACAGGGTGTTTGGAGTGATGTACTGGATTCGATCTTCATGGCTCTGTACTCTAGCATCAATAGGTCTTTCGTTGGCTAGATTGGCAGCTAGCTTAGTCGTCGTAAGAAACTCACTGAAGGTAAGGCCTTCCACTCTGCCAAGACTTTGGAACGCTCTTTTCATGATCTTGACAGCAGCTTCAGCTGCGCCGTTGCGATGTGGTGAATCGGCTGGAAGAATTTTCCATGTCCAGTGAGTCCCATTTTTTGCAGCATACTCTTCAAGTGAGAATTTGTCTTGCTGTCTCAGGTAAGCATACATTTCTTGCAGAATGGGTTTTGCCCCAATAAAGTTTGTACCTGGGTCAGACCACACCTTCTGGGGATGACCTCTGATGGATGTAAACCTTTGGTAGGCAAGTATGAAGCTCTCTGTAGATAGTGTGTTTGCCAGTTCAACATGAATGGCTCTACTTGACATACAGCAGAACAACACACCCCAAACTTTCATGCTTACTCTTTTCTTGACATCATCTTTCACTTGGTAAGGGCCAAACAAATCAACAGATATGAACTGAAATGGTGCACTTGGACTAGACCTTTCTTCAGGCAGATCACCCATTATTTGCTGACAGGTTTTCGCTCTCACCTTCCTGCACAATATACACTCATCGACAACTTTTCTGGCAATGACTCGCCCTCTGATGACCCATGCTTTCATCCGCATACGCAACAAAGTTCCTGCCACTCCATCATGTCCTTCACTATGTGCTGCTCGGGCTAGAAGAATAGAGATCCAAGATTGGAAAGGCAACAGAGGAACGGCTCTGTGGTCCTCCTTAAAAGTTTGAACTCTGCCACCACACATCAAGAGCCCGCTTTTCCCATCTTTGTAGACAACCAGTCTATCAGTCGTTGTGGTTGGAAATTGTACACCTTCTTGCGCTGCCAGGCATAGATCTCTGAAACCATCTTCTCTTTCGTCAACTGTAATGACACCAGATAAAGGGACCACCTCCCACTTTTCTTTATCTGTGACTTTGACATGCAGGAACTTTTTTGCTGCTCTCCAAACCCATGCAACTACTCCAATCAGCTTCCTCAAACTGCTGAAGTCCCTCACGTCCACTAGTTGCTGGACTACTGCAGTTGCAGGTGGCCTCCTAGAGATGATCAGTTTATGCTGGACTCTGATTGGATTTTGTTCTTTCCGCTGACTTCGGGTAAGTACAGCAACAAATGTTTTCTTCTGCATTTTTATAACATTGTCTCTTGCTTGCACGGCAACATCATTTGCAGATTTCTTTGGCCACTCACTTTCAGGAAGTTGAAGGAAACTTGCACCCAACTGCCACTCTGAGTCTCCGGTTAAGTAAGCAGGACTTGCTCCTCTGGTGATAATATCTGCAATATTTGCTGATCCTGGAATCCACCACCAGTCTTGAACATTAGTGCTACTCTGGATCTCTCCAACCCGGTTAGCAAAGAAGGTCTGATATCCATAACTCTCTCGCTGTATTGCACCCAAGACAGTTTGACTGTCAATGAGATGGAACCACTTCTCAACTTTGATTTGGCAATGTTTCTGGAAATAGGTCCTTAGCCGGGCTGCAAAGACTGCTCCGCATATCTCCGCTTTCACGGGGTCACCATTACGGTTAAGAGGAGTCAGCTTGGCCTTAGACTCAACCAACCTCACACTGACACCATCAGTGCATTCCCAACGCAGGTACAACACAGCACCATATGCATACTCACTGCCATCAGAAAATGTGATGCCAATTGGACCTGCATGTGGGTCTGGCGGTGTCAGGGATCTGATAAATCTGAGTTGGCTCAGGTCAGCATATTCTTCTAGCAGCTTTACGGCATCCTCTCTGAGTTCTTTGGACAGAGCAGCATCCCAGGTATCTTTTGCGCAATACATTAGCTTTGCTTCCTGAAAAGCTCTTCGAACCAAAATTGCTCCTTTCTGCTTTGCAGGAGTCACAAAGCCAAGTGGATCATAGAGAGCAGAGACTTGACTTAACAGTTCTCTTCTAGTAAGAGGATTTGGGGTTTGTCCTTTTACTTCTTCTCTTAGCAGGTCCTGACCAAGGCGCATTTTCTTCTTCCTCTTGGAAAAGTTCACTGCAACCATGACATGCAGCTTGTCATCTTCAACAGTGTAACCCAGACCAAGGGCTTTGTTATCTTTCCCAGTGAGCTGGTTAGGCAACATCATGGTCTTTATCTCCATGTTAACTTCTCTTGACTCCCGCCTCCCACTTTGACTAGAGTAGACCCAGGGCTTCATGAAAAATCCTCCAGCTTTAAGGATCTGCTCGATGTTAAATGTGAGGAGTTTCAGGTAGTCAAGGTTGTTGTGAGATGTCAAGATGTCATCGACGTAGACGTCTTCTTCCAGCACACGTTTCTCTTCTTTGAATTTTGTGAATGGGGGTAGGCTGGCAGTCTCCCGCATGGCAACTTGTGCTATACAGCCAGCAGGTTTATCTCCGATATTGACCCTTGTTATGGCAAAATCTTCTATTTCAGCATCCTCACTGTCACGCCACAAAAACCTGTGCAGATGAACCTCTTTCTCTTCTAACCACACAGAGTTGTACATTTTTTGGATGTCACCAAGGGCAGCAAAGACACCAGCTCGGAACCTCAGGAGGACGGCTCTGATTGGATTTAAGACATCAGGACCTTTAATCAACATGTCATTCAAACTCAGACCTTTGTACTTCTGGCTGCTGTTCCACACCAGCCTCACTGGAGTGGATATGGAATGGGGATTTAGTGCAATCAAGTGACTTATATACCACACTGGCCCAGTCCAGTTTTGTAGATCTTCTTTGGACAGTTTCACTGCAGCTTTGCGATCGACCATTTCATGGACTTGTGCAGCATAGGCCAATTTCCACTCTGGGTCCTTTGCCAACTGTTTTTCAGTCCTGAGGAATGTAGCTTCTACTGCTTTCCTATTGTCGGGGAGAGAAGTCAAATCTTCAGTCCATGGATATCTGGCGTGCCAATGTGGTTCCGGAGTGTGGTGGTCACCATTCATATATGTCAGACCATTTCTCACCGTCTCCATCTCTTTCTCCTCAGCCAAAGACATTTCCTTCCCTCCGGGTTGGCAATTCCCGCAGCGACATCCTCCACATTTTGGCACGCAGGCTGCTCCGATGCTTTCCCATTCCCACCACTTCAGAAAGTCTTTGCTGGTAGTGGCTGCATTTGATTGGATGAAAGGATGCTTAGGAGACTGACAGAAATCTGAAGATTTGCAGGTGAGTTCACTGTACTTGACTGCTGCAGTCCTCATTGATCTTGCAAAGTGTGTCTCTGATGTATGGGCCATTAAGGTAACTTCTTCAAAGAGGTCCGGATGTGTGCCTCCAATCGTCTTGCCAAGTGGTCCATCCCATAACACCAGGTCCCCGACAGAGCAAACTTTTTGAGGTACAAGTTGACCTTCTTTGTGGCTAATCAGGAGCTGTATCTCTTTAGGTCTTGTAAGGTCTTTCAAGGAGGCATTTGGAAAAATCCTCTGTAGCTTTATGGCAGGGACATGTCTATGAACTTCTGCAATCTTGTCAAGCCCATAGCAGATCAGCTGATGTGATTTGAGAGTCCCTTTTGGAGTATTGACACGTATCTTAAGGAGATAGCGCTTCGTTTCAACAGACACCTGCATCCCTCCAACACCATGGACTACAAGCGTTACATCTTCACTCCTAAGATTCAACTTACTTGCAGCTTTATGTGTAATGTAGTTTGTGTCTGATGCCAGGTCAATGAGGGTTCCAATTCTTTTTCCATCATTTGCTGTAACGTTAAGAATCATCAGGATAACTGGATACTCATTTAAGTCATTCTCCTCTAGAAGGCCTGTCTTAGTAACAGTGGAGTTGTGTGCTCTTGACACAACATTGCAGAAGGCATCTTTACATTGCTGAACCAGCTCAGGTGGGAGTTTGGAAAGAAACTCTTCCTGGGCTTCAGTATGTCTTTTGCCCTCCACTTTCTCTGAACCAGATTTAGGTGTTCTTTGGGACTGCGGTCTAGCGAGTAAGCAGAGAAGAAAGTGGTGTTGGTCTTTACACTCTGGGTTCTTGCACAGGTAATCAGTTTTCTTACAGTAGTCACCATTATGGAGTTCAAGGCATTTCTTGCAGGCACCGAGTTGCTGTACTATATCCCTCTTATCTGATGGCTTTAGGTTGATCCTAAACCTTCTGCAGAAATACAGTTTCTTCCTGTGCTTTGGATCACCACAAACAATGCAGCCTGATGTATCGCTGCTGTGCTTGGTTATCTTGGTTCTGGCACATTTTAAGAACTTGGATTTCTCTCTGATGGGTTCAACGAGATCTTTCAGTTGATCTAGTTGTTCATATATGGATTCTTGTGATCTAAGGAACACCATAAGCTTGTCAAAGTAATCCTGGTAGCTAGTGATGTCTTTCTCAGTTGCATTATGGGTGAGCCAGTCTTTCTTTAAAGTTTCTGGAAGCTTACTCTCTATGGATTTAGTCACCAGTGGATTCTTTATGGCATCTACATTCCCTAGCTCATTTAAGTCACTAAGAGCCTTCTCCAAAGCTTGGATGAGTTCTATGATTCGTCTAGGTTGACCATTTCTCACTGGTGGGATTGCTTGTAATTCTTCAATAATCTCAAGAGCAATGGTAGCTTTGTTCCCAAACCGATTGTCCAGGACTCTGAAGATCTCATCTGATGAATTGTATGTTGACAGGCGCAAATCCTTAGCCACTTTCTCATCGAGACTATCAAGCAATTGAAACTTCTTTACTTCTTTCGAACCAGATGGTTCACCTTGCTTCTGGAGAGCCTCCCATTCTGTTCTCCATCTGTAATAGTCTCGTTTACTTCCACTAAACTTTGGTAAAGCTGTGGCTTTCAATTTTATTGCAGCTATTGGAGGTAGACTATAGACTAAGGCTTTTTCCCTTGTTGTATCCTTCTTCCTTGCGGCTTCGATAAAGACAGCCTTCTGGGAAACCAGCCTAGGGAGGCACACCTCTAGCTCCCTTACACGGTAGCTGAAATCCTTTTCCTCGGCAGGTGGAGCCCAATGGTTCCAATTTTGGTGTGCTTCCTTTGCCTTCTGGATCAATTTCTCCAAATGGGTGAGCCTAAACTCATATGCCTCCAGAGTTGTGTCTGGCCCGATGGAAGAAACATTCTTGCACTCATCCTCTGCAACTTGTAGAGCCAGGGACAGTTCCTTCTCTCCATATGTGGCCCACATTGTCTCTCGGATAAGGAGTTTAGCTTCTTTAAGCTTTTGTTCACATTCTTTCTCCGTCTTCTCTATGTCAGCTTTTAGAAGATTACTCAGCTCCTCAGCTGCAGTTGCTTTGCACTCAGCCATATAAGCATCCTCCACATCTTCATTTGCCTCCATAACTTTGGAGCTCTCCAGTGTAAGCTTCTTGTAGTTCTCCTCCAGATCCTCCTTAGACATCTCCATGTAGGTCCTCATAATGTTATTTGCAAAACGGGAGAAAAGTCTTTTAGCTGTTGTCCTCTCTGCTTTGAGGTCCTCAAGGGACTTTAATTCAGCCATTTTCCTCCTTTAGAAGACAGCAGATTTCAGTCTCTGGTTGCAGAATGGAATCTCCTCTGATTGGAGCGGTTTTTCACTGTCAAGTGTCCTATAATTTCATGGCTTCCTACACTTGAAAAGGAGGACTTGAAGACTTCAGGAATTCACTCAGTCTTTTTATTTTCACCAATGAGTGAGAATTAATGAACAGAACAGCTGAAAAACCTACAAAACACATACAAAATATTTTAACATACATTTTAGACATATTTATCTTAATGACTAATTCCATTTTAACCTTAAACATCCATTTCTCTTACAATTTTAACCATAAACTCACAGTATTAAATTTTTAAATTCCATGTCTGGTTGAATTTGAATCAAACAAATCCACACACTTTAGAATTACATTTTTTTTTCTTTTTCTTAGGACATAAGGTTTTTTACATTCGATATCTTAACATACATTTAGTGGAACCAAACTATAAACTAACAGTACAAACTGTTACTTCAATAAATTGTTCATTTCATTTCTCAAATGCGAAAGTACAGTCAAATTCCATCCAATAGAGCCCAGTCAGTGGCTTACCGGTAGTCCTTATAAGTCCTTTCCCATGAGATGCTGCTTTGGAGGCTCTGTTTGCCTTCCTCAGCTCTGTTGCAAAACCAGCAAAATGGTTAGTGGATTCCTTGTATACCTGAGTTGAGGGTGCTGCTGATTGGGCCAGATTTCTTTCACCTGCTGAGAAGTGCTGCAGAGTGGTATACTAATGTGTGTGTGTGTGTGCACACCCAAATGTCTATTCATGCACCCACATCTAACCAATGAGCAGATCTGCGCAACAATATTGATACTAAGAAAAATTCTTAATACCTTTTTTGATAGTGTGGCAACATTTCTTGAAGGCACAGCAAAACTATGAATGATTACAATATGACAAAGTTAATGTTAATTTTCTTTATTAGGGCAAAACCAATAAGGAGGGAATAGTTCAGCCATTGTTCAGAGAAATATAAGATTTGAATGTCACTTTCCAGTTATCAAATAAACAGACAAGCTAAAAGTCAAAAGCTTAATCTAAATTTGTACTAGCCTTATCTAGCGATTAAACATTTGACTTACATTTGACTCAGCCCCAGCTACCCCCATCACCCTCTGTGACTCCGTCATTGACACTGTGGAGTCTTTCCCCTTCCTGGGAACTATCATCTCACAGGAGCTAAAGTGGGAGCTGAACATCAACTCCCTCACCAAGAAAGCCCAGCAGAGGATGTACTTCCTGCGGCAGCTGAAGAAATTCAACCTGCCAAGGACAATGATGGTGCAGTTCTACTCCTCCATCATTGAGTCCACCCTCACCTCCTCCATCACCATCTGGTACGCTGGTGCCACCGCTAAGGACAAGGGCAGACTGCAGCGTGTCATCAGGTCTGCAGAGAAGGTGATTGGCTGCAATCTTCCATCCCTCCAGGACCTGTACGCCTTTAGGACTCTGAGGCGTGCAGGGAAGATTGTGGCTGATCCCTCGCACCCCAGTCACAGACTATTTCAGTCACTTCCCTCTGGCAGGAGGCTGCGGTCCATCAGGACCAGAACCTCACGCCACAAGAACAGTTTTTTCCCATCTGCTACCGGCCTTATGAACTTAAGGCCAAGAGCCGCCCGTGAAACTGGACACTGTCTCTCTCCCCCGTTCAGGACTTACAAGCTTCTGCGTTACATTAACGCACAGTTTACTGAGTGTATATTGCTTCTGTATATATATCCTTTTTACTTTTTATTTTACTGTATTCTTATTTTTTGTCTGCACCATCAACACCAAGTCAAATTCCTTGTAAGTGCAAACCTACTTGGCGATTAAACGTGATTCTGATTCTGATTCTGAATAGCTTAGATTTTCTAAGTTGCATATGAATTAACCTCTGGACTTCAGAAACAATGTATTTTGGGCAAATAAGACCAATATTGAGGTGTAGGCCCAAAATGCATAGAACCATTTTTGCACAGAAACCCCCCAGCACATACCAGCACAGACACCTATTATTAACTGTTAAAGATAGTGGTGGAGAGTAATTTTGGGTCTTAACTGAGTCGCCCATTTACTCTCCTGCATGCCAACAGGATTGATCATATTATTGTTCTGGGGGTGCACTTTGTGTATAGCACACAGCTTTTGGAATTTGAATGTGTTTTTATTCAATGACTAATATTTTTTAGACTCAAAGTAAAAGTTAAATAAGCTTAGAACTTTGTAAAAAAACATTGTCTTTACTGTTTCCTGATATATGAAATTCCAGATTTGTAGCATTTTTA
Source organism: Fundulus diaphanus (assembly GCA_037039145.1). Taxonomy (NCBI): domain Eukaryota; kingdom Metazoa; phylum Chordata; class Actinopteri; order Cyprinodontiformes; family Fundulidae; genus Fundulus; species Fundulus diaphanus. The sequence continues at coordinate 29,854,301 of CM073127.1, forward strand.
AAGTTAGATATAAGGGTATTTTTTTAAGCAAAATGTCAATTACCTGAATTTCTCCGCAGTAAAGGAGCTTTTTCTATTCTGTTCGATTTCTATATTATATGTTTAGAGTCATGTACATTGCTTTATGATTGTGGTATTCAGGAATTATGTATGTAACCAGATGGCCTGTTTCCAAGGGCAATCTACATCTATCAACTGCACACGTGCTCATGCAGCTGAAGGGGTTAATGATGTTCAGGAAAAAGCAATGATGGCTGTGACAACCTCAAATAAGTATTTAGTCACTTGCTTATCATCGTCATTCACTTACCAAGTGCACCTGTAGAATTCCCATCATCCAGAGAAATGACAGGAGTCTTCCTGTTTCCGTGCCACAGAGCTGCAAGGAGACAGAGCAGTCTTTGTTTCATGCTGGGCTGTTCAGCGCTCTCACCGCTCTCCACCTTACGGTGTAATGTCTGAAAACGGCTTGGCCTCATACAAACAGTTTTTTTTAAAACTGAAGATGACAGCTCACTCTCTAAGATCTATCAACAGAGACTTAAAACATAAGAAATCCAAACAGTTAAATTATTCAATACATTTTTAACTCTAATCTAAACCAATTATCACAGTTATTGGTTTAGATTAGAGTTAAAAATTATATTGCTTTATTATATTTCTTATGAAAAGCAATTTTTTTGTTGGACTGAGTGTGTCTGTCTCTATTACCTCCTTCAGCTTTGCCTCACAGTGGGTAGCATAGTTATGTGGAGAAACATCTGTAGGTAAAGCAGTCAACTGGGTCTTTGAAAGTTCAGGGATTTAGTCTGAAACAGTGTGAAACCTTTGGCAAAACTTCCCTTTGAAGTGCAAGCCTTCAGTTTTTTGTGAAAAATAATGTGTTATGGTGAGTTTTGTGTACGTGGGCGGACATTTTGGGGTCAGGTGCTCAAGCCAAAAAAGGGCATCTATCACTAAATTAATTAATAAAACAAACAAGAAAATCACAGTAGGATATTCTGTATTTAACTTACATATTTATGTTTGATAACAGTTATAATATGTCTAATCAAACAGGGTAACTCAAATAGTCAAGTTGAGTAAATAAATTAATACCAGGTAACATCAGACAGAACGGCTATATTTTGCATATTATTTCAGCTTTTCTCTTTCAGGGGTAAGCACAGCAAGTCATCTGTCTCCATCTGACACTATTTTCTAAATCTTCTCTCACACCAACTACCATCATCTCCTCTTTCACTCCATCCACAAATCTCTTTGGTCTTCTTCTGGGCATTTGTCCTGGCAGTCAAGCCTCAATATACTTCTACCGATGTACTCAGCATCCTTCCTCTGTACATGTTGAAACAATCTCAGTCTGACCTCTCTGGCTTTATCTCCAAAACATCTAACATGAGCTGTCTCATTTCTGATCCTATCCATCCTCATCACTCCCAAAGAGAACCTCAACATCTTCATCCCTGAAACAGCCTGCTCTGCCTTCTGTATCTTCCTCAATTCCACTCTCTCTAAACCAGACAACATCGCTGGTCTCACCTCCGTCTTGTTCTCTTTTCTTTTCATTTGAGCTGATTCTCTTTTATCACAACACACCTGAAATTTTCTCCACCTATGCGAACCTGCTTGCACGTGTTTTTTTTTTTGTTTTTTTACTGTTTTCCACACTAAACATTGCTCTGGACTGCTGACCCTAAGTACTTAAATTCCTCCACCTTCTTTATCTTTGCTCCCTCTTATCTCATGGTTCCACTTGGGTCACTCTCACTCACGCATGTATTCAATCTTGCTACAGCTAAACTTCATTTCTCTTCTTTCCAAGGTAAAACTCGATCTCTTTTGATTTTCCACCCCCCTGTTCCCTTCTCTCACTGCAGATCACAATGTCATCTGCAAACATCATAGTCCATGGAGATTCCTGTCTAACCTCAGCCTGTCCATCACCACAGCAAACAAGAAGGGGCTCCAAGTGGATCCTCAATGCAGTCTCACTTGCCCTTGAACTCTTCCGTCAAATCTACAGCACACCTCACCACTTTCTTACAGCTCTCACACATATCCTGCATCACTCTAACATACTTCTCTGCTACTCCAGACTTCCTCATACAATACCACGGCTGCTCTCACGGCACACTGTCATATGCTTCCTCTAGAGGTACAAAAGCAGATGTACTTTTTCCTTGCATGAAACCATATATGAAGATCTCAGATGCTCACATCTGACCTCAGTTTAGCTTCCACTACTGTTTCCCTTAACTTCATTGTATGACTCATCAACTTTATTCCTCGGTAGTTGTCACAACCGTGCACATCTCCCTTGTTGTAGGTACCAGCACACTTCTCCTCCATTCCTAAGGAATCTTCTCGCTCTCACTGGCATACCTCCACATGTGTGTCATCAGGACCGACTGCCTTTCCACTCTTCATCCTTTTCAATTATGTCCCTACTTCATCCTTAGTGATCTTTGCTACTTCCTGTTTCAAAGTAGTCGCTTCTTCTGCTCTTTGTTCTCTCATTTTCCTCGTTCATCAACCCTTCAACGTACCTCTTCCATCTTCTCATCACACTTGGTGCAACTATACATTTCCATCTTGATCCTTAATCACCCAAACCTGCTTCCCATGTTTGTCTCTCTCTTACCAACCTGTATAAATCCTTCTCTCCCTCCTTACTGTCCAACCAATCATAAAAGCTTTATATACCTCTACCCTCACTTTACTCTGCATCTCTCTGTACTCCTGTGACCATATTCACAATGATTCTCAGAGTCCTCTCAGAGAGCTCCTATCTTAGCCTAAAAATTTCTACCTAGGAGTCTTAACTTAAGAGTGATTCCGATAGCTGCTGAGAGCGACTCTGAGTAGGGAGATGACAGAAACTTTTATCTTAGTAGGAGGAGTGGTTGACCCCGTTGCTAGGGGTGATGCAGTCTTTTAAGAGCTGCGATTGGTTGATGGTACAAGAAAAAACACACAAATGTGCTCCTAGTAATGAAAGGAGAGAAATGAACCGATTTGACTGGATTAAGAAATCTATGACATGATGAAAAATCTTAAATTAAATAATTGTCACACAGCATCAAAATGTTTTAACGCACTTCATTTATATCCACATCATCATTTTGATATGCTTTTGTTTACTCGCATCACATTTTACTATTTAATCTGTTTGACAATGTGCACTCACCTGTTGGCATTTTAATGTGATTGCCTGCTAGTATAAAGCAGTTATATTTGGCATAATGATCGTCATAAAATGGAGAAAAAAAAGATGGAAAAAACCGAGAGGTGCGGCGGCTTTGTCAACATAGCTCTGGAACGCGAATAGAGAAGTGTTGAAACTTAAATTAGTCCCTGGATCATAGCACAAATAGACAAACGTTGATTACCACAGAACAATGCAGCTCCATCATTTTCCTTTTCTGTCCAAAACTTTGGAGAAAATTGTTTATACGCAGCTGAAGGCATATTTAGATGAAAATAGAATGTTGAAAGTATTCCAGTCTGGTTTTAAAACATATAGCACTGATTCTGCTCTTTTAAGAGTTTTTAATGATATCCTTTTGGCAATGGATTCTGGAAAGTGGTCTACTGGTGCTTTTGGATTTGACAGTTGCTTCTAACCCAGTGGACCACAACATCTTTATCTCCAGCCAGGAGCAGTGGGTGGGTATCACTGGCTCTGCTCTATAATGGTTTAGGTCCTACCTCACCAATAGCAGCTTCTGTTTCATGTTGGATGAATTTACCTCTGCTTCAGCTGCCGACCCCTCGGAGATCCCCCAAGGGTCCATTCTTGGTCCTGTAGTGTTCGCTTGGTGCTATTTTTTTTTTAGAAGCATTGCATGCAATTTCATTTTAATGCTAATGACTGCCAAGTCTATTATCCTCTGAAACATAATGATTCTGTTCAACCTCTACTTGATTGTCTGGAAGACATGAGGAGATGAATGGCTCTGAATTTCCTCAGTTTTAATGGGGAAAAACATGGAGGTTATGCTTTTTAAATTCTGCAGTCCAAACAATGCTCCTTCTTTGGAGCTTTCCTCTTTGGCCCCATATGAAAAGTCCAGTGTTTCTAATTTAGGAGTAAAAATGGACCCTATCCCCAAACCTGATGCACATGTAAATGCTGTGATCAAGTCCTCCTTTTTTTCAGTTGAGGCAGCTGTCAAAGATTAAGCATGTAGATCATGTGTGATGCATGGGTGCTAATTGTATGAAAAGTCAAGTGTTTTCAACAGTTGTAACACCTAACTCCCCCCCCCCCCACACACACACACGTTTTTTAAAATTTATTTTAGTTTTTTAATCTTCAAGAGATGTTTGGCGAGAAATCAGGGCATGTTTTCAGAGGAACTATAATGTTTAGTATCGTAGGTAATTTTCACCAAACAACTTAGGGAATTCCACAAACACGGACATGTCTGTCTTTTCCCCCCTTGTCATGTCCAGCTTCATGGCAAGCAGAAGTGCTCTGGCTGCCGTAATTATGCCAAACATATTTACTTTACCAAAGGACAGTACTTGTCTGGCCGATGCTATGGGCCAGAGGAAAAGTGTGTCGGCTGCAGCAGGTGGGTCTGGAGTTCTGCATGACGGCTAAGTGGAGGAGGTGAAGGAAGGTGGCGCAATGTCTGGGCCTGTGCGCGCCATGGATCACACCAATGCAGAACTCTCCCATTAGCTGAAATAATTGCCCATCATACATACATACATATTTATATATATATATATATATATATATATATATATATATATATATATATATACTGTATATATATATATATATATATATATATATATATATATATATATATATATATATATATATATACTATTTTGAGAGAAACTGAAGGCAAAGAGGGTAATGTTTATTTTTAAGTATTGTATGTTCCTATGTTTTAACTATTCCATGGGGGCTGCAACTCTCGCATGCCAACTCTTGCATGCCAGTGTATATCCTATTCTCAAAATTTGCAGCAGTGACCCAATAACATCATTGCTTTGTCTAAGGCTAACTATGCAAATGATGTATGTCGGCTGATGAACATTAAATATCCTTGGAATGTCAGGTACTTGAAACTGAGAGTCAAACTGACAGCATTACCTACTTACTTTCCATTCATCAGTTTTGAGCTAGCCATGCTCATTTGTAAATTTTAAATGAAATCCCCAAACCATTTTGTACCTGCTTTCAGATCATAAACATACAAATATGAGTGCCTCCTCACAGATGATTTTGTCCTTTCACAACACAACTTGATCCACTTGATTCAGATCATGCAACGATGGAGGCGGAACTAGAGGGGCATGACCTGCAACCTGTTGCCTTTCTGTAACAACATTACCTCTCGGGCAGTTGTGTCCAAGTTGAAAGGACTAGGGACCATATAAGTTTAAAGAAAATAAATTAAGAAATACATTTATTGTGCCTTTTTTATTGTATCAGCTTGATAATGAACTCAACATGCAAGATTTACGTAGAAATGGGATCTTTAATTCATTGCAGATCTAAAATGTAAAAAAGGGTCTTGCATGATGACATTATTCTAAGTCAGGTAAACCATTTCCTAATTTTCGGGGTTGATTGTTTTCCTTTTTGTGACAGAAAACCTTTCCTCTTAACTTGGCAACATGAATTCGACATGGTCACTCTTTCTTCAGCAGTGCTATCTCCATTAATCAGGGAAGTGAGCTTTTGAGTAAAAGTTGCTGGATGTTCTATTTATTATGAAATTCAAAAGAATGAAGAAAACCGTTTGTGTGGGATCCAAGTTTTTTTTTAAATCTTTGAAAATTTTACTTGTTTGTAAAAATGTCGCCCTATAAGATAAAGAAAGAGTCCCTCTGCATCAACCACCTGTGCATACAGGCCAGATGTGCTCCATTGAGGTCGGGTGCTGCATGAAATCATTCAGAGGGACGCAAATGGCCCCCGGGCCACACTCTGAATTCCTCTCACCCGCACAGCTCTGGTCCACAAACCTCATCCAGACCGTCTGTTCAAATGTATGCAGTGCTTTACATACACACAAAGTTGTTGTGTGTTCCATCCTTAGCAATTCCTTATCTGCATCAGAGTCTGTGGATTAACATATTTCTCAGACCCGACCGACATTGGGAGATATGACGTCTCCCTTTATGTGCAGGAACACACTCAAATTGCTGCAGCTGCATTCTTTTTGCTCCATGCTACGTCATACTCATTCCACAATCCCATATTTCTTCTTACAGTTCCCTGTGGTTACGGTTTACGTCAGCCCTCATTTTGTGTCAGGGCTTTTTAGTTGATTGTGTGGTGCAAGAAATGTGTTTAAATCACGAATGAAAGGACAATCTGGAAGTAGTCATGATTCCAGCTTTAAATGTTAATTTTCTAGGATAATGTGAATAATGTAACACTCTATTGTCATAATAATCTCTCACAAACTCTTGAGTGTGTTTACTTCACAATTATGTGGTCATCCCTGTTGCTTTATTATATATTTTCCTTCCACTTAATTTTCCATTATTATACTTGATAACAGCACTCTGTGAACAGCAATCTTCTTTACTAAGGCACTTTTGAGCCATACCCTCCTTGTGCAGGGTCTCAGTGACTGTCTGCAGGACAACTGGCAGACCACCAGTCTTTTCCATTAATATATAGTCATAAATCTAAAATTGTTCGTATCAGTCTCATATTTTAACTAACATATTCTGACTAAATCTTGGGTTTTTATTAGCTATGAGCCACACTCATCCAAAAATGTACTTATTACCTTGTAATAGGTATTGTATATTACTAGTTAAACATTTTATATAAATAAATAGACTTTTCAGTAATATTCTAATTTATCGCTATATGCTCCTGTAAGTGGAGTAGTTGGGTGCCTTCACACAAGTTGTCACTCATACTGACACTAGAGATAACTCCATTCAAAGCTTCTTTTGTTGTCTGAATAACGTACAAATCCCCAATCATGGCTTTCTCGCTTCAATGGTTTTGAATAGCCAGTGGAAAAGAGTAACCCCCTCTGTTCCGAAGTGCTCGTTAAAATATCCTTTTGATCAACACAAAAACCAAGTGGTTTCTCTTATAGCTGTTGGTGCTAACTGATTGTCTATTTCTTTGAATTAACCTAAAGGCTGAGCAAATTTGAAGAGGAAAGCAGTAGAACATGAAGTATATGATAATGATAGCTCTCAGAGGGACATAGTGATCAGAAGCATCGAGTATATCTGACTGAATGTATACAAAATAAGATTTTATTAGGCTTTTAAAGAGTAGTATTATTTATGTCACTTAAATGATAACTTAAATAAATTGTGCAATAATGTTTACCAGTGTTTTGGGTTGGGACACTATTTTGCTTCTAAAAACACAAACACCAAGCTTTATGCATCTGTTTAAAATGGTATTCTGAAAATTGGAGCCAAGAAAAAACCAAAATGATTTTGCGGCTGACTTGATTTTTTCCTCATGGCTGAGAATACTTGACATGACTTCACATTTACTTTACACTTTACATTACTTGACTTCCTCTTGGTGTAAGACCAAAAGATTATCAATCTATCCACAAAGTTTTTTTTTCTTCATTTGTGTTGAATCATTGGGTGCTGGCTCAATAATGCATCGTCTCATAACCCTTGTTTGGAGAGTTAAGGAGAGGAATATGACTCAGATTCATTTTTTAAAGTATTCATTGTTTTTTATGTTTTTGTGTTGTTTGTTGGTTGAGAGTATTTGATTTTCTTTTGTCTTCTACACCATTTTGGTGTTTAATTATTTTTTCAATGCTTTGTTACTTTTTGTTATTGTTCTTGTTTTGCTGGTATAGTTTTCACACATCTTCCCATTTTGCTAATAGCCAAACATGTGTTATATTCATTGAATTGTATTGTGTCGTTTTCTTTCTCAGTACTTTCACAACTAAGTTATTGTTTCGCTCACCTTATTTGTGCTGTTGCATGTTTTCTGCAACAGGCTGTTTTCACATCAATCGCTGCACTGTGGCTATTTTTGTTTTATGATAAAGTATTTTGTTTTCCAAGACCTTGAGTTTCTGAGTGTGGAGTGAGTTCCTCCATCATATACAATTCCATTAATAGCAGATATGGCTTCAAAGGGCCGCATATTTTGACCATAAGAAGAATACACACAAAAAAACATACATCCATCTTCAATATTCACCAAGAGTTCATCCTGATAGTGTTTACTTGGTCTTTTTTGAGCCTGAAAATAATTTTGCATTGGGCGCAATCTTCTTGCATACCTTATCCAACCATGACATTCCACTTCACCTATGTCTTAGACAGCAGCAGTCACTGCATTCACCAAACGTATCTGTTTATAGTGATGGTTAACATAAATATTCCATCACCAGCCACCGTAGAACTCCTCTATGCGATTAAAAAAATTGGAACTGCATCATCATACGAGGGTGTACTGAAAACCACTTATTGACAAGTTCAAGAGTAGTGGAAAGCCACATCATGAATCTCCTGTGAAAACATTCTGACAATGGATGAAACAGCATTTCAGTTTAGAACAGGTTGTATTCTTTGAGCAACCTCTCTAAGTGAAAGTCCATGATTGATAACATGATCAATAACAGTTTGCAGAATTTCTTCTGAAACTTGAGCCCTTCCAACCCATCCACCTTGCGCATGGACTCCTCTACCTCTTACTCTCTTTCCATTCATGCTGGTAAAGAACAACCCGGATGTGGCACCTTTTAAGGGCTGCAGACTGAATGTTAATTGACGATTTGTGTGAAGGAAATAGGATATTGAAGTGCACGGATAATGAGTTTTGACCTAAATGAACACCATGGCTGTTTTTATATAATTTTTAAGGGATAGCAACAGAAAGGACCACATGAACTTCTGTTCCCGCCAGCGACATTTCCGCAGCCGGAGCCGCAGCTGGCCACTGTTTCCCAAGGAGAAGTGTGAGCGGGGGTTCTCGGCAGACTGCAACTGGATCAGGACCACATTCAATGAGAGTTCGGGGTAACACTTGAACTGTTTTGCAAAAGTGTGAGGAAAATGTGTCAATCCTATGAGAAAGAGTTAAGATATTTGCATGAGGTGTCTTCTGTTCTACTGAGATAGTGATGATGAAAACTGAGTGGATCCCAGTTTCTTTAAGGCCAAAGCAATCAAGAAAAACTGTAATATGGTGGTAATGATCTTTTTCAGTTGCATCCAATTTGTTTCATTCAAATCCCCTTTTATTTTAATAGTATTACTAACAGATGAAATCTTGTGACCAGAAGATGTCGGCCTATATTAGCTAACAACCGCTATGGAAAGGCATTTCCCTCTTTTAGATTTTTTATTTTGTCAGACTTTGAGGTTTTAGATCATCAAACAAAATTTAAAATCAGACAAAAATTACCTGAGTAAATACAAAAACCGTTTTCAAAGGACAATTTCATTTATTAAGTGAATAACGCTATCCAAACACTTTATGATAAAGTAACAGTCGCCATAGGTGGAAATCCCTGGGGGGGATGTGTCCCCCCTTCCAAAAAAAAAAAAAAAATCCTTGTAAACACCAATAATGTTTTTTTTAAATACTACTATAGTAATGTTGACTAAAAGTACTAGTCAAATCCAAATTATAAATATAAAATGAGTTCTCTAATTATTATGACACCCCAATCCCACAAAGTGGTTTTGTCCGCATGCTGTTTCCAAGGGCCGGGGCTACTGGCAGCTACTCTCTGCAGCTTCACAGTGGGACAGCGATGGCGGTCTCATCTGATGAGGAGAGTGTAAAAGTAAGTAAATCATTTATTACACCACTTGTTCAACAAGCACAAGGTTGAAACATGAAAAGTGACATTTCTCTCACTTTGTCCAAATTCTGCCTCTTTTTATCTGCTTACTAGTTAAGCAAATAGCCTAGCTTTTGATGGGTAACAACCACAAACGAGTAGCTATACAGTAGTGGCAGTGATGGGACAGATGATGAGGACAGAGGAGAGCAAGGAGGGAAATAAAGGAAGACAGGAGACAAGAGTAAGATCACTGAGGACTGAGAGGGAAAAGAGAGGAAATAAAGAGGACAGGGTTTTAAAACGGTAATGTCAGATATAAGCCTAATTTATATTTTACTGACATTTTAGATTTGTTCTTAGATATCTGGATTAAGTTTTCTTAATTTATGTTTTGATGTTTTGTAGCCTACTAGTTATCACATGACTTAGATGTTTGGTTTGACACATAACTAATTTCTTTTAAAGTCAAAGATTGTTTAGTTTTGATTGGTAAAAAAACTTAAAACAAAACAAACAAATATTTTATTATTATTAATTTGCTTTGTGAGGAAATCAGTGGATCACTACAGGGCAGCGGTCTTCAAAGTGTTGTCTGTATGGAGGTTCAGTTTGGTAAACATTCACCAGGAAAAGGTAGTGTCCTCCTTCACTAGATCAGGACCCTGAGCTGAACAGAGGTTCTCTCTGTGTGAAGTTGCCTCTCTTTCATGACATATCCTCATGTATCAGCAGTGTGGAGGCAGCAGAGGATCTCTAGAGACTGCCAGCAGAGGTGCAGGGCTTGTTCGATCAGGTCGAGGTTGAGTTTAGGATTTTGATGGTGCTGCCTGTGTCTTCGTTTGAAGCTGAGAGGAGTTTCAGTGCTCTGCTTTGGTTAAAGACATGGTTGTCGGCTTCTATGACCAAAGACTCAACTATATAGTTGTCTGCAATGTCCATAAAGGGTAGCTGGACAAGCTGGACATAAATATGATCTGCCAGGAGTTTGTTGGATCCAGCATCACTAAAAGAACAAGAACATTTGATTATTTTGTTTTTTTGTAAGGTAAAATCTTTAGTGTGGTTGATAGAAACTGTACTTTAGTTTATCACAAACAGATAAGATAACATGCAGTAGATAAACTGATGAATGGATGGTTAAACCATTTTATTTATAGGCCTACTGTTACAATCTACACTCACCGGCCACTTTATTAGGTACCCCATGCTAGTAACGGGTTGGACCCCCTTTTGCCTTCAGAACTGCCTCAATTCTTCGTGGCATAGATTCAACAAGGTGCTGGAAGCATTCCTCAGGGAGTTTGGTCCATATTGACATGATGGCATCACACAGTTGCCGCAGATTTGTCGGCTGCACATCCATGATGCGAATCTCCCGTTCCACCACATCCCAAAGATGCTCTATTGGATTGAGATCTGGTGACTGTGGAGGCCATTTGAGTACAGCGAACTCATTGTCATGTTCAAGAAACCAGTCTGAGATGATTCCAGCTTTATGACATGGCGCATTATCCTGCTGAAAGTAGCCATCATGGGTTGGGTACATTGTGGTCATAAAGGGATGGACATGGTCAGCAACAATACTCAGGTAGGCTGTGGCGTTGCAACGATGCTCAATTGGTACCAAGGGGCCCAAAGAGTGCCAAGAAAATATTCCCCACACCATGACACCACCACCACCAGCCTGAACCGTTGATACAAGGCAGGATGGATCCATGCTTTCATGTTGTAGACGCCAAATTCTGACCCTACCATCCGACTGTCGCAGCAGAAATCGAGACTCATCAGACCAGGCAACGTTTTTCCAATCTTCTATTGTCCAATTTCGATGAGCTTGTGCAAATTGTAGCCTCAGTTTCCTGTTCTTAGCTGAAAGGAGTGGCACCCGATGTGGTCTTCTGCTGCTGTAGCCTATCTGCCTCAAAGTTCGACGTACTGTGCGTTCAGAGATGCTCTTCTGCCCACCTTGGTTGTAACGGGTGGTTATTTGAGTCACTGTTGCCCTTCTATCAGCTCGAACCAGTCTGGCCATTCTCCTCTGACCTCTGGCATCAACAAGGCATTTCCGCCCACAGAACTGCCGCTCACTGCATGTTTTTTTCTTTTTCGGACCATTCTCTGTAAACCCTAGAGATGGTTGTGCGTGAAAATCCCAGTAGATTAGCAGTTTCTGAAATACTCAGACCAGCCCTTCTGGCACCAACAATCATGCCACGTTCAAAGTCACTCAAATCACCTTTCTTCCCCATACTGATGCTCGGTTTGAACTTCAGGAGATTCTCTTGACCATGTCTACATGCCTAAATGCACTGAGTTGCCGCCATGTGATTGGCTGCTTAGAAATTAAGTGTTAACGAGCAGTTGGACAGGTGTACCTAATAAAGTGGCCGGTGAGTGTATAACTTCAAAGCACTGTACATGTATAAGTTTCCATATTTGTGAGATAGTTGAATCTAACGAGTATTACCCTGTTTAGAATTCCTGTGAGACCTTTTCAGCTAGATGAGTAGGATACGACTGACCAGCTAACCACCTTCGTCCTAGGGCCACATCTTTCTGCAGTGGACAGTTCAGGCAACTTAGTAGCCCGAGGCCACCTGCACCCCATCCACCGCCCTAGTTAACGGTGGCTCCTACTCCTATAAATCAGCACTTGTTACACGATCAGTATTTTTTAAAGACTCAAAAGTCCCTAAGGGTGTTGTTTTAAAGTTTGGGCTATAGGCAACCTGGTAACACTTTATTTGAAGGGGTCTACATAAGACTGACATTACACTGTCATAAACATGACATAACACCTGTTATGAACATAAATGACTCATTATGAATGTTTAGGACTGTTGTCTTTAATTGTCATTCGGTAAATTATGACACTATTAAAGCAAAGTTGACATTGTTTAAGATGTCTTTGTTATGACAAGCCCTTAACTTAACAAAACCCCAAGTCAAGTCCTTAATTCAACCAAATCCCCAATCAAGACCTTAATTTAACCTAATCCCAAATCAAGACCTTAATTTAACCTAATCCCAAATCAAGCCCTAAATTTAACCTAATCCCAAATCAAGCCCTAAATTTAATCTAATCCCAAATCAAGCCCTTAATTTAACCAAATACCAAATCAAGCCCTTAATTTAACCTAATCCCAAATCAAGCCCTAAACTTAACCTTGTCTCTGTTAATGTCAAGTTGTCATAACAAAGACATTTAAAACAATGTCAACTTTGCTTTAATAGTGTCATAATTTACCGAATGACAATTAATGACAACAGTCTTAAACATTCATAAAGAGTCATTTATGTTCATAACAGGTGTTATGTCACGTTTATGACAGTGTAATGTCAGTCTTATGTAGACCCCTTCAAATAAAGTGTAACCGGCAACCTTTTAAGACCTCCAAAATATTTCTAGAACCATGCACCATGACTATTTTACAATTATAGAAGAACTCGGAAAAATGTTGACTCAATAAGAGAATGTCCACAACTTCTAATAAAATTTTATATGCTTCTTTAATTAGTATGCTTTAGCAGGGGATTAGAAACAGCATTAAGCAATTTAACAAATTACAAATTAATATTTAATCAACTTCCTATCTCTTATCTAAGGCTACTTACTAATGCGTTCAGGAGGGGATATTAACTTTGGAGGAGCAAACTGACCCGAACTTTAGGTGGAAACCCAACATGCGTTTGAACTCTGGGTAAAGGAGTTGTCCAGCCGAACAACTTCACTTCTCTCAATGGTTACCCCGATGTCCCGTTACTGCCCCGCTCACAAAGACTCACGCTCTGAGCTCCTGCTTTGATGTCTGTGCATGAGGTGCGTCTCTTCTGCTCACAAAGTCGGTTCAATCTTCAGAACTGGCATCTCACAGGTGCAAATCACATCTTCGGCACATCTAGGCTTCCTCATCGACCAGGTCAAACCACGGCAGTTCTTCTTAACAGGATTCGCAAAATCGTTGGCCCAGAAATGTGGAGGAACACAGTGAAGTGGGTAACGGCTCAGTCTCGGTGTTTCTCAGAGACAGGTGTTCTTCCCCTCGGCCCGTTGCTCTTCTTCTCCTGTCTGGGGTCCTTTGTTCTTCTGCTCCATGCTGCGTGTCTTCTTGAGACGAGATACTGAGCAACGAGTACCCAAATCACCCTTCTTTTATGTGCTGAGAGAGCCGTTGGGAGGTTGCAAACCTCAACCCCCCCTCCCTCCACCAAAGCACCCAGTCCCTTATCACCTCATAACCTTTTCACCCTACGCAGCTCTCTGGCCGAGTCAAAAGTTTTCGCTCCTCTTTCTCCGACCCCAGGCAGCAGGTCATTGAACCAAACCGTCCGGTTCCACTTCCTCTTTTCTTCTCGGTAGATTTCCTGTAGCCGGCAGCTGCAGTCCTTCCAAGTGCTACTTCCTCTTTCCACAAACCTATTTTCTCCTTAGTCTGTATGACACTTGGACTGCACTAAAATAATCATCATTTCACTCATTTAATACATGAATGCTTGATCTTTTTAAGAAAGAAAAACAATCAGTCAAAACGTGCAATTCAATAAAGAGAAAACGATCAATTTAAACACACAATTAAAGAGCTCTTTATGTTATCTTTTTTACATGATACATTTAATGTCCAAATCATCTCTTAATTTGTGAATGATAGAGAATATGGTTGAGCTCACCACACCACCGATTTTAGAGGTATTTTGACAGAACTTATGAGCTTAATGTATTGTTTACAAGTACAAACCCGATATTCAACCAACACAGAGTTAATGTTTTTAAAAAGTTTATTGAAATGATGAGTAGTGGATGATGAGGCAGGCAAGCAGGACCAGCCGAGAAACATAGTCCCTCCAGCGTGTCCTGGGTCTCCCTCTGGGCCTCCTCCCGGTGGGACGTGCCCGGAACACCTCACCAGGGAGGCGTCCAGGAGGCATCCTAACCAGATACCCGAGCCACCTCAACTGGCTCCTCTCGACGTGGAGGAGCAGCGGCTCTACTTTGAGTCCTCCCCAGATGACTGAGCTCCTCACCCTATCTCTAAGGGAGAGCCCAGACACACTACGGAGAAAACTCAGTGCGGCCGCTTGTATCCGGGATCTCTTTCTTTTGGTCACGACCCAAAGCTCATGACCACAGCTGAGGGTAGGAACGTAGATCGACCGGTAAATCGAGAGCTTCACCTTTTGGCTCAGCTCTCTCTTCACCACAACGGATCGGTACAGCACCCGCTTCACAGCAGATGCTGCACCAATCCGCCTGTCGATCTCCCGCTCCATCTTCCCCTCATTCGTGAACAAGACCCCAAGATACTTGAACTCCTCCACTAGGGGCAGCACATCCTCCCCAACCTGGAGAAGGCACTCTACCCTTTTCCGGTTCAAGACCATGGTCTCAGATTTGGAGGCACTGATTTTCATCCCGGCCGCTTCGCACTCGGCTGCAAACCACTCTAGTGAGACCTAAAGATCACGCCCTGATGAAGCCAACAGGATCACGTCATCCGCAAATAGCAGAGACGCGATCCTCAGGCCACCAAAACGGATCCCCTCAACACCTTGGCTGCGCTTAGAAATTCTGTCCATAAAAGTTATGAACAGAATCAGCGACAAAGGGCAACCTTGGCGGAGTCCAACTCTCACTGGAAACGAGTCCGACTTACTGCCGGCAATGCGGACCAGACTCTGACACCGGTCGTACAGAGACCTGACAGCCCTTATTAAAGGGCCCGGTACTCCATACTCCCGGAGTACCCCCCACAGGACCCCTCGAGGGACACTGTCGAATGCCTTCTCCAGATCCACAAAGCACATGTAGACTGGTGGGGCAAACTCCCATGCCCCCTCCAGGATCCTGCTGAGGGTGTAGAGCTGATCCAGTGTTCCACGGCCAGGACGAAAACCACTTTTACCTTTTATATTGAGAGAAAAAAAATACTTTCAGATCCTGATATGTACACAACACTTTACATGGCCTTGGAATTGAGGGTAAAATAAATCTAAAGCACCTATTTAAAAACTAAGGTAGATGTTTTTTTTTCAGCTCCAATCAGATGAAACGTCCTGACTACAAATGACAGAGAGGCTCCAGCTTTAAATAGATTTTGAAACTGTGAAAACATTTCCTTCTATTTCCCTAGTTATGTTAGTATTTCATTGTGCATGTGTGTGCATAAGTCTCTTTTACTGCCACTTTTATGGCACTGCCATCATTGTCATGTCTTTTGGCTCACTTTTTTGTCCTGATTATTGTCCGTAGCAGTGTTTTGTGCTCATGCGTTCCAAAATCAAACAGCTTATTTTTGTTTATTCAAAGCAGATTTTGCTAGTCCATTCATGAATGAAAAATAAATCTTGACTCGTTCAATCCTTCTTAAAGTGGTAGATATTTTCCCACTGAATTGTTTCTATTGTTTTTAGCAGCCATATAGTGGCATATTAAATATGTTGTCTCATTTTTGTTGTCTCTGTGAAATACAGTTTAAATACTGTGATGCCGCGATCATTTTCCTTTTGAAAAGAAATGAATAGGCCTACATATTTTATAGTTTAAAGGCCTTATCAATGTTCATATCATTGGATATATATATATATATATATATATATATATATATATATATATATATATATATATATATATATACACTGATTGGATTTCTCTTGATGATGAATGATGGCAGTGGTACAGGCTGCACTGTATGGTGGGGCTAACTATTAAGACAGGGATAATTGTACACTTTACAAACCACTCGTGTTTTATTGTTGTCAGATTTCTTCAAATCCATGCAATGTTCTCACATAAGGCCCAAATGATTTGCTGCAACCAAGCAGAATATAAATAAGTAACTTTGTATTTAAATCCAGCATTTGAAGACAAAAAAATCTCTGATCAGTTTCCTTGTGCTTGGTGATGTCACTATAGGTATGAAGGCAGAGAGACTTGTTTCCTGGAGGGTACATTCGATCACTGTTAGAAGAAGAAAAAACGAATTTAAAACACTTCCTGACAAGTCTTTGTTTAGATGATGCTTTATCTAAACCATCTAAATATATTTATAAAGAGAAAATAAGGGATGCATTCTCGATGTTTCCTGTGTAACTGCTAACATAATTAAAACAAGACTTTTAAAATAAAGTGATTAAAAAAGATATGTGTGGAGATATGAATAACATGAATAAACTCAGTTCCTGTATCATTGCTGTCCTCCTTTGACCTTTACCTAAAACGCAGGCATCAGCTGCTGTGGTCTGGACCTCCTCACTTGACTTCAGAGGATCAAGGTTCACGTCTGTCCAGAGGCGGCTTCATTTTCCCACATGTTCTGCTCTAAACAGGGAGCCAACTCACAAAAACACACCCCCACAAACTCGTTTTCCCCGGACCCCAGGAAATCACTGCAAGCTGTTTTTTCTCTCCCTGTGTCACCACTTTGGGTTTTGTTTGACACTTCAATTATACAACCTTTTCCTCACCATTATTTAATAATTTACCTTTCTTCTGGTAAAGCTCTGAAGAGTAATTTAGTAATCTTGATATGTGCCAGTTGGTTGTCTTCTGTGTATTTATACCGGAACAAACATATGGATTAAATGCAGGTTTTCTTTGTTTGTTCTGATCTGGGAGGTCCAACCTGAATTTTCCCAGGAAAGGAAAAAAAAAAAGAATAACAGCACAGCTATTGCTTTTAAAATGTCTGATTTCTAAGAGACATCCTCTTTAAGCTGAAGAAGTTAAATGTTCCTTTTATCCTGTCAGTGGTTGCATGGGGCCGGATGCAGACCACCTTAATAGGTCATGTGATACGTGGGTCATCTTGGGGTCTGCACAGCAGATCACCAGGATCAAACGCTCTTTCACTAGGTCTTTGACTCAGTGATTTATAGCTGCTTCAAGGCAACAGGGCTTCCATGGTTACACATAAAGATGAGATGTTTTACACATTGAGTTACAGCTTTTCACCAAAAGATAAAAGTTTCATAACAGAAAAAAAAGAAAACATTTACTTTATTACAGAGTAACTGGATTTGCTGTGGACATGTCTGAGTTTACTCTACATTACAAAAAAAAACATGCGTTTTTCTAAATGGATTTCATCACATCATAATATGACATAACGTAGCACAATAATCAAGTTGATCAGCTGGTATTAGTAAAAACTATGGCAGACAGATTTCAACTTGGATTCTAAAGCTCTGAATGACATTTGAGGTGGAAAAGGTTCAGTCTTACATCAGTCAAATGATGATGAATAATTGTGTAGATGGAGAAGAGACTAAAGCCCCAGCTCCACTTGCTAACTTATCTAAATAGTGAAAATTATTTCAATTCTGGGGTGGGATAAATTTCAGTGCAGTCCCAGACTAAGCATGTAAGACAGTCTATCTCAGGGGTATCCAAACCTTTCTCTCATGTGGGCTAAAAATGACCTCATCAAAAGCAATCAAGGACCAAAAAATTATAATAAAAATTAAGTAAAAAAAAACTTGAATTGGATTTTCCAACATGTTCCAAAAACTATGAGTGAAGTTAATCAAAAAGTTGTTTTTTTCTGTAGATACAAAACTTTAAAAAGGGTTTTGCGCATTTGCCTTATTGATTAATCATTAACTAAGCAAATTATTTTTCACACAAATTGTCATATTTTTGGTATGAAGACTCAGATGCAGAGCAAACAAAAATCTGAATGTTGGTTCAATGATTTAAAAGCAAAAACAAGTCCTGCATAACGAGGTGACAGTAGTAGCATTGGAAGCAGGGTAAACACGGAGCAACAGAGATGCATGAAGTCTACGGAAGGAACCAATGGAGAGCAAAGAAAACCGGTGAGTATGGATACATTGAAGCACAGGGGAGAAATGAGGGGCAAACCAGAAGAGTTAATAAGAGAGAATGAGTTGAAGCTGAGGCAGAGAGAAAGCAGAGCAATCAGGAGAGATGTGGAGCAGCTGGCAGAGTAGAGTGATACATAAAGATGAGCAGAATCAATAGCAAAAAATAAATAAAACTTGGGCATGTGTCTGATAGAAGTAATCGAAAAGTACAAAAAAACAGTGCTACACCATACCAACAATAATGAACACCGAAGGATTGAATAAGGTTAGACCTAACAAGAAGATGATCAAAATGAAAACCGGTGGAGATCAAAACAAAACACCAGTGGATGGACACAATTGGAAAATTTTGAAAACAAAAACCCAAAACAAACAACTTTTAAGTAAAAGTCATGGGATGAATGGTGCCGTGTTTACAATGCAATTAAATAGAATGTAAAATGTTTGTTTATAAAAATACTCTGTGTTGTACCTAACATTTAATCGTAAGAAGATTTTAACTAGTCTATACTAGTATAGACTAGTATATACTACTATAGTAGTAACTATAATTTCGCCCTATTTAAAAAAGTCTCCATCAAAAACCTGTGCTGATGGGCCATATCATTCTTGAATTGCAATTAGGGCATACAAAATCAGTCCAGGGGCCACCAACCGGACCTCAATCCACAGTTTGGACACCCATTGTTTGCCTATTCTCAGTTGAAAGCAGGAGGTGCCATCTCCCCAATGAGTGCATTTGCATAAAAGCAATAGGAAACTTCTTCAAGTTGCCAGTGACGGATATGTTTTATTTTATTTTTATCCTGAGCTTCATGTCTAAATGTGATTGAAAAGTTGTCAGGTTTCATCAAATAGGCTGACTTTCCAATTCCTTCATGCCATTGGCTATGTCCGATTTCCAACATTTCTCTCCGAGCTAAATGAAACAAAAACAGACCAATATATATATATATATATATATATATATATATATATATATATATATATATATATATATAAATTAATAAAATATTCATTTCACCTTTAAATATGATCATTGATCATATGATATCATATGATGTTTTCAAGATTTTTTTGTGTTAATTAGAATGATTTACTTACAGCTAATGAAGAAAATATATTACATTTCTTATAAGAAATGTAATATATTTTATTCTAATCTTCTATAGAAGATTAGAATAAAGAATAATATAGAGTTGTGGGCTTAATTGAAAAGTTTGATTAATGCCTGCTTAAAGATTGCTATTTTCAAAAGTTTTTTTTAAAACTGACAAATGAGCCTAGATGAAAGGCATATTCAAATTTACTGAGACATACCCGAATGTTTTAGCTCACATTTTCTATAAAGTACTTTAAATACAAAGCTGAAATCCGGGATTTAGACAACACAAGTAGCTATTTACCACGGATTGGCCCCAATTTTAGTTATAAAATGTCCCAAAATGAACCCCAACATGGCGTGTGGATGGCATTCAGCTCATTCGCCATCCTTTCTAACTTTTCCATCTCATAGACACTCTATCAGAATCACATAGATTTCTGGGATGAGCCCTCCTACAGGTTTAATAGCCACGGTGGTCCAACCCCCCTTACGCCCCACCCGACCCCTATTGGAAAAGCCGAGCGCAGAGTTTCCAGTGATTCACTAGACCGTGAAGCAGGAGGTTGCCCTGAGCTGATAAAATGATAAACACGTTCCTGGTTCACATGCTGTTGCACTATTGTAAATAAAATGGATTTGGTATTTTGTGCATCGTAGGGTTGCCAGTGTTGGTGGTGGTCCTGTGGGATGGCCAGAAAATCCTCAGGATTGTGTCATTGGAACAAACAGAATGTTATGACTCGAAATTCAACCAGGGAAATGTCTGCACCACCCTGTTTACACTGCGCACCCTTTGGTTATGACTGCTGGGCTTTCCAAGTGGCATCGCTGTGAGATCTTCAGCATAAGTTGTTTATATGCGCCATGCTCGGGGATCCATTTCGGAAGTTTAAATAAGCATATAAAAACAACAATGTTTAATTTGAATCATTTCATGCCACTTGCATGCTCGGGGTGAAATGCGCCCACTTCATGAAGGCAGTAAACGGTAGAAGACACCATTTGTGCCACATCAGTCTGACTAAGTGAGGAGCCGCTTCCTCTCCTGCACATGGTCAATTGGAGACTTTTCCCTCCTCCACAAGGTGTCTCATTCACTTTTAAATGGGCTCCTCCTCTCTGACGAAATAACAGCGTGGCTTAGGCAAAATTGAACTTGTTTCTTGCCAACATTTCACGGGATTCTGCCGATGCGCACAGATCCAAGACCACGCTGGAGTAGGACGGCGCATCATCTAGAGAGGAGTCAGGCTCACCGGGGAGAAGAAAAAAAAGTTCTGCTGCCTCAATTTGGAGTGGACCCATCCAGGCTCTGTTTAACGCACGCATGTGGCGCGTTGGGATCAGCTCAGTTTAGTTTATTTAACCGATTTCTTTTGTTTAATGGAATAAAACTAATTTAAACGTAAGTATTTTTGCTTCTATTTTTAGACTTTCCTTGAAGCGAAGTGTGAGAAAATGTGGCTCCTGGTATCACTGTTGAATGTTTTCTAAAGATGTAACACTATGTTGTAATAATATAGTCCTGATTAAAGCAAATCACCGAGTGTGAGCCAACTTATCAGTTTGCAAATGTACCCAGTGATGCGCAATGTCCTTAGATAACTTCTGTCCCGCTGCTGTTTTAAGGACAGCAAGTTTAGAATATCAGGTCATCCAGTTTCATGACTTTTTATCATTCACGTGTTTATCTTTTTTTATTTGACATTAAAGTAGTCATTGTCGTGAAAAGGGCACGCTGGCAGACGTACAATCAGTCCCTGAATGAATGATGACGGCAGTAGGCGCTTATCTTTCATAGTGAGGAGCGTCCACGGTCCGAGCGGGGCATCAGACTCCTCTGCAACCAATCAACCCCCCATGGGTGATGCTGCAGTAGGAGATCTCCTTTGAATTACTCTTATTAGGATTTCATAGCAAGCCAAGTTCAACCAGCTGATCAGCTGACAGCCCATTGTTTAATAAATAATGTTAACTTATTTTATTTTCCAAAGCCAGGGCTAAAACTCTTTTCTTCAGTTTCTTCTTGATTGCGCACACGGGATTGAAATCACTCTTGATGATGCTATTTGCTGATGATGATTTAGTTGTGATGAGTCCTTGCTAATTGCGGTTAGATGGGGGGTTCCCACAGTTTTCAGCTCCTATTGAGACCCAACCCCTTGTGTTTATACAGTGGGGTGCTAATGAGGGCTTGCTGCTCCTGTCCTCCTGTCTTAAAAAAACCTCCCGGTTTGACCCCACAGGAAGTTTTACCTCTCAGCTCCACCACCCACATGTTCAGTGGAAACATGAGATTGTGTCATTATATAGCTGCAAATATCGTTCTGACTCAACACCCTGGATTAAACAACACACATGCAAAAATCAGCTTGGTAGAATATTTCTGAGTCAATGTGATCTTTCAAAAATGATGCTTTTCATGTT
Organism: Fundulus diaphanus; assembly: GCA_037039145.1. Classification (NCBI taxonomy): domain Eukaryota; kingdom Metazoa; phylum Chordata; class Actinopteri; order Cyprinodontiformes; family Fundulidae; genus Fundulus; species Fundulus diaphanus. The sequence goes on from CM073127.1 coordinate 29,876,423, forward strand.
CTTGCTATATAAGGAAAATAAAACGTGCATACTTAACTATATTTATTTTATTTTTGAGTGTTTAAAAAGTGTAATAACAATTTAAATCACTTTCATTTAAGATGCTTGTGAAAACAAACATTATCAATTTAGAAACAGTTTCCTAATATAACCTTTTCCTTTTTCAGATGATTCTAAATATCAAGCATATCCTGTGGTTATACTATTTCTGTGATGCTGCATATGCAACTGGTGAGTCTCCTTTTCTCTCTCTTGGGAACTCCTCTGTTGCTCCTCCCCCTTTTTCTGTTTGTTTCTTTTATATATTTTGATCTTGGATTTAGTTTAAAACCCTTTCTTCTCAAGTGTGTGTTTTTAAACTAGGCCCATTTATCTGTGGGTCTACACTTATAATTTATGCAGCAAGCTGACAAGTCTTCAGCGTTACAATTTGTATCGCTGATTAAAGGGGAAAGTTACATGAGTACTGTGGTTTATACACGGGGTCACTTCAACCCCCATGCCACCCTAGCTATGAACACCTTTCAATTAGACGGAGCTCCTGGTCTGCAGACGGAACAGCTGTTTTCATTACACATGCTAATAAGGCCTCCTGTTAAAGCATACCTATGCCTCTAGGGCAGCTTCACCAGTGTTTCCTAGACATTCTCTACATTGTTCCCTGTGAATGCCAACTCTTTCTTTTCCTCCCCCTCAAAAACCTTCCCCAAAAAGAAGAAAATGGTAATTTGCTATTGCTGCTATTGATTTGTGTCTGCGATTTACTTCACATTGTAAAATGTCTTCACATGAGAGTTAAACAGGAGATTGTGCATGTTAACACTGAACATAAATCTGATTTCAATGCTGTGGATGCATTGTTGAGTTCATATGGCGCTCGAAGGATTACTCTCTTAACAGGATAATTCATAATGTTTGAAGTGAGGTTCTGTTAAATGATTGTGAACAGTTACATCTTACATGTTGCCAGGATCAGATTTAGGATTATGTTATGTCCACTAGCTAGAGTTTTGGGGCGCTACACACAAAAGTTAGATGTTGGATGTTTAGCCTAACATTGACCTCAAAGTTTTATGGGCTTGCCTATCTTAAAATATATTTTTTCCCCCCCAAAATCATCTTTGTATTTTTTCTAAAGAAGGGGAAGTGTTCTACAAATTAGGGGGAAGGGGGGCAACACAACAAACGATTGGAAAACAAAATAAAACAGGGCAATATTTCATCATTTAATATAACAGGGGAGCCAAAGAGCCACTTGTGGCTCTTTAACTGCAGCTTCATTTTTAAATCATTGTTTGTTGAGTAAAATTGTAAAGGTAAAAAATTAAAATGGTCCAAAAGACAAATCAGTTCCGATTTCTTTGCCAATATAATCGTAAGAAATGTATTTAATGTCATCTCTTTAGGGGCCATAACAGGGGCCAGGACCAGTTCTCCAGTGGCACTGGCCCCTGTTGGCCCCTGTCTAGAACCCCCCTGGACACTACCATCTTAAAATAATGTCAATGTCAACATATGGCTATTAACGCTAACACTATTTTCTGAACATTTGCAATATAACTGTCTAAGAGGGAGCATTAGATGCAGAGAATTAAGCAGAGGTGTAACATCAGGTGATTCAACCATAACTCTCTTGACTGTTTTAAACGCTCACTTCTACTCCATACAAACACGTTGTACATGCCCTGCATTCAGTGGGGAATTTGTTCCCACACCCATCATTTTAAAGATGAGGTTTAACTTTCCAAGAGTCACTTTCAAAACATGATGCATGTGTTTTTTTTTTTTTTTTTTTTTTATTAGGCTGGGCGTAGTTGTCACGCCCTTTCAGTGTTAATGAGCCAGGCTGTGTAAAGTGTCTTCTTGAATATGCTGGGGAAAGAGTACACAAAGATTATAATAGGGTGGTGTGTAAAAATGCATTTAAGAACAGCATTTAACTGTTTTATCTTTTTTTTTTTTGCCTTTCAGCACCCAACGCATTATCAGTGATCCAACCAATCTCTGGGTCCCTCTCAGGGAAGGTAAATCTTCCCTGCTTCTTCTCCACAATCCCAACATCAGCGCCAGTCATCGGTACAAAGGAAGCGGCCAATAATGGCACAGATTACTTACGAATCAAATGGACCAAAATAAACAGGCAGGAAAAGTCTACAGTGCTGGTGGCCCAAAACGGGGTCATCAAGATAGGCTCCAGCTACAGGAACCGTGTGTCAGTGCCCAGCCACCCTGACGATGTTGGCGACGCCTCCTTGACAATGGTCAAGCTGCGTGCTAGTGATGCTGGTACTTACAGTTGTGAGGTCACATATGGCATTGAAGACACCCATGATACCGTAAACCTTGATGTCAGCGGTAAGATGTTCACAGTTTCCTCCTTATATCATTGTGGAATTAGATGAAATTTATGAAATTTGCAGAGGTGGATTGCTGAAAGAGAGAAATAAGAGAGAAATGGAGTACAAGTGATGATAGTAATGTAAAGAGGATGTGAGAGCCAAGCTTTGATAGCTGCAGCTGCCTAGTAGTTACAGAGAAGTAACTACAACTTTTAGTTCTTGCTTTAGAGGGCCCTCCTTAAAAATATTTAAAAGAGACTTTAAGGCTTTGTCCATGGAAAAAAAAAATCACGTTTTGAACATTTCCACATTTGGGGACATTTCAACTCCAAACTTCAAAGTATTTCAATAGGTTCTTAGGTCACAGGGTAACAAAGAACCTGTTTGTGGAGTAAAAAGAAAACGATGCATTGTTTTAAAAACTTTTTCACATCCTGATAGCACCAAACAAAATCCAGAGCAATAAATTGGCCTTAGAATTTTAATTAATGAATATAGTTAACTTTCTTCTAAGTATGTTTTCTCAGTTGAGGTAGTTTGGGCATCTGATCAGGATGCCCCCTGGGTGCCTCCATTTGGGTCTTCCTGGCACCTCCCACTGGTAGGAGACCCTGGAGAAGACCTAGAACTCGTTGGAGGGACTATATATATCCCATCAGGCTTTGGGATCCCCCAGAATGAGCTGGAGGATGTCACTGAGGAGAGGGATGTCTGGGTTTCTCTCCTGGACCTTTTGCCTCCATGACCAGATCTTAGATCAGAAGAGGAAATTTGATGGCTGGGTGGATGGATGTTTCCTCGTTGTTCTGTGAAGGCTCAGAAGTTTGTTAGAGAAGATTGGGGGAACAAATCAGCATCATAAAGACCAAGTAACACAGCAGACAGGACAGGGGGAAAGTTGTGGAGAAGTTTGAAGGAGTTTTATAAAAGAATATCCCAAGCTTTGAACCTCTCACAGAGAAATGGTCCATGTTGTATCCATCAAGCTTCTAAACATGTGCACACATTTCTGACTTAGGAAGATGAACACAAGTGTACGCCACAGTTATCAGAATTAAACTTGTATAAAAATGTCAAGGGACATTTTTCTATATAATTAGTTATTACTTTGTGAGGAATTCCCAATGAAATAAATTAAAGGTTGTGGTTGTAACATGAAAAGAATGTGAGAACTGCAGTGTTTTACCTTTATGGTCCTCATTAATTAAACCCAGTTAACAGTTAGACATTAAATATAGGCAGCCTTCCACATGTTGCATACCAGCTTTGGGATACATCACTTGATGATTATCTGTGGTCTTGTATGCCACCTTGTGTTATTTTTGTTTTCTAACTGGAGCAGTGACGGCACGGTCAAACTAGCAGTTTTTTTTCACTGTTATGAAAAATAATGCGCCAATGTGGGACACAAGCTCAGGAGTCTTCACCTAGTTCAGTTGTTTTCTTTTTATATGATTTCAGAGAAGTAATATGGGCGACACTGTATGGGTGGAGGAACTGGGATAGTTTTGGTTTACAATCTGCCTGACCTCCTTTCCAACAATCTGCAATGTTAATTGAGACTATCAATCAAATCTGAAGCGCCTGTTTACCGTCCACAAATATGGGGATTTCAGGGCCATGGCATCACATGCAGTTATCTTGTTCATTTGTGGTGAACAGTGTGAGTATTTCACATATCCTCCCGGCTCATTGCAAACCTCCTCATTTCCAAAGACGCTGAGAGGCTCATTTATTTCACCCGTAGAGAGCTCTTTACAAGAAACTTGCCAGAATTTACCACCCTGGATTTATGCTAATGAATTGCAGATGAATGTCTTCAACTGTGTGTGAAATACTTGATTATCCTGGATCTTTGAATGGTTCTTTCTTCTTCTTCTAATTTTTTCATTGCCAGGTGTTGTATTTCATTATCGAGCAAACACCAGCAGGTATTCGTTGAATTACGAGAAAGCTGTCCAAACTTGCAAAGATATTGGAGCAACCATAGCTACCTATGCCCAGCTGAAAGCAGCGTATGAAGACGGATTTGACCAGTGCGACGCTGGGTGGATCGCTGACCAGACAGTGAGGTCAGCTCCAGCACTCAACATTACAGTTTATTTATATGGTGTACATATATGTCCACATATACAGTAACTATAAATGACTACAATGTGATAATACTGAATACTGGCTCTTTTTGTACAGATACCCAATTACTAGACCAAGAGACAGCTGCCTTGGAAACCTTAATATGACCTCTGGTGTTAGGTCATATGGAGTCAGAAATCCTTTGGACACCTATGATGTATACTGTTACGTTGACAAACTTGATGGTAAGTAGTGTAGTTTTGAGACTGTGGGAATTCAGATGCTTCAGGTGAAATAGCTTTTACCACCACTAAAAAGCAGTAATGCTAGAAACTTAATTGTTTATAGGAACTTTGTTGCACAAACCAGCCTTGCATTTTGTGAAAGCTGAAGCTTCTAATAATTTGACTTGAAATAATGGCTTTAGTGGTTTTTGAAAAGTCCCCAACAAAAATGTGATAATTAGATCTTTAACTGTCTTTGGCAGTGCTCAGTCCTTCTTCCTGTCTATTCACTGACCAGTTCGGTCTATTGCTGTTACTGGACTAAACTGCTCTACAGTATTCTATGATGATTAATATCCCAGTTGTCACATTTAAATTCCAGCCACCTCCCAACATTTGCCCTACTTATCTGGGCTTTGTTTAGGGCAATGTTTAGAGCTCACAATATTTAAAGATAGGATATCTGCAAACAAATGTTGAACAAACAGTTTTGACAGACCAGATCTGCCGATTAAGCTACATAACACACATATTATCAGTACATGCATGAATAAACCACACCCTCTTTTTATTTATTAGCTCCAGATTATTGTTGATATTGTCTTTTGATTGCTGTCCAAAACCCATACAAAATGGTCAGAGGCTGCTCTGATTTGGTAATAAATTAAACCATCCACTTTCTCTTTAAGACAGAAAATAAAGACTCAGATAACATTTGAGGAAAATAAGTGTCGAAAGCATAGCTAATCACTATAAATATATTTCACACCAGATGTCAGTAGCAACCCAAGCAATCCACACATACAAAAAACCAAACAAAAAACCAAACAAAAAAAACGTAATGTGTAATAAAGTGGAATGGCACAGGTAAAGAGTATTGGAACATGCTTACTGAAACTTATATGCCTTCTTTTGCACAGTCTGTCTTTAGAACCTGGAGTTTTTATGGGGCCTCTTTTGTGTGCTCTGATCTTGTCCATTCAAAAGATTTTTTATTGGACTCAGATCGATTGATTGATCGGGCCTTTCCAGAAGTTTCATTTATGTTGTCCTTAACCACCTTCTTTTCAGTGACGTCCCTGGTTAAATTTAGTCTAATTTGGCTAGATTCAAATTTGTCATTAGCTCATCAATATGTTCTGCAGAAGCTTTAATGGTGCTTCAGCATGCTTTTTCTTCAGCAGTGGAGTCTTATACAAGGAACTAGCAAAGAGCTCTTTTGAAATTTGTGCATCATGATAGTTTTCCTGAATAAAAATCTTTACCTGTTAATTTGAACTCTTTCTGGAATTGAATATTATATGCACTCCTCTAACAGAATTGTTGCCTATGATTTAGACCCCTGTGGTGATTACTGACACATTCAGAAGTTTAGAAATACATCAAGATGTTTAGCAACTATAAAGTTGAGAAAATCTTGAGAGAGCTTTTTACTTTCATCCATTATTAGATGCATCTTGCTCAAAACCTTGATACTAAATAGAAAACTTTTTGCAGGCCATCATTTACAACAAGACTAGTTAGTTTTAATTGGCACTGATAGGGAACAGGACTGGATTTTAAATACTGACAGATAACAGCAGTTATTTCTCTTTCTTTCATCTTTCAAAGTCCCATTTGTTTTCATCAAGTATTCCTCGTGTTAATTAATTTTATCACATATAGTTTAATCTATAGACTTATTTTTTGTATGCGTGGATTATGTGGTGTGAACTGGCTGTCAAAGCTTTGTTAGAAATATATCTACTGAGAAAAATGTTAATATGTTCGACATTTTATATTTATGCTCTTCGTCAATCAGCTGGATTAAAAAAAACATTAGGACTAACCAGCACTATAACAACAAAGCAGTTTTTGTTTTATTTCGTGTTTAAAGCAGTCTTTAGGTTAAATACTAAGTTGTGTGTTTTGCTTCTCTGAAGACTTCATTTTTGCCTTTTTCCTACTCAGGTGAAGTCTTTTACGCTCCTACGGCCCATAAGCTAACATTTTTAGAGGCCATTGAAGAGTGCAAAAAGCACCAGGCTGTCCTGGCATCCACTGGCCAACTCCACGCGGCGTGGAGAATGGGACTTGACAGATGTGACTACGGCTGGCTCTCGGATGGCAGCGTGCGGCACCCTGTTGTCCAGCCCAGAATTCCCTGTGGCGGAGGCCAGATGGGCGTCAGGACGCTGTATCGCTACGGAAACCAGACTTGCTTTCCAGAACCTTCCAGGAAGTTTGGAGCTTACTGTTTTAAAGGTAAAGAACAGGTTGACATGAATTCTTGAAATGTGCAGGACATGCCTTAGTTACCGACGAACAATCGCATTTTAACACTGAAGCACTATTGGGGCCTGTATGCCTAAGAATTATCTCAGCGACATCCTCAGCCCTCCTGTTTTTTTGCTGGGTTCATGCTTTTTGCTATAAAGGACCAACTAACCCGAGAGCTGATACCACACACAGCTAACTGAGGACATACATATACTTTATACTTTATACTATATACTATACTCTATGTTTGTGGTTGGACTAATAAAATAGTTGGGCTCTTGATGGTTATTTTATGAAGACGAATGGGATAGCAGGATTGTCTTAGATCATGCCATTTGTTGTAGATGATAGTGCAGTCTAACACTTGCATGTAAAACCATAGGACTGCAGTTACACAGATTTATTTCCTAATTGACAAATAATAACCAATGATATTTTTCAAGAGTTGAGGTCGAGGAATAGTCACTTTAGTTTGTTACACTTCATTACTTCCTGTGGATTAAGGTTTCTTTTTCCTTTAAAAAGTCAACATCTTTAAATAGTATTTACATTAAAGTAATGTATTTATTTAGCTGTAATCATAGTCATAATAAATATAAATTAATTATTCAACTTGATGAAAACCCTAGGGTAAATTGGTTAGGTCATGAAGGGCCTAGGTTTGTAAAGAAATTAGCTTTTTTCCTCTTACAAACCATACTGATTTGAGAGGAAAAGCAAATGCAGGACTGGATCTCTTCTTGGTATCCTAAATGTTATCAGAATTATATGAAACCCTCCAAATGTGCTTGTGTCAGTATCCCCAGGGTAAGACCTAATAACAGATAATAGTAATGCCTTAGAAAGGCTGTAAAAGTGCCTAATACTGCAGCCTTTTTAGACACACTATCTGACCCGCCTCTCCTCGCATCTTTCAACTCTTATTTCCGCTGTCAGTTTTGCTTCTGTCATTCTCACTTGTACTTATCTGAGCAGACGTTTGGATAATGGACAAAAGCTACTGCTGGACTTCTAAATTCAGTCATCCTTGGTGACCTCTGACATGGCCTTTCCATCTTTACAAATGAGAGGCTGGACAGATAAGCTGACCACCGCCTGGTCATTTTCTACCCCTGGGCCATGCTGACTCTCGCAGTGATAAGTCCCCATGGAGTTCAGAGTGCACGCAAACATGCCTCACTCACCTCCTGCTCTGTGTATGTCATGTCAGCTCTCTCAGCCAAGTTGTATTTACACCTTGGTGTAAGTGCTCTTTAAGTACCCCCTTTTGGTGGGACTCCATCCTTTCTTTCTTTACAGCCTGTAGTACGATCTCAGGAGGAAAAATATTATCTAAACCATTGTCACTTAAGCTGAACACAAATACATGGGAAGGGTAGCTGCGTGTAATGGGAAAAAGAGATGATTGTTTGCTGAATAGTCTTTGAATTTGCCTGAAAGAAGCAAGGGCCCCTATAACAGCAACAGCTCAAATGCGTCGGTGATATAATGCAGTACTCCTGAGAGCAGACCCTCATTTTCCTATGACGGAAAAAGTGTGTCTCACTCCTTATGTCACATTTAGGCCTGCTGTAGTTTCATGAGCAAAGGCCTACTACGTAATGGTCAACAGCTGCCTTTTATGAAATCTCTCAGTGCCACCAAGGGTGGAATTAGACTGCTTTTTATTAGTCTATGTGAATACAAGAGCACAGTGGAGCAGAAATGAAGAGGACCCCCTTTTGGATGTCATTTATGACCTAAAATTACTTATCGTCTAAATTCTTATGATAAACTCATGAGATGAGGTACTTGTAACCCTTCCCTCAGCTGAACAAAAAAATGCAGCAGTGATAAAAGACAGGTGGACCACAGGAACAGAAGGAATGGCAAAGAGTGAGAGACAGTAACAAAACCACAGGACTTGATCCCTTCAAGTTTATATACACCTAAAATCCTCCGTTAGAATCATTGGAACCCTTTTAGGCAGATCAGGAAATGTTTGGAGAAACGTTCAAAGGGCACATATATAAAAAAGAACAAACAATGACCTCACTAGCCACGAATATCCCAATTTGTCATGTATAAACGTAAGATCATTAAACTGATAAAAAGTTACAGCTTAGAGCAATTAGCTTTGGATCTTTAAAAAAATTGAGGATTTTTTTAAAGCTGGTGTAAACAGCAGTGGCAGTTAGGAGAGGCCGTTGTGTGTGCTAAAGTTTATAGGAAACATACATTTTTATCTCTAACCAACTGAAAAGGCATCACAGCAAAACTGTGAGCTTAACCCTCCTTCACGACCCTAAATAAAGTAAATGTTGAAACAGTTTTGCACGTTTTAAATGTGAAGCATTCAATTTTGCTTGGTGAAATGAAAAATTGTCTTCTTAGATGCAAGTTTTAATCTTAGAAATGCTAATCACGTCATTGTTACATCTGTAGGACATACATGTATAGAGATAATTTACACATTATCTTCATACAAATACATGGCTTACAGGTTTTCCCCCAAATCATTAATATTTTCTATAATTTTGTGTGTTCTTGCTGTTGTTTAGGAGGGAGAGACACGTTCAACCAGATGTTTCTTGTGGATATGTCTGTACAAGAAGTCACCACCACCACCAGATCCACCAGTGTTATCAGCACATCATCAGGCACAACAGAAGAGGCAGCGGAGTCTACAGATTATGATGTTTCCACAGATGTTACATCAATGTTCTCTACCAGCATGACCCCACCTCGGCCCACTCCTTCTGACCAAGAAGATCAATTAATCACAACCGTTGCACCAACAATCAAAGAGGATCCTGATGAGATTGATGATATGACACAGCCAGGAGAGTTTGACATAAATTACTTTACACCGGACAGCTTTGGATCTGTTCCTTCCCGTGGGGACGTGATCACTGAAATGCAAATGACAACAGATACCACTGGTTCCACCATATCCATTGAAGATCCAGATGGCAGCTCTGTGATTAAAATCAGCACAATCCAACCTGATGTACTTCTGCCAGATGATTCTTTAAGTACAGCGGCCAGGTTTGCAGAGGGAAAAACAGAGAAAACTGTTGTGACCCATAGGATTGCTACAGATATTACCTCTGATATCACAGATATCTCTACAGAATCAAATGAATGGAACAGCAACGACATTTTTGTTTTCTCTGAATCAACAACATCCATTGCAGCTCCTGGATTCACATCAACACCAGTCCCAGACTATGATGGGATTGTGACGGATCTTTTTCTCCAGGCTCCCCCACCTGCCCAACCGTTTCAAGTGTTCTTATCCAGCTCAATCAACAGCGTCCCTATTTCTGCTGCTGCTGCTTCTACCTCTGAACCAACGCCCCCCACAACAACTGGCCCTACCCCTGGGCTTAACACTGTGCCGGGAAATGAGATGGGCACCACAGAAACAACAGAGGCTTTTGACATTGAAACACAAACTACACAAAAGACAGAGGGAAATGCTAATGTGGCTATTAGCATCCAGACTGAAAGCAACACCTTAGCTGAAGATGTGACATTGTCAACAACTGAGCACACCCATTCTGCAGAAACCCTGACACAGGGGGACACAGAAGCAAATGATGGGGCAAAGATATTTTCAGTCTCTCCTATGGCATCAGATGTAACCAGCATAGTCACAGCTGCAACTTCAGCGGTCACTGAAGATCAGTTCAAGCAAACAAACTTGGAGATTCAGAATACTTCAGGTAAGAATCATCTTTGAATATCAGAGTACAAATAAGGAGGATGCGGTTACAAAACTGATGCAATACAATGTTTGCCAAGGTTGCCTTTGACTTGGATGACGTTCCAACTGCAGCTACACTTTGACATTGACTAAATGTCAGAACATGGATTGGTTTAAGTAACCTTCTAAATAGATTATTTTGCGTCTACTAAAAGGGATTTTTTTTCTTATTGTGGAATACATAAAGTTACACTTGCTTGCACATATGCAAGTTGTTTGCACAGAGATGCGATTTATATATGATCTGTCAAGATGAGGAGATTTGTTTCCATGTTGTTCTAGCACAGAGTAAAGTAATGAGGAGGCCCCTTTTTTGGCCCCCAATTTCGTTTTGACTGTTTAAGCTGATGGCAAATGATATCCAGGGTTTCCCGAGGGTTTTGGTGACGGCATCACAGCAGTAGATTCTTTGGGCCTTGTGAATTGTTGGGTGGAGTTTTTGTGTACTGGAAATGTCTCCTACAGACGTCATTACGTCTCATCAGATCAGTGTCAGACTCCTGTGTCATGTTGTTTGAGCCTTTCCAGCAGTCTTATGGGCTGCACTTGTTCCCATTTGACAGAATGCTATTGGAAGTAGTTCATAGTGTATTATAATCAGGGGTGAAAGTAGTCTTAAATTCTTGCCGATACTATTACAAAAACCTTTATGTGCCTCCAAAATCTGACAGCATGCACAATAAGGCGCACATCGTCTTTACTAACACGTGCAATGAGATCCAGGAAGCGCAAAATAGTACAGAGATGTGCTGTCCATTTATGTTTGCCTCAATGAATACGCACTGCATGGTGTTTCAGTGCAAAGTTTGAAAATTCTGGGAAAAGTGGATGCAAATATGTTTATTTAACGTGTGCTCATTATTTTGCATGTCCCAGGCACAACTTGGATTGGCACTGCACACATATGTATCTGTTTTTTTTAATGAACTTCTGCTTTTTTAGTTTATTATACAAAATATTACAGTACATAGTTTGTAAAAAGGAGGAATATATGTTTGGTTTGCGAGCACAAGTTCTACAAAAATGGTTCAACAACATAACGACAACAGAACCTTTCCTTTTCTTTTGTCCTTTTTGTTCTCTTCTTTGTGTTTTTCGTTAATCAATGTAGGCCAATAGTCTTGTTGGTCACTATGGCTGAGTTCCATCAAGCCTCCCTGTGGTCAGACATTTTCCCCCTCTGCTGCGCCGCTTTAAACTGTCCAGCCAGATTGATAATGAATAGCACTCTAGTTCTCGTGTGTTTGTGACTGCACAAATACAGCAAGAACTCATCTTGCAGGCAAGGTTAGCGGCACTTCAAGCATGCAGAGGTTGCGCTGCGTAATTACACATTATCCAGCTGCTGAGTTCTTCCCCTTCTGTTCCACTCCGCTTCCTCTAGACTGTTACAGTCCATATTAACCTTTCACAGCAACAAGTTTGTCATCTTAGCCTCCGCCCTGACCAGACATTATTTCTCCTTTATTATGCAGGGTGCCTCAATAGGTGCGTAATTACACATATGCCGAAGGCTGAGTTTGAAATTGTTCTACAACCAGATGTTTCATGTTTGTGGTCCAAACACTTGAAAAGAGGCAGAGACTATGTCCCTCTTTGCTTTTAACCCACTAGCAATAGTCTTAAAGGACAAAACCCATGGGAAATTACATGTAATGTCACACCCCAATATATATATATATATATATATATACATATATATATATATATATATATATATATATATATATATATATATATATATATATATATATATATATATATATAGCTTTGTGATTATGTCTGAAAAGGGGTATGAAGAAGGGAAACTTATTTAATCATACCCCTTCTCCTTCCTATAGTCCTTAACACCAACAATATTCCTGATTCCTACTTTACTTATGAGTCCATACTCTTCAAAGTCAATTAAATAAGCAAATAAATGAATATACTGTACATTATAAACATATGCATACACATTCACGTGTGCCTATACACATCTACATTCAGACACTTATTTCCTACTGCCCATAGCCAACACGATCACAACCATTGTACAACAATGGCTAAAAGTGCCTTTTTAAGAAAACCAGTTTGAGCCTTTTCCCAAACAGTCTTATGCTTGGACATTGCTTTAATTAAATGCTGAGTTTGTTCCAGATCTTCACACCATTTATTGAAATGCTCACTCTTTTCATATTGGTCTGAGCACATAAAACTTTGAAATTTAGGTTATTCCTGTAATTATACCCTCCCGCTCTCTAGACAAAATTGTGCATATCGTCTGATAGCTGTTTATTTCTGGCTTTATACATTGACTGTGAGGTTTGAAATTCTACCAGATCTGATCATTTTAGCAAGCAAGAATGAACGAATAATGGATTTGTGTGGTCGTGATAGACCAGCCTTATAAAACATCCTAATGGCTCATTTCTGCAGCATGCGTAGTGGTTTGAGCGATGTGCTGTAGGTGTTACCCCAGACTTGTACAGGCTCAGGTCTGATAAAATCAATGAACAGTAGAGAATATGTATTGATTTATAATCCAGACATGTTTTTACTTTACTAAGATATTGTAATGATTTTAAATAGTTTAGTCTGAATGAATAAAACAGAAACTTATAAACATATTAAGAGGTGTTTTAGACTGTGTCTTGTAAGCAGATCTATTTTCTGATCCAATATGCAACCTTGACTGGTTCTAAATGAGGGCTTTATAGCAGGCAGCCACTCTCCCCTCTTACCAGTACTGCATACTGCCTTTGATTCTTTGAGCAGTACGCGGTACCGGACCGTACCCGTTTACTTTTACCCCTGGTTATACTCTTATTGTCATTTGACACATGTTTCTACAGCTCCTCTTTGTCTCTTTGTCAGCTCTCTGTGTCAAATCTGCAATACCTACAGCATTTGTCTCTTGGAGGATATTGCCATTAATTGTTAGAAAACACAGGGAATAAATAAAAAGCCACAGAAACATCAAGTTTATGTTTCAGCCCTTGGTGTGTAGCCACTCCTGCATGTTATTTTCTAAGTAGAACATTTACAGAGTGATAATCTGTGTATCAGCAGCCAAGAACTCTACTTCAGTTTTGATCAATCACCAGTAAATTAACTGCAGCCACAAAAACACTACTGATGTCAGAACTACAACACCACCACCAGCATCTGGTTTTTAAACAAATTAAGGCTGAGTTCTTGTGAAATTGTGAGGTTTTTGTTGTTTATGAAATATACCAAAACAAGTATATGTCTAATTCTAGGGCTGGATGATATAGAAATAAAGCATATTGATAAAATAGAAATCACATTGATCGATATCGATAATCATCAACAAATTCAGAACATATATTTTAAGTGCAGCCCTGGCCATTTTACACTGTTACTTAGTGACCTATTTTAAGACACAGAACACACAAACACTGAATTCAAACTCAACCATTCATTCAACCACCTTTTACCAAAACTGCACATTTTTAAAAAAAGAAAAAAGAACACCTGCTCTTCAAACTCTTTGAAGGGGCAGAGCTTAGTGACAGAGCATTCCTGGGTCTGAGTTTGTGATTGGTTGGGAGGATGCAATGCGTACATGATAGGCTAGGATGCAAAAGGAAGGAAAACTATTGAACTTTTTATTGACTCCTTTTTTTCTGATATACGTCTGTCGATCGATATATGTTGTTATTGAATTATTGCCCAACCCTATCGAATTCATCCCTTCATCATCATATTTCCTCAGAATCAGAAGCATTTTCTTCTTGGCCTAAGTCCCTCTCGCCTATTCAAATGTTGTTGGCTTTAAACTCTTCACATTTAGAGTAAATGACTGATACTAGCACACCTGGTTTGTACTGGATTCTACCCAATTTGTCTTCAGAACTTCATTAATTCGTCGTGTCATACTATAGATTCAAAAATGTGTTTGAAACATTCCTCTGAATTTTTGTTTTCTATTGACAGGATAACATCATGCAATTGCTCCACGTTGTTCAGATGGCACATTCATGATGTAATTCTCCTTTCCACCCCTCAGCTACCGCAGACAGACGCCAACCCCGTTGTCCCCACCCCCCAGCATATCTGCTAAGGATAGCATGCAAACTACACACAGAAAGGCTCCGTTCCATAAAATAAATCATAAACTAATAATTAAACTTATAGTAGGTGCTAGGCCAGCCTGAGTAAGTGCAATGATTTATACTTCACTGTGTGGTACAGTGTGTGAAAGAGTTGTACACTACAAAAGTCATACACGCCTGGTATTATTTTGTGTTTTTGAACTGCTAGTGTGCATTTACATTACTCTTCTAACTAAGTGTGACCATCTGACCGAGAGCCAAACTGGCAAAGCACAAGTGTGTTGGCAGTCTACTCCAGTACGTGCAGCAAACACAGACGCCAGTCTTCATCTTAGACTGGACACCAACTCATGAGATGATGTCATCGTTAACTCACAGTCCCTGCCCTTTTTGTCAGGACAGCTGGAGGCTGCCTGACCAAAGCAGGTGATTATAGCGACTTTTACTGCTACCTCATGAGATTGGCTGAGACTTTCTGGGTCCCTTCCTGCCCTCCCAGTGTGTGTGTGGGAAAAGCTTGCGGAAAATACTGTGTTGGCATTGCAAGAAGCATGCTGTCTGTCTTCATGGTAACACAACACACTCTAGTATGGGTATTTAAAATATAACTTACTGAACACATTTTTTGCACTTCTGAAAAACCCGCTGTGTTATTGTGAACTGTACACATCTTTTTGGGATTAATTGATGACAGCTAAATACACTGTTTACAAAATCTTTATTTGGATTATTGTAACTTATTGAATTATTGATGCTTTGAGGCATGTCAGATACAAATGTCACAACATATTTCACAAAACCAGTAGTACATTCTCACTGTGTTTGAATTCCAGTTCCAAACTAACCCTACTTCTGATACATTTTGTGAAAAATATTGGGCATTTTTAAAAATTACATGTCAACTCACATATTCTCTGTTGGAAAAGCTCCTTTTTAGTTTGACCAAATGTTTATTTCTGCTGTTAGCAAGCAGTTAGGTCATTCCACCTCCAAATTCTTTGCACGTATCCTTTAATGGAATTTCAGGCATACCATATTGAGAAGCTGGTTGCCTATTTGTCAGGGCAATTTTGCTCTATAAAAAGGATGTTTCAAGACGTTTTCCTAATCGCATGATTGACTATATTAAGTCCACATTTGCTCCAGCATCAAAATAGGTAGGCCACATTGACGTAATAGTAACTTGCATTTTTTATGACCTTCAACCATTTGGATTATTTGTCAGTGGGCATCCCAGAACCTGGGATGCTCACCAGAGTCAAGTGCAGCCCTCATTACCCACAGCCAGCTCCAAAATACCACCAGGAGCCATGGGTCATGGGATGGGAGTCCACCACTTCCGTGCCCTGCTGTTCAAAAAATCAAATACCATAAGGTTATAGAAATTAAAGACACACTTGTAGTCAATATAATAGACTAATCTATACTCTTTTTTTAACACCGTCCCTACTCGATCTTGCCCGCCCTACTGCAAGGATTGTTTTTGAACTGGCCTAGAAAAGGAAGAGGGAAACACTTCCTGGAGGCGTGGACTTTAAACCCCGTCCCACATCTTGTTTGTGACATTAACACTGTAAAGAAATATGTGAGAAACAGTATAGAATAGAAAAATATCATTGTAAATAAAAACATAAATAAAACAAAAAGACAAATAATATTTGTATTACTATGCAAGATTGTCTTGGATATTTTTAAGGATAAAATATTATATTTTATAATATAATATATTATAATATATTACAATAATATAATATATTATATTATATAATACAATAATATAATATATTATATTATGTATATAATATAATAATATATATTATATAATATAATATAGTATATATTATAATATGTATATAATATAAAATAATGATATTATATTATTATATTTTATTTCGGTGTTTTACACTTTATTTTTGCTGTATTTGTTATTAAATTAACTGCTTTTCTGTATGTTTACAATAACAAGAACAAGTGACTGGAAGTACGATATTGCGAATGCACACAATTAGAAATGGAGCCCAAATGTTTTTGGGAGCCCAAAAACATTTCATGTTATAATGATGTTAAAATTAATAAATACAATCATAACTATATGTTCATTCTTACCTGCAAAAGTTAATGCCAGTAGATCTGGTTTGTACTGTGAATCGGTTGGTACAATTCCATGCAGTACATGAATGAGGCAGCAAATTGCTCCACTATGCCACCTCCAATATGGTGACGATGTTGATGTGTGATTCAGCGCTTAATGAGGTGTTTATATGTATATGTCTGATGGAGCCAAGTGAGTGAGCAAGGCCTAGTGGAGGGGCAAAGAGAAAGAGGTTAAGGGTTAACTTAGCCCTGTGGATGGGGTTGGTCTTTGACGGTCTACTGGATCTCACAGTAGCTTCGTCAGCTGTTGAAATCTTGTTTTTGATAGTTCTGTGATACTGTAGGCAGATGGCACAATGTTTGTGTCCATTGATATGTATCATGGTTTATGTTTGATGTTTGTACCCAGTGCAAGGTTCTTTTCAAGCTCAAAAAGGACTAAGTAAAGACTATTAGGACAGACGCTTGCCGTATATTGTTTTATCTGAAGACTAATAGATGGTTTATTGTGTTTTCCTTTTATGGTCATAATACTCACTAGGCCCCTTTTATATGTTGGTGGGTGTCTGGATACTTTGGAGACGGTTGATGGTGCCAAAAAGAAGCGAGACCAGAGGAAAGCGCTGTAGGAGTCTCTTTCACACGTGTGTGCTTGTTTAGATGTGCAACAAGTATGTGTTTAAGTGGGTCAGTAAGGCCGGCAAATTGTCTGAGTTCCCAGGCTTGACCTGCATTTGGAACAGGTGTCTTTCAGCATGGCTGAGCAACTGCAGGGGTTTTCTGTTGCAACTGATAATCTTTCTACACTGTAATTTATGGAAACAGAGATGAGGTGATGGGACTGAGGGCGGAGACAGCAAGTAAAAGAGGGAGAGTGAAGGAGGAAGAAGTTGCAAAGTCATGTGTATTGATGGATTTTTTCTTTTGTCTTATGACCCTTAGGTGTAAGGTCATGGTATTCATTTATGTTTTTCCTCCTTGGTTTGATAGTTTATTTGTATCTCTGTTCAGCTCTATTCATGTTAATTATCTTAGTCTCCCAGCACTCCATCTGCCCCAGCCTTTTCACATTATCTCCTAATGATCACCTGCATTCAATGTCATTCCCCACTTGTCCCCTCAGTTCTCATCTGTTCACTTTTTCTTTTTTGCTGGATTCTTTCACTGTACTGTTTGACTGTTACTCTGTACTCACTCCCCAGTTTTCTGTCCATGCTCCATGTCCTGTTCTCCTCATGCCTGGCTGTGAATTTTTGTATTTATTATTATTAATAAATCTTTCTTTTCAGTATGCTGTTCTCAAGTTCCTGTCTAGCACTTTGGTCCTGCAAACCACCCACAACTCATTGCAATTTGTACATCTGGTGGCCACTGATAAACAATTCAGTGAAAGCAGGACCTTAGTGTTAGATTTATTCACAACTACAGTTCTCTTTTACTTGGTCATCTTGCCCTGTGCATTTGACAGCATTTGTCAGAAATGTCACAGATAAGGTGATGTATGGACCATCAGTTTTTCTGCTGTTGCTCAGCATCATGTTTTTTCATAATTATGTTGGACAATGACTTTGTCAGAATGATACATATCTTTATTGATTGCTTTTGTATTTTAGTGTAATGCCTCTGTGCTTTGAAGGGTGTAGACCTCTCGTATCTGTAAAATGTTATTTGTAATGCAGAACATATCCCTTTGTGGTTACATTGGTTTGTTTGTCCCCAAACATCAACTTGACCGGTGCAGATATACAATTACTAGTGTTGCCAGATGTAGCGAGAGAAACAAGCAATCGGTTCTACGAAAACAAGCCCAACGGGCAACCCACCACATTGCAAAAAAGGGGTTGCTTGTAAACATTACAAATGTATACATTTATTATGGCATTGTACTTAAGCAACAGCTAAAGTGTGCTAAACAACTTTATCATAAAATTTTGAATAACTGAAATTATTTGAATAACATACTCTTAAACTCCTATCAAAAGAAAAGGGCATTTTTAGCTCATTTATTTGTTTTGTGTCGTGTTTTGGTGCAGTGAAACCCATACATCCATGTTTCTTAGCCTCATTAAAGAGAAATGAGCCATTTATTTTGTGCTTCTTGGTATTAGCATGCAGAATTAAAATGGCCTGGTAGCATGTATTTCACACTTTGCCTTCGAGACATCGCCCATCTGATGTCAGATCCAGCCTTTTAGTGCGCTCTCTTTCTCTCACTATGTATAATTTTTTGCATATTTTCCCCACTTACTGCAACTCATTCTCCCACTGCCTCGTCACTCCTTTTCCTGCGACTCTGGGCTCTGGCATGAGTGGGTTTAGGGTTTGCCTAGTCAACTCAGGCGGGCACGATAACCAGGAGATGGGGAAAAGACAAACTACCTACAATCTTGTTTTGCTTTATTATGGGGAACTGGGAGACAATAAAGGGGTTTCACTTGGAAAGAAAGCTAAGCCAAAATAAGCAACTTCACGTTCAAAAACAAGCCTAAAGTTACTTATAATAAGCAGACTTGGCAATACTGCTTCCCATTCTTTCAGCATCATTGTGCAATACACCCATCACCACTTGAGTTGGAGCTGTAACTAGCTGCCCCACAGAAAAAAAACACCCTCTCAATTGAATAAACAAACATGAAATAACAACACCTTGAAATAAAAAACTGGGTTAAAAAATAATAGGCCAGTAATTGTCACAAAAAATCTATCATCAAATAAATAAATCTTGAAATAAATAAACAAATCTTATTTTAGATTTGTTCTTAGAGATCCAGATTAAGTTTTGTTAATTTATATTTGAAGTCAGAGTTTTGATTTCTTTGTAGGCTACTAGTTATCACATTACTTTGGTTTGACACAACGTGTCAAAAAAAACTTGATACGAAACATTGTTTTTCCTTTTTGGAAAACAATATTTTATTATCAATTTGCGTTGCGGAGAAAGCAGTGGATCAGTACAGGGCAGAGGTCTTCAAAGTGTTGTATACATGGAGGTTTAGTTTGGTGAACGTTGACCAGGAAATAGATGTGGTGATATATATATCTCCTTTATGGTTTTGGAACTTTGAGTTTCAAATTCTTCTGAAACTACTTTGATGGACTATAGTGGAAATTAGAGCAGGATGCAAATAAATGTTAGATGTAATCATAAAGGTTGACCATTGCTACCTTCCACCTAATACTATTCTTGACATTACTGGTTGAACAGGTACCTAAAATATGCACTAATAAAGAATAATGCTATAATTACTATTATTACTTTTAATAACATTATTCAACATGCCGAGGCCTCAACCCCACAAGAAAAGTTGCAAAGGTGCAGGAAAGAGCAAAGGAGAGAGCTTATTGCCCCATGTGCACCCCACTGGACTTGCTCCCTCCAATTTTGCTGTTTATTGTCTCCCCCCAAAAAATAAATGAGATTTTCGTTCCTGGGCACAACCACTGCGCCACGTGAATTCATGTGTTTGTTCCAAGGAAGCTAAACCATTAATCATAACTCCATGATGTTTACACAATGTGTGAATAAATGTGCAAATAAAAATGTGTTTTCATGCCAAAATACCTTTTTTGGCTCTTGAAGAAGGATATACATGATTCATTTATAAATTAATACATTTTACATTTTAATGAAGATGCAAGTTTTATCTAATCTTGATCTTTCTGTACACACCAACAATAATTTCCAGGTTATTCGTGTCTTACACTTTGTTTGCAACTGGGGCAGGAGCTTAATACCCTTGAAAGAGAACTGTTTTGTACAGCTTCTTTCATGTGCTGACACTCTGTAACCTTAGGGCAGGGATTCCCAAAGTGTGGTGCGCGCACCCCTGGGGGTGCGCGAGCTGAAATCTGTAATGGCGGTTTGACAGTGTTTTTTCCCCCACACCATAAAGACGTGTAAATAATCATTTCCTTTGTGGAAACAAAAATCAAAACAGCAAATTTAATAAATAAATAAAATGTATTGACATGAAAATCTGTTTATTTTAAAAAGTGTTGTTCTACACTTCATTATAATATGAATTTATCTTCTTCCACGCATTGTGCTTCAATGCGTAGAAGAAGCAGCTTGTGCCCTCTACTTCATTCATTCTCGCAAATATGCTCAGTTGGCTGAAACCAGGGAATCGGAGGCAACAGATGAGTGAATTGCAAACCATTTACAAATGTCTCTCCAACTCTTTCCTCGCTTCACGTCGTGTACGTCAGTAGAGGGACAATTGAATTCGGGCCAAAAGTTTTTACAAGCTTAAATTGAGCGACCAGTCTCTTTTTTGATCGCCCAGCGCCTCCAACCAGCGCTGCTCCTGTTGGGGTGACTCTGAACCTCTACCAGCACTGACGCGCATGACTCGCCCACCCCCCGCTGCAGCCTCTATGGAAAGCCGATTGAGCATTTATTCTGATATCTTGATATCAGGCATAATTGTCATGTACATGCAAGCCATTTCTGCCCACTAGTTAACTAGTGAGCCATTTCTGTGTGAACTAGTTAACTAGTGACAGCCAAAATGCCCACTAGTTAACTAGTAAGGCCCAAATTCTCTCTAGTTAACTAGTTCATATGTTTCATACCTTACTAGTTAACTAGTAATGCTCTGCATGTTCACTAGTTAACTAGTGGAAATTGCAATGTGCACTAGTTAACTAGTTTAAAGACTTCTATATATTACTAGTCAACTAGTAAGGTACAAAAATGTTTACTAGCTGACTACTGAATGTCAAATTCCCACTTGTTAACTTCTATGTAATTTGGCCAGCCGCTTGAGCATTTATTCTGATATCTTGATAAGGTAGGCCAACATCCATTTTTGTCAACTAGTGAGCCATATTTGTGCACACTAGTTAACTAGTGAAAGCATAAATGCCCACTAGTTAACTAGTGAACACATTTCAGCTTCACTAGTTAACTAGTGAGAGCCAGAAATGTCCACTAGTTAACTAGTAAAGGCCAAAATGCATACCAGTCAGCTAGTTGAAGGCTTTTGGGTCTCACTAGTTAACTAGTGACTGCCAAAAATGTGCACATGTTTACTAGTGAAGGCAAAACACCTCACTAGTTAACTAGTCGCAGTAGGTCAATGTCACTAGTTAACTAGTGAACCATAAATGGCTTTCTAGCTAGCTAGGTGATGGCAGTAGTCTCACTAGTTAACTAGTTGATGCATCCTTTGTCCAAACTAGTTAACTAGTGAGGTCATAAATGTATACTAGTAAACTAGTTCAAGACAAAATTCACACTAGTCAACTAGTGGCGCAGAATTCAAATTAGGAGGCGGAGAATTCTGGAAATTGAGGCTTTCTATTGGCTCCCTATGTCCAAATAGAACGTGACAACCAATCACAGTGCATAATTTCATGAAATCCCACCCACCACATTTGCATGTGGCACACAAGTTAACATGCTGGCCAAAGGTACTCTAGCTAGTAAACTAGTGGCTTCAGTGTGACACTTACATGTAAACTAGTGAAGGCAGAACTGCTCACTAGTTAACTAGTGAAGACACAAATGCCCACTAGTTAACTAGTGAGGTCTAAAAAGTGTCACTAGTTTACTAGTGTGCACCAAAACACCCACTAGTGAACTAGTCATGGCAAATTCCATTCGACTAGTTAACTAGTGAGGTGCAAAAAGTGTCACTAGTTTACTAGTGTGCCCCAAAATGCCCACTAGTTAACTAGTGAAGGCCATTGCAGCCCCACTAGTTAACTAGTGAGCTGCCAAAACGCTCACTTGTTAACATGTAAAGGCCAAAATGCCCACTAGTTTACTAGTGAGGGTGTTGTGGGCCTTACTAGTTAACTAGTTGCATGCATATTTTGTTCACTAGTTAACTAGTTACACCTAAAAACACAAACAAGCTGACCGTTTTTGTCCACTAGTTAACTAGTTGAACAATTTAAGTCTCACTAGTTTGCATGTGTGGCAGTAAAGCAGCTCACTAGTTAACTAGTGCCTGAAACGATCATTATGCATATTCTAATGAGAGGGTGGGTAGAAGACTCCTATTGGGTATCATGTAAGAATCCCACCCAGATATGTAAATTGACTGTTCATAGCCTCGCGATCAGGTCCTGATGGGTGCCCCTAGTGGCTAAAGTGACAAACTGCTCTGCAACGGTTAAAGTAGGCTAACTGATACAGAAAGCATATACCATACTGCCATACTGCATGCTATGCTTGCTTAGAAGATAATATTTAACATGTTATTCATATTAAATATATATATATATATATATATATATATATATATATATATATATATATATATATATATATATATATATGTATATATATACATATATGTACATATATGTTTTTGTATATTGTTATTTATATATTTATAAATGTTATATATATATATATTTAAATATATAAAATGCAAAATATTTCAGCACATGACTTTCTCAGTACTTGATAGTTTTAGAACATAACATAAAAGTATATGGCATTTGACATTTTAAATGTTTTAAGCCCCCCCTGAACATGATAAAATCCTCGTTATTCGATGCTGTAGCGCACATATGCCCTGGTTACTGGGGGAAAATAGGGAGTACCAATATGGCGGCTGGTGGCTTCAAAGCGACTCGTTCTAACAGCGGGCTATTAGCACTCCGGTGTATAATAGAGCTCAGTGGTCTAAACTAGCCTATTTTCAAATTATTACAAGCAAGGTGGGATGGTGATGGAGGAGACACACCCACACCCCTGCCAGGGCCACTATCACATAGGATTAACCTTCCTTGCCAGAAAATAAAAGTACAAACTAGCCTTTGCAGATAACTGGTGTTGGTTGGATGGTTGGTTGGCTATTTATTTATTTATTTATTTATGCAGCTCCAGTGCACTTAGACTGCATGGTCAGACAAGATTGTCAATAATCTGCAACTGCAAAAACATCTTAAATTAGCCAGGCTAATACTATTTTTAAGCAGTGATGACAGAATTGCCTGTATCGCTTGCGGTCAAAACATAGTTATAGTAAAGTCCTGAACTACACATTGGCAATTCATGTACATTGAGAAATTTAGCATAAAATTTGCACAGCATTGCTAGCCTAACTCCAAAGCCATTATTTATTCTGCAATGGGCCTGAAACGCGGGGGAAAAAGGCGCTTTTGAATGTTAACATAACAATAACGTACAGTATATTCATTAAAACACACTGAACATGCAGGAAATAAAGTCATTAGCCTACAGTATGTTATTTCACTTCAGATAAAACCAACTGCAAAAAACCCATTAGCCACCTTGTATTCAAATGAGCCAACCAATTTCATTATGTTCAAATATTCCGCCAGTGTAGTAATTATAAAATGCTACATTTTGTAGACGACAAATATAAAAAGTATTCATACCTGTTGGACCTAGACGTCTTCGTCTCCGAACAATGCTTCTTGTATTTCTCAACATGTTGTCCTCCTGTGATGATGATAACTCCCGCCTTGCAACCTCAAGTGCATTCCAACATTGACAAAACCCCTCTCGGAAGCTTCCTCCTCTGTTTGGCTCATAAGTTCAGTAGTAGATAAGCGGTAGGCCTAATGTGAACAAATTTGTGTCGTCCGCACTTGACTAGGACGTTTTGATTTGTAAATGGAAAAACAGAAAAACGGAAGTAGTATCCGTTTTTCGTTTTGGTTTTCCGGA
Organism: Fundulus diaphanus; assembly: GCA_037039145.1. Lineage (NCBI taxonomy): Eukaryota > Metazoa > Chordata > Actinopteri > Cyprinodontiformes > Fundulidae > Fundulus > Fundulus diaphanus. The sequence continues at coordinate 29,900,869 of CM073127.1, forward strand.
AAAAAAACGAATTGCCTGAAGATACACGGACCGCTAACGCTGTTCTTACATGTGTAACTGTAGCACTAAATGGCGGTAGAACTGTGCACTTCCTGTGCGTGATTTGAACACTGACAAATCAGAACCCTAGATAAAAGGGTGATTAAAAAAAGTATCACAAAAGTATCTCATATTCTGTCGAAATGTTTTTTAATAATAACAGTGAAACCCCATGCTTTACCAAGTGAGCTCTTGATCCACACAGGGATCAACTTTATATTGTTCTTTTGTTTATTGCTGCTAGGCAACCACAGACATAAATGCATCCATTTCAGTAGCACTTTTCTGATTAATAACCGAAAAACAAAAGATTGTACACATTAACTGCACATGGTTTCAAAAGTAATTAAAAGCTCAAAGATCAAGAAAAAAAACATCATGCACTTCTAAGGAATTGAACCCTGGTCTCCCAAATGATCTCCCGCTGCTTAACCACTTGAGCTAGTCTTGCCACATGGGCAAAGCTATCATCAATGTTCATGTTACTGAAACGTTTTGTTGCATACAAATGCCTCCAGTTTTATCGCGATTTTCAGACTAATAACTGAAAAACTAAAGATTTTACACATTAACTGAACGAAGATTACAGCAATACACAATAACTTTGTCACTAGACATGTTATCAAAACATATTTTTATGCTCAAACGATCTTAGTTTATACAGACCTCTCAACTTTTATCAAAAGTTAAGAGTGAGATTATGCTAATTTGGGGGCGGGGCTTGTTTGGGGGCGGGGCTAACCAGACCCTGGAAGAGTGGTGGAGTCAACTCCATCTCATTTTTATCCCACCAGACAATGAAGTAGACATGTATTACTTTTGTTAAAAAGAGAAAGAGACATATTAATGCTTTATTGTTCTGTTAATGGATTAAAACATAAAAAAATACACAATTGTTCAAATAATACTAAATAAAATTAAGTAGTTTTAAGTTATTGACTGAATTATTAAACTGTTACACATTCATCTATGGGTTTGTTTATCATTGTAGATCTATAACCTGATTGGTGATTTCATCAAGCCTTTATGGTCAACATGCAGTTTCCCCTCAGCAGCAACACTGTAGCTCACAGAGGTTCCCGCTGCATCATTACGCACGATCCAGCTGCTGATGTCTCCCTCTTTTCAGCTCAATGCGCTTCTAGACTGTTACAGTTTATAACCATTATCATCACCTTTCACAGCGACAGGTTTCTCAGTCAGTCGCCGCGCTGAACAGACGGATCTCTATTGCTCTTGTCAGTGCGCTCTGGTGAGGTGGGCGGATTTTACCCCCGTTGGTGCGCTGCGTGCGACGGATAAAAAGTGGGGAAAATACATAACTAAAGGCTGTAAAGGGCTCCTATAAAGGAAACGGGAGTACTGACAGATCTGAGATGAAGCCCCTGATGTTACAAGTTCTTTAAAATGACCCTTAAAAGTGCGCACCTGAATTAAAGCGCAAGGCAGCACGCCCACCGAAGCGCCACTGATTCTATGTTGTTAAAAATACAAGAGCAACTCTCCTATTGACTTTAACTGGCACACGTTGCTACCGATGTGAGGGAATTAAACGTATGATTCACGTTTTGAATAGTGAACGGTGATAAAAGCACCTGCTCCGAGGGAAAAGGAGGGGGGGTGAGCAAGCGCGGAGGCACAGAAATACGGTGTAGTTAAAAAATGCAGAATTAATAAAAATGAAACTTATAAACAGACCAAGTGGCGTTTTAAACTGCATCTGGAGAGCAGAACTGTTTTTATGATCCTGCGTGCAGCAAGCAAGCAGCTCTCCCCCCGCCCCCTCCCCTCATGTGTACGCGGTACAGGACCTTACCAGCTCGCTTTCACCACTGTTAAGACTAAAATTATTCATAACTCTGATCACTCTTCCTGCTGCTCTGTTAACACGAACTGCAGCAGGAATTACGGATGGCCACAAGCTGTGAAAGAAGCCGAAACAGCTCAGCAGAAGGCGGAGTTTTCTCGTCCGCAGCTCAGATGGGCTTTGTGATTTTTATGCGTGAGAAATTCTATGTTTGCGAGTGAAATGCCATGTGTTACGTGTGAGCGTGTGAAGTCAGTGAAATGAGTGTGTCACACGGTCAATGCGTGAGAGTTGAGAGCTCTGGTTTATAAAAGTTTGCTCTTAGAACAGCCTGGACGAAGTCATCCATGTTTTCTAGGTTTCTGATTCTTAAATGGACCAATCAAAATCTTTGTTCCGCCTTCTTCATTTGCATGCAAGTGCGACATTGCACACTAGTTAACTAGTGGGACAATGTTACGTCCCACTAGTTAACTAGTTGCACAAAAGGCCAGCCGTTTGTGCATTTATTCAAATTCAACTAGTTTACTAGTGTGAATGGCATTTTTCTCCTGCTAGTTCATTATGGACAATGTTTTGTCCTCCCTAGCTAACATGTAAGGCTCAAAATGCCCTCTATAAGCTAGTGAAAGGCATTAATAATGCAGATATGCTCACTAGTTAACTAGTGACCATGTCCTGTTCCATTACTAGTAAACTAGTAAGGCCAAACATGTCAACTAGTTAACTAGTGAATGCCAATGTGTCACTAGTTAACTAGTAAGAGTACCTTTTGCATTACTAGTAAACTAGATAGCTCCAAAAACAGCCACTAGTGTGTGTGTTGTGCGCACTAGTTAACTAGTGAGCTGCTTTACTGCCACACATGCAAACTAGTGAGACTTAAATTGTTCAACTAGTTAACTAGTGGACAAAAATGGTCAGCTTGTTTGTGTTTTTAGGTGTAACTAGTTAACTAGTGAACAAAATATGCATGCCACTAGTTAACTAGTAAGGTCCACAACACCCTCACTAGTAAACTAGTGGGCATTTTGGCCTTCACATGTTAACAAGTGAGCGTTTTGGCATCTAACTAGTTAACTAGTGGGGCTGCAATGGCCTTCACTAGTTAACTAGTGGGCATTTTGGGGCACACTAGTAAACTAGTGACACTTTTTGCACCTCACTAGTTAACTAGTCGAATGGAATTTGCCATGACTAGTTCACTAGTGGGTGTTTTGGTGCACACTAGTAAACTAGTGACACTTTTTAGACCTCAGTAGTTAACTAGTGGGCATTTGTGTCTTCACTAGTTAACTAGTGAGCAGTTCTGCCTTCACTAGTTTACATGTAAGTGTCACACTGAAGCCACTAGTTTACTAGCTAGAGTACCTTTGGCCAGCATGTTAACTTGTGTGCCACATGCAAATGTTGTGGGTGGGATTTCCTCAAATTCTGCACTGTGATTGGTTGTCATGTTCTATTTGGACATAGGGAGCCAATAGAAAGCCTCAATTTCCAGAATTCTCCGCCTCCTAATTTGAATTCTGCGCCACTAGTTGACTAGTGTGAATTTTGTCTTGAACTAGTTTACTAGTATACATTTATGACCTCACTAGTTAACTAGTTTGGACAAATGATGCATCAACTAGTTAACTAGTGAGCCTACTGCCATCACCTAGCTAGCTAGTAAGCCATTTATGGTTCACTAGTTTACTAGTTACATTGACCTACTGCAACTAGTTAACTAGTGAGGTGTTCTGCCTTCACTAGTAAACATGTGCACATTTTTGGCTGTCACTAGTTAACTAGTGCAACCCAAAAGCCTTCAACTAGCTGACTGGTATGCATTTTGGCCTTTACTAGTTAACTAGTGGACATTTCTGGCTCTCACTAGTTAACTAGTGAAGCTAAAATGTGTTCACTAGTTAACTAGTGAGCCTTTTGGCTCCCACTAGTGAACTAGTGTGCATATTTTGGCCCTCACTAGTTAACTAGTTCACAGAAACATGGCTCACTAGTTAACTAGTGGGCAGAAATGGCTTGCATGTACATGACAATTATGCCTGATATCAAGATATCAGAATAAATGCTCATTCGGCTTTCCATAAGCCTCCGCGATTTATTGACTCTTCACGCACAGAGCTGCAATATGTTTCATTGAGAGTCAGACAAGGGGGTGCGCGGCTGAAAAAGTTTGGGAACCCCTGCTCTAGGGTACATTTGGCAATTTGATTCAGACTTAGTTTGTCAAATACAGAGACAAAATATTACTAAGCATTAAAGTATGGGTTATGGGTTGGGTTTCTGCAACGTTATCAGCACGTAAAAACTCATCTCCAGAACCAATCTCTGCTCAAAATGGTGATTTGCACCGCATAGTCTACTTTCAGCAGTTATCGCTGGGTTTTGCAACCATAAACTGCGCTCCAGCTCGTGATGAGGCATTTAGTGATGGGAATGTGTGAACGAGAAGAGGCGGAAGGATATACTCACAGTGTCTGTAGCATGGCAGTGGAATCGGGTCTATTTTGTAACTTGTTTATCGTCACTTATTTTAAAGCCCAAATAATTCAATTCAATTCAATTCAATTTTATTTATATAGCGCCAGTTCATGATACACATAATCTCAAGGCACTTTCCAAAGTCAAATTCAATTAGATTATACAGATTGGATCAGATTATACAAATAAGCAACTTCACTTTCAGAAACATGCGCAAAAGTAAACCGCAACCCGCGACAGAATTTATAAGCGACTTTAGAAAAAAAGAAGCCCAAAGTCGCTGATAATAAGCAGACATCGCAACAGTGCTTGGTGCCCTACACGCAGTGCGTGGTGTGCGTGGGCGGAGCTTCAGCACTGCTCCCAGGACACCTTTATGTGACAAGATTGACTGTGAACATCTACGCCTCTTCTGGGGTGTTAAACATTGAGGTAACATTTCCGTTGGTAACTCAGTCGAGCAAGGTAAATAAATCCCATGCGAAGACCAGTAGACTTAAACCTTTTCCTGTTCTTCAAAGAGTGGAGGCCAATGTTCCCCCAAATTTTTCATTTACTGGACATTCACTGGAGCTCTGTGAGCAACATCACACGTGCACACTGGCTACACCAGTATTATACACCTGTCCAAAACCTAAGATTATAACAAGTTACATGACTTACTAAAAGAATCAAATTACTTAGTTTAGATACAGCTAATTTCACCCGACTACATAAAAAAAATACAAAAATTTGGGATTTTTCTAAACGAGCTCTATAATAAGTTTTATGTCAGAGTAGCGGTCCTGCTAAGGAAGAACTGAGAGACATGTACATCTTTCAGAGTTCAAATTTTACTGCGATTATTTACATTTTGTGCAATGAGATTTAGCACAACTATGTGGTACTGTGCAGCCTCGCTTCTGTCAGTCTACTCCAGGGCAGCTGTAGCTGATAACATAGCTCACCACCGTCAGGGTGTGAATGTCTGCATGAATGGGTGAATGACTGACTGTAGTGTAAAGCACATTGGGGTCGTCGGACTTGATACCTCCAGTACCTCCACTGGTGACCTCCAGTCACCAATCTGTCAAGCTTCTGAAGTTTGCGGATGACACCACTCTCATCGGACTTATCTCTGATGGTGACGAGTCCGCCTACAGGTGGGATGCTGACCATCTGGCGACCTGGTGCAGGGAGAACAACCTGGAGCTCAACGCTCTAAAAACAGTGGAGATGGATGTGGACTTCGGGGAGAACTCAGCCCCAGCTACCCCCATCACCCTCTGTGACTCCGCCATTGACACTGTGGAGTCTTTCCACTTCCTGGGAACTATCATCTCACATGACCTAAAGTGGGAGGTGAACATCAACTCCCTATCCAAGAAAGCCCAGCAGAGGATGTACTTCCTGCGGCAGGTGAAGAAATTCAACCTGCCAAGGACAATGATGATGCACTTCTACTCCTCCATCATTGAGTCCATCCTCACCTCCTCCATCACCATCTGGTACGATGGTGCCACCGCCAAGAACAAGGGCAGACTGCAGCGTGTCATCCAGTCTGCAGAGAAGGTGATTGGCTGCAATCTTCCATCTCTCCAGGACCTGTACGCCTTTAGGACTCTGAGGCGTGCAGGGAAGATTGTAGCTGATCCCTCGCACCCCAGTCACAGACTATTTCAGTCACTTCCCTCTGGCAGGAGGCTGCGGTCCATCAGGACCAAAACCTCACGCCACAAGAGCAGTTTTTTCCCATCCGCTACCAGCCTTATCAACAAGGCCAAGAGCCACCCATGACACTTGACACTGCCTCTCTCCCTCCCCCGTTAAGGACCTACAAGCTACACCAACGTAGCATCTCCAGACCTTCTGCATTACATTAACGCAGAGTCTACTGTGTATATAGCTCTGTATATATATCTATTTTTTCTGCACCATCAACACCAAGTCAAATTCCTTGTAAGTGCAAACCTACTTGACAATAAACTTGTTTCTTATTCTTATAAAGCACTATACAAGTACAAGCAGTGGGGGTTCTAGACCAAATTTAGCAGGGGGGCCAGGGTGGGGCCAGTGTCTTTTCACAGGGGCACAGAACAAAAGATTGGGGGGGAAAAAACTTAACAGGTCAACATTTCATCGTTTAATATATTAAAGGTATACTATGCAACCGGGGTTGATTTTCCAGCGAGGCTGGACTTTTACTTTCGCCCCAGAGGGCGAAAGTAAAAGTGCACTGTCGTAAATATGCTCAGCTGTTCTACTGGTTTCTCCGTCAAGCCAGGCGCGGTTGTTTTGAGCTTAGCAGACAGGCGAACGCAACGAATACAAAAGTCGAAAAAACGGCAGTACAAACAATGACTAACACAGTGAAAGTATGAACATGCACAGAGAGAGAGAGAAACCATTCCAATGCAGTGTTTCCCCTAGGAATTTGCTTACCGGACGACCGGCGGAGCGGGGGGTGGGGGGGTTTGGGAGAGACAAGCTTTGCGCGACCGGCGGAGCGGGGGGAGACAAGCTTTGCGCGCATTTCGAGTTAGTTTTTTTTTTTTTTGGAATGTTGGGAGGCGGTAGCGTGAGGGAAACCCTACAATGTTACTTACAATCGCATCAGCAGAAACGCGAGGTCCGCGTCAGCCTTGCAGCCTTCTTTTTCTTTTAGCTCTCGCCATTCGGAAAAAGCTTGCCCGAAGTTCACCCGTGTACGACTCCTCTCTCTGTCCACAGCCCTTTTCCTCTTTCTTGCCTGCTCCGACATGGGCTTTCGCTGTTTTATCGCCGGTTCCGCCATGATAACTGCACAGATATCGCCACTGCGCTAGCAACGAGCATGCGTTTCACTGGGGGCGTGTAGCAGTTCTCGCTGTAAAGCAAGATCGACTCTCGCGATCTTGCACGAGATTCTGAGCCTGTGGGCGCGGGCCGAGGGCTCCTGCAATTGCAAGTGCGGTATTTCCCCCACAGACCACCAGGGCGGCCAAGAAAACCTTTGTTCAACCTGAAATGACTCATTTAATCATCCAAAACGGTATGGAACACATTAATTAACTGAAAAATGTTGCATAGTATGCCTTTAAGCCAAAGAGCCAATTGTGGCTCTGGAACTGCAGGTTGCAAACCCCTGATCTTTTCTCAATACAGTGGGAGCTCAACGTGAAACAGCTTAATTTTTAATTATTGTTATTTTTTTATATTTATTTTTTAATTATTTTGTTATTTTATTATTGGGAAAAAACATAAATGAAAAAAAAATGCAACTGATCCAAATGACCAGTCAGTCACGGTATCTTTGTCAGCATTTATCATCCTAATAAATTTAATATAATGTTTTTAGTACAGGGGCCAGGAACAGTTCTACAAGGGCACAGGCCCCTGTTGGCCCCTGTCTAAAACTGCCCCTGAGTACAAGCCATTTATATCAGAATCAGAATCAGATTCTTGTACTATACAAGTACAAGCCATTTATATATATTGTTGTAGTCCTCAGGCATGCACGCATAAAATAAGAAACATATAAACAGAGTTGCTTTCCAAAAACGGAGGTAGAACAAGAAGGCTGGTCAGAAACCAGCAGAAGCTGTGCACTGCAAAGGACTCCATCCGCTAATTTTCAACTGCAGCTGATAACGCCAGTGACGCACCAGCAGAGCACCAGCACTCCAAAAACAAACAGCAGGTGTAGAGTTCAAAAACAAACCAAATCGGTTGAAAAACGGCACTTACAATCTCAGAAAAGCATATCCCAAAAACACAGCCACACAAACAACTGAGATGCAGTAGGAGTAACAAAGATGCACACCGCCACCTGCCCAACTTTAAAGGCGTCTGCCCCACCCATCAATCAGTGGTGCACTCCAATCAGCACCTGGCACACACAGGGTGGGACCGTGGAACACCAACTCACCAGAATTGCAAAATGGTACAAAAATAACTTGGTTTATTATTATTTTGTTTACAGTTCTGTTTGGATTTTATTTTCTGTGCTGCATAGATATGCCGTGTGCACTGAACCCAAATGCATTGCGAGATTGTGCATGCGCACATCTTCGAGGGAACAGTGGTGGAGGCTCTTTAATAATTTCAGCCGGCAAATCCAGAAAAATATGGATGCGCTGGCCTTGGTACACCAGGGGAGATTGTTGTGCTGCACGTCTCATAATGAGCTCCTTAACACATTAGTTGTGTATCTTGGTTTTTAGCACACAGGGTCAGGGTTGGTTAGCACCGTCAACAGGATGTACACTCTGCTACTTACCTGCCGTACTGCCACAGACATTATTAGCTGCATTTTATAGTGAGCGATTAGCTGTTAGTTCTGTTAGTAAGCCACTCCTGGAAGATTCCAGAGTTTGTTCGTCAAGTTTCTTTGTCGTTTGCTTCTTTGGTGGCATCTTTTAAAATGCTCCATGTTAATTTTACAAACCTTTCCTTACTGTCTTCAAAAGTGGTGTTTTTATGAAAAAAAAAACTCAATTCATCAAAGTGGAGCCTTTCTGTAATGTGTGCTCCAGCGCCCTAATCTTTAGTGTCTCTAACATTATTGATAAATTTTATTTTCAATAAATAAAATACTCTAACATTCAGATAAATCACGAAATCCGCTAATTTTCAGCTGGATTCACAACTACTGCCTCAACTTAGAAACTGGCAGAATGCTCAATTTTTGCTACATTTTATTACAAAATTAAAGCAGAGAAAAAATTAATTAGTTCATACTTCTTATAGCTCTTAGAATCAAAATTATAACTAGCCAATGTAAGAATAAGCAGCTCAACCCTGAAACAAACCCAAAACCAGCATTAATGGCTTAAATCTTTAATTGACAATTCCAATGCAAAAGTCAAAAGTTACCACAATGGGGTAGCAATAACGTGCAATTTTGAATATAATTTTTTGTTTTACATTTTCTAAAAGTGTCCTTGTGCTTGGCTTTCATATGAATATTATATTTGGGCTCTCTAATCCACATGGAATACATATTGTCTTTCATACTTTCATTTCTTTTAATCAAATCCTTTGCAAAGTTTTGCTCTAAAACATGTCCTTATTTTCCCTTTCCTATGCAGCTGAACAGGAAGTACAGGTACAAGAATCCCAATCTCCAACTGTGCCACTTGTGCCAGACCTTTCAATCCCATCGATAGCTGATGGTGAGCCGGTCCTTTTGAGAGGAGTTCTGCAAACAGCTCAGCCCATCATTCCGGCTATGAGCTTTATAAAAGAAGATGGAAAAGACACCGGAGGTACCCACATTTTCTTCAATGTGACAGCTCCTGGGAGTAGTGATAAAATAACAACAGACTTTGATTCTAATGTGACTGATCTAATGAATGTTAGTGCCATCAAATCTGTAGAAACAGATATAACAACAGTAACATCTACTGAAGTTCCTGGTGTGTTAATCTATAGCCATACTATAGCCACCATAACTGGGTCAAATGGTTCTCTCAAAGAGGATGAACTGACTACAAAGCACCTACAACACAAAGACTCAACCCACAAGCCACCTACCACAGAGGAGGACAAGTCTGTTTCAAAAGCAACACAAACAACTGACCTAGCTGGAACAAATACAACTGTCTTGGTTCCTAGAGCCACACCAGCTGAATCACTTATCACCACAACAACTGAGGAAGCCCAAACAGAGACCGATATGAAAAGGCTTTCCATCAGCACCACATCTGGATTTATGGGCGAGTCAGGGAGGACACCCATATATGTCAAATATGACTCAACAGTGACTCAGATAGTGCAAACTGGGGACAAATCTTCTGTTATTTCTTCTACTAAGCTCTATACAGACAACAATGAAGGAAAAACCACAGAGGGAACAGCAATTATGTTTGCCACTGAGGATCCTAAAGACTTTATTAAATCAAAAGTAGAATCTGTATCTACTTCTTCCCCTGAGAGTGGTGATAGGAACGCTGCATCAACATTATCTCCTGCAGGATCCTCATTGTTCAGCACAGAAATATCACCCTTTCCGGATGAGAAGTTTTACAGTATCCCAAAAGATCAGACAACTGTCCCCATTCATTATATTACAGATAAAAAGGAACAATCTTATGTCATTTCGGAGAAAGACTATGATTCAACAGCAGGAAAAAGTGAGCCTTTAAAAACAACTGTCTTCACAGCTTTATCAGTCTATGATGAAGTGAAATCAACCCCTGTGTCTCCTGTAACAGAACATGTTGTTAACACACTTCTGTTTGAGGAAAGTTCAAGAGCACCAGAACAATATACATCCTCCCCTCTTCCGTCTGTTTCGCAAGGAACTGGGAAATCCACCATTTCAACCATAGATAGAACAGGCTCTTCTGCCCAGACACAAACTATGTATGTCCAGACAACCTCTGTGGAATATGAAATTTCAGCTAAATACAGTCCTGTCCCATCAAAAACTCAGTCAATTCTTTCCACACAGGATCCTCAAACAGCTCAAACAGTCTTATCTTCTGCTGCACAAGATCATTCAGTTTCTCCAGTCTCTGAGGGTAAACCTGTAAAGCCATTAACAGGTACTCCAATTACTCCATCAGTGTCATCATCTACTACTCCACATGATGAGTATGAAGAGTTGTATCAAAAATCTACAGTGGCAGAGTCTGTCACTTCAACCAATGGATCATATATTGAACTTGAGACAACGGCCCCTCTCATTGTCACAGCTGGAGAAACCTCAGGGCAAACACTCTCTGATGTGACTGAAAAGACAACAGCAGATTATCCAACACTAAGTACAAAGTCACCTTTATTGTCAGCATCATACACATCTGAAACAAGAGATGTTTCAAAAAGTGCTGTTACCCCAGATGTATTACTCAGCAGCACAGCAAAACCAACATCAGTACCTCATAAAACAACACAGACTCTTATCACAACCCATTCTGAAAAAGAATCTGCAACATCCGTGGATACCTCAGTCTCTGCCAGGACAGATAAAGGGAGCACAGATCAATATACCAGTGAACACCCCAGTGAAATGTCCAGAAAAACTATGACATCTCCAAGTGGGTCCTCATTAATTAGTACAGAGACAACAACAGCACAGCAAGTTGATACATATTCCACTGAAGAGAAAATAACCCCTTCAGTTTCATTCACTACTGAAAAGGCAGGGACATATTCTCTCACTACTGAAGAAGAGGGCAGTTCTGGAACCATAAGTACAGCACAGTTCACATCGACTGTTACTGTCATCGGTACATCTTCGACCCTGTATAGCATTGACACAACAACAGCAACAATATCCCCCGAAGCATCATCAACCTTTGTGAGCACAGAGGAGGATATTTCTGATGAAAACATCACTAGGTCTACAGAAACACCTGTCACTAAAGATGCAACTGGCTCCTCTGCTTTTAATATTCTGTCTTCATCAGTGTCAACATCAAGAAAAGCTGAAATCACTGATACTTTAAAAACAGCTACTACTTCCTCTTCAGAACGCCACAGCACAGAGGAACCAAAATCAGTGTCCCCCGAAACACATCAGACATTTACTACTGTCAGTTTCGAGGACAAGTGGCCAATGTCGGAGGAAGGTTCAACATCTCCAATAACAGACAACGAGAGGGCAAGTCAACCCACAAGGGCGACGTCTAGCATACACATTGCATCTCCTACAGGGTCATCATTGTTCAGCACAGAGAAGACAACAGCCCATCCACCTGAGGATCTTTACAGTATTCAAACAGGTCAAACAGTCACACCTTCACTTTCCACAGTCACAGCCAGAACAGGAAGTTCTTCTGTCAGTTCTCCAGTAGAGGAAAGCTCTTCGGGATACCAAACTCAAGACACACTCACACCAGTCTCTGTTGGTACAGGAATATCTTCATCTGTTCACATTAACGAGACAAGGATGTCTCCTGAAGCAACAGCAGTCCTAACAAGCACAGAGCCCGCAGGTTCCGGAGAAGGTTCTGCTGATTTTACTGACAAGTCATCTGTGACCGTTGCTACAGCATCCCCAACACTGTTTACAGGGTCTCCTTCCATCACAACATCAGATACATCTGTCAAAATTGAGACTTCAAAAACAACTGTCTTCACAGCTTCATCAGACTACGATGAAGTGAAATCAACCCCTGTGTCTCCTGAAACAGAACATGTTGTTACCACACATCTGTTTGAGAGCAGTTCAAGAGCACCAGAACAATATACATCCTCCCCTCTTCCGTCTGTTTCGCAAGGAACTGGGAAATCCACCATTTCAACCATAGATAGAACAGGCTCTTCTGCCCAGACACAAACTATGTATGTCCAGACAACCTCTGTGGAATATGAAATTTCAGCTAAATACAGTCCTGTCCCATCAAAAACTCAGTCAATTCTTTCCACACAGGATCCTCAAACAGCTCAAACAGTCTTATCTTCTGCTGCACAAGATCATTCAGTTTCTCCAGTCTCTGAGGGTAAACCTGTAAAGCCATTAACAGGTACTCCAATTACTCCATCAGTGTCATCATCTACTACTCCACATGATGAGTATGAAGAGTTGTATCAAAAATCTACAGTGGCAGAGTCTGTCACTTCAACCAATGGATCATATATTGAACTTGAGACAACGGCCCCTCTCATTGTCACAGCTGGAGAAACCTCAGGGCAAACACTCTCTGATGTGACTGAAAAGACAACAGCAGATTATCCAACACTAAGTACAAAGTCACCTTTATTGTCAGCATCATACACATCTGAAACAAGAGATGTTTCAAAAAGTGCTGTTACCCCAGATGTATTACTCAGCAGCACAGCAAAACCAACATCAGTACCTCATAAAACAACACAGACTCTTATCACAACCCATTCTGAAAAAGAATCTGCAACATCCGTGGATACCTCAGTCTCTGCCAGGACAGATAAAGGGAGCACAGATCAATATACCAGTGAACACCCCAGTGAAATGTCCAGAAAAACTATGACATCTCCAAGTGGGTCCTCATTAATTAGTACAGAGACAACAACAGCACAGCAAGTTGATACATATTCCACTGAAGAGAAAATAACCCCTTCAGTTTCATTCACTACTGAAAAGGCAGGGACATATTCTCTCACTACTGAAGAAGAGGGCAGTTCTGGAACCATAAGTACAGCACAGTTCACATCGACTGTTACTGTCATCGGTACATCTTCGACCCTGTATAGCATTGACACAACAACAGCAACAATATCCCCCGAAGCATCATCAACCTTTGTGAGCACAGAGGAGGATATTTCTGATGAAAACATCACTAGGTCTACAGAAACACCTGTCACTAAAGATGCAACTGGCTCCTCTGCTTTTAATATTCTGTCTTCATCAGTGTCAACATCAAGAAAAGCTGAAATCACTGATACTTTAAAAACAGCTACTACTTCCTCTTCAGAACGCCACAGCACAGAGGAACCAAAATCAGTGTCCCCCGAAACACATCAGACATTTACTACTGTCAGTTTCGAGGACAAGTGGCCAATGTCGGAGGAAGGTTCAACATCTCCAATAACAGACAACGAGAGGGCAAGTCAACCCACAAGGGCGACGTCTAGCATACACATTGCATCTCCTACAGGGTCATCATTGTTCAGCACAGAGAAGACAACAGCCCATCCACCTGAGGATCTTTACAGTATTCAAACAGGTCAAACAGTCACACCTTCACTTTCCACAGTCACAGCCAGAACAGGAAGTTCTTCTGTCAGTTCTCCAGTAGAGGAAAGCTCTTCGGGATACCAAACTCAAGACACACTCACACCAGTCTCTGTTGGTACAGGAATATCTTCATCTGTTCACATTAACGAGACAAGGATGTCTCCTGAAGCAACAGCAGTCCTAACAAGCACAGAGCCCGCAGGTTCCGGAGAAGGTTCTGCTGATTTTACTGACAAGTCATCTGTGACCGTTGCTACAGCATCCCCAACACTGTTTACAGGGTCTCCTTCCATCACAACATCAGATACATCTGTCAAAATTGAGACTTCAAAAACAACTGTCTTCACAGCTTCATCAGACTACGATGAAGTGAAATCAACCCCTGTGTCTCCTGAAACAGAACATGTTGTTACCACACATCTGTTTGAGAGCAGTTCAAGAGCACCAGAACAATATACATCCTCCCCTCTTCCGTCTGTTTCGCAAGGAACTGGGAAATCCACCATTTCAACCATAGATAGAACAGGCTCTTTTGCCCAGACACAAACTATGTATGTCCAGACAACCTCTGTGGAATATGAAATTTCAGCTAAATACAGTCCTGTCCCATCAGAAACTCAGTCAATTCTTTCCACACAGGATCCTCAAACAGCTCAAACACTCTTATCTTCTGCTGCACAAGATCATTCAGTTTCTCCAGTCTCTGAGGGTAAACCTGTAAAGCCATTAACAGGTACTCCAATTACTCCATCAGTGTCATCATCTACTACTCCACATGATGAGTATGAAGAGTTGTATCAAAAATCTACAGTGGCAGAGTCTGTCACTTCAACCAATGGATCATATATTGAACTTGAGACAACGGCCCCTCTCATTGTCACAGCTGGAGAAACCTCAGGGCAAACACTCTCTGATGTGACTGAAAAGACAACAGCAGATTATCCAACACTAAGTACAAAGTCACCTTTATTGTCAGCATCATACACATCTGAAACAAGAGATGTTTCAAAAAGTGCTGTTACCCCAGATGTATTACTCAGTAGCACAGCAAAACCAACATCAGTACCTCATAAAACAACACAGACTCTTATCACAACCCATTCTGAAAAAGAATCTGCAACATCCGTGGATATCTCAGTCTCTGCCAGGACAGATAAAGGGAGCACAGATCAATATACCAGTGAACACCCCAGTGAAATGTCCAGAAAAACTATGACATCTCCAAGTGGTTCCTCATTAATTAGTACAGAGACAACAACAGCACAGCAAGTTGATACATATTCCACTGAAGAGAAAATAACCCCTTCAGTTTCATTCACTACTGAAAAGGCAGGGACATATTCTCTCCCTACTGAAGAAGAGGGCAGTTCTGGAACCATAAATACAGCACAGTTCACATCGACTGTTACTGTCATCGGTACATCTTCGACCCTGTATAGCATTGACACAACAACAGCAACAATATCCCCCGAAGCATCATCAACCTTTGTGAGCACAGAGGAGGATATTTCTGATGAAAACATCACTAGGTCTACAGAAACACCTGTCACTAAAGATGCAACTGGCTCCTCTGCTTTTAATGTTCTGTCTTCATCAGTGTCAACATCAAGAAAAGCTGAAATCACTGATACTTCAAAAACAGCTATTACTTCCTCTTCAGAACGCCACAGCACAGAGGAACCAAAATCAGTGTCCCCCGAAACACATCAGACATTTACTACTGTCAGTTTCGAGGACAAGTGGCCAATGTCGGAGGAAGGTTCAACATCTCCAACAACAGACAACGAGAGGGCAAGTCAACCCACAAGGGCGACGTCTAGCATACACATTGCATCTCCTACAGGGTCATCATTGTTCAGCACAGAGAAGACAACAGCCCATCCACCTGAGGATCTTTACAGTATTCAAACAGGTCAAACAGTCACACCTTCACTTTCCACAGTCACAGCCAGAACAGGAAGTTCTTCTGTCAGTTCTCCAGTAGAGGAAAGCTCTTCAGGATACCAAACTCAAGACACATTCACACCAGTCTCTGTTGGTACAGGAATATCTTCATCTGTTCACATTAACGAGACAAGGATGTCTCCTGAAGCAACAGCAGTCCTAACAAGCACAGAGCCCGCAGGTTCCGGAGAAGGTTCTGCTGATTTTACTGACAAGTCATCTGTGACCGTTGCTACAGCATCCCCAACACTGTTTACAGGGTCTCCTTCCATCACAACATCAGATACATCTGTCAAAATTGAGACTTCAAAAACAACTGTCTTCACAGCTTCATCAGACTTCGATGAAGTGAAATCAACCCCTGTGTCTCCTGAAACAGAACATGTTGTTACCACACATCTGTTTGAGAGGAGTTCAAGGGCACCAGAACAATATACATCCTCCCCTCTTCCGTCTGTTTCGCAAGGAACTGGGAAATCCACCATTTCAACCATAGATAGAACAGGCTCTTCTGCCCAGACACAAACTATGTATGTCCAGACAACCTCTGTGCAATATGAAATTTCAGCTAAATACAGTCCTGTCCCATCAGAAACTCAGTCAATTCTTTCCACACAGGATCCTCAAACAGCTCAAACACTCTTATCTTCTGCTGCACAAGATCATTCAGTTTCTCCAGTCTCTGAGGGTAAACCTGTAAAGCCATTAACAGGTACTCCAATTACTCCATCAGTGTCATCATCTACTACTCCACATGATGAGTATGAAGAGTTGTATCAAAAATCTACAGTGGCAGAGTCTGTCACTTCAACCAATGGATCATATATTGAACTTGAGACAACGGCCCCTCTCATTGTCACAGCTGGAGAAACCTCAGGGCAAACACTCTCTGATGTGACTGAAAAGACAACAGCAGATTATCCAACACTAAGTACAAAGTCACCTTTATTGTCAGCATCATACACATCTGAAACAAGAGATGTTTCAAAAAGTGCTGTTACCCCAGATGTATTACTCAGCAGCACAGCAAAACCAACATCAGTACCTCATAAAACAACACAGACTCTTATCACAACCCATTCTGAAAAAGAATCTGCAACATCCGTGGATACCTCAGTCTCTGCCAGGACAGATAAAGGGAGCACAGATCAATATACCAGTGAACACCCCAGTGAAATGTCCAGAAAAACTATGACATCTCCAAGTGGGTCCTCATTAATTAGTACAGAGACAACAACAGCACAGCAAGTTGATACATATTCCACTGAAGAGAAAATAACCCCTTCAGTTTCATTCACTACTGAAAAGGCAGGGACATATTCTCTCACTACTGAAGAAGAGGGCAGTTCTGGAACCATAAGTACAGCACAGTTCACATCGACTGTTACTGTCATCGGTACATCTTCGACCCTGTATAGCATTGACACAACAACAGCAACAATATCCCCCGAAGCATCATCAACCTTTGTGAGCACAGAGGAGGATATTTCTGATGAAAACATCACTAGGTCTACAGAAACACCTGTCACTAAAGATGCAACTGGCTCCTCTGCTTTTAATATTCTGTCTTCATCAGTGTCAACATCAAGAAAAGCTGAAATCACTGATACTTTAAAAACAGCTACTACTTCCTCTTCAGAACGCCACAGCACAGAGGAACCAAAATCGGTGTCCCCCGAAACACATCAGACATTTACTACTGTCAGTTTCGAGGACAAGTGGCCAATGTCGGAGGAAGGTTCAACATCTCCAATAACAGACAACGAGAGGGCAAGTCAACCCACAAGGGCGACGTCTAGCATACACATTGCATCTCCTACAGGGTCATCATTGTTCAGCACAGAGAAGACAACAGCCCATCCACCTGAGGATCTTTACAGTATTCAAACAGGTCAAACAATCACACCTTCACTTTCCACAGTCACAGCCAGAACAGGAAGTTCTTCTGTCAGTTCTCCAGTAGAGGAAAGCTCTTCGGGATACCAAACTCAAGACACACTCACACCAGTCTCTGTTGGTACAGGAATATCTTCATCTGTTCACATTAACGAGACAAGGATGTCTCCTGAAGCAACAGCAGTCCTAACAAGCACAGAGCCCGCAGGTTCCGGAGAAGGTTCTGCTGATTTTACTGACAAGTCATCTGTGACCGTTGCTACAGCATCCCCAACACTGTTTACAGGGTCAGATACATCTGTCAAAATTGAGACTTCAAAAACAACTGTCTTCACAGCTTCATCAGACTACGATGAAGTGAAATCAACCCCTGTGTCTCCTGAAACAGAACATGTTGTTACCACACATCTGTTTGAGAGCAGTTCAAGAGCACCAGAACAATATACATCCTCCCCTCTTCCGTCTGTTTCGCAAGGAACTGGGAAATCCACCATTTCAACCATAGATAGAACAGGCTCTTCTGCCCAGACACAAACTATGTATGTCCAGACAACCTCTGTGGAATATGAAATTTCAGCTAAATACAGTCCTGTCCCATCAGAAACTCAGTCAATTCTTTCCACACAGGATCCTCAAACAGCTCAAACACTCTTATCTTCTGCTGCACAAAATCATTCAGTTTCTCCAGTCTCTGAGGGTAAACCTGTAAAGCCATTAACAGGTACTCCAATTACTCCATCAGTGTCATCATCTACTACTCCACATGATGAGTATGAAGAGTTGTATCAAAAATCTACAGTGGCAGAGTCTGTCACTACAACCAATGGATCATATATTGAACTTGAGACAACGGCCCCTCTCATTGTCACAGCTAGAGAAACCTCAGGGCAAACACTCTCTGATGTGACTGAAAAGACAACAGCAGATTATCCAACACTAAGTACAAAGTCACCTTTATTGTCAGCATCATACACAACTGAAACAAGAGATGTTTCAAAAAGTGCTGTTACCCCAGATGTATTACTCAGTAGCACAGCAAAACCAACATCAGTACCTCATAAAACAACACAGACTCTTATCACAACCCATTCTGAAAAAGAATCTGCAACATCCGTGGATACCTCAGTTTCTGCCAGGACAGATAAATGGAGCACAGATCAATATACCAGTGAACACCCCAGTGAAATGTCCAGAAAAACTATGACATCTCCAAGTGGTTCCTCATTAATTAGTACAGAGACAACAACAGCACAGCAAGTTGATACACATTCCACTGAAGAGAAAATAACCCCTTCAGTTTCATTCACTACTGAAAAGGCAGGGACATATTCTCTCAATACTGAAGAAGAGGGCAGTTCTGGAACCATAAATACAGCACAGTTCACATCGACTGTTACTGTCATCGGTACATCTTCGACCCTGTATAGCATTGACACAACAACAGCAACAATATCCCCCGAAGCATCATCAACCTTTGTGAGCACAGAGGAGGATATTTCTGATGAAAACATCACTAGGTCTACAGAAACACCTGTCAATAAAGATGCAACTGGCTCCTCTGCTTTTGATATTCTGTCTTCATCAGTGTCAACATCAAGAAAAGCTGAAATCACTGATACTTCAAAAACAGCTATTACTTCCTCTTCAGAACGCCACAGCACAGAGGAACCAAAATCAGTGTCCCCCGAAACACATCAGACATTTACTACTGTCAGTTTCGAGGACAAGTGGCCAATGTCGGAGGAAGGTTCAACATCTCCAATAACAGACAACGAGAGGGCAAGTCAACCCACAAGGGCGACGTCTAGCATACACATTGCATCTCCTACAGGGTCATCATTGTTCAGCACAGAGAAGACAACAGCCCATCCACCTGAGGATCTTTACAGTATTCAAACAGGTCAAACAGTCACACCTTCACTTTCCACAGTCACAGCCAGAACAGGAAGTTCTTCTGTCAGTTCTCCAGTAGAGGAAAGCTCTTCAGGATACCAAACTCAAGACACATTCACACCAGTCTCTGTTGGTACAGGAATATCTTCATCTGTTCACATTAACGAGACAAGGATGTCTCCTGAAGCAACCGCAGTCCTAACAAGCACAGAGCCCGCAGGTTCCGGAGAAGGTTCTGCTTATTTTACTGACAAGTCATCTGTGACCGTTGCTACAGCATCCCCAACACTGTTTACAGGGTCTCCTTCCATCACAACATCAGATACATCTGTCAAAATTGAGACTTCAAAAACAACTGTCTTCACAGCTTTATCAGTCTATGATGAAGTGAAATCAACCCCTGTGTCTCCTGTAACAGAACATGTTGTTAACACACTTCTGTTTGAGGAAAGTTCAAGAGCACCAGAACAATATACATCCTCCCCTCTTCCGTCTGTTTCGCAAGGAACTGGGAAATCCACCATTTCAACCATAGATAGAACAGGCTCTTCTGCCCAGACACAAACTATGTATGTCCAGACAACCTCTGTGGAATATGAAATTTCAGCTAAATACAGTCCTGTCCCATCAAAAACTCAGTCAATTCTTTCCACACAGGATCCTCAAACAGCTCAAACAGTCTTATCTTCTGCTGCACAAGATCATTCAGTTTCTCCAGTCTCTGAGGGTAAACCTGTAAAGCCATTAACAGGTACTCCAATTACTCCATCAGTGTCATCATCTACTACTCCACATGATGAGTATGAAGAGTTGTATCAAAAATCTACAGTGGCAGAGTCTGTCACTTCAACCAATGGATCATATATTGAACTTGAGACAACAGCCCCTCTCATTGTCACAGCTGGAGAAACCTCAGGGCAAACACTCTCTGATGTGACTGAAAAGACAACAGCAGATTATCCAACACTAAGTACAAAGTCACCTTTATTGTCAGCATCATACACATCTGAAACAAGAGATGTTTCAAAAAGTGCTGTTACCCCAGATGTATTACTCAGCAGCACAGCAAAACCAACATCAGTACCTCATAAAACAACACAGACTCTTATCACAACCCATTCTGAAAAAGAATCTGCAACATCCGTGGATACCTCAGTCTCTGCCAGGACAGATAAAGGGAGCACAGATCAATATACCAGTGAACACCCCAGTGAAATGTCCAGAAAAACTATGACATCTCCAAGTGGGTCCTCATTAATTAGTACAGAGACAACAACAGCACAGCAAGTTGATACATATTCCACTGAAGAGAAAATAACCCCTTCAGTTTCATTCACTACTGAAAAGGCAGGGACATATTCTCTCACTACTGAAGAAGAGGGCAGTTCTGGAACCATAAGTACAGCACAGTTCACATCGACTGTTACTGTCATCGGTACATCTTCGACCCTGTATAGCATTGACACAACAACAGCAACAATATCCCCCGAAGCATCATCAACCTTTGTGAGCACAGAGGAGGATATTTCTGATGAAAACATCACTAGGTCTACAGAAACACCTGTCACTAAAGATGCAACTGGCTCCTCTGCTTTTAATATTCTGTCTTCATCAGTGTCAACATCAAGAAAGGCTGAAATCACTGATACTTTAAAAACAGCTACTACTTCCTCTTCAGAACGCCACAGCACAGAGGAACCAAAATCAGTGTCCCCCGAAACACATCAGACATTTACTACTGTCAGTTTCGAGGACAAGTGGCCAATGTCGGAGGAAGGTTCAACATCTCCAATAACAGACAACGAGAGGGCAAGTCAACCCACAAGGGCGACGTCTAGCATACACATTGCATCTCCTACAGGGTCATCATTGTTCAGCACAGAGAAGACAACAGCCCATCCACCTGAGGATCTTTACAGTATTCAAACAGGTCAAACAGTCACACCTTCACTTTCCACAGTCACAGCCAGAACAGGAAGTTCTTCTGTCAGTTCTCCAGTAGAGGAAAGCTCTTCAGGATACCAAACTCAAGACACATTCACACCAGTCTCTGTTGGTACAGGAATATCTTCATCTGTTCACATTAACGAGACAAGGATGTCTCCTGAAGCAACCGCAGTCCTAACAAGCACAGAGCCCGCAGGTTCCGGAGAAGGTTCTGCTGATTTTACTGACAAGTCATCTGTGACCGTTGCTACAGCATCCCCAACACTGTTTACAGGGTCTCCTTCCATCACAACATCAGATACATCTGTCAAAATTGAGACTTCAAAAACAACTGTCTTCACAGCTTTATCAGTCTATGATGAAGTGAAATCAACCCCTGTGTCTCCTGTAACAGAACATGTTGTTAACACACTTCTGTTTGAGGAAAGTTCAAGAGCACCAGAACAATATACATCCTCCCCTCTTCCGTCTGTTTCGCAAGGAACTGGGAAATCCACCATTTCAACCATAGATAGAACAGGCTCTTCTGCCCAGACACAAACTATGTATGTCCAGACAACCTCTGTGGAATATGAAATT
Organism: Fundulus diaphanus; assembly: GCA_037039145.1. Classification (NCBI taxonomy): domain Eukaryota; kingdom Metazoa; phylum Chordata; class Actinopteri; order Cyprinodontiformes; family Fundulidae; genus Fundulus; species Fundulus diaphanus. Next base: position 29,923,077 of record CM073127.1, read on the forward strand.
TCAGCTAAATACAGTCCTGTCCCATCAAAAACTCAGTCAATTCTTTCCACACAGGATCCTCAAACAGCTCAAACAGTCTTATCTTCTGCTGCACAAGATCATTCAGTTTCTCCAGTCTCTGAGGGTAAACCTGTAAAGCCATTAACAGGTACTCCAATTACTCCATCAGTGTCATCATCTACTACTCCACATGATGAGTATGAAGAGTTGTATCAAAAATCTACAGTGGCAGAGTCTGTCACTTCAACCAATGGATCATATATTGAACTTGAGACAACAGCCCCTCTCATTGTCACAGCTGGAGAAACCTCAGGGCAAACACTCTCTGATGTGACTGAAAAGACAACAGCAGATTATCCAACACTAAGTACAAAGTCACCTTTATTGTCAGCATCATACACATCTGAAACAAGAGATGTTTCAAAAAGTGCTGTTACCCCAGATGTATTACTCAGCAGCACAGCAAAACCAACATCAGTACCTCATAAAACAACACAGACTCTTATCACAACCCATTCTGAAAAAGAATCTGCAACATCCGTGGATACCTCAGTCTCTGCCAGGACAGATAAAGGGAGCACAGATCAATATACCAGTGAACACCCCAGTGAAATGTCCAGAAAAACTATGACATCTCCAAGTGGGTCCTCATTAATTAGTACAGAGACAACAACAGCACAGCAAGTTGATACATATTCCACTGAAGAGAAAATAACCCCTTCAGTTTCATTCACTACTGAAAAGGCAGGGACATATTCTCTCACTACTGAAGAAGAGGGCAGTTCTGGAACCATAAGTACAGCACAGTTCACATCGACTGTTACTGTCATCGGTACATCTTCGACCCTGTATAGCATTGACACAACAACAGCAACAATATCCCCCGAAGCATCATCAACCTTTGTGAGCACAGAGGAGGATATTTCTGATGAAAACATCACTAGGTCTACAGAAACACCTGTCACTAAAGATGCAACTGGCTCCTCTGCTTTTAATATTCTGTCTTCATCAGTGTCAACATCAAGAAAAGCTGAAATCACTGATACTTTAAAAACAGCTACTACTTCCTCTTCAGAACGCCACAGCACAGAGGAACCAAAATCAGTGTCCCCCGAAACACATCAGACATTTACTACTGTCAGTTTCGAGGACAAGTGGCCAATGTCGGAGGAAGGTTCAACATCTCCAATAACAGACAACGAGAGGGCAAGTCAACCCACAAGGGCGACGTCTAGCATACACATTGCATCTCCTACAGGGTCATCATTGTTCAGCAAAGAGAAGACAACAGCCCATCCACCTGAGGATCTTTACAGTATTCAAACAGGTCAAACAATCACACCTTCACTTTCCACAGTCACAGCCAGAACAGGAAGTTCTTCTGTCAGTTCTCCAGTAGAGGAAAGCTCTTCGGGATACCAAACTCAAGACACACTCACACCAGTCTCTGTTGGTACAGGAATATCTTCATCTGTTCACATTAACGAGACAAGGATGTCTCCTGAAGCAACAGCAGTCCTAACAAGCACAGAGCCCGCAGGTTCCGGAGAAGGTTCTGCTGATTTTACTGACAAGTCATCTGTGACCGTTGCTACAGCATCCCCAACACTGTTTACAGGGTCTCCTTCCATCACAACATCAGATACATCTGTCAAAATTGAGACTTCAAAAACAACTGTCTTCACAGCTTCATCAGACTACGATGAAGTGAAATCAACCCCTGTGTCTCCTGAAACAGAACATGTTGTTACCACACATCTGTTTGAGAGCAGTTCAAGAGCACCAGAACAATATACATCCTCCCCTCTTCCGTCTGTTTCGCAAGGAACTGGGAAATCCACCATTTCAACCATAGATAGAACAGGCTCTTCTGCCCAGACACAAACTATGTATGTCCAGACAACCTCTGTGGAATATGAAATTTCAGCTAAATACAGTCCTGTCCCATCAGAAACTCAGTCAATTCTTTCCACACAGGATCCTCAAACAGCTCAAACACTCTTATCTTCTGCTGCACAAGATCATTCAGTTTCTCCAGTCTCTGAGGGTAAACCTGTAAAGCCATTAACAGGTACTCCAATTACTCCATCAGTGTCATCATCTACTACTCCACATGATGAGTATGAAGAGTTGTATCAAAAATCTACAGTGGCAGAGTCTGTCACTACAACCAATGGATCATATATTGAACTTGAGACAACGGCCCCTCTCATTGTCACAGCTGGAGAAACCTCAGGGCAAACACTCTCTGATGTGACTGAAAAGACAACAGCAGATTATCCAACACTAAGTACAAAGTCACCTTTATTGTCAGCATCATACACAACTGAAACAAGAGATGTTTCAAAAAGTGCTGTTACCCCAGATGTATTACTCAGTAGCACAGCAAAACCAACATCAGTACCTCATAAAACAACACAGACTCTTATCACAACCCATTCTGAAAAAGAATCTGCAACATCCGTGGATACCTCAGTTTCTGCCAGGACAGATAAATGGAGCACAGATCAATATACCAGTGAACACCCCAGTGAAATGTCCAGAAAAACTATGACATCTCCAAGTGGTTCCTCATTAATTAGTACAGAGACAACAACAGCACAGCAAGTTGATACACATTCCACTGAAGAGAAAATAACCCCTTCAGTTTCATTCACTACTGAAAAGGCAGGGACATATTCTCTCACTACTGAAGAAGAGGGCAGTTCTGGAACCATAAATACAGCACAGTTCACATCGACTGTTACTGTCATCGGTACATCTTCGACCCTGTATAGCATTGACACAACAACAGCAACAATATCCCCCGAAGCATCATCAACCTTTGTGAGCACAGAGGAGGATATTTCTGATGAAAACATCACTAGGTCTACAGAAACACCTGTCACTAAAGATGCAACTGGCTCCTCTGCTTTTAATATTCTGTCTTCATCAGTGTCAACATCAAGAAAAGCTGAAATCACTGATACTTCAAAAACAGCTATTACTTCCTCTTCAGAACGCCACAGCACAGAAGAACCAAAATCAGTGTCCCCCGAAACACATCAGACATTTACTACTGTCAGTTTCGAGGACAAGTGGCCAATGTCGGAGGAAGGTTCAACATCTCCAATAACAGACAACGAGAGGGCAAGTCAACCCACAAGGGCGACGTCTAGCATACACATTGCATCTCCTACAGGGTCATCATTGTTCAGCACAGAGAAGACAACAGCCCATCCACCTGAGGATCTTTACAGTATTCAAACAAGTCAAACAATCACACCTTCACTTTCCACAGTCACAGCCAGAACAGGAAGTTCTTCTGTCAGTTCTCCAGTAGAGGAAAGCTCTTCAGGATACCAAACTCAAGACACATTCACACCAGTCTCTGTTGGTACAGGAATATCTTCATCTGTTCACATTAACGAGACAAGGATGTCTCCTGAAGCAACAGCAGTCCTAACAAGCACAGAGCCCGCAGGTTCCGGAGAAGGTTCTGCTTATTTTACTGACAAGTCATCTGTGACCGTTGCTACAGCATCCCCAACACTGTTTACAGGGTCTCCTTCCATCACAACATCAGATACATCTGTCAAAATTGAGACTTCAAAAACAACTGTCTTCACAGCTTCATCAGACTACGATGAAGTGAAATCAACCCCTGTGTCTCCTGAAACAGAACATGTTGTTACCACACATCTGTTTGAGAGGAGTTCAAGGGCACCAGAACAATATACATCCTCCCCTCTTCCGTCTGTTTCGCAAGGAACTGGGAAATCCACCATTTCAAGCATAGATAGAACAGGCTCTTCTGCCCAGACACAAACTATGTATGTCCAGACAACCTCTGTGGAATATGAAATTTCAGCTAAATACAGTCCTGTCCCATCAGAAACTCAGTCAATTCTTTCCACACAGGATCCTCAAACAGCTCAAACACTCTTATCTTCTGCTGCACAAGATCATTCAGTTTCTCCAGTCTCTGAGGGTAAACCTGTAAAGCCATTAACAGGTACTCCAATTACTCCATCAGTGTCATCATCTACTACTCCACATGATGAGTATGAAGAGTTGGATCAAAAATCTACAGTGGCAGAGTCTGTCACTTCAACCAATGGATCATATATTGAACTTGAGACAACGGCCCCTCTCATTGTCACAGCTGGAGAAACCTCAGGGCAAACACTCTCTGATGTGACTGAAAAGACAACAGCAGATTATTCAACACTAAGTACAAAGTCACCTTTATTGTCAGCATCATACACATCTGAAACAAGAGATGTTTCAAAAAGTGCTGTTACCCCAGATGTATTACTCAGCAGCACAGCAAAACCAACATCAGTACCTCATAAAACAACACAGACTCTTATCACAACCCATTCTGAAAAAGAATCTGCAACATCCGTGGATACCTCAGTCTCTGCCAGGACAGATAAAGGGAGCACAGATCAATATACCAGTGAACACCCCAGTGAAATGTCCAGAAAAACTATGACATCTCCAAGTGGTTCCTCATTAATTAGTACAGAGACAATAACAGCACAGCAAGTTGATACATATTCCACTGAAGAGAAAATAACCCCTTCAGTTTCATTCACTACTGAAAAGGCAGGGACATATTCTCTCACTACTGAAGAAGAGGGCAGTTCTGGAACCATAAGTACAGCACAGTTCGCATCGACTGTTACTGTCATCGGTACATCTTCGACCCTGTATAGCATTGACACAACAACAGCAACAATATCCCCCGAAGCATCATCAACCTTTGTGAGCACAGAGGAGGATATTTCTGATGAAAACATCACTAGGTCTACAGAAACACCTGTCACTAAAGATGCAACTGGCTCCTCTGCTTTTAATATTCTGTCTTCATCAGTGTCAACATCAAGAAAAGCTGAAATCACTGATACTTTAAAAACAGCTACTACTTCCTCTTCAGAACACCACAGCACAGAGGAACCAAAATCAGTGTCCCCCGAAACACATCAGACATTTACTACTGTCAGTTTCGAGGACAAGTGGCCAATGTCGGAGGAAGGTTCAACATCTCCAATAACAGACAACGAGAGGGCAAGTCAACCCACAAAGGCGACGTCTAGCATACACATTGCATCTCCTACAGGGTCATCATTGTTCAGCACAGAGAAGACAACAGCCCATCCACCTGAGGATCTTTACAGTATTCAAACAAGTCAAACAATCACACCTTCACTTTCCACAGTCACAGCCAGAACAGGAAGTTCTTCTGTCAGTTCTTCAGTAGAGGAAAGCTCTTCAGGATACCAAACTCAAGACACATTCACACCAGTCTCTGTTGGTACAGGAATATCTTCATCTGTTCACATTAACGAGACAAGGATGTCTCTTGAAGCAACAGCAGTCCTAACAAGCACAGAGCCCGCAGGTTCCGGAGAAGGTTCTGCTTATTTTACTGACAAGTCATCTGTGACCTTTGCTACAGCATCCCCAACACTGTTTACATGGTCTCCTTCCATCACAACATCAGATACATCTGTCAAAATTGAGACTTCAAAAACAACTGTCTTCACAGCTTCATCAGACTACGATGAAGTGAAATCAACCCCTGTGTCTCCTGAAACAGAACATGTTGTTACCACACATCTGTTTGAGAGGAGTTCAAGGGCACCAGAACAATATACATCCTCCCCTCTTCCGTCTGTTTCGCAAGGAACTGGGAAATCCACCATTTCAAGCATAGATAGAACAGGCTCTTCTGCCCAGACACAAACTATGTATGTCCAGACAACCTCTGTGGAATATGAAATTTCAGCTAAATACAGTCCTGTCCCATCAGAAACTCAGTCAATTCTTTCCACACAGGATCCTCAAACAGCTCAAACAGTCTTATCTTCTGCTGCACAAGATCATTCAGTTTCTCCAGTCTCTGAGGGTAAACCTGTAAAGCCATTAACAGGTACTCCAATTACTCCATCAGTGTCATCATCTACTACTCCACATGATGAGTATGAAGAGTTGGATCAAAAATCTACAGTGGCAGAGTCTGTCACTTCAACCAATGGATCATATATTGAACTTGAGACAACGGCCCCTCTCATTGTCACAGCTGGAGAAAGCTCAGGGCAAACACTCTCTGATGTGACTGAAAAGACAACAGCAGATTATCCAACACTAAGTACAAAGTCACCTTTATTGTCAGCATCATACACATCTGAAACAAGAGATGTTTCAAAAAGTGCTGTTACCCCAGATGTATTACTCAGCAGCACAGCAAAACCAACATCAGTACCTCATAAAACAAAACAGACTCTTATCACAACCCATTCTGAAAAAGAATCTGCAACATCCGTGGATACCTCAGTTTCTGCCAGGACAGATAAAGGGAGCACAGATCAATATACCAGTGAACACCCCAGTGAAATGTCCAGAAAAACTATGACATCTCCAAGTGGTTCCTCATTAATTAGTACAGAGACAACAACAGCACAGCAAGTTGATACACATTCCACTGAAGAGAAAATAACCCCTTCAGTTTCATTCACTACTGAAAAGGCAGGGACATATTCTCTCACTACTGAAGAAGAGGGCAGTTCTGGAACCATAAATACAGCACAGTTCACATCGACTGTTACTGTCATCGGTACATCTTCGACCCTGTATAGCATTGACACAACAACAGCAACAATATCCCCTGAAGCATCATCAACCTTTGTGAGCACAGAGGAGGATATTTCTGATGAAAACATCACTAGGTCTACAGAAACACCTGTCACTAAAGATGCAACTGGCTCCTCTGCTTTTAATATTCTGTCTTCATCAGTGTCAACATCAAGAAAAGCTGAAATCACTGATACTTCAAAAACAGCTATTACTTCCTCTTCAGAACGCCACAGCACAGAAGAACCAAAATCAGTGTCCCCCGAAACACATCAGACATTTACTACTGTCAGTTTCGAGGACAAGTGGCCAATGTCGGAGGAAGGTTCAACATCTCCAATAACAGACAACGAGAGGGCAAGTCAACCCACAAGGGCGACGTCTAGCATACACATTGCATCTCCTACAGGGTCATCATTGTTCAGCACAGAGAAGACAACAGCCCATCCACCTGAGGATCTTTACAGTATTCAAACAAGTCAAACAATCACACCTTTACTTTCCACAGTCACAGCCAGAACAGGAAGTTCTTCTGTCAGTTCTCCAGTAGAGGAAAGCTCTTCAGGATACCAAACTCAAGACACATTCACACCAGTCTCTGTTGGTACAGGAATATCTTCATCTGTTCACATTAACGAGACAAGGATGTCTCCTGAAGCAACAGCAGTCCTAACAAGCACAGAGCCCGCAGGTTCCGGAGAAGGTTCTGCTTATTTTACTGACAAGTCATCTGTGACCGTTGCTACAGCATCCCCAACACTGTTTACATGGTCTCCTTCCATCACAACATCAGATACATCTGTCAAAATTGAGACTTCAAAAACAACTGTCTTCACAGCTTCATCAGACTACGATGAAGTGAAATCAACCCCTGTGTCTCCTGAAACAGAACATGTTGTTACCACACATCTGTTTGAGAGGAGTTCAAGGGCACCAGAACAATATACATCCTCCCCTCTTCCGTCTGTTTCGCAAGGAACTGGGAAATCCACCATTTCAAGCATAGATAGAACAGGCTCTTTTGCCCAGACACAAACTATGTATGTCCAGACAACCTCTGTGGAATATGAAATTTCAGCTAAATACAGTCCTGTCCCATCAGAAACTCAGTCAATTCTTTCCACACAGGATCCTCAAACAGCTCAAACAGTCTTATCTTCTGCTGCACAAGATCATTCAGTTTCTCCAGTCTCTGAGGGTAAACCTGTAAAGCCATTAACAGGTACTCCAATTACTCCATCAGTGTCATCATCGACTACTCCACATGATGAGTATGAAGAGTTGGATCAAAAATCTACAGTGGCAGAGTCTGTCACTTCAACCAATGGATCATATATTGAACTTGAGACAACGGCCCCTCTCATTGTCACAGCTGGAGAAACCTCAGGGCAAACACTCTCTGATGTGACTGAAAAGACAACAGCAGATTATCCAACACTAAGTACAAAGTCACCTTTATTGTCAGCATCATACACATCTGAAACAAGAGATGTTTCAAAAAGTGCTGTTACCCCAGATGTATTACTCAGCAGCACAGCAAAACCAACATCAGTACCTCATAAAACAAAACAGACTCTTATCACAACCCATTCTGAAAAAGAATCTGCAACATCCGTGGATACCTCAGTTTCTGCCAGGACAGATAAAGGGAGCACAGATCAATATACCAGTGAACACCCCAGTGAAATGTCCAGAAAAACTATGACATCTCCAAGTGGTTCCTCATTAATTAGTACAGAGACAACAACAGCACAGCAAGTTGATACACATTCCACTGAAGAGAAAATAACCCCTTCAGTTTCATTCACTACTGAAAAGGCAGGGACATATTCTCTCACTACTGAAGAAGAGGGCAGTTCTGGAACCATAAATACAGCACAGTTCACATCGACTGTTACTGTCATCGGTACATCTTCGACCCTGTATAGCATTGACACAACAACAGCAACAATATCCCCTGAAGCATCATCAACCTTTGTGAGCACAGAGGAGGATATTTCTGATGAAAACATCACTAGGTCTACAGAAACACCTGTCACTAAAGATGCAACTGGCTCCTCTGCTTTTAATATTCTGTCTTCATCAGTGTCAACATCAAGAAAAGCTGAAATCACTGATACTTCAAAAACAGCTATTACTTCCTCTTCAGAACGCCACAGCACAGAAGAACCAAAATCAGTGTCCCCCGAAACACATCAGACATTTACTACTGTCAGTTTCGAGGACAAGTGGCCAATGTCGGAGGAAGGTTCAACATCTCCAATAACAGACAACGAGAGGGCAAGTCAACCCACAAGGGCGACGTCTAGCATACACATTGCATCTCCTACAGGGTCATCATTGTTCAGCACAGAGAAGACAACAGCCCATCCACCTGAGGATCTTTACAGTATTCAAACAAGTCAAACAATCACACCTTTACTTTCCACAGTCACAGCCAGAACAGGAAGTTCTTCTGTCAGTTCTCCAGTAGAGGAAAGCTCTTCAGGATACCAAACTCAAGACACATTCACACCAGTCTCTGTTGGTACAGGAATATCTTCATCTGTTCACATTAACGAGACAAGGATGTCTCCTGAAGCAACAGCAGTCCTAACAAGCACAGAGCCCGCAGGTTCCGGAGAAGGTTCTGCTTATTTTACTGACAAGTCATCTGTGACCGTTGCTACAGCATCCCCAACACTGTTTACATGGTCTCCTTCCATCACAACATCAGATACATCTGTCAAAATTGAGACTTCAAAAACAACTGTCTTCACAGCTTCATCAGACTACGATGAAGTGAAATCAACCCCTGTGTCTCCTGAAACAGAACATGTTGTTACCACACATCTGTTTGAGAGGAGTTCAAGGGCACCAGAACAATATACATCCTCCCCTCTTCCGTCTGTTTCGCAAGGAACTGGGAAATCCACCATTTCAAGCATAGATAGAACAGGCTCTTTTGCCCAGACACAAACTATGTATGTCCAGACAACCTCTGTGGAATATGAAATTTCAGCTAAATACAGTCCTGTCCCATCAGAAACTCAGTCAATTCTTTCCACACAGGATCCTCAAACAGCTCAAACAGTCTTATCTTCTGCTGCACAAGATCATTCAGTTTCTCCAGTCTCTGAGGGTAAACCTGTAAAGCCATTAACAGGTACTCCAATTACTCCATCAGTGTCATCATCGACTACTCCACATGATGAGTATGAAGAGTTGGATCAAAAATCTACAGTGGCAGAGTCTGTCACTTCAACCAATGGATCATATATTGAACTTGAGACAACGGCCCCTCTCATTGTCACAGCTGGAGAAACCTCAGGGCAAACACTCTCTGATGTGACTGAAAAGACAACAGCAGATTATCCAACACTAAGTACAAAGTCACCTTTATTGTCAGCATCATACACATCTGAAACAAGAGATGTTTCAAAAAGTGCTGTTACCCCAGATGTATTACTCAGCAGCACAGCAAAACCAACATCAGTACCTCATAAAACAAAACAGACTCTTATCACAACCCATTCTGAAAAAGAATCTGCAACATCCGTGGATACCTCAGTTTCTGCCAGGACAGATAAAGGGAGCACAGATCAATATACCAGTGAACACCCCAGTGAAATGTCCAGAAAAACTATGACATCTCCAAGTGGTTCCTCATTAATTAGTACAGAGACAACAACAGCACAGCAAGTTGATACACATTCCACTGAAGAGAAAATAACCCCTTCAGTTTCATTCACTACTGAAAAGGCAGGGACATATTCTCTCAATACTGAAGAAGAGGGCAGTTCTGGAACCATAAATACAGCACAGTTCACATCGACTGTTACTGTCATCGGTACATCTTCGACCCTGTATAGCATTGACACAACAACAGCAACAATATCCCCCGAAGCATCATCAACCTTTGTGAGCACAGAGGAGGATATTTCTGATGAAAACATCACTAGGTCTACAGAAACACCTGTCACTAAAGATGCAACTGGCTCCTCTGCTTTTAATATTCTGTCTTCATCAGTGTCAACATCAAGAAAAGCTGAAATCACTGATACTTCAAAAACAGCTATTACTTCCTCTTCAGAACGCCACAGCACAGAGGAACCAAAATCAGTGTCCCCCGAAACACATCAGACATTTACTACTGTCAGTTTCGAGGACAAGTGGCCAATGTCGGAGGAAGGTTCAACATCTCCAATAACAGAAAACGAGAGGGCAAGTCAACCCACAAGGGCGACGTCTAGCATACACATTGCATCTCCTACAGGGTCATCATTGTTCAGCACAGAGAAGACAACAGCCCATCCACCTGAGGATCTTTACAGTATTCAAACAAGTCAAACAATCACACCTTCACTTTCCACAGTCACAGCCAGAACAGGAAGTTCTTCTGTCAGTTCTCCAGTAGAGGAAAGCTCTTCAGGATACCAAACTCAAGACACATTCACACCAGTCTCTGTTGGTACAGGAATATCTTCATCTGTTCACATTAACGAGACAAGGATGTCTCCTGAAGCAACAGCAGTCCTAACAAGCACAGAGCCCGCAGGTTCCGGAGAAGGTTCTGCTGATTTTACTGACAAGTCATCTGTGACCGTTGCTACAGCATCCCCAACACTGTTTACAGGGTCTCCTTCCATCACAACATCAGATACATCTGTCAAAATTGAGACTTCAAAAACAACTGTCTTCACAGCTTCATCAGACTACGATGAAGTGAAATCAACCCCTGTGTCTCCTGAAACAGAACATGTTGTTACCACACATCTGTTTGAGAGGAGTTCAAGGGCACCAGAACAATATACATCCTCCCCTCTTCCGTCTGTTTCGCAAGGAACTGGGAAATCCACCATTTCAAGCATAGATAGAACAGGCTCTTCTGCCCAGACACAAACTATGTATGTCCAGACAACCTCTGTGGAATATGAAATTTCAGCTAAATACAGTCCTGTCCCATCAGAAACTCAGTCAATTCTTTCCACACAGGATCCTCAAACAGCTCAAACACTCTTATCTTCTGCTGCACAAGATCATTCAGTTTCTCCAGTCTCTGAGGGTAAACCTGTAAAGCCATTAACAGGTACTCCAATTACTCCATCAGTGTCATCATCTACTACTCCACATGATGAGTATGAAGAGTTGGATCAAAAATCTACAGTGGCAGAGTCTGTCACTTCAACCAATGGATCATATATTGAACTTGAGACAACGGCCCCTCTCATTGTCACAACTGGAGAAAGCTCAGGGCAAACACTCTCTGATGTGACTGAAAAGACAACAGCAGATTATCCAACACTAAGTACAAAGTCACCTTTATTGTCAGCATCATACACATCTGAAACAAGAGATGTTTCAAAAAGTGCTGTTACCCCAGATGTATTCCTCAGCAGCACAGCAAAACCAACATCAGTACCTCATAAAACAACACAGACTCTTATCACAACCCATTCTGAAAAAGAATCTGCAACATCCGTGGATACCTCAGTCTCTGCCAGGACAGATAAAGGGAGCACAGATCAATATACCAGTGAACACCCCAGTGAAATGTCCAGAAAAACTATGACATCTCCAAGTGGTTCCTCTTTAATTAGTACAGAGACAATAACAGCACAGCAAGTTGATACATATTCCACTGAAGAGAAAATAACCCCTTCAGTTTCATTCACTACTGAAAAGGCAGGGACATATTCTCTCACTACTGAAGAAGAGGGCAGTTCTGGAACCATAAGTACAGCACAGTTCGCATCGACTGTTACTGTCATCGGTACATCTTCGACCCTGTATAGCATTGACACAACAACAGCAACAATATCCCCCGAAGCATCATCAACCTTTGTGAGCACAGAGGAGGATATTTCTGATGAAAACATCACTAGGTCTACAGAAACACCTGTCACTAAAGATGCAACTGGCTCCTCTGCTTTTAATATTCTGTCTTCATCAGTGTCAACATCAAGAAAAGCTGAAATCACTGATACTTTAAAAACAGCTACTACTTCCTCTTCAGAACACCACAGCACAGAGGAACCAAAATCAGTGTCCCCCGAAACACATCAGACATTTACTACTGTCAGTTTCGAGGACAAGTGGCCAATGTCGGAGGAAGGTTCAACATCTCCAATAACAGACAACGAGAGGGCAAGTCAACCCACAAAGGCGACGTCTAGCATACACATTGCATCTCCTACAGGGTCATCATTGTTCAGCACAGAGAAGACAAAAGCCCATCCACCTGAGGATCTTTACAGTATTCAAACAAGTCAAACAATCACACCTTCACTTTCCACAGTCACAGCCAGAACAGGAAGTTCTTCTGTCAGTTCTTCAGTAGAGGAAAGCTCTTCAGGATACCAAACTCAAGACACATTCACACCAGTCTCTGTTGGTACAGGAATATCTTCATCTGTTCACATTAACGAGACAAGGATGTCTCCTGAAGCAACAGCAGTCCTAACAAGCACAGAGCCCGCAGGTTCCGGAGAAGGTTCTGCTTATTTTACTGACAAGTCATCTGTGACCGTTGCTACAGCATCCCCAACACTGTTTACATGGTCTCCTTCCATCACAACATCAGATACATCTGTCAAAATTGAGACTTCAAAAACAACTGTCTTCACAGCTTCATCAGACTACGATGAAGTGAAATCAACCCCTGTGTCTCCTGAAACAGAACATGTTGTTACCACACATCTGTTTGAGAGGAGTTCAAGGGCACCAGAACAATATACATCCTCCCCTCTTCCGTCTGTTTCGCAAGGAACTGGGAAATCCACCATTTCAAGCATAGATAGAACAGGCTCTTCTGCCCAGACACAAACTATGTATGTCCAGACAACCTCTGTGGAATATGAAATTTCAGCTAAATACAGTCCTGTCCCATCAGAAACTCAGTCAATTCTTTCCACACAGGATCCTCAAACAGCTCAAACACTCTTATCTTCTGCTGCACAAGATCATTCAGTTTCTCCAGTCTCTGAGGGTAAACCTGTAAAGCCATTAACAGGTACTCCAATTACTCCATCAGTGTCATCATCTACTACTCCACATGATGAGTATGAAGAGTTGGATCAAAAATCTACAGTGGCAGAGTCTGTCACTTCAACCAATGGATCATATATTGAACTTGAGACAACGGCCCCTCTCATTGTCACAGCTGGAGAAAGCTCAGGGCAAACACTCTCTGATGTGACTGAAAAGACAACAGCAGATTATCCAACACTAAGTACAAAGTCACCTTTATTGTCAGCATCATACACATCTGAAACAAGAGATGTTTCAAAAAGTGCTGTTACCCCAGATGTATTACTCAGCAGCACAGCAAAACCAACATCAGTACCTCATAAAACAAAACAGACTCTTATCACAACCCATTCTGAAAAAGAATCTGCAACATCCGTGGATACCTCAGTTTCTGCCAGGACAGATAAAGGGAGCACAGATCAATATACCAGTGAACACCCCAGTGAAATGTCCAGAAAAACTATGACATCTCCAAGTGGTTCCTCATTAATTAGTACAGAGACAACAACAGCACAGCAAGTTGATACACATTCCACTGAAGAGAAAATAACCCCTTCAGTTTCATTCACTACTGAAAAGGCAGGGACATATTCTCTCAATACTGAAGAAGAGGGCAGTTCTGGAACCATAAATACAGCACAGTTCACATCGACTGTTACTGTCATCGGTACATCTTCGACCCTGTATAGCATTGACACAACAACAGCAACAATATCCCCCGAAGCATCATCAACCTTTGTGAGCACAGAGGAGGATATTTCTGATGAAAACATCACTAGGTCTACAGAAACACCTGTCACTAAAGATGCAACTGGCTCCTCTGCTTTTAATATTCTGTCTTCATCAGTGTCAACATCAAGAAAAGCTGAAATCACTGATACTTCAAAAACAGCTATTACTTCCTCTTCAGACCGCCACAGCACAGAGGAACCAAAATCAGTGTCCCCCGAAACACATCAGACATTTACTACTGTCAGTTTCGAGGACAAGTGGCCAATGTCGGAGGAAGGTTCAACATCTCCAATAACAGACAACGAGAGGGCAAGTCAACCCACAAGGGCGACGTCTAGCATACACATTGCATCTCCTACAGGGTCATCATTGTTCAGCACAGAGAAGACAACAGCCCATCCACCTGAGGATCTTTACAGTATTCAAACAAGTCAAACAATCACACCTTCACTTTCCACAGTCACAGCCAGAACAGGAAGTTCTTCTGTCAGTTCTCCAGTAGAGGAAAGCTCTTCAGGATACCAAACTCAAGACACATTCACACCAGTCTCTGTTGGTACAGGAATATATTCATCTGTTCACATTAACGAGACAAGGATGTCTCCTGAAGCAACAGCAGTCCTAACAAGCACAGAGCCCGCAGGTTCCGGAGAAGGTTCTGCTGATTTTACTGACAAGTCATCTGTGACCGTTGCTACAGCATCCCCAACACTGTTTACAGGGTCTCCTTCCATCACAACATCAGATACATCTGTCAAAAGTGATACTTCAAAAACAACTGTCTTCACAGCTTCATCAGACTATGATGAAGTGAAATCAACCCCTGTGTCTCCTGAAACAGAACATGTTGTTACCACACATCTGTTTGAGGACAGTTCAAGAACACCAGAACAATATACATCCTCCCCTCTTCCGTCTGTTTCGCAAGGAACTGGGAAATCCACCATTTCAACCATAGATACAACAGGCTCTTCTGCCCAGACACAAACTATGTATGTCCAGACAACCTCTGTGGAATATGAAATTTCAGCTAAATACAGTCCTGTCCCATCAGAAACTCAGTCAATTCTTTCCACACAGGATCCTCAAACAGCTCAAACACTCTTATCTTCTGCTGCACAAGATCATTCAGTTTCTCCAGTCTCTGAGGGTAAACCTGTAAAGCCATTAACAGGTACTCCAATTACTCCATCAGTGTCATCATCTACTACTCCACATGATGAGTATGAAGAGTTGTATCAAAAATCTACAGTGGCAGAGTCTGTCACTTCAACCAATGGATCATATATTGAACTTGAGACAACGGCCCCTCTCATTGTCACAGCTGGAGAAACCTCAGGGCAAACACTCTCTGATGTGACTGAAAAGACAACAGCAGATTATCCAACACTAAGTACAAAGTCACCTTTATTGTCAGCAACATACACATCTGAAACAAGAGATGTTTCAAAAAGTGCTGTTACCCCAGATGTATTACTCAGCAGCACAGCAAAACCAATATCAGTACCTCATAAAACAAAACAGACTCTTATCACAACCCATTCTGAAAAAGAATCTGCAACATCCGTGGATACCTCAGTTTCTGCCAGGACAGATAAAGGGAGCACAGATCAATATACCAGTGAACACCCCAGTGAAATGTCCAGAAAAACTATGACATCTCCAAGTGGTTCCTCATTAATTAGTACAGAGACAACAACAGCACAGCAAGTTGATACATATTCCACTGAAGAGAAAATAATCCCTTCAGTTTCATTCACTACTGAAAAGGCAGGGACATATTCTCTCAATACTGAAGAAGAGGGCAGTTCTGGAACCATAAGTACAGCACAGTTCACATCGACTGTTACTGTCATCGGTACATCTTCGACCCTGTATAGCATTGACACAACAACAGCAACAATATCCCCCGAAGCATCATCAACCTTTGTAAGCACAGAGGAGGATATTTCTAATGAAAACATCACTAGGTCTACAGAAACACCTGTCACTAAAGATGCAACTGGCTCCTCTGCTTTTAATATTCTGTCTTCATCAGTGTCAACATCAAGAAAAGCTGAAATCACTGATACTTTAAAAACAGCTACTACTTCCTCTTCAGAACACCACAGCACAGAGGAACCAAAATCAGTGTCCCCCGAAACACATCAGACATTTACTACTGTCGGTTTCGAGGACAAGTGGCCAATGTCGGAGGAAGGTTCAACATCTCCAATAACAGACAACGAGAGGGCAAGTCAACCCACAAGGGCGACGTCTAGCATACACATTGCATCTCCTACAGGGTCATCATTGTTCAGCACAGAGAAGACAACAGCCCATCCACCTGAGGATCTTTACAGTATTCAAACAAGTCAAACAATCACACCTTCACTTTCCACAGTCACAGCCAGAACAGGAAGTTCTTCTGTCAGTTCTCCAGTAGAGGAAAGCTCTTCAGGATACCAAACTCAAGACACATTCACACCAGTCTCTGTTGGTACAGGAATATCTTCATCTGTTCACATTAACGAGACAAGGATGTCTCCTGAAGCAACAGCAGTCCTAACAAGCACAGAGCCCGCAGGTTCCGGAGAAGGTTCTGCTGATTTTACTGACAAGTCATCTGTGACCGTTGCTACAGCATCCCCAACACTGTTTACAGGGTCTCCTTCCATCACAACATCAGATACATCTGTCAAAAGTGATACTTCAAAAACAACTGTCTTCACAGCTTCATCAGACTATGATGAAGTGAAATCAACCCCTGTGTCTCCTGAAACAGAACATGTTGTTACCACACATCTGTTTGAGGACAGTTCAAGAACACCAGAACAATATACATCCTCCCCTCTTCCGTCTGTTTCGCAAGGAACTGGGAAATCCACCATTTCAACCATAGATAGAACAGGCTCTTCTGCCCAGACACAAACTATGTATGTCCAGACAACCTCTGTGGAATATGAAATTTCAGCTAAATACAGTCCTGTCCCATCAGAAACTCAGTCAATTCTTTCCACACAGGATCCTCAAACAGCTCAAACACTCTTATCTTCTGCTGCACAAGATCATTCAGTTTCTCCACTCTCTGAGGGTAAACCTGTAAAGCCATTAACAGGTACTCCAATTACTCCATCAGTGTCATCATCTACTACTCCACATGATGAGTATGAAGAGTTGGATCAAAAATCTACAGTGGCAGAGTCTGTCACTTCAACCAATGGATCATATATTGAACTTGAGACAACGGCCCCTCTCATTGTCACAGCTGGAGAAACCTCAGGGCAAACACTCTCTGATGTGACTGAAAAGACAACAGCAGATTATCCAACACTAAGTACAAAGTCACCTTTATTGTCAGCAACATACACATCTGAAACAAGAGATGTTTCAAAAAGTGCTGTTACCCCAGATGTATTACTCAGCAGCACAGCAAAACCAATATCAGTACCTCATAAAACAAAACAGACTCTTATCACAACCCATTCTGAAAAAGAATCTGCAACATCCGTGGATACCTCAGTTTCTGCCAGGACAGATAAAGGGAGCACAGATCAATATACCAGTGAACACCCCAGTGAAATGTCCAGAAAAACTATGACATCTCCAAGTGGTTCCTCATTAATTAGTACAGAGACAACAACAGCACAGCAAGTTGATACATATTCCACTGAAGAGAAAATAATCCCTTCAGTTTCATTCACTACTGAAAAGGCAGGGACATATTCTCTCAATACTGAAGAAGAGGGCAGTTCTGGAACCATAAGTACAGCACAGTTCACATCGACTGTTACTGTCATCGGTACATCTTCGACCCTGTATAGCATTGACACAACAACAGCAACAATATCCCCCGAAGCATCATCAACCTTTGTAAGCACAGAGGAGGATATTTCTAATGAAAACATCACTAGGTCTACAGAAACACCTGTCACTAAAGATGCAACTGGCTCCTCTGCTTTTAATATTCTGTCTTCATCAGTGTCAACATCAAGAAAAGCTGAAATCACTGATACTTTAAAAACAGCTACTACTTCCTCTTCAGAACACCACAGCACAGAGGAACCAAAATCAGTGTCCCCCGAAACACATCAGACATTTACTACTGTCGGTTTCGAGGACAAGTGGCCAATGTCGGAGGAAGGTTCAACATCTCCAATAACAGACAACGAGAGGGCAAGTCAACCCACAAGGGCGACGTCTAGCATACACATTGCATCTCCTACAGGGTCATCATTGTTCAGCACAGAGAAGACAACAGCCCATCCACCTGAGGATCTTTACAGTATTCAAACAGGTCAAACAGTCACACCTTCACTTTCCACAGTCACAGCCAGAACAGGAAGTTCTTCTGTCAGTTCTCCAGTAGAGGAAAGTTCTTCAGGATACCAAACTCAAGACACATTCACACCAGTCTCTGTTGGTACAGGAATATCTTCATCTGTTCACATTAACGAGACAAGGATGTCTCCTGAAGCAACAGCAGTCCTAACAAGCACAGAGCCCGCAGGTTCCGGAGAAGGTTCTGCTGATTTTACTGACAAGTCATCTGTGACCATTGCTACAGCATTCCCAACACTGTTTACAGGGTCTCCTTCCATCACAACATCAGATACATCTGTCAAAAGTGAGACTTCAAAAACAACTGTCTTCACAGCTTCATCAGACTATGATGAAGTGAAATCAACCCCTGTGTCTCCTGAAACAGAACATGTTGTTACCACACATCTGTTTGAGGGCAGTTCAAGAGCACCAGAACAATATACATCCTCCCCTCTTCCGTCTGTTTCGCAAGGAACTGGGAAATCCACCATTTCAACCATAGATAGAACAGGCTCTTCTGCCCAGACACAAACTATGTATGTCCAGACAACCTCTGTGGAATATGAAATTTCAGCTAAATACAGTCCTGTCCCATCAAAAACTCAGTCAATTCTTTCCACACAGGATCCTCAAACAGCTCAAACACTCTTATCTTCTGCTGCACAAGATCATTCAGTTTCTCCAGTCTCTGAGGGTAAACCTGTAAAGCCATTAACAGGTACTCCAATTCGTCCATCAGTGTCATCATCTACTACTCCACATGATGAGTATGAAGAGTTGGATCAAAAATCTACAGTGGCAGAGTCTGTCACTTCAACCAATGGATCATATATTGAACTTGAGACAACGGCCCCTCTCATTGTCACAGCTGGAGAAACCTCAGGGCAAACACTCTCTGATGTGACTGAAAAGACAACAGCAGATTATCCAACACTAAGTACAAAGTCACCTTTATTGTCAGCAACATACACATCTGAAACAAGAGATGTTTCAAAAAGTGCTGTTACCCCAGATGTATTACTCAGCAGCACAGCAAAACCAATATCAGTACCTCATAAAACAAAACAGACTTTTATCACAACCCATTCTGAAAAAGAATCTGCAACATCCGTGGATACCTCAGTTTCTGCCAGGACAGATAAAGGGAGCACAGATCAATATACCAGTGAACACCCCAGTGAAATGTCCAGAAAAACTATGACATCTCCAAGTGGTTCCTCATTAATTAGTACAGAGACAACAACAGCACAGCAAGTTGATACATATTCCACTGAAGAGAAAATAATCCCTTCAGTTTCATTCACTACTGAAAAGGCAGGGACATATTCTCTCACTACTGAAGAAGAGGGCAGTTCTGGAACCATAAGTACAGCACAGTTCACATCGACTGTTACTGTCATCGGTACATCTTCGACCCTGTATAGCATTGACACAACAACAGCAACAATATCCCCCGAAGCATCATCAACCTTTGTAAGCACAGAGGAGGATATTTCTGATGAAAACATCACTAGGTCTACAGAAACACCTGTCACTAAAGATGCAACTGGCTCCTCTGCTTTTAATATTCTGTCTCCATCAGTGTCAACATCAAGAAAAGCTGAAATCACTGATACTTCAAAAACAGCTATTACTTCCTCTTCAGAACGCCACAGCACAGAGGAACCAAAATCAGTGTCCCCCGAAACACATCAGACATTTACTACTGTCGGTTTCGAGGACAAGTGGCCAATGTCGGAGGAAGGTTCAACATCTCCAATAACAGACAACGAGAGGGCAAGTCAACCCACAAGGGCAACGTCTAGCATACACATTGCATCTCCTACAGGGTCATCATTGTTCAGCACAGAGAAGACAACAGCCCATCCACCTGAGGATCTTTACAGTATTCAAACAGGTCAAACAGTCACACCTTCACTTTCCACAGTCACAGCCAGAACAGGAAGTTCTTCTGTCAGTTCTCCAGTAGAGGAAAGCTCTTCAGGATACCAAACTCAAGACACATTCACACCAGTCTCTGTTGGTACAGGAATATCTTCATCTGTTCACATTAACGAGACAAGGATGTCTCCTGAAGCAACAGCAGTCCTAACAAGCACAGAGCCCGCAGGTTCCGTTGAAGGTTCTGCTGATTTTACTGACAAGTCATCTGTGACCGTTGCTACAGCATCCCCAACACTGTTTACAGGGTCTCCTTCCATCACAACATCAGATACATCTGTCAAAAGTGAGACTTCAAAAACAACTGTCTTCACAGCTTCATCAGACTATGATGAAGTGACATCAACCTCTGTGTCTCCTGAAACAGAACATGTTGTTACCACACATCTGTTTGAGGGCAGTTCAAGAGCACCAGAACAATATACATCCTCCCCTCTTCCGTCTGTTTCGCAAGGAACTGGGAAATCCACCATTTCAACCATAGATAGAACTGGCTCTTCTGCCCAGACACAAACTATGTATGTCCAGACAACCTCCGTAGAAGATAAAATTCCAGTAATTTACAGTTCTTTCCCGTCAAAAACTCTATCAGTTCTTACCACAGAGGAGCCTAAAACAGATGCCGGAGCACCCTTAGTTGCTGGCAGATTAAGACCAATACTGTCAGCATCCTCATCTCATATTGAAACATCAAAGCCCTCATCCCAGCCATCATTTGATCCCACAACACAATCATTCACAGATACTTTCTCTTTTTCTTACACCAATAAAATGGTAATACCTTCAGAGTCTGAGTTAGAAAATGATGATTATGCTGATGTGGAAATTCCAGATGACGAAGCATCTGGGGACACAGTTGAAACTCTCTTTGAAATGCAAACAGTGACTCAGCAACCCTTTGTTAAATTAATTTTCCCGGTAAAAACTACAACAACCTCATCAGATACAAAGTTTACTGAATTTACTACAAGATCTGAGAGTGATTTTTTCATTGTAACAGATGAGGCGGAAACAGATGAGACAGAGGAAGGATCATTGACCAGGCATTCTTGTTCACAATCCACAGTGGAATTACGTTCCTCACATTTCAACCCTAGTGAGTCAACAAGATTTGGATCAGATTCAAATCCTTTCATGAAACCCAAAACAGCTTTGGATGCAAAATATTCTCTCAACATTGATGCAGATGCTACTGATACTGCTGATGCTGCTGATGCTGCTGATTCCACATTTACCCTCTCCCCCTTAAAATTATTTTTGGAATTGGGGACATCTCCCACTACTGTGACTGAGAAGCCAGCTGAATTTTCTTTGAGCAGTACTGTTAGCTCAGTTTCATCAATGTCCGTGCATAAGGAAATGTATAGTACAGACCGTGGTTCAGCAACTCCTGGCAGTACATCTACAGGCACAATGACACGTGAGGTGGGCTTAAGAGAAGAACCCGATAGCCCAGGAACGTTCAGTACTCTTTTTTTAACTAACTCACAAGTAACTGCAGATCCAGTTTCAGCCACCGATTCTTCCTTTGTGTCAAGATCTTCAAACTATCCCCCACTCACTTCAACATTATCCCCCTTTGAAGGCGTTTCTACATTGAGTAAAAAAATTGGCTTTTTGTCATTGTCAGCGACCAAAACAACCACAGAGTCCGTACATTCAAACTCTAAGGAATTGCTGAGTGTACACACAGCCCAAACTACTGTTTCTGCTGAAACTAAACAAAACAAATCACTTACTACATCATACATATCAAAAACACCTACAATTTATGGCATGATTGGTAAAATCCCATGGTCATCTAGTGGAAAACTACTAGATGATAATAAATCTTCAGCAACTGAAGTTTCAGGTAAACATGTATCCTTTGGCCCTATTCCCAAAGACATTTCCGCTTCAGCTTTGTCTGATTATATAATCAAATTCCACCCAACTGTTTCCCCTGTAACAACTTCTCAAAAGTCATATGAACAAGTGAGATCAGAGATCACCAAGATACATCGCCCCAAACCAGATCCTTCCACTGAAGATTCACAATCAACAATTCACCCTATGTCTGTAAGTCATGAAAAAAGTGAGGTTGTGGAATCAACCACTTTTCATTCCGGTGATTATTCTGTGACCAAGGCAAGTTCTGATTTGGAAAGTAATGTGACAGTCCTGCCAAAACTATCTCCTGATCCAAATGTTGGAATACCACAATCTCCACATGGTAGTTTTTACATTGGCAATGGTTATCCAGCTCCAGACTATGATGCAGAAAACCCTAACTTTGTTGAATCTGTCCCTCAACAAAATGAAACCCCCAAACTGAACAACAGTGCTGTGGTTATTTCCACGCTATTAGTTTCCAAAGCATCTACAAATGAGCCTTTGCAGCCACTAATGGGCATTACTGGAGGAGAGAAAACTATACCACCTGTGATCTCAGAAGCTCAAAAAGCTGCGACAATGAGTCCCGTCAATGTTATTTCAGTTTCCAGCTCTGAAAATAGTTCTCAAAGCGTCAACAACTCAAAGATCAGCATGGCAGCAGGTACAAATAACGTCGATGGGGATGAAGCTGAGAACATTACCACTAAGCTGCTGTTAGCCAAAAATGATTTGCTGTCTAACTTGAGCACAATTAAACAAAACGAGACAGCCAACATTAAAAAGAAACCCTTGTTTCCAGAAGAAATCAAGGTAAATACAACATCAACATCAAAGATGGAGACTGTTGATCTTGAAAGCAACTTAGGGAGAACAATCACTGGCATCAGTAAAGGTGATACTCAAACTACCATGAGTATCCATGGAGAACCCCCAACAACATCTACGACACAAGCACAAAACCAGCTAGAGTTGGTTAGAACTTTAGCTACCCAACCGCCATCCTTTTCTGAGGAAGAAGAAAAACAGCACAGTGAAATATCAACATCGTTATCCCTTAATGGAAGAGACACATCAGTAGAAGGACAAGAAACAACCACCGCTGCCCCAAAAAGACTTGACCAGGGCCACACAGTGGTTGGCGAGCCTGTGGAAATTCCTGGTACGTTGTATTCAAGGTCTTTTTATGAAATACAGCAAAGTCTTTATGATCAGTGCTCTTACTAAGTGTTAATATTTTTTACTCAACAGGAATTTATTCTTGTAAAAACAACACTTGTCTAAATGGAGGGTCTTGCTTCAAGAGAGGCAGCATCTATTCGTGTAGCTGTTCTCCTGGTTACACTGGTCAGCAGTGTGAAATAGGTATGATGTTGATTAATACTGGATATCTTGTATCACATAAACTGAAAATATTGACTCCTATGTATTGGCTGTTTTTCCACAGACATTGATGAGTGCCAATCGAACCCATGCCATAATGGAGGCACATGTGTCGATAGTTTGAATTCCTTCACATGTGTGTGTCTCCCAAGCTACTCTGGGCTTTACTGTGAGGAAGGTAAGCTTATAAGAGTGTGTATCTCAAACCCTTTTCTCTGGTTTTCTCATTTTACTGTTTAGACTGAGGTTTACATGACATGATTCGTTAAAGCATTTAGCACAGGACATTTTAGCACTCTTTTAATGTCATATTTTGGAACTTAATCTACTCTCGCACCTAAGTCCATCTAAATGAATCAAAAAAGTTAGTCAGTCTGATTCTAGACATATCACTGACCTAAGGACTGTTTTACATCTTGTTCGGTGATTAACTGAGTGACAAAACACCCCTTTTTATCTTATCATCACAATCCCCTTTTTTTCTCATTGAAGCACTGCCTCAAGGTTTGTTGTGTATAATATTATTGGAAGAGCTTTAATCACCCTCTATAGCAGTGGTGTAGCCAGGAATTGGTTTTCAGCCGGATCTAATAAAACATGGGTGGCCCAAATAATTATAATTGAAAGTAAGTTTATTTGAAAGTTCCATGCTTGTAAGTTCACTATGGAGAAGATACAAGCCGAGAGGAATGGGAAAGAACCTTTTTTGTTCAAGTGGACATCTTTGAATTAAAAGAAGAAAAAATAATATATAATTATTGGCTGAGTTTCATCATGTTTTTTTGTGGTCAGACATTTCCTCCCTCTGCTCAGACACTTGAAGCAAGTTGTTACACTGCGTCATTATAAAAGATCCAGCTGCTGATTGTTTTTTCCCATCTGTCCTGGTCCTGCTCTTCTTGACTGTTACAAATAATAACCTTTGTTGTCACTTTTCACAGCAGCAGGTTTGTCATCTCAGCCTCTGCCCTGGACAGACATTATTTCTTATTTACACAGGGCGTCTCTAATAGTGCGTAATTACACAAATGCAAGGATGAGTTTGAAGTTCTGCGAGCAGTTTTATGTTTGTGGCCCGAGTGGACCCAGTGAGGCATAGACTCCTCCATTGCCTTTAACACACTGCCAATAGCCTTAAAGGGTGGAGCCCGGGAAATATCACTTTTATTTATGTATTGTAACCCCAGATTCGATGAGTATAGGCAGAGCCCTTTAAGCTATGTGCGTCACTGGTTCCTAAATGACTGTAGAAACAAACAACATTTGGGAACTGATTGTCCCATTCCAGCATAATTTATTCTCAATGATACCGAGGTTAGGCGTCGAGGTTGGCGGAAACAATTTTCCTTTTTAGTGCTGTGCTGTTCACGAGGGATAAACATAGTGGGGAAATGTATAAATATAGACTGTAATGGATTATTTTTAAAGAGAAAGAAGGAGGAATGAGGGGTTTGGGCAGAAGCCCCTGATGTTACAAGATCCTAAAAATGCCTCCTAAAAGTACGCAACGTCATTACTGCGTGACTAAATTGAGTATGGGCCCCAGAAGTCAAGTGCAAGGCAACACAACACCCCCACTGCCCTCCCACCTCTAAAAAGAATCTGCCACTCTTCTGTTTCTTGGTTCTACCTTAAGAGGAATGTCCTGTTTGGCACACACCATTACAAATTTCAATACCACCTTCATATCCTGATGGTTTCTCAATAAATGTGGTTTCCAGCATCTCCTTGCATTTGACTTAATACAGTCCTGCGGCTCTGAGGCACATGCATTTCTCTGTATCCTGCCAGTTTATGAAAAGCCTGAACATGAGACCATGTTTCAATGTATTTTATTTTATGATGACTTTAAAGAAGCAATAAGTGATATTTCACCACTAGGTGGTGCTTGTTCACTGTCTGTAGACCAAAACAATGTGTGACAAGCCATGCCTCTCTACCTTCACAATATCTGCCACCCAACCCCCTTCGCATATTTGTAAAGGATAAAACAGCCTCACCTTTCAGAGGAACATTTCTTTTGAAGAAGTACGTAACTCGTAACTTTATAACTCTGTTAGCAAGTGAACATTTTGATCTGCTGAGGGTGCTCTCTGCCATGTTGCTCCATCACTGCGCTGCTCTGATGGTGGCATTTTATAGGCAGGGAGGGGCTAAGCCCTGAGTGGCAGCTGTTCACATGCACGTACATGCACATGCGGGCATGTACACGCACGTGTGACCGGCCGGCTATGTAAATAAGAGACTGGAGAACAAAACCGAGAGATGCAGTGTGGCGTCATAACATAGTCCATCTGAAATTACCTTTAGTTCTTCACATCACTATTTTTTAGTTCTTTCTATCTAAATTAATGAAATTTCGCTTATTGCTCCCTTAAGTGACACTCCCCAAAAAACAAAATTATATTACATACATTTGTTTTTTTAGGAAGCCAATTTATTGGGTGGGCCCTGGTTCAAAGTGTGTAGGCCCACTTTGAACCTACTTTCAACCAAAAGGGATGACGTGACCTTACTGACACAGTATGCATGATTCACAGACGCAAGTGAATATATATATATATATATATATATATATATATATATATATATATATATATATATATATAAATAAATACACACACCCAGACATGTCAATGCAAATTGTCCATTACTTGATCTAAAGACTGTGTTTCTTTTGTTTGTGTACCCCTAAAATTGTCTTGTGTGAAAAGACCAAAATTGCTAATGTGAATTTGAGAAGGGACCATGATGCAGGAAAAAAGAGTAAATTATCATGAAGGCAAACTGTAAAGCACATAAAGTATAAGGTAAAAATTCAAGTAGCTCTTTTTTTTAAAGAAATAAGAGGTTTGTCCAATCAATTCAAAGCTCAAGCAAAGATGTGACGTGGATAGTTTCTACTCCTCATGTTCTCTTTTTTCTGCGTTAAACAACAAGCTGTGTCCTTGCAAGATAACTGTGCACCAATCAATACTTGATAAGTTTGTTCCTTTGTCTCTGAGATTAGAATTTTAAGTGTCACAATGACCACACCATGTGATTACAATAGCAAGCAGTATTTAGTTATCTTTACATATTACTGGTTCAGACTTTGGACAGGACTTTACATCCTTCTTAAAAAAAAGTCTCAAGAAGTTTTAATTTTAACATTTCCTACTCACAACAAGCCCCCTGGTCTTTTGTTATCGACACAAAGATTAGTCATTACATGAGTATTGTAACTACAAATAATAATTTCCTTTTCTTTCAAAAATAATTTTTTTCTGGCATTGAAGCCCGTTTACATGTACTTTACATGCTTACCTGTTTATGGCTCACTGGGAGATTTTTCTGAATTATGAATTTTGGAGAGGATGATTTATGCTTTTTCAGAACACTGATTGGTTCATTGGTCATTGACACCCTAATACATCAGTATTGGGCATTTAGACTTAAAAATGATTTTAAAGCCACTGAGTATTAGCTGGGTTTTAATGTAAATCTTTATAATGCATCTTGTTCAAAGGAAACAAAAAACGCCTATGGCCTATTTTTTAGCTAGCCAACACCCTACATTTTGTACGGATTCCTCTGAGATTTCATGTAATGTACCCAAAACAGCTGTATGAAGATATGTTGCCAAATGAAAGGGGAAAAATTAGCTCATGGCAGAATAAGACAATACCTTGGTAATACTCCTGGTGTGATCAGTTGTTTCTTTTAGTAAGAGACATACAGAGAGATACATAGAGTGTCATGACAAAGACTACACAGCCCATTCAAAATTCCAGGTTTTTGGGACTTAAATAGTTTAGATCATGATCTCCAAACCTTTTCCACCTTTAATGTGTGTCATATCCTGTAGAATTGGATTGAAAAAGAAACAAATCTCTTGGGGGAGGGATACCAAAAGATGTTGCCTAATCTGGTTGCATAAAGTAATTGTGGAGACTCGTTAACTCAACTTTTTCTCAAGGACCTTTTCATTTAATTTCAGCGTTCTGTCATCAGTTGTACTGAAACCGATAAGCCTGAAATACTATTCATCTGTCGAAGAAGGGATTTCTTGGCATTTAGTCTTTTGATTGCTTTAGCTGAGACCAAACTTTGCAGAGGTTAGAAACAAGCAATTGGAAATAAACTCATTTTTGAAAAGGTATCAGTCAGGAGAAGAATACAAAAGATTCCCCTCTATCATGGTAAATAGAAACATTTAGTGTCAATTTTCCAAAATGAATGAAAAGCAGTGAAACAAGAGGAAACTGGTAAGATACTTTGCCAAGGAAGAAGATACATTTTAATACTCACTTCTTTAGTTTTACATGAACTGAATACGATCATAACTCACTGATTCATGCAACACTAGCATACTGTTGAGTTTAAGTTGTAATCATGATTTGTTTTTTGTGGTTTTTCTGCCTATAATTTGAAAAGAAATACTGTGAGAAAAATCAAATATCATGCATGTTTCTCTTTATGTGAGGTTTTTGATGCTTTATTGGAATATTTGTTTTGCATTTCCTCTTACTACTGCGTAGGAGAGATTATTTTGTTTTAACAGTAATGAAAGTGATTGATGTTTGGTTGAAAGACACAGTTAAATAATACATCTTAAAATTCTTGCACACTAATACTCAATCTCATTTTCTTTTCTGTCAGACACTGAAACTTGCGAGTTTGGTTGGCACAAGTTCCAGGGCCATTGTTACAAGTTCTTCCCCCAGAGGAAAGGCTGGGACGCCGCAGAGCGAGAGTGCCGCATACAGGGAGCTCATCTTACCAGCATTCTTTCCCACGAGGAGCAACGATATGTCAACCGTAAGCAAATAATTGTTCTTGTAGATAATGCCTAATAAGTACAGGAATATGATGTGCTTCATCATGCTAGTAGCTGTTATTTGATGCAAAAATCAAAATAATAGTGGGACAAACAGTTCCGGGGAAATGATTCAGAGAATAAAAATGACTGTGATATATTTTATTTCTCTTTTACTTCTTGTAACTGCAGTCTGAAAATGAGGGGTAGATAAAAGAGGAATGTCATCAGCTTTTGTCTGTCCTAAATGGCAGGTCTTGGACAAGACTACCAGTGGGTTGGTCTGAATGATAAGATGTTTGACAACGACTTCCGCTGGACTGATGGCAGCCCTGTGGTAAGATGCTGTTTTTAGTGTATATTGGTCTCCCCAAGCATGGCAGTGTAAATATTTGGAAGTGATGGAGATGACGGATGCGGTCATCTAGGGAGAGTTGCTCCTTTAAGTGAGCTCTGGTGACTTTCTCATGACGCACTGTCCTCCGCCTTGTACCCCTACGCCCCTGTGATTACTCTGGCAATAAAGCTGATGTAGAGCAGGCTGTAAGGCAACGCTAAATCACTCTGTGATTGTTAGTCCACTGTGTGGAAATCAGTCGCTTCAGTGACGCGTTCATCTTTCATGAACGCGGGTTTTAAAAAACAGCTTATATGGTGCCTTGCATTACTGTGTTTTAAATGTTTTAAATTTTGTGAATTACAATCACAAACCCCACATAGTTTTTTTTAGGAATTTATGTAGTAAATACTTACAAAGGTGTAGATCAGGGGTTCCCAAACTTTTTTAGCCGCGCACCCTCTTCAGTGTCCCAACCGGTTTGGCGCAACCCCCCCCCCCCCCCCCCCCGAAAAAAAAAGAAAGAAATTTGTTGCAGTTACATCAGTACAACCATCATAACAAAAGTTGTGAGAATAAAATTAGAACATAATTTGAATTAAACTGAAATAAAGTTGCAACATCCACAAACAGAATCCTGAGGATTTTCAGGTGCATCAGTGGCTCAGAGAAAGAAAGAGACGCTCAGATTGGCCACTCCTCCACACCCTGAAACGTCTCTGAAGCGGCCATCCTGGAGCATTCACGGACTAAACTTTGATGTTCTACCTGTGTGTGTTCTCACTTTGTTTATTTCGTGCACCAGTTTCTTAATCTGAGTCTGACTCACAATTTACGTTGCAAAATACAAACACGAAGAACTTTGATTTGTGTCTGATGACGAGCGAACGAGGGAGCGAGAGAGAGAGAGAGAGAGAGAGAGAGATAACAGAGCGCTCCATAAAGATGTTATTAATCAGAGAAATAAAAACTTTTACAGCGGTTACATTCAGCAGGTAGACACGCCCATGGCAACACACCTCAGCTCCTCTCAGCCCCACCGCCGGTTTGTCCCTGTCTGAATAAAACCACATCTTTAAAATAAACTGCCCCTGTCTGAATCACAATGAAACGTATTACAGCTCTGTGTGTGAGCATAGTCAAAAAATCGTGTCTAACACTAGACGCAGCGGAGGCTGCAGCGGGGTGGGCGAGTCATGCGCGTCAGTGCTGTTAGAGGTTCAGAGTCAAGGCACCATGAGCAGCGCTGTTTGGAGGCACTGCACGATCAAAAGAGAGACTGTGTCGCTCAAAACTTTCGGCCCGAATTCAATTTTCCCTCTGCTGATGAACACGACGTGAAGCGAGGAACAAGATGGAGAGACATTTGTCTTCTCCCAGATCCGTTGCAATTCTCTCCTCTGTTGCCTCCGATCCCCTGGTTTCAGCCAATAGAGCATATTTGCGAGAATGAATGAAGTAGAAGCACAAGCTGGGTGCGCATATGAAGCACAATGCGTAGAAGAAGATAACTTCATCTTAAAATGAAGCGTGGAACAATAATTTTTAAAATAAATAGATTTTCATGTCAATACATTTTATTTATTTATTAAATTTGCAGTTTTGATTTTAATTTTCACAAAGGAAATGTTTATTTACACGTCTTTATGGTATGGGGAAAGAACACCCTCAAACCGCCATTACAGATTTCAGCTCGCGCACCCCCTAGTGGCAGCTCGCACACCTCCAGGGGTGCGCGCACCACACTTTGGGAATCCCTGGTGTAGATAGTTGTAAAGTTGAAGAAAAATTGTACATCATTTTCTAAGTTTTTTCATAAATAGCAATGGGAAAAAAATATAAAAATATAACTTATGTTCATCCCCGTTTATGCTGATACTCCAGTGATCCAGTGAAGCAATTTTCTTCATTAACCTAAAAATTAAACGTTTTTCGTGTTTGTGCAATGTAGTCTCAGTATAAATAAAGCTGCTCTGTTGAAGGACTAAGAGGATTACTAGGGAGCATCCTTCTCAACATTGTGAAAACCAAGGAACATCGCAGATAGGTCAGGGATAAAGTTGTGGAGAAGTTTAAAGCAGGGTTAGGTTATAAAACAATGGCCCAAGCTTTGGAGAGCCCTGTTCAAAATATAAGAAAAGAAAAAGTATGGTACTATGACAAACCTGAAGAGACATGGCTATTCTTCTAAATTGGCAGCCTGGCCAAGGAGAACATTATTTAGAGAAGCAGCCACATGCTTAATTGCAAAATGTTATGTGTTGCAGAAAATAACACTGCACCTCACCTTGCACACACCCCACAGCAAAACATGGTGATGGCAGCATCATGCTGTGGGGATGTTTTTCTTTAAAACGGAAAGGGACACTGGTCAGAGTTGA
Organism: Fundulus diaphanus; assembly: GCA_037039145.1. NCBI lineage: Eukaryota > Metazoa > Chordata > Actinopteri > Cyprinodontiformes > Fundulidae > Fundulus > Fundulus diaphanus. The sequence continues at coordinate 29,954,449 of CM073127.1, forward strand.
TGGGAGGATAGATGGAGCTAAATACAGGGCAACCCTGGAAGAAAACCTGATAGAGGCCGCAAATAATTTGAAACCAGAGCAGAGGATCACTTTCTAGCAAGACAGCCACCCTAAACCTACAGCCATAGGCACCATGGAATGTTAAGGTCAGAACATTTCAGTGTGTTGCTGTGGCTCAATCAAAGTCCAGACCGACATCTATTTCATGATAGATGGCAAAAATTAAAAACAACTTTGTCATATACAAAAAATGTATGCACTCCACACATCTGGATTTTATACAAGAGTTGCTGGAATAAAGCCCACATTGAAACAAAGCTAAAAGCAGACCCGTTTGCAGTTTGCCATAGGGCAAGTAGGAGACCCAGCAAACATTTGAAAGATTGCACTGAGGTCAGATGAGAGCACCAGTGTATTTTTTTGCAGATTGATTTGGACCTAAAATTTGAGTGAAATGTGGCTATATTAGCTTTGGGCGCTATAAATTTCACTACACTTTTATGATTTTAGCAAAAATATGTGTGCTACTTTGGATTGGGCGGTCACAAACAATTTACCAAAGCACACCGAAGTTTGTGTGTTTTAAATTTTAAAAGGGGTATGAATACGTTTTGCAAGACATTGTAAGTGCATGTTTACTGTGATGCTTGTTGCTCCTGAATACTCTCCTCACCTGAAAGAATAAGGCCCAATTACAGTCTCCATCCGTGTTGTATGGGCTGATATGATGATCCCCCCAAAAGAACGGTAAAGAGGAAGCCGAAATAAAGCCTAGGGGTTTGCAGATAAGCACAGACCAATTTAGAGGTGATGAGGTTGTGAATGACGTTGTGCGGAGGGGTCTGGCAGGAGTGGACTTTTACGGTCCCTCTTTATCCACCCTGCCTCCTGAGAAAACCCAGCCAGCAGGCTGTCACATGGGGGAAGGGCCTCCAAACAGACACACAGATGGACAGCACCTGTGCTCAGCTTTAGCTTGTGGAGGAAAAAAAAAACACTGTCTCTAAAAGCACCCCGGGGGTTTAGGTGGGTGGTCAGCTCAGCTGAATCCAAATAAATAAGATGAAAACTATGGAGAAAATCTATTAAGGCTAACAAAAAACAGCACATAAAAGACACTTGTTGAAATATCTGAATGCGTGTTTAGATGGGGTCAGAGAGTGTCTTTGAATATTTTCATTGAGACACAGACTTGTCAGGCAGTTGAGGGGTCAACCATTTGTTGGGTTGAGGTGATTAGAGCAGGAAGTCAGGGTATGTTTGTTAACCATAATGACAGAGCACCGGAGCCTAGAGGCATGATGGCAGGAGAGTGTGTATGAGAGGGTGGGGGGGTGGGTCACAGCTTTGAAGAAAGTGTTTGAACCTAGAACACGCTGACAGACTACAGTTAGCATCAACTGCAGCCTGAATGGCCCACAGCTTCACAGCTGTGTGTATGCTGCATGGAAGCTCATATGTACGTGAACTGCTTTTTGTTGGCAGGGGTACACTTTAATCATATAGTGATGCAAACTGCCTGATGACAAGAGTTCACAAAAACATGCACCGTGCAATAACAAGGATAGAAAACATGCCGTGGAGATAAAGTGAAATCATAATGGGATGATTTTCGGCTGTGGGGAATATTTCAGTTGAGAATGACATATGAATCTTTCCTAAATATTGTACCGAGGTGCAGGACTTGTAAAACAAACAATTTTAAGGCTAATTTAAGACATTATTAGGCATTTCTTTACCACATTCTAGTTCTGCTGAGTCTAGGAACTCATTCAGATGTTTTGCTGGAATTGTTACTGAGTTTTCACACAGAGATCCAGCTTCTCCCTCTTGTGGACATTAATCAAATTGCACTGATGCTAAACTGCTGCTCAGGAAGCAGTCTTTGATAATGAAGAGTGTGTATGCGTGGTCGTAATAGCACATCTGCAAGTTTGGTGGGTATCAAGCTGTGTGTCTAATTAAACAAGCCTGTTGGTTCTCATAAGTTTAGATAGGGGATATGTTTAACAACCTCATGATCTCTTCGTGAACAGTACAGCAGAAGAACCCCCCCACCCCCCGCCATGAATTTGTAACAAAAATGTATGGCATCACCAAGCATATAAGTCCACACACTGTTTGCAAAAATCATTTGCACTGACTTGAAGATACTACGTTTGACTTTTAGATACTAGGAGGTGAAAATGAGACCAAAAAGACACAAAAACATCACATGATATTCTTTGCTCTATTTTCAGCAATATGAAAACTGGAGACCCAACCAGCCTGATAGCTTCTTTTCATCTGGAGAAGACTGTGTAGTGATGATTTGGCACGAGGACGGCCAGTGGAACGACGTCCCTTGCAACTACCACCTAACTTTCACATGCAAAAAAGGCACAGGTAATAAAAGAAAGCTCTTCATATCACACAACTTACACAAAAAATGTTAACCATAATAATCAGAAAGAAGTGAGTAAAAGTTTGGTTGCCTCCGATTTAAGCCTGTTTGATATAGTAATGACCTGGATATATGGGAATTTGCACAGACATGTTAAAAATAATGTATAATATCATCTAGTTTGTTTTTAGTCAAGACAGAAAACTTATAATTAACCTTCCTGCAACTAATATAATTTAACCTATTAATCTTTTCATCTTTACCTGTCATCTCCCAAAACATTCAAGGATTGTATGTGGTCATAGTTGGTCATATTTCATGAGTTATTCCATCAATGCAGAGTCCCATAGAGACGATCGGCCTGTCCTCTGCTGGAGAGTTAAAGAAGCTCAGGATGCTTTAATAGTGGCTGTCAGCTTGTTTGCATCGTTGGGTCTGATCTCTTGTAATTTCCTCTTGACAATATGTCATAAATACCTGTAGGGTTTAGGTCAAACAGTGAAATACAGTGATACAATGGTCATTAAATTAAGTATTGGTATCTTTGACAGTGAAGCAAGCTACTGAGATCTGCTGACGAATGAAATTAGAATCTCCATAAAGCTACTCAGTAGATAGAAGCCTTAAGTGCTCTAGAATTTGCTGGCAGATGGCTGCGCTGACTCTGGACAGTGGACCAACACCAGCAGATGACATGACTCCTCTAGTTTTAACGGCCTGTTAAAACTTCACACTGGATCTTGAGCAACGTTATTTCCGTACCTCTTTACTCTTCCTTTACAGTCTGGGATCTTGATTTCAAAAGGAGTTGTAAAACGTACTTTAAACCTGAAAAGAGCATTGTGGGTCACTGAGCAACAGTCCAGACTTTTTTCTACTTAGCCTAAGTTAGATGCCAATGACTTTGTTTCTGGTACAGTAGTGGCTTAACATAAGGAATTCATCTACTGTAGCCCGTGGCGTGGACCTGTCATTGTGTGATGGCTCTTGGAGCACTGATTCCACTGGCAGTTCATACATTGTGAATCTCGCCCAAACTCCTGTCTACAGCATGTCTTCCTTCCAGCTTTCAATTGATGTGCTTGTACGCTGCACACTGTTAACAACCAGCTTCTTTAGCAATGACCTTTTGTGGCTTACCATCCACATGTGTTAATGACTGTCTGCTGAATAACTATCTAGTCAACAGTCTTACTCGTGATTGTGTGGACCATAACATCTCCATGTTTCAATGTTTCTGTATTAAAAATGCTTTTTATGTAATATTCCCATTTTCTGAGACACTAAATGGGGCATTTTCATTATTTGTTATTCAAAATTAACACAAACATTTGAGCTATATCACTGCGTATAGTGAATCTCACGTTTTTGTATGAAATTGTAGAAATAAATTACCTGTTCAATAATATTCCAGCTTACTGAGATGCACTGTTAAAAACTCTATAGTATTTTATCAATATTATATGAATTATTTTAATCTGAAAGTGTATAGAAAATAAAAATAAATAAATACTATATTGAGTAGTAGCTTTTTTTGTGTCATCATATATTATGATTCTTTTGTGGCCTTTTGCACACAGAGAGTCTAACAAGTTGAAATTAGCTAGCTAATTAGTCAGGCTATCAACTGCAGTAGCTATTTATTCTGTTGGTGAAAGTGATGGATTGTGCTCCTTTAGTTTAAGTGCTGGAACCTTCCTTAAGCAGCTGACCAGTGGAATGCAGTGCCTAGTATATATCAGTTTCTGAGACATTATTATTATTTGCATAGGCCATGTGCAAGCAAATATTTTTAAATATTTTACATGCATACATTACTATGTTATCTTCTGTATTTCACAGTGGCCTGTAGCCAGCCCCCTGTGGTTGAAAACGCGCACACCTTTGGTAGAAAACGAGAGCGGTATGAAATCGACTCGCTGGTGAGGTATCAGTGTCGAAGAGGCTTCATTCAGAGGCATGTTCCAACCATCCGCTGCCGTGGCAATGGACGATGGGATACGCCTAAAATCACCTGTATAAACCGTAAGTACAGCAACTATTGCTCCTGCAAAATAAACATTTTGCCCAACATTTATAAAATTGTCTTATTTCCCAGACATTAAAGACGTTTGTTTCTCCTTTCAGCATCGAGCTATCAAAGGTCCTTCATGAGGAGACACCAACCCCATACTCTCTACAGTGTCAATAATTTCAGAAAATGGCAGGATGAGACCCTGCGGCACCATTATCAGCGCTACAGGGGAAGGAGAGACAGAACTGTTCATAAGAGGAGAAAGCAATGATTTTGAAGTGAGATTCAGAACGCTCACTCGATGATTGTAAGAAAAGAGGACCAGAAAAAAAGCACATTGAAAAAATTCGCTAAAAGAAGCTCATCTAGAAAACCAAGAGGATAACCTGCAAGTTTATTGCATTGTGGGTGATGACAGAATCTTATGAAGTGCCTTTGAAATGTTTTTACATTACGTTTCATTTCAAGAGAGACTACTACACTCACAGTGAGACAAACTCTTTCAGCTGGCTTCTGGAAACGCAACGAGTTCTCTTGTTTTATTTTGTTCTAAGCAGAAGATTTTTATATTCTTTATTGTGTGCTAATTATTTGAAACATTCATCATTGCTGTCGGATGCATCTTTACACCAACTGTGCTATTTAAAGTCAATGCAAGTGTTCTATATATACGGAAAGAATTTTAAATGATAAAGCTCATGTCACAATTAAAGAATTTCTTTTCTTTTCCAATTTAATGCTGGAATACATGGACACATTTAGATATATAAATATATGTCCTTATACTTTTATTGAAATCCATTGCATGTGATCAGTTCTGATCAGTTCTAACTCTTGCAAAAGGGCTGATGATGAATACAATGCATTAGAGACTGAAAAGGCTTGGAAACTATTTGAACACTTTCTCACAGACAATGACAGCAAATAGCGCAGTTCTCAGCAGGGAAAACATTTGTTAAGACATATGTATCTACTGTGCTTTAAAATGTTATTGAGCTCCCTTTTGTATGATACAGTTTTGAAAGATTCCTCACTGAGTACTTGTTGATGAAACATTAAAACACAGATAAAGACTGATGTCTTGTTCCAAAATATAAAACAAAACTAAAAAAAAAACAGCACGTGTATCTCAAGCGGCCTGAATTTATCTATGCAGCTCACAATCCTTTGGTGCAGCATGTTTACATTACTGTTATGCTGTTAACGGTAACACGCCAAGGAGTCTTTCTTTCACGTTTTAGTTTTGTTTAATCCTAAAATGCATCTTTTTTAACGTTTTCTTTTCTTTTTCTTTTTTTTTGTTACTGCTCTTCACAGCTTTTGCTACACAACAAATCAGCCATTGGGAGAATGTATTTTTGTGAAACACTCAGAGACTTGAACACTAAAGCTTTTAGGGTGGAAGAGATGCAAATAATTTATTTTCAAGCTGCTTTTTTTATCTCCTCGTGTGTTTTATACTGACAAGCAAAATGTGTTGATGTCACTGGTCCCAGCAGTGCTCTTCATATGTGTGTGTTTCTGTATACTTAACAGAAAACAAGACACACTCAAAATTTCAAAACCTGATGCAATAAAAATAAAAATGTACTCCCTTTATGCAATATAGTTAGTTTACATGTTCTTTAACAACCTTTACTACGACTGGACCAAGGGATATGGAGGGCAACATAAGCAATAAATGTGTTGTGTAATATTGACAAAATATTTGTACATGTGTGTTGTTATGTCTCATGGCAACAACTGTTGGTGATATGTTGTTTTATTTTGTCCATTTGTGAATGTTTTGGTGTGTTTTGCCCTACTGTGCACATACTATTTTATATTTATATAACAGCTTGTTTATTTTTTTCTACTACTTTACAATGTGAATGTATGGGATCCTTTTGATTTTGATTTTTAAGAGAGGAATCTGTTTTTCCTGCTTTAACCCACCAAAGAACCAAATAAATATATAGACATTTAAGTTTTTTGTTTGGTTCTTTCAATACTATTCACCATTGTTGGGATCAGCTGTCTTACACTTTTTCACTGCGTTCTTGTAGAGCGGATCGGACAGACCCTGACCCTGCTGGGGTTTCACCAGCAGGTAGTGCTATTTCAATGAAATCCTTGTGTTTCTTCTCTAGCACGGCACACTTACCCACACAGTATGGGACACATGCGCTAAGGGAGTTACATTTTCTATGACTCAAAGAACATAACGTCAATGGTAGTTTTTACAGCATTTCAGTGTCTTTCAAATCAAATTGTATTTCAAACAGTGCAAATCTATGCTGCACTCTATACTGTTATACAGAAAGGAATCAGAATTACTTTAGAGGGGAAGACATGCATTTGGACATTATATTTAAGCAGTTGTTGCTGCCCTCTGATATAAAAGTACTTTTTAGCTGCAGCTCACCGTTACTGAATTAATACCATTAAACTTCTTGATGCAAACTTTTCAGAAACTATCAGAACTGATGTTCATCACTGGAAGATTGTAGTTTGCTGCTAAACACGACTTGACTTGTGATCAAAGACTTCCCCTAGCTACCCCAGGGAGTGTCAGTATGGCAATCTGGACTCATGAAATGCAGATGTCGCTGTGGAAAATCCTAGAGCCTCTCAGCCTGTGAAGGTCTTGCTGTGGTATATTAATCTTTTCAATTTTCTTTTAGAAAGGACAGGCACCCAGCCTTTCTCTGCCTTCTTGGTGTTAACAGGCAAGACCAACATTAGAGGCTTGTAAAGATACATTATTGTGTCATTCATGATAACATTTCTGTATGCATGTTTGCCTTGTACAGTATATAGTTAATGGGAATCTTTGCATCAGCAGGCTTGCTGAAATCTGATCAAATCAAACTAAATAAACAGGTTAGTGTGGGAGCCATACATAAGGTAATTTATCTCATAATCATTTGTTTGGGTTTACAATTGTTATAATTGTCCTATTTTTCTTTTACCAATATGGTCAACTAAATATAGGAGGAGATTTTGTAATTGGACATAGTAACCCACCTGCTTGAGTATCAGGAGTAGAGTGGGCAAGTGGGCCGCTGTGGTTTTGATGACCACCACCTATTAAGATTGCTGTGACTACTTTTCGTTCAGTTATATTTTGGAGAGGTTATTCTACGCTATGAAATGTATTTTTATTGATCTCAGCTGATCTTTTTTAACCAGCGCCTCAGACAAGGGACAGTCCAACCTCAGCCTGTCAGTGGCCTTTTCTTATTGATTGGTCACCAGAAAAACAGCACTAGGAATCAGCAGCGGATAAAGGATGCTAAAATGCTAAAAGTAAGCAGATATTGTAAACGTCATTCAGAGGTATGTTAAATAACTCTTGTTGCAGCAGATTGTAAATACATTGGAAACCAGGTGAAAGTACCTGTGGAGGAGTGTGTAAAGCTGTTTATAAAAGCCAGAGGATCTGTCTTGTGCACTGCTGGCTGCTTGTCTGCAAACCTTTCATGTGCAAAATGAGCAAACAAGGATTCTGCTGTGATGAACATCCTTCTGTCACAACTGATGTTTTCTGCCCTATATGCAAAGATGCTACTGTGATTTGTTCCATTGGATTTTCTTACCCACATACAGTAGCTATTTGCTTGTAGGCAAAGAAGTTCATTTTTTGGTACTAGATTTTCTTATGTGCTATCACAGTGAAATGGGATAAATACAAATTAACTCCACTTTTTGTATTTTTATTTGTAACTTAAAAAAACATCCCTCCTCTTTACAGTTCTGCACCACTTTGTGGTGGTCTCCCATGTTGAGGTTTGTGTTTGTAATGTGACAAAGTGTAAAGTGTGAATATTTTAGCAAGAAACTGTGACTTTGACTTTGAAATCCATAACCCTCTGATTAAATAATAATAATAATCATTATTATTATTGTTGTTATTATTATTATTATTATTATTATTATTATTATTATTATTATATTTTCATCTGTATTCTCAGATAAAACATGGTGATGATTTTATTTCCTATGAAGAAAACAATGAAGAAAGCATTTTTGACAGTTGCATTTTTTATTTTTTATTGCATCATTGTAAAAAAAGATACATGGTATCATGCAAAAATACCTTAATATTTTGTATACAGAGCTGTGGACAAATACAAATTACGGTAAGTACCAAATGTCAGTGATCAAAGTTATAACAAGTTATCAAAAAATAGCTAAACATTTTAATTTGTTTTGATAACAAACAACTACAAATTTTAATTACTTTTGATTACTATTATTATCACTCATTTAGGAGATTTAAGTTTAGTTAAAGGAGGAGAAAAGAAAATTACAAATCTTAACATAATAAAAAAGAAAAAATTGCAAGTATGAGAACACAATTTGTACTATTTCTTTCAAAGAAACATTGTGACAACATTGTGACAAACTTGTCAAATAAGTGAAATCTTCATGTTAGAACAAAGAAACAATGCATAAGGTTTAAACATAACGTATTTCAGACATTTGTAGTTTTAGCTAATCAAACTGAAATGCAAACAATAAACAAAGGAAGTATTTTCCTTCAATTCTCTTTGCAGTTGCTCACAGCTTTTGTGTTCAAAGATATCTTTTTGCAGTTTAGGAGATACATATTTGTATATAAAAAAACTGTTTCAACACTGGCAATGAATCAGTGTGGTTTCTTCTTGCACCGTAATGTGTGCATACTAATAGCTCAAGTTGACATCTGATATTACATTGAAATCAGTTTGTTTTTGTTGATATGTATGCTTATCAAAATCAAAAATAGCATTGAACAAAGACACATTTGAAAGCAGCACACATTCTATGAGAGTAATTGCAGTCAAACCCCAAATTTCTGGAAGACAAACTAAACTTAGATGTTAGCTGTTCCCTAAATTATTGTCTCAGCCACTTCAATCCCACTTATGCCCTTTACTAGTCTTAACAAAGAGTGCACAGCTGGAAAAAATAAACACTAATCACTATTTATATTTTGTAGTTTATTGCAAGTTGATTTGCATCCTATGACCCTTATATGAGAGCTATTTTAGCATCAGCAAGATAACACATTTCAACTGGTCAAAATACAAAGCTCACATGCTCAATTGTTTATTTTTTATGGCTGTTGCTGTTGCTCTTTGGTGGCTATATTTTCCCTAGGTGTTTTTTTATATTCTCACTGGTCAGCTCTGAAGCAGTAGACGCCATAAGACTTAACCTTTTTGTCTGGAAATCCAACAAAGCGCACTGCAGCCTCCGTGGGACTACAATTTTTGCGGGGCCTGGAGATAGGGTAGCGGACACTTCCATCAGCCAACCAGCCGGCGTCGCAGCGATCGTAGGCCTCAAGCTTCCAGGCAGCATATATGTGGCCAACCTTGGCGATCTCTGCGTTGTCGTCGCGACACGCCTGCACAGCCTCGTCATAGCTCAGCCTGTCCGGTTGGACCAACCAATAGAAATGACCTGATAGCACAGAAAGCAACAAATTAAAACAAAATACTATCTGAAAATATAAAATTATAAAATAGTTTTAAAAAATGTACCCTTGAGTTTGGAAGCATAGCAGAACACATCAAAGCGGCTCATCTGCTTGTTTCTGCGTCCGTAGCTTCTGAGACCAGGACTGCTGTTGGTGCCACCGCAGGGGTGTCTGGGTTTGGTGATGGGATACTGAACTGTACCGTCACTCAGCCAGCCAGCATTGCACCAGTCCAGACCATCTTTCCAGGCCTCCAGCAGCTGATCATAGGAGGCAACTGCAGCATCCTGGCTGGCACAGGTCTGCACAGCATCGTCAAAATTCATGTTGTAGCGCCCATGATGGGGAAAGTATGGGAATACAACACCTGAATGACACAGAACATGCTTTAGCCAAACATGTCAACCCTAGATTAATCTGTATTTTGAAAACGCAGAACCCATATTTTTGGGTGAGTGTTAATCCTTCATGTTCATGTACACTTTTTAGTGGACTCACAGACTAACCAGGAAGAGTGAATGTCATAAAATAGTTCTCAAATCCACATTTGTGTCAACTTTTATTCTTTTATGAACCCTTTTTTCTGAAATAATGTTTGAAAGCTTTTCAAACAGCAACCAGTTATGCATTAGGGCATCTGAAGTACCGAATATTAATTTCCATCAGTTGATAAATCTACGGGATCCTAAGTTCTGGAAAATAGAATATTAGAATTGCTACAGCAAACTGATAAAGTTAAAAGAATTTGTCTTTGTGACAAGCCACAGATAGCAAAGTATTAAATAATTAAAAAATATTTAAAAGTGCTTCATTCAAAATGTTCATGTTGGGTTCACCATGGTGCCTCCAATGCTTTCAGTGCTTCTCTTATACTTTGATAGGTCAAAGATAGATTTAGCTGCTTGGTTAATGAAAGAAAGCCTTTAGTTTTTTTGCTCATGCTATGTTTGTGAGCTACTGACTTACTTTGGAGTAGAATGGTATTGACCTTCATCTATCTTTTTGCACTGGAAGGATAGCAAAAGGGATATGTTTTACATTTACAGTTTATAATAAATGTGTATTGCATAACTGTACCAACCACACACTGACAATACTACTAAGGGATATCTTAGATTTGCTACTTGGATAATTTCTGAAGGAGGAAGTAAGTGTGCCATGAAGTTGCATGTGTAACTGCACTTTAGAGGTATAATTATTATGTTGCTTTCCTAACACTGTGTGAGCTGAAACAAAGTGCAAGGATGGTAACTTCAGTTAAAATGGATTTTGCTTTTTTGTTTTGATACTTTACTGTGTACACTGGTAGAAGTACATTAGCTTGTTACCGCAACATTTTATGTGCAGTGCAGCCACGTTGGATTCTGGTTTTTCAGTTGGAAAACCAAAATTCAGAGTCCAAATTGAACACATCAAATGTTGCAGTGGGAATTACTCTTTATTTTGCTAAGTATGATTATGCTAACTATTAATGGCAATGCAGATTGTAAAAAATAAGATTACTTTGGATGTTGTGCATCTATACATTAATTCTTATTAATAAAGACTTTACAGTAATGTGGCAAGCTAGATTGATAATGTGTACCACTCTACATTCTACACATTATCAATCTGTCTGCTCCCATTAAATCCGTTTGGGGAAAGGAGGGACATTCAGCAGTACTCGCAGAGCTGATTGGGTGAAATGACACCTAGTGCCAACCTACCAAAGGTTGGTTTTAGTCAATCACGGTATCAATGTTGTAAGCAGCAGGCACCATGAGAAACCACAACAAGGTAAGCTAGTCAAGGCATTTCTTGCTGTTCTTCTTTCAAAGATGAAACCATGGTTTCTCACAAAACAGATGTGATAGCAGTTACATGTGTGTCCTCCTGAGCTGCCATGAATAGTTTGGTTTGGCTGTGGGTTCGGCAGCTCTTGCTTTCATCACAGCGGTATGTCCCGCCTTAAACCATAATACTGCAACATGATTGGCTGACCCTTTTAGCTTGTTGAGGCTGACCCACCTCAACAAGTAGTAGTTACTTGTTGAGGTGGGAGTGGAACACAATGGATTATTGTATGTTTGTGAACACACAATTACCACAAGTATTCAGCTTGCAGGCAAGGTTAGCTTTACATTACTATCTAAAGCTTCTGACTTAATGACAAATAAACTGACAGAAGTGCTGACATAGTTAGTGCAGTTTTCATTTTTGTTTATATGTGAGGCAGCCATGTTGAGGGTTTGTGCTGAACCTCTAACTTTCCAACTCAGTATTCCAAATTCAGGTTAATTCCAATAGGTTTATCGAGCTTAAAGCCTGTGAAACTTTGACTTCAAGTTCAAATGGAGCACAGCATTTACAGCAAGTGTATTTACTATTTTTAATGTATTCCAGTCTTTTATGAAAACCAAAAGCACAAAAAAATGTAAAACGAATATGGCTTGACTGTATAGTCAGACATAAATCCAGATTCTGGACAAACATTATAAACAATTTACAGTCAATGGTTTACTGGCGCTTAAGTGAATTTATTGTGTTGCTAAAACAGTATTTACCTTCAGTGAGACCGTTTTCTACCTCTAAGATGACTTCTTGTACAATGTCGTCCATCCCATCAATGATCTCACACCGGTACCTTCCCATGTCCTCCATGGAGACTTCAGTTAACACTAAGGAGGCATCACCAGCATCTAAGTCCACCAAAGAGGCCCGATTCTCGAAGTTTCCATAGGTCCTTTTGTGTAAACCCATATCTACAAGCACATCCTCATTTTCTGATTCATCTTTAGCAACTTTGGTCCATGTAACTTTCCCAAAGAAAAGGTCTTCTACTGACCCAAGTCTGCATGGAAGGGTGGCATTTCCACCAAGTTCAGTCTTGACTAGAAAACAGAAAAAAAAACATAATTAATGTTACTTTTTACTGTCACAGCTTCAACATTATCTTAAAAAAATTTAAAGTTTGCAATGCATGTCTGTTCTGATCCCCTCTGTCTGAAACCCCTATCAAGAATTTATTGCATCCAGTTGCCTCAAGTATCTCCTAATTAATAAACAGGCACCATCTGTGTGTAAATTCAGCTATGAAGCCTCAGAGGCCTTTAAGAGAGCATTCATAAACATTGTGAAATTAAGAACAAAAGACAGATCGGGTTCAACCTATGAGGAAGTTTAAAGCTTCTCAAGAAGCACTGTTGAAAAATGTGCATATTGAGTGTATGTGACAACCTTTCAAACCTATCAAAACATGGCCATCCAGCTAAATTGAAAGGCTATGCAAGTGCAACTTTAATTAGCTAAGCAGTCAGGCAGCCCATGGTCATTTAGTATGACTGAGATACAAGGATTTACAGCTCATAAGAGTAAGAAAAAGAGCCATTAGCTATGTTTCCATCCAGTTGTCATGCAAATTTTGAGCAAACTTTTAAAATGTCACAAAAAAGAAAAAAAAAAAGAAAGACAAAAAAGAAAATGTGAATTAGAAGTGTTTCCATCCACTGTTTGGGTGTGAATTAACCAGGCTACGCAAAGCGTAATTTCGTCAAAAATGTATCTCACACATGGCTAGAATAACAGGAAGTAAAGATTGCAAACTAGCATAGACCACACATCTGAGAAAAATTGATACAGGTTTTCAGGAATGTCTTGCTATCGGGAAAATTGTAATTGTTCTGTCATGTCAACTACTACTGGCGATGTTACATGCTGTCCGGAGACATAGAGAAAAAAATGCAATTCTATGCGTGTCAGGGGAATATCCGGGAAGAAACAGAGAGTGAAAACAGTTGATCAGTTAAATGAAGGGAATGGTCACTACGTCAGAACTTATTCGGCAAATGTGTTTCCATCTCCTGTTTTGCACAGGAACCCTTTTTTCAGAAAAGCAGAAAACCACCTCAAGCGAGCGTAAAAACATTTTTGCGAAAACGAGGAAGTTTTTTCTAATTTTGCCTTTTCGATTTACCTTTTCCAACATGATACTTCAAAATGCATATAAAAACATGGTTGGAAACCATGCCTATTGATAAAAGAAAGCTGTAAGAAGTCAAAGTTTGTGTTTGTTAACCCTAACCCATCCTATCACCAACATAGTGCATAGTGGAAGCATTATACCTTGTGGATGCTTCTCTTCAGTAAGGAAAGGGAAACAGGTTAAAGTTAGGTGGAGAATGGATGAGGCTAAAGACAAGGAAAATCTGGAGGAAGACCTGTTAGACGCTGCAAAGGAGTTGAGACAGGACAAGTCAGTGGAATTGGTTAGTTCAAAGCATATTTACATATAAGAATGGTTGGCCTAAAGTCCAGCTCTCAGTTCAACAATTATTGCAAGACTTGAAAACTGATGTTCACAGATGTTCCCCATCAAATCTTACTTAACTCGAGCTACGTTGAAAAGAAGAATGGGCAAACATTGTGTCTAAATGTTTAAAGTTTAATGTAAAGACATAACCCAAAAGACTTACAAAATATTAAATCAAAAGCTTAGCATTCTTGTATCGTCTTCCCCCCATTTTACAATAAAGCACTTTTTATTGTTTTTTTCAGGTATATAAAATTCCAATAAAATACATTGACGTTTGTGGTTGTAACATGACAAAACGTGGAAAGGTTCAAGAGAAACATATTCACATGGCACTGTACATACACCGTCAACTGTGGAAATATAAATTTACAGAAGCACAAAGTATGCTGCTATGCTCAAAAGTTTTATCTTGCAAAAAAGTATCCGATTCTGGAGTGTGGTTCAATAAAAGTTTTACTGGGCATCAGGCAGTCTGCAGCCCTCGTAATCCATCCTCTGCTTCAGTCTCCTTCCTGAGGCTGTCAGTTTTGGCAATTACAAACTTTTGGTTCATCTGTATTGACTTTCAAAATGAAAAGCTTTTCTTTCATGCACTCCATCTGAGTTGTGTTAAGTGTATCAAATATCTAATGAAGAACAGAAATCCTTTCCTTGAAGCACTGCTTCTAAATCCTTGCTGTCCAACCAATGCCACCCTTAAAGCTCCAAATCGTAGGTCATGGTTGTCTCACCATGGGTTCCCATCATCTCCTTGGCCTCGCTGTTTAGGCCTCACAGGGCTTGCTGACTTAAGAAGCCCCCAGCCAGCAAGTATTGGGCTGACCCAAGAACTTACAAGCCATGGATGAACAGCTGTAGCGGACTTCTGATTTTACCCCAAACAAATACGTGCACATCAAGTTTAGTAAGCCCGTAACATTAAGCCTTGCAAATCTAAGAAAGATTCTGCATCTGTGCATGCTGTAATAATTGTGATAATTGAAAATTGTTTATTTAGCTTTATGGATCTATGATATACAAAACAGCAGAGTTTGTGTGTTTAACTTTTTTTCTGGAAAGATGGTTCACTTTCTTCCCACCATCGTCCCCCTGTGAACCCACCCTCTGCTTTGCTCCAAAATCACACACACACACACACACACACACACACACACACACACACACACACACACACACACACACACACACACACACACACACACACACACACACACACACACACACACACACACACACACACACTCATAAACAGAGAAAATCTTGTCTGCATCTGATTAGTTTTGTTCTCTGCTTTCATTATGATGATGCCAGAATCTATCTTAACGTTTCTTACCAGAACCATGTCTGGAACACTGTCTCACTGGCTCTTCACAGCAAAATGAACCGTTTCCTCCTGAACATTACAGGAAAGAAAAGAAGCCACTGGCTCTCTGCCTTCTTAATTCATCTGCTCAATTCATAAACTTTTCTCACCGTACACACACATGCAGAACTGAGTGACAGGGAATAAACGTCCAATACAAACCACATCCAAGTTTTTCTGCATTGTCGTTTTATTTGAAACTAGCTTCTAATGTCTTATGTTAAGATTTTCTTTTATTTCTCGGCTTTATGACTGTTATACAGCCTTGATGTGTTTCATCTTGGTCTCATTAACCTTGCTTCCCTTGTATGTTCTCCCTCTCTCTTGGTCAAAAAGGGTATACGTGTCGGTCCAATTATTGCTTTAGCATTGTATGTTGGACCCAGGCCAACATACCTTGTCCTCTAACAAAACTAAGTCACCCAAGTACAACAGATGTTTAACATTTGGGATTTAAACCACCATTAAGCCTAACTCCATTCTTTCATACTTTTTCCTTAAAACATTTTCCTTCAATAATTACTATTTCTGACTTGAATGAATGCATTATATTCACAATCTGGTTGAGCTGTATGTTGATGATATTTTATTATCCATGGTTAGTATGCACAGTAAACTATTTGGAGTGAAGCAGATAACTTCTAGGTGTGATAAACTGGTGGTGCAGAAAAAAACAAACTGAATGGCTCTTCTTTTCTGCAAATTGTGTGTACTCTGCTTCCATTCATTATAGCAGTGGTTACTTGCCAATGGCGCTGCCTCCAACAAAATTGCAGAAAAAAGTGTAGACACAGTAAATATAAATTATGACATAAAAATGAATTATCCCATCCCTTCTCTCATAAAATTTGTCAAACTTTTGATTTTTCTGCCTTCCCATTCCCTTTTGGGTTTGTTTGAGTTTTCTTGTGTGTAAGTACAAATTCATCATAGTTTTTAATAGCGACAGATGCTGGCCAGATGGCCAGTGTGAATGTTTTTTTTTTGTTGTGCATATATATTAAGGTTGTCTGAATTTATCTCTATATTGTCTCTAATTAAATTGGTTAACATGACTTGGAAATTCAAAAATCCAATTTTTCGAATCAGTGACTACAGTATACCTAAACTTCTTTTCTTTACCTTATCTGTTTTATTCCTTGTTCTGACCTGGTTTGTGTCCTGAATTTCAGTCCTGTTCCTTGACGTTTAAGGAAATATAATTCATTCCAATTCCCCAACATATTTCAGTCCAATAATACTAAAGTAAAATCTATGGTCTTCCGTATTAAATGAAACTTGACAAATGTCAAGCACGGGTACCGCTGACAAATAAATCCAACTTTACACATTTTAACCTTTTTTTTTCAATCCTAAATTTGGGTTTACCAGCAGAGGTGGGCAGTGACTAGTTACATTTACTCTGTTACATATATAATTGAGTAACTTTTTGAATAAAATATACATTTAGGAGTAGTTTTACAGCACTGTACTTTTTATTTTTCCTTGAGGCAAATTATTACTAAGTATCACTCCTCTTAGTTGAGAAAAAATTTCTGGCTACTCTACCTACTGCGAGTGACTTCATGAATAAAGGACATACTTGTTTGAACCAAAAATGCACCAAAGAGACAAAAACCTAGAGTTTATGTTAAGGTGAAGCTTATTATTTGTACATGAGCTTTGTTGTTTTAATGTTATTTACTATCTGCTGAGCTCATTGAGCCATTTGGATGTCAAATAAGTGTACAGTAAACAGTGGATATTGTCCTGGGAAGTAGTTTGCATGTTCTAACATAGTGTATATACATTAATTGCTGTAAGTGTTAATTTCAAGTTTAATGTTAAAAAAGTATTTAGAAAAGTTTGTTCTGCCTGAATTTTTTTTATTGCAATTATGTTATTCTTTGTATATTTTTTCATTTCTGTTTTTAAAATACCAGAATTTGCACATAACCTTATATTTTTGTCCGCCCGATTACATATTTTTTTAAATATTAAATGATCAGCTGTTATGATTAGTTACTCAATATTTGAGTAGTCTTCTTACTGAAGTTTCTTTTCTGATTACTTTTTATTTTTACTTGAGTAAAAATATGTAAGTAGTGCTACTCTTCCTTGAGTACAATTTTTGGTTACTCGACCCACCTCTGTTTACCAGTGAATGCTTCTTTTACCAAACTGCAAATAGTCAGCAAGAAGGCAAGCATTTTATGAGCTAAGAGCCTTCTTGCAGCTGCTTATTATTGATGTTTTTCAAAGAAGTGCAATGTTTACAAGTTGGATGAGGATCGCTGTTGCCTTTTTTGTAAGGTAGAAATGACTCAACTCCTCCTACCTCGTAAATTCTCTGCATTGGTAGCAGTGGCATGTGGAGTGACTGAACCTTGAACAATCCAGAGTGACTAAGTGGCTCATTAAAGCTCTACCAAAACATGACGCTAGTTTGCATCACTTCACCACTAACTTTACTGCCAAGACATTTTCAAAACTTGATGAAAAAAGAGCAGACAAAGAAGCACACTGTTCAGTTCAAATCAGAAAATCAGCTTTTGCATCTTGTTTGTAAGTCTGAAACATAAGATGCAAGGACCATGATAGTCGCATCAATGTGAAGCTTACTCAGGGCCTTGAGACATATTGTACTGGCAACATGCACATTTAAAGGTTCCTTTGAAGCTTACCAGTGGAAAAAAGGATTTATTTCTAAGTAAATGCATTTCTAATGGAGCTCTTAACATGACATTCTCATAAGTAATGCAAAAATAATAGATAGTTCAAATGATTAGGTTTAATGAAGGGGATTGGGAAAGGGATTAAGTATTAAACACAGAAAAAGGAAGCTGCAAATGCCACACAATATAAGGAAATCACCTGGAATCTGTCAGTATGTAAAAAACCTATCCTCTATCAGTGAAAATTAATATCAGATGGTTTAGTCCCAGTTTATTGCACGTAAAAAGATGTTTTACTACCAAGGTATTACACAAGAAGAATCCAAAGATAGGAGTCTCCAATGACTTATCTCAAAACGTTTGCAACCTTAACAACATTGATGTCGTTGGTTATAGATTCATTTCTAAATTTCTGAATGTTTACATCAATAACATTGGGGAAATAATCCCAATGTGGAAACCATATAATTTCAACATAAACAGCCAAACATTAGGTGCTCAAAAGAGGTGTCAGTAGAGTTGTCTAAGGGCAGACGACCACCTGCAGAGAGGCTCAGAAAGTTGCTTAAGACTCTACAGGAAAAAGCAAGGTAAGACTTGTTTAAAGCTTACTGCAGAAAATTTGGACAGACTAACAACATACTGAGAGAAATCTGTCTGGTTAAATGAGATCCAATTTGAACTGTTCAAACAGCAATTTTAGAGAAGGAATGACATTGCACACATTTACAAAAAAAAGAAATCAAATAAAAAACATTAATTTAGAGGTCTAAACGTCGTTGTATGTGACTGTCCTTCAGCATATGGTAATGGCAGACTTCATATAACTGAAGGAAGGATCAATTGAGAAATATGCTAGGACATTCTTGATAAGAATCTAAAAATGAAACGAGGCAAAGCAATAAGCTCAAACAGGGCTGACCTGGTGTTGCGTGGGGGTTTGACCATTTGATTTGGGGCCCATCTTCCTGTTAGGAACATCAACACCACTTACCGAACATCATTACAGATTTTGGTGGGATCTGGGCAAGAATCCAACAAGTTTAACTGGCAGCGCTTAAAAGCAATAACAAATATTTGGTTGTTTTTTGCAGAGATGTAGTTGTGAACAAACTGAGCTCAAAGACAAAGAAACGATTAAACTTGGGGCATCAGATTGTAAGTTAGCACAGTAACCTAATAATGGAGCTTATTCTTTGCTCTTTTACAATGTAAACTTACCAGTTCCTTTAAATATTGAATTTAGATTTTAAACAATTAAAAATAATTTAATTTATCAATGTTCAAATCACCAATTGAATAGTATTTTCATTCAATAAGGAAATATATAAATTTTAGCTCTATGACCTGTGTTGAAATTCAAGCATTTATGGGAGGTCCCTGATGGTTTGGTGGCCCTAAGAAGTGGATCAGTTTGCTTATGCATGGACCGGCTCTGATTCTGAACATACAGCCAAGAAAACCCAATTAGCATAAAAGAAAATATAGATGTCAAAATGGACCTCTCAATCAAACTTCTATGTACATCACAGGACAGAAGATCAAAGATAAAAGAGTAATTTAGCAACCTCAGGATTTGAAGGCTATTTATGAAAAATGGGTCTAAACGCATTTTAGCCAGGCACATGACATCTTTCGCATTCATCTCAAGACATTTTACAGGTGAGATATCAAATACATTTCAGTAAGTGTTTTCATCCTTTATTCTCTATATCTGTCCACTTCTGTACATATACCTTAATTTATATACTTCCCTTGTATTGATTTCTTTGTATGTTTTGAAAACCTTAGTTGTTACTGACATCTGGTTTGAAATTCATGTCAAAAACGTTGACGTGTATCAATCCTTATTTTCCCCACTGTGCTAATTCAAGCGGAAGGTTAAAGGCTGTAATGCCTTTAAGGCAGTGGTAGCAGATGGAAGGAGACGGGGACGTTAAAAGTAATTCCACACTCTCTGCTGCTACTGAAGTCACCCCTGCAGAGAATGTTGCCCCGATCATGTGAAGCATGTTTTGCTTGTAAAGCACTGTAAGGGTGTACCTTCTTTGTTGCAGCGGAAGGCGAGCCATTCTTTTTCCAACACACATTATACCTAACTCTCTTAAGTCAGTGATAGTCCTAAATTGTTTAATTTCAGAGAGAAATGTGTGGTCTAACAGCACAAACCAGTTGTTTATGCAATTACTGATAAAAACGCAGCAAAGAACTAAGTGAATATATCCATCAAGGAATAAAACAACCAAGACCAGCTCCCATTTTATTACCAAGCACAAATCTCTCACTCTGTAAAAAAAAGTTGCATTTGCACATAATTGGAACCATCTGTTTCTTTGCAACACTAAACGCTACATTACTGGTGTTCCAAATCAAATCTTTTTGCTATATTCCAAAGGTGCAATATTTGGATTTTGCAGTAGAATGACCAAATCAGGCCCAAATTCCCCCTCTGAGAAAGCACCCAAGTTTGCAGATCAAAAATCTCCTTGTTTATATGAGAGTTTGTGCAGTTTGCCACACCCTACGGTCAGAGAAGAAACTCAGGAGATGGCTTTACAACATCCCAGAGCTTTACTTTTCTCTGCCGCTGGCCCATTTGTGTCAGTGCCGAGAAAGGATTAACAAGCACAGCTGGGACAAACACAGAAGGCCCACTCCCCCACACTAATTTCAATAAAGTGTTTCCTGTGTTCTTTCCTGCAGGGCAAGCACAAACACAAAGTGTCTCTGTGCACAGAGTGAGTGATCATCTGAGCAGAGGGATGCAATCATCAGCTCACATGTGCAGTCAACAGCTGTTAGTTGTTGAATTTCACTACATTCAAATGAAAACGAATGCGGAACATCAAATGTGGTTCCATCAACATCTCATTTCTGAGCCTAAAAACAATTTCAACCCAACCGTAACCCACTTTCAGCCAAGCCCCTTTTTTCCCACCAAACTTGAGCCACTGGGCCCCGGCTTAGTAACCAACAGCCACAGTAAGCATTAGACTTAACAGACTATTACCTCACAGGAAAAGACATAGTCATCTGGCTGCCGTTCAACGCGAGGCTCTATACATTTGGCTGTGGGTCGTTAATCTTCACTCTACTCTTGTCAGGCTGCCTGTTGCTATGGCTCCTTTCCAAAAGATCCCAATGTTAGAGTGAGTCAGAGGGTGTGAGGAAGCAGGCAACACCCCAATGAACAGACAGGGGGCTCTTACTATGAAAAATACGGTCCACAGCATACTCCCTGAGGCTGGCTTCTGACGAACAAATTTAATCTAATAATGTTTAGGTGCACATAGGATCATGCACACGCTGTTATGACATCATGGGACTGTGAGAGGAATTTCAATGAGTGCATGAAAAAAGTTTAATCCCCTTACAGTGTATAACTCCTTTCCTGACAGGGAGGCCGTCTCCTCTGCTGCTTGGAAGAAAAACACTGAGAAACCCCTACTTTTACGTCTACTGAGTCAGCTTGCTGGGCTGCTGAAAAGGCATTAAGTATAACTCAGCCCATATAAAAAGGGGTTATCTGGTTTGCCCAGTTTTTCCTTGCTCAACAGCAGTAGATGTATAGGGCTTTGTAACTCAGCACTCAGAGTTACAGCAGTAAAATCAAAGTGTCATCTGGCAAGCTGGTCTGAATTGGAAATTCTGACAGACTATTTTGGATGGGATCTCTGGCAATGTTATTTATATGGCTATGGGTTAATTCACCCCCTGCCAATTTGTACTCCTGTTACGTGCTTGCATGTTGCCATTTTGTCCCTTTGTACTTCCAGTTAGTACCCACAGAAGAACCATTTTTCACCCATGGATTGAACCATGGCATGCATTATGAAGTGAAATAGTCAGAAAAATGCTCAACTCCCTCGTAGAAATGTACATTTAATCCACTGTTATTTTCTGAAAACTTTCACAGACACATCTTTTGAATAAATGGATTAATAAATTTATTTATCTATTGATTCATTGATTTTTCTGCAACAGAGTAAAATTATGTAAAAAAGGAAAACGGACACAAAGGTCATGCTTTTGCAGTTTAGCATTTAAACCACAAGAAAGAACAACCTCCAATAGTCCCTTTTTCAGCCTGTAATGAAATTATGACCTACTTATGAACTATTTAAGGTACAACATCTGGTATTAGTAGTGTTAGTGAAAATTAGTAGTGAAATTTCCTTGCAGCAGAGTGAACAGTGAGTTGCAGTGAATGGCAGTGTGATTTATTCACCAGCCACTGGATACTATGGTGGTCTGTATGCAGGTCAATGAGTCAGTGGTGAGTCACAGAATGTCTGGGTGTGTGGGTTACCCCAGAGACTAATCTGATACACACTTCTACAATGAACATATTGTTACTCACGCTTATACTGTGGTACCAGTTAACTCAAATCGCTTGCACAGTTCATCCCCTTGCACTTCCTCTTTATATACAAACTTGCATAAACACATGCATACATGAAAGACATACAATAAAACCGAAGCAATTGAATTGGAAGGAATTTTTATATCATAATTAACTCACCTGTAAGAGAGGAAGGACTTGCCGATTGACAGTATGTACTGCCAGCCAGAGTCAGGGAGATTATTGTGATGCACAGCAGACTTATCATTTTCTCTCTATTTTCCTCTATTATTTGAAAGTGAAAACCGTCCTGAAAAAGAAATACAAACTTAAAATTTACAGTCAAAAATCTAATTTGCTGAAAGTTATTTTATCTACCTATCTTTCTTTTTGTGCAGAAGCTGCCTGTAGTGCTACTGGAAATTTTAGGCTCCTCAGAGGTCCAGACAAATGCCTTTTATTGTGGCCTAGCATGGTAGAGACCACTCCTCCTCCCCTCAGCCCATCACCATGCATAGCTCTTTACCGGCTCCTTTTTGGCACTTCTTGCATGAAAGAAAATCCCCTCCTCTCCCCCTGGGAGAAATAGAGAGACAGCTACAGATTGGAAAGTTAACCAGCAGAAAATGGTCCAGAGCAACGGGCATGCCAGATGAACTTTTATTAATTCTGTTTTGAAAAGATCTGTTGTTAGGTGATATTGAAATCAACATTTTTTTCTCTCACCGTACTAAGAAAGGAAAGCATTCCACCATAATCCTATAATCCTTAATATTTTGCATTCATTATTTACACATACATACACATACCAGTTCAGTGTTTTTAAAACTAAACTCTCTCAAGAAATAGGAGTTGGAATATGTGGGAGTATCAACTTTCAGACTTTCATGGGATAATATCATAACCCATCGTCCTTCCTCTTTTAAAGGTTGGGAGGATGACCTGAAGAAACTGAATCCTGCACATTTAGCTCATTTGTTAACTCCAGTAATACTGACAAAGAATGAAATATCAAGCAGTGCAATACTGCTTTTAAATTACTAAGAGCACATTAATTGTGCTTTTCTACCATCTTTGAGTGACAAGTTTGTGCTGTAAGCGGAGAACTCACTGCATATAATTACGTACAAAAACAAACTGCTTTACTGCAACATTTGCTGTCTTACAGGAAGCTGCAAACACTTGCAGTCCTAAAGAACCACCAAAGTCTAAAAATGTATCTCCTAGCGCCTACAATTCGTTTCCCTTTTTTTTTTTTTTTTTTACTTTCCTGCATATTGCATTTCACTCTGTAAAAGAAGGGACCCACCATGGCTCCTCTTTGAGGGAGAAATTTATTTACAGATATGAACAATGTCCACAATGTCGAGAGTTTTAATGGTTAAATCTCTATCAGTTAAGTGACAATAGGTTTTCACAAAATTTACTCAAACAGTCCTAAATATGATTATTTTCTGTATGAAGACACAAAAGGAAAGGTAAATTCCTTTCAGTCTGACCAATCTCACCCACTTTCATTGGGTCCTTTGGGACAACATGGATGCTTGTGCTATCACATGGCTCAGGTCTGGCTACATGTGTTGGGTACATTCTCGCTAAAATGGTATTCTTATAAAAACAACAGTCTGTCCTTTGTGCAACAATAGTCTATCAGCCACTGATGAGAAAATGACACGTTATCATCCATATATGGTACTCGCTTCATTTTGGATTTATTTATGATTCTTACCTTTGATATTTAGAGTTTTTGTTTTAGCTTTTCAGGTATTTTCCATTTACATACTTCTTGAGTGTCCAAATGTTAAATAGAACAATCACGTACAACTACTCATAGATGATGATTACAAAAAAAACTAAAAATCTGTTTTTTTTCTTTTTTTTTAACGTCTCCTGTCCGGTAGTGTAGCATTAAATCTTAATGCCAAAGAGAGCCCAACTGATTTTACTTTGGAGAATTACTGCTTTCGCCAAAGTCTTCAGCTGATCGAAAAAGGCTGCAGTAAGAGTTCTGATGAAAATCAACAAGAGGGATCATATTTCTCCTATTTTAGCTTCCCTTCATTGGCTTCCTCTTAAATCAAGAATATAATTTAAAATTCTTCTTCTAACGTATAAAGCCCTTAATAATCAAGCTCCATCATATATCAGAGCTCTGATTACCCCGTATGTTCCTAACAGAGCTGTTCGCTCTCAGACTGCAGGTCTGCTGGTGGTTCCTAGAGTCTCTAAAAGTAGAATGGGAGGCAGATCCTTTAGCTATCAGGCTCCTTTCCTGTGGAACCAACTTCTGGTTTTGGTCCGTGAGGCAGACACCCTGTCTACTTTTAAGACTAATCTTAAAACCTTCCTTTTTGACAAATCTTATAGTTAGAGTGGCTTATGTTACCATGAGCTACCTCTATAGTTATGCTGCTATAAGCTTAGGCTACTGGAGGACATCAGGGTCTATTTCTCTCACTCTGTTGAGTTCTCCTACTGTTCTCAAATTTGCATTGCTTGTCGTCATTTCAGCTTTTAACTTTTTGCTCTCTCTCTTTTTTTCTTCATAGTAGGTACACCTGGTCTGGCGTTCTGTTAGCTGTGACATCATCCAGGGAGGACAGATCACCCGCTATTACCATCTAATGTAGAACAGATTACTGGATCAATGTGTGCTTCTGTGTTTTTTTCTCTCTTGTTGTGTCTCTGCTCTTCTCTCTTGTGTGTCTTCTTTGACCCCCAGTCGGTCGAGGCAGAAGACCGTTCATACTGAGCCCAGTTTTGCTGGAGGTTTTTCCTACCCGTTAAAGGGGAGTTTTTCTTGCCACTGTCGCTTCATGCTTGCTCAGTATGAGGGATTGCTGCAAAACCATGGACAATGCAGACGACTCTCCCTGTGGCTCTACGCTTCTTCAGGAGGAGTGAATGCTGCTTGTCACGACTTGATGCAATCAACTGGGTTCCCTTAGATAGGAATTTTTTTTTACCAATCTATGTAATCTGATTGAATTTGACTTTGGAAAGTGCCTTGAGATGACATGTTTCATGAATTGGCGCTATATAAATAAAATTGAATTGAATTGAATTTAATATATATATGCAAGAAGCTTTATTAGATGGCTAAGAGCAACCATAGTAAAGAACCTTGATTGTGTATACAACAGTGGCAAATGTAACGTACTCTGATTCTGCATCTGTTTGGTCTTGCTAATGAAAATATAGCTACACTGAAACCTTTTAAGTATAAGGGTGTCATAAAAATGACAATAGAAAATCGGCTTGAAAGTTGACAGTTTGCTTCTTTCATTATGTTTACTTTATTTCCCTTTCTTTCTTCTCCCTCCAACTTTAATCATGATTATCTGGGACCAAGAACGTATTCAGGAAAGTCAGCTTGGAGCCACAATCACTACAGTAATTGTAAATTATGTGACCATGTTTCTCTTTGTCTCTTTTGATCTTGTGGAGCAGAAGCAAGGACATCCATTGCTCAAGGAAGGCAGCTCTGGGAAGGTAGAACTTGGACTTATAGGGCTTAAGTGGTCTTGGCTAAAGATTTTGTCAGCCTATGCAGTGGTCTCTGAAAGAGAACAAGGCTCCAAATGTAACAGAATGCTGGTTTTGCCTCTCTGCACTCCACCATACTGGAGTTATTACAGCTCCATACTGAAGTTATTAAATTGGGGAGAACCTATGTTTTTTTCTTTTTCTTTTAGTCTATTTATCCTCTGGCCCATCTGTCAATACTTTGGTCCCAGAGCAGATGAGATGACAGGACAATTCATGGTGGGTCATGATGCATTTCCCATAAACACGTACATCCCAACTTACAGGTTAAATCCACGAATCCTAGGTAAGGGGCCAAAACCAAAGGGACCAATCAAAGCAACAACTGAACAAGACTGCAACATGTCCGGCATACAGGGCTGAACAATGATTATACATAATTCTGATGGGAGACTGATGCAAGATTTTGTCCAAAAGAGCACAAGCTTAAAACACAGCTGCAATCACCTACTGCACTGGGTCTGGATCATCAAAGGATGTCGAAAGCAGTGCAGCAAGAATTGCATACTGCTTTAAAGTATTGTTATGATAAATACATTTTTAAAGCATGCAACATAGGAGGATATTCAACAGAATATATCAGGCCTAATAATGGTTGGTCACCCACCAACCAATTTCTATTTTGTTGCATAACAATAACCATCGTTATTCAACATGAAAGAGTTTGGCAAATGAATCTTACATTGAGCTCATGTGTTTGGAGAGAGTTTAGTTTGTGTCTTAGTGGGATTTTTTAGCCCAGATCCCACATTCTCAGTTTTCTTTTAATTGAATGGGAGTGGTGAAATGTTAGATAATGCTTTGGTCATTAGCCCACCCAAATGCTAGCAAGCCCATCTGACAGCCCTGGTCAGATTCATTTATTCAAAATGAGAAATAAAGTACACCATGGGACTGAGAGACACAGACAAGCTGGTTAGATTTGTTTTTTACATTGTTTTTTTTGTCCCAAAAGTTGGATTCAGACATCTAGAATCAGCAATTCTATACCACAGCTCTCACTCACCTCATATGCATGTGGTGGGGCCACATGGATGTGTCACTATCTCTCACTTAGAGCTGTGAGCAGCCTAGCACCAAGACTGAAGGTTGACCACAGAGTGCCACCCTGGCTTGTCTCCAGGATAGTGTCCTTATCTCCCTGTTCCAGGTGAGGTAAACCAACATATGATCTCCTCTTTCAGGGTGATATTTGAATTGTTCTTAGTCTGAAAATCCCCTTTAACGGGAATAAACCTCGAGCAGAACCTGGCTTAGTGTCAGCAGTCATATGCTGCAATCTAATGTCGGTATCAGACGACAGAACAAACACACAAAAAAGAAACACAGATGCTCTGATCCAGTAGTTTCTATAGAGTTGTAGGTCCTTTAATTCCCCCTCTCAGGAAGCTGTCACAGCTAAACAGAATGGCCGAAACAGAGAGAGAACATAACGTTAAAAGCTGAAATAACAGTAAATAATGCACAATTGGACAGTAGTAGGACAATGTAACAAAATGTGGAAAAGTGGTCAATATGTTCTTCAGCAGCAAAAGCCCATAAAAGCATAACTACAGAGATAGCTCAGGATAACCTAAGATTAACTGTATGCTTCATCAAAAAGCCTACTCTCAAAAGTAGAGTGGGTGTCTGCTTCATAGACAAAAACCCCAAGCTGGCTATGGCCAAAAGAATGAGATTTTGGTAATAAACGTATGAAATAAGCTTTTTTTTGTAGGGTGATTGGGCTCAGCCTTAGATATATGATGGTTCAGGCATCTGTTTGGGATGCCTCTCGAAAGCCTCCCAGAGGAACATCAAATAGGAAAAAGATATCAAGGCAGAGCAGAGACATATGCATGAGGAATTATATATCCATTCTCTGTGATGATCCTGGCACTGGGGTTGGTTTGTTCTTCACTCAGTACACCTATCTCGGCTCCACCCCAACTGCAATCAACCTTCACCGTTTTCACCTGGTTCCACCTCCTTATAAACCACCGCCAAACAAACCACCAGCGCCAGATCGTCTCAAGCTAACTCTCGAGTACTTTCAAGCCCTTTTTGATTCTGCATGCCTGTTCTGTTTCCCGACCCTGATCTGTCTTTGGAACCCTGGATTTGTCTGACCTTGGAAAGCCTTACCTGTGAGCCTGAACCCCATTCTGTCTGAGTTACCGAGCCTGCCTTCTCCCTTTGTACCTCTGAGCCCGCAAGATATCGAACCTTGGATTGGACCTGGACCTGCCTTTGGATTTCCCCTTTTTTGAAACATTGTGTGCACCCGGTGAACAAGTGATTATTCCTGGACTGTCTCTGGATTACACCAGGAGAGTTCCAGAAGACCATCAGCCCGGCTGCCGCCCCCACGGCTTACGCCCCGCAGACACAGCCTGCAGCCGGACTTACAGCTCTCAGCAGGAAGTTATCGGCTTGTGAGCTACGCGTCACCGCAGCACACTCAGCTCCTGAATAAAGAGCCTATTAATTGTTACAGAAACGATCTGGCCGCTTAGACATGGATCCATCCTCAGATGATCAGTGGCGGTCCGGTGTTGAGAGGTCCATTTCTCAGCTGGAGGAAGGCGTAGCGGAGATATTAGCCCACCTACGCAGCCCGGCTTCCCCGAACCCGCCAACTTCCGCAAACTTCCGCCTCCGTCACCGGGCCACGCCCAGAGACGTCACTTCCCGAGCCGCGTCTCGCCGCGCCCGAGTTTTTTAGAGGCGATCCTGATCATTGCAGGGCTTTTCTCACTCAGTGTGAGATTTTGTTTGAATTACAGCCATCAAGTTTTCCCACAGATCGCTCAAGGGTTGCCTATGTAATCTCCCTGTTGGCTGGAAAGGCAAGATTGTGGGGAGCGTCTGAGTGGCAGAACGACTCTCCCCGATGTCATTCTTATTATGCCTTCTCCCAGGAACTCATCAGGGTTTTCAGCCCACTATTGCCCAGTCGGGAATCCTCAAGGGGGCTTTTTGCTCTCCGGCAAGGGGAGAGGTCAGTCTCTGATTATATAATTGAGTTTCATCTTCTTTCTGCTGAAAGTCCTTGGAACGAACCAGCTCTGATGGACGTTCTCTTCGAGGGATTGAGTGAGAGGGTTAAGGATGAACTTGCTACCCGGGATTATCCTAATACCCTTCAGCAACTGGAGGACCTGGCAACTCGAATCGACCTCCGTCTTGTGGAACGGCGAAGGGATCGCCGCTTCGCGCCCCCTCATCGTTCATGGTCGTTCTCACCTGGTCCAGCAGCCCCATCACATCCTCAGGGGTCAACGGAACCTGAACCCATGCAGCTGGGGAGGGCTAAATTGTCCTCAGAGGAGCGTGACCGCAGGTACAGATGCAATCTCTGCTTATATTGCGGGAGAGAGGGACACCGAGTCTGTGACTGCCCAATTAAAGGGGCAGGCTCACCTAGAAGAGGAGGTTCTCTACTGAGCCGTAGTAAGTTTCTCGTCTCCCTTGATCTCCGTTTACCCGCTACCATCAACGTCGCTGCTAAGTCTTATAACCTGTTCTGAGTCGATAATTGGATCCGTTTTTCCCCGCACGTTACATTCTCACCGGGATCCTCTTGAGATACTGCAGTATGAGCTGGATCATTTACAGGAGAGAGCGGTTTCTGGGTTTTCTTCGTGGACATGTTATTCCATGCAACCATTTTGGAAATAAGCAGAAGACAATGGATAGAACGAAGTTGGTGTTTTCATAGCGTGCCATAGAGTTGTTTGCTGTACAAAGACAAGTAAAGAGTGTGAAACTAATTAGAGATCAAAAAATAGATAAATCATGATGATAGTCATAACGGTTTGATAAGCATGTCCCCAGTACACCTCTGTGAAGCATTGCTTTGGTTTGATTAGCAAAAAATATGAAATCATAGTAAATATAAAATAGACCCAAATTAAATAAACCTAAAAACAGATAAAAGAGGATACAGGAAAGCAGGGCATACAAAGAAAACTGAGTCCACCAGCAAAACACATGGGCAATGATTCAACAGTAATCTAAGAAAATCATTAAGTATATATATATATATATATATATATATATATATATATATATATATATATATATATATATATATATATATATATATATATATATATATATATATTCTTCCATGGCGTAGTAAACAGCTTTTTTCATATATCTGAACAGCTAACAAGGCATGGTAACAATCTGAAATGAACAATTAAAGCAGTCCTAATTAATCGAACTGGAAGTAAACGGTTGAGAACCCTGAGGGCCGTTGGTCTATTCACCCACTTTCACACCTATGTGGTGTTAATTTTGCATCCACTGGTAGCTATTCTTAATTTTATTCATTACAAAGTAATTCCCTTTAATTATACTTTGAGTAAATTGCACCAAATTACTAACCTTCTGCCCATGTTCGGGGGGAGGGGAGGGGGGGTCTAAAACAGCCCCTTGACTGTTGGTGATGGACCCATAGTTGGTACAAAGCTTCCAGTTGATGACTGCTTCACTTCATACCCAAAGAGTATGGTAAAAAATTATCTAAACAGCAAGAAAAAAAGAAAGTGCTAAGGGGCAAAAATGATTAGCACCTACACTGACACTAAATAAAACGTAAATTAACAAACAAAGATTATCATACTACACCCTTTAGGGCTGTGCCTAAATTTATCAGTTGGTTTTGGACATATCATGCTAGATTTTCATGGGTGCTAAATGGAACCATCTTCCGAAAGAGATTTGATACTGGCGATGAACCAATCTGTACCCAGCTGTTGGATATGTTTTAATTGCATTGACAACCAAATATTTAAATTTGTCTATTTTAATAGAATGCTCATAGCGTGCAAAAAGGAAATCTGTTCATGTGACTGAAATAGATATCTAGCAGCAGGAGATAGGTGCTCCCAGTTATTCTGGTTTGAATAGGGGTCATGATCACTCATATGTCAAGAGCTGGCAGCTCCAAATAGGGATTAAAATGGTTTTAATTGAACTAGGGTGCAATACATGCTTTTTAAGAAGGACATATTGCAAATACTACAAATAAAGTATACATTACAACTATTTTGAGGATCTTTTTCTCCATAAATCGTCAAAATTGTAAAGTACATGAAAATTAGATTGTTTGTTTATGGGTACAAAATGGAAGTAAATTGGGATGAAATGGCAATGTGTTGGCTTGAAGAGGCGCACAAACTGGCCATTAGGCTCCAAACTGCTTTGAGTTTGCCTGAATGGCATTTATATAGGTTTCAGTGTCCAAAGGGTTATCCAGGAACCATCTGGACGAGAGCAGCAGAGACCCCTCTGGTGGTCAGCCAGGAAGTCACAGGTGCAGCAGCTGTCCTTCAGGAAGTTCGGTGGCAGGGATAGGGACAGTGTGTCAGGTGGTCAACCAAAAGGTTAAGTTCAAATCCCAAAAAGATCATAACACTAAGACTAAACAAGCAGCAAAATATCTTTATGGTCAAAGATATTTAGGTCCATGTACCACCAAACATTTTCACATAACTTTAACATTGTTTCTGTGTTGTGCCTTATTGTGGATACCCTTATCCACAATATCAGGAAAGCAGGAATTATCCATTAAACACTTCTCCAGGTTTTTCTCAGAGCTACAAACATAAAAAAACACACAGAATATGCAGGTGGGTCAAAAAAAAGGAAGAAAACGACTTACATACCAAAAGGCAACATTATTTATGCCTTTCCAGTACAACACAATATGCTTAAGGTTATGCAAATCAGAGCAAGTCTGTCCCAATGTGAGACTCTGACGTATGTCTGTTTTGCTGGGGCCAAGTCTCAAGGCCATGAGCACATTCACAGCTGGCTTTGTGCTGGCTGAGGTCCCAGCCACTGACCAGGTGGTATAATTCTTGTTAACATAGATCAGCACTTTGGGGCCTTGAATGTTGAGGACTCTGTGTAGCATCTGAAAAGTGACTGTCAGGAGCCTTGGGAGACCTCATATATAAACTTCCCCATAGCAGTGGACAGGAAAAGGTCAAAACTGAAAAAGCGCAAGTCATCGGATGTTAAACACATTCACTTTAGACACCGCCCAACATGTGTTTCTCATTGAAAGCAACAGAACTATATGTAAATGAACTTGGAAACATATCTTAG
The DNA here is from genome assembly GCA_037039145.1 of Fundulus diaphanus. Classification (NCBI taxonomy): domain Eukaryota; kingdom Metazoa; phylum Chordata; class Actinopteri; order Cyprinodontiformes; family Fundulidae; genus Fundulus; species Fundulus diaphanus. Next base: position 29,986,587 of record CM073127.1, read on the forward strand.
GATGAAATGGAGTGCTCTTTGTTCCTGCTAATCAGACATCAAACCGAACAAATATGACATTGCATGGTCTTAGTGGAATTAGACACCAAGTGAGCTTAGTAGATCAGACTCCATGTAACTGGTGTGCTGTGGTGGACCCATCATTGTCATATTATTCCTTTGTAGGAAGTAAAACAATTTATCATTTACATTTTAAATGAAATGTTCTGTCATTGGATCTGGTGTCATGATTTGGGTTTTATTATGGTTTAGGTTTGTTATTTGATTAATTAGTTCACTCTCCGGCCTTAAGTTCAGTTTCTGTTTTGGGGTTTTTTCTTGTTTGGTTTCTATTATAGCTTGTGTTCTGTTTAGCCTTAGGTTTAGGTTCTGTATCAGTTTTGGAATAGTTTGGGTTTTATTGTGGTTTGATTTTGTTTTATGTTATCAGTTTTCCGGCCTGCTCTGATCACTTCTGTCACCAGTCTTAATTCAGTTCACCTGCCAGCATTCCTTCACCTCCTAGTCACCACCCTGACACGCCCCTTCTGCAGTCACCATCCTATCAGCTTCAGTTTACTTCCAGTCACTTCCCTTCCCCTGATTAGCTCCACCCATGCCAGTAATTAGTTTCACTCCATTCACCTGCTCACTCCCCTACTTATACCTGCCTCTGCCCCCTGCAATCTGCCACATCATTGTTTTTGTTTTTTTTTGTTTTTTTTCCCCATGCCCATGGGTGAGTTTTGGCCAGCATTTCCTGTTCCCTGTTATGTTTCTCCTGCCTGATCTGACTACCTGCCTTTTTGCCTTGGACTGTTTATTTACCACTAGCCTTGTTTTTGTCCTGCCCTTCATTTTTACCTGCCTGTTTTTCTTGGTTCCTGCTCACACCTGTTTTTGGAAATAAACCTTCTTAAAAACGTACCTCTTGTCCGGCTGAATACTGGGTCCATCTGTCCCCGATCATGACATTTGGATTTGAAAGAGCTCCACAGAGTCAGGCTGAGTCAGAATAATTCTGTGTTTGGTTGTCAGTATATGTTATCCAATTTAGGGCTGAGACACAGAAATACAAAGGGGAATAGGTGTAGGCAATTTAGCAAATCTTTACAATCATGTCCAACAATTTCTGTCTTTAATTTTTTTTACTTAATGCTGTTTCTTGTCAGTGGTGTCAAAATAGGTGCATTATTCTTGTTGGATAGGATACGTATGTATAGCACATTTCAGTAACAGGACAATTCAAAGTGCTGTAAATGAACAGAACATAAGAAAACAAAACATTACATATGAAAGAACATTGCAATGTAATAATAGCAGCAGGTTAAGATATGACTAGTTGGACTACAAACTTCAACATTAACATTTAATGACAACTCTAAACAAAAAGGTTTTTAACCTTGATTTAAAGGAACTCGGGGTTTCAGCATTTTAACAGTATTCTGGGAGTTTGTTCCGGATAAGTGGAGCATAAAAACTAAATGCTGCTTCTCCATGTCCGGTTCTGATTCTGGGTATGCAGAGTAGATTTGAGCCGATAACAAGTCTGTGATGCATTTTGGTGGTACACCATTCAGGGATTTATAGACTAACAAAAGTATTTTAAAGTCTATTCTCTGAGATACAGGGAGCCAGCGTAAGGACTTTAGAACTGGGGTGATGTGCTCTACTTTTTTTAATCTTAGTGAGGACACTGGCAGCAGCGTTCTGGATCAGCTGCAGCTGTCTGATTGACTTTTTAGGCAGACCTGTGAAAACACCGTTGCAGTAATCAATTCAACTAAAGATAAATGCATGGATTAGTTTTTCCAGATCCTGCTTAGATATTAGTCCTTTAATCCTGGAAATGTTCTTCAGGTGATAGAAGGCCGACCTTGTAATTGTCTTTAGATGCTTTTGGAGGTTCAGGTCTGAGTCCATCACTATACCCAGATTTCGGGCCTGATCAGTGGTTCCTAGCTAAAGCAACTGAAGCTAACTCTAGATCTCTCCTCCATTGGTCCAAAAATTATTACTTTAGGGTTTTTCTTTTTCAACTGTGTAAAGATTTTGGCATGTAGAGTAACAAGCTCCCTCCAAAAGTCAGTTTAACATTACAGTGAGTACTGCAGGCAAAGATGAAATAAATGTTGGATGACTTTTAACTTTTTGAATTTCAGTGAAAATAAGTCTAAAGTGACGATTTTTAGTTCTAACGTCACTGGTGGGTCCTCTTCTCACATAGATGTGGGATGCTTGGCAGACTGTCAGTCTGCCAGTTGTCACAAACTTTGGTTTTAAAATGGATGGTGATTTTAAACTGGATGGGCTCATCATTCCAGTAGTGAAATCCAGCTTTTTTCATGTGGCCAAAACAACTGGCCAACATAACAAGCCTCTTGTCAAACGCTTTTGTTACATCTCAGCTGGTTTAGTTTATGTGTATCTTGGAGTACGTCATGCTTACAAGACTTCAGTTGGTGCAAAACGCGGCTGCTCAGCTTTTAACTGGAACGTGGTGGAGAAAGCACACTACTCCCATTTTGTCCTCTCTGCACTGGTTGACTGTTCATTTTAAAGTTCTTTTTAAAATAGTTTAATTTGTTTTTAAGTTTTTAAATGGTCTTGCCCCTCCCTACCTCTCTGAGCTACTGCCCCTCCCTACCTCTCTGAGCTACTGCACCTCCCTACCTCTCTGAGCTACTGGCCCTCCCTACCTCTCTGAGCTACTGCACCTCCCTACCTCTCTGAGCTACTGCCCCTCCCTACCTCTCTGAGCTACTGCACCTCCACACCCCTTCTCAGTCCCTCAGATCAGCTGACCAGCTGTGGTCGGAGGTACCAAGGATACAACTAAAGCTCACGGGAGATCGAGCTTTTGCCCTCGCAGCTCCCAAATTAGGGAACACTATGCTGCTGCAAATGATTAAAAAGCCTCTTTAATAGACTTTTTTTAATACACATTTTAATGTTAATACATTTTTACTTTCTTCTCATCTGTGTTGTATTTATATGTTGCTACTTTTACTTGGTTTATTTATATCTACTTTTAATAATTTTATTTGTTTTAAATGTTAATGTTTTTATTTATTTTAATCATTCTGTTTGTCCACCACTTTATTCAGTGCCTGCTCTTTATAAAGTGCTTTATGAATAAAGTTGGCTTCATTTGGCGTGGCAGTAAACCTGTGTGCAGTTTCATCTCTTTATAATTACAGCTGTTCTGTAAAGGATTAGGGTTTGTTAGAGAACATTAGGGCAAAAACAGCATCATGAAGACCAAGGAGCATACCAGACTGAGGAAGAATAAGGTTGTGGAAAAGATTAAAGCAGGATTAAGTTAAAACATGATGTTGAAAGCTATAGAGATTTTTACGGAGATGAGTACTGCTCAGTCATTGATTTGAAAATGAAAAGATTATGGCAAAACTGCAAATGAAAGCATGGTCATCCACCTGAACTGACAGCCTGGGCTAGCCTAGGAGAGAATTAATCAGTAAAGCATCCAAGATACCTACAGTAACGGAACATTTGTGTCCTGCACTTTGATTAATGGGGATCATGCTACTCTAATTTTAACTAATAACGCTCTCCAACATGGAAAGGTTTTGGCTCAAAGAATGTACTAAAGATTGCATTATGTCCAAAAACTGAGTTATTTTGGTGAGACAAGCATGATAAAGATACAAGCATCTTCTTTTTCTTGTTTATCAGGTTGATGGCTTCCATCCCGCAGGCGTAGAGCTCTGTTGCTTTTTTTTTTTTTTTTGATAACCGTTTTTGAAACAATCCAAGATTCCTCAAGTCAAACCCTTACCAACAGAATACTAAATGGCCCCAGATTTGTGTTGTGGCCTCAGATGGGCAGCTTGAAGTCTGGCAAAATACATTCTCTTTTGAGCACTCAGATTTCTTGAGATTCTAGCAGTCTGCCAAAGTTTCTCTGACAACTGTATAACCACAGCAAGTGGATTATATCATAAATCTAACCATGTAATTACTATAACTCTACATAAAAGTAAAACAGTTAAAGCTTAGCTCATAAACTCGTAGTCAGTTTAAGTATGTAGGGCATATCTTTAAAAGTTTTCTTTAGATGACTCAAAATGTGAATTGTGCTGTCATAAACATGTGTTTCTAAGTCACACTATGTTCCTCCCTGCCACCATCTGGCTTTGGTCTTGGTTTTTGCTGCTCGCAGCCAAGCTCTCACCAGGGGGCACGTAGGCGTATGACTCCAAGTCAGCCACAGCTGCAAGGAGTGGAGGAAGAATCACTACCATAACACGGCTGGGGCAATCAAGCACTTTATGAAAATCTGATAATATTATTCTTTGTTTTCAAAGGTGGTTGTTCTACATTGAGCAACTATATGAACATTTGCGGGCCAGAAAATGCTTTCTTTACCTCTTCAAGCCACTCCACAATGGAGACCGTAGAGGTTCTTGGCTCTTACTAAAAGCAGAGAGACTGGAAACTAATTGAAAACACACACACCAAAGATACTTTAATTAGTTATTATGATGTACATTTTGTGAGTCATGTCTCACAGACATGAATGGACTAGGTTTCAACTCCTATGTGAGCTATATTATTTGACCTATGAAAGGTTAGCTATTGGAGTAATAATTGGAAACAAACATTTCTAAATGGGAAAGATAGTTACTTAACCTATTCAGACTGAAGTGATGTTACTTGGAATTGCCTTTCCTCATGTTTAATTTTTTTTATTATTATTCTCTAATGTAAGCTGTTTCTAACAACTGTGGATTAGTGGGTAGACTTGTCATCTTGCAATCGGGAGGTTGTGTGTTCAATTCTAGCTATCCCACCTGTCACATGTTGATGTGCTCCTGGGCAAGGCATTTAACCCCAAGTTGACTACTGCTGCCCGCGTCCTCACTAAGACTAAGAAAGTAGAGCACATCACCCCAGTTCTAAAGTCCTTACACTGGCTCCCTGTATCTCAGAGAATAGACTTTAAAATACTTCTGTTAGTCTATAAATTCCTAAATGGCTTAGCACCTAAATACATCACAGACTTGTTATCGGTGTATCAACCATCCAGACCACTCAGGTCTTCTGGCTCCAGCCTACTCTGCATGCCTAGAACTAGAACTAAACAAGGAGAAGCAGCATTTAGTTCTTATGCTCCACTGATCTGGAACAAACTTCCAGAAAATTGTAAAGGTGCGGAAAGCCTGAGTTCCTTTAAATCAAGATTAAAAACACATTTGTTTAGGATTGCCTTCAACTGTTCTAGTTAACTGAATCACCACTTTTTTGCTCTAATTTCTATCTACATTTTATTCTTACTTGCTTTTATTCTGTTTTAATTTGCTATATTTTAATCATGTAAAGCACTTTGCATTGTCCATGTACTGAATTGTGCTACATAAATAAATTTGCCTTGCCTTACTGATATGAGCATCAGTGTATGACTGTGAATGCGATTGGGTGAAAGTGACTAGAGTCTAAAGTGCTCTGAGTTGTTGGTATGACTAGAAAAGCACTTCATGAATTAAGCCCATTTACCGTTTCTGCCGTAAGTTGAGTTAAAATGGATTTAAAGTTGCTGTGGTCTAACCTGTAAAGGAACATTCTTTTTAATAATAAGTAGGGTACCGTAATTAGAGTACCGTGGTTGGTAATGCAGTTCGTTGGAAAGGTATTTACACCATTTTGTCTTTATTTATTATTCTTGAAATTGTACGACCAACACGAAGTACCACACAATCTTGAAGTGAAAGCAAATTGATGCATGATTAAAAATGCTTACAAATAAAAATCTAAAAGATGTGCCATTGTATTCAACCTCACTGACATAATACATTATAGAACAAGATTTCCATGTATGTACGATCTTCGCTTATCTAAAAACTAAAAAGTTTGTCTATTCATCTTTGCAAATCTTAGCTCAAGCTCAGTCGGATTGAATGTAGAACATTAATTTATAAAACTGGATACACAGGATTTAGCTCTAGAATTTGACTGTAGCATTAGAGCACATTAATATGCTTTCATCTAAACTATTCCAACGTAAGTCCAGCTTCATCCTTACAGTCATTGTCCTCCTGGAAGGTTATTCTCCCAGTCTCTAGTCTTTCGCAACCTTTTTTTTGAGGATTTCACCTGCCTTTAGTTTAATCCATTTTCCCGTCAAATATGGCCAACTTTTATGACCCTACTGGAAGAAATCATCTCCACAGCATATAGTGACTGCCATCACTATATTTCAGTGGTCAGTGTGTTCAAAGTGATTGCAGTTATTTTTTTATCATGCAACTACATTTTCCATGTAAGTCATTGAGTTTATTATTGGTCTAACCAAATCTGACCAGAAAAATCTTCTTCTACATGGCTACCATGTTCCTGCATGACCTGTGGAAAATTCAAACATGACATTCTTTCTTCTTTTCACTCAGCTGTCTCCACTATCGCTACATGCATACTCGCTGTGAGGGATTACTGCTAAGTCAATGACACAATGCAAGCGCCGGTCCACTGTGGCGACATGCTTTCAAGAAGACTACATGCTGCCAGTCAATGAATCAATGCAATCTTCTAGGTTTCCATAGATTGAAAACATTGTAGCCAATATGTTTGGATTATTTGATTGAATTGACTTTTCAAAGTCCCTTTAGGTGACATGTGTTGTGAATTGACGCTATATGAATAAAATTAAATTGGACTGAATATAATTCAGCCATACAGGCCAGATAACTGAAAGGCACAACTAATAGTTTTCCTCTCAGCAGACTCTCCTTTTCTGAGCTGAGGATCTCTGTAGCCCCTCCAGTTTAATGAACCTTCTGGCTCCTTCCTCAGTAATGTTCTCCTTGCATAGCCAAGTTTAGTCAGATGGTCATGTCTTGAGAAATTTGCATTTGTGCCACACTGTATTCTTTTATATAACCTAACTCGGCTTTAAACTTCTCCAAAACTTTGTCTCGGACCTGTCTACTTTGACCTTTGGTTTATGTGATGCTGTTTGTTCACGCTAAAAAGCTATGGAGGTTTTGAGAGGACTGCTACTGAGTATAAAATGCACACAGGTAGGCTCTTTTTCCTTCTAAGTTATTTCTGTGAGCAACTGGTGGCATTCAAGTATTCAGGAAAATAGCAGCAAATGATACCAATGTATGCCAAACCTTCAGTTTTTATTGGAAAAAGATTAAAACAACATTTCCAGTTTTTTCTATTTTTACCATTATGCTCTAATTTGGGTTGGCATATCTCATAAAATACTGACAAAAGTTTAAACAACTTAAATAAATATGAATACTTTTGCAAGATACTGTACATAAGGATAAACAAAAGGGATCCATGGAAACTTGATGTAATTGCTGTATGTTTTCAAAGCCCACACATTTCCCTTTGGGTTGCTTTTATAGGCCACAATGGCCCAGAAAGAGAAATTTACAGTTGCACTGAGAAATGAGTGTGCTCAGCAGAGATCATTAATGGGGAAACCGACTTGCAATATATATATATATATATATATATATATATATATATATATATATATATATATATATAGAGAGAGAGAGAGAGAGAGAGAGAGAGATTTGAAATAGATTAGGTATACCAGATTGTCTAAAGTTTGTAGTGATAGACTATAAGTAAATGTCAGACAGTGGTTCAGAAGTAGTTAGAGAGTATTATAAGATCCAATTACAATTAAGATCTTAAAGGACTGAGCCTAAAGAAATACTGGGTAGACTGATGTGTAGATGGTGTCTTATTTTACCCGTAACAATATAATGATTAACCCAGAAGCACACATAAAGTCTCCTGTTCCTTTTGTTTTTGACAGATTTAAGATGCCGTTAGAAAATCATGCAGTTTGGACAGACTTCAGGCTCCCAACAGGAGATTCATCCAAGGACACGGGTGGAGTCCCTCAGCCACCTGGCATTGTGTATAACAGAAATCAAATTAAGCTTCTACTATGATGTTTGTATTTGGCACACAGCTAAGAAACACCATTATGCTCTTTTGTGAAAGTGAATAAACGGATACATCACAGACTTTAAAAAACAAATCTGCTTCTAGTTTAGGAAGAAAGCAAGCTTATTTTACAGTTTTCATATTGGAAACAGATGCTGTCCTTAACCAAAAGTGCAGCAAAAAAACAAATAAATAAATAAATAAATAAAACACAATAAGATTGATCCCAAAAATTACAAAAATGCAAAATCAGATTTTGTTTTAAAAGGTGGAAGTCCTGTACGGATGACACGTAACCTTCATTAAGAGGGGAGCTGTGAAAAATCAGTACATCATTCATTGCAGAGAGGTTTCATCACAGTGTAGCTGGAGGAGCAAGTTATTCTTAAAGTAAAAAACTGCTGGTATCTCCCAATCCGCCATACAGTAAAAGTGTAAAACTATATTTTATTGGGGGCTTAATGTGAAGGGCTGTGCAACATAAATAGAAGTTAGGACACCCACAAGTGAAAAACTGATGGAATAACTACATACAGAATGACAAAAAGCTTAAAAAAACTATGAGCCATATCTCAAGACCTGTATTTACTCAAGATCTGTAATTACTCAACACCAGATCCTTCATTTTTATTTGATTAGGCATAAAACCCATTCAGTCAGCCAAGAATTGTGGAAACTGATGATAATCCTCTACACAAAGCAGAGTTCTGCTGAGGACAGCCTTGACAAATATTTAGATCTTAGCAGAACCTTTCAAACAAAACCAAAGCCAACATTAACATGTCACAGTGTATTTTAGTTCTTGTAGCCATTTAATTTAATTGGCTCCATTTTATAACTGTAAAAACTCAATGTTTATGAATTAACTAATGTAAATGGAAAAAGACAACATTTTACAATTTGTTGCTGTTAACATGATGAAGGGCAGGAGAAAATCTGTTTTCTTTTAGAAATTTGATATACGTTTACAGACAATAACTATCTTAGTTGACACCATTTGGTCACACTGGTGCTAAGAATTAACCCCCTAAAAATGTTTACCTTTTCATAAAATGAGATATGAGATTTGACAGGGGTCTGCTATTTGGAGACTCCGGTCCAGATGCGGGAGTTTTCCATCTGAACTGCAAATAAGTTGTTTGTTTTTTCTACTGCTTGCCATAGCCCTGCTTTAAAATTGCTGAAAAGTATGCTACTATCCTGAACAATCTTGCTCCCTTCACCACAGCACAGAGCCTCGCCTCCTACATATTTTATACATGCTTTATGTTAACTTAATTTACCAGAGCACAGTCTTGATAAGTTTTAAGCTACAATGTTTTTGATAATCATTTAACATATTGTTTGGTTATTAAATGGTAACTCAACCCCAAATTTAATTCCTTTCTGCTAATTGTTAACATGGGTGTCTTAAAGTACTGTCTACATATCTCAGTCATTATTTTGACAAATTACTGCCTATTTGTTGAAATCCAGCTTTTGTGTCTAAAACTTTCTATGTGGTGCTCTTCTGAGGTTTAACAAGTGTCTTGCATTGAATTTTTAAACAATGTTGGTATTGGTTCAAAAGATATTGTGACATCACCCAGAAATACTAACATCAGTAGCTCTGCCACCTTTAACCCCCACCCCATCGCTTATCCCGACACTTAGCCATGTGTTTTTTGGAACAACCCACTTTGGTGGCATTTTTCTAAATTTGTCTGGGGGTGACATTTTGCCTTTACATCGGGGTAAAGTACACTTTAAGAGGCGTTATGGTCTTGTTCCGTCTATTTTTCCTAATGCTATTCATGCATGAATTCAGTTTGATAATGTGAGCTACCCAATTTGATTAGATGTGTATTGATAGTGTTAAGATAGAGAGTAAGGCTTTTACCTTACATATTTACTTTTGTCAAGAAAACATCAAATTGCTCGCACTTTATATTTTTTAATGGTTATTTTGTTATTGTTGTCTGTTTTGTCCACTGTGACCGCTGCTGCTACCTTTCTGAGCCAGGTGTCTGTTGTGCAAGAGCTCTTGATCTCAACGGGTCTTTTATCAGGTTAAATAAAAGTTTAATAAAAAGTTTTTTTTGGGGGGGGTTGAGCACCTGCACCCAAAAAAGGTCTGTGCACATACCTGATGATGCACACCTTATGATGCTCAAATGTTTACAGCACCAGAACGTATCTTCATGTGGTGTTTTGCTTTCATTGTGATTTATTCAAATCATTAATGTCAAATTTCCTAGAGAAATATTTTAACAAAATGGAGGCGCACCTATGGATGAATACTTGTTAACACACTGCTCCCTTGTGTGACATCATATAAAAATCATCCAAGATGTCATAAAGATTACTGCAAACCTGGTTCAAAGTCTGGTTCATCCTTGGGTACAATTTCCAATGCCTAAAGGTTTCATGCTCAACTGTTCAAATAATTATATCTTAAGTATATACACCAGTGAAATGTCCAGCCATCAAACTGTTACTGGAGAAGACAGCTCTTTGTCCAATAAATTACTTTAGCTTTAGTGTGAAATGTGTTAATATATAAAAACAAAACTAAAGCAAAAGATCATGTGAAGATGCTGGCTGGAGCTGGCAAGAGTGTTGTTATCCACAGTCCACAGAGGCATGACTCCTGTATTGGCAAAGTCTAAAAGGCAACACATGGACTAAGTCATTACTCAAAAAGTAGCATAAAAAGTTAAATTACAGTTTGAAAATGTAAACAGAGACAAAGGCTTTTTGAATAGAAGACCTGTGATTTGATGAAACAACAACTTAAGCGTGTGGCCATAATGATCATTGTTATATTTTGAGCCATATTTAAAAAATATTGTTGTAAAATCATCAGCCAGCAAAATTAATGTTTGACTGAAAAGGGTCTTTTGAATGGCCAAAGACCCTAAACACACAATAAAATTGGTTACAGAGTAGTTTAAGGACAACATATTCAACTTTTTTAAAGTGATGATCTCAAAAACCTATATAAAATGTGTTGGTATTGCTGAAATCATGTGAGCAAAAATGAATGCTTATTTGTAAGATGCTAGGTGAAATTAGTGAATCATATTCTGAGTCCGTTAGACATTCCTAAATTTTGATTTAATAGAACCTTAAAACAACTGTCTGAGAAGTTATTTTCGATGGCTTAGGAGCTGCGCGTCACTGGTAAATGATTTGCTTAGCAGTGCAATACCATCTATAACAGGCCCCTCTAGAACCAACTCCCTGCCCAACCCCCTACCACTGCCACACACCATCTTCTCTCACAGAGGATCCTTTGTGTGGATTGTAAGCAGTGTGAAAAGGGAGAAGAAGTGGGAGAAGAATGGATTTGTTCCATCCTCTTCTCGATCCTACTGAACAAACCCCTGTTTGACAGGGAATAATCCTTAGATGGAGTGAGGGTTGTAAACCCTATTAATCCCCCAGCACTGCCTAAGTAATCATCCACCCTTGTCTGTCTCTCTCCAAGCCACATGTTGGTTTAAATTCCCACGCAAGACATGCTATTTTACATATTGGGACTCTTCATTGGAAAGAATTTAAGAAATTTGCAATTCAAAGTAGAAAAAAAGCACATGACATAAGAAATTAATACCATCCTAAGTAGCAGGGAAAGGGGTACAAATTTTATGTTACTTTGGAAAGCTCTATATTAACAGAACGTGCAATACAAAGTCTCTGTCTTTACAGGTTTAAAATAAATACTTCACCAGTACATTTCTTAGTGTATATGCTGTGAGGTTGTGGTCACTCCAAAGTTAAACATAATGGCTGGAGGTCATTGTTTCAGAAAGTATAATGATCTTGGAGGAATGCTACTTCCTGTAAAGTGTTCATAAACAGTTTTGACGTGTTAATGTTCAAAGGCAGAATAATAACTCAGTGTTCAGCAGGATATCTCAAATATATCCTCCCTAATGAATGAGTAAGCACTTGGAATGGTTTGTTTTTGTGGGTATCAGCACATAAATACTCTTTATGTCGCTGTAGATATATATAAACCTTCTGTCTGTTCTCATGCAAAGTATAAACATTGTTTAAACAGCATTTAGTTTGTCCTTGTGCTGAGAATAGTGGCGAACTATGGGGGTCGACGTTTCAGGATCAGGACCACCCCACATTTCTAAGGCAAGAAACAACCCAGACAGGAAGGCACCCCACCACACACACACACACACACACACACACACACACACACACACACACACACACACACACGCACACACACACACGCACACACACACACACACACACACACACACACACACACACACACACACACACACACACACACACACACACACACACACACACACACACACACACACACACACACACAGAGTCTCCTAACTCTTAAATGGACTCAGGGATTGTGTCATAGGACAGTGCCCAGCTGCTTCTGTTTTCCAGTGAGGTCCCCTTGCATTCGAGCACAAGCAACATGTGGGTTTAATGGAAACCTTTAAATTGGTCACAATTACTTCCTTTCCCATGTTCAGCAACACTCACAGACTTATACTGTATAATGCAGTTTTGTCTCCTTTTAAAACACCAATGAAAATAATGTTCTTCCACTAATATTTATTCAAAAATGTAAGGCAGACAAATGGCTGCTTCTCAGTGTTTTTTAATTTATTATTTTAGAAAGTAAGGTCACATCTTTCCAAAGTGTAACAATCTACAGGGCACAACTCTGATCCAGGATTTGTCCAGCAATAATATCCAGACCAGTTAAGTATGTAACCTTTCATATTCCCGCAGAGAAATCTTCCAAGCATACCGCATCCAGCAGTTGTTTCCTCTCACTTTCTTCACCGGTTTTTCCCCATCCACCAGTTCCCAATGACCTGGCTTTCTTCACTTTAAACCCAGTGCTGGTGTCACTTCACTGCTATGGATTAAAAAGTGACACAATGGTGGTAGAAATTTTAATTATGAAATCTAACTTACTTCAATTATGTTATAGAGAAGAAAGAAAACTGCAGCTTGCAAGGTTGTGAAACAATAATTTTAGCAGGAGACGGAGCTTTAAAAAAGTTAAATTTTTTTTAAACAGAATATTGTCTCAATTGTCTTGGGACTCATTAAGATGCTTTATGGCAAATTTTAATTGAACGTTTGTGTTCTATTCGATCAGCGGTAGTTTTGGACTTGAAACTATATCCTGGCTGCCATTTTGTCACAATCTCGTTTTATTATTGAATCATGAACATTTGGCTTGGCTGAGACAAATGCAGCTTGTAATGCTTCAGATGTTCTGGCTTCTTTTATAACTACCTGAATGAGTGGTCTGGCTCCTCTTGGAAAGGTTTACCACAGTTCCATGTACTCAGGTTACCTCCGACAGATAATATAATTTGTTTGAGGATGTAAAACATGTAAAACAACAGAACTCTTACCAGTAGTAGAATAATTGAATAACTCCATTTTAATGGATATGAACTTAAAAGAGCATTAAGCGATTTTTCACCAATAGTTGGGGCTTGAGCACTGTATGTAGACCAAAACAAGATGTGTATTAAGCCACGCCTCTCCCTACCTCCACTCTAGCTGCAACCTTGCACCAGGTGCAACCTGGCACCCATTTCTCCTCACTTTCTTACCCGTTGCCTCGTATATTTACAATTATAAATACACAGCAAAACAGCATCACCTTTTGGATTAACCGGGCTAGTGAAGAAGTAAGTAACTCATAACTTTATAATGCTGTTAGCAAGAGAACAGTTTGATCCACTGGGCGTGCTCATCTTGTGCTACACAACACCGCTCTGGCAATGGCATTTTGTGGGTAGGGAGGAGCTACGTGCTGACTTGCAACTGTTCATGTGCAGCCAGCACGGCTAGGTAAACAAGAGACTGGAGAACAACACAGAGAGATGGTGTGTGACCTCATACCATAGGCCATCTGAAATATTACCTTTCGTTCTTCTGAAAACTATTTTTAATTCTTTCTATCTACAAATAATGAAATTTGTCTTATTGCTCATTTAAGGTATACATAAACGTCCTTGAGATGGCATTTTGAAATATCTCTGTCTGAATAAATTGAATTGATTTTAATTTCAGTGGTAGGGTTTGGTGTCCTAAGCATGTCATAATTGAGTTTTTTCACATGACAACGGAAGTTTGGAAATAGTGCCATTTCTTATCTTCTCTGAGCAATATATTTTTTAGCACCCTACTTTTTTACATTACTTTAAAACAGATAACTATTAAACAAGTTTAGCAAAACAATTAAAAATAAAGAGAGGGGAAAAATATTCCCATAAAGTGCAGCTTTTCCAAATCCAGACAGATGTTCACTGCATGGAAGGTAGATGGAATTAAAATTTAAAGTGTGTTGTGGGTATTGGATAACATAATAAAGGAATATCGATGCTTCCCCAAAAAAAGCTTAGTTGGACTTTACACTGTATTGGTGTAATTTCCCATTTCTTATCTTCTAATGCAATCAGCTGTACAGTGGTTAAGGCTGAGTTATACTCGCGCATTGGGTTGTTGCACAGGTCTGCCTATAAGACGTGTAAGCCCATAGAAGCGCTGTAAATGTTTATGCTTGATTCGGGCGTAGGTGCAGTATTCTACAAAAACACAGGGGGCAATATTCAACATAAACAGTGAAAATGCAGTAAACAAGAGATGAAACAGTTGATGTTACACACCCAAAATGGTCACATGCAGTATCATAAACAATCATGAAGAATAGAGTGTTAGAGACATAGAAGAAGATGGTGTGTTAACCCGTTGCATACAGAGAGACACAACGATGGGGAATACAGCCTATCTATAAAGCCCATTGGGATCTTTTTGAATAAAAGGTTTAAAAAAACACTTTGCTTTACTAAATGAATAAAGTGGAGCAGTGCTGCATTCGCCATAGTGCTCCGCATGATTATGTAAGCAAGAAGCTTTGTTAGATGTTATTCTGGGACTATTTCATGTTCAATGGACACAAAAAGGGGAAGGTAGAACAGCAAAATGCTAAAAGGGAGAAAAGGTAACAAAAATAGAGGAGAAGAAAAGGAGAGAACAAGATAACATCCTTGGAGTCTGCTCCTACACCTGCAAAGAGAGATATAAGAAGTACCAACCAAAAGCAAAACCAACCAATAAAGTATTACAGGTACAAACAGGCCCCCAACAGAGCCACAGGGGCTCAGTCCCCGCAAAGCAGCCACCAGGAGTGAGCCGGCGCCCTAGCACCCAGCCCTGGAGACCAAGGACCACCAGCAGACCAAGGCGCCAGCCAGCGGAGGAGAGCAGGACGGGGGATGGACTCCACACTTAGTGGAGACCTGAGATGTCCCAGGTGAAGGGGCAGTTGAAACCCAACCTGACAAATAGACAAACAGAAAACCATGTACACAGTCAAATTCACACGTTCCCACCCTAGTGCCCCCACATATGAACACTCCTACAAAAAAAGGGGGGATGCAGTACACACACTCGCACTCACCACACACATCCTATATTCCCAGGTCCAGGGGCCGGCATCCCAGGGGTGTATCCAGCCCCTGGACCCACGAGAAGAACCCTAACATCAAGATGGGGGGAGGTGGGGTCTGCCACAGCCCGACCTATCCGGTCCATGCTCCGGACCCAACCCCCCACCCCGATCCCAGACCAGACGACCCACGGGCCCACCAAACAGAGATGGGGCCAACATGAACCAAATTGGCCAACCAACCAGAGCTCGCCCCAAAAACCCTGAGGTTCTTCTTCCCCCACACCATGCCCTCCATACCTAAGCCCCCCCATATTCCAGAGGCAAAAGCCCCAGCCGATCACCCGGACCCAACGTCCACCCCCAGCCAAAACCCTGGACCAGGTTGCCCGCTCCTCCTCTAGGCCCCGGACAATCATCCCCCCCACCCCCAGATGTTTTACCCACCAGCGCCCCAATTAATGCCCTACATATATGTATGTTGAGAGAATGTTATAAATGAAAGTTCCTAAGATGTATAGTAAAATTGGGGTCAGAGTCAGCGGCAGGATCCGAGAGCCAACAGCAAACTGATGGGCCGAGAGCCGACATGAACAAGGACAACAATAGACACCCAGGCTGGGTTCCCTCCCTTCCGTTTCTTCAACAGTGTCCTGTGTTTTAAGCAAACTACGTCTGTTACGTCTTATGATTTTCTCTTCCTCAGTTCTTACTGTGAAAGATCGTGGTGCAACTTCTTGAAGAACAGTAGGTTTAGACATCCATCCACCATGATCTTCAATCCTGGCAGTGTCATGGCTGGTGAGAGGCAGAAGCTGCTTAGCTGTTTTGTCACACACATTTTTGTTTAATCTTTAGGGATCTTAGCTTTCACTGCATTTTTGGAACCTTGCCCTCTTTAATATAACATAATGTGGTCCACAATTTTCTGTTCATCAACAATTCTCCTGGTGACAATCCACACTCCATTGAGGATGCTCGATAACTGAGCAAAGCAAGATAAGGATCAGAACCACTATCAGCTGCTTTCTTTAATAGCTGTTTCAGATTGTGCACTCCTTTTTCAGCCTTCCCATTTGATTGGAGATAGAGTGGACTTGATGTAATGTGCTCAAATCCACAATGGTCAACAAAGTCATTTGCTGTACTTGCGGTCGCGTTAATGCAATTCACTCTTTTCACAGACTTTGTCACCTAGCAGAGAGTTCAGAGAGTCCTTCACTGACACCAGAGAAAAATAGATGATGTGTCATGGCTGGTTTTAAATGTTTGGCCCACATGCAGGACACGAACGGCAGCAGGGATCAGTTTAAAGGATTTATTGAAACTGATGATCAGGGTACGAGGACTGCGGGAACGAGGGTCGGCCAGGACGCGTTCAGATACCGAAAGGGAAAGGGAGTGGTTAGAACGGGTTGATGGAACCTATCAACGTCAGAGTTGGGCATGAGCTCACCACTGGAAACCGGAAACCAGACCGGGGAGGATGGAGCGGACTCAGCCTAGCCTGATGGAGCTGGTGGCAGGTGTCTCAGTGACCGGTGGGCGCAGGCTGAACGGAATCCGAGCAGCGCCGGAGAAACCAGACGTCCAGGAGCAGCAGGAGGAACCAGGTTAGTCCAGAGGAGCTTCAGCCCGGAGACCAGGCAACGGGGAAGGGATCCAAGAGACCGCTCTGAGCTGGGACTGTTGGCTCGAGAGGGAGATCCGCCGGGAAGGGCGATCAGGGGAGCTCGAGGTGAGACCTGGGAAGCACAAAGAGAAGATCAGTTTGTAGAAACTGGAGGTCTGTCGATGACAGTGGCCTTTAGCATACCACTCAGGTTAATACTCTGGCATCCTCCTGCTGTCTGTGCGCGGCTCTTATAGCGTGGCCCGACGCTGCTGAACCAACCGTATGTGTGCGCGCCCCGCCCACCAGTCAACCGCAAACACCTGCGGAGGGAAGCAGAGAGGGCAGGGCCGGCAGAAACTGCACGGCACCGCCGGCTGAATCCTGACATGATGCATTTTTCCTTTGACAGTCACTTTCAGTTGACACGTTCCCAAACCTTTAAAGCTTTGTCCATTATAATCTCTGAGTGTAACCATTTTGCTTTCTATTTTTGGCTTGATTTTCATTGTTTTGACATCAGACAAACTGATCAGGTTTGTTTTAGCACCAGTGTCCAGTTTCATAGTGATAATAGTGCCATTAATTTGCAATGGTGCTGTCCCTTTATCTTCTAGAACAGCATTAATCATTTCATGTGGTTAATTTTTGCAGTTTACAACACCCACAAAAAATATATCACTCAGATCAGTATTTTCAACCAAATTGAGTTTCCTCTCATTCCTTTCCTTTTTGACAAGCACTGTTTGACAAAAAAGAATTTCCCCCACAGAGAGAACATTGCTTCAGTTTATGTCGATATCCGCAACGCTTGCAGGCGAACATCTCATCATTCAAGCGCTGCACATGTCGATTTTGTTTACAATGTGTTCCCTTACTAGAAACTACACCAACTGCTACAATTGCACTTGCACCAGTTGGTCCATTGTCCACTTTGTTAAAAGTTCTCAGGTGCATCCGGGGAAAGCTCGCTGGCTTGGCAAATCTTTAAAGCGCCTTCCAAGATAATCTGTTTCTCTCAACAGCCTTTCTCTGATCTGCTTGTCCTCCACACTAAGCACTATCTAGTCACGAATCATGGAGTCTTTCAGTGTGCCAAAGTTGCATGTCTGAGCTTTCAGCTTAAGATCAGTTGTAAAGCCATCAAAAGATTCATGCTGCTGTTGCACATGAGAGCGGAACACATATCTCTCATGTGTTTAATTTTTCTTTGGCAAGCAGTGTGCATCAAAATGGTCAAGCACTTTATCCGACTTGTCTTTGTCCTCATCACTATCAAAAGCAAATGTGTTGTACACATCTATGGCTTGAGGACCTGCTATGGTCAGCAGTAGTGCTACCTTGCTGCTTTCTGGCTTTGCATCCAGTCCCATGGCCGCCATGTACAGGAGAAACTGTTGCTTAAAGTTCCGCCAACTGCTGTCAACATTGCCAATCGGCTTTAAATTTTCTGGTGGCTTCAGAGCATCCATGCCTCTTGCTTTGTTTGACTTACTCCGCTCACTTCACTCTTGACACCATGTTGTGTTCAGTTAAGAAGAGAAGGGAAAACTCGACA
Source organism: Fundulus diaphanus (assembly GCA_037039145.1). Taxonomy (NCBI): domain Eukaryota; kingdom Metazoa; phylum Chordata; class Actinopteri; order Cyprinodontiformes; family Fundulidae; genus Fundulus; species Fundulus diaphanus. The sequence goes on from CM073127.1 coordinate 30,005,112, forward strand.
CCCCTTTGTTTGCCACACCTTGGATTCCTTTAAACATTTCTTCCTCTACATATATACATTCTAGCTTCACCATGTCACCAACAACCTAGTGGTTAAAAGTGATATTGACAGTCATATAATTAAATCAGGAGGGATAATCAGAGCCCTTGTAGCAACAACCTTTTCAACAAAGAACTTTAAAAAATCATTACACAAATCCACCGAGCTTCTAAGCAAGGGTTCTGTTCCAGATCTTCACCTCGTTGCTTATCCCTGTTTTGCCAAGCCTTTCTCCACACTTCCCTCTGCATTTAAGTTCTCTGCTTGTCATTATTCATTGCTGTTTTTTTCCGTCAGGCTTCCCTGTGTCCGTTGCTCCTTTTCTACTTCAATCTTTCTGCTTTTCTGCCTGTCCAACATATCCAATTATCCATACCCCCTGGAAGTTTTTAGTTTTATTCATAAAATAGCTTTGCTTTGAAAGTAGAGTGTTGCTTGTAATGACCTCAGAGAGGTTGATAATCAAGCTCACTCACTTATCTTTGGTGATAAGCTAAAAATCAAAATTTCAATGTTTGGATCACAAAGGGAATTTCTTTTTATTCTGATTGTGACATGGTGTTTCACTGGGCAGGTGAAAACGTTGTTCATCACCTAATGGTTTCTTGACTACTGAAGAATGTTGCTCTTTGAGGATATTTTTTTCTTTATTCGTGAAATGTTTTTGTGTAAAAGTGTGAGTGAACTCACTTCTTTGGAAAAAAGCCAACCCAACCAATGAACTGTCTCAGGACAAAGAACTCGTGGTGTTGTCCACCTTTTTCAGCTATCCTAAACAGTATGAAAGGGACCTCCTGTTTAGATAAAAAACTAAAAAACTCTTCTCAAGTCCTCTGTGGTCCAATCCTGTTATTTCCTGATGAAGCAAGTCTGTCTTTGATATTTTTACTATGAGAAAAGTGTCTTTTTGCTTCCCATTTTGACACCAGGTCAAGATCCAAAAGTCATTACACTGTGCTTCCAGAAACTCTGTCCCAGCAAATGCTGCGCTGGCTCTGCCCCAACACCTTAGCTGAACCCTTTGACATTTTCCTGGGTGTTTTGAAGCTTTCTTCACACCAGTTGACACTTTCCTCTCATGATTCAATCAATGGTTGATGAGGGTGCATTCATACCAAAAAGCTGTGCCTGTGAACTCTGTTGGTCTTGTAATGCATTCAGAATGTCTTCATTAACACTTTCCCATTTGCTAGGGTCACTGAAATATTGCTAACAGGTATTTTTGTTTAAAGGTTGAAAATAAGCATTCTGTAATAAACTAAATTTTCTCCAAACTAGCATGTTATCCATTCAGAAAATCATTACAAATAGAATTTACTGCTAAAAACCGAAGCATTGAAGTCCGTTTATAAATTTCTTTCGGTTTCAAATCTGTCATCTATGGCTGGAAATTACTCTAAGGTTTTACATCTTACAGACTTGCACATTTGTACTTAAAGTTGAAATGAAACAAGAGAAAAGATTTATCTTTTTTATTACCTCTCTACTTCAACAAAACAAATTTACACAAACAAGCCTGGAGATTTTCTTTATATCAGGTTGTGGTAAGCTAGTCTAGATAACACATGTTTTTAATTATTTTCCATCTACAGCAGTGAGAGAAAGGATACTTGTTTTCACAGCAGCTGAGGGGAGAGTCTGGGACTCTCCTGTACTGTTGAGTATTAAAGTGATTTAGCAGGGACTGACCTCACAGTTGTAGCAGTCTATTCTAGATCCATCTTAACATTGTTGAATAACCTTGAAGAAAACCCAAATATACTGAGCAACTCAGATCTCAGCAAACCTCAACCCAGCGGTTTGTCAATAATATCCGCTCTTTTAGTTGTGGTAGTCATACCCTGTTTTCAGTTAAGAAATGAGGTAAAACACTTAAGCAAACTTGGTTCTTTAATTATTAATTTTTAAAATATGTCGAAAAAAAAAAAATGTAACCACATTATGATTTGTTTTAAGAAAAGTAGATACAAATTAATGACATTTAGCTACTGATCGAAGCTATTGGTTTGACATTTTTTATAGATTTCCAATGATTCAGACATGTCTCACAAGGAAATGAACACATGGATAAATCCTTTTATGCAGCTATTCTTTAAACTTTTCTTCAGGATGCTTAAGAAAGGGGGGAAAAAAGGGATCTCTGACGCACTTCTGTGAGTGATTTACCTCAACACTGCTCCATTGTTACCAAACTCGGAAGGCTAAAACATTTGGTATCACTTATCTTTGAGGAGTCCCACATGTTTCCAAAATCTCAAAGCTGCTAACAGCAACATGAGATAGTTATTGTAATATTGCTCCATGGGGGATGTAGTTCTGATAAGGCTTCAGCAAGTAGCAGCATTAGGGGTTACAAATGAGTGTTTTGTACCACTTAATTCTCATGTCTGTAATATAAGCAGTCTCCAGTGGTACTAGTATCTTTTTACAAATTGAGTATTACAATTCACCGGCAGCTTTTGCAAGCTTATTGCTTTTCTTTGTTCACCATTACGTTACTATATAAGTTTTAAGCAAATGAAAAACTTTTTTTGTATTGTGTTGTCAGACAATTCTTTGTCATTTTAATTACTGTGGATTTTTCCTAAACATTGCATTTTTCCATTTGAAGCTCATGAATAGTATAACTAAGCTGTGTGTGGATATTTTCAAACATTCAACTTTCTCTGATTCTGCCCTTTACAATAAATTACCTTGAAGATTAATATTGAATGAGATTTATTTGTTGCTCGAAACATAAAAAAAGATCATCATCAGGGCCCCTCTTCCTACCCTGGTTGACATTTATAAAGACAAATGTATCAGGAAGGCTACAAATATCATGCTGGACCCCTTTTACGTCTCCCAACGCGTTTTTGTGCTCCTGCCCTCTAGACGCTGTAGAGTATCCAGGCCAGAACATCCAGACAGTCGAAGAGCTTCTTTCCTCAGGCCATCAGGAAAATTAACTCTTTAGTATTTGGCCTGAATTCCGCCTGTTAACACCAGGGGGTGGATGACAGGTACTGAATGCACATGCACTTTTTAGACTATGTTATTTGTTTTATGTTCCTAACTATTGATGTTTTTTTTGTATTTTACTTTTGTGAAAACTGAAAAATCTTTAAAGTACAAAACACAAATAAATCATATGCTATGTTCACACGGCAGGTCTTGATGCTCAATTTTGGATTTTTTTGCTAAGGTGGGCCGTTAATATTACTATTATACGCGACTGCCACCATACTGCTGTCCGAACGGTTCAAGACCGCCAATCGTCCCGTATGCTCTGATAACAGAAGGAGACGTCACAGAGCAGCGCACTGTTTGCGGAAGTAATGGTGAATGTAATTGTTTCTAGACGTGTTCAATAAGGTTTTGTAATAAAAAAGAAAAAAACAACACTTACAGCAAACAGCTGGATCTCCCAAGGAGCAAAGCAGACTTGAGCAGCACGCAGACACTGGAACCAAACATCAGTGGGGCTGCACATGAGCTTAGACACAGAGCCCAGCTGACTGATCACACAGGAACTGGTAGGAGGAGTGGACTGAGCTGATAGGATGGTGACAGATGGCTGTTGGCTGAGGGGAGTGGAATTAATTAGTCCAGAAAGTCCAAACTATGACACATATCATAGCAAGACGAAGTAAGGTAAGAAGAATGCAGCGCAGCAATTAACAATGGTCTTTTATGGAGCGCTAAATGCTACTATTGTGTATGGATGGGTAGTGAGAGACAGGAGAGTGACGTGAAAGATGGATAAAATGTGACATGACCGTTCAGACTGCGGATGCTTGGAAATCCGAATTAATATCACATATGGAAGTGGCACAGATCGCATTTTTTGGGGGGTGAAAAAGATTGGAATCGGGTCGTTGACACTGCCGTGAGAAAGACAAGATTTGGGTCGCATTTCCCTCCAGTGTGAACATAGCCTCAATCTACGTTTTATCAAATTCTGATGTAATTGAGTTATGTTAAAACACAGTTTTCTGAAGCAAAAAAAAAATCTTTCAAGACCCATCCTCTAAACCGGATAAGCACTATCATATTTGAGTGTTAACATACCATATGGTATGGTATGGACGTTACTACTTTGAAGTAACGTCTGTACCTTTACCATCTGGAAATCCCATACGATTTTTGGAGAACAAATTGTTTTTTTGACAAAAAGGACAATTTTAACCAGAAAATGTCGAATGGATATGTGACCACATTTGGCAAAATAGAAACATAATATTTAATCATTTCTGGATTCAAAGGAAGTAAGAACCTAAAATAAAGCAAAGAGGAAACATCACAGTTCATTCAATAACGTGACATAACTAGAACAAAGTTAACAGCCAGACCTCCAAGGGGACTGTGGGTGTTGTTTGAGACCATATAGATATTCAGATGAGAAAATACTTATTTTGCTGTGGTTGAAATTTTTTATATGTCATCTGTTAGTATAAAACATTTTATGAATGTGGATTGGGTTATTAAATAAATCAATAACCCTGTTTTGCAAACTTTCCTCCTGCATGTTTATCCATAATAATGAGTTGTACCAACATTATTTTTCCTTAGTCTCTGAGTCAAATGAGATCAATGAAAGATTGAACATTTGACTGCAGATGCCATCACTCTCCTTTCAACAACCATACGTGTAGCATTAGCTTGAAGTGAATCTTTAGTTACTTTAGCTTCTTTACCACCAAAGGTCCCAGGATTTAAATACCTGTTTTTTTTTTTACCAAGACAGAAAAAATACAGAATATCTTGTTTCCTCTTTGTTTTCACTGCTCTGAAAGGAAATGAGAAATTTATTGAAATCAGCTTGCAGAAGAAGCATCCACCAAATTGCTCTCTTCCTCTATGAACCGCAGAGGGGGTTCCGTTTTCTTCATGATGTTCATGACATTACAAATGGGCAGAATAAGACACAGACCCCCACTCCAGCTGTTTCAGTCATTGTGTCCTTGGGCAAGACACTTTACCCGCTTTGCCTACTGAGGGCCAAGTGGCGCAGATTGTACTGCAGCCCCGTTTCTGTCAGTCTACCCCAGTGCAGCTGTGGCTACAATGTAGTTTGCCACTGTCAGCACGTGAATGTGTGAGTGAATGACTGATTGTAGTGTAAAGTTCTGTGGGGTCGTCAGGACTTAATACAGTGCTTTACAACTACAGGCCATTTACCATTTTACCATTTATACACATCATTTATATACCATACATCATATTAATAGGAAGCAATGATTCTCAGCTCTCTGTCAGTGTTGAAATCTTTCAGGTAGAGAAAACTTTGAGCTAAGGTAATACTAGAAAACAGCTCTGGTGCTTTGGCTATAGGTGAAGGGTTAAGTGATATCTTGATAAATTGAGCAGATATTTCAGTCTTACACAGCTCCATTCTTGCCTAAAAACACTGTAATTGTTTATTTCAAGTCACATAAATTGTAATATATCAAACTTTAATCAGCTCTTGCTGCTCTGTTCCACCAACTTTCGTTTTGATAATCTGTTTCAACCCCATACCGCACAATCCTTGGGTAAATTGAAAGTCCCACCCACAGAACCTTTTTTCTTCGAAAGTGTAGACCCAGGAAATTAAAATCACTCTGGTAAAATTGAAATTCCCAACAATTTACCTTCAACCTAATGTTATAGATGTTTAGGTGGTGTGAGCGAAAGTGTGGTGCAGTTAAACCACAAGTACAACATGGACAGATTATGCGGAGTAAAGTAATGTAGACATTGATGGTACAGCTGTTGCTGGGAGAAATACGACCTCTGATGCCAATCTGTGAACATCCAATCATCCATCCATTTTCTAGCACATCTATCCCTTGCGGGGTGCTGGTGCCTATCTCCAGCTGTCAACGAGCGAGAGACGGGGCAGCTTATACTAGATAAATCATGATATAACTATTCCCTTTATGAATTAAATTTTGAGCTGTTGGCTTTGCTATTTCTATTTGTGTCTTGGTTTGGCCATTGGGTTAAGCATTCATGTCTGGGGTTTGTGGTTCAAACCAAATGTCATCACTCTAGCAACATTAAACTGTGTTCTTGGCTTCCTTGTGTTTACTTTTTACATTTCACATTTTTTATACATGACTGGATTTCAGACATGGAAAATTAATGTATGACTACAATGAGCCACAACAGTTTGTTGCAGAACGTATGATACAAATTTAGAATGAAACATCACTAAAAAGGTAGATTGTTTTTTTTCTTTCTTCTTTGAGAACCTGGGCTCATAATGCTCATTTAATCACAGCCTGCAGACAACAGGATTTGCAGGATTTGGAAAACACAGACTTTGAAGTAATTTGCCGGATACTGGACACTGGATGAGCCACCAGGTATTTCTCATTAAGGCCACTTTAGTAGGAAAGATGTCAAAATATTAATGATTTTTTCTTCTATATTAGTGAGGAAAAATAAGAAATGCTTTATATCAGGGGTTTTCAAATTCATTGAATGCGAGCCTCCCCCTGGAATAGATAAAGAAACCCCCCCCCCCCCCCCAACCACAAACCTACCGCACACAGGTCCCTGCAGTAAATGCATCTTTCTTTTGTGTTCCTGGAATGCTGTGTTTCAAAAACAACTGATAGCCCAATACATGTATTTTATTGCATTTATTTTTTACAAGGTACATTCATAAAAAAGGCCTATTCATAAAATATCCATCCAAATATTTCCATTTTACATGCTACTTTTACTGAAACATTACGGACAGAGGGTCTAGTTTTAAAATGTAACTGTCATTAGAGCAAATTCATAAACGATTGTTTTCAAGAGCAGACAAATTGAACTAAACAGACGCCAATGTCAAACTGAACTCACGTCAACAGGAGACATCAACTGAAATAATAATAATAAAAAAGAAAACCTGAATTTAACAGACCTCAACACATTCCATATTCCGATTTACCCTTTTAGGTTAATTATACACAATTTAAACCTATTGCTATTTTAACAACCAAGCATTTTATTAGATGTTATCTCTTATCTGACGTATTTCTGATGTTTGCCACTTTGTTTTACCTTTTGTTAAAGCGCTCTTTAAATAATGATGACAATGATGATGATTATGATCAGAATAAACTTTTTCATCACCTCCCAGAAGCTGGAAAGAAAAGAGACAAAAATATTTTTCACACCTCACTTAGTAACTCTTTAACTCTAATAGTTTAGTCTAAATATTTAGACTAAATATTTTAGGCTAAAATATTAAACTTTTTATTTGTTTTTCTTTTTTTCTTTCAATCCCACGGTTATGTTTAGTAATTTCTGCCAAAGGCTGCAGCATTTTTATTTAATCCATCTGAATGCAGTATTTGCAAGCCATACTCTGATTGGATGGAAAAAAAACTCTCTGTGATTGGCTGGTGAGGTGGACAGTTTTTGAAGTCGCGAGCGGAAAAACAGCCGAGCGAGCGCACAGCTGGTGTTGAACGTGGAATGAGCAGGTGCGCGCGAGCAGAGATGGAACCGAGCGCGAGGATAGTGGGTTGAGCGCGTGCCAGACCGGGCTTGGATTGGTTCCTGCGTGCTCAAACAGAAGGCACAAATATCACTACATAGTTTCACAGAGTTGAGTGGCATCGTCTTCTTCTGTCTTCTTCTCTGTCTTCTCGCGCCTCCCCTGTGACATTTTGGCGCCCCCCAGGAGAGGCGCGCCTCACCTATTGAAAACCACTGCTTTATATCATCTGAACTCAAAAGGGTTTAAAATGTCCTAAAATGAGTTCCATCTCACTTTCAGACCTTTAATTTAGATGCTTTATTTCACTAAACAGAAAGCCCAACATTATGCTGATAAAGGTAAGAGAAGTACATACTAACAAATTTGTACAAAATCTTTAAAACTTTGAAACTTACAGAAAGTTGTACCTGTGTAAATGCTGTTTGCATTGATTTTTTTTTTTTTTTTTACTGAAATGTTTTTAGCATATACCTGTCCCACAGTTTTTCCAGTAAATCTGCTCTGAATGTGCAAATATGCCATCTTCCAAAATGACACACACCAAAAGCGCGTCGTAAATCTTTCCCGTCGCCTCTCTTGGGGTTTTTCTCATACATATTGCAGCATGCCGGCTGTGTCATTTCCTCATGAATAATTTATCATGCATCACTAATGTATATACTGGAGCTATCTGACTTCTGAACAAGATCTCGGGCTGCCAGGTCAACACGAATGTCACCACACTAAACATTGTTCAATATTACACCACTGAAGCGTTTAAGCTACTGACATCCACTGACTGAAATTCGGTCAAATCTTTATACTGTATTGAAGAATTGTTCTGCAAATATTATGTCACAACAAAAAAAAAAAACTGAGGAAATTTTTAGGGTGCCTGCCACTTTGTGTGTATGGTCCAACATTGTTTGTTTAATCGTTTTCTTCTAAAGGATACATAAAAAAAACAATCAGCAACTGCTCAATGCCTTGTCAATCCCTTGTACTTCTATCCATGAAAGACTAAAATTATTATTTTAAAGCTAATCTTTAAACTTTACTTCGAAGGCCATGTTTAAGGCCCTTAAGCCATTTAAGACTAGAATTCTATGTAGGCCATCTGGATTCATTTAGATTTTGTGCAAAACATGTGAAGTGAAAGTTTCTGCCCCTGCTTCCAAGACAACTTTAAGTTTCAGTATCTGGCAGTTTTTTGATATTGTGTGTCTGTCTGTGTGTGTGTGTTTATGTGCAATGACAGTTGTAAAACAAATAAAAGAAAGGAAATGGATGTCAAATCTTATCTGGGCTGATGGAATATCATTAATAAGCAGGCATTTTTTATCTTTTTTTACAAATCTTTGTTTAGGTCCATGAAGAACTTGCATCCAACTGACCAAGAAAAAGCAACTGACCAGTCCCTGCCATTTGGTCCGAATGGCAAGGATTGGTCAGAGGATTGGTCCTGCCCACGCCCCCCTCCTATCCCTCGAGCTCATCTATTGGTTGTCCAACATGCCAATCATGATGCACTCATGTAACGCCAATGCGCGTGCATGTTCCTTGGTAGTTTCCACATGGGCACTTCTAGTTTTTATGTATCCAGTTAGCTTTGTTCTTAGCCATTGTAGCTCAGCTGGTCTCACCGCATACTTTGAAAATGGCTAAGAGTCGCAAGAAGCAAACTCTCTTACAACTTTATGAGAAGAAGATGAAGACCTCAGAGGAAAGAAATAAGACAAGAGTGTATTTGGAAGACTTTTTCACATGATCCCCCTGAGGAGCAGAAGAGCAGGTAAGACGGTGTTGTGTATGCGTAGTTATTCAAAATGGGACTTGGGTGTTTCTTAATTACATTTCTGGAAATATCAGATTCTACCTTTAATTCTGAAGAGTATATGTACATTTGATTTTGAAAGTCTAAATAAATAAAACATTTTCATGTCTGGCTTCAGCTTATTGGTTATTTGAAATGTCATCCTGTGATAATGCAACATGTTTACATAGTCTCTTACTTTGAACAGCATCTTTTTGAAGTTCAACTTTGTCCCTTGTCCATCTCCAATAGGGAATGTAAAACTTAAATAATCATACAGTATCAAACTGAATAAATTATTTTGAAGAGTATCTCATTCCATGGTGAAAGTCCAATTTAATACAAATTATTAAACATCTTTAGTAACAGTTTAGAAAGATGCCTTGTATGCGGAAATTTTCCTTCCATTCATTGCTATAGGAGGCACCTAAAATCACCTAAAATCAAATTAACATCCCCCTAACTATTACCATATATGTGTGTTTCTATAGCAAAACTAAAGATAACAGAATAATGCCTCGACTTTCTCAGATACAAATAAATAAATATTGTGCCTTTACCCATGGGTAATGGAGAGGTCTTATTGGTAATGTACATAATTTTAGGATACTGTTAACTGTCAACAGAATTACTGTCATGATCCATTGGTGTTGGTCCATTTGGTTTTCATTTGTGTTTGTTTTTTGATCTTGTCTGTGTTTTTTATCATTGTCATTTGAATCTGTTTATTCTTCTATGATCTTTATTGTGATTAGGTCACATCTCATTTGATAACTTTTTTGAAATTGAAATTTTTTTATGTTCTTTCTGGTGTTCCAATTGTGCATTTTTGTTTTTTATCTAGTGTTGTTGTCCTTTATGTTTGGTTCAGCGCCCTTTGGTGTTTCTGTATTAATTAGGCCTAGTCCATACTCAGCTGGATATCTGAGAAATAGAAACATTTTTATAGGGTTAGGCCTTTTATCCACATGTAAACGGCGCTTTAAAAACTAAAGATTGTCAAAACTCCAGCCAAAGTGGAGGTTTCTAAAAACCCGTTTAGGATATGTACATAAGTTTTAGGGTCTGGGACATGAAGGCGCTGACGCCACATGTGCAGCCATTGTTATAGACTTGGCCATACAGTGGAGTAAAAATGAAGGATGTCAAAGAGGGGCTGATTTCTACGTTGTTGTTGTGATTGACTGTTAACAACATGCCTCTAATCAAGTTTAAACTGGAGAAATTCACTAACCTACAGCATCTCTGGTCATTTATTTCCAACTGACATTACCTTGCTGGCACAGCATTTCCTGTCAGTATGGAGACATCAAAGTTGAAGCATACATGGAAAATTATAAACATTACAGTTGGTTCAGATGCTATTTCCTAATTTGTTTTTACAACCCAGCTGCTCCAATACGATCAAGTTCAAAAGAGAAAAACGCTTGGAGGTCAGATGTTTTACACAGACACAAAGCTGTTCAACACTGCTTTTATTTTGAAGGACTTTGACTGGCTGCCTTTGGTTTTAGCTTTGCTGCTATATTTCCCCCTCTGCCATGTTTAAAAAAAACAGTCAATGGTGAATTTACACAGGTATGTGTGGATGAAAACTTTTCTAAAAGCAACCGCCTGTATGGTATTATTTTTAAAAAATGATATGGGGGATATTTTCTTTTTCATGAAAACCCGCCTACGTGTGTACAAGGCCTTAGTCTCCCTCCCTAAGTTTCCCTGCTCTCATTCTGTTCTGGATTCCCTCTGATTAAGCTCACCTGGTCCCTCTGTCATTCTGCACCCTTGCATCAGTGTTTAGGCTCCTCATTTTCCTTTGATCTGTGCTGGATTCTTCTGTTATGCTAACACCGGTTCCCTGTCTTGTTCTCTTTGAGCTATAAACTGTAAGTTCTTTATTTCATCGTTAAAACATTTCTCATTACCTCTCTGCCTCTGGTCTGCCTGTATTCTCAACCAACCTGTGCACATTGAGAATATAATGCAAAACACAGAGCAAAGGAAAACTATTTCATGTGTCGTTCCAGGTCAGTCATCCCGTCACAAGTGCTGCCATGAAAGCTGAAGTCTTGAACTGTATTAGGTAGTTGCATACCTGAATATTTGTTTAAAATAAAAGACTTATTTTCTTTCATATATCCTGTAACATATTAAAAATAATAAAGTGAACAACAATGTGATTCACAGAAATCTAACCTTTCTTTTTCTTACATTTTTTTAACACTCAAAATGAAGTGGAAAAAGACTGATACATAAACTACTCAAAGGATCCATAAATAACACACAAAGAAAAAAAGAATAGATGTGTTTATTCCCTTTGAATGGTGATAAAATACATCAGTGACATTTTTAGAGTTTCAGAGGTGAAAATATGGCAGATGCATCATCCTCCCTGCTGTTCTGGGACAGGCAGCCATGTTCCTTATAATGTATGTTGCAGTCCTTACAGACCAATAACGCTAAAGGCTTACATAGAAAATGATGTTAAAGGTGCATAGTTATTTGACTTTTTTTAACATTTATACGTCAGTAGCTCACTCTGGTTGCATACACAGTTTTTATGAAAGATTGTCACGTCCTGCTGGCGTATTAGTTGTTATTTTGGGGTTTTATGCTTTGTTTTTGCTCAATTTGTTAGTAAGTAAAGCCTTTGGTGTTTATTTACGATTTTAATGGAAGTACGTACTGCAGGAGTTAAAACTAGAAAGCGGCTAACGGCTATTAGCATCTCCATGCGAAACGATGAAGAATGTTCCAAGATCTAGTGGAAAAAAAGACTCAAAAAAATAAATAATTATAAGAAGGAAAACAGTGAAATGTTGCTGGGAATATAATACGAATGTTGGTGTTCACTGAAGCGGATGTTAAACCTGCCGATTGCTCAGATTTTACTGCAGAGTTGACTGATGTGAGCAAATGTTCTGATATGAAGCTCTTAAAGTTGCTGTTAGATCATTTATTTAATTAATAACGGTTGGTCTTCAATCATGCCGAGCTGCCGCTTTACTGCAAAGTATTGCAGAGAGTCAGGCTTGGTCCGGCATTACTTAATTTTGATTTATTAATTAAGCAAACCAGCATTATGATCTGCCAAACGCGCCCAGTGCCGGGGTTATTTCTGTCCACAAAAAGGATCATCAAAACATTATCAGGATGGAGGCTTGGTGTATATAAACTTATTTTATCATGATCAAACTTGTTTTGGTCTTTTTTGAAGCATATAACATGGCTATATACCTTTAAGCTTTATTCCTCAAGCAGCCAATGTTTTGTAATGATTTGATTATTCCCTGTGTCCTCCTCTCTATTGGATTTCTCTCTTTATGAAGCAATGGTAAGAAACCTACCCTAAATTTTATGTTAGATAAACATTAAATAGTTTTACTTTTTTAATTATTTGACAGGCTTTACATTTTTCACTTATCCCACCAAACTGACTTGCTTAATTTTAGTTTTCCTTTTCTTTCATTGTAAAAGACAAACCCATGTGATACATTTCTCCACATGGCAGTAATTACTTTTAATTTACATAATCTTAAAATGATGAATGTTATAAATTTGTTCTCTCCTAAAAATGTTGTTCTGAACACAACATTTGAATGCATCTTTCATAACTGATATGTCATCACAACTGATATGTCAAGGATTCTGGTTTAAACGCCCGTGTAATTCCTTGAGCAAATTCCCACTGTAACTTGTGGCCTATCAGCAGCTGGGTGAGGAGACAAGATGGATCGCAGGAGTGACAGCCAACGAAACACCCACAGAAAGCTTGGCTGGGCTTAGAGACGCAGGCATGACTGATACATAACTGATTCACAAAAACTGTGGGGGAAAAACACTGATAGATTTATTCATGGTTTTAGCATATGTTTGTCCTGGATGGACAAGAACAGGAAAATAAAAATCACACGTATCGCTGTTGCTGAGTGTTATGCAACATGGATGTCTACTGAAAGTTTCAGATTTATGGAAAACACAGCACAATGGTAATGGTTAAAAACTTTTTTTAAAAGCAGTACAAATCAACAAGAGTACCGAAAACAATTACATAAAAAACAAGGACAAGTTTAATTGAAAATGTATGTTGCAATAAAAAAATGTAATGAAAATTAAAGATTGTAATATATAGTAGCATTTCAGATTACGTACAGGATCAGTTTGCTTTTTTTCTTTTCTCACTGGTTCTTTCAAAATTCCCTATATAAGACCTGTTGAAAATCAGACACATGCTTTGCCCCTAAACCAGCCAATAACTGTGAAGTACCTTATGTGTATATTGTTACTGTGTTTTTGTTCAGGAAAAATAACTAATCCAATATTTTGTAGTGTATGGCCTTCATGATAAGAAAGTTAAGGAAAGGGATTTTATAGCTGAAATCTAATTACTTATCATCACCCTGTTTGGTTATCAATAGCCATTAATAAATATCCAAAGTAATTTCTTAAAAAAACAAGGAATTTGGGATTGTAATGACCAAGTTGTGACACCATTGAGGAATCAGTAGCCAAAGACTTGCAGGCTAAGTAAGTCTGAATATATCTGCCTGGACTGCGACAGATCGCGACCTGTCCAGGGTGTACCCCGCCTCTCGCCCATTGAAATGCTGGAGATAGGCACCAGCACCCCTCGCGACCCCATGAGGGATAAATCGAGTAAGAAAATGGATGGATGGATGGATGGATGGATATCTGCCTGGATGAGGTGTGGTATTTTTGAGCAAAGAATTCACACCCTCCCATTTTGAGAGGGAGTGAATTTGAACACTGGCATTCTCAATCAGAAAACACCACACAAATATAAATAAATAAACATAAACAACTTCTCCTCAAATCACACCAGAATTTATCAATGCAATAATCTTACTGTAAAGTTATAATAATTGAGTCAATAAACTCCAACTACCACTTATCTAGCTATTTTCATATAAAACTACACAAAAGCTTATGAGCAAAAGCAGAATGGATGTGATAGACATAAGCAAAATGGTGGACAAAACGACGTGGTTGGTCACAACAAGAATATGCTAGCTGAAAGACAAGAAGGTGGAAAGGTAGATGTGCTTAATATACTGTAGACAACAAAATGGCAGATGAAATTAGCACAGCAGTACACAAAGGTGGAAAGACTACTAGTTTGTTCAGACAACTTTAGTAACTAAGACAAAGAGGCCACCCTCAAGCATGCTCCCTGTGGTTGTGGAACAAACTTGAAATGCCAGGACCCAGCAGCGTGGTCATTAAAACCACCAATAGCTCAAACAATACAGTATGAAGCATGATGACTATCTTATCACACTTCTACTGCAGCCAGTCACCTCTGGACTCAGCAGTCCGATTTAGGAAAGCTCAAGCAGTTAATTCACTTTGGAATGAATGGCAACCTATCCAGGGTGTACCCCACCTCCCACCCAGTCACTGTATTTGGTTATATTGTATATAGGTAAGAGAATGGATGGATGGATGGATGGATGGATGGATGGATGGATGGATGGATGGATGGATGGATGGATGGATGGATGGAAGGAATGGTTCAGGAATAGTTTCGCTCAGAAGCAATTACACCTGTAGCCCATCTTTTGGACTGATCTGTGTGTGGTGGCTTTTGAAGCACAGACATCAGTCGCAGTCCATAGTAAGTGAATCTCCATTAAACTCTTAGGAATGAACTTTGTTTCAAAATTCTCTTAAAAGAGCTATAAATAAGATATTAACTGTAAAATCAACCTAAATCATTTTCATTTGTCTCCCAGAATGGAAGTAACATTCCCTATAAACAATCGGTCCTCTCCATCAACAATGTCTTTGTCAAGTTTTTCTCCTTTCAAACCTAGAGGTACAGTCCAGAACTACTTCGTTTCAGAGAGCAGCCAGTGTTTACTTTCTGGTTCCTGGGAGTTCCCAGGGTTCCCTACACAGCGCAGCATTTGATATTTTATCTTGACAAAAAAGCAGCAGCCTGCAAACATGGAAGCCAGCAAGAGAAGCAGACCAGAAATAGAAAAGGATACATCATATACCTATTCTGTGCTAGTAAAAATTCAGCAGAGTTTCACAGCCGCAGGACCATTGGGTAAATGGCGGGTGTCCTTGAAAGGCCTTGTGTGTGTTGTTCCGATTTTAACCAGTAGGTGTCATTATTACTTATTGTTCCTTTAAGGCTGTGGTTATCTAGGTGCTCGTGCTACTTTTACCAATATAGTAGTAATTGGAAAAGCAACCATAACAGTTTCTAAACATAATAAAATAAACTGCATTAGTAAAAAGACTGATGTACCACAAAAAAAACAAATGGAAATTCTGAACGCTGTGCGTGGCTCTTGCAGCAGAGTCATGACAAATGAGGGAACACTGAGAGGAATCCAGGTGACATGCTTTGGCTGACTGCCTTTTCTCTGCCCACTCAGGGGAGTAATTTCAGATTGTTGAGAGGCTCCTGTACACATTTTTCAAACCGAGGAAGGAAGCAGCAGAGACTGCAGGGTAGCATTTGATTTCCCATGTGTGTTCCTGATGATGGGCTCTGGTTTTTTAGAATTTACATGGACTGTAGAGCTCCAGAGTTTTCTGGAAACAACTTAATGAGATGAGAAAAAATAAATAAAAAGGCAGATAGAAACTGCATCTGTTATCAGCTCTGTTAGTTTAGGTTGAAATCTCAAAAGGCCTTTTTTCAGATTGTGCACTTTTTTTGTCTGTAGATGATTTGGAAGAAAAGTGGAGAGTGACAAGGGAATACAGTACACACCATGGGTCTCGGATTAAGGGGACGAAAATGGTGCCATCTTTATTTTGAGTGAATTCTCACATGGATTATCGTTGGTATATTTGACAGGGTGACTGTGCAGAACTGCTTTATTTTGTTTACAAAGACAGTATCTGTGAACACTCTTATCATCAAAGACTACAATAGTTCCCTGGCACTGAAATATACAATACAGTACCGTGTGTGTGTGTGTGTGTGTGTGTGTGTGTGTAGAACACTGCCAAAACAATCTCTGTCATAAAAACTTAAACAGATTTTTTTAGACTATGAGCAGAAAACCAGTAGTTCATTAAATAAATGACTCCCTCACTGCTTGTTTTGGTATTCCCTCATCAGTTGGCAGCATGCCAAACTCAAGAAAAAAAAAAGTAATATGATAACACTTTAAACTTGAGCTTCAACTGCTCTTATGATGCTTGGCTTCCACACTAGTATTTGCTTCTGCATGCATGTACATCTGGCAGATCAGAGAGCAAAGCACAAGATGCATTATGCGGAACAGTTTTTAAGAAAGGCCTCATGCTCTTGCTGTTATCTAAGGGTCAAAAGTCACACACACAAACATTTTGAACTTGGGTGCTGCATACTGAGGACAGAGGTTTGTAGCAATAACAAATGATTAAATAAATTGACCTAATTATATTTAATAGACAATCTTTTTCATTGATACAGAATCCCAATGCAATCAAATACCTTTGATTGAAAAATAATGAGTCATGGTTTAAGGTGAAGATGTGCCAAGAAATCATCTATTACCAGCATTTTAAGCTTGATCGGCACTGAAATTTTAAGCTCTAACCTCTTTATAACCAAACACATCAGTAACCGCAAAGAAAGTTGGTTTTGCTGAGTAAAGTAGACGCTACTGATTTGTGCCGAGATGAACAGGTAACCACCCCCTCAACCCTGTGGATATTCAAACACACACACCATCAGCTGTTATCCACCCTGCTGGCATTCATATGATGATTTCTAACTATTTACTCTGCTTTGATAAACTTTTAGATTCAGGGTGCTTTCCTTGAATATTGATTCTATATATAAAACACAGAAATTAGTCACTGTGTAACAGCTTTCAATATGTTTAAGCTACAGATGGAGTCAGTCAGAGGCACAATCGCCTCCTGAAACAGTAAAATTCCACACTTCTCGGGGTTCATGACCCATCAAACAGACTGGAACTCGGGTCAAAGGTGACAGAAAATTATACATTGAGCGAACATGACTAGCTGCAGGCTTGAGTCGATATTTACTTTCTCTGTGCACATGAATTCTTCTTGCTGGGAAAGTTAAGGTAGAATGAGAGATTTTTGCTTTATTTAACTTGCTTTTGTAGAAGAAAATCATTATCAAGTGAGTGAAGGTTTGAAGAAGATAGCTGACATCCAGTGGGTTAAATGCCAAATAAGAGCAGGAAGCAGTCTGCAGTTTTTCTGTCTTTTGCTCTGCTAGTCCACATTGGACTTATAATTGGTGCAGAAAAGAAACTTTGGGTTTGCTTGTCAACATGCAGGAAACACACACACAAAAACACACACACGCACACACAGACACAGACACACACACACACACACACACACACACACACACACACACACACACACACACACACACACATCGAACTGTTAGCCTTGGACATCCTCCTTTTCTCACCCACTCAGAAAGATGCTTGAGACGTTTATTGTCAGACTTATTGAGCTATGATTTGAAGTCACATTAACCGCACAGTGCCATCAATCACTCCTGTCAACAAGTCCTTATTTCATTTTGTTTTCTCTTTTTCCCTCCCCCTCATTTGTCTGGTAATGGCCAGTTCTGTTATAGGTGTCACCACAGGGATAATGTCTCTGCTTCTTGGTAATGGAGTGCGACTACCCTCACATTAACATACTGAGATGTAAGAGATCATAAAAAAAGACAGATAGCAGCTGAAAGATGGACCATGAAGCTATCTGTGTATGTTTGTGTTAAGAACTGATGTCCTCCATTGTGGAAAATGTTTGTCAACCCACTCAAAGTGGATCATTCTTTTATTTGTTGAAAGGATTAAAGGATGCTGCTCCATTCATACTTGTAAAGGAGATGACACATTAAACGACTCCACGAAAAGTTGGATCCAGTAGATTAAGCTTTACTCTGCCCCATTTGGCATTCAACCTGTAACTTGTGAATAAAATCTAAACAGCAGGTGGAGCTGTCTGTACAGATTATATGCTCAGAAAAACAGCAAATGCTTAAGAAATCACATAACCTGTCTATATGTGGATCTCAATAAATAAGAATCCAGTTGAAAACTTAATTAGTTTTTTGAAACTCTTATATTATATAGAGTTGCTAAAAACTGAATTTTATATTTAAAACATTTGTTGTTCATTTTGATGACATTTCCTTATAGCTAATGACAACTCAAATATTTGCTTTTTTGAATATAACAGTGATCCGATAACAAAGAGATTTTACATCCGAATTATTTTTTTTATGGCCTACACCACTATGGGGATGACTCTGGACCTGACGGGTGATGGTTTGAACCAGAAAAGACCATTGCTAAAGAGGGCAGCTGCTTACATAATGCTGTATTCAAGACATCAGAAGAAAGTTATGTGGAAGGAAAAATATGATAGGAAAAGTAGACCAAGCAACAGGACAACCACAGTTTTAAGAGGATTTTCAAAGAAAGATAATGATTAAGAGTTTAATGGAGATTAACATGTTGTAGAATGCCATGTCTCTGCTTCAAGTTACACCACAGTATACTGTACTGTACATGGACATACTTCTCAGGAGGAAGACATTTCTGTATCTTTGATCTGATCAAAGATACAGAATAGATACAGAAACGATACTTCTGATCTTTCTTTACTGGTCTGAAATATTATGTATTTATGACTAAATGAATTTGAGTTTCCATTATCCATAATATTATCCATTATCCATAACCCAGAATAAAAATACCACTTTCATGGTGGTAAATCCCTTTTTGAATTTAATTACTAAAATGAATAACTTTCAATTATATTCCACTTTACTGATATGAAGCTCTACTCTGTTTTTATTTATTTTTTTATTGCAGAAGCAAATAAATTAACAATTAATTTATATTTATAATAAATTGATGTTTTACTTGTATAACATTAATTCAAAAAAAGCTTTTCAGGATAAGTTATTTCCTAAATGTCTGGAAGCTTGTGCAGAGCAATATTGGTGCATATTTTCAGTCGTATTTTCAATCTTAACAATACTGATAAAACATGTTTAGTTAGATATATTTATATATCCTGGTCTGCATTTAAAGTTTTTTTTTACAATTGCATGAACTCTAAAAAACAAATTACATAATTATCAACACCTTACACTCAAGGAGCGAAACGATGGACCAGATTCTCACCGCTATAAACACAAAGTCAGCCGCACACTTTTTGCAGAACAATACACACTTTGTCTATGTTAGACACAGAAAAAATTATCATGATGTCTCTTTCTTACAATTCCAAACCACTGACAAATCTCCACACCAATGAGCCAGTTGATTAAACACACACATCAAGTCTGTAAATACATGATTGCTTTATTGTAGACACACACCAATCAGGTTTGAGCACCACAAAATTGCAGCAGGTGAGTTCACCTGCTTTCAACCTAAATGGAAGAAGTCAGAGGAAGAAGAGTGAGGTGAGAGGGAGAATCCATGGAGGACGAACAGGAGGTAGTGACAGAGGAACAGGAAGACCTGAAACAGGAGGAGAACATCATCAAAGACGAAGAGGACCAAAGTTGTCAGCTGTGCAAGGATGGATCCATCATTGAAGACAGTTCTTCCCACATTGTCTTGCCAATGAGGATATTGTCTTTGATGTTGATGAAATTCTCAGCCCAGATCCAGATAAAGAGATCTGTAGTATTTACTGTAATTTATGTTGTTCAGATTTTTCAGTTTTACTTTTCAGTACTTTTCACCTGTACTGGTAGTGCAGTATTTTTATTTGTCTATTTTTTGGGCTTACAGTGTATGGGCATGTTTTGTTGTGATTGTCTATGTTGACTGATTTTAGTTATATGAAGAGAAATAAGTCATATTTTAAATAGTCTGCAGCCTTATTTTGTGTTGTGTTTGGTGAATTTACCATGGTATATATTTTCACTTTCTCAGTATACTTCTACAGTAATCTAATCACTAAGAGGTAGAATTGCTAAAAGTGCTTTAAGTTAAACACAGCAGGATGTATCTGGTTCAAACAGAATTAAGTCTAATGAAATGTGTGTTTCATATGGTAACATAATATGGTTTTTACAAATGTGTCTATAGTTTTTACAAGTTTTTCATTTTGCACAGGGTCTGAGGTGTTCTGCATATTGTGTGTGATTGTGCTAATTGTGTATAATGTTTTGAAATGTTGAGCCCAAAATCATGCATAAGCAATAGTAAAAAAAACAGTAACACATGTAAAAATAGTTGCAGTGGGTTGCAATGAACAGCAGATGGGGGCATTGGACACATCATGTCACTTTTTTCCTCTCTCTAACTCCCAATGTGTTTGAGTGCAGAGGTGGATTGGAAGGTGTAGGTGGATGCCATCGGTGCTCTCTGGATGTTCATTATGTGCATGTACCGGTGTCTCTCCCCTGACCTTAATGCATTTTCTATTTCCAACCTAAAGAAAGAGCAGGAATATGGAGTACCCCTCTCAAAACAGCTTCTTTGGCACCTGCAGCTTGTGTCTTTTCTTATAGGAATCTAAATAAGAGTACATCAAAAAGGCAGATAAACAAAAGAGAGGCTGCTAGGGAAGGGTTTTTGGAGGGGGCGTACACTTATCAAACGCACCGAAGACAACCAGTATGTGGTGCATTGCATAATGTTATACTTGGGTGTATCATTATACAGATGCGTGCATGCTGTAACAATGCTGCAAGAAAGCCTGAGTATGATGGCATACACTAAAAAAAACACCCTCAGATGTTTTTTTTTTTCTTTGTTATTGGTTGGTTCAACTGCGGCTCAGTGTTGAATAGTGCAGTTCAGAAATGCAAATTTATGTTGCAGATTTTTCCTTCCAGAAGACAGTGATGAAAATCACTCTAATACTACTCTACTCAAGTACTGTACCTAAATGCTATTTTAATGGACCTATTGTACATCAGGGCTGCACGATGGAGCAGCTGGTAGTTTGGCTGCCCAGCAGCAAGAAGGTCCTGGGTTTGAATCCCAACCTGGGGTGTTTCTGTATAGAGTTTGCATGTCCTCCCTATGCATGGTTGGGTTCCCTTAGGGGTACTCAGTCCAAAAAGATGAATATTAAGTTAAGTTTGGGTTTCTCTAAATTTACCCTTGGTACAAGTGTCTGTGAGCAGGGCTGCTTGGCCTCTATATCTATATGTTGCCCTGTGATGGGCTGGCAACCTGTCCAGGATCTACCTGGCCTCTCACCTGTCTACAGTGAATGCTGTAGATAGTCGCCAGCCCCCTCACAACTCTTCAAGGATAAGTGGGTACAGACGGTGGATGCTGTAGTTTTTGTGTCACATGTGATAATAACACATATATACATTGCTGAAGTAACTACTATATAACATCTAATGAAGCTTAATATAAAATACAATAACATTAACCACAAGGATAGAACAAACACAGTTTTTGAGATATGATGTGACAAAATATTTAAATAAAATACCAATGCCAGGAGCTAGTCATTATAATAAATAAGTTTATATGGAATAATACAAAGGTATAATAATATAATAATAAAAAGATACATTGTGTTATCATTCTGTATTCTTTTGCTGCTATATTGCTGGAAGATTGCTCCATTTGATGATTTTTTATTGTAATGGCAATGAGAAATATTATGTTAAAAAGTGCTTTTTGAACAGAACGAGCAATTAAAAAGCAACAATACCATTGTGAATCATATAACTTGCAGACTCAAAATCATGCAGAGATAAAAAAACTTAAACTGTTTGACATTTAACAGATTTGTACGCTTTAACGCTTTAAGCTTTTTACTGAGTTTTTTATTTGTGTGTGTGTGTGTGTGTGTGTGTGTGTGTGTGTGTGTGTGTGTGTGTGTGTGTGTGTTACTGTTAAATTTAGTGTTGTAATTTTTTGGATACTTGAAAGACGTCTGTTCCATGCACAGATCTAAAACAAATATTTTAATGCAGAGCTGTAAAGTATCTTTACGTCAACAAAATAGTGCTGTGAGTTGATCTGGACCCTCTATTGACAGGTATTAAAGGGGTGGGAGGTGTTGCAACAAAGTATGCAAAGTAATTCAAATTAAAAGCATTTTGTTTTGATTCTAAAGAAACTTTGAAGCCTGTTTTCTCACTAATCTTCTTTGCAGAGTGCCAACATTCAAATGGTCATATATTCTTCAATTCTTTGTTGATTTTCACAAGTTTGACATAACTGGAAAGCTAAGATTCCACTCTTTCAGAATCTGTATATGACTCAAAACGGCCCTGGGGAGACTTGTTCCTGGTTTTGCTGTGGCCTGTCACAAATATGAAACATTTTATAACTGTAAAAAAGTTAATTTTGCTTTGAAACTGGAACGCAAAAAAGCGAAGATGATGTAATCGGCGACTCGTGAGTTCCAGACCCCCAGGCAAAAGGAACGCACCATAAGCCCCTTTTCCACCTGAGAAGTATTTACTCTAGAATCTGTCAAACTGTTTATTGCGGGTGGCGAATGTCTCTGAATGTGAGAGCTTTAAATATATAAAGATCATGCCCAAATGGTGCTTAGCATCTTACTGAATAACAGTTTGCATTCCCAGTTTTCCTTCTTCAAAAGTGGACATTCTAGGATAAAGCTCGGATCCACTTTTTATTCAGCTAAAATATAGACTTTTTATTAATTACACTTTAATTTAACAATGAGAGCCAGTCCTTCATAACCACACAGCAGAAGTACCTATAAAGATTTATTTCACAAATCTGCGTTTTTGAAAGGAAAAATAAATCTCTACCTTCAACTGTCCAGCGTTGAATACTTTAGACTTGATGAGTAAAATTCTTAAGAGGTAATAGCTTTTACCTGAATCCACTTTATTACCAACAAGAAGATGGAAAAAGGTGACCTTGGCACTAACAGCATGGATGGATCTTTGCCTTTTGAGACAAAATTTTATTTTCACTGTTCACATATGATAGAAGATGACTTTTCATTCTTTCACAGGACAAATTTTAGATATAACATGGGACGTGCTGGGACTGTATCACGTTGTTGTTCTGGCTAAAGAGACCACTCAACAAAAGATCCAGTTAATGAGTTTATTTGAAAAGAGCAACAATAAGCTGAATGAAAAATGACTTATAGTAAGTTAATGAACGGGAAAGAGAGCTTGAATAGATGACTAGAATGGACGTAATATGTGTTTGAAGATTGAAGGGAGGTTTAAGATGAATGCAAGAGAGGCTAAAAGACTGAATTTAGATATTTATAGCAATATAAATTATTTTAAGATGGGTCCAGTGGGTACAGCTATTCAGTGAATTAGAATGAGCTGAGATCTCATAAATGAGCTATTTTACTCCTATGAAAATCAATCAAAACTACTAAATCCACACAAACTTGATTAAACCTTTTATTCAGAGCTAGCAAACCAGTCTGATTCAAATATATCTGAAAGTGCACGTCTCCTGCCACAGTGTTAAAACATGGTGATTATCAATTCCATTAGTCAGTCTGCTGCTGTGAAAATCCTGCATAATGGTATTTATTAGGCCTTGTGGGTCTTTGGTCAGTTTGGAAAGGCATAAGGCAATGCTCAGCATTCTTTACCGAAAAGTTTCCCTGCTGCTCAACCCAGCTGTGAGGTCAGCGAGCTCCAACTAAAGCCCCCGCTCTCACCCGTAAGAGGAAATTACTTCTTTTTGGCCATGATATTAAATGTACACGGTTGGCTTGATTTTAAAAGCACCCTCATAGACACCCTCCATTGAACCAGGACGACACACAGGAGAAAGTAGTATGTATTTTTTTACCTAAAGCCATATATTTCCTGCTTTCACTCGCTCCATTTTTGGGGGACATTGAGGCTTCAGATTTCCTTTCTCCCCAGCCTCATTCCTCCACCTCTTGCTTGTCCTTTTTTTCCAAAGCAGGAGTGAAATGATGTTCAGGAACATTATAAATTCATCCTGACCATTCCATCTCCGGCTCTAGGATGGCTGCTCTGTATTATTGAACACACTGCGCCAAAGGCCAGAGAGCCAGACAGTGGGTTAGAGTGGCAGAACCTGGATCAGTTATAGGGAATAAGCAAGATTTAAAACACGGTTGGGATGCTTCTGCAACAAGCAGGCGGGATATTTATTAATTAGCTTCAAAGAGATCCTTTGGACATCAGTCATGCTGAGTTCAAGGCCCCAATTCATATAATGGAAAAATATGAGTTACAATAGGGAGCAAATTAAACTTGTTTATTCTCCTCTTGATTTATTTGGTCTTGTTTGTTACTTATTTGTCTCAGGGTAGGAAATACATTATTCCATTAGCTGCAACCCTAAACTATAAGCCTAAGTCACACAGATCGTGAAACGTTTCCCTCTAAAGAGCTTCTTTGTGCCACCACACATCAATAAGCACACCATCCAATATCCTGCTTAAACCATGAAGTCACTCTCTGCAATGCGCAGGTCAGTCGATGTCACACTGTTGCTCTCCTGATGTCAGATTTCTCTCTCACCACTTTGTTCTATCGGGGGTTGGTGGTGGGATTTATTCATTGGGTTTCACCCTCACCAGAGCATGACTTTCAAGTCTGGTGTGTGATGTCAATGCTTATAGAACTTTGCATTGGAAGAACAATTGCCTGGAATGTCAGCGCAATTAAACCCTGCAACCTTTGCCCGTTCAGAGGGTGTGTCCATGGGCAGAACATTACTGAATTAAATGAAATGGGGAAAGATCTAAAAGGAAAAAACGAAAAGGCACGACTTTGCAAAGATTTGCTGTTTCATGGTGCCTTGCAAAACCATTTCAAATCTTAAACTGTATACATTTTGTCATGTTATAACCACAAACCTTAATGTATTTTAAACCTTAAAATTACTTTTTTGAACCAGCTCTTCCATTAATGCCACATTTGTGGTATGCATGACTAACAATTGTCATGTTGACAGATTCTCCCACCTGAGCTTGGAATCTCTGCAACTAAGAGATTTTATCAGTGGTTTTCTAATTAGTACTCATCAGGTCTGGCAAGTTGGTTGTAGATGATTATGTCTTTAAAAAAGGGTTTTATTATTGAAGCTTGCATTAATTTTCTTGCAACGTGATCCCTAACCTGCTTGCTGCATTGCTTGGTCTTCATGATGCTATTTGTTCGCTAATATTCTCAAACCTTTGAAGCCTTCACAGAACAGCTATATCCCTGGTATAGGGTCACCAACCTTTTTGAAACTGAGAGCTATTTCATCAGTACTGTGTCATATGAAGGGCTACCTATACTGACTTTTGAACTACAAGTGTTCAAGCTCAACTTAACTTTACGTAATATAAATATGTTTTTAATGCTTTCGTCATTTTTAATTTGTAATTAAATTTGGAATTTGTAAGGACATAATTTGTTATCTTTGGACCATAGTCCTCAAAAAATAAACTTCTTAATCAACCACTTAATCTGGATGGCATTAATTTGGCCTCTGGTAATAAAATGAAAAACCTTGGTGTTGTTTTTGACCAAGACATGTCATTTAAATCCCATATTAAACAGGTTTCCAGGGTTTCCTTTTTTCACCTCCGGAATATTGCCAGAATTTGAAATATTTTGACTAAGAGCGATGATGAAAAACTAGTCCATGCATTTGTTACATCAAAGTTGGGCTATTGTAGTTCTTTACTATCAGGAAGTCCACAAAATGCAGTTTGAAGCCTTAAGCTGATGCAAAATGCTGCAGCAAGAGTTCTGATGAAAATCCACAAGAGGGATCATATTTCTCTCATTTTACTTTTCCTTCACAGAGCACTTCGCTCTCAGACTGTAGGTCTGCTGGTGATTCCTAGAGTCTCTAAAAGTAGAATGGGAGGCAGAGCCTTTAGCTATCAGGCTCCTCTCTTGTGGAACCGACTCTTTTGTCCGTGAGGCAGACACTTTTACACTACCCTTTTTTAACCGTGCCGAGAACGGTCCGAGCTCAATAACTGAGATAACTATCGAGGGTAAATGGAACGCAAACTGAACTGAACCGTGCCAGACACAACCGAACCACATTAAATCTAGACCAGTTCGATAGTAAGGCTCGGCACGGTTTTTCAGTGGCTCGGTTCTCTGACAACAAAGAGCGCATGAGCAGACCGCGTCATCTCCTTACAGTCAGCTGACTAATTTTGCGGTTTCAGACATTCATAAAAATACTAGCTTCCCTACCGTGCCACACGATTTCCAGTGATGATTCTGCTTAGCAGTGTGATAAACCTCAACGTCTGTCGTTGTTTCCTGCGTCTGTAAGCCCTGATTAGACTATCGTTTGTCTTATCCACTTCCCAAAAGCCGACTCTGTCAAGTAAATTTACCAAAGGCTGCCTTTTTCACCTGACTCTCCGCAAAAAACTAAATATCACAATTATAACCAAACATAACTTCCTGAAAGTTATGGGCGCCGCCATTTTTATTTGCTTGATTCCCTCCTTCAACCCTAGAGAGCAGTAGTACCGCGGATCGTCACTAAGAGGCGAGGAACTGTGCTAGCGTGATGTGTAAATGGTTGTAAGAACCAAGCTTGGCACGGTTAACTGATCCAAGCTCGGTCCGAACTCGGCATGCATCGGTTAAAAAAGGGTAGTGTAAATGGGGCTTCTGTCTACTTTTAAGACTAGACTTAAAACTCTCCTTTTTGACAAAGCTTCTAGTTAGAGTGGCTTAGGTTAACCTTGGCTATGTATGTAGTTATGCTGCTATAGGAAGAAAGAGTATTATTTTCATGTCACAACAATCATTAGCTGTATAAGCTAATGAAGATAGAAAACTTGCAGATTGAATGAAGATAATATTAAAGCAAAAAAATGATGAGGAGTACCGGAAAAACAGCCCATGAAGGAGCCTTCAATTTAGCCCCACACCTGATAGCAAAACAGTGCCAGCTTGTAGTGACATCATAGCTTAAGGAACTCTGCAGTGACAATGAAAACATCTCTCGTTGAGAAAAAGTTGCAGCATAAAATGAGAATATCATCATAAGTTTTTACTTTCTAACAATGTGTGACTTTTCAATGTTTACTTTTCAATATATGTATTTTCAATATTTGTATTTTCAATGTTTGACTTTTCAATGTCTAGTTTTTCAGTGCGAAATCTCTTTTTTGATGTCATTGCAAGTGATTTTTCAATGTTTAATTTTGCAATGTTTGATTTTACAATGCCAAATCTCTTTTCAATATCGATTCAAGCGATCACTGGTTTAGCTCCATATGAATACTTCTTGTCAAGACTTGATGCAATCTACTGGGTTTCCTTAGATAGGAAACTTTTTCATCAATCTGTATGATTTGATTGAATTCGGCTTTGCAAAGTGCCTTGAGATGACCTGTTGTGAATTGGTGCTATATAAATAAAATTGAATAGATTTGAATTACATACTCACACCACTTTTTTCCAGATGTTTATTTGCAAAACAAATTCAAATGCAGAAAGTATTTTGGATCTAGTGAACAATTATGCACTATTTGGTGTTTCTCTACCGAGAATTGTTGAAGTTTGTGGTTGCAGCTTAAAATACATAAAACGTACTAGGCAAGGCAAGTTTATTTATATAGCACTTTTGTGTGCTAACGATTT
Organism: Fundulus diaphanus; assembly: GCA_037039145.1. Lineage (NCBI taxonomy): Eukaryota > Metazoa > Chordata > Actinopteri > Cyprinodontiformes > Fundulidae > Fundulus > Fundulus diaphanus. Next base: position 30,032,949 of record CM073127.1, read on the forward strand.
TGCAAGGCACGCTATGTATCTATGTACTTTCATATTTGTCTAATTTAATTTTAGATTTAAACGTGTACAGGTTTACACTTTCTGTAACAAAGAAGCATGCTTTTCAATTGTGAGCAGGATTTGTGAAAGGCATATAAATGTGCCATCTGTGGAGCCTGGATTGCTGTTTAGAACTGGCAAAGAAAAAAAAATGGGTAGCATTATGACACACCAGTTTGGCAACTCTTACTCCAAGAAGGCGGTGTGCTAACTTCTACACCACCCACAAGAGTGTGAGGCAGAGAGACAAACTCCAACCTAAATATTCAAGTATTTACAGATGAGTCATTATTCAAATGCTGCCACACACCAGTACACTAGATGATGAGGGGTTTAGCTTGGCGCATGAGGAGACGCTGAGCTGGAAAGTATGGGTGATAAGTGAAAGGGCGTGTTTTTGTGTGCAGTGATAACACCAACGTTGACTGAGCTGCTCAGCATGACTGAAGGACCAGATGGAGTTAGTGATAAGATCAGATGTTTGATTTCCCCTGTCTTTTCATCCTCTAGTTATTTCAGTAGCATCCTTACAAACACATTGACTTCAGTTTTAACTGCCAAGATTTTAGGAGGACATTACATTGTTTTTTACAGATTTTCAGAATTAAGAAACCATATTTAAATGTATCTCAATCGACAACTTCTTAAGGTTATTCACATATCCACTGATAAAGTGGCAGGATGACAATAATGATGATAATGCTTAGCAGGATTTTGTCTTTATGGGATTTTACTTACAACAAAACAAAAGGATTTAAATGTAAAAAAAAGAACAAAAACCAGGGTTAAGAATGTAACAAAAATTCTGATGTTTTCCCCTCACCAGATATGGAGAGTGCTGATAAGGCAGTGTCTTTGGCTTCTCATTTAGAGACATACACAATTCATGACTGGAGGCGGTGAGAATTTACCAATTATGTGTGGGACATGAAGCAACACTTGGATGCCACGCATATGTTTGGCTCCACAGCCTAAACTGAAAATGAACTCAGATTGAGGAGCCAGCTCCAGCTCCAGCCATATAAAAACACTGCACGTGCAATGAACTGGTAAAAGATTTTTATTGGTATTTGCATTTTATGCATTCTCTCTATCTAAAGTAATGATAAATTTCATGGCCACTTCTTTTGAAATTTCATGTCGGTTGTTAAACTGGACAACATTCACAAAGAAGACTGATGGGAAACATAACGTGAAATAACAGGCTTTTTACACAGGAGAAGATGCTGCAAAAATAACCAAGGACATCCAGCATGATAAACTAAATCTACAAATTTCATTGTGTGTATTGCTGAGACACAGTTAAGTATTCTTGTAAGCATTGTTATTCTATGTATATTAAACAAAAGGGTATCTGTGAACCTGAAATGATTTATGAATCTGCCCTATAGCATCCTGTGTACTACATTGTAACAAATAATGTTCATGCACATATGACTGTAAAAGAAGAAGAAAATTAACAAAAGTTTATTGTTGTTTACTCCTTGACCAGATGTTCCCAGTAAATAATATTGTGGAAAAGGTTCTGATTTAAAACCTGCTGTATATGTCTTCCTGAATTGAGTTTGATTGCTTTGACTGTGCCTACAGACTTCTTTTTACTAGATGGATTTTACACAAAGACAAAATACAGTTTAGATTGTAGCAGGCAACGTCCTATTGGTCTTACGTTTCTTTCTGATTGAGTTTCATTTGGAAAAACAGAATAGCTTCTGCAGTTAATGAGAGGCAAAGCAGATTTCTGATGATTTAAAACAAGCTTCAAAAATTTCACAGTGGTTCAAGTGGTTAGAATTTTATAGACCCTCCATCATTTATGCATGAGATGGTTACTCACACATATGTATATGGTTATCTACACTGTGGACCACGTGCATCTTTAGTTTGTTACGAATGGTGCTGAAATGTGTTCAAATGAGCGTGCTTGTAAGCAGCCGTTGATCCCAGCCATGTGAGGAACAAAAAAAGACTGAACTCCACTCGAGAACAGAAAAAGAGTGGGAAAATCGCTGAATCCCAGAATGCACAGTAAAAACTCATTTTCATGACAGCTCCCAGGAAGGAGGAGCTTCACAGCTCCCCCATAGTGTTATAGAGCTATATAACTGTGGTGCACAGCAGCTGTCTTCCTTTTTCACCCACATCTACAGGCTGCACCAGGTTAGGTTAACACATGCGTGAATGTTCTGATACTGCTAGTAAAAGACTGCATCTTCGAGGAAACCTTGGATCCAAAATACATAAATACGGTCCTCCGTCTGAGTGACCATTCTTTAACTGAAAATAAGATCAGCAACTTGAAAAAGGCTGTCTGAGCTTCTTCTAGAAAGAATCTGAAAGAATTATGGAATCTCCAAGAAGAGATGGTGTCCCCAATTTGGTCTACAAAGTGTTTACCCCCACTGCCTGATGTAGACAGCATTGAAATGGCAGCCCTGCATACTACCCATTTGTGCCATTCAGAAAAGATGCCTGCTCCAGCTGCAACATGTTCCCTGTTCATCAGACCAGTCATGAAACCCACTGGCCCTATCGGACAACCTTCAGTGTTCATCAGAATGGGAGAACAGGAAAATTTCTGTGCAGACAAAATGAGTTTAGTATTAAGTAATTTAAATATTGTCTATTTCACTGAGGTTCACTTTGTTTGTGGTGTTTAACTGCTTGAGTGCTGAATTGCCACTGAGCCTACAGATGCTACAAATTTGTTTTGTAAAGTTGATGACAGGTAAAGACTCACTTTACAGCAGGAACATGAGCTTATTGCATTTACCCGTGTTTCCACTTCATCTCCCCTCACTAACCTAGATAAAATGTTATTTTTAATAATAGTACCTACAATATATTATTTTTATTAATAGTACCTAAATGAAACTTAAAGACATTATTTCATTAGAATTATATATATTCTTTTCATTATATTTTTTCCCCGCTGTTTTGAATTTTCTTAACTTTTGCTGGAACACAAACCAGTTGTGTTCCCAAGCTAATTTGGCCTCATTCCAAATTCCTCACAACAAACCTTGTTTTTTAAACATACATAATAAAATGAACTGTGATATTGCTGCATCGTTTTATTGGTTATTGGTTCCAGTTTTATTCTTTTGCTTCCATTTTATTGAAGCGATTAGTTCTCATTATTCTTTTCATTTTTACTTAGTAGAATGCTACTAGCCTTGTTAGAGTTTGTTGACTGAGGCAATTTAACCTGAAGTTGAGGTACTTGTGTTAATAAATTATTGTATTTGGAGAGACATCCTTTGTGTGAGAAAGCCAGTGCAGAATTCTGATCAAAATTTCTAACTAATTACCCTTGGCACTTATATGTAGCTTTTCATAGTCAAACAAAACTTATTGCTGTACAACACAGCCTCATTATTTAAAGGATTTGACTTGATGAGGCTTTTTAATTTTTTTTTTCATTTTGTTTTGAGGAAGCTGTGTGCTGCACATAAATGAAATTACTCAACGTTGCATTCAGGTAAATGACAATTGTCAAGCGATGAACATTTTGGACAAATGTTCGTATTGTCTGTATTTACAATATTTGTCTTGGCAGGCAGAATACATTTCAGTGAGAGTCCTGCTCTCTTGGGCTGTCTAACACATTCTACTGATAACTCCATGGATACTGTGTCCCTTTCCAAGCATTTAGAAAAGGTCTTAGCCTCAAAGCGTTTTAGTGCTCTTGATACACCAAATGTGAAAGTACAAATGAGTCCAGATCTTGATCTACAGCAGCAGAAAAGAACAGAATATGCAAGGAGTTTGTAAAGTATTGCAAACATAATGAATGTCCTTTAAAAATTCTAGGGTTTCAACCAAAATATCCTCTAGTCTTTATCAGTTCTAAATGGTTCAAGTCCTTGCCCCAATTGTACAATAATAATTCCACCATGCTATTAATAATTAAACAAATATGTGCCAAAATGACAAAAAAAAAGAAAAAACAACTACAACCCAGAAAACTTGCCAAGAATTTTGCTCAAAATTTTGAAGTGGGGAACAATAGTATAGATGCACCCATTTATAAACTTGTACTTACAAGATACATACAAGATTAGCAAATATGATATTAACAACTTGAAAAACACAGCTGGGCTTCTTAGCAGACCACTAGTCATTCTTCTGAAAAGTGGTCTTGAACAGCAACGGGCTCACCCTGTCGGTGTTAACATAACTGCAGGGGACTAATAAGCAACTTGAAGACTGTACTCCCGAAGTTCTACCAACATGTCAAATATTCCACCAGGGGAGAAAACACTTTTGACTATGTCTACACAAACATCAAGTACGCATACAGAGCCATACCCCTCCCCCACCTCGGCCAGTCAGATCATCTTTCCCTCCTGCTCTCCCCAGTTTACACCACCCTCAGACGCAGGGCCAGGTCCACCATAAAGACTGTTACAACCTTGTCTGACAATGCACTCTTCAACCTACAGGACTGCTTCGAACAGACAGACTGGGACTTATTTCAACACAGGAGCTGGAGACATTCACAGGAACAGTACTGAATTATATCCAGTTCTGTGTCGGGAATGTGACTGTGGACAAAAACATCTGGGTTTTGCCAAACCAGAAATCCTGGAGGACCAGCCAGGTCTGCACACTCTTCAGGGCCCGCGACGCAGCCTTCAGGTCAGGTGACAGAGCTCTTTACAGAGCTCCTCCAGCTACCCTGAAAAGAGGAGCTAAAAGAGCTAAGGTGGAGTACAGGATGTGCATCGAGTCCCACCTGGCCTGTAACAACACAAGGGAAGTATGGTAGGGCATAAAAGTCATCACAAACTTCAGAGGCTGTGATGTGTCAACAGGAGACCTGTGTGTGCCGCTGGCAGCGAGTTAAACTGTTTCTTTGCTCGCTTTGACACATCTCAGCAGCGCTCATCTGCTCCAGCCCTGCCCCACCACCCTCCTTCACCACTTCACTCACTGTACAGTAGCACAAGGTTGGACGGGTGCTCGTGGCCGTGAATCCCAAGAAAGCTGTGGGCCCTCACCAGTTCACATTCCGGGCGAATAGATACAAGGAAGATGCAATCACCGTAACTCTCCACTCTGCGCTGAGCCACCTAGAGCAGCAGCAGAGCTACGTTCAGATGCTCTTTGTGGATTACAGTTTAGCCTTCAGTACAATAATCCTGGACATCCAGACTACAAATCTGGACGTTCTCGGTCTACCCCCTCTCACATGTGTCTGGATAAAGGATTTTTTGACCAACCAAGCCCAGACTGTGAGACTTGGCCCCCACCTCTCTTCCTTCCGCACACTGAGCACACCTTCTATACCGCATCTACACCTATGGCTGCAGTTCGGCGCACAAAAACAAACTTGTCATCAAGTTTGCTGATGACACCACAGTGGTCAGACTAATCTCAAAGGGTGATGAGACAGCCTACAGAGAGGAGTGCCTGAAATTAATTGGCAGCCTGGTGTTCAGTGAACAACCTGGCTCTGAATACCAAGAAAACCAAAGAAATCATTGTCGACTTCAGAAAGCACAACACTGACCCAGCCCCCCCCCCCCTTTTCATCAATGGTGGTAGTGTGGAGAAGGTCCACACCTTCAAGTTTCTTGGTGTCCTCATCTCAGCAGACATCTCCTGGTCTGAGAACATTGCAGCAGTCACCAAGAAGGCTCAGCAGCGGTAACACTTCCTGAGAGTCCCCAGGAGGCACAAACGAGACTCCAACCTGCTGCTGACCTTCTACCGATCGTTCGAGAGCCTGCTGACTTACTGTTTCACAATATGGTATGGCAGCTGCACTGCTACGGACAGGGAGATGCTCCAAACAGTCGTACAGTCAGCCCAAAAGATCATTGGCTGCCCTCTCCCATCCCTAATCGGCATTCACACCTCCCACTGCCTCAGCAGAGCCATAACTATTAGTAAAGACAGCTCCTACCCTGGCTTTGAACTGTTTGACCTGTTGCCCTCAGGGAGGCGCTACAGGTTCATTAAGACCAGAATAAATAGACTTAAAAACAGCTTTTTTCCTAAGACAATAACCACCCTGAACTCCCACATGCACTGATAAACGACTGTAAAAAAAATAAATAATAATAAAACTTTTGTGAATAATGACAATATTTACACACTTATATTTAACAAATTATGCAGAAAAATATTTTATTCCTACAATGTACATAACACCCAGGACTGCACACCTTACCTCTTAATGTTTACACTGTATATATTTTTGATATTTTGATAATTGTTATTTTAAATAAATAAAATAAATTGAATTGAATTGAATTTTGATATTCTTGCACTGTTTGGAGTTGGCTTTAATCTCATTGGACATGTGTATAATGGCATGTGTATATTGACAATAAAAGGGATTCTGGTTCAGATTCTGATGCTCAATGGCAGACACTTAAATTGTAGCCTGTGATAGACTGGAATACCACAATGTCTAAAACTGTTGTTGTGTAGCTGCTAATAAATCTGTGATTGGAAATTTTCTAGAAAAAGCTAGTGATGCAATATATTTAAATCAGAATCAGAAATACTTTAATAATCCCAGAGGGAAATTACTTTTGTTATATGCTCCAGAATACACACATTTTTATATATATATTTACAACATTCCACACAAGGTAATATATATATATATATATATATATATATATATATATATATATATATATATATATATATATATATATATATATATATATATATATATATATATAACTATAAATCAAGTAAAGTGATAGTGACTTGTGGTAGAAAAGTGCAAAGAATGCATAAATATCAGTTACAGAGGGGGGTGTTAGAATCACTGAGGGAGGCGTTGTAAAGATTGATGGCCACAGGCAGGAATGATTTCCTGTGGTGCTCTGTGATGCATCTGGGAAAGAGGAGTCTACTGCTGAAGGAACTCCTCTGCTGGCCAGTGTGTCATGGAGAGGATGTGAGACATTGTCTAAGATGGACTAGAGCCTGGACATCATCCTGCTCTCTGCCACGGTCGTCAGAGTGTCCTGCTCCTCCCCCACAACATCACCGGCCCTCCTGATCATTTTGTTAAGTCTGTTGTTGTCAGCTACCCTTAGCCCACTGCGCCAGCATGTGACAGCAAAGAAGAGCGTGCTGGCAAAAACAGACTCATAAAACATCCTCAGCAGCGTCCCACAGATGTTAAAGGACCTCAGCCTCCTCAGGCAAAAGAGTCGGCTTTGACCCTTTTTGTAGACCGCCTCTGTGTTTCTAGTCCAGTCCAGCTTATTGTTAAAGTACACTCCCAGGTACTTATACTCCTCCACAGAAACAGGGGTCACAGGTGTTTTTGTCCTCCTCAGATCCACTATTAGCTCCTTAGTCTTTGTCACGTTGAGCTGCAGATGGTTCTGCTCACTCCAAGTGATAAAGTTGCCCACCACTGTCCTATATTCACTCTCATCACCCTTTTCAATGCAGCCAACTATTGCTGAGTCATCAGAAAACTTCTGAAGGTGGCAGGACTCAGTGCAATAGTTGAAGTCTGAGGTTAAAAGGGTGAAGAGGAAGGGGGAGAGGACAGTCCCCTGAGGGGCCCCAGTGTTGCTGACCACCCTGTCAGACACACAGTTCTGTAGGCGTACATACTGTGGTCTGCCCGTCGGGTAATCAACAATCCAGGACATGATGGGGGCCTGCACCTGCATCGCCGTCATTTTCTCACCCAGTAGAGCCAGACGGATGGTGTTGAAGGCACTGGAGAAATCAAAGAACATGATTCTCACAGTGCTCGCCGGCTTGTCCAGATGAGTGTAGACTCTGTTCAGCAGGAAGATGATGCTGTCCTCAACTCCCAGGCGGGGCTGGTAGGCGAACTGTAGTGGATCAGTGAAGGGCCTGACCATGGGCCTTAGCTGCTCCAGGACTAGCCTCTCAAAGGTCTTCATGATGTGGGACATCAGTGCTACCGATCTGTAGTCCTGAGGGCCATTGGGACGTGGCGTCTTTGGCACAGGAATGAGGCACGACGTCTTCCACAGCACGGGGACTCTCTGGTGGTGCAGGCTCAGGCTGAAGACTAGGCTAAGTACTCCACACAGCTGGTAGGCACAAGCTTTGAGCACCCTGGGGAATACACCATCGGGGCCTACAGCTTTGCCGGAGTGCAGTCTGGTTAGCTGTCTTCTCACCATGTCAGGAGTGAAGGACACTGTAGTGGTAACAGTAGGGGGAGGGGTGAGGTCCTCAGGTTGTGGAGGACATGATGTGAAGCAGGGGGGAGGGGTGGAGTCGGTGGATGTGGATTGAGGTGGTGAGGAGCAGACAGGGGGTCTGTAAGGAGGAGGAGTGTCGGGAGGTGGAGTGGTCATTGTAGGGAAGCCAGCAGCAGAGAGTTGTGGGGGATGGGCCGCAGTATCAAACCTATTAAAAAATAAGTTAAATTCATTGGCCCGGTCCACGCGACCTTCCAACCCCATGCCAGTGGACTTCTGGAACCCTGTGATGGCTCTCATCCCACTCCACACATCCCTCATGTTGTTGGTCTGGAGTTTATTTTCCAGCTTTCTCCTGTATTTGTCTTTGGCCTCCTTGATTTTACGTTTGAGTACCCCCTGCACTCTCCTCACCTCTTCACGGTTGCCATCTCTGAACGCCCTCTTCTTCTCATTCAGAATGGCCTTTATGTCCTTGGTGATCCATGGTTTATTGTTGGCGTACCAGGTGATAGTCCAAGCTGGAACATTGCAGTCCACACAGAAGTTGATGTAGTCCGTGATGCACTCTGTGAGCCCATCTATGTCCTCACCGTGGGGCTCACAGAGTGCAGGCCAGTCAGTCACCTCAAAGCAGTCCTGCAGTGCCTCATAAGCCTCCTCCGACCACCTCCTCACAGTAACCCTGTTATGTGCCTCTTCACCAGAGACACATAACAGGGTTTGAGGTGAACCAGGTGTTGATCAGACCTGCCCAGAGGGGGGAGAGAGGTGGAGATGTATGCATCTTTAATGTTAGCATACATCAGGTCCGGGGTCCTCTTCTCTCTGGTAGGGCAGCTCACATACTGTTTGAAGGTCGGCAGAACTCTGTTCATGGTGACATGGTTAAAGTCTCCCGACATGATGATGAGGGCATTAGGATGTTGGGTCTGTAGTTTGGAGATGGTGGTGTGTATGATGCTGCAGGCAGATGTTGGGTTTGCAGACGGAGGGATGTACAGGACAGCAGCGATGACATGTGGAATCTCTCTAGGCAGCTTGTAAGGTTGGAGTCCAACGGCCAGCAGTTCAACATCCGGGCTACAGAGCTGTTCTTTAATGGTGATGTGACCCGGGTAACACCATCTGCTGTTTACTAGAATGGCAAGCCCCCCTCCTTTCCGCTTACCGCTCTTAGTGTCCTGTTAGGATATCAACGAGGTCAAGTGGAACGAGCTGTTTATCCCGGGACTGTCTGCCACACTTGGATAACACCGGACAACGAGGAAGGGACTCATCTGTCTGATAGCGTCCCGGAGTTGACACCGTTTATCTACTGATGACGCAGTTTGGAAATGTACGACCTTTTATGGGTGTTAACCTAAACTTATAATGTATGTGTGATGAGAAATCGGGGCTGCCTGCCGATCAGGAGCCCATCAGCGCTGGTGTGACTGTAACTGTTTCTCTGTCTTTACGTAGATAAAATATAACCAAAAGCATACTTGTCTGTTTTATGCGTCCTACATTCAAGGTAATAAGTAAGTGGTGGTCGCCTGACTGGGTAAAACGAACTGGGTCCACCGAGGGTGCTTCACCGTAGACGGGACACGGTGAAACAATAACAGTCCCGGTCGGCCCGGACGGTGTGAAAGCCATCCACGGAGACAATCTGGTCCGTAATGTCCTTGTGCAGCCATGTCTCAGTGAAACACACCAGACTGCACTCCCGGTACTCCGGTTGGCTCCGCGTTAGCGCCGTTAGCTCGTCCATCTTGTTGCTTAAAGAGCGCACATTTCCCATAATAACAGAGGGGAGACACTGCTTAAATCTTCTCCTTTCAATAAGCCCATCCCGTCTCGACCCTCCTTTCGTACCTCGATGTTGCTTTCCTCCTCTGCAACCTCGGCGTGTTTTCCTCCAGAGTTCGGGTGGTATTCCATCTGGTCTGGCCACACGCCGGTCGGCATTAGCGCTATCAGCTGTTCTCCGGAGTACACAAAAGGAGCGTGTCCCGGTGAGCGCGGCATGATAAAAACATCACGAAGAACGACCTCGTTAGAGAGGACAGTACTTCACAGAGTTACCGTGAAAAAACAAGAGCAATCAAAAAAAGATAAAAGTAAAAAAGTTAAAAAGCGAAACGGAGCGAAATGTAACTGCAGCATTCTGCTTTCGCGCATGCGCACTGAAAGGGACTGTTTTTGTGTTTATAAAATAATTGTAAACACTTAATACATAGCTAAGCAAAATGGAATATGCTTGTCCTAAATCAATTATTTTGTGGAATGCCATGACTATTGCATGCACGGGGGGAAAATAAGAACCAGAAGTTGAGAGTGGTACATTTGGCAAATATTTACTGGGCTTACAGTGCAGTGTGTTAACCAAAAATCTAAAAGAAAGGATCAATGACAGAAATATGTGTGATATAATATATATAGAAGTTGCACAGCCAGCATATATGTACAGCAAAAGTTATTTAAAGCTGGAGAGAAGTCCTTTGTAGGTCAGAAAATTCTTTGATATGAAGAGTTAGTCGCTCAGTCAGAGCAAAGGTGACAGAAATGTATTATGCATGAGAGAGAAAGAAACGGCTGGATATAAAAAGAACCATAAGATATTCACACTTACAAATACAGTTTTACAAAGCCATGCTTTATGGTAGCTTGCACCACTTTATTAAATAGACACAGACACATACATAAAGCTCACTCTGTGGCATTTCAAATTCATTTGCATAAGAAAACTGTTATGTATGCTGCATGCGCTTCTTCAATATACATGTTTGCGTGACTTTTTGTCCATGTATAAATAGCAAAAAAAACATCTCCCAAAACATTGACTATACTCCTCCTTTAGGCCCTGGAGGGAGTCTGAGGGCTGCACTTTAGATCCCAATCACTGTAAAGAGGAGTCTCTGATCTCTCCATCTGTTGTTTTGTTAAGAGTCAGCCAGAAAAAGCTTCTAGAAAACATTTTCAGTGATTAAAAATCCCTACATGGATGTGAGCAGCTGCATGGGATACTTTCAGTCTTGGGAGAATTTTTTTTATTGTTCTTTGAGTAGTACTGCTGACAATGGGTTAGTTCGCTTTCAGTTCTTTACAGGTGTGGGTGATGCCTCTAATTAGCTACAGAAGGTTTATCTTTTAGATTCAATCTCTGATGAAATTTGCAGGCATGCCTTGAAGACCTGTTTGTTTGTTTGTTCATTGTAGGTGGTGATTTGGATATGTGTTTTAGTGAATTAATAAGCACATTGAAATCAGACTTTTAAAATATTGCTTTATTACGATGTGCACTACCTATATTTAGGTTGCATGGATAGAAGGGTTTGAAGTAGTTTGCAAATGGTAAGGGGCATTGTTCTTAACTGCAATAAATATTGTGGGTGTTAAGCAGACAGTGTTTTTTGAAGGAGAACTTAAACAAATATTCAGGGATCTTGCAAAAATTGAGGAATTTTAAAATGTAGTGGCTTGATTTTATTGCTGCTTTACTAATTGACACTAAATGGCACTTTTCACATGATAGGCAACCCGCGTGAGGCCGTACATCTCAGTTCAATTCAATTAATGTTATTTATGTAGTGTCAATTCACAAGATGTCATCCCAAGCACTTTACTAAAAAAACAAATTTTCCCCGTTGTGGCACTCTTACTGGTACTCCTGAAATAATTGTACACACACACACACACACACACACACACACACACACACATATATATATATATATATATATATATATATATATATATATATATATATATATATATATATATATATATATATATAAAATTGTTATTCATGTATTCCTTTTTCAAATTGTTTAGAGTTTCTAAGAGCTTCTAATGATGAATCTATAACTTTCTGTGTTGCTGGAAATAGATATGACATCACAGAGATCCATTTCTTTCAGCCACATTGACCCATATGCATCTTGTCAACAGACAGAGACAGCAGGATGGTTAGAGTTTGAAAGAAAATACAAAATGCACCGTTAGAAAACAGATTAAAAAAAATCTACATCTCCCACCATCACAACCATAAGCAGCTGCGGTTCAGTAAACTCTACTATGACTTTTGAATTTTGGAGAATTTATAATGCTGTCCTCTTCCAATCATCCTGGGAAACTTATTAAAGTGTCTGGCATCTTAAAACTTGTTCAATACAAGTATTGATAACGAGTGCAACAATAGTTGTACCACTGGGGATTTTTTTAAATAAACAATGATTTCTTGAAGTTTGATTTTTTTCTCCTTCACTGAATAAATATACTTAGGTAAAAGTCAGATTTTAAAAAGTTTTTCAGTCTAACTTAATGTGCCTGAAATAATATATGGATTTATTTTAAGGTATTCTTACACACCAGGGGTGCTGATAAAGGTTGCCAGAACTGTACACTACCCCTTATCTGTGTAGATCATGTGATGAACAGGTGACCTGTTAACTACTAGACTAGATTATAGCCTCCCCAACCCAGAACAAGACTAATATGGTACAGAAAATGACTGAATAACTTGCAACAACATTGATGGCAGTTTTTTGTTGAACTCAATTCAACAAGTCCAGATCCTAACTTATTATGCTTGAAACAGGGTGGATGCAGCTGATATGTGAAATCAGCCAAGCTCTATGAAAATTCAGAAGATTAAACAGATATCAAAGAGCAAGGAGAAGGTTCTTGGATGTACAGAATTTATACACACAATCTGTTGCCTGCCTTTGTGAGACAGTACCTAAAGAACTGCATTGAGCCCCTGATAATTAGCCTTTTAACCAGCTGGACACTGTGAATCTTAATCTGCCTCTTATCTCCAGTTCCAGACAGAGAAAAGAAATCTCTCCTTACCCTGACCATTTTTCCCCTTATTATAGTTCCACAGGACCATGTGGCCTAACGTGATACAAAAGCAAAGTGAGTCTTTTTTGTCAGCCTTATTCTTATTTTGCCTGATGACTTTGCCCTCGCTGTGGTATTTATGGACCAGCAACTTGAAAGGTTCTTTAATCATGTTAGAATTGTGATAAAGTGGGCATTGTGCTCCTCAAGTGGGAATGATTAAGAATGTATGCTAAGGTTCACACAGAGAAGGGGAAATGATGCAGATTCTCATTGTGGTAGCACTTCCTATTACAGCTCAGCACATAGATGGAAACTTTTTTTCATAAAGTATGATATTGCCACCACATTAAATAATTACCTGTAATAAGATGTTTTAAACTGAGTAATGATCTGATTTAAAAAGTGTAACATTTGCATAACAAAATGAAATTACCTAAACTCATTAAATATGACTACCTGTGTATCCTTTGTATTTTTCAAAATGCTTATTAATGCAGTCTGTTAATTCAGTCTGTCTGGGAACATGTTGTACTCTCTGTAGTTCAGCGACTGTAAAGTGTTCAAGGAACTGTTTCTGTTTATTACATTATAAAGCTATTACTCCACTCATTCCATTTTAACGGCATTCAGTATTAGGTGGTGCATTCAAATTTCCACATGATTTGGTTATGGTGTTTTAAAAAAATTTACGTTCAAAAAATAAAACTTTTTATTTAGATTAAGTATATTGCTTAGCCAACCAGATGAAAGACAACATCGTAGACAGATATATTTATCCCATACTGACAGCCATTTTCTGTCTGACATGATTCCTATTTAGATTTTTAGCCTTCGGCAAACTAGTCCAATATTTCTGCGCATTAGAATGTTTCACAGCAGCTCATAGCCATTCTGTTCACATCACAGAAATCCCACAACAAGCTACGCCAAAAACAAGAGATAAATAAGTAATGAAATAGTGAGTGTAGGAAAAACAACAACAAAAATGGAAGACAATATGAGAACACTGAGTATAAAATGAAAAATGAAAGCAACTGTGCATTTTATGTTTGAAAGGTTTTATACCCCCTCTCTCCTTTCAATTAATTATATAGCCTTGGTTTTTGAGAGAATGAGAGAACAACACTTTAAGCATGGTCCTGCATGTGCCATCTGATTGCTATTTCACTAATGCTATTTTAATGTAAAAGCACTTTTTTAGTTGTGTTTTTTTGTCCTCAATTTCTTTTTCATGTCTTAATAAAACCTATGATTCCCCACACTGGTAAAATGAAAGAAGAATCACCAAATACAAACACAATCATGAGAGTTGCATTTACATCAAAGATCCTGCAGAAGTGGGTGTGCTTTAATAGTACATGAAAGTAGAACATATCATCTCTCCATCAAATACTGTATGGATATTTACAACATAAACTACAATACATCAGTAATGTACATGCAATGAAAATACTCTTTACTTGAAGTATTATATAAAACTTCAAAATATACAAAAAGTCCTAAGTTGCTAAATAAATTCAAGACAAACTCATTGAAAAGCCGTAACTTATTTAGAGTAATTTAAATGGCATTTTGAAGAATGATAATTTCTTATTAGCTGTCAACTTGTCTTTGGTCAGAAGGTAAAACAACAGATTTTTCTCTTTTTTCTTTAAAAATTCTTCCTTCATTCAATATTTAACATACCATATCCAAATTATGTCAGTAAAATTTTATTTTGTCTCAATTATCTACCTTAATTGACCTTAACTAGTGGCATTAGCAAATACAATTCTGTGGGTTTCCTTGTAAAACCCTTGCCAGACACATTTATGGCCAACCCCAATAAAAATGGGTTAAATGTCTTAAAAAGAGGGTGTGTGGGGAAGGGGTTGGACTGCCATTTTAAGAAATAATTGTTTTATAGAAAATTGCTTGTGGCAAAAGTATTCAAAAAAATGGCAAATTTTATCTTTGTATTTTCTTTGGTTAGCATTTCAGCCACTCTACGTCCCCATTGACAGTGAGAGTGCATCTATCTGTCAATTCACATCATTTGCATGCAGACTATCAATGATTGCAACTTAAAATGTAAAAAAGCCTTTTTGGATTGGTGGAGGATAACAGCTAGTCAGATGAATACTGTCAGGTTTAACTGACTAGCTGTTTAAAACCACTCAAACTGAAGGTTATGTTAACAGATATTACATGTCTACAATATCACAACCAACCGTTGTTACATTTGCTAATGTTTTCTAAAGCCAAACAACATCCATATTTCTATGTGCAGTTTCCTTAGAAGATCCTGAGATTTTTTCGCAGTTTCAGTGTGAGACCTTTGCCATATGAGGTGAATTCATTCTAAATATCTTTACAAAGCTTGATCAGAAGTGCTAATAAAGGTTTAAAAATATATGCATTTTTTTATTTCAGCATTAAGGTATCCATAATCACAAATATTTGCTAATTATAATTTCCGTATACATTCCACAGGAGAACATTTCTTTGAAACTGTTGTCCTAGATTTCAAAATCAAAGTTTATGATTTCAGCTACATACATTTCCTCCTTAAAGTAAGTAATAAAGACACATTTTATGTCACATAAACCACACAAATGGCTCATTTGATTAAACATTGCCTCTGTGAAGGACAACAGCGAGGTTGAGATGTAAAATACAACTAAAGATGTCTGATAAAAACAAATTCGTTTTCAGCTTTAACACATCAGTCAGTAAAAACTCATGCTGTGACATATCAAGAAACGTCCTGCTGTTCTTCGTTGTGATGAATTGCTAGGATAAAACACTAATGATGAGTATAAGTATGAACTGTTAGAATGAATTTGAATTTTTCTTGACAGATGTGGTGCAAAGCTGAGTTAGGTGTGAAATACAGTCAAGAATTCTAATTAGTTATCATGTTGCTAAAAATAATAAGAGGAATGAAGGAAAATACAATGCCTGCAACAAAAGTGATTATCAGAACAACAAAATTAGAGCATTAATTAGACATCCTGCAGCCTTTTGTAACACTTTTCTCTCTCTCACTACAGATGTTTTCCTTTCTATTACCATAGTACATTGCCACTAAACTTTACATGGTTTTCTTCTTTTAACAGAGGGGCTATAAAGATAGAGTATGCATCCTAAAGGTTGTATAAGTGTCCTTGTTATAAAACACAGGCAGAGACTCCAAATGACTCAGTAATTAAAATGTCATTAATCGGTGGTGTCTTATCAGACCTCACAGACAGCTCCTAATGCAGGCCTGCAATGGAGATACAGTTTTGTTGTTCCTAGACAGCGCCACATGCTTCTTCCGATTCTCACATCAGCTATCTCAATAATGAGATATGTGGCTGAAGCAGTCTGCGCGGCAGTTTGACAATTAACCAATTACATTTCTTCTATGCAATACTGCGATTGGTTTGCAGGAATAGTCGCCTCATGCAGATATCTCATTAAAGAAGTAAATTAGGTTTCATGATTAGTTGCTTTGGTGATTCCTAGCCCTTTCACTTCCCGCCTCAGACACATGCTCACACATAGATGCAGGTGTGTAATATGCATATACATATCACAAGTTTTTTGAAAACAAACATTAAAAACGTGCATACACACATTTTTCGTATCAGCATACCACATAACAAGTGGGAAAGGCTGGCTCATTTTCAGTCAGATATTTTTATTCAGAGTTATAACTGGAAATGCAATCTGATATTTTACATTACTTTAACTAATAAATTGCACTCCTGTTGCATGAAAACATATGTGCTACTCTGCCACCCTGTTCTGGCATTTCTTTTTCCTCTTCAGTGTAATATTGATATATTACACAATAATAATATAATACATCAAAAGTCAAACAATATCAGAACATACAGGTAAAATGTATCTCAGTGCACAGTCTGAACAATTCAGTTGTCTATATATTGTTGCTTTTATAAGCTTATCTACCGATAATCAGGCATCAGTCAACTCAAAGGTTTTGATTACTGGTATATAAGCCGAAGAACACTCATTAAAGGCTGCTTTCAGATGATAGGCTGCTTTCAGATTATTTTTTTTATTTTTTTTACAGTGTCCTGTCTGGCAATGTGGCATTTAGAATTGTTGTCTTAATGCCAAAAACTGCCAACAGATTTTAATTTCACTAAATATGTATTTGACTCCTGTCTGAGGGCAGGTTCAAACTATTTAAGGCCTAATTCATTTTTCAGAGTCCATTCTAAAATTCACTTGGCAGTGAAACTTGTGAATTTTGTTTTCTCTAGTACTTCCATTCAAACAGCAATGCCAAGCAGAAAGGAGATAAAGAAACCGATGGGTTAGATCATGAGCAAAAGGCGAAAAACAACAATGACTCTTGCTTTCACGAATTACAGTGAGGGAAGATCTTCTCACTGTTAGATATCTTATTTTTCAGGGACAAGAAGGGAAAAAACATCGGATTTGATATTCAGCAAGCAATCACCCAAGTTATTTTTTTATTTATTTTTCTTCTCCTGTGAGGAGGTAGTAGGTGAACTCTAAAAGTCTGCTATGAAAAGTCCACATCTCTGAGTGTAAAGCTGTTGTTCAACTGAGATAACAATATAATCTGGGCCAGATGCTTATCCACGTGGTCATAGTGGCTGTCCTTTGCCGGATTGGAGGGGTCTATCAAGGTTTTAGATGTCCATTATTTTATGATGCTTTTTCTAGCTTTAGAGTGTGAAAACAAAACCATATTTGCTGTGACAAAATTTGATTGTGATTGTATTTTTGTTCAACTTGAACAGGTGCACTATAAAAAGAGAATGCAGCTCCAACGTAAATTAAGTGGTAACAAGTAAGTTGATCCAACATATTTATTTAGTTTATAATTTGTCAAGTTAAATCATCATAAATTAATTAAGTTGGGTAAACTTAATTCAATTACTTGTTATCAGCTGAAGCAATTAATTTAAGTTGGAGCTGCATTCTCTTTTTAGAGTGTGTTGCCTTGTAACAAAAAGATCCTGGGTTTGAACCCCTGCCTGGGGTCTTTCTTGCTGTCCATGCGTGGGTTCTCTCCGGGTACTATGGCTCCCTGCCACTGTCCATTAACAGAACTGTTATGTCAATTGGTCTCTCCAAATTGTCCTTATCAGGCAACTTTGCTTTGAATATACAGTATATTTTAGCTGTTAATGACATAATGATTCTGAATGCAGCTATTTCTTTGAGTAAGGGAAACGTGATTCAGTGTATCTGCTTTTTACTTCCTTTAAAACTTTTATGGGTTTTTTTAACACAAAGTTTCATGTACAAAACATTTATTCTGCAGGGAAACTTAAAACTTTGGAAGTTACCTTGACATACACCACTTGCTTAATGTTCCAGTCACAAAATTGTGTATCTGCCTTGCATTGTAGTGGTGTATGAATAAATCTTAGTTTAGAAGCTTTAAGTACTCCAGGATTACCTGGTCTGATACTATAGCAGTGATGTGATCTCCAAGGAAGTAAGGCTGCCACATATCTTTAGGACACATTCATTCTTTTTGTAGGAAAAGCGTGACAACTCAGACATGGTATCTAAACCCTACACCGGCACCACTGCTATGTGATGGATTGAAATGCACAGCAATAACTTGAAAATGACATCAGTTATTTTCATGTTACACTATTGAGAAATTCTGTTTGCATTAATAAAGATTATCACCTCAGCATGCTGAATGATTTAAATATCCACAACTGACAGCAACCAAACCTTCTTTCTATTAATTCACGGACAATTATTATGTACGTATTATATCATGCAAGTGAAGAAGTATTTTTGAATGAAGATGAAACGAACTTCTTACTTTTCTTTTTGTTTTTTTTGGGACTGTCCTCAAAGCTCATTCAAAAGTTGGTCTTGGTCTGAACATGCTGTGCAGGAAGCACAGTATGTTCTGACCAAGGTAGCCAGCCAATTGTCAAGCCATGAAAAAAAAAACAAGACGGTGACACAATGTCAAAAAGTAGTGTCACCGTCTAATGCATGTAAAACACTGTAAAAATGTACACCCTTTCTCCCAATCGACTCAGAAATATACACAATGGGGACCAATCATAAAAGAAACAGCTCAAAGACAAGACAGAATTTGCTTTTGCTCAAAATTGGCTTAATTTCTTCACATTCGTACCCATGTAAAATGCATTTGGTGAGCAAGACCGACTGAATGCAAAAACGGAACAACTGGAGTCCAGATTCGTTGTGACGTTTGAGCTTCCAGCCAATAAAGGTCACAACAGGTAGCTTGACCTTGGCAGATGAAAACACAATGCCAGGACAGCTGCACCGGATAGATGCAGCTGGTTGGAGAAATTGCTAGTCTTTTTCCGCCGTGATTTACTACATTGGCATGTTAAAGCAGACCTCACATTTGAGCCTTGACTCAAACAATTCCCTCACACTGATTTCAATCACAGACAACATACACAAAGAAACAGTTTTATTAAAAACACTATCTCTGCAGGATTCCAGCGCGTATTGAATGGGTATTGTACAGACATTGTTTTGTCTGTATTGCGGAGACAAAGTGCTTTTCACAAATTATCAGAGATACAGATTCGGACAGATGCCCTGATTGCACACTGACGTACTATAGTCATGACTCCAGTTACGGGTGTTTTATAGCATGTTAATTGTTCCTGGCGGTTTGGAAAATCTTTCAAGAGTATGTCAAGCCATGTGGCACTTTCTTACTGTCATGATAAATAACACAATAAAAACAACTTAAACATCAATTAAAATCCTGACAAGACACTACAGTTTTATAATTGATCATAAAACCTAGGAATATTATGAAAGAAATACCCCAAGAGGGTTTAAAATGCGATGTATATTGTTTGCCTGCCACTATCCTCCGATTCTCATGTCATGTAAGGATACAACATTGTCTTTTTCTCAGATAACCCTTCAAATCAGAGTGACTCTGCAGCTCATTCCCCAGGAGCACCACGTAGGCCAATTTCTGTATGATTTAACTGTCATTTTGCATCTGCATCTGAGGCAGTGCTGCTGAATCCTGAGTAGAAAAGCTCTCATTAGTGTCCCAGCAATCTCTGATTGCTGATTGACCAGACAGAGATTACAGGCATCAAAGCTATTTCCTCCTCCGGTTATACCCCTACCACACATTTGCTTCTTCATCATCCTCCAATGCCTCTCCAGATTGATTTCGGTCCTGGATTCATACCAAATTTCATTTTTTTTAAAGATAGATTTTGGTCACTCTCACTTCACTCTGTGAATTTAAACATCAAGTGAAAAAACATACAATAATTCCTTTTACAATAAGAAAAGGGCAGAATGGATGAGAGGAGCCTCAGAATCATGTTTTAAATTAAAATACTCTATCATGAAGTTACAATAACATTTTACACATCACACATTACAGATCCATTGTTGCTTACAAACATGACTAAAGAAATATTTTTTATAAAGCAAATGTAGATTTATCTGGCAAATGTAATGTCACCTTTGCTTCCACTTATTTTTGCATAACGTTATGAACACTTGGTGGCATATATTGCATAACAAGGAGACATTTGCTCAAAGTTGATTTGTTTGAAGCAGAAAAATGGGCAAGCCTTACTAAGGATTGTAGTGCGTTTGACAATGGCCTAGTTGTGATAGCAGCACAACTAGGGGAGAGTATCTACAAAACGTCAGCTAAGTGGGTGGGGACCTATCAATTTAACTTTGCCTGCAAGATTAATTCTCGGGGTATTTGTGCATTCACACAAATACGTGAGAATCCATTATGTACCATTCCAGCTTCAACCATTTGTGTCCGCACCAAAAATGGTCCGAGCCAATCACATTGCAGCATTATGATTTAAGGTAGGACATACTGGTGCGACAAAAGCAAGAGCTGACAAGCCCACAGCTGAACCAACATAAACATGGCAGCGCAGGAAGACGCACGGACATCTGTTTTATAAAAATCCACAATTTCTGCAAGAAATGCCTTGTCTAGATTACCATCTTGTGGTTTCTCATGACATGTGTGGCTTATGTTTTAATTTGATACCGTGATTGGCTAAAAACAACCTTTAGTAGGTGGGCACTAGGTAGCTTGGAAAGTTCTGCTAAATGTCCCTGCTTTCCTCAAACGGATTTGATAGGAGCGTTCCTTGATTGATAATGTCCAGAATGTAGAGTGGTACACATTATCAATCTGGCGGGCCAGGTTACTATAAACTCTGGTCCAAAAAAATAACAGTGATAAACAGTGGCTCATATAAGTACTTGTGGAGCAAAGGATGGCCACTGTGAACTGATCCATGTGATCTGACCCAACCTAGATGCTTCTTTAAGTCTAAGCCTGAAGAACGTTATAACCATTTAATATACCCATAATACATGCATAATTTTATGGCTGAGGGGTGTATATAAAAATATGCATGGATTTAGATTGTGAACTCCCTCACACTTGTAATACAATATGTCTCAATAGGCTGTTTTTGTCATAACAAACAATACGGATAAGTGATAATAAACACATCAGATTTTGTTGACATGGTTATCATATTCCCATAAACAAATTTATACTAGTGCCCACAAAATAAAAAATATATTACAGTGACACAGTTGTTTGCGCTGCTGCTTTGCTGCAGGGAGGTGCTGGGCATGAGTGCAAGGCAGGCCCTTTCATGTCCTCCTTGAGCATGCACAAATTATTTCTTAGTACTCTGGTTTACTGGAGTCCAAAAATGCATGACTGTCCTTTCAGTGAGTCACTGTTTTGCCCTGGGATTGACTGGTCATGTCCAGGTATCTTCCAATGAAATAGCTACATCTAAAGTACCCATTTTTATATGGAATAAGAAAAGAGCTATGAGAAAACTGTCAGTACATGTGCATAAAAACACATAAATATATGATATCGTGCCAATGGGATTTGTTTATACAGTATATTGAAGTTGATGTTTTTAAAAAGAAAACTCAAAATCCCCCAAATCAAGAGGCAAATGTACTGCTACAACATAAATCTGGTGATAATGGCTTTCAGCACACCCCATCATTGCAAATACAAACATCCAAACCACACCAACACTACTGAGAGGGGATTTGTTTGTGTTGTTTGATTCTAATTGGATCCACAGGGGGCTCCAGAACAGGCAGACGTATTTGAAGCACCAACTGAAAAAGCTTTTTTTAAGAACATTTATAAGCCTATGGGTGACAATAGACAAACGCTACTGTAAATGTTCAAAACCGCCTGCATTTATTTATATCTCCAGAACACCACTCGAGTCGCTGATAACTTGCAGTTGGATCAGTGCAAATAACCTTGTGAGCATTTGTTTTCCTACAGGGTGGCTTTTTAAAACATACAGTCATACTTATGTAGAATGAAAAAAAAGCTAACTTTAGGCATAAAGATCCATGGACAAAGTGGGAAAAGCAAGCAGAGTATAAGCAATGTTACATTTTGTTGAAGACACTTCTTGTCTTTTTGCATTCTGGTATGTGCGGGTAATCGGAACAAAACAGTTTAGGGTGATAAATAAAAATATGAACATGTCAATGAGACCTGATAGTGTAAAGAATCAAACTACGGTTTTACTCTAAACCTTTGAGCGTATTCACCTCAGAGTACTTTGTAAAAGCTTTCAAATGCCTAGAAGTCTTTCACATTTTGCCATGTTGCAACCACAAATCAGCTTTGAGTTGGAATTTTTTGCCCATTCGTTTTGGCAAAATTAGTTATATTGGATAGAAAACGTCTGTGAAATGACTTTTCAAGTTTCAACACTGTTTTTAACCATGCATTTAAGTGCTACAAAAGCCAGTTTAACACCTATTTATTTTAGTCAGGTCTGTGGCTCCAGGGAAACATAAAAAATGCAGGACAGTGAATCCTGAGGACCAGGGTTGAGGAGCACTGATCTAAAACATTTTACCAGGTCATCCTGCTGAAAAGTGAACATTTGTATATGACGCAAAACTTTTCCAATATTTTCCAGATTGTCTTACTTAGTTGTCGTGTTCTTCCTGCCACTCTTTCACAAAGACAAAAAAATGTAGAGTGCACAATTAATAGTTGCTCTATCAACAGTTTCTCCCACCGGAGCTCTGAATTTCTGCAGCTCCTTCAGAGTTACAACGGGGCCTCTTGGCTGCTTATCTGATTACTCTCATCCTTGACTGTCCATTAAGGTGGAGGGTGTTGACTTGGCAGGCTTGCAATTGGGGGGAAAAACTCTGAGATCTTCACATAACACCTTACTTACACTGGGATAAAATTACATGTGGCTGGACTCTGTTTAAAAATTGGGTAATTTCTGAAGGCACTTTCAGAGGGATGGGAGTAAATGGGTGTGAATATAAAGACATGCTAGAAAACTATGTGCCAACTAGCCTTCCTCTTTCCTTTGTACTACTTTGTGTAATTCTATCATAAAATCTTGTTTGTGTTTCTGGGGCTGATTGACTAATTATTCCGCACTCCATGCCCCACGCTCTTCCCAGACACCATAATGCCACTGACTCCAAGCTGTTCCACCTGGGACTTTACCAGTTTACCTACCTCACACAACCACTCCCTGCCAGATAGTCTCATGTCACTGACTGCATGTTGCATCTCCAGTGTTTGTGCGCTCAGCCTGCCAATCCTCAGTTCCTGTGCTCACCTACATTTGTTAGTCTGTCATACTAGTGCTTGTGTGCACTGCCTGCTTGTTGTGTTCCTGCCCTCACTGGATAACTCATTGGCTTTCTGCTCTGGTCAACCTGTCTTCACCATTATCACCTGGTCAGTTTGTCTCATTCTTCATCTCCTGGTCAGTCTGTCATCATCGCCCGCCATCAGCCATCATCTGCCTGTCATCGCATGTCTTTTAAATTCAACTCCGTGTCAGGCTCAAATATCAGGTTCCCACTGTACTAAGCATTACAGACTACTAGCCTAATCTAAATATGTTTCAATTGACTACAACAGTTTAAGCAGAACATTAACATTCAAAGGCGATTCTAAACAAATAGGTTTTTAACCTTGGTTTAAAGCAGTGGTCCCCAATCCTGGTCCTCGAGGGCTGGTGTCCCTGCAGGTTTTACATGTGTCCCTGATCCAACACACCTAACTTACTTCCCCAGTGTGCTGTCAATTTCTCCAGAGTCCTCCTAATGACCTCATTATTTGACTCAGGTGTGTTGAAGCAGAGTAACAAATAAAAGTTGCAGGACACCGGCCCTCGAGGACCAGGATTGGGGACCACTGGTTTAAAGGAACTCAGGGTTTCAGCACCTTTAGTCTTCTGGGAGTTTGTTTCAGACGAGTGGAATATAAGAACTAAATTCTGCTTCTCCATGCATGGTTCTGGCTCTGCGTAACCAGAGTGGACTGGAGCCAGAAGACCTGAGTGGTCTGGAGTGTTGATACACTGATAACAAGTCTTTAATGCATTTTGGTGATTTATAGACTAACAGAAGTATTTTGACATACATTTTCTGAGATCCAGGGAGCCAGTGTAAGGACTTTGGAACTGGGGTGATGTGCTCTACTTTCTTAGCCTTAGTGAGGACACGGGCAGCAGCATTCTGGATCAACAGCAGCTGTTTGATCGACTTTATAGGCAGACCTGTGAAGACACCATTGCAGTAATCAACTCAGCTTTAGATAAACACATGGATTAGTTTTTCAAGATACCGCTGAGACATTAGTCCTTTAATAGGACTAATGTAATTGTACTTAGATGCCTCCGAAGGACCAGGTCTGAGTTCATCACTACACATTTTGGGCCTGATCAGTGATTACTAGCTGAAGCAGCTGAAGCTGTGTGCTAACTCTTTATCAAATAAGTCTCAAATGCTTACCTCTAGATTTGATCAGGTCTCCAAGGACCATCTTCTGGGTTAGACATTACCCACCCCTTTGTTGTGTGATAGAATCTCTGATATGGGAGATCCATGATTTTGTGTTCCAAACACATCTTTCTGAATTCGAACCTGGTACCGGCCCTCCTAACCGCATAGCCACTGGGCTCACTCTGCCAAATTCTCCTGCCACCCTAGTATCAGCAGAACCACTGCTCTGATTAACAGAACTTTCTAGTGGCCAGCCCTCAATGAAGGCTTAAAGAAGTATTTATTTGTCTACCCAGTCTGCACAAGTAATAAGAGCCATAATCAACCTTCTTGCAGGCTTCTGCAACCACTGGCCATCCCGAAGCTACCATGGTCTCACATGGCCCTGGATTTTATCACAGGTTTACCTTTTTACAAGGGTTTCACCACCATTATTACTGCTGTTGACCATATTTCCATAGTGTCCCACTTCCTGCTATTACGAAAACTCCCAATGTTACTTGAAACTGCACAACTTCTGGTCAATCTGGCAATATTGCTGGAGAAGTACTTGTTGTGACATGGAAGAAGTAACCACCTCACCGGGCATATAAGTCACACAGTCTGTTGGATTTTTATTTTTACACCCTGTCCTGCAAGCTCAATTACTTGACATCATAACTATCTATTTCCTCTTTTCAATTAACGGAAAAGCCTGCCCAGATTACATAGTATGAAATATCCGAATCACAATCATCTTTATTCAGCCATGATTATGTGCAAAATCAACAAATTTCACTTTGGTTACAGTGCTCACAGTGTAGAGATATTTCGTATACATATATAAACAGTACTTTTTATCTAGAGAAAAGTAAAAGGAAGGTTATGATATATGAGAGTACAATATGCTTATTTTGTTTCACAGTTTATTTGACTAATCAGGCTGTAAGGTGTCCATTGTGTTCATCGAATTTACAGCCTGAGAGAAGAGTATCTCTCTAGCAGCTGCTTTATGCAAATAGTTCTCTGTAGCACTGGCCTGAACGTAGGTCTAAACAGTTTGTAAGCAGGATGTATGAGATCTGCAAAGATGTTTGCAGCCTTTTCCCCAACTATAGACCTGTACAGCCTCAAAGGGTACTATGCAAAAACAAATCCCACACATGGGCTACAAGCGTTTACCTGGGCTAAGCAGAAAGGGAATTGGACTGTTGCTCAATCCAAAATAACGTCTTCAACTGAAAGTAAGTGTGATGAATTTCATGTGGAAATCCAGAGTCTGGAAGAAGAATGAAGAGGCACAGAATCACTTTTGCTTGAAGTTCAGTGTGGAGTTTCCACAGTAATGGTTTGGGTGCCATGTCCTCTCCTGGTTGGTCCACTGTTTTCTGAAGTCCACAGTCAATGCAGTCATCTACCAGGAAATTCTAGAGCACATAATGCTTCCCTCTGTAGACAGGCTGTATGGAGATGTTGATTTTATTTTCCAACATGATTTGGCACCTGCCCACTCTGCCAAAGGTAACAAAAGTTCAATGAACATAGTGTTCCTGTTCTGCCATAAATTCCCCTGACCTGAACCCTATAGAAAATCTGTATGTTGTTGTCAAGAAGAAGATAAGAGACACCAGACCCAAGAAGGCAGATGACCTGAAGCTAGCTATCAAAGCAATCTAGGTTTCCAACCAAGCCCAACCAACAATTGAGTTAACAGATATGGACATAGTTTTCAGAACATTTGTGTTAAAAACATCATTTTTTGATTGGTCTAATGCAATATTCTAATTCTTTACCCGTAAGCTACAATCATCAAAATTACAAGAAATAAAAGTTTTAAATATTTCTCGCCATGTGTAACACATTTCTATGCAATAGCCGTTTAACTTTTTCAAATGAGTTGGCAAAAAAATTGCACTTTTACGCAATACAAGAAAAAAAAGAAAAAAGAAATTGGATGGGTCGTCTGGAGTGATTCTTCTTGGTCGAAACATTTTGTCTTTTCTGAAAGAGATATTTTCAGTCTGTAGAGTTGTATGTAAACTCAGCCTTTTGAAAAGGAGAATCAAAGAGGCAAAAACAGACTAGAGGAGGGACATTGAGGGACACTTCAGACAGGGGAACCCCCAGGCACATGTTGGTAAGGCATTCAGCACCTAATACATTTTAAGAACTCCAGAGACCTAGCCAACAGTTTCAAAAACAAGCTCAATATTTTCTCAGCATGTTCTGAGGTAGCTGGAATAGAGAATGAGCCTAAAACCTCCATCACTAACTTAATATAAAAGCTGAGCATGTCAGTAGGGTATTTCGGCATGTAGGAAAGCAGCTGGTCCTGACAGCATTCAGAGGGAGTTTTGAAGGACTTTGCCAAACAGCTGGCTTTGATATTTACTTCCATTTTCAACCTTTCCTTGTCAAACTGTACTGTCACCAAGTGCTTCAAACTGCCATTATTGCACCCACAGGTCTGAAGCCTCGTGGAATAAGCATTAGACACATGCACTTTCCTGACTTCCTGACATTTTCCTGACTTCAATTCAATTCAATTCAATTTTATTTATATAGCGCCAAATCATGAAACATGTCATCTCAAGGCACTTTACAAAATCAAGTTCAATCATATTATACAGATTGGGTCAGATTATACAGATTGGTCAAAATGTCCTATATAAGGAAACCAGTTGATTGCATCAAAGTCTTGACAAGCAGCATTCACTCCTGGGGAACCGTAGAGCCACAGGGAGAGTCGTCTGCATTGTACATGGCTTTGCTGCAATCCCTCATACTGAGCAAGCATGACTTAACAAACATTACATTCCTCTCCCTAAAAACAAAGCAAATTCAGCTGCTGCATCCTTCAAAGGACTTTCTCTATGTGGGCCGGGTCCATCATTGGCCGCGAAAACAAGAAAGCTGGAAGAGATTGGCTGTGAATTTGGACGGTCTAGCCTTCACCGGCTGTCTCCGCCCTCTGTGGAACTTCTGTTGCTAAGCAACCGAGACAGCATGAAGCACAGCTTTGAAGCCAAACTAATGGAGCCCAAAGGCTGATATTGCTGTCTCCACTAAATAACCTTACATGTTTTTTTATGTTTTTTCCCCTTTACATATTCCTGATGGTTTAATGTTGTTTTGTTTAAAATTTTACTTTTTTATTATTGTTATTTAATTTTAGTCTATTCAGTGATCAGCCATTTGGAATGCTCTTAGTTATTTATATGTTCAAATATAGAAATATCACTAAATGATATTGGTTGACGACAAATACCAATTTATTAATATTAGTAAAACGTTTTACAACTTAAATTATTTCCCCATTGTGAGAGATTAAAGGTATTTCTAACAACTTAAGCACTAACCCTAAGTGTGAAAAAAGTTTAAATCACTTTATTTGTAGAGGATAATAATAAAAAATAACCAAACATTGACATTAGATATCATCTGACATAATTATTTCCGCTTTTAACTTATTGTGTAAAGCCAGTGGGAATTTGAAAGCTTTGTGCATGAAGACAGGCGTTATCTTTCGGCATAGTGACCCTCTAACACCCGGTCAGGTCAAAGCCGGCAGGCCAAGTCGGCTGTTAGTGTAGCAAGAAGGGACATGGATGAATGCGTCTGAACACTTCTGCAATTAAGTGACCGTTATGGATGACGCTGGTGAACCCAATATTCAGTCGGACACAGAGTTACGTTTTTTTCAAAAAGAGAGATGAATAATGGTGGGTGAGGCAGACAAGCAGAACCAGACTTGAATAGATGAGTTATGGCAGATGGTGCAGGCAGGCAAGGATGAGCAGGAGACCAGAGGATGCAGGTAGAGAAAGACCAGAGCAGGCAACGTGGACCGGGAAACCACCAGAACGGGCAGAGCAAGCGGCTGGAACTCACAGGGAAACAGACAGGTCTCTGCAGCACACAGACAACAGGCAACTTTTAATTGAAGAGTCCAGTTGGCTGAGCACACATGATCTGGTAGAGGCAGGGCATATTACGCCAGACGAGACGAGATGGGACGAGAAGACATGTTCTGCCAAGGATGAGTTGGCTGAGCCAGGTATATGTAGACAGATGAACACTAATTAGTGCAGCAGGTGGATCTGATTAATAGTAAGGTGTTGGCTGGAAGGAGACTGAGCTGATTGGATAGTGGCTGAGATGTGAAGGCTGATCCAAGAAAAGTCCAAAATAAACAAACAAACACCTAAATCATGACAGCGATATGTCAATATACCAAGCATACATAGTTAAATTATTACCTCAAAACATTTAGCTAAGTTACTTTTATGTCACAGAAAGCGTAATATATCAAACTTAGCAATTGAGTCCTTTCCAAGGAATGAGAAAGTAAGCAAAGGTCCTCGCAAGTCCAATGAGTGAAGCAAAACACCACAGTGCATCTTACTGGGGTCCGTTCTTCGTACGTTGCTTAAAACATCCAAGATCAAATGACACATCCAAGATGATTTCATCCGGCTAATCATGATCCGGCTAATTGGGTTCTTCGAACACACCTGTTGTTTAGGATTAGTATCGCTGGATTGAGTTATCTGAGATAACTGCGCGTTCATGCATTTGTTTAAAAGGGGAAATGTATCGATAGTAGAAACATTGATCAGCAACGCTGCTATTGGCTGTTCAGCATGACCAAAGAACGCCCACAGTTTTTCTCCCAAGCAGAACAAGAGCTTGGAAGGTTATGACGAATTTGAGTCATTAATTAAAACACCTCAAAATCTGTTGAAGCCAGGAGAGAGGGCTGGCAAAAAGCAGTGGACAAATTAATGCGTAAATACTGTCCATGGTAGATGTTTCTATCACTTTCTACAGTATGAATTTTTGCATTTTAATAATCTCATATTTACTTTGTTCTTTTATGTCAGAGCCTCCACGGGACCCACTAGAACATGGGGACAAGTAAAAGTGAAATACAAGAATATTCTACAAAATGGTAGCCTTTAATTATTATACTTTATTTTAAAAAGGCACTCGTTATGTCAAGAGATCCAAATTTCAGTGTCATTCCTTAGACACGGGAAGTAAAGGACATGTGCAAACTGGGATTTTTCACACCAAAAAATCTTTATCCATAAAAAATGAAAATTTTCCTTTTCCAAGTCATCCACAGTTTACATGGCAAAACTGTATTGCTCCGTGGCTAGATAATCCATCCATAGTTTTTTCTAATACAATATACGGCTAGACAGGAAGCAATTGCCTTTCAAAGTAAACTAAACTTCACAATAAAATGGCCCGAACAAATCTTCTTACTGGATAGGATAAAAATAAAAAGCAAACCATCATACAAATAACTTAAATATTTTAGATTTATGGCTCCAACACCACTTTTTCCTCTTTAAAAGCCACTGTTAAATGATGTGTTTGTCTGTTTATAACAGCCACCAAGAAAATCTCTCTACAATTACACTGTCGCGCTGCGCTAAAGGATCCTGTCTATTGCGCAATACGCGATTAATTCGAAAAACTCTGCAAATTATTCTTGCACCTTCCGCAACAGGTTGCATTCGTAAAAATAGACATCGCTACGGCAGACTTCCCTGTCTCCTCCGCTTATACAGCCGTGATCTAATCTTGTTTACATGAAATAAGCCTGCTCGCGAGCAGGCTTGAGCTGGCGCACATGTTGCTATGACAACAAGTGCAGGATGTCTTTCGAAGAACCAAACGATGCAAGATCATGCCAAATCGTCAACAATGAAATCCTGCTAACTGAGTTAGCGACGTACGAAGAACGGACCCCAGGTCACACTGAATATATCCAACACATCTATCAAAGCATGCCTATTCCCTTACCAGAAGGCTGGAACTTACCATTTTGACAGACATTATCAGATTTTTTTCACAGAACTGATATTTTGAAAATAAAATAAAAATGTTACATAAAATGTGACCTATCATTTTCTGTCACATTAGCATAGCCAGAATCATATAAGACAGTGGTTTCCCTTTGTGTTCCCTGGATCCTTACTAATTCTGCGATTTACAAAAAAACCTGTAGAATTTGTAAATCCTGCATGTTTTATGACAGACAGGTTAAAAGTACCAAAGGATATAACATGGTGTAGCAATATTCATGTGTTTTGTTCGGTCTTCCTGTTATAAGCGGAAAGTCTTCCTCTCACTCTCAGTCTTGCAGCATTCAGGCAGCACGAGCATTTGTTAACCTGTCAGAAAATAGTTTCTTCTTTAAAAAGCTTCTTAAATCTCAGCATCAGCTGACCTAATTTCTAACACATCACTGATAATGACTAACAGTTCAATCAGTCTGTAACAATTTCCACACCCAAGAGTCTGATTGTCATTGCAACCTGGTGGCACTTAGACATGGAAAGGGAATTTTGACTTTCCAACCTGCCAGTTACCGGTCAGAGCTGTTTAGGTTAGAACTAGACTGATCCTGGTACATCTCTTGAAGAAAAATACAAATTAACAAGAGAGACACACATACTGGCTCTCTTGTTTTCCATAAGCTATAGTCTAAAAATACAACATTTTGTTATTCAGAACAATTTTTTGCTTAACGATTTTTTGGGGGCATTTGCTTTTTCTTTTATTTTCATTTCAGATTACAAATTACTTCCTACTTATTCAATTTAGCAACCAATACTACATGTCATTGTTATGGTTATTTATGTGGTTTAATGAAGTAGGGTGTTTGAACTGAAGCCCTATATGAAAAACCTTTAATAGTTTCATGCTTTAAAATGCTCTTTCTTGGCAGTTACTGTCCGTTTTAAGCACTCTTAAGGTGCAACTGGACCAAAAACAATACATGTATCAGTTTCACTAGGGGAGACATTATCCACAGAAGACTGGCCCAGTTCTGTCAAAAAATACTCTCCAAAGACTACAAAAACAAGATAACAACACCATTATCGGAGGACATATGAAACTTGTTTGCCCCCAATACGAGAAACAGACACATGCAAATGAATTTATTTCATACAATGAGGAACGCTGTATAGAGATCAAACGCTAGCTGTGTTGTAGTGTTCCAAATATAAACTGGAAGGGTTCACCACAGATTTCCCAGAAGAGCCCTGGAGAGCAATGACTGAGAATATCTCATGTACTTGTCCCAGGGAACAGTGATCATTACAAGTATGGCCATCAATACTTGGTTGATGATTGATCACGCTGAAACAATCCCTGTGGTTTTCTCCTGTCAAAGAGTCACTGACACCTCTGTAGTTTGCTAGATTATTTTCAGTCACCAAGAAGTTTAGTTCATAAGTTTACCCTGCATGCTTTTGTCCTATTTAGGATCATGAAATGTATATTTTTTGTAGTGTATGAGAAAATTGATGTTCCTAAAGACAGGTGGTGTGGGGGGAGAGAACATTCAAATGCAATTCAGAAAGGGTTTGGACATCAGCTGACAAACTGCTCATTGGCAGGCCACATTTCAAATATATATTACGCTCCTGTCCAAGCCACTCACATATATCATTTGACGAAACTAATAATTTGATTTACATAAAACTTCCAAAAGGAAGAGAACTAGTTGTGAGTTTTTATTGTTTGGTTAGGATAAAGAGTCTTTGTATTTTTACAAAACAAATTATTTAATTTAAGTATATTGCAAACCATCCTGCAGGAGCCAGCTTTTTTTCAACACAATTCCGCCTAAATCTTTGTCAACCGAATAGAAGAACAGCAAAACAGAATTTGATGCAATCCAAATGTCATTTATGTTGCCTGGATAAAAAGATGTTCTACATCACGTGTATACGTAATCTTTATAATGATAAGTCATAATAACCACTTACAGTATGTAAAACACAAAAAGAGTAAACCCAGCAAACTACACAGAAGTGTACAATATAGAAAACCACACACAATGCACTCATAAATGAATATAATAAAAGTTAAAGTCTTATTAAATGCCTCATGGAATAAAATGTCTTTAGTTACCTTTTTTAAATATCCACACAGTCCAAACTCAGTAGGAAGACAGGCAGTGCATTCCAGTCTGGGTGCAACAGCTTGGAAAGATCAATCTTCTAGAGTTCTGAAGTGGGTGGGTGGGCGGGGTGTTTGTTTGAGTGAGACAGTATTCCTGCAGCATAGGTTAGGAGAACCCGAAAATGAGCCAGCTCCAAATGAAACAAGTAAACAGACCATTACAATACTCCTTCAGTTAATCATTCAATAAACGTCATTCTGAAAAACCATATGTCTATTGTTATTATTTCAATTGAGATCACCCATTGCAAAATATTTTGACATAATTTCTTCTGAAGATATGTATGAGGTGCATACATTGTATTATATTAAAACCATTCACATTACATAATTGTTATGATTACATAGGAATAGAAGAACAGAACAGACCGATCCTTTATTGTACCACAGTGGGAATATTCAGACCTACCAGCAGCAAAGCGAAAGGAAGCATGCAGATTCACACACAGGTTGGTAGGTACAGAGATCTGTGCAAAGACTGTCTGGTTGTTGTGTGGTGTATTCTTACCTCAGTCCAGCACACTGCGGCAGGTTAACCACTGCCACAGGTGTTTTTCATCCACTCCAGTCTGGTTCCTGATCTGGATGGAAGAACTCAAACCTTGATTCCTGATCTGGAAGAAGGAACTCAAGCCTCGGTTCCTGTCCTGGATCCCAAGAGATCTTCTGGGCACTCCTGCCGGCCTCCGTTCCCAAAACACAGAAGTACCACGAGACCTCCATCTACCTTTCCATCCTCCAATGTACTCCACCATCAGCCAGCCACCCCACGTCATCCGGCAATCGGTCGACCATTGCTCTCTGTGTGCCACGTCACCAGCCCCTTGGACTCATTATTCATCCTATCTGTAAGTCAGCCTCTGCCTGAACATCTTCACCTTCCTGCTTGCTGTGGGTGCTCAGTCTTGTCCACTCTCTCCTCCACAGTCCGTGACCAGAGACCTCCTTGTCACCCCTGCCATCAGTACCCGGTGCCTCCATGTTTGTTGCCGTTAGAGTCCAAATTGAAAAAAAACAACAAACGTGGCAAAAGTAAAAAATATAAAAACAAAAAATTAGAGTAAGCGTTCGTATAAGGGTAAATTGACAACTCAAGAAAAACGTTGAGTTATTAAAAACAGTACTCTCAGATTTAAACGGTGTGCAATTGACAAGTGTCATGTAAAAAATACTCAAATATGAGGTGTTAGATATAGGTAGTGGTGCCTATAGTTTCAATACACCCAGCAGAGCATTTGTTTTGTGTTGGTTAATGCATCTCTTCTTCTCCTTCCACTTCCGGGGAAACTTTAGTAAAGGATGTTAGTATGGATGCTCTGACTGTCTAGCCTTGAATATAGATCCAGGTTTTGGAGCAGTGGACTGGATTTTTTTAATCATTGTAGAAGTCATGAATTAGATTTTTCAGTAAACGTGTTTTGAGGACTTGGTGAAGGTTTATTACCAAATTCCCTGCTGCAGGACTATTGGTATTATCATGATTTTTATGAGCTATGTTGTCTCTGTATCCCAAAAACAAAAGTGTTGTTTGCATTAAGGCTGCCACATACTCCATGAGAAGCAAGAAATTTGTTCTTGCTCCCCAGCAAATGACGTTATTGTGTTCTTGTAGCTCTGCTCTTGGACTTCTTGCTGCTTGTTTGTCAATCTAAATGTCATAGTCACACTGTTCAACCATGGTGGTTTAAGCAGTCGAACATTCCACTTCTGCTCACCTACAGCATTTCCCCAACAGATTATCCAAGAACCGCTATTTGCACGTTTTCAGCTTCACAGGAAGTGTTGTTGGTTCATTCAGCTATTTTGACATTATCTTGGTTGTATCTCTGTTATGTGTGAATCAGTGTAAATTCTGAGCCTGTGTGCTACCAAAATTGCATTATGGTAACTGGATGACAAAGATTCTTTCTAGTGTATCTGCCATTGAAGTGTCTGTAAACATTCCCCTGCGGGGCAACAATAACGAGGAATTCAGAACAGAGCACTGAATTCCACTTTATATAGACCAAAACTGAATGATTTAAATGTGAAAAGGAAGGCATAACAATGCATATGACTCCTTAATGGCATTAACAATCCACAAAAATGTGCTTCAAGTTATGCATTGTTCAAATGTACTGCCCCTCTTTTATAGAACGCAGTCTGCCAATTACACCGATGGAGGGATTTACAGATTTACCGTTTTTTATGATTCTACCACCCTGTAGAAGCAGTGAGTTAATTTAGTGGTGGAGTAAAATTATTAAAGTTAACATTTTATGGTCACAATATTTTTCAGTATGTTAATAATTCTTCTATGAAATAAAAACAAGAAAATAACCACCTTCAGCATTGAAATTATCCATGAAGTGATCATTTTAATTCAGCACAAAAGGTCTGTCATTCATGCAAGTAACTAACGTCATCAATGAAAAGGTGTATTTTTAATGTTATTCCAGATTACATTCTTGGTAAAGCAAGGTTTTTTTTCACACACACAGTGAGTGTTATCAACTGTATCTCATTTATCTCAGGTTTGCACAATTTGATACTCACAATCTCTTAGCCCATTTAATTTTTGCAAATATCAATTTAACGAATAAACAAGAACTTCACCTGCCTGTAGTAATAGATTGATGGTATTTGCTCGGGAAAAGTTAAAACAAGACTTGATGAGAAATTTTGTACTTTTTTCAGGTTAGGTTTTGAGAAAGAATTGGTAATGCTGTTTTGTATTGATTTAAGTCTGATGAATGAAGCATTAAATTAAGGGAAAATGTTTTTTTCCTCAAAACCACCACTTAATTTTGAATTTAACCTTTCCATTTATTTGACTTTAAACAAACAAACAAACAAACCCAAACAACCTTATTGCACAGAATGAGCCTTTAATTGCAAAATGTCTTTCCTCAGCCTTTACTGACATCTAGATATAAACCATTTTTAGGAAGGTTTAGCTGTGACGTCTGTTTGTTCCCTATAACTTTTTTTCACAGCTGTTAAACCCCACTTGAGGGCTACAGATATTGGCAAATGTACATCGTTAATACATCAAGGTAAATTGATGGGGGGGGGGTTGCAGATTTCCTGTGAGGGCCCCTCTCGGGCGCACTGCTTTGGTGGCCCCTTTGGGAGTCCGGGGTTACGGGTCCCCTGACTCCTGCCTCTGTGCTTAGGGAAGGTGGGTCTTCGGTTCTCCACAATCACTATCAATATATTTCCTTCTGTATAATTTTCACTTAAACTAGTGCACTTTCACAAACTCCCACAGGTGCTGGGTCCCAGGTATTAAATGTTCACTTATATACAGAAAGGCTATAATTTATTTATTTACTTTCTTTTACTTTCTTTTTTAGGTATCACATTACACATGTCAGCTTAAATAATAATACATATGATTTAGCAATGGTATCAAGGTGTTACACGATTGTATCTGTTGCTTTATGTCTGTTGGTTGTGCTGTTCTTTTTGTGTCTCTTTCCAGGTGATGGAGCAGACAGAGGACGTTTTATCATTCTCTTCCTTCTATCTCTTCTTTCTTTCACCCTTTTCTTTCTCTTTTTTTTCTCTTCTTGTTCTTCCTTTACTCTCCTACTTTCCCATTGTAGTGTCCATATAATTTGAAATTCTCCCTGCAGGAATCACAATAAAGCTATTTACACGCACAAATCAAGCGGAGCATTATGGCGAAAGCTGTTTGCTCCACTTGTGAAAGTAAAATCTGTCGAGCTCTATTTGGCATTAAGATATCAATTTTTATTGCCACATTGCTAGACAGGACACTGGGGAAAAAAAAAAAAAAAAAAAAAAAAAAAAAAGGTAAATTGTTTTAAGTGGTAAAACACGGTTTACACTGAGCTATGTTTAGGTTTTTTTTCTGATTGATAAGGCACAATTTTTGAAACCTTTAGCTATTGTTGCAAAACCATTCACCCAATTTGCAAATATCATAGATTACTTGCAAAAGCAAACCCTTTTGGCTGAACTGTTAACACTCTTTTTAAAATGGTATTTTTGTACACAACAGTGCATGCAACCCATAATATTAATAAGCACACAAAGCAACAACTGAACACTGACAGTAAGCGTGGAAAACACATCTGGCTTTTTTTTCTCTCTGTCAGTTTGAGGTCATACTTTTTATCATAGTTTTGTAAACACACATGGATCCAAATTCAGTAATTCAACAATTATTTTCAAGTATTTTTATTCAAGGTGTTTACTGTATTTACTATAAACACATCCAAACAAACAAGTGGTTTTACTTTCCATAATGTCACAGAGCGAGAGAAGAAAAAAAAACTTAGTCTACATTGTGCCGTCTCTCTGGGTCAAGCCACAAGATTTCATCAACATCACATGGAATGTCTTCAAGTCCAGGGCACCAGGGAAAATACCTCCTGGAGTGCCGTATCCAGAGCTGACATGAAATCTGGTCAATATACCCACATGCCTTCTCTCTTACCTGTAAAAAGGTAATTGTGTGTTGATGGGGATGACGGTCATGGACCTTCCAGCGCTAGGCAGAGAAGAACTCTTCAATAGAGTTCAAGAAGGGGGATGGGGGTTGGGGGGATGTATTGGACAGTGAAGAGTGGGTTATCTGTAAACCAGTCGCAGACCGAAGCAGCCCTACGGAAACTAACATTGTCCCATATGATCACATACCTGGTCTGCTCTGGACTTTGAGCATTAGTGAACATGTGATGTAAGGTGTCCAGGAATGTAATAATGTGTGCAGTGTTATATGGGCCTAGTGTTGCAAGAGGGTGAACGACACCATTCTGACTTATAGCTGCACACAGAGTTATGTTGCCACCGTGTTGTCCTGGGACATTAAATAGGGCACAATGTCCAATAATGTTCCTGCCACATCATCTTGTTTTAGTGATATTGAAACCTGCCTCATCAACAACAATCGGCTCATGAACCATGGCATCTGCCTCTAGCTCCATCACTCTCTGGAAAAGACAAAAGAAATTCAGCACGGCGGGCCCAAGCACAGCACTACCAGATCCAGCACCAATGATACTATAGCTTACCTGCACATATTCATGTCGCAGTTGTTTCACATGTTCACTGTTTCTTTCAAAAGGGACGTAGCTTTGCTTCATTCTAATTCACGACTCAATACAGAAATGCTCACACTGTATATTCCTTGAAAGGTTGTGTCATCCTCAATTATGCTCTGCTGTATTTCTTGTTGTCTTATTGAATTAGTTGCAATCACCATATTGACAATATGAGTCTCCTGATCTGCAATGAACAAGTGTTCAATTTCAGTATTTTTACATGCATGGTCTTGTTGTGTTCCTCATTACTGTAGAGTATGGCAGTGCTACAAAACTCAGTGTAAAGTGACTATACTAACCAATTTTCATTTCCTTCTGATGCTTGCTACAGTGTAGCGACTCAAGTAAGGCTGTACCCATAGGCCAGCTTCCATCAGGGTCATTCCATGGTTGATTACATGGTCCACTAACGTAGCTCTGATGTCATCAGTAATTACATTTCTTACTCTCCTTCCTCTTTCACCTCCTTGTCCTCCTCATGCTCCTTCCCGTCCTCATCCTCTTACTTCACCCCCTTGTCCTCTTCTTCTCCCTTTCAATTCTTCACCTCCACATCCTCTTCCTCCTTTGATTCTCACTCTTCTCGCCCTTCCTGCTCCCTCCATTATAATCCAAAATTGAAACCTGAGACCAACTTTCAAAAAGTTACAACACAGCAATAGGTTTGATTCCTCCCAATTTTCACCTCAATCCTCACCTCGATGCAGGTGATCACAACATATCCCCTGTAAGCCAGGCCAACAATGACCCTAACGACTCCCCATTACAAAGAAGTGGACCGTTGCGGTTTAATTTGCAGGCCAACAATGACCCTAACGACTCCCCATTACTAAGGGGTGGACCTGGTTTGGTTTAATTTGCATGTTATCTAAGCCATAAAAGGCCTTTTTTGGGCAATGGTATAAAAACTTGGAACTCCACACTACTCCAGACATTTGAATTGCAAAGTTTCTTGGATGGGAAGCGAAACATCTTCAAACTTTGGAAAAAAATCCAGTTGTTATGTTTTTTAACTTTTTTTGAAATGATCATGACCTGGATGACTGAGAATCTTCACCAGTGTCTGGCCTGTCAGTTTAGGTGGACAGCCATGTTTTGGTAGGTATGCAGATGTGAAATAACCTGGCCAGCCAGACATTATCAATCTGGGACTGCTCCCATTGAATCTGTTTGGGGAAACAATGGACATTAGATGAACTCACTGAGCTGATTGGGCGAAGCGACACCTAATGCCCACCTACCAAAGGTTGGTTTTAGCCAATCAGGCTATTAAATTAAAACATAACTAGTAGAATGTGAGAAACCACAGCAAGGTAAGCTAATTAAGGCATTTGTTGTTGTTCTGCTATCAAAGAGGAAATCATGGATTCTCACAAAATAGATGTGATAGCAGCAGTAATGCATGCATCCTCCTATGCTGCCATGTTTGTTTTGGTTTGGCTCTTGCTTTTGTCGCAGCGGTATGACCCACCTTAAACCACAATACTGCAACGTGATTGGCCCGAACCGTCTTAGGTTCAGACACAAGCGGTTGAAGCCGTAGCGGTACAGGACAGATTCTCGTATGTGTGTGAACACACAAATACCGCAGTCAAGGTTATCTGTGAAATACTTTATTTTAAGAATAAACAGACACCTGTGAGATGTCCAAAGTCCAGGGGTATTGTTTTATAACCTAACCCATCTTTAATCATGTCTGCAGCCTTGTGTCTGGCCAGTGTGCTGTGTTCCTTGGTCTCTGTGATGCTGTTTGTTCACTAATGTTCTATAATAAACTTCTGATGTCTTCAAAGATCTGCAGTATTTCCAGTATACTGAGGTTAAACACAACTAGAATGTATTTACTAATAAGACAACTTCAGATTACGGTTAGCTGCACTGAATTCTATTTCGAGGTATTATATTGAAGGGGGGATTTTCTGATTTTTATTTTTAAACATTTTAAAAACCTCTATCTGCGGCCTATCAGAGAAAATACCAATAAATTACATGATAATTTATTGTTCCAACATGTCAAAATATGTAAAACTTCAAGAGGTTTGAAAATGTTTTCAAAGCACTTTACTAAAGAGATGACGATATCCATTTTCAAAGATAAAAGAAGAGTCAACACAATTTTCACACATATGTTTTTATTTGTCAAACTGAAAGAGCGTTCATTTGAAGCAACATATTTTTTACAGAATATCTCCCCCATCTCTGTAGGCTTAAACCAAACCTGTGTTCAAACTGTTACCTTTTCTCGATGGCGATGGAGGAGCTAGAGAACAATTTGTGAACAGATGACACAGCATATGAAGACAGCATGGCTTTTCATTTTGCTTCCATTTTGGACATGTTTAATGAAGTTTTACAATGCACAAGACAAACTGACAGTAGGTGTAAAGTAAAAAGAATCACACTGCAGATATATAGAAAGAAAGAAAATGTGCCGTGTGGACATCTTTGTTATACTGTACTGTTTTATTTGTACATCATGCAAGCATCCTGAAAACTTTGTAGCAGCCCTGCTCTGTCATACATGCTCATAGGAAAGCCATCTACAAAGATCAATCAGTGCAGATCTTGGCCACAATAGAGTTATTTGGCAATAAAGCATTTAAGGGTCACAATCAAAGTAGACAAAAAAAATTGTGAGTTACAATTCATTTGCTTATTCTGTGCCCACAAACCTACAGAGTGGCAGTCACAGATTCACACCAAGAACAGTTTTCACACAATGGTAATCTACAGCAAATGCGTTCAGTGTAACTTACACGAGTGAATTGCTCAAAGACATTCCTTTCATATCACCACCATTAAAGAGTACTATGTTGTCACATACACGAGTGTCTTATATACTGTGTATGAAAAGATCAGTTCCACTTCTCCAGTTTATTAAAAAAAAAATTACTTGTGGATTTTATTTATTTGAAAAGATGCCCTGGTACAAAACAACTCAATATTTTAAAAAAAATATTTTCCTCTTGCCCTCTGATTATTTTAGAGAAGACTTCAGTAGGAAAATGTTTGAAGCCAATTGTAACTTTCAGGTTATTTGAATGAACAAATGCAAACAACTATGGTCATCAGAGCTTTTAAGAAAAACATGGAAGAATCAGGTTTGTCAACCTTGAGCCTGATTCCTTCTTATTTATTAAGGTTTTGCTTAGCTGCAAACCCAAATAAATTCTATACTGATAAAAATAATATAAAATTATTTGGCTGTTGAGAGACTGAAAGCTGGTAAGCTTCAAATGAAGGACCAAATATGAAAACAGATGTGGCACTATTCTTAATGTAGCCCTCAAGAACTTTGGAACAACCATAAATAAGTTAAGAGACCAAAGTTTCACTGCTAAATTGTTCAGTTTCTATAGCCAAACAGAAAATCTGATGTGTGCATAGAAGACTGGATAGATGTAAAGTAGCCTTCACACACATTCTTTTCTTGACTTATATGCTGTCGCAAAATAAATTCTGGATTGTTAAACCAGTCAAAAAGTGAAGAGGTGAAGATCAGTTTCAGAAAAATCAAGCTCTCTCCAATCTATGAAGTATGCGTGTTGAGTATAGTGACCCACCATTGTGTATAGTGTATGTATGTTGGTATGAAGTGCGTACATTTTACAATGCAATACTACATTGGGACAGAGTGATACCACCATCTTGTTTTTGATTTTTTTAATTACGTTTAATGATTGCCAACCCATTTTGGAATTAAATCTCAATGCTCCATAGACAATGCCCAAAATTGGTAAAATAATTGTTTGCTGAAGTAATAACAAACATGTTGGATGCCCTGACGTTCAAACCTCTACTATCACTCAGTCTGCTAAGGTGGGTGAATCTTCTTTAGGGCAGACTGAATGTCTGCACAGCAGAGCATGTGATTAAGTAATAATAGTCATTCACCGTTGCAATTTACTACCTCTGTGTGGTATGATTTGCTGTGAAATCCACGGGAGCCATTCTTAGCTGGACATCACATAGCCTTTGCCACGGTCCCAGATGTATGGAAAAGTGATGCTGCAACATTATTTACTTAAAGCAGGGTATCCCTGGTGAAATGCTAGGCAGATACAAAATAGTACGACAGAGGTATAAGGTTTTGACATGACTGGTGTCACGACATGTCTTTAACTCCTATTAGTCTATGTAGTTTAGCATCCTGCAAGCATTACTTTACATAAAGGTATAGTTTTCAACACAAAACTTTAATACTTAGGTACCCTGCAATGAACACTAGAGTTCTCTATTGTTGACATAGATCATTGTCAATGTTGGAGCAAATTAAACATTTTTATTAACACGGTCTTTATTTGTTTTCTTTTGAAAATGAGGAAATTGATTATTTTTAATTATAAGACATACAAAAATGTATTTGAAGTATATACATTATGATGATGACTTAAGTAGTTCTTTTCATACATCTGCAATTTTCTGTGGACGGTAGGTTTGTTGTAAGCTAAAGTGGAAATAGATTTTACACATAAGTATACATGTGGGAGTATTTTGAATGATATCTATCCTGAGCTTTTCAATCAATTGATCTTAGGTCTCCAAGACAAGAAGAGGACATTAGAACATATTTCATAAATTTGACAATCAAGTAGAAAAAAAAGAAATAAACAAAAAGGCTAACGTTTTAGAAAAGACCAGCTACAACATAGGGAACAACAAATCAGATAAATAAAGCCTGTAAGCTTCAGTGTCAGTAATGCAGTAAAACTTTTAAACTGCAATGTGTTAACAAATCACTCATCTTTAGAAGTGTAACAGAACAATTTAAAAATGCACATAAAAATAGGTCCCTAATTCAAAGCTATTTGCTCTCAGGGCTGAAGGTTTTTTCACGATTTATCATAATATGCATTTATAATTCACGCTCCATGCAGCTTCTTTATCTTTTACATATAATACAAGAGTATTGATATTACTGTGATCCATGTGTTCCTTTGAGGGAAATCGTGGCTTGAGTGGGGTTCAGTTATGAAATTAAAAACATGTTTCATTATGCTTTATTTCTACACAGTACCTTTGACCATTTAGTCATGATACAAAGTTGGATAATAATGTCCCATGAAGCACTACAGACAGATTTAACATCTTTGTTAAAAAGTGACACTGTACAATAGCTTCCACAGAAAACCACAGGGAGACCCCCTTTCTGACTCCTAACCCCCACCCATATATGTTACAGAAGTTCATTCCAAACAGGATGGCAATTTTTGAGAGGAATAAAAAGACAAAGATCAAATCACACTTTTAAATAAGAAACTAAAAGTTAAAAGAAAAACAGAGGGGCAGGTTTGAAATCATTGTACAAAAGAACTAACAAGACCCCACCACAACTTGTTTAATGCGTATTCCTTGAAGAAAAATATTGGAAATCAATTTCTTTTTACAGGTTGAACAGTTTATTTCTGAAGAACTGCATGATAAACTCCAGTATTCCAAAGGAGAGGGGGATTATGGGCAGAAATGTGTAGAGGGAAGGGCATCACTCTTGCTCTGTGCATCCCAGTATTTCTACACGCAAAGTGATCCTGCCATACCACGACCAGGGCAGGATCCGGACAAACCGAGCGTAGATTGGGGGATCTATCACGTTCTTTCTGTGTGTGTCGTTGTCAAAATTCCCCTGGAAAACCTGGAAAAGAGGGTAAAATAGAGTTAGTTTTCTCTACCTTTTCTCCTTCTGGCCAAATTACAGCTCTGAAAAAATTTAAGAGACCACAGCAATTTTTTGGTTAATCAAAAACATTCTATGGCAGCCATTTCCGTCTGTTGAATTCCAGCACAATCACACATCATTCTACTTCATAAAGGTGCTGATTAGGTTATAACCTAAACCAAAAAACAACCTGAACGACTGGTGGAGAGCATGTCAGGACACATGAATGGTTCGACTAAGAGACAGATTTATTCCACCAAATATTGATTTCTGAACGCTTCTGAAATAGGGATGCACGATGTAGGCAGACGTATCACCATGATGTTTTGTAGTATTTCTTGCTACAATGATAAAAGTGGTGTTTAAAAATATTCCCAAATTCATCACAGCCTTTTCTACATCTGTCACTAGATGCAGTTTCAGCCTCACAAAGAA
Organism: Fundulus diaphanus; assembly: GCA_037039145.1. NCBI lineage: Eukaryota > Metazoa > Chordata > Actinopteri > Cyprinodontiformes > Fundulidae > Fundulus > Fundulus diaphanus. The sequence continues at coordinate 30,076,892 of CM073127.1, forward strand.
TCATACTTTGAACATATTGATGTTATTCATGGAGCCAACAGTAATGAAAAAGGACAAATAGCAAAAGTTACAATCCCTAATGTATCATATTTTTTTCAAAATTGCGCTGAAGTCTGAAAACATTATTTTTGATATTGTGATAATTTATCATTGTTTGGAAATAAATGCTTGGAACGAAACAATGAAACAAAAAAGGTTTACATGACACAAACACCTAAAACTAGTAAAATCTGAGAAAATAAAATATTTAAGTTTGTAGACTTAGGGTTAGATTTGGCAAGGTCAGGCGTTCTTGGAGAATTTCTTGCCTCATTTCTATGTTACCTCAAGATCTTGTGCCTGAGCAGCTAATGAATGAGCCACAACCAATCAGAGATTGAATTCTAACACAGCCAGCTTGAGAATTCAGAGAAATGCATCCTTGCCGATGCATTCGCACACCATCAGTTTTTCCTATGCATGAAAATTGGTAAAAGTGACACAGCTGGAAGCAGCACCTTAATAGTTGGAAGGGGAAATAAAAGGTGTCAGCTTTTATTTAGTCCTTTTCATCATATTATTTTTGATAAAATACAACTTGATTGCTGTTATTTATAGTTCAGGTCAAAATTGATTTTCTTCACTTGTTTCTGTCTCAGCTTAAATAACAGTGGATAGGAGCTGAGTTAATTTATTTCAATAATTCAAATCAAAAACTCAAACATATGGATTCCTGACACACAGAGTAATTTATTTCAAGGATCTCTTTCTCTTAAGTTTATTATTATGGCTTACAGTTAAGGAAAAACCCAAAATGTTTATTGAAAATTTAAAATATTATATAAGACAAAAACATATACAGAAATTAAACTACAAAATTATTGGGAAGGCCGCTGACTTACCCAGGGGACTTACGGATACCCTCCTCAAGGAGAGTAAGGAACAATAAGTAGTTGCTAAAGACCCTGACAGTTCGAACATTATCCAAGCATTTGGAGTATCGACAAGAGGAAGATGAGAGACACCAGACTCAACAATGCAGGTATGCTTAAAACCTTAAAACCTCAGCAGAGCCAGAGGTTAATCTCCTCCATGCTATGTCATGTTGATGAAGATGAAGTAGTTTATGCAAAAGGAGCCCTAATCACGTATTGAGTGCATATATTGAACAGTACACACATATAATGAACTGTTCAGTCTGTGTCCTTATACAAATATATTTTTATCATTTGTTCTTTGCAATATTATTTTTAATGGGTTTTTATTAGCTTCAAACCATGGTAATAAAAATTAACCAAAAAAACTATCACTCTGATAAATCTACATACGGGTTACACTTTTTGAGTTGAATTAAAGAAATAAGTTAAAATTTTAATAATATTCTAATTCACTGAGATGCACCTGTACATTTTAGTCACATTTTAATGTACAGACCATGTTTATATTAGCTTCATCCAATACGTTTTATTCACACAAACCCTCTTCATATTGTATTTCCCTAAATGCATTGATGTTCTTTTAGAAGCCGTTTAATACATCAACACTTTAAGGCTTGACCACCCCAATGCATAATCATCACACTTATGACAGCAGGATGAAGTACATTTGAAATAAATGCAACTTCAGGGGGTGCTTCATTCAAGGATCTGATAGTGTCAATTTAAAACTTATGATTATGCCTGTGTAATTGGGATGTAGTTGAATTCAGTCTGGCGTCAAATAGAAAAGCAGAGGATAAACCCAAACAGGTGCTGAAGACTGGCATTTACATATTTTGACTTTATTTTAGACTATTTCCATCAAATATTCAGAAAAGCATGAGAAAATTGGCAGAATGGTGATTGAGATTGTGTGTGGTTGGAGCAAATACTTGCATGTGTGGAGCACATTTTGTACTTCAACAGTTTGAGTAAAAGAAAAAGGCAAACCAAATAGAATAAATATCTAATTAAAGCTGTCAAAAGATTTCTAGATAATTTCAAGTGGATTATAACCTGAAACAAAACACCTAAATTCTTTCAGGTTTACCATGAACAGCACTAAGTTTTATGAATCAAAGTATGGGCTAAAGTCACTCTAGTGGGAATTGAGTAAAACTTTAAAGGTATAGCACAAAGTGCTGCAAAGAAGTGCAATTATCACTGGAAGTCAAACTATTACCACTGTTAATTTTTATACTTAAATGTTTACAAAAAGTTTTTACTTAGGCACAAATTATTGCTTCTCTGAAAAAATAGATGTGTATTTTTTAGTCTTTTGTGATTTGTAGTGTGTACAAATATTGCAGATACATTTTACACTAAATAATTAAAAACTTGATACAATTTATATTTTATTATTAATTTCAAACTGGACTTTTGTAATTATTTATTATCATGAGACCCAAAGAATTAAGTAAAAAGCTTTCGGCAGATCTAAAATTCTGTGAAAGTGCTGGTAAAAGTTAAAATGAGAGCTAATAGTTCTACAATTTTAAATTCTAGTTTCACCAGTTCCCTTTAAGGAAAAAATTAAAACTTCAACGTGTTCTTCATTAATAACTTTGAATAACCAAATGGTATCTTATGTTAATGATGTATTATTAAGTATGTTCCAAGTACAACACTTCACTCTCTGACAACATGTTTACTGATAACTTTTAGAGTTTCTAATAGCATAATTGGGAGGCAGATTATAAGGCTTTCTTTACTGCGAAACCAGCTCCTTTGTCCTTCATTTTTAAGACAAGGCCTAAATTCTTTCTCTTTGCTAGAGTGACATTAGCCTCGTGAGACCATCCTGATCTCGCGAGCTTTCAAGGTTTCACTCGCAGATCAGTCTGGCTACTCTCCGTTAAAGAAAATTTGGAGCCGTTCACCAAACGAACGTCCAATCAGCGTTGGCTTTGAGGCGGGTTGAGGTGTGACGCAACGAGAAGCGCGACAGTTCAGTCTAAAGAACATGGCGGCTTCAGCCGATGAAACTAGCGTTAGCGTGGCTATCGAGCAAGTTTTATCGGAATTACAGAGTATTTCTTTGCTGAGCTAACGAGCCTTTACCTGCAGCAGCAAGAGTAGCCTGGCTTGTGGTTGTGTTTTCGTCATCGCTCTGTTGACGAGTACGTCATATGCTTCGTTGATCTGATTGGTTTATTTGGCCCGTCTATCACCAACATAGGCCAATCAGCTAACCAGTATTTTCGCCCCTTCGCAAAATTACTTCAACGGAAGGTTTCCAGATGGATATGCGGAGCAGATCCATCTGGCGGAGTCAGGTAAGAGTGATATGGGGGCTTTCTTGAACAATCTCTATAATTATGCTGTTACATGCTTGTGCAGCTGGAGGACATGGACTACTGACAATTTCTACTCAAAGCTCAATCACTCACTTTATATTTTCTGTTTTCTGTCATTGAAAGTATGCAAAGTCCAGTTTTTTTGAGTCTAAACAAACTTCCTTCCAGGACAAAGCTGCTGAAGGAGCTGTCTTAATAAATAATTAATACTTTTTCCTCTGAGACAAAGGCAATAACACAGCTAATACTCCCATTAATTCTGTGTACTCTTTCACATAAAAATACTGTAAGACCATTTTTTTTGTTTTATTTTCATAGTGAATTAGCATTATGTAACTAACCAGAACTGAATAATTTCAGAGATCTTTGTGATATGAAATATGGTTTTGCTGTAATAAGTTTTATTTTTTTTATTTTTTAACTATCAGCTTTAAGAAACCCTTTTCTCTTATACACTTTTCAATATTGTCTTACTTTGTTGAAACCCTTTCTGTTATGTCAAACTCTGACTGTGGTCAGATTATTTATTTTGACGCAAAAATACATTGCAGTGTGCTCTCTATTTGTTTCTTCCTTGTTGTCCCTAATGCAGGTGCTCCTATGATTTGATGTGCATATTTAGATGTTAAGCATGTAAAAATAAATATGCATTATGGTATTCTGTGCAAATATGCCTATTTGTTTACTTTCATTTTCATTTAAATTCAAAATAATGTTGAGTACTTTACTGGTGTTCTTCTGAATGTAACAAAAAAAGGTAGCGAGGTGTCATGAATATGGATTAGATAATCAACTTTGATTGAGTTCAACATTCAAAGTACAATTTTTCTAAATAGAAAATAATTGCTTGACTGTTCATAAACTCAGTGTTTGCATTTAGTCTATTTAGAAAAAAGTTTAGATCTGAATTTTAGTACAAATACAACAGAATGATAAAAGGTAAACTTTTAGACTGCTAGAGTTGTGATTATTTTGTGTTTAGAGAACAACTAGGTAAAGTTAAGTCCTGATGCATCTCAATACTCCAGGTAGAAAAATGAAAAAAAGCTGTTATACATCGGGTATGATAAGTATGCAATTATTACTCAGCCCTGTGGAAACTATGAGCAGCTATCAGAGTACTAATGATTGGTTGTTAGGCTGATAGTCCAATTTTTTCCATGTGAACATGTTTTGAATGTCATCATTAAACTTATTGATCCACTATGTCAAGGTACTGCTTATAAGGCTAAATTTACAGGCAACTCTTCAGACTGAAGAAGTCTCTTGGGGAAGAGACATAACGTTTCAACAAAGAAGAACCTGTCCAGAGGACCTACACAACTCTTTTTGACAGGTAAAGTTAAAGTTAGTGCATTTCCACCCACTACAACTAACTAACTCATTACTGGCACTGGAAAGGTCTCCAGCCCCATAAGCCCAACCTCATTAGTGTGAGCTGAACTGGACCTGGCTCATTTTGTAAAGAAACAGGACTGAAAAGAGCTCTCAACATCCCAGAAAGTGTGACATTTGTTTCAACAGTCTTTGATTAATCATCAGATCTATTTTGACAAAATTAACACCTGTGTCACTTCTGATTCATTGTATGGAAAAAAATATGCATTATTTGCATTCATAATTAATCCTATGATAATCAAAAGTATAATTTTTCAGTCTTGGGTGGTGGCAAGTGAAAAATGAGTCACATGCTGGAGCATTGCCATTACTGTAAGGTGACATCTCTGGCATATCAAAACACAGTATGAAAGGCCTGAGAGCAATAAAACCTGCAGATCCTTGAAATATGACAAGGTCCTTTCTTAGACTGTCTGGGGACGTGCACAGTTTCAGAAGTACTGTCTTTAAAATAGATTCTCTGCAGACAGATATGTGAAAAATGACAATAAAAGGACAAATAATGAGAACAGAGGAGAAGAAGATAACAGCAGCTACAAACCATTATGAAAAATGTGAATTTTTTTTGCTGTATTATCGAGAGATGTACAGGTAAATCTTTGTCGGTACAGGAGCGGCTGTCTTAAACCAAGACCCAATGCAAAAGACAGCAATAAAAATGTTCTTCCCCCAATGAGGGGATCCGTCACTGAGGGAAGAGGGTTTCCCTCTACCAGTGTATTCTGACCCAAGACAACAGCACTGCTGGAAGGGCATTTATTAATTGTTATGCCATAATAACGTCATGATGAATAATTGATCTCGGATTAAATTCTGAACAGTGGTATGGAGAAGGTAACAGGAATTCTGTCCTGCTGCAGACATGGGGGGACATGGCCGGAAGGACGGCCTCTCTCCTCTCTCTCTCCCCTTCTCAGGGTCTCTCTCAGCAGGAGGTCAGCTGTGACTACTCCCGACAGATAAAAGTCACAGTCCACTCTCTGCTTCAGCTCTTCTCTTCAGCCCCACTTCTGCAAACCTCTTCAGCAGCTGCACAGACCACCTCTCCAGGACAAAGGAGAAGGCCTGAACCATGAGGCCGTATGGCCTCTTCTGCTGGGACATCTGAAGGAAGATTGCCTGGACCAGCCACACTTGATCCAGGGTCTGCTAATGTCGTCTGCCGGCTTCAGCAGAGGACCTGACTGAATCCGGATGAACAACACACAAAATACAAAGCTAAGTCTGCTGTTTAACATCATCACCGGTAGCAGGAGCAAAGATCCTGCATGCAAAACAGCTCTGTTGCATTCCTTCTCAGCCCAGATGGAGCGGAAAGCTGTATGCTGAGGAAACCCCGGCTCAAATCAAACCGCAACGGAGTCAGAGACTGCCTGGAGGACCTACAGGCCTCCATTCCCTCCACACGCTGTGGTTAGCCACATGCTGCTGCAAGGCTAACGCTAGCCTGCCAAGAGGCAAACCACCGACTTCCCTGCTTCCAACGCTTCTTCCTGGAACGGCCAAAGTGGACAAAACTCACACATGAGGCATCAACAGGTTGGGCAGCGAGCTGAGGGTGAAGTTAAAAAGGTTTATTGGGAAACGATTTGTAAATCGTTTCTACACCTGGTGTTTTGAACAAAGGCTAATGATATAGCATTGCTAGCATTTGGTACCATGTCACTGTCGAGTGTGTTTTAAGCAGGGCTTTGAACCGGTTCAAGGAACGAAAACGAAGACCGGGAACTTTTTGTATTTTACAGGGAACAGAAACGAAACCGGAAACGTTATTATTTTTTATGTTCTGGAAATGGAACACTTATTTAAAAATAATGGTAACCGGTTAATACCGGTTTTATTTCGTTCCTCAAAGTTCTGTTGCCTAATTAACTAAAAAAAAAGTAATTATTTTCCCGCGCACGTTACATTACGTGACGACTGAGGTTCACTTCCTGTGTGATCACATCACACATTCGCTGACTGAATGGAGAGAGAGCGGTGTCTCTACTAGAGCTACACATCTTAAATAAGAGGTAAATTACGATCCATCGTTAAGTAAAACGCTCATTCCAAACACAATATCAATAGCTATATTGGTCAAATCCACGTTAATGATGGACTAGCGAATATTTGGCTAAATGCAGTGTTTCCCGCAGCGCTATCTTTGCGAGTCGGCAGCCTCGCCAAACTCACGCTACTGCCTCGCTAACATTCCAAAAAAAAAAAAATTTTATTTGACGTTAACACGCGGTTGTTTGTTGCTTGATCGGCAGGGAACAAACAGCCCCCCCGCTCCGCGAGTGGTCCGCGCAAAACTTGTCTTCTTCCGCGCACCCCCCACCTCCCCCCCCCCCGCTCGGTCAGTCAGTCTACTCACCGCCTCGCCTAAACAAATTCCTGCAGGAAACACTGCTAAATGGCGCCAACACCTCTGTTTGCCTAATGCACAGATACCTAGCTATTCTTTTATTCGTTTAAGCTGGATGAGAAAGATGTGACATAATTCTATAGCATTAAACAGCTGACAGGAACGAAATTAACCGTTCCGGGAACAGTATTTTTTTGTTCTAACCGGTTCGGGAACGTCAATTTATTGGTGGAACTCATAACCGGAAACGTTATAATTCCGTTTCTGTTCGGAACGAACCGATTGGGTATACTTTAAATACATGCCAAATGTTTTTCTAACTCCATTCCATGCTTTGTGAATCAGATCTTCAGTGAACAAATATTCACTGAATTAATCTGATTATGATCAACCACTTTTGTTTTGTCTTTTGTTTGTTTTGCATGTAAATAGTTCCTTAGCTTAGCTTCTTTTTATCTTCATTTTGCTTGGTAGTTTAGTTAAGTTTCACTAGCCTAGTAGAGAGGATTTGTTAATCGAAATATTATGTTAATTCAGATAAACAGCATTACATAGTGATGTTCTCTGGAGGTTCATATTATTTCTGTTATTAAATTCTTGGACTTGAAAAGAAGTTGTCACTCTTTATTCTATGTGTGTGCAGGTTTTGCTGTTAAAAGATCGCTAGTGCTCGAATTCATCCCTTTCAACCATTGTCTTGATATCAGCTTAAGAGCTGATCATCACCAGACAATACTTAACAGACAGAGGTTTTTTTAATAAACATTAAATAACATTAAACAGTGTATAATTGCACAACATAATATATTGAATTATTTGTCACATTAATTATCATAATCATGACTATCCCTCAATCAGGTCAAATAATGCCGTAATCAGTGTTTATATAAGGGGTCGTTCACAATTTTCAGCCTTTCCCTCTTCACAAAGGTAGGAACCGTACGCTAGAGGGCATTAAGGTTTTGTGTACACTTAAAGGGAGAGTCGACAAAGTTCCTTTTTGAAAAACTGCACATGAGCAAGACCTTGCTCTTCTGCTCCTCAGGGGGATCGCGTGTGTCAGGTATGCGGTTATTGATCTGTCCTTGGTAGTGGTGCGGTCCAGGATTAACCTCTCTCCAGCAGGGTGCGACAGGTGGACAGTGGCAAAGGTGCTCCTGATCTTTTCTTTTTTTTGATCTTCTCCAATCAACCAGCACATTTAAGGAGGCAAAAGCCAGAAGGAAGGCGTCTGAGCATTAGCTCACCGAAGTGGTACCTGACCATCTCGTGCTCATGTTCTCCTTTTCGTTATTGTCAATTCATACCTTGTATTTGCTTCCAGTACCTGGCTGGAGTCAGCTCCAGAGTTGTTACTGGATCTCCTGATTCATCATGACGTCCTCAGCGTTGTCCGTTTCCACCAGAGTTAGCTCATTATACCGGAGCCACCGACCTGCTACCGCTCACGCCCAGCCAGACACTACCACCCTCCTCTGGAGTCCAGTGTTATGCTATTTTTTGACGTGACAGACCAGTGCTCCCAGCATGCAACACGGTCTATGGGAGCATCCCACAGAAAACCTTATCTCGTTGTTATGGAAATGACATAAAAGGCAAAGACGGACAATATTCTTCACTGGCGAGCCGCCAACTGAGAAGGCATAACAGCTGTTCTCACATTAGGCTTTCCCCCACGTGGCACGTGGTTCGATCTCTCGCTGGTCCGAGAGTTTGCCGAACCAACTTCTCCCTGTATTTCTACACAGGAGGTCGCCGACTTTAAACTACTTGAATTCATTTTTGATTCTACTGATTTTGATTCTACTGGCCAAACAAAGCGTCGGAGAGCACCCGAAAACTTTTTTTTTTTTTTTCCTGCTCTTCATGGCGAGGGACCCACTGCCTCCGCTCGGAAAAACCCGGACCCAGGGCTATGCCAGGATTTCCTCACTGAGGCGACACCAGTCTTTTTTAATTTCTCTTTTTCACCCATAAGGTGGTATTTTGTGCCTGGGCAGAACCTATTAGGAAATAGTTTAATGCTTGATTACGCCAAAAGGGAGTTTGTTTAACTCAATATCTCTAACATTGTGAATGAAATTAAGTGATTCTGCTGTGTTGGTTTGGTTTGTTGATGATAAGCTGCCGTGCTGACGGACCCATACAAAGCTCTCCTTCTTCCCCTTTTCTTCATCTTTTCTTTCTTTGTCCATGTTCAGTTTCCCGCATCTTTCTTTGAAGTCTTTTGTTCGGGAGTGAGACCGCCTCGTACTCAGAGCCCACCCACAACTAGGCAGGGCGCATTAGATACGTCATTAAGGCCGCCCCCTTATGTACCATGCAAGGCCGTAGGTCATATGTCGTCATAGTCACCATCTTGGAAGGGTGCAAGGTAGCTCAAAACGGTTAGCCTAGCTTGTGCTGGCCGTGTCATCGGTAACAGGAGGAGTGGAAAGCCACTGTGCATGATTGCTAGCGACTAGTTGTGCAGTATAGAGGCGTTCCCCATCTGGATTCAGGTCTGTTTCGGTTCTCCAGTTGTGCTATCTCAAAGCTATTTTAGCCCATATCTTTCAATGCTGCTATGTCAAAGCGCTGACTTCTTGAATGTGATGTCAATCAGTCTTAAAAACTGTGAATTGATTTAAGCATTGCTACCTCTCATTTAATCCAATTTTGATGTTTTATTTTCATTTATTTCCTTTGCATGTTCTTTTGAGTAGCGAGTAGTGTTTCCTAGTGTTTTATTAAGTATAATAATTGCTGTAACAGTGAATTATTAGTTTAATAAATATCTTGTGAAATAATAGTTGTTTGTGGTTATTTTGGTCCAGAAGTTGAATTGTCTCTAAGAGCAAAAGAAGTACCTCCTTTTTGAGTTAATAACTGAATAAACTGAGACATTTTCATTGGTTTGTGGTAAAGAAGTAAGGGTTAAAACTCCAATTGCAATTATAATTTGAGTTATCAATGTTTGCTGGATAAGTCTAATCGGTGAACAACTGGTCAGATCACACTTATCCAGCATAAATTAGTACATAACTGCTAATTAATAAACAAATTGTTAGTGTTAATCATTACAGGCTCATAGCCCTTGGATCACAACCATTTGAATTAAATTTGTTATAGCTACCATTTGAGTTTGAATGATCTATTATTAAATTATAATAGCAAGTTATAATTAATAATAATATTCATAATAAACAGGTTTGTCGGCATAACACCGGTTATCCGTAAGCCAGCCTCTGCTCCACTCAATCATCTCCTGGCTTTTTGTCAGTGCTCATTTATTTTCCTTTATTTTCCATTCGGCATCCTGAATCCTCCTAGTGCTCGGTCCAGTGCATTCACCATAAGTCATTTCTCTCAATAAAATATATATTAATTATTAACCTCCCTGTTTGTCGCTTCTGGGTCAACCATGGAAAACATAGACATGGTACTCTGGTCTTATTTTTCTTATATTTCTACTGATGCCTTCCTCCTCTTCTCATAAACTTGTATGCGATTTGCTTCTTGCGACTTTCAGCCATGTTCAAAGTATACGGTGTGAGTAGCGGAGCTACAATGAATGGCTAACACTGAAGCTAACCATTAAGCTACCAGATACATAAACACTGGAAGTGTGCATGTGCTGCCAATCAGCGGAAACTAACATTGGCACTAAGTGAGCGCGTCAGAACAATTGAAATGTGGGGCAACCAATAGATAAGGTGACCCATCTGACCCAGGAGCATAGATACAGAGCACAGTCTCACATCAGGGAGTACTCCTGGGACAACATGAGGCTCCCCTACAATCTATGAGCAACCAACAGGATCAGATTATGCAGACCCTAAATAATTTCACCAAGCAGGGTAAAAATATTTGAGTTCAGACAGGAGGTATTTTCCTATTCCTCCGGTTACCGTCGTTTGCTCTACCACCACCGTGTCCACACCCACCACTTCACTCCGACAGAGGAATTATGACATCGGGAATTTCTGAACATCGAGCTCACCTTGGAGGAGTGGAGGCATTGGCTGGAGGGCACCCTGCAACCCATCATCATCTGGACGAACCCCAAGAACCTGGCTTATCTGCAGACAGCTAAAAGACTCAATCCATGTCAGTCTTGTTGGTCGCTATTTTCCTTCCGTTTTAACTTCTCTGTCACCTACCGTCCAGGCTCCAAAAACGTCAAGCCAGATGCCTTATCCTGTCAATCCCCCTCTGAGGAAGAGGACCAGCAACCTACCACCATCATCCCTACCTCCTGTATCATTGGTTCCCTTTTCCTGGGATCTGGAGTAAGCCATCGAACAAGCTCTTGTTTACAAACCAGATCCTGGGGGTGGTCCTCCGAGTCAGCGCTCCATTCCCTCATCCATCAGGTTGTGGGTCATCAAGTGGGTTCATTCCTCCAAGTTCTTGGGTCACCCTGGTTCCAGCCACTCCATTGGTACAATCCGCAGATACTTCTGGTGGCCATCCCTCAATAAGGATGTCCTGGAGTTTGTGGAAGCCTGTTTTGTTTGTGTCAAACACAAGAACTCCCATAAACGCCAGCTGATCTTCTTCAACTGCTCTCCACTCCCAATCGACCCTGGTCTCACATCGCGCACATCTGTCCTGGGCCGAATACGCTCACAACAGCTACATCTCTGCGGCCACTGGCAGGTTGCCCTTCTAAGTGTCTTTGCGTTACCAACCATCCCTGTTACCATCCTCTTTCCCAGACACCATCCCCCCATCTGTATAGTCATTTGAAGAACTGTAAGAGGATTTTGGCTCAAACTAAGTCCACCTTTGGCCTAACTTGGGATCAGAATAAAAAATACAGCAATAGGAAGAGGATCCCAGCACCTGAATATCAACCTGGTCAGGGGGTATGGTTATCATCCAATAACTTCCCACTCAAACGTCTTCTAGAAAATGGTCATCTAGGTGCCTGGGCCCTTTCAAAATCGATTCTTGCATCAGTCTTCTGTTGTCCGCTTCAAACTCTCTGACCATCTTTGAGTTTATCCTGTGTTCCACGTATCTCAGATTAAGCCAGTTGTTTCCAGCACCTTGTATCCTCCAGTCAAGTCCCCTCCTCCTGCCCTGATCGTCGATGGTCACCCTGCCTACACCGTCTGGCGAATCTTGGATTCCCATCCCAGGGGTTGGGGACTGCAGTATCTAGTCGATTGGGAGGGGTACAGTCATGATGACCGCTCGTGGATTCCTGGCCATTTCATCATGGATCCGTACCTTATATCTAACTTCGAACAATCCACCGCATCAACATCCAAAATATATTTTATTAACTGCCGCCTTCGTGTTTGTTGCTTCAGGGTCAACCATGGAAAACATAAAATGACACTCTGGTCTTATTTCTTTCTACTGAGGCCTTCCTCTTCTTCTCATAAACTTGTACACGATTTGCTTCTTGCAACTCTCAGCCATGTTCAAAGTATACAGTTTGAGTGGCGGAGCTACAATGAATGGCTAACACCGAAGCTAACTGCTAAGCTACCAGATACATAAACACTAGAAGTAAGCATGCGCAGACAGCAAACGGAAATGAACAAGAAACGAGCATGTACATTGGTATTACATGAGCGTGTCAGAATGATTGGCTTGTGGGACAATCAAAAGATAGAGTGATACCCCTGGAACTCGAGGGACAGAGGGGGTTAAGGGTAGAACCAATACTCTGACAAATCCCAGCCTTTTGGACCAAACCACAGGGATTGGTTGTGTCTTTGCGTCACAAATACTTTTGGTTTTACAACATTTTAAACACGCAAAATGCCATTTAAAAACTAGAGACCCCCCAGCTTTTAAACAAGATAAAGCACATCTCTCTCCCAGTTGTGTTAGTTTTGTAATCACTGTGCACAACAGAGCTACCAAAACTCTCTCTCGCTGCTGCTGTGCACACAGTGACGCATGGACACTTTCTAATGAGCTGCAGCTGTGACCAATTAACAATGTAACATTCTGCAGCTGGGTTTGTTTTCTCCTCTCTCAATGTCTATCACCATAGCAATGCAGAGGAGTGAACAGATCATTCCTGAAGCTTCTTAAACAGATATGAGTCATGATTTCTGGCATTCTTCGTCATTTTATTGATTTATGCTGTGCACAATACCAAAGGCTTTTTCATGTGCAGAAGGAGGCCTAAAATGGAAATCAGCACTTTTTGTGACCTGTTTCCTTGCTATAAGGTGAAAAACACATTTGGAACAGTTTTGGCACATTTGGAAACTGTGCCAAAATCAGAGGCCTGCCTCTCACACTGCCTACTAAAACCTTTATGAAACAAATATGCTTCAGCTGATTCAGTCCAGATTTGCTGCAGCTATTGTCAAGATGTAGATATACAAAGTCTGAGGCTTCTACATTTTCACAAGGGTTTTCATGTAGTTTTGCAGTGTATATTTTAAAAAATATTGAGGCGAGGCTAAGGAAATTAGATTTTTCCTTGGTTTAATCACCTATAAATCAGAAATAGAGACATTTTAATAGTGGTCCAGCTTGAAAGATATTCATTAATGCCTTAGTGTCACACAAAAAGTAGATTTTACATCTAAAATGTCTAAATGTGGAGCTGTACTTAATTTATATCAGATATGTAATTTCATGCAGGAATTGCTCCTAAAACCTTCTGGGCTTAGAGGGTTAAATGATGACTTGTTAAATACGGTCCGTATTTTTCTCAATTCAAAAACACAGATAAGTTAGGCTATTCAGCACTTTGAATATTCTTGTTACTGAAAAGTGCTATATAAATAATCTTACCTTACCTTACCTTACCTTAGAAAGCCACTGAGAATTGTGTGTTCCCCTGAATTGGCACGTTTTGGGCCTAATTGGCAATGACCATTAACTATCAGGTCAAATATCAAAATCCAGTGTATAGGCCCATTCATACCCTACGTTTGGCCTAAACGTCCGTATTTCTGTCCGTACGTTCTATCCGTTGACTCCTTCATACCTCCGTCCGTTGAGGTGCGCAATAACCAATATGTCCTCTAGGTGGCAGTGCTGGGCGCCAATAATTCGTCACTGATCAAACATGGCAACGGTCTAAGACGTGATTTTGTTGTATTTGCTCCGTAAGTAAACTTTTTGTTTGTCCCTGTGCCCCGGACACGACACATCATATGGGTGGGTAGTTGCGGACAAGCTCCGCAAGTCGTTTCTCGAATCCCGCCATTGTTTAAAGCCCAGAATTACAACCTTCTTCGTGATTTTGTTGACATTTTGTACTACAAACTCAATAGCGCCCCCACCGTTTCCGGTAGTATTGCTCCGTATTGATCCGTTTCGTCCGTAATCGTAAGCTCCCAATTTTCGTGTCAAAGTACGGACGAAATCGACGGTTAGAACGTATGAAACACTCCACACGTATCCGTATCCGTCTTTTACGTGAGGTATGAATGGGCCTTATTACTGTTCAGAGACATGGTGCTGAAGTGAGACCAACAATGTTTTGTGTGAATGGTATTAATAAGTAAATGGACTCCATTTTCAGTATCAATAAGATGTAGAAGCACACTAGTGAAAACAGAGAGAACTTGGATTCTTAAGGGAAACTGTATTCTCTACATATCAAGAAATGTGTCATTCAGAATGGAAAACCAAACTTTCCACCTTTGTTTGGTATGGAACATTCTGGATTTGGAAATATTAGCAAAATATTAGCAATCTTCTGAAAATCTCAGTGTTATGGTAATGACATTCACATTCTGTAGAGAATACATATACAGTCAATGGTTTTAGTAAAGCTAGAAAAGCTTATCATGCTAATCACTAACACAAGATCCTAAAGACAGTTTAAAATGTCAATCCTGGAATCAGTTTGATCAAACCCATTAAACAAATTCTAAAATTAATATATTAATTTAGCTGTGGGGTGACCAAACATCCTCTTGCCTGTACATGTCCAATGTTCTTGTTCTGTCCTGTCTGATTTTTCTCAGGACCAGTAACCATGCAATGGATTCCATGCAATGCATGGAATAAGATAGCTTTTTTGCATGTGACATCATTCCTGAGCTTGTCCCTTGCCGGTGGTTCTTCTCCACCCACACACGGAATAGAGTAGCAGTCTTTGTCTAGCATTGCTATCTAGCACTACTGCTGGCTGCAGCAGTACTAGACAGCAGTGCTGCTGACTGGTGTGTACAAGATGTCAAAGCACAGGGCTGTCTTTAATGAATAAACAGCTACATAAATGTCCCTCATACTGCCCTGTTTGGGACACATGGGTGGTGGAGTCCATGTGTTTCTGTATAAGACAAAGGTGTCAAAGATCTCGCAGGTCACATGGACACACACACACACACACACACACACACACACACAGAGGATGGCATATTTTAAATATGTCAAAATAATAAGTCTTCTTTAACTTAAAAATTGTATTATTGAAATGTTTTATGACTGGGTCAACTGTCTTCTTTTTTGCAAATAAAAATATGACCACCCTATCATATTGCCCACCACATACAATATGTTGACTCCTACCCATTTTGCTGAGTAGCAAAGAACTCATTCTGAAAATGCTTAACTCCAGGAATATATCATCAGTCGCTCCCATAGCTTAGTGTCCTATATTTATCAGTATGAACACGTTTACAAACTGAACTAACTATATGGTACCCCTGACAATAGAACCAGTATTATTTTGTTAATTAAAAAATGGGTCCATACACTGTGTGTCTCTAGACTAAACCAGGAATAACATCAGAGGTCCCAGCTATTGATTTTTCTGGCTGGCAGAGTCAGAATCACAGATTCAAGGACAGGCCTTGCACACTTCTGGGACAACAACAGTAATACCTGCTCTCCATTATTTAAACCCGCTGGTGAGGTCAAGGGACCCATATTCCTAAAATCTTTATGCCTTCTACCCTCACCACCGCCATGTGAGGCTGTGGTGATAGAGATAAACTTGACTTTATCAACAGTGGTCTGCAATCTTAAACAAGTGCTTCTTTCTTCAAACACTCCTTCGAGTGCCTGTTAAGAGGTTTATTTTGACATGTACTGAGGCTTAGGATCATAGGAACACAATATATTCATATTTATTTTCTAACCTGGAGAACACTGAAGGCTTTAATGGCTAATTAACCTCATGCTACCTATAAAACACTATTAAACGCAAATCAGTGACATTTTAGCTTTGTTGGCTCCTCATCATAAGGCTGTATAAATACTGCTAGTCATGAAAGAGCAATGCTGCAGGTCAAGCCAACACAGTGACCTTAGTTTGGGAAGCTTGTTTACAGTAGATAGGAGGAATTTAGCATTGTTTAAATAGTGGACAGCACTGTAACTTGTCTTGGCTACAACTGTGGTTTTATTGGATTTGTGTGCGAAGAGAAGGAAAACAAGCCTCTCAATAGATTTTGCAGAGGGATGTTATGAGTGTGCTGCTCAGGCCAGCTTTAACAACATCTGTATTCCAACAGAGCCTCCTCTCTCAATCTAGATCTAACTGCCTGCAGCCTCTGCCACACAGGAGCCTGAGGGGGAAGCTGAGAAGAATACTTACAAGCTTCCACCACTGTGCTCGAGCCAGACACTCAGCGGCACACACAGACATGCGTGCATTCCCACTATATTCCTGCCAAGTCAAGCAATGTGAAGCGCCAGGAGGAGCCTCGGGAGGCCAACAGCAAAATGTGTCCTCCAGCATTAATGGCTGCTTCAGCTGACTGACAGAAGAAAACATCTTCAGGAATCATAGAGTTAAACAGCCACTTGGCTCTCAGATGTCTTGCTAAAGGTGCCTGCCTGCTTATAGAGAGATAGATACTCTAAGTATCATGGTTTAGTAATGAAAGAGCAGTTTATCAATCTTCATATAGAGGAATTTGATAAATAAAAAATTTGCTTCTATCAAAATGGAAAATAAATTGTTACCTTCCTGAGATGTCACCAGTATTTTATCCTGTTGACGTTTTTCGAGGCATGCGGAAAGCATTCATACACAGAGTTGAAAATGCCAAAGTGAAAATCATGCTGAGCATGCATTGGCAGCCACAGATTCTCATGAGAGTCAGCTAATCATCAAGCAAACTATTTATACTTCAGAGAAGAAATGTTTCTGGACATCAGCTGCAGCACTGTACACACAAAAAGAATGTATTGAGTGATTGAAGCAATTTGGCCCCAAAAAGGGCTGTTCTAAGTTTATTACGCTGACCCAAACAACAATAACTAGAAAACTCATCCTTGAAATTGGTGTCTTTGGTTTCACAGATTAGTGAAAGCTACCAGGGAATCTCATTTCAGTAGTAGAGGGGGTTGTTAATTAGTGTTGCCTATTTTGGTGTTAATGAAATTAACACCAATGGGACAACAATGAGATAATTCCAAAAATAGCAATAGTTTTGCGGGTGCAGGCCACAGACATTTTCCCCTCATTTGTTGACTGCTGTTTGTCAGTTTGGAATTTGACCAGGGTCAGTGTCACTACTAATAGCATGAGGTGATACCTGGACCCTACAGAGGTTGCACAGGCAATCCAAGGTTTACTGTGTCTCCCAGTACAGACTCAAGAGCATAGAGAAGATTCCAGGAGACAGTTAGTTACTCTAGGAGTACTCTTGGACTCTTTTGTGTTAGAGCTCCTGGAGTCAACCTTTCTGGTACAGCACTCAACTAGTTTGATTCCTACTTAAAAGGCAGGGACTTTTAAGTAGGAGGCATACAGGAGGTGTCAATACAACATGAGCGACCATAAAACTCACATGCGTTGTTACCCAAGGGTCCATCTTGGGTCCCCTCCTATTCAATATCTACATGCTCCCTCTGGCTCAGATAATAAAAAAACAACAACATAAGTTACTCTACTACCGTAACTAAATCACATTGTCACCAGGTGACGACAAGCCCATTCAAGAGCTGAGTAAATGCTTAAAAGAAAGCAATGCATGGATGTGCCAATTTCTTATTACAGTTGAATAAAGACAAAACTGAAGTAATAATTGTTGGACCAACAGAGGAACAATCTAGAGTTAGCACACAGCTTCAGCAGCTTCAACTAGAAACCACTGATCAGGCCCGAAATCTGGGTGTAGTGATGGACTCAGATCTGAACCTTCAACGGCATCTAAAGACAATTACAAAGTCGGCCTTCTATCACCTGAATAATTTCCAGAATTAAAGAATAATAGTCAAATTGATTACTGCAACAGTGTCTTCACAGGTCTGTGAAAAAAGTCGATCAGACAGCTGCAACTGATCCTAAATGCTGCTGTGTCCTCACTAAGACTAAGAAAGTAGAGCACATTACCCCAGTTGTAAAGTACTTACACTGGCTTCCTGTGTCTCAGAGAATATACTTTAAGATACTTCTGTTAGTATTTAAATCTCTGAATGGTTTGGCACCAAAATATATTATAGTCTTGACAGAGTATCAACCCTCCAGACCACTCAGGTCTTCTGGCTCAAGTCTACTCTGTATAACAGAACCAGAACCAAACATGGATAAGCAGCATTTAGTTCTCATGCTCCACTTATCTGAAACAAACTCCCTAAAAGACTGTAAAAGTGATGAAATCAGAATCAGATATACTTTAATAATCCCAGAGGGAAATTACTGTTTCAGTACAACCGCCATAACATAACATACATCACAAACATTTCAGGGGGAGACGATTTACTGAGGCCATGCTGCCAAGGACACGGTGCCCACAGGGCGCTGCCATTGACTCTGTGGAAAGATAGGGGCCACAATAGGAAGGGAGGGGGAAAACACATATTTCACACTTTATCCTAATAACAGGATACCGTTTAAGATATCAAATACCTCTGGCACGAGAAGCACAAATATGACGAGACACATGTAAGGAGAGGTTAACATTGGAGACTGGTCGCGTGTAAGTTCATATGTTTTTGTGGGCATCAGTTATGTGTGTCTGTTTGGGTGAAAGTGTTTATATTTCCATGAGAACTCTCCAGAGGCCATTGTCCTTGATGTTATCAACCGGCCAACAGTTCAGAAAGCATCTGCAGATGTCAGCGGGGGAGGAGGGAGCGGGGGAGAGTTCTGAGCTCTCTCGTCATAACAACCAGGGAGTGATTATTGATAAGGGAGGCATAATCCAAATACTTTATTTGTTATGAGGACAAGCTGCACTGACTTTCCCGTCAGCTTTAAGTCATTGCTGGCTCCAAATGGCGAAATCCAATATTCCAAATTAGTTGGGCTTTTCCGCGTTTCACTTCCAGATTTCTTCCAGAGATCTCCCCTAGAGTTCAACCACCAAAGCCAGTCTGCGTTCCAGCACATCCAGCTTTTCGACTCTGCTCCTCCAACATTCCGGGTCTGTTCGTTCATCGCCTTAGTGATCACGTCATATGCAGCCGGTAGCCTGATTAAGGCCAAATGGCTACCGACATCCACTGTATTTGCCGATACATCAAAAATCCACCAAATCCAATAAGTAGAAATCCAAGTATCATGAATCCAAACATGTATACGTCTCCACGTCCAGGACTGACAAAGTCGAAAGACACACCGTTTTCCATCCAGGAATATAGGGTGTATCCCACGAAAAGAGTCAAATCGGGACAGGACGAGTCCCCCTTACGCTGCCTACCCATCAAAAAAATTTGCTCAATAGTATTGAGAGACCAGCTTACCAGATCCATGGTTTTCAGAGTTGATATGAAGAAAGTGCAAAGAAAGACAAGAAATAGCAGTAGAAGCAGGAGAGGGGGGAGGGTGGTTGAAGAGCTGGAGAGGAGAGAAAAACGCGACCGACCTCGAAGAGAGACAGAACAGAAGAGAAATTCAAGTTTCTTTAAATCAAGGTTAAAAATCTATTTGTTTAGAGTTGCCTTTAAATGTTGATGTTGAAGTTTGTAGTCTAACTTGTCTTGACCTGCTGCTACTATTCCACTTCAATGTGCTTTCCGCTGTATGTTTTAATTTCTTAGGTAGTGTTCATTCACAGCACTTTGAATTGTCTTGTTACTGAAATGTGCCATACAAATAAACTCGCCTTGCTGTGCCTAGGAGAGGTGGAAAGGGCCATCAAGGGTCCTTAACCCATCAGCAGGGCCGGCATCTGGTTCTTTGTGCAAGAAGACACAGGATGAGAGCCATACAAAGTGACCTCCATCAGGTACAGGAGTGAATGTCTCTGACCAAACCATTAGAAACAGACTTCATGAGGGTGGCCTGGGGGCCCGTCGTCCTCTATTAGGTCCTGTGCCAATTGCTCGGCAATGTGGAGCTTGACTGGCATTTACCAAGAACTGGGTTAGGAATTGGCAGGTTCAGCACGGGTGTTCTTTTCTTTTTCATAGACGAGAGCAGGTTCACTCTGAGCTCATATGACAAACGTGACAGTGTCTGGAGAAGCTGTGGTTAACGTTATGCTGCCTGCAACATTGTTCAGCTTGACTGGTTTGGTGGTGGGTCAGTCTTGGTCTGGGGAGGCATATCTATGGAGGGACGCACAGACCTATACAGGATAAACAATGCAATCCTTACTGTCAATAGGTATCGGGATGAAATCCTGAGAGCCATTGTTAGACTCTTCACTGGTGTTGACACCTTTCAATGCTGGAAGCAGTGGCTCTACTTTCATGCTCCTCCTGGATGACAGAGCTCCTCACTCAGTCTCTAAAACTGAGACCTGCCCCCCTATAGAGGAAGCTCATTTCAGCTACTTGAGTGTCATTTTGTTCTTTTAGCCATTACACACCAATATGAAGTATTACAATTCCAACTTAAGGAGAAAAATTGTCAGATTTAAATTGTTACATAAAACTTTGATTTTTAGGTAGGGTTGCCCGATATAAGACAAACATTAGTTACAAGTAGAATTTGAATGCATGTCACCTGAAATAATGTAGTCTACCAAATAATGCTTTCTAGCAGTCCATGGTGTTTGTGATATGGCACACAATATTGCAATGATTATTGTGACTTAGAATATCGGGCAGCCCTATTCCTATATTTTTATCCTTGTGGTTTCCAAACCTGTCCAAATAATGATTACTCTAGGATTTGAAAGGTTTGGCAGTGTGGTTGCCTGATATAGAAAAGACAAATACGCTGTGAATAAGTTGAGTGAATAAAACTAGTGCAAATTACATTTAAGTGCATGTTCATTGTGTGCTTTGATTCCTGCAGGCATTGCATCAAGATTAAAAATGGTTATCTTTTAATATGAGACACTGAGAAAAGCAAACACTACATTTCCTGCCGATATATATTTGAAAGACAAGAGGCTGTAGATTCAGTAGCAGCCCTATGCATGCACCTCCCATGATATCAGTAGAAAACCTGCTGCACCTCCACACTGTCTCTGTGGATGCGGATGATTGCGAGATACATGTGAACTCTGCTGAAGGACGTAAACAGGTCTGTCAGCATAGTACTGCCTGAGCCAGGCTGACAGCCGGGTCTTATCTAATCCCAAACCTATCAGAGGCAAGAGCACAGACCAGGGAGGTTCTGTTCAAGCCCATGATAAGAGGATTTAAAAGAGTAGTGAAGAGAAGGAGACAGCTTCCAAAATGGACTTCCTCTCAGCTAATGCCTGTCTTTTTATATATTTGTTGTTTTGTATTTTTCCTGCCTAAGGTTCCTGTTCATGCTATGCTTTCAGGCTGCTGACACAGAAGAGGCCCTTGTTCGTAGTTGTGTTATAAATATTTCAAACCTACTGTTCTCAGAATACCTACATCCATATTACTCCATTAGCTTTTTTTCTCTGTTTCTTTCGTCATGTTCATAAAGAAACCTTGTGGTCATTAATATGCAGATGCAAAAGCACAACTTACCTTGTCTTTTCCCTGTTTCTGATCTTGATATACACTCCACCGCTCTCCATCATTACTGTAAGCAAGTTTGTACGAGCCAACAAACTGGACGTGGCCAAAGTCTTTAGCTCCCTGTGTGATGATCCCTGTAACCTTGGTTGGCACAAGTAGGTCCACCTAAGAGAAGCAAAGGCCACAGTGCAGGAAAAACAGAGAAGAAAGGGAGACAGACAAAAGAGAATGATGAATTTCATAGCTGGAAAAATTCAGCAAGTTAGGAAGTGCTCTGATGTGCCCGGTTCCCACAATACAGTCAGCATCTTTTTATTTCCCTTCAAAGTCATCGGTAGATTTACAGAGCAAAGACACTGGGCACCATTCAAGTCAGTTTCAATTATTCACAGAATATTGAACAACAAGGCTAAGTCCACAGCCTGGCCTCAGCAAAACAGAAACTGCACGCAGCAGCAACTTCTCCGACCCACACTCCACCATTTGGGTTAATTTTTAATAGGGTCTCATTTGTTGCAAACAATTTACTGTCCATGGTTTCTTAGCCTTGGACACATAAACTGTTTTGCTGATTACAATTTCATTCTTTACTTATGCTTTTTTTCTTTATTTGAAGTTAGACATGAAGTGCATGACAGCTACAATACCTGACATTCCTAATGGTAAGGCCAGGGTATTTTAGAAATTAAATCTGAATTGTTCTGTTTAAGTCAAACATTTCCAGTTTGATAGTTAATTAATATATATGTAAACAAAATATTGATTATATTGCTAAAATCAGCAATACAGAGTGGTTCATGATGTATGCTAAAAACACACAGTGTAGCATTATATAGCATGATATAAACAAACTTTCATTTGCACATGGACGTGTGAGAAACGTGCCGAGCTAGACCTAAAGCCAGCTCGTTCTCCATCCAATCGGACTTAGCTAGAGCTGTTTTGCAAAGTATATAGTAGGTAAACATTTCAGTCTTTAAAGTTGGTAGAGACAAATCCCAAAAGATTTGCAGCTGCAATTGAGATAAAAGTTTTTTGAATTCACCTTACCGGCTCAGCAATATACATATATATATTAGTGCTGTCAAACGATTAAAAATTTTAATCAGGATTAATCGCATAATGTCGATAGTTAACTCGAGATTAATTGCAAATTAATCGCATATTTTATCCTTTTATTTCTGAAAGTGGAATAGCCTGTTTGGGCATTTTAATACGCAATTTTGCAATAAATGACACTAATAAAATACATGCTTGTACAAAAAATATTTTTATTTTGTTATTTTTCAAGCACTTTTCAGAATTGGAATGAAAACATCCTAGTGCCAAATGTTAAACTCTGGACTATAATGGCTAAATGACTAATCATGACGCCCTGATGTTTACACAGTGTGTAAACAAATGTGTAAATAAATACCTGTTTTCATGCCGATATATTTTTTTTGCCTCTTAAACAAAGATAGACATGGTATTATGCATAAACATATAAATTAATAAAAATTGTACATTTTAATAAAGTCATAAGTTTTGTTCATTTCTTCTCTCTCTCTCTCTCTCTCTCTCTCACACACATCTAATTCTGAGCTTTCACACCAACAACAATAATTTCTTTGAATATTTTTGCTTGCTGTTTCTATCCATATTCATAGAGTTTAAGCCTGGAAAAAGGTTTTAAATTTCCAGGTCATTCCAGTCTTACACTTTGCTTGCAACTGGGCCAGGAGCTTAATACCCTTGAAAGAGACTGTTTAGGAACTGATTAGTAACTCCAGGTACTTCGTTTGGCAACGTGATTCATCCTTGGTTTGTCAAATACAGAGACAACAAATTAATAAGCATTAAAGTACGGTTTATGGGTTGGGGTTTCTGCAATGTTATCAACGTGTAAAAGCTCATCTTCACAACCAATATCTGCTTAAAATGGTGATTTGCACCGCCTAATCTACTTTCAGCAGTTATCACCGGTTATTGCACAGTAAACTGCAGAAAATACGTGCAGAGTTGCTCTGTCTGCCTTTACTACCGTCGGCTCCTATGGCGGAGGGATATTTCAGCTGGATACACTCAAAGTGTCTAGTGCAGGCAGGTCTCATAATAACCCTTATTTCGTCACTTATTTTAGAGCCCAAATAAGCGATTTCACTTTCAGAAACCTGCCCAAAAAACTGCAACCCGTGACTCATGAAATTTAGAAGCGCTTTTAGAAAAAAGAAGCCCAAAGTCGCATGTGTCCGAGGGTAAAAGAAACTGTTGGCAACAGTGAGCGCGGGTCTGTTTTGCTACAGTTTTCTAGCACTCTTCAAACTACGGAAAGCGCCGAGGGTAAAAGAAACACAGTCCGGAGAAGGTGGCGGGGGGAAAAACATTAGGGAACGGTGTGTGTGTTTTGACGCGCGATTAACGGCGACAAAAAAATTGTCGGCGTTAAAATGGGTTTACGTTAACGCTGTTAATAACACGTTTAACTGACAGCACTAATATATATATATATATATATATATATATATATATATATATATATATATATATATATATATATATATATATATACTGTATATATATATATATATATATATATATATATATACTGTTACGCCTCCTCTGTACTAGATTATATTAATATCACCATTGACAACGTTACAACCCAGAAGCAGATCACCACATACCCAAATCAGAAGCCATGGATGAACAGGAAGGTGCGACTCCTATTGAAGACACGCAACACTGCCTTCAGATCAGGAGATGCACAAGCCTATAGCTCAGCCAGAGCAAATCTGAAAAGGGGCATCAAAGAGGCCAAGTACTGCTACAAGCTTAAGATAGAGGGACATTTTTCCAACGCTGACCCCCGACGCATGTGGCAGGGCATTCAGGCCATCAGTGACTATAAAACCACTCACTCCACCTCCGCAGCCACTGATGTCAACTTCCTGAACGAGCTGAATGACTTTTATGCTCGCTTTGAAAGAGACAACAGTGAAACTGCCACCAAGCTCAAATCCTCAGCCGACCACCTGCCAATCACACTCTCTTCCACAGATGTCTGCAATGCACTGAGAAGGATCAGCACGCACAAGGCAGCTGGACCAGACAACATCCCTGGACGCGTGCTCAGGGCATGTGCGGAGCAGCTCACTGAGGTTTTTACAGACATTTTCAACCTGTCTCTTGCCCAAGCAGCTGTACCAACATGCTTCAAATGCACTTCCATTGTGCCAGTGCCAAAACACTCCAGCCCAAAGTGCCTTAACGACTATCGCCCTGTAGCACTCACACCAATCGTAATGAAGTGCTTTGAGCGGCTGGTCCTGGCACACCTAAAAGACTTGCTACCATCCACATTGGACTCACACCAGTTTGCATACTGCAGCAATAGGAGCACAGAGGATGCAGTTTCCATGGCACTGCACTCTGTTCCCACACATCTGGACAATAAGAACACTTATGCACGCATGCTGTTTGTTGACTTTAGCGCAACATTCAACACTGTCATCCCGGCTAAGTTAATAGCCAAACTTCGAGATCCGGGCATCAGCACCTCCATGTGCAACTGGATTTTGGACTTTCTGACCAACAGACCCCAGAATGTCCGATCAGGCTCCAACTGCTCCACGTCCATCACACTCAACACTGGTGTACCACAGGGCTGTGTGCTAAGCCCATTTCTCTACTCCCTCTTCACCCACGACTGCAAGCCTATGTACGCATCCAACTCCATCAAGTTTGCGGACGACACTACGGTGATTGGTCTCATCAGCAACAACGATGAGACTGCCTATAGGGAGGAGATCAAGCACCTGGCCACATGGTGCACTGAAAATTACCAGCTCCTCAACACCACCAAAACGAAAGAGCTCATCGTGGACTTCAGAAAAGATTCAAGAGGCACGCACGACACCATCCACATCAATGAAATGGCTGTTGAGTGTGTCTCCAGTTTCAAGTTTCTGGGGACCCACATCTCAGCGGACATGTCCTGGTCAACCAACACCTCCTGCCTGGTCAAGAAGGCTCACCAGCGCCTCTTCTTCCTGAGGACACTGAGGAAAAATCAGCTATCCTCGACTATCCTGGTGAACTTCTATCGCTGTGCAATAGAAAGCATCCTGAACAACTGTGCAACAGTGTGGTATGAGAGCTGTTCTGTTGCAGAGCGCAAGGCACTGCAGCGAGTGGTGAAAGCCGCCCAGCACATCACTGGGACTCCACTACCCACCATTGAGCACATCCAGGAGAAACGCTGCCTACATCGAGCTCGCAGCATCCTTAAGAACTCTTCTCACCCAGCCCACAGACTGTTTTCTCTCCTGCCCTCCGGCAGGCGCTTCAGGTGCCTCCGGACCAGGACCAGCAGACTGAAGAACAGCTTCTTCCCCAGAGCTGTCTCTTTATTGAACTCTAATCCTCGCTGATCCCACTCCTCTCATATACTGACAGACTCTCCTCTCCCCCTCACACCTACCTCCATTTTGTTATTTACAAGACTGTAATGTTCACTTGCACTCCTGACTGTTACTATAGTAACAACTGTTTACATACATCTTGCACTACTCACCTTGACTGAATATGGATTTGCACTGCCGACTGTTTATTCACAGTACCTATTGTTTACATATACATACGCAATACCGTACTTTAACTGTAATATGCAATTACCTTCTACTGCACTTTAATTTAGATAGCTTCTGTCCGAACTTTATTTATTAATTTTATAGTAATAGCCACCTGTATATCACGCTCACAATTCTGCCTATAGTAATAGCCATCTGTACATATATTCATAGTACATATTCACTTGTAAACTCTGTTATAATAACAACCATCTGTATATTATGCTATTGTACATATCTATAAAAACTCTATAGTAATATCCACCTGTATATTAAATTCGGTACATATCCAGCTGTAAATGTAGTTCAAAATACTAGTTATCTACATATTATATTCATAGGACAAATCTATCAGTAAAATTATGTTTATAATAGTATCCATCTCTATTTTTATTCTGTAAAAACACATGTCCTGTACTTATGGAACCATTGTTTATCCTGCACTTGCTGATATTGCACTTCTGGTTAGAACTAAACTGCATGTCGTTGCCTTGTACCTGTACCTGTGTAATGACAATAAAGTTGAATCTAATCTAATATATATATATATATATATATATATATATATATATATATATATATATATATATATATATATATATATATATATATACCAAAAGTTAATTGTTTTCCAGTACAATGTAACTTAATTTCTCTTGAACACATTATTTCTCATTGGCGTTTAACTCAGTTTAAGAAGTTGGTTTTTATTTTTTTATATATTTTTTATTTGTTTTGTTATTCTGATGTTTTGGTCAACAGTGTTGTTTTTAAAATGCTTATACTGATATAGGGAAACATGAGGCATTACAATGAGTAAATATTCAGTGGCTTCCCCTGCAGTAAAGATGCAGCTTTAATGCTGTCTCTGATGACAGGCTTTGTTTTTTCATAAATGTCAAAGGATAAATCATAAATAATTAATAGCGCAGCTTGGTGATGTTGATAGCTTAAATACCACTGTATAACTGTCTAACCTCTCAGACACATCAGAGTAGCACCAATTTGCCACCAACACAAGATGAAAAACTGTCCGTGACAAAGACAGTAGGAAAATTTAGAAGTACAGAGAGAGGTGCGAAAAAAACAAGCAAACAGAGTATATTTTTTCTTTTACTGAATATGCTGCATAAGACACTTAGACAACAATACATCAAACTAATTGCACTGGTCATGTGTCAACACAACCTTTGCTCAGAAAAAAAAAAGAAAAGGCATTCATAAGCAAGAAATACTATTGCAGGATGAACTCATGGATCCTTTTTGGTTCTGACATAATGCAGAGCACAACACAACCTGCACAACAACGCTTGACTTTCATAAAGTTTCAACAATGCATCAGAGGCCCTGCCACTTTAAAGATTGAGGTTCACTCCCAGGGGCCATTGTGAATGCTTTCTTGCTGATCTCCTGCTATGTCTATTAGCCAACATAAAACTTTTGATTCTTTGAAAGGCACCAGAGTGATTCAGCACCCAAACTCTGCATTTCAGAGATGCAAAGCTAATCGAAGTAGCAAGACGGTTCGTGCGTGGACACCTAATAATATTGCCGTTACATCTATGCATTTATGCAGATGCGGCACTGCGTATACACATGCTTCATTTGATGTGAATGCGCTATTCATGGAGCTTTCCCATCAAATAAATTCTGCATATGCTTCCGTTTGCATATAAGCGGAAAGCTCATTTCTGTTTCAGCTGTGGCAGCAGGGACAGGAATATTCCCCGGTGATGTATACGAATACATTAACACAACAGCTCTGTTACAATGACAATAATGTCAACACAAACCCCTGGAACAAAGGGGTGAGGGAAAAAAACGGTGGGAGATACTGTGAGGTTGATTCTAAGGGGCATGACACCTCACATCAGGAGGCTTTGATTATGCTCCAGTCGTAGAGCAGAGAGGTAATCTCGTTCTACCCAAGCAGTCAAGTCTGCCACAAAAACAAAGGCACGCTTGAAGTGAAACCTGTAATTGCTGTCACAGGTAGCGGTCAAAAAATACGACCGCCCCTAGCGACGCCAGCTCTCAGCACTTTGATGGCCCAAACTGAATTACGGAGCAAGATAAGCTTGTTAAAGCAAGGTCTTTCTTTCAGTCTCCCCCTTCTGTTCTTTCTTCCATCACTCTCCCAATCCAAGTTGCTCCTCTGAGCTTTTAACCGAGACAAACTGGAAGAGTGAGAAGTCTCTGTAAAAATCTTTAAATGCTTATGGTGCAGACATTCCAAAGGAATACAACAAGACTTCTGTTCGGGAGTTTCCTTTTTTGTTCTTGAAATCATGAAATAGCTTTAATCTAGGTTCAATTTATAGTTGTAGAGTAAACCAACCCCCAATTTTCACTTTTCATCTACAAAGGGTTTCCACTCTCTGCACACTTTAAATGGCCTTCTAAATTCTATTATAGATCGGTAAACCTTTATTTTAGCGACAACAATGCATCTCAAAACACCAAGCTAATCTTTCAGAACATTCTTTTGCTGACATTCCAAACTGTTGTTGTGTCATTCTGTTTGTATGAAAGCCAGCTAACATACATTTGTTATATTTATGACAAAATATAAAATAATGAAAGTTAATTCAGTTTAATTAAGTTATGTGCCAGTTACAAACAAACTCTATCTCAAGGTGTCAGGGTTCTCTATTATCTGTGCTCTCTAACTCTGCTTCACAGGTGGCTGCAGTTGACGGGTGGGCGTGGCCCGCACCTGCGGCTCATTTGGGAACCCTCGTCTCTGGCTTAAAAGGAGTGCACAGACAGCTGGAAGACGCCAGAGTGTTACCCCGTCGTGGTATGCCCAGGCCACAGATCTGTCTCCCGTGCTTCGTACCTGTGAGTTTTTGGAAACCCTGCTTTTGGACTAATCCTGTCTCCTGTTCTTCTCCAGTTTGTCGTGTTTGGATTTACTCACCTGTGTTGGCTTCGTGCTCTGAGGACCAGTCATCCAAATCCCATCCCGCTCAGATTCTGCTCTAGCATCTCCACTCATACTCCCTCGGAATTACCAAGCCAGGCGTGACAACCCCCTTCCTGAATTCATCTGGTTCGTCCATCACACTCCGGTTCTTACAGCTGCTCCTCATGCCTGCCACCGTAGTGGTGCTGTTCGGGCCCCCCGCCTGTATTACATCTGCCAACCGTCCTGTCACTCAGCCACCACCTCCCATCAAAGAGTTACGGTCACAGAGTTCCTTTTTCACTCATCCCCCCCGGACAGGTCTCCCCATCCAAATGGTAAGCGGCGCAACTTCTGGAAGATTTCCCCCTGGTTCGATCCTTAGTAATAAATCCTCTTTCTTCCCGCAGTCGTTCCGGCTCTGACGTTCCGACCTCGTTTGTTGCACACATCGATTGCTTTCCCTTTGTCGAGCCTCAGAATAAACATCTTAAAACTGTTCCTGCTTTCGTCTGTGTCTGCATGTGGGCCAAACACTTAAAAACCATGACACAAGGGATTGAAAAAAATCTAATATAATAAAAAAGGCCTTTGAATATTTTTTAAATAATATGATATGACATAAAATAATGCATAATTGATCATCGTAAAGTTCAGTGCTGGATCGTAGGAAATTTCTGATTGTGGAATTTTCATCCTGTGAATTTAGGTCAAAACGTGTCGTCGTCATGTCATTGTCATGTGTCATCTTTGACGCCGCATGCCATTGTAGAGGAAGAACTCTCCCTGATTGCCAAATTTATGCTGCCTTTTATGATTTGATTGGATAAAATGCTGCTGTACCTACGCTGAGATAAAGTTTGGTTTTCATTGGTTTATCCACCCTATTTAAAGTAGTCTAATACTTGACACAGGTGGACTTTCTAAAGGGGTTTGACAAATGAAAAATGTGAACAAATTACTTTCCTTTAAAATTACTGTTCTTCTGATTAATGCAGCAAAAACAGTCATCCTCTTGATGTCAGAGTCAAACAGACTTTGAATAACTGTCAAGAGTTTCATTTTTTTTTAGAATAAAGTAATTGTATTGATATATTTGGTTTGCTTTGGATTCCCAAAGAAACAAGTTGCATTATGACTGGGAGTAGTATTATAGCCTTTGTAGAAATATTACTGTCAAACAGACACCTTTACAGATTAATCTCATGTCTCTAAGTGGTGTTGCTGTTGCAAAATAAAAAGCTGTATATGCTATATGCAACCCTGAAAAATATAAATGAGGCCAAGTTTCCTTTATTAAAGAACCAAGAATATGCATCTACAGGAAGCTGTGCAGATTTTACTCTATAGACCGAAGAGTCATTAAATCTTTACAGTCTCATGAGGAATGTTGGTGTGTAATACATATTTTCTGAAAATTCACACAGCTCACAGGGCAAAATTCAGAGGTGCATGCACAAAACTGTCAGAGAAATAAGGAGGACTGCACCATGGTCCATCAACCCTACATCAGTGTGGTGATCATTAAGGCTTAAAGCCACGGCAAGAGGATAAAAACATAATCATTCAAAGCTTATTTCCCCATACAAAGTTTTAATAAACCTACATCAGGTCAATTTACTAAATCATATATTGGATTTCCTTATGTGACACACTTTGTGTGGCCTTATCTTTATGTTCAATAAATCTTCTATTGCCATCCTACAACAGTCATTTACAAGAATCATTATTATGCCAAAACCAGCAGAAGATCTCATAAAAGCTTCCACAATAAGTACAGCATGATTCTGAATGAATAAAGAAGTTCCTTCTATGTAGCAAGCATATAAATATGGGCTGTCAAGCATGCATGCTACACCACAACTCAGCAGACAGCTGTCTGTAGATAGTCAATACTTTCAGTTCATTAATTAAGTTCTCCAAGGTGATGGACTAAGCAGTTTTACAGTCCGTGAAGTCCAAACTGCTTCTTATTGGTTTAACTAGAAATGTCCAGAAACATAGATCATGATACATTAATAAAACTAAAGTCTAACCTTGTGTTTCATTCATTTTAACTGACAGATAGCTGAAGGATTAGAAAATGGACAAAATCTATACAAAGTATCTTTTGCTATACAGACTACTCAAATCACATTCAAGGGCCCTTTATCCTCATGTCTCTAAATTTGTAAAGTTGGTAGAGACAAACCCCAAAAGATTTGCAGCTGTAATTCAGATAAAGGTTTTTTGAATTCACCTTATCGGCTCATGTGTTTCATGGAATTATTAGGTTGGCATGGCTGTTAGGACTTATAGCCACTAGAGAACAGCTCTGAGTTAGCTTTTTGAATTCAGAGGTAAGTTTCGGAGAATAGCAAACAAGGGGACAGTGGAGAAAATTGTGATGATGTGTATTCACAAAAAAAGAAATAAAAAGAGGGATTTTGGTAGGAATTTGGTGGAAATGGGTTTTGCAACCATCAAATACATTGTCACATGAGGAAGTGCGACCATTTCCATCATTGTCTTCTTCTTTGTTTATTTCACTGATTGCAGCTGAGGTATATCGGCCTCTTGATTACCAGTGATATTGATCCAATTGTTGTGTTCATACATGCATCAGCAAGCTCCCTGATGACAGACAAAATACACACAAAATAAAGGCAGAAGACTGACCGAAGACACCATATCATCATCTACGCCATCTGCCTCTCCCATTCAGTCATCTGTGTCATCATTGTCATCATCACCACCACCAGTCTGTTTATTACCACCTCCATCAATTGCACTGTCTCCAGGAACTACTCCTCAGTTTTATACAGCTCCACTCATGCCTCATGTCCCAGATGTTCGACTCAAGTTCCTGATCCCAAATTCTCCGTTGACGGTTACTGGATGGACCCACATCGTGCTCTTGTTGTGTAGTGTTCAGATGAGGGGTTTCAGGCAGGTTTGCCTCTGTCTCACATTGTCCCTGAGCTCCTTCAAGGGATTTTCCAGCTTCCATGCCACTCTCCCAAGATACTCCGAGGGTTCCAGTGGCTCCCCTGTCAATCCCCAGGCCTACTGCATGGGTTCCAGTGTCCCTAAGACCCTTCTCCAGAGTTCTTCTGTGGGTTCCAGCATCCTGAGGACAAGTCTCCAGAGCTGCCCTGTGGGTTCTCCATAAGCTCAGGTTCCCCGCCTGACAAGGGGTTCTTTATGCCTCCTGACAAGCTTTTGCATGGTCCTCCCAGTCCTGTGGCTAGCCTCTGACACAAGTAACAGCCTCCTAAGCGGACTGCCTCCAAACCTCCTGCCTTCTAAGGCTCCTCCACCTTGAGCCTACAACATTCCAACAAAGGACTCTAAGGTTAATTTGTTGGTTCCAATTTCCTCCAGAACTTTGTGGTTCCTTGTGATGACGTGCCTGTCATCCTGCAGAACTTTTTTCCTCCTCTGGATGACCTCCTGGTTGCCCTCCAAAACTCTGCCAAATTTCTTTGGTTCTCATCTCAGCTCTTATTTGTTTCAATTTTTCTGCTTCCCTGCTTTCTATCTGCCAAAGCTGCACCACATTTCCAGTGATAAGATAATCTGGTTCCTTCGTCATCTTCCACCTCCTGTTTGCACATTGTTCTCCACTGGGGTCTTCCGTTATACTGCTCTTCATACCGTTGCTCTCTCCATTGCTCAATAACATTGCCTGGTTTTCGCCTGTCCTACCTGACCTGTTCCTCCTGCAATGCTCCTTGTAAATTATCTTTTCTTTTACTAATAAAAACTCTGTTGTTACCTCAGCCACTCTCTGCATTGGGATCCTTATATACCACATTCATGATAGAAGCCTACTGAGACATCAGATGATTAACATTTTCCTGAATTAATTTGAACCACACAATTGGAACAGACTAAATGACCTTTCAAATCCTCATTTCAATCTGTGATCTACACATGCCCTGCATACCTTGTGATTAATCTTGAATTTGTCGACATAGAATAGACGGTTGAAGTCAGCCCCTACTATTAGACTGCTGATCCACCTCCAGAGGTAGTCACAGAGCTGTGGGAGCCATGGGATGTAAGGACCAATCTGGATCATTGAATGAGTATGATTACGGTTAAAAGAAATAAGCGGATCTTGGGGGCGTCGGCATTGCGGTGGCTGGGGGATTTCCTCCGGGTCGTCTCTACTCTTTCCTTGGGGGGGGGGCTTGCAGATATCCTGTGTCGGCCCCTCCTGGGCGCCCTGCTTTAGGGGCCCCTGTGGGAGTCCGGGATTATGGGTCCCCTGACCCCTGCCTCTGTGCTCGGGGAAGGCGGGCCTTTGGTTCTCCACAACCACTATCAATCTATTTCCTTCTGTATAATTTTCACCTAAACTAGTGCACTCTCACAAACTCCCACAGGTGCTGGGTCCCTGGTATTAAATGTTCACTTATATACAGTAATCTTATAATTTATTTATTTATTTATGTTCTTTCACTTTCTTTTTTCAAGTATCACATTACACATGTCAGCTTACATAATAATATATATGATTTAGCAATGGCATCTAGGTGTTATTCGATTGTATCTGTTGCTTTATGTCTGTTGGTTGTGCTGTTCTTTTTGCATCTCTCCAGGTGACGGAGCAGACGGAGAAGGTTTTATCATTCTCTCCCTTTTATCTCTTCTTTATTTCACCTCTACTCTTTTTCTTTTCTTTCTCTTTCACTTCTTGTTCTTCCTTTACTCTCCCATTGTAATGTCCATATAATTTGAAATGCTCCCTGCAGGAATCACAATAAAGCTATTTACAAGCATAAATCAAGTAGAGCACTATGGTGAAAGCTGTTCGCTCCACTTGTAAAAGCAAAATCTGTCGAGCTCTATCTGGCATTGAGACATCAATTCCTATTGCCACATTGCTAGACAGGACACTGGAAAAAAAAAAAAAAAAAAAAAAAAAAAAAGAAATAAGGCAAAGACAGCCATAAGTGCAGCCCCAGGCTGCTGGCAGAAGTGTCATAATAATTCCAATGAATTACTCAGGAAGAAGTAAAGATACTGAGGTTAAAAACACTTCTGTAGAAATGTAAGTATCAACAAGCTTTTTACTCAGGTAAAAGTGTAAAAGTACCAGTTTCAAAATTATTTAAAGTGTAAAAGTAAAAGTAATGCAAGGAGATAATTTCATTAAGCCCCCTTCAAAAATGTAAGGTGTAGAAGTAAACAGTTGGCTAAAAATAATTTCTCCAGTAAAGTAAAAATACCCAAAATATCTACTTAAATAGGGGGAAAAAGTATTTGTACTTTGTTTACTTGACACCTATGTCTGCCTGCAAGCAGAGCAAACGTGTCTGTGTAATGTAAGAAAATATGATGATCAATGGAATGATCAGTAGAATTTGATGCCCTCACTGATGAAAAGTCCAGCTGACTGAGCACATAGAAACTGGTAGAGGTACGGCACATAATGCAAGACGAGACGTTTTGGCAGAGAGTGGATGACTGAGGCAGGTATAAGTAGCCATGTGAACAGGTGAGCTGTGTGGACTCTAATTAGTCCAGCAGGTGGATCTGATTAAGAGCAGTGGTGGCTGGAAGGAGACTAAGCTGATTGGATGAAAACTGGTGGCTGAGGAGTGGACAGAGCTGATAGGATTGTGGCTGGTGGCTGAGAGGTGACAGGGCTGATATTTGAAAAAGTCTGGAAAAGTCCAAAACAAACAAACAAACAAAAACCTAAATCATGACAGCTTGTATATGAAGCACTTAATGTGTTTGAATAGCCAGCATGCATCACCACACAGAGCTCAGTCAAGTAATAATAAATAAAAGGGGAAATTCCTGACACATGGTTTATGCATGCGATCCATCTGTTGAGTTTGAAACCCCTTAGGTTTCAAAATTCCAACTGATTTTTATGAAGGCACATACTCACTAGATTGACCTGTTTAATGGAAACAACAAAAGTGATCTGAAAGAGTTGTTGTTGCATGTTTATAAGAGAGGTATGATCTAAGAGAGGCATTATAGAGTTATTTTTTTTTAGATCACAACAACAGAGAGAATAAGACAAAACAGTAGAGGAAATGGTGTAAGAAATCAACAATTAAATGTAAAATTATTTGCTAGGGGACGCTTGGATTCATATTAAATAATCATTCATATTAAATAAACCTGTGTCTTTTTGCACAAAAAACCAATCCGCAGACATATGGAGCACCACACATTGTTTACAGCAAACAGAAGAACTGCCGCTGTTACAAATAGCTTCTGGTCACAACTAAGTAAAAAGAATAAAGTAACAAAAATAAAGATGATTGTCTTGAAACAGCTAACAGCTTGCACACAAACAAATAAACAGGAAATGTTTGGGGTAAATACACATTTTCACCTTCAGGCAGCCTATGTTGAGATGAACAAACCTGTTGGAGGATGAAACATCGAGACCAACCAACATGTTCTACCTGACAGCAACACCAAACAAATGATAAAAAAAACTAAGTAGGAAAAACAATTCTTCCACAACAAGAAGCATCTACCTTTACTTCAAGTTGACGCATTCTGAAAAAAAAAGTTTAATTACAAAAAGAATGGAGTATTTGCCCACAATGACGAGAAAGGTCTTTGCAGGATTCAGTGCGAGGGTTTTGAAATATCTGAACACGGTACCAACCAACTCTAGAGTATGGTGGTGGTAGCATGATGCTGAGGCCATATGCTCCTTCTGGAGGAGTGAGGGCTGCAAGTCACAAAACCTTTTAACCAATTTGAATAATAAACTGAACTTGACATGAACTAAACTTGACTTTTTGTTGTTTAATAACCAGGATCAATTAGAATTGATTAAGAATCTATCTGTATGATTCGACAAGATTGGCTTTTGTTTGCAAAGCTCCTTGAATTGTAAAGTTTTGACCCTGTTTGGTTAAGATAAAACCCACAATAAACTCACTGCTATGCTAATTGTCATAAATAATTGAAGTTGTGTGAAAAGTTCAGACATTAAATATTGGCACGGTTTTAATGCGATACATTTTAGATAGATTAAAATTCATCACACCGTTACATCATCTTCATAGATCTTATTACTGTATTACAAAATCAGTTACAAAGTATGCTCAAATACAACAAAAGCTAAATGTCACACTTGTTTCACTATATGAGAGGAAGTCTCATGTTCCACTGCTAATTTATAACTCCTTCTCTGTCTTTTTCCTTCCTTGGGGGCCTAACCACCCACACACAATAAGCAACTTAATTTTTCATTCTCTTGCTGTTTGCTCATTTGTTTGTTTGTTCCTGAGACTCTCTCACTTAGTGATTTGCCACACCATAAAGTACTTTGTACCAGTTCACAAATAAACAAGCCTCCCACATTTGCATATAGTGCATGATCTATATGCAAATATCTATATCTATATCTATATCTATATCTATATATATATAGATATATATATAGATATATATATATAGATATATATATAGATAGATATATGTACACATTTAGTACTTGCTTGATTTTCTCAGTAGACACAGACACAAAAAGAGACAGAGGCAATCTCCCCTCTAACGGCTCTTGTGATCAGTATTTTTCCACACGGGGTGATGGGATGTCAGAAGGTATAAATGCCTGCTGAGCACTCACACTGTGAAGGGAAGGTGTGCTGGCAGTCTGAAGTTGCCCTGAAGCATGCAGCATAGAAAAGGCAATGTCACAGTGGTGAAGCATCATAGGCAGGTCAGCACTGACAACATTCCAGCATAAACCTAAACAATTTCTTCTTTTTGAAATTTGACTTGTATACACTGTTCCTGAGAGTGCTGGCTGTGAAATGTAAGTCAAATGTAGTTTCCTCAAAGCCAGATCTGCGTGCAGCATTTCCTCTCAAGTTATGAGGATAAATACCTTTGTCACAGATCAAGAGGGCTTGTTTGATGTATTTTGAGAGTCGCATATCACAGCCAAAACTGCTGGGGCTATAACTACAGGAATAAAAATGCTATGCAGTAACTCACAGTAAACACCAAACCAGTAGCAGCCAGAAAAATTGAAAGCCAAACAGCTAAACATTAACTGAAACGTGCATTAAGCATCCTCCCACTTCCTTCCTGCTTCCGGAATTCAGTTTAATCTTCCTACCAGTACATTTGTATGACACATTGCCAGTCAGTGTTAATTAAAATATATCCCGTCCATCCATCTACACAAGGAGCATTATTTCTTAAACGTTCTTATAGGATTAAAGTGAATATTAAGGGGAAAAAAACATAATTTGCTGAGTAGTAACATTTTATGTGTATTTTAGTCTGCCATCAGGTAGCTTGCAACAACACTGGCAATATCTTGGGCGGTATGGCCCAGTATACCTTAGGGACAATCAACTAAGATGTGAAGAAGATGACAGAAAGGGTGGAACTTTTCCATCCACATGTCACAATAAACATTGCTAAAAAAAAAAGGAAAGGAACACCTTTTTAATCAGAGTATATTATCAAGTCAGTTATTCTTCTGGAATATTAATCTTGTATGGTAAGGCAAGTTTATTTATATAGCAGTTTTCAGTAACAAGACGATTCAAAGTTATGTACATGAACAGAAAAACATTACAGAAATAGGAAAAACAAAGGAATAAGCTAAATCATTGACTAGATTTATTTTATACATTAACAAACATACATAAAGACTTAATTGTTTATATTAATAATAAGACATAAGCAAAGGATATTCTTTTGTATTTCTGATCTAAAGTACTTTTGTCCAACCTTTCCAAAGCTATAAATAGAATAGATTCTTTTGTTAGACAAGCTTCATCACTATAAATTCAAAGCTTTAGCTTTAGGAATATAAAATTCCTAAAGCTAAAGCTTGAGATCTCTGATCTGACCTTTCTGACACTACAGCTAATGGCGGGCATACACTGTACGATTTTTTGCCCTTCGTGGGCCGATTCTTCAGTCGTGCAAGAACTGTCTACATTTGGCTACCAAATAGACGAGTCCGACAAGCGCCATCTCTCTGCAGTGCTGAGTTGGACGTGTGGTTTTTGGATGTACAATGTGAGCAGTCAGATTACGTCAGAGCATTGGGCTGAACAGATATGGTGAGCTGTGAACTTTTAAACGCTGCAGTTTTGTGGTACAGCTTGAGCTGTAACTGAGTACAATGATTAAAAATATCGTACAGTGACGGAGGAGCCGTCACGAGCCAGGACGTAGTTATAAGTCTGCATCAGCATGCGAGCACACCTGCACACACAGACACATACATCTTCTCTAAACTTTTTGTTGCAGCTAAACTGATGTGGTTCATTGTGGGTGCACACACGGTGTTCCTTCTTCAGTTAGCATTTATTCTAACCTTTGTTTCAGTTTCAAACATTCTCCCGGTTCTGTTTTCAAGCAGGTTTATTGCTGGACTGTGGTGTGCTGGGAGGGAGTCACATGATGATGTAATGTTATCAGAAGTGATGAGTGTTTTGTTAAATTGAGTACTGTATTTTTGATTGTAAGTTTATTTTTTTTCCTTATTATTATTTTGTATACTTTAATTTATTTGAGTTAGAAGTATTTGCTAAGATGTTTTTGTTTGTTTGGTTTTTGTTTGCTTGTTTGAACTTCCTGTGGGCGGAGCCTGTGGCTTTAAAAGCAGGGCTCTGCTCCACATGGAGGCAGTCTGTGGTTAGACTCCAGAGAAGTCACACTG
This sequence comes from Fundulus diaphanus, assembly GCA_037039145.1. NCBI lineage: Eukaryota > Metazoa > Chordata > Actinopteri > Cyprinodontiformes > Fundulidae > Fundulus > Fundulus diaphanus. Next base: position 30,115,817 of record CM073127.1, read on the forward strand.
AGGGTGAAAGACTGTAACATGGAAGGTACTGTTCTTTTTTTGTCTACTTTTTAACCTGCCTGGACGTCCTTGTATATATTCTGCACCTGCCATCTTTGGCTCACCTGAAAGAAAAACTGAATAAATGTCACTAAAGTGATCTCCGGCCTTGGCCAGTCATTTATGTTTGACCAAGCATAGAAGAGCCCCGTCACATATGGTGTCAGGAGTGGGACTATGGCGAGCCGGAGAAGAGGATCACATCTGTTGAAGCAAAAAACTGGCCTTCGATCACAATCAAAGATGGAGGAACAGGTGGATGACAAAGCATGGGAGAGCATGCCAACGACGGATGGATCAGATGAGGAAGGTGAACCAAAGCCTGGCCCCAGTGGATCAAGTGCATCTGGCAGTGAGTTTCTCACTTTGATGAAGGACTTTATGGCAGGTCAGCAAAAGCGAGAGAAAGGGCTGCTGAAGGAATTACGAAATCTTAGAATGTCTCTGCAGCAACCACAGCAGGTACCACACCCTCAACTTCAGTCAGGAGTTGGTGCAGAGCAAAGTGGCAACAATGATGGTGGTGATGATGACGACAGTGATCCAAGCCATCAACTTCAGTCAGTAAGTTACACCACTGATCCAAAGATTCCACCTTATCAATTAGGAGAAGACCTGGAAAACTATCTGCTGCGGTTTGAGCGCATTGCCAAGACGTGGAGGTGGCCAGAGAGTGAATGGGCGTGCCGTCTCATTCCACTCCTTTCTGGGAAAGCGCTGGAGGCCTATGCTGCCATGGATGAGGAACGTGCTCACTGCTACAAGGACTTGAAAACTGCTTTGTTAACAAAGTTTGACATTTCACCTGAGACATACAGACAGAAGTTCAGAGCAACAAGTATACCTGTTGGTGAAACTCCTTCTGAAACCTACCACCGCCTTAGAGGCCTCTACCGACGATGGATCCGGCCAGACCAGCATTCCAAGGAAGACATCGGGGAGCTTATCATCCAGGAGCAACTGCTGAGCGTTCTGCCCTCTGATGTAAGGACCTGGGTGAAGGAACATGAACCCAAGGATGGTCTGACTGCTGCAAAGTTGGCTCTACAGTACGTGAACGCACGGCGAGGAGGAGCAGTACGTGTCTACAACCCGGTGCCGCGACCTGTTCAACTGGCTGGACATCAACGGTATGCCAGAGACCCAAGCCAGGAGGTTAAGGGTACCACAAGTTCTCTGAACCCACCATCCAATGGTAAGACATTAATTTGCTATTATTGCCAGCAGCCGGGCCACAAGGCTTCGGTGTGCCCAATAAAGAAGACCAAGTTTTCTGGTTCCTGCTATGTTCCTAGAGTTGAAGATCATGCTGGAGTCAAAAACTTTAAGACCAGAACTCATAAAACTGTGATTGTGAATGGACAGCAGGTGACTGCATTAATAGACAGTGGTAGTTCCACATCACTTGTAAAAGAGAGTCTTGTACCTGTTGGATGTGTGAACTATGAAAAGAAAACTGAGATTTTGTGTGTGCATGGAGATTGTCATGTTTATCCAAAAGCAGAAGTGACTGTCATTATTGATGATCAATCATATTTGTTAACTGTAGGTGTGGTGGAAAACCTACCTTTTGATCTCATTTTGGGTACTGATTTACCTGTGATGATGCATCTTTTAGAAGAGTTACAAACTGAGGGGGACAAAGTTAACAATGTTTCCTGCCCTGTGATTACCCGTTCTCAGGCCAAAGAACAAGTTGAGTCCCTACCTGATTTTGATGAGAGTTTGTTTGAGGTTTCAACAAGATCTAGAAAATCCAGAAGGCAAAGAAAATTTGAGAAAAGGTTAATGCTGAGTGGAAATGTGTCAGCAGATTTAATAGTGGATGACATGTGGAAAATACCTGAAAATATTGCTACTCTACAGAAACAGGATGTGTCTTTACAACCTTTGTTTGACCGAGTGGAAGAAAAAACTGATGTTAAGTGGAGAGGAAGAGAAACCTTTGTGATAAAAGATGGAGTGTTGTATGCTTGTAATGAAAAACAACGGTTGGTAGTTCCAACTAGCTGTAGGGCACTTGTCATGCATTTGGCACACACCATTCCATGGGCAGGGCACTTGGGGCGTCACAAAACATTTATGCGCGTCAGCTCACGTTTTTTCTGGCCATCAATGTATAATGACATTAATGCATTATGTGCTTCTTGTCCTATATGCCAGAAGACTCGTCCTGCTCGGAAAACAGATCGGGCGCCCCTCCAGCCACTACCTGCCGTCTCCACTCCTTTTCGTAAGGTTGCAATGGACATTGTTGGACCCCTAGTGAAGAGTGGGCGTGGTCATCAATACATCCTGGTAGTATGTGACTATGCGACCAGATTTCCAGAGGCTTTTCCACTACATACCATTACTGCTCCTGTGGTAGTTCGAGCTCTGGTCCAGCTGTTTTCAAGAGTTGGAATCCCAGATCAGATTTTGACAGACCAGGGAACAAATTTCTCCTCTAATCTCCTAAGACTCTTTCATAAACAGCTTGGGATCTCAGCCATCAGGACGACGCCTTACCATCCGCAAACTGATGGATTGGTTGAAAGGTTCAACCAGACGCTTAAGAGGATGCTGCAGAAGTTTGTGAATGACACTGGCAGAGATTGGGACCGCTGGTTACCATTCCTTCTCTTTGCCTATCGTGAGGTGCCGCAAGCATCAACTGGTTTCTCCCCATTTGAACTTCTGTATGGGTGGGATGTTCAGGGGCCGCTTGACCTGCTGAGGAAAAGCTGGGATGCATCAGAAGCCTCATCCAGTGCCAAAGGTGTGGTCCAGTATGTGCTGCAGATGAGAGGTCGGCTTGCTGAATACCAGAAGCAAGCTGAAAACAACCTACTGCAGGCCCAGCAGAAGCAAAAGAGGTGGTATGACCAGCAGGCACGACAAAGGGTCTTAAGTCCTGGACAGAAGGTGTTGCTTCTCCTGCCTTCATCCACCAGCAAGCTTTTAGCAAAGTGGCAAGGGCCCTATACCATCAGCCGACAGCTAGGACCCACCACCTATGAAGTCTACCATCCTGACAAAAAGAAAGCTAGACAGGCTTATCATGTGAACTTGCTAAAGGAGTGGAAAGAACCATGGCCAGCTCCTGAAACATCATGCGTGTTAAGGCCGGTTGAGGAGGAAGACGAGGTTCCTGGCATTGAAGTGATGGCTGAACAGTCAACCCCCAATCTCAGTCACTTGAGCTCACACCAAGCCTCACAACTTCAGCAGATCTTCCAGAAACTGTCTCCTCTCTTTTCTCCTAATCCAGGCCGGACCACCTTGATAGAGCATGCAATTCGACTGAAAGAGAAGCAGCCAATTCGTCAACGTCCATATAGAGTTCCACAGCAACTGGTGGGGCAGCTGCGAGATGAAGTCGAAACCATGCTAAAGTCAGGTATTATTGAACCTTCAAACTCTGAATGGTGCAGCCCAGTGGTCATTGTGTGTAAGAAAGATGGTTCACTACGGATTTGCATTGATTTCAGAAAGCTTAATGCAGTCTCAGAGTTTGATGCCTATCCCATGCCCAGGGTAGATGAGCTGCTGGAAAGGATTGGAAAAGCCAAGTTCATTACCACCCTTGACCTCTGTAAAGGGTACTGGCAGGTTCCATTAGAACCTTCAAGCAGACAGTACACAGCATTTCGTACCCCTTCTGGCCTTTTCCAGTTTACTGTTATGCCATTCGGCCTGCATGGTGCTCCAGCCACCTTCCAGCGACTAATGGACAAAGTACTGCGAGGAAGTGAAGACTACAGCGCGGCTTATCTTGATGATGTAATCATTTACAGCAATAGCTGGGAGGAGCATGTCTCACATCTAGCAAGAGTGTTGGAAAAGATTGGAGAATCAGGACTGACACTTAACATATCAAAGTGTGTTTGGGCACAACAGGAGACCAGGTACCTTGGTTACCAGCTGGGGAGAGGAGAGGTGCGACCACAGATGGACAAAATTGAAGCGATCCAAAAGTGCCCTCGTCCTCGAACAAAAAAGGAAGTGCGGTCATTCCTGGGACTAGCTGGTTGGTATCGAAGGTTTGTGCCTCATTTTGCTACACTTGCTTCTCCACTCACCAGTTTGACAGCTAAAGACCAGAAGAATCCTGTTGTGTGGTCCAAGGAGTGTGAAGCTTCTTTTAACACTCTGAAAGCTCATCTATGTTCATCTCCTGTCCTCCGAAGTCCAGATTTCAGTAAGAAATTTCTGGTCCAGGTAGATGCATCCACAGTTGGCCTAGGAGCTGTCCTGGCTCAAGGAGATCCTGGGGAGGAGCAACCGATACTCTACCTGAGCCGTAAGCTGCTACCTCGGGAGGTGAGGTATTCTGTGGTGGAAAAAGAAGGCCTGGCCATTAAGTGGGCTCTGGAAAGTCTCAAGTATTATCTGCTGGGCAGAGAATTTGATTTGGAGACGGACCATCGTGCCCTGACCTGGATTAACACCATGAAGGACCATAACCATCGTCTAACTAGGTGGTATTTGTCCTTGCAACCTTACAAATTTAACATCTGTCATAGGAGTGGTAGACTCAATAAAGTGGCAGACTTTCTTTCTAGGTTGCCGAATTTCGCCAACCTTGGAGAGGAGAGGGGTGGTGTGACGGAGGAGCCGTCACGAGCCAGGACGTAGTTATAAGTCTGCATCAGCATGCGAGCACACATACATCTTCTCTAAACTTTTTGTTGCAGCTAAACTGATGTGGTTCATTGTGGGTGCACACACGGTGTTCCTTCTTCAGTTAGCATTTATTCTAACCTTTGTTTCAGTTTCAAACAGTCTCCCGGTTCTGTTTTCAAGCAGGTTTATTGCTGGACTGTGGTGTGCTGGGAGGGAGTCACATGATGATGTAATGTTATCAGAAGTGATGAGTGTTTTGTTAAATTGAGTACTGTATTTTTGATTGTAAGTTTATTTTTTTTCCTTATTATTATTTTGTATACTTTAATTTATTTGAGTTAGAAGTAATTGCTAAGATGTTTTTGTTTGTTTGGTTTTTGTTTGCTTGTTTGAACTTCCTGTGGGCGGAGCCTGTGGCTTTAAAAGCAGGGCTCTGCTCCACATGGAGGCAGTCTGTGGTTAGACTCCAGAGAAGTCACACTGAGGGTGAAAGACTGTAACATGGAAGGTACTGTTCTTTTTTTGTCTACTTTTTAACCTGCCTGGACGTCCTTGTATATATTCTGCACCTGCCATCTTTGGCTCACCTGAAAGAAAAACTGAATAAATGTCCGGCCTTGGCCAGTCATTTATGTTTGACCAAGCATAGAAGAGCCCCGTCACAGCCCACCATAAAACAGAAAGCAGCATAGTAAGGGAAGAAAGCACAGTAGAGGTGGTGTGTGTGTCCCTGTGTGTTTTAGTGTAAGCGTGTGTGTGTGTGTGTGTGTGTGTGTGTGTTTGTCTGTGAACAGTCCCATATAGCACTTGCAGCCAGTCTTTGATAGTGATGGAACGTTATCAGGCAGTTTTGTGCGGTCTGTCCAGTTCACAGATGTCACAAAACATCTTGTTTACATAACATCCAGGAGAAATTAAGAATATAGGGGACTCAGTTTGGATAATAGCATTTATTTTGGGCAGGGGGACTCTTGTTTTTCTGTCTGCCTTAAAGTCTCACTGGTACATCTCAATGGCGATTCCAAAAAAGCCACAATTGTGGCTATTCTGCCCGACTCCAGCTTTCTCCAAGATTGTTCCCATTCTGCCAGCATGTTCAGAAACCGCAGCTGGCCTGTAGTTCTGCTTACACAGCATTTCAGTCTGAATGCCGGTAGCAGACATATCTCTGACATAGTTCAGGCAGCCTTGACATGGGCCAAAACAGCTGTTGATGGTTTGAGAATTTCTCAATACTGCAGGCAACCGCTAGCTCCAAAAAGTAGAAATCCTGTTATCATAAATCCAATTTTGAACACATTTTCAACATCCTGACAAAATGGACAGAGACATGATCCACCTCCCACTGTGTCCAGCTGCACATGTCCCGTCGGACACAGGGGCTTTCCTTCACCCAGTCTTCTCATCTAGAAAATTTGATCAATTGACATGAGATTCCATCTGATGAGATCCATAATTTATAGTTTATAGTTGGAAAGATATTTAAAAAGAGGCTTTTAAAAAAAACAGAGGGGGGTTGCAAATCAGTGTCAGTTTTTTTGCTGTTAGTGAAATTTAACAACAGCTTATGTGACACACTTGAAAGAGTCTGGAGAAGCTGGAGAAGTCAACGTTATGCTGCCTGCAAAAATGTTCAGCCAGCAATCTGGGTCAGTGTTGGCCTGGCAAGGTATATCTATGGAGGGACACAGACCTGTACATGATAAATTACATGATACTGACTGCCATTAGGTATAAAAGGAAATCCTTAGACCCATTGTTAACCCTTCGATGGAAAAGTGGGTTCTGCGTTCCTCCTGGTGCATGATAATGCTCGGGCTTCATGTGGCAAGAGTGTGCATGCAGTTGCTGGGGGATGAAGGAACTGATACTATTTACTGGCCTCCACACTCCGCAGACCTAAATCCAACATAACAACTCTGGCACATCCTGCTTAGATCCACTTGACACCACCAGGTTGTACCTCAGACTGTCTAGTAGCTCAGTGATGCCCTGTACATGAACTGGGAGGAAATACCCCAGAACACCATCCATCATCTCATAAGGAGCATGCCCTGACGTCGTCAGGCATGTATAGAAGACGTGGGGCCCATACATACTGAGTACCATTTGGAGTTACTGCAGTGACATTACAGCAAATTCAACCAGCTTTCCGCATCAGTTTGTTTGTTTCGCTTTCTCAGTGACTTTGGATTAAGCCCTTTGCGTGTTGAACATTTTAATTTCCATCAAATGATGTGGCATCCATTTGATCCTAACATATTACCCATTCTATATCAATATGGCAGTTGTTTTTTTAATTGAGATGTGATGTGCTTACAAAATGGTCCTTTAATATTTTTGAGCAGTATTTAATGGCTACACAAACCACCTTGGTTTACTGTTGTTCCACTTTGTATTTCTCTTTCTGAGTATTTAGTTTATCAAGACCTCCTCTAACATCAGCATGTTTGATGTTAACTGAAACTTTCTTCTTAATTTGGGAAGCAAATTCAGAACTGTCTTCCAGAGGATATAGATCTGACCATTGAGATTAAAACAGTTTCTCCAAATGCAAGTCTGTTACGACCTGGCTCAAAGGCCATAACAAAAAGGAAGACACACCATTTATACAAGGAAAGCTTCGCAAGAAAACACCATCTGTATGCTCCATCTGTAAAGAAGTGTCTGTTTAAATAATGAGGTCTCTTTCAGGATTGGTGGAGCAATCAAGGTGAGTATCCAATAGGGAGAATATAACTTTAACAGGAAGTGATGCAGTAGGAAATACAGGAAATAACCCAGGAGAAGGTCTGCATCAAGATCTCATAGTGGAGACAGCTGGCAGGAAGCAGCAACTAGGGTTGGGAATTGATAAGATTTTCACGATTCCGATTCTCTTATCGATTCTGTGAAACGATTCGATTCCTTATCGATTCTCTTATCAATTCCAATTTGGGGACATTCTTTTAACCTCTTAAACAAAGCTAGACATGGTATTAAGCATTTAAATTTAAAGTAATACTAATTTAACATTTTAGAGACATAAAAAGACATCAAATAAACATTAAAGTACTGTTTATAGGTTGGGTTCTGCAATGTTATGAGTATAAAACTCATCTTTAGAACCAATCTCTGCTCAAAATGGTGATCTGCACCGCCTAATCTACTTTCAGCAGTTATCAGTTATTGCAAAAATACGGGCAGATCGGCTCCTTCTGAGTTTACTCTGTTCCTGTCAGGATGAGCTGCAGCACGTTATGAGGCGGAGGGATATTTCATCGTCACTTAGTTTAGAGCCAAAACAAGCCACTTCACTTTCAGAAACAAGCCCAAAAAACTGCAACCTGCAACTCATGAAATTTACAAGCGACTTTAGAAAAAATAAGACCAAAGTCGCATAAAATAAGTGGGCTTCGCAACAGTGAGCATTCTTGTGTGTGTCGTATCACTCCGCTCCTATGGTCGGGTAAAGATTATTCTACATTATAAAAAAGAAAAAGCTACCGAAAAGTCTCGCTCTCATGTCATATTGAAGACATTCTTCTTCGAAATGTTGGCTACAGATGAGGTGTTTTTTCTCTGGCCAGAAGTTCAATGGTAAATCCTCTCTCTTCAAGTAGGTAATCCAACAAAAGAGCCGGTGGTGGATCATGAATCGGAAAGGTGAAAAAAACATTCAAATGTTTTTTTCACTTTTACCCGATGTATTGGAACATCCAACTGCCATGCACGTGGGCACGCCCGCCGACAGGAGGGGACAAACGGGTCAGTTGTCCCGGGCCCAGGACAGAGGGGGGGGGCCCAAAACTGACACTCTGACTGACTATTAAAATGAACAGAGTGTCAGTCAGCGCGCGCGTTGTCACAGCACTCTGCTGCTCCCCCTCCCCTCTCGTACATGGCTCAGCGGCGCCAGCCAATCAGCACGCAGGCTCAGCCTGGCCCGCCCACTCAGCTCCACACACAAACAACCGCGATGCTCAGACTCGGAGAGAGAGAGACGCAGGAGCGGAAAAACATGAAGAGGGAAAGAAGCGCCGTTTGGCTCTATTTTAATAGAAATGAATGAAATCAAGCTGTATGTTTTGTAAAAAGCCGGTTAAATTCAGTGGAAACAACAAATTTATCTTAGCACGTGAAAAACCATGAAAACGTCGAGCAAGAGGAGACGAAACTTCTCTCATTGCCCCGACAGACCCACAGACTGACGTCACTGACTGAGGCGTTTCAGTCCTCCAGAGAACATCCAGGTAGATCACAGTGGTCATCTTCAGCAGCAGCTCATGTTGACTTTCAAAGTAGATATTATCTATCATATGTTACTGGAGCCCACACAGAAAATGTAATTAAGACCTTGAAAGAACCCAGTATATATATATATCATATTAAAAAGTGTTATTTAAGATAAGATAACATTAGCTAATCCTTTATTTATCCCACGACGGGGAAATTTATATGATTAAAGCAACAGGCAGGTGCACACAAAACAGACGCAATTACATAAGGATTCAAAGATATAAGAGGTGGATTAGGAAAAAAACACTATGAACATAACATTATTATTATTATTTATTTGTAATAATAAAATAAAAATCGCAAAACCCAAAAGGTCAACAGTTTCATGATACATCAAGCTTAGGGACTGGCTAATATACAGCAGGTCAAAAAAGGCCATATTTTGGCTGCAGTGCTTGCTGTTCTCTTATGAAGAAAAGATCAACTAGTGCACTAAATTCAATAGATGGTTTGAAAATATCCGGTATAAAATACAGAGATTTCCAGGGCATGAAATATACAGTTAAGTTGACTTTTTTTGGTGTGTGTGTGTGTGTGTGTGTGTGTGTGTGCGTGTGTGGTGGCGGCAGGTGTAGAGGGGGGGCCCAAAAAGACTGTGTTGTCCCGGGCCCTAGCAAAGCTGTCAGCTGGCCTGCACGTGGGCATGGTTGCTTTAACAATAGCTCTCGCAAATTTCAGTGAAGTCCTCTCGAAATCCGAAATAATTGTTGTTGATCGCAGCTGTGTACAACAGTTCCTATTGAATTAGCTTGTGAAGCGCAGTGCCTCACCGCGACATTACGTCACAGGATGTGATGTCAGGCGGCCATTATTGCCCAAATATGGACAATAATGGCCGCCCCCATACACAGTGATCGAGACGACAATTTATGCTTTTAATTTCTTATTGATTAACGCTAAATTCATTAAATCACCACAGACGTATTAGTTTTAAGTATAGCTAATGATCCACTGATTTTCCCTTGTTGAGTGGACTTCTCCTTTAAAATTAAGCCAAACCTTTGATCGCTTTGCCCGCTGGGGCGCCATTTTTTTTGTTTTGCTTTTCTAGACTTACGCCTGGTCACGTCGTACTTGCTTACTGAATGCCGTGTGCGTAACTTGCGTAAAAAACGTGACGTAAGTCGTGCTGCCCAGAGCCCCCGGCTCTGGTGCTGCCTGGAATCGATAAGAGTATCGTTAAGCGAGCTGCCAAACGGTGCCATGGAATTGGAACACATGGAGCCGGTTCTGAACAGGAACCGGTTTTTGATTCCCATCCCTAGCAGCAACCGCACCTGAATTTAAGTAACACGAGAAAAAATAAAACACAAACGAAGGCCACTGGCCGTGACAAAGTCTTTTGGATTTTACTGTTTGCAACTTGGTGACTTTAAGACTTCTTTTACAAAAAAGAAAAAAAAAAGCACAACCACAAAGATGAGCCCCTCTCTAAGCTGCCTCTAGTCTTTCATAGAATAGCAACAAAGTAGAGGTGGGTGGATCGATCCTAGTATCGATAATATCGATACCAACGCTGGTATTGATACTGAACAATATTCGTGTAAAGAGATCGATACTTTTTATTCTCTGCCGCACGCACTAAATGCAGCAGATTCACAAAAGTCTCCCTCTCTGTCACAGCATTTTGCTGCTCCTCTCCTCCCCTCTCATCACCGTTTTGCACCGTCACGTGGCCCAGCGGTGCCAGCCAATCAGCATGCAGGCTCAGTCTGGCCTGCCCACTCAGCTCTCTCTCCACTCGACACACAAACAACCGTTCTGCTGCTCAGACTCGGAGAGAGAGAGACCGCCGGAGCAGAAAAACATGGAGGAGATGAAAAGAAGCACTGTTTGGCTACATTAAAAGCCATAAATGAAACAACAGCAAGCTGTATGGTTTGTAAAAAGCTGGTTAAATGCAGTGGAAACACGACAAATTTATATAAGCACATGAAAAACCATGAGCAAGGACACGCCGAACTACAGAAACAGAGTGGGGAGACGAAACGTCGCTAATTGACTGGCCACGACAGATCCTCGACCCACAGACAGACGTCATTGACAGAGGCGGTTCAGTCCTCCAGAGAACATCCAGGTAGATAAGAGTGGTCATCTTCAGCAGCAGTTCATATTAACTTTCAAAGTAGATATTATATGTCATATGTTATTGGAGCCCACTCAGAAACTGTAATTAAGACCTTGAAAGAACCCAGTACATTTATCCCATTAAAAAATGTTAGCTAAGATAACATTAGATAATCCATTATTTATACCACAACAAGGAAATTTATAGAATTAAAGCAACAGGCAAGTGCACACAACAAAAACAAAATTACATTAGGGTTGAAAGATATAATATAAGAGGTGGATTAGGAAAAAAACATGAACAGCACATTATTGTTATTATTATTATTATTATTATCAATTGTAATAATAAAATAAAAATCACAAAAACACCAAAAGGTCAGCAGTTTCATGATACATCAAGCTTAAATATAAAATATCGATACGGTACCAATACTGACCTTGTATTTACTTGGTATCGGATCGATTAAAAATTCCCGGTATCGCCCACCTCTACAACAAAGTGACCATTGTCCCATTTCATGTGCAAGATTTCAAATTCATCTCAACTACTAAACAACTGAATAAAGCATAAGGATCTGTTATGTCGAAATACACTTCACCATGAACGGTCAAATATGTGATAATGACCAAAAACGATACTGCAGCCCCATTTTGATTTTGCTCTAATTCATTAGCAAGAGTTCTAATGAAAATTAACAAGAGGGATCATATTTCTCCAATTTCAGCTTCCCTTCATTGGCTTCCTTTTAAATTATAGATTTATAGAATTTAAAATTCTCCTTCTTATGTATAAAGCCTTTAATATTCCAGCTCCATCATACATCAGAGATCTGATTGCTCCATGTGTTCCTAACAGAGCACTTCGCTCTCAGATTGCAGGTCTACTGGTGGTTCCTAGAGTCTCTAAAAGTAGAATGGGAGGCAGATCCTTTAGTTATTAGGCTCCCCTCCTTTGGAACCAACTCCCAGTTTTGGTCTGTGAGGCAGACACCCTGTCTACTTTTAAGACTAGGCTTGAAATGTTCCTTTTTGACAAAGCTTATATAGTGGCTTAGGTTACCCTGAGCTATCTCTGTAGTTATACTGCTATAGGCTTTGGCTGCTGGAGGACATCAAGAGTCACTGTTCTGTGACTGATCAGGATTTGGATTGGCGTGTTTAAGTTTGAAAAGCAGAAATGTCTAATGCAACTGTTGAACAAAACGCTGTAATCGCCCTGTTCAACTCTGGTGTTTTAAGCGGTTGAACATACCACTTATGCTCACTTGCTGCGTTTCCCCTATAAATTATCTAATCTTAGCATGGGTATAATGTGTGCTATAGGGACTTTCTAGGAGTTCGGCTGCTGAGTTTGTCATGAAGTAAGAATAGAAAGAGCCAAAACTAACTTTTGTCATGTTCCTGCCACCCTGACAACAAGAACAAATGTATTGGTTTTTGCACAGTATGTAGGTAGCTTTAGTGAAAACTGGTGGCTTTTAAGGCAAACATTGTTAGGCTGGGCGATATAGAAAAAAAGCTTATCGATAAAAAAAAAATGCATATTGATCGATATCGATAATTATTGAAAATATTTAAAACCATATTTTATGTGCAGCTCTGCCTGGACATTTTATGATATTGCTAAATGATTTGATTTAAATAAAGAACACAAACACAGAATTCCAATTAAATCTTTATTTAACCAACTTTTTTAACCATAACAGAATTTTTTTTTTAAGAAAAATAACTTAAGAAACCTGAGTTATGTTATTAAATAATGACAAAGAATAAACTAAAGTGACCAGAAAAGTGACCAAAATAAATATACCAAATAAATTAATAGAATAGCCTATTTAGGTGGGAATAGTACACTAGTTACTTATCAGGTTTCATAATTGAGAGGCTGATGCAGGGCTGAGGTCCGAGCAACACGCCCTAAATTGTGACGTGTTGCACAATTTAGGGAGCGCTGTGCGAGAAAAACTTGCTTCCCGGAACTTTATATCGCGGATCAAGAGTGGCAGGTAATTGTTTGAAGCCAGGTTTTTCAGCTGCAGAGAACAGCAGACATATCTATCACTATGAAGCACGTTACTGCATGCGTTATGTCCTTATGCCGCTTGGACGCTTTGTCATTTTATCACAAAGAAGGGAGCCCAGTTTAGCTGCTATACCTGCTTTGTTTTGGAAGAAGTTCCAGAAAATTCCGACGACGACGACGACCCGGAGCCGCGCAGCTCGCGGGGCCGCGCACCTGCGGGTGTGAGCGGCTTACGTGATGAATACTGGTGGGTTGCGTTACCAGACTCTGCTTTTACCGGTTCCTTGCAAGTTTTACAAATCACTGTGGTTTATTTCTATCAGGCTGGCGAACTAGTAAAACCCCGTTTTGGGACCGTTTCCTCCGCCGCTCCTTGCTGCGACATATTCACATGCTCTGTGTTGTGGTTTGAGAGGGCGGCGCTTTGTGACGGTGTGCCGACTGTAGCAAGGAAGTAAAACTGTCTATCGAAGTTTTTATCGACCCTATTTTTTCCTATCGCGCCACACGTCTATCGATCGATATATATTGTTATTGAATTATCGCCCAGCCCTATTAGTACTGTCATGTCTGATTAGGCTACCTCTGCAGGGATCTTTCATTTTGCTTTCCACTTGCTTAAAAGCAGCTGTAGAAACCGTGAGCTTCTTGATCTTGATTTGAAGTGCTGACCTTGATTTATTTGCACAGGCCATTTTCACACAGGGGAAAAAAAGCATCTGAAGGTAACAAGCACTGACAAGAAATGTCGTTGGCCGTTTCTTAAATTCTATGTTGTGCAGATCTGTACCATGTACCAATGGTAGTAAAAGCACAACATCTAGGTGAACATGCCAATTTTGTTGAGTATGGGGCTGCAAAGTTTAACACAGTTATTACTACTGTAACTGTAACCTGCAGACAGAGGATTTCAAAAATTTCACTCCACCTGTTATCTCAATCTTGGTCCCACATGTCCATTGAAAAAATAAAAATAAATTCTCAACAAGAGTGATAGTAGAAAATTGCTCAAAATGTTTGTGACTCTGTACTTAGAATACTAACAGTGATGTGTAGTTACCGGAAATCGAGGAGGATTTTAGAGTCTTTGACAAGAAAGTACGCTAAGTTTGTGTTTCTTTTTATGGTCACCATGAGATGGAATCATGCATAAAAATGCATAGGTTTTTATAAAAGTATTCATAGCCCTTGACCATTTCCCATTTTTTCACATTTTACTGACACATTTTTATGCATTTCATTGGGATTTTATGTGATAGACAAAGACAAATATGTGCATAAATGTGATGTGGCAGAAAAATTAAAAACCGTTCTAAATATTTTTTACAAATAAAAATCTGAAAAGTGGGGCATGTATTGGATTCCTCACTCTTTTATCCTCATTTAAAATGCTAATTAAACCAATTGTCTACAGAAGTCCTCTTCTTAATAAATAGAGTTAACTGATGTGTACTCCGTACTCCAGACTTAAATCCAACTGAGAATTTGTGGAAAGAATTTACTATTGTTATTCCCATATGCTTTCCATCCATTAGTACAGAAAATAAGTTTGCAAGATAAATGCCAAAAATGGAGGTGTAATTTCAGAACAAAATATTGACTCAGGGGGTCTGATTGCATATGTGAGCCACAGTTGTTTAGTTACAAAGTGGTGAAAATTTGTATTTAAAAAAAAACCCTTCCACTTTCACAATTAGGCACTACTTTTTGGTGATCTATCACAATCTAACTAAACTTGAAACTTTGATTATAGGTAATGTTTTAGTTATTTCTGTTCTAGAATTAGGATAGTAACTGATTAAAGCAAATAAATAATTTCAGTATCTGATTAAATCAAATAAATCATTTTAACATGACAGGTAAAGAGGTCAAAACGAGAAAGCAACAGAGAAAGGAGAAAAATGCTAAAAATGCAAGACACTGTTCAAGTTTCTTCTAGGTTTGTTAACTGTAGGGTGTTATTAAAAACAGCAGAGACACCATACATTAAATATGATGTTTTGATGGCTTTGCTGTCACACCATGCAGAAGTGGAAATTTCCCTTACTAAGTAATTTCCCATTGAAATTACTTACTGTAAAGGACTCTAACACACCACTCAAAGCACACATGAATAAAACCAAGCCTTACTGCAGCCACACAAATTCAAACTAACGGGCTGCAGAAACCAATGAAGGATATTAGTTATGACAAAGGAAACAGGAAGAAAGGTCAGACACAGTGGTTTCAATCATTTAACACAAGTACTGATAGTAGGAAAGCATTACTGGAACTATCTAGGTGTTTCTGACATTTGGTGGTAGTGAAGTGAGGAAGTTGAATTCAAATGTAAAAAAAAAAATCCATGGCATCAAACTAGATTGTTAATATGGATAGTTTCACACACTGTTTAATGCTCAATGTGACAAGACATCTGATGGACTTCTACTTGCAGAGAAAATATAAAGTAGACTGTCTCAGTATGTGATCTTGAAATCAAATCTGTGATTCACAAAGAAGGTAAAGAAAACAGTATTTGAATCAAACAGAAAGAAAAAGAAAATAAAGCTGAATAAAGCATAAAAGGTGGTTTTCCATTATTATAATGACCCCATGTGCTTTAAGAACTAAAAAAATCACTTTGCTTAAGTAAAAATGACAAAATACTGACAGGAATTAGATTCATGGTAAAGTGTGGGCTAGAGGTGGATGGCTTAACATACTGTATGTGCATCCACATACATACAAAAACAATTGAAAATCAAAGTTGTCTAGCATGAAAGAGATATCCTCGGGGTGACATTGGACTTCCCTGAGCCAGGGAAAATTACAAAGATGTTTTAAATGTATGAATCTGAGGGGGAGTGATTATTGCTTGTCAAAATATGGCATCTACACACTTTTAAACCAAAGATATGCATGCGCAACACACTGGACCCAATCTTTGTTGCTCCAATTTAACATCTGGCACATTCCCTTCTGACAGTTCCTGCAGATTCGGCAGATAACAGCAGGCACTGCCTCAGACTCATGGATCAATCATCCCAAAATAAAGCAGATAAATGCAACCAAGGTAGGCTGATAGGGAGTGGCTGGGAACAAGGCAAAGAAAGACAAAGTGAGAGACAGTAAGCCACAGAGATGTGCGGATAAGATTGTGTTGTTGAGGGATAACATTGTTTTGTTGAATAATGAAAACAAAAGACAGATTTCGAACTGGTACATGTAAGGGTGCAGAGGGAGGGAAGGAAAACTAAAGCTAACCAGTTGGAAAGGAGAAGCAGATGGACTTACCATCCTTTTTGAAACTTCATTTGGATGCTAATTGAATCAGCATGCTAGCTGCAGGGAAATCGAATAAAATGAATAAAAGAAAGAGCCATATTGGGGAGGATTAAAATCAGGCTCTGGCGATAACTCCCTAATGAAATTTACATCAGGCGTTATTTCAAAGGAGTGTAGATTATTTTTAAGATCCTCCCCAAAATGTTGGTTAATGTTCTCCAGCTAATTGAATTAGCAGCCATGAGAGGCGAGGCATTTCAAATAGACACATGATTATTTAGGTACAAATAGGTTGTGTCTTAGTTTGATATTAGTCCCAAGTGTCAAAGTTTTGTCTAAACTGATCATGGCAACATGATGCAAATTTAATTGTCCCTCTCTGATACTGGGCTGGCACATCTGCCAAGACAGGACTTGGCAGACAGCAGCCAAACTCTGGTCATCTGTTACCCTAGCTTCCAAGAGTTGTATCAGCAGATATTGTCAAAACTGACAGAAATAAATATCCTCATTGGTTCATGCATACTAGTGTAATATTCTAATCTTAAATATAATGTTTTTTATTGATAATTGGAAGAATACTCACAATTAACCAAAATATAGATTTGAAAACATCAGTCTAATTAACCTACATGTGTCTCCCTTAGTGAATTGACTTACTGAAATAAAATAACTTTTTAATAACATTCAAAGTTATTGAATGTGGCTGTATAAATAGATCTTGACATTATAGTTTTCTGACATAAATTCAGAAGAAAAAGGGAAACAAAAAAGTCAGTCTAAACGCCTTTTGTGTATATCTAAAGCGTCACATAAAACTGTACTGGATTGTTGTTGTTTCTGCTTCAGTGCTCTGTGAAGCATAGGTGGTCTTTGTAGCTGTGAAAACTCAGTTGGCTCTTGTGGCTTCCATTACTGTGAAATAGTTTGCTAAGGTTACACAAACCTCAGCCTATGAGGACATATTTTTATTTTTTCTATTTTAAGAGGCAAAGCTTTTCTGTCTGATCACATTATAGAATACAGTTACTTCACTATTCTATCCCAATAGAAAAAATGCTGCTGCATGTGATGCCTGTTTTACAGAGAAAGAGAGCATTGTGGAGATCTGAACAAGTTCTCGATTGGACACAAAAAAGTATATTACAAAAGTATTCCTTACCATTGAATTTTTTAAATTTTGTCCTGTGACAACTGCAAAATGTAATGCATTTTTTGGAATATACCTGATAGAGCAACATAAATAGTGCATAATAGTAAAGTGGAAGGTTCAAGATCAATAGTTTTATAAAACATTGAGGTTTATGGATGCATGTTGATGTGGAAATGTGAAAAGTATACAACAGGGTTATGAATACTTTTCAATGGTATTGTAGCCTTGAACTGTATGATATTGACAGTCCAGCTCAGATGTTTACCTGAACATGTGAGTCTGTGACTGAGGATCAAAAGTGACTATCAAGCTGGATATGAGATATCCAGCTTGATAGACACAAAGGACTGCACAATGTCCTGATTTACCCTTGGTATGTCTTATATATTAAGCACTGTTAAACACAATGTTGTTTTGTGAAGGATACAACTGTTAGACATGGGACCTGATAAACCTTTTCCTTGAGAAATTGTCATGGAAGCTGTAAAATTGCTATATATATTTTTTCAAAATGTTAAAACTTTGTTTCCTCACCTATGCATGTATTTAATTTGTTTAGTTTCTTTTAATAGATGCAATAGTTTGAATATGTTTTGTTATTGTTGTTCTTTCTGTACCACCAGACAAAGTACAGTGAAATCTGTCTATCTTTAAAATTCACAATGCAACAAACATATTAAATAGTCCAGGGTTCAGAAATAAGGGTTTACATCTGAGTTTGGGCTAAATCAATACAATATGACAGTAATATCAATGGTGGATTTAAGAGATTACTAGTGTTGGACCAATACCGATACCAGTATCTGACGGGGCCCCGATCCAGCACTAAAATGGTGGTATCGGTATCAGCGAGTACCAACAAATAGGGCACCGATACCATTTTGATGTTTGTATGTCACTTGAACGCAGCCTTCTCTCTCCCGACTAGTATTATACATGTTATAACGTTTATTCAACTATTGTCACCCATTCCAGATAGGCAATAAAAAGTTCTACTACCCTAAGTAGTATGCAGTTCTTCATATATATACACACACACATCAATTTCAAACAGATGTATCGGTTAATATCGGTATGGTATCGGTATCGGCCAATACTGCACAGCCAGGTATCGGGTATCGGTATCGGGGCCAAAAAATGGCATCGGCGCAACACTAGAGATTACCCTCTGTATGCTAAGGACAGCACCTTTTGAATGACAGAACAGAATTTGCTTCATGAAGTTCTTACAAAATATGTCCCTTTTTTATGCAAGGAGGAAACATATTAGCTTTTTGTTCTTGAAATAAATCTACTAATAATGCTATCCAGGGTGATTGATAAGGTAATCTGACCTCAATCCTTCAATGTTAACACATCTTTCAGAGGCAGTTTTTCTTACTTTGGAAAGGGAAAAGAGTGCCCTAGGTAAAAATAAATAAATAAATAAAAACAACTATTTTGCAGTATCTGCAACTTTGACTAAATAATGCTTCAGCATTGTCTTTATGCACATCTGATACTATGGGATACATAATGTGATCTGTGACACACTGTGTCCTGTAGTTTTTGGACAGAGTCACAACTTGGTGACATGATACTGTTACTTAATTTCAAGCTATGCTGTGTAAATGATATTTCTGTATGGAGTCAAAATTCTGCCAGAAGGGAACATGTGCAATAAATACATATACAAGTGTAACCCCTGGGTTCCCAAAAGTAGAAATGTTAATTAGTTAGGCATAAATATTGTTTTCTTTGTTGTTTTCAGAAGAATAACCAATAGATTTACAGGTTATTTTACTAAAATACCTAACAAGCTAACTAAGCAATAGCTTATTTAAAAGAGAGAAAAAAGGCCATCTAAGGAGTCGAAAAATACTTTTATTAACATTTTGTGGCATGTCAATTTAAAATTGCCAATCTTTGTATAGTTTGTGTTAAGTACAGCTTGCAGCACAAAGCATAGACATCATATACGTAGACGCCTCGTTGGGCGCAGGTTTGTACGTCAATGTCACCGCCATATTGTATGTGGCAGAAATAAGTTAAGTTCTGTTGTAGTGAACGTCGATCAGAGAAGATACCTCATTCCTGTGCTGCAGGGAAATGTACCAACCGTTTTATAAGTCAATTGGTTAAATCTAAACATTGTGGTCTTCATTATTTCTTAAAACCGTGTCACATGTGAACCTTTTAAGTTCTGGTATAGTCACAGATTAGGAACAGACGTTTTGGGGGAGTATTATAGAGAAAGTTACTAATATGAGAAAAAAAGTCCTAGGACAATAAAGTAAAAAGAAAAAGACAAAAGTGGTAATATTATGAGAAAAACGTCATATTATGAGAATTAAGGGGGGACATTTCCAGAATAGTCACAGTTTGCAGAACTATTTCAATCCTGGAGCAATAGGGCCAGGTTAGATTCTTTTAATTATTTTTATTGTTTATGAGTATAAAGTCAGGAGAATGAAGCCAAAGGGATCCGAAAATAAACTCGTAATATTACAAAAATAAAAATATTACGAATATAAAGTATATTCTGTGATAAAACTCCCTCTGATACTGTTTAATTGACTCAGACTAACCGCAGATTTGCCACATTCAACATGGCGGACGCTCTGACGCATTGGCAGCATAGGCAGAACCCGCCCGACAAGGCGTCTACGTATATGATGTCTATGGCACAAAGTGTGTAGCAGACTAACTTGTCATGATTTAGGTTTTCATCTGTTTTGTTTTGGACTTTTCCTATCAGCCTGTCATCTCTCAGCCACCAGTCATCATCCAATCAGCTCAGTCTCCCTCCAGCCACCACTCTACTCTAGATCATCTCCACCTGTTACCACTAATTAGTCAACTCAGCTCACCTGTGCACCTCTCTACATATACCTGCGTCAGCCAACTCATCCCTGCCAGAACGTCTCTCTTCTTTTCTTCTTCTCTTCCAGTGTGATGTGCCCTGTCTCTACCAGACCCTGTGTGCTCAGCCAGCTGGACTCTTCAGTTAAAGTTGCCTGTTTCTGCATAATGCAGTTCTGCCTGTTTCTCCGTGAGTCCCAGCCGCTTGCTCTGCCCGTTCTGGTGGTTCATCGGTCGATATCATGCCAGCTGCGTAAAGCTGGTTCACATGACAGGATTTGTTAGCCCGATTTTTGCCCAAAGCTTCTCCTTCCGAGAGGCGGCGATTATCATCTTAATCTTAATCCTAAAAGATATTCCTGGCGTGTGTGGTGTGTTAAGAGCGATCTAGTCCGCTCAGTAGAACATCAGGACTGCTCCAACCTCAAACTGGGATATTCAACATGTTCGATTGGCTTGCCAGATATCCTAGCGTGTGTGGTATCCTCCGAGGACAAACGAACAGGGAGCCTGTTGAATGTGATGTGTAGCCAATCAGAAAGCGAGGCGAGGGAAACCCAGAGAGAGAGAAAAAAAAAACTTACCTCGTTATACAGTATTAGCCCAAAACCAAAAGGGGGCACATCCTAAGTGAAACACATGCTTCACTGATGTGACAGGACTTGATATTTCACAAAATGTGCTTAATTTTCTCCACAACTGGACCCACATGAATCACATCTCTAGACAGGTCAACATACAAAGCGAGGTGCATGAGAAATGGGGTGAAAGATCATTTATAGATAGACTCTATTTTAAATAGAACGGAACTTGAATTATATTGATGAAATAAATGTTGGGCTAACTATACATTTTAAACAAACAGGAGCTGAGTTCAGCAGGGCTGCACTCAAGTTAGCAATTTTAGTTGGAACTTTTGCAGTTAAAAATTTGGTAAAATGATAACACTGACTATACATTAAATGTACACTCAGAACTCGAGAAAACTCCGCATTTATTTATTATTGCTTTTAGCCTGTGATCCACATGAGACAAGAATCTATATAGAGAAAATGCACTGATGCTCAGGATGAATTGCAGAAGAGCTAATGTACATCAGCAGCATAGTAGTTTACAGATATTGAGATATTTTAAAAGGGATTTATCTTCATACAAATTTCATATCATAAAACTACTTAGTAACAACATTGTTTCTCCTGCTTTGCCAGTTTTACTTCACAGTCAGAGCACATGCATGTAAGTGTACGTTTTATTCTGTACCAACCCTGCATTAGACTTGTGATCCACTTGGGGTGATCATATTTTTTTAATAGAAATTTGGGTAGCTCCATCCACCAAAGAGCCTGAAAAGGATTAAGCTGATACAGGAAATAAATAGATACATAAGGTTATGTATTTCAGTTGAAGGCAGGATAAATGTTTGAAAGGTCCCCAGTGTTTCATGGTCTATTTTTCCCCATCTTTTTAAATTGCTCGCTGTTTTCGCAAATTTTAACTGATTGAGGTGTTTTTTTTTCCTGTATAGCAGTATTCTGCTCAGCTGACAGCTCATTACTCTGCCTTTGCATCCTTTTAATGCCTCACTGGTTCAGAGCTCATCGCTGGGTCTGTTCCGTCTTCCTGCCTGTACAACTTTGTTTAAAGCATGAGTGTTTCATGTGCAGTTAGCCAAAAAAAGTAAATTTTCTCCAAACCTTAAAGGCAAAATAACCATACATTTGTTTCTATGAATAATTACTGCTAAGATTAATAAGACATTAAAGACTCTTAGAACAAGTACAAGCTGGGGTGGGGGGCTGTGTGTGTGTGTGTGTGTGTGTGTGGGAGGGGGGGGGGGGACTGATCATGTTGGTTCATTTTGGATTGTACCCATCTGACGCTATGCATTTACTGTCCACAGGCAGAGTACAACACGATCGTTCTGTCACTGTCAGCCTGCTGACTGGCTCTGCCAGGGTGATATGTGCCACAGCAGACCAACAGAAAGCTTGATATTATCGAGCTTTGTCTCATGAATTAAACATATGAAGTTGCCTTTGTTGAGCAATGTTTTGACTTTTATCCTTCTCTTGTATGTATTCTTAGTTGTTCAGACAGATTATAACTAAACTAAATGCCTAATTATGTTAGGGAATTGATTTCAATAAATGATATTTAGGGATCTTTCAAAGATTCAAATGAGCACGCAAACCTTAAAGTGAATTACAACACTTAATCCTATAACCAACATTAACATACAGCTAGGTAATTAATGACTCATAGGAAGTATCTCAAAAAAGGATTGGACAAATGAATTGTGCGCTAGTAAGTGAATGACAATGAATGATGAATGAATAAGTCGATTACATGTTCTTCCTATCTTTAGCGCATCTGAGTGCCATCATGACAAGAATAATTAATGAATTTCACATACAGTAACCATTAAGACCACTGTACGACATTTTATTTTATTCCAAAGAAATGAGATCTTGTTAAGACTGATCTTCCCATCATTTGAGGTGAATCTTGTTCATCTAACGGTTGTTTTATAATAGTAACAAAAACAGTGCTATGCTGGTCTGACAGAAGCTGTTTATGCAATCTATACAAGATTACTAAATGTCTTGCAATGTTCTAAGTGTTGAACAGTATTTTCTGCCAAGAGTAAAACTAAACTGTCTTTTGGTGTTTGGTGGACAGAAAGCTTTAAACGTAGGCTTCTACATCCTTGTCCAGAATGTTAGGTAAAATAATATATTTCATCAAAGCACTGTCAGAAAACTTTAGAAAAGTTGACCAAATGAGAAATAAGATTTCTGATTGTTGCACTGAAAAAGAAAAAAACCCAGTCAGATCATTGGGCACTCAAGTCACTTCAAAATACATCATTCAAGTTGCAACACACAACGCCATATACTGTACTTATCAAGAGCAACAGCAAAGCAAAGAGAAATCAATACTGCAACTAGCAAAGTGCTAAGTAAAGTGACACCAACAACAGACTGTGGATATGTAGTAAAATAAATTATAGCTCTATGGATTCCAGTAAATGTCTTGAATACAGGCCAGGCTGGAGGAAACAATGAAAAAGAAAACTGCACCAACACTGTAGTCATGTTATAAGTAATAACAATGTTACAACAGCGGGAGATGCAGATTGTTAGCTGTTGATGTCAGGGATTTCTATAAAGGTTCAGACTATTGCCCTTAAGAGCTCATCTGAGAAACAATTCAGACTTGCCTGGGATCAACAAAAGAAAAGAGAAAAAAGTTTGGTGGGGAAAATCTCTTCTTTTTTGTCAAACCCACAAAGTGTGCTCTCAGTAGTTTAGCTGTTGCTTCATTGGGATTAATTTTCTCCTGAGACCATTCGCTGCACAGACAATTTTGGCCCAAGGCAGCAAACAACTGTCTCCAACCCAATTCTGTCACACAGCTATAGCATGTTCTAAGTATTTCTAACTTCTGCCACCAAAACTTACACGTTTGTTGTGGTGCCATTTGATGTGTTCAGATCTTCCTTATAGGTTTCACAGAAACTCCTAGGGCCTTTAGAGTGTGTTAGCAGTGGGAAGGAAACAGTTTATCACAGCACCAAAGTTTCCCATTGTGGTCAATCAGGGTGATGAATCAACATTAACACATAAACATTGCAAACTAAATTTCCACAACTAATCCACCAGCAGATGAAAAAACACCCTAAATCATCACAGGCTGTAGAAACTTCACACTAGATCTCAAGCAGCTTGGGTTCTGTGGTTCCTCACTCCTCTAGACTCTGGGACATGGCTTTTTTAAAATGAAATGGAAAGCTTATTTCCATCTGAAAATGGATTTTGGCCCACTAAGATACAGTCCACTGCTTTTTCACCTCACCCCAGCTAAACCACTTCTGACATTGTCTCTGCTTCAGCAAATGCTTACAGCCAGAAATACAACAGTTGCCACCCATGTCCTGGATATATCAGTCTGTATTCCATGCCTTAAGAATATCATTGTTGCTTGTGCTACTGTCTCCACCACACTTTTTTATTCCACTCAACTTTCCACTTATATGTGTGGATACAGCACTCTGTGAAAATCCAACTTCTTTAGCAATGAGCTTTGGTGGCTTTTTTTAAAATGACTGCTTACCACTGTCAAGACGTCAGTCTTCTGTGTATTTATGTAGGCTTGTACCATTATATTTTGCTAATACAAATAATTTAGTTTGTTGGTTTCATAATATCAAAATGTTCTTTAGCTGCAGGTCACAATCATCAAAACTAAGAGATAAATGCATTCTGTTCCATCGATCTATATATTACAGTATATAATAACAGGGCATCCAAAAAATTGCCTGATGAATATCAGAATGTACGTTTATGAAGTCTTCTATGGGAAGAAGACTAATTAACCAATAGACTGGGCATGGTGAAATGTGTGTAAATAAACTAGTGTTTGATGGTTTAAACCAGGTAGCAGGAGCCTGTGGAGTACTTCACTGAAAACGCAGAGATGGGTCACTTTACTCACATCTCTTCACTTCCCTTCCCTGTCGCTGTTTATTATCCCCCACTGTGCTTTCTTCTTGGTCCTCTGTGCGTCTGCAGGGAATCACTTTGATCCCCCTGTGCATTTTACCTGGCAAACTGCTGTTTTCTTTCTTCCAGCATGCTCCTGAGCAAATTTCCATGTTTATAATGCTCTACTCATGTGTATTCAACAAATATTGGTCTATATTTACACACATTTCTTAGACCATATTAATTGCATGCAGATCTCACAGATTAACCAGCACAAACAATATTAGCAAAAATCTTTTAAAATGCTGAATAAACATCCATTTTGCTCAGGCAAGTAAAACATATTAAATTACCAAAGCCAAGGGTATATCAGTTTGTGTCTCAGAGGGAGAATATGATCTCTGATCGAGAGATGCTGGTCACGAAGCAAAACAGTGTGTAGATATGGTAAATGTGGTACGTGGTTAAAAAAAAAAACTTCTCAAGAAACTACTGTAAATGGTTTATCCACAAAAAAGTTAAAACATCACTTAATGCAGCAGTTTAGCAAAATTACAACACAAGGCTGTGTCTGTTCTCATTTGCTTCAATGACTGCATGGTAATTGCCATTGTAGTATCAATATACCGTCTGCACACAGGCCATCCACAGTTCAGTCGCTGTCACCATTGGAGGCAGAGGGGATTACACGGGTGTCTCAAAGATGCAAAACACATATTTATCACTTTATGGAGATAATTGGCTGAGAAAACCTCTGAGGCAAGGGACAACTAATGGACCACCAGTGAGAAATTATGATCAAGGCTTGTTTTGTAACCTTTGGAAGCTGTAAACAATTTTGACAAGTTGCAAATGATGTGATGTAGTTTGTCTGGGCAATTTTTTTCACAAGGCCCTGCCTTTAAACCCATTTAAATTACATTTTAAGATGCTGGGCTGCAATCTTGAGAACTAAGGAATCCTTGAAAGATATTAATGTTTTCTGGGAATTCTGAAATGAAAAAGTCTCCTTTCACCTGACCCAACATGAGATGAGCGCTCACCACTCAAAGAATATTTTTTGAGAGACTGAAATGTTGCTGTGAATTGGGATCGGCTCTCTACTGTGTGTGTGCGCCTTGCAAGTCAGTCGGAAGAAGCAGGTAGGCTCACTTGATTAGCACTGCCACAGGAGATACACACTTTTCTATGTACTCATATCTTTGTCAAGACCTATTATTGAAAAAGTGCATCCTCTTCCACCCTGCTCTAGAGGTAGCCATTAAAATTGAAAGCTCATGCTGAGCTATGCCTGCAGACAGGGATCTGCACGTAATCCGTGAGAAGTAGAGGCACCACATCGAAAGGAAGAGGAGCAGTTGGCTGGAGAAAACTGTAAGACCTTCTGTAACTTTGAACGTTGTCTTTAACCAATCATTAAAAATTGATCCACATCGGCAACAAACCCAATAGTGATGTTATTCTTGAACTTGATATTGAGCTAAAGCCACCAATCCATTTTGCGTTTGCAAACTCATTTTTCTCTGTTGCTGCAGGTCATTTTGGTTGATTTTAAAATACTAATTTGGAGGTATTGTGTACAATAATAATACCTGAGGGTCAAACTTTGGAGCTCTACAGAGGAGCACCAAGTTACTGGATACAGAACACTGCTGTATTGTATTTTTAATTTTTGTAGCTTTCCATGGTTTCTGTGGGCTCTTAAAAATGTAGCAAGTCTTAAATTCAGTCACCTCAATTTAAGGCCTTAAAGACTCCCTAAATTCTTGACATTTCTCCATACCAGGTCTTAAATTACAGTTACTCAGGTCTAAGATTTGTTTGCTCAGTTATGTATTGCTTCTTCGTTCACCTGTTGTTTTTTTTCTGCATTCAGTTGTTCCACGTATTGTAGCTCTGGCTGTGGTGACATGCATTACTGTAAGATGTGATTAAACCACAAGGCCCATGTTTTAGTGCAGAAATAAGTGCGGTCAGGCTGAAAAGATCTGTATAATGATATCTTAATACATAGTCATAGAATACACACACGCAGGCACACACAAACTGGAAGTTGACACAGATCCTTTCTAGGGTAAAATGCATAAATTAATGCTTCATTTTTTACACTACCTTCTATCAGTTCTTTTATGTTGAAACCGTTCCTATTTATTGAGGTTTGCCATTAACATATTTCACACCAATTAAGAGGTTTTCATGTTATGTAATTCATGTCTTAAATTTAAATTCTAATGGTCTTAAAATGTTTGAAAATGTCTTCAATTTAACTTAATCCACTTGGATAAAGCCTGATACCTCGAGGAACAAATAAAATCCGGATTTTGACAGTCTAATCATGTGTTTACTGTCTGTAAAACTGTCTTTAGGACTGTTGTTAGGTTGTGATATCCTCTAATTGCTCCTGCTCTCTCCCTCTAAACAGCTTATTGTTCAGATTGTGCAGTTCCGCAGCTGATAAAAATATAAATATAGCCATACAAGGATCTATCTCATGCTTTATAAATTTCAATCATGCTAATATACATACAACTAAAGATAGTGATAATTACAGCAGTCAAGACCTATTCATATTACCTTTTACAATATCACAACCAAAAACAATACTGAATGTTACAGTAAAAGCCTTCTGGAACAGAAAACATTGGCCTCAGCAGATAAATTTGCATATTGGAGTCAGATTGAAAAAAACTGGGGCATCTCTACCTATCACCATAAGTGTAAAAAATACTTCACATCCATCTCTTTTAAAGACTTGGCACTTTCATAAAGATGTGACAAGAGGACAAACAATCACTCCATTCTAACTTTTTTTGTTCGTGTTTGTCTGAGGTATAGATTCAACACAAAACTGAAAAATGCTTGTAGGAAACATTTGCAGTGCAGTTGTAGCGTTATCAAAGCAACAGTGTGAAACGTGTTACTATCGGACGCATCTCCAGCAAATTTGTCTTTGCTGTGTAGAAATGTTAAGGCTCATAATTAAGTAATCAGCTCATGGCAGCTGGAACATTTGGCAGCTCAGTCTCAGGGATTCAGTTTGACTCGTGAAAACATCTTGAGAGATTCTGTTTTGAGTCTCCCCTCTGTAATTTTGTCTCCAGTCGTGTCAGGAAAACTTTAGCTTGGATGATGCCCAGAACAGCTTGGACTCAGTTTCTGTTTTGACCTGCAGTGCACAGAGGCAAATCAATTCAGATGTATCTGCAGATGTAAGCTTCTCAATGAAACTGATCTGAGAAGAAATAGCCTTCTTGGCTGAGGTTTAGATATATGACCCAAAACTCTTTTTGCTATTTCCAGTGGGTTTCACACAGTTTCTTCCATCAGTGAACCTAAATTATATTTGCAAAAATATTCCTCCTGCTTCCACTCCATAATGGAGCAACGTTTTTGATTAATAGGAATAGTTAATTCATCATTAAGGCTGATTAATTTCATTAGTCTGTGACACTTAAAGCTATTCAGTACTTGTGCTGAGTATCAATTATCTGCCATGGCAACCAGTCAAAAGCAGAAACCTAATGTTGCAATTTAACAAATGCACATAGGATGATACTTAAATATACAAAACACCTAGTTCAGGCAGATGCATCACTATAAATGTGAAACAGCGTTCCGTGATATATAACTCTCCATGTTTGCTTTTTAGAGCCCAGACATCATATATGCCTGTGTGCACAGACACGGTCTTTGGAAATGGAAGCCATTGATTTTCTCACAGCATCTGAGTAGCATCTCCCCTTGCCTGCCAGCACAGCATGTAATATGAGACCGCAAGTTTTCCTTTTACCTAAACCAATCAATTCTGCTCAGTCGAGATCTATGGCATAGATTGGGCTTCTCTAAGTGCCTTCCTCCCTGAGCACACATCCCTGCATGTCATCATCCCCTGATAAGAGCTTTAAGCATGATAATAATTACAACAAAATGTCTGAATAAACCAAATGCAATTACAGCTGGCAAATCATTATGACAGGGGTATGCGAAGAGGGGCACAGCTATAGTCTGCTGCACAAGTATTGGTACCTGACTTCTCCTTATAGGCAGTAGCCCCCTGGCTGTGGAACGCCCTGCCCCAGTCTTTCCGTGTGGCAGACTGTTGATTCCTTTAAAGAGCAGCTTAATACACTTTTATTTAGACAAGCTTTTAGTTAAATGTTCTACTTATTGTTTTGTTAGCTAGCTCTTCTTACTTTTGTTGCTTTGTATAAAGCCTTTATTTGTATCTATTTTACTTGCACTCTGTAGAGCATTTTGTGATTTTTATCTGCGAAAGGAGCTATATAAATAAAGTCAACTTACTAACCCCTTAAAACTTTTTACATTTTGTGACAATACAACCACAAAATAAATTGCATTTTATTGGGAGTTTATATTATAGAGAGTCAAAACAGTATAATAACCACCTTTTGGGGTATGCTTCAACCAGATTTACACATCTAAAGACTGAAATGTTTTGCTCATTTTTTATTGTGAAATGGCTCAAGTGAATTCCCCAAGAAAATCATTCACAAAACAACCACTTCGATGCCATTAACTTTACAGCTTGGAGTGAGATGGGGTCCCCCATTCTCAAAGAAAAAGAGCATCAACAGCTTTTTAAGCAGGAAAAACTCCAATATATGTGTGAGGGAATTGTAGGGGTGATCCGAATTGATATATATACTGAACTCTATCAGGCATCATCAAGCTCACATATTGTTAAAAAGAAGAATCCAGCAGTAAACATTCAGTTAGAGGCGTGCATCGTCCTTTTAAGATGCATGCTTGGGCATAATTTACTGTAATGAAAACAAATAGGATTAAGTGGTCTAATAGAGGCAGAAAACCTGGATTGCAGCCAGAGATAACTAAACCGCAACAGAGGCTGTGGGGGTGTTAGACTGAAAAAGGCTTGCATGTAAATAAACAGAGAGAGGTAGTTATATCTGAGGCTTTCTACAAAAAATGCATAGGAGTTTGCCGACAAAGGGGGACATTTTTCAGTCCAAGCTAAGAACATAATCACAACGCATAATTTCCTTAGGAAATATAGATTAATTCATTTGCATGAAACCTTATGTGAGCTTTCTGTAACAATTTGATTGTCCTTCCATTTCCCAACCAATAAGTGTCAAGCACACTAAGCAATAGGAGATTAAGATCAGATTATATTTTACCTGTAGCCATTGTGACTGGTCACTGTGTCCAGCTGTCCAGGCATTGACCTTGCCCTGTTTGTCCAAACGGGCTTTTCCAGGTTCCCAGGTGAACATGTCCATGTTGAGTGTTCGGAAAATGCTAGAAGCCGTGACCTGATAATCCTGGACATGGCCTGACTTCATCCCCAGTGGTTCAGAACAGCCTTAGAAGAAAAAAGACGGACAGATTTGTTCCAAACTTTACAAGCTTTTGATACACAAAAGATATGACAAGATACCATATGTTAATGTAACAAAGTCACCCTTTACATTAACATTTGCAATGTTGATGCTATCACTGAATAAGGAAGACTTCATGTAAAGTGAGGTCTATTTAGAGGAAGAACAATGATGTAAGAAGCACTTTAAAAGGAAACTATTTTTGAAATAACAAATCCATTGAATCAATGTTACTATTTATGCTACTATGCATGTATATTAAACTTTGTCATACCAATAGAATTTGTTTTATCATCCTGCAAGCATAATTGCACTGTTCCATTGTTTACATGTCTTTAAATGCCTCTGTTTCACAAAACATGCTAATTATGAGAAGTTGGCAGTATGGATGCAAGTTATTAATTAATGAGTTAATCCAAAATTGATTGATCTTATTGATGGACTAATGATTAATTGAGAGGCAGCTATTTTCTCAAAAACCTGAGTGTTCTCTTGTTTCAAGAGGGTCTTTCCACAACATGAGGACAATTTGTTTTTTACAATATGCTGAATTAAAAAATAGGCAAATAATAATATTTTAAAGGGCCTATATGATAAATATTAACTTTTCGAACTTTTAGCTATGTTACAATGCTATTCCTTCATCAAAATCATGCCCAAAGTAGTATATTTCTTGACTCATGCATGTCTGCATCGTAGGGAAGGCAAACATGTTTCTTCAGGGTTGGACAAATATGCCTATAGTTGACTTCGAAAGGCTTTAAAAAGCACAATAATATAGAACCTTTCACAATTTATTGTGCCACCTGCATTAAATACTGACTGAATAAACAAAAATATATGGTTTATTAAAATTACACATATTTATAAAATATAACAAAACAGGAACCTATTAGTTAACTGAATAGAAAAAAAAAGGATTAATAGAATTAAATATGTGAAACACTTATAATCCTCATGAAAGTCCTCACCATCAACCATGTTTTTGGCATCATGTCTCTATCAATGTTATTTTTTTGCGTAATGGTCTCCACTTTTTTGTAATCAAAACTTTGCCTTCCAAACACATCAGTAAGTTGTGGTGGAGAAGTTGACACTGCTCGCCATGCAGCATGGCTGAATGGGCACTGTTTAGGTGATAACTTAGAGAGCTTGTTGAGTGTTTAAATTACAAAACAGAACAGCATAAAGTGCATTTTGCATCCTTGTTGTCATTAAACATTGTAAGAAATTCCACAACGGACTCCGTTTAGACCGTTTCACAATCCTGTTCTGGCATGCCTGCGCTATGATTATTTCTCTTACAACTATCGGTGCCCTCTTCTGGATGGCGGCCACACTACATCGCTATATACCTCCTAATATTAAAAATCAATGACAACCAGAGAAAGCCAAGTGAAAAATAAACGGAATGGTGTTTTTTTTATTTATTTACCTATATGTAGTTGTTAAAGAGAAATCAAAATCAGCATTAGGATAAAGCTTCACAAAGACCAAAGATAGAATTTGGAGACACCCAATTCTAATATTTCTAATAGATGCACACAAAACCTAAAAAAAATATTTAGATAATAAACACCAGATACCTGTCAGCTCACAGCCAAGCAGCTCCATGCGTAAGGTACAGTGCCTCCTGCAAACTTGGGGGTAAACGCGCACATATTGGGCTTCAATGGGAGGTGTGAAAGAGTTGGCTGATGGAGCATTGTTATCAACATTTCCTCTGAATATCTGTTGAACAGGATGAAACACCCACATATGAGGTTAGAGAATGGTGAAACAGATCACTTTGCTATAATGTGACAATCTATCTACTGCACTCTGTAGTGTCTACCCCACAGTGAAATAATTGCTGTCATTCTAGGTCAATGAGCGAGAATTGCTGGAGAAAAAAAAATCAACAATTTCCTGCATCATTTGAACCTGATCATTCATAAAAGTGGCAAGGTGTTTTAAATTAGAGCAGCAAAAATTTTGCTAGATATTCTTTAGAGTTACTGAATGAAAATTATATAACACCAACTCTATTTTTTGTATGAAAAGTAAGCAAAGAATCATATGTTTTTCTAAAGTCTGCACAACTGCAAAAATGTATTTAATTATGAACAATTCAAGGACATATTGAAATTGGTACATCTTGTAAATTGAATAAGATAAGAGCAGCCACAGATTTCTGTCAAGAATGACAGAATGCTGCGTGGCCTATTTGGAGGCTGTTCGTCCCCAAATAGTATATAAATTTAATATAAATGTCCTGGAAGCGGATAGGGGTAAATGGCAGAGGGATGGGCAGAGGCATGGGCTGTGTGTGTGCAAGCTAATTAAAAAGCCATCTCATCATGTCTTCCACCTTGACCTTCAATAAGTGAAGTCTCTGTTCTCTGAGTGAACATGTGTATGAGTATGTACCTTCATTACTGGTTCACACAGTAAGACGAAATGGGCAAAAGTGGATGTGCACATGTCTCACCATATCCTCATCTTTGCCCTTGACTTTGTATGTTCTCCAGGTCTTCCCATCATCGCTGTATGCTACTTTGTATGACTTGACATACTCTGGGCTGCCGATACGTTTGGCGCCTTGGGTAATCAGGCCTGTGACCCTCATTCTCCTCTGCAGGTTTATCTGTAGAGTTCAAAGAGTACATACATATCATACAATTATCAAATTCCGTCTTAATTTTCTGGCTCATAGACAAATCAAACGTTTCTCTGTAGACACAAACAGAGTGAGCATGCTTGTCATGGAGATCAGTTTGTCCTATTGTATTCATTCTGTCAGGGTCATCTATCTTATTCAGAAATCCTGAGATCAAAAGAAACATTTAATCAATTTTCATGATCCACATCCAGCTATATCCACAATCTGCAATCAGACAATATGGTGTCAATGTGAAGCAGTTTGGTGAGCCAGGAGGAAAAAAGGCGAGCTGAGAGAGAGACACATGATTAATGGTTGCCACTGATGCTATCTGGCAACACCAAAGTGAATCTTTACTCCAAGTGCACACTATTTTAGGGTGCTTTACAAAAAATATTTTGACAAAGTACATTCCTGCAGATCTGGACATTTTCCTTGTGTTTTTACTTTTATAATCATTGGAGCATGTTGGAAATTTTTAAAAGCATGCAATAGAGGATACAACAATATCCCTCACACCTCATCTCATGTCGTACAGCTTAGGTAACATTTCTTAGAAATAAAAAGTATGCCTTATATTGAGTATTTAAACCAAGTATATAAATAAAAAACACATATAAAACCAAGTATAGATGAAACAAGAAGTGCCTTAAAGAGAGCAAAGCAACAGAAATAAACTGAGGTTGCGACAATAATTTAGTACATGGTCAAAGAACTTACAAAAACAAAAATAAAAAATAAAAGTGATAAACTTCCAGTGACATTAGAAAGCAAAATAAATAAAAGATAAGTTAAAACTTGAAAAAATAAACAAAGAAACACACAAAATGATGAAAATAAATTGTAAGTAAAACTATGAAAGAAATTATAACTTGTACTCTGAAAATTTAGATTTTTTTTTTAGTTTCAGACTATTTTCTTTCTCAGGGTAATATGCCATTTTGTACAAAACATTATGTTTCCATATAATTCACAAAAGCATAGCAATGAAAGATTTGGACCTAAAACCATGCTGCGACCAAAAAAAGAGTATTCTTTGAGTTGACACAGTTTCCCCACATTTAAATTCGGCATTATGGCAGCATTTAAGGGGAAACTCCCATATTTAAAAGGAGCAATAAGCAAAATGTTATTATTTTAGATAGAAAGAACAAAAAAAATCATGATGTGAACGACTAAAAGTATTATTTCAGATGGACAATGGTATGACGTCACATCACATCTCTCTATGTTGTTCTCTAGTTTCTTGTTTACATAGCAGGGCTGGCTGTGCGTGCATGTGAACAGCCGCAACTCAGGGCTCAGCCCTTCCCTGCCCCTTAAATGCAACCATCAGAGCAGCGGAGCATTGGAGCAACATGGTGGAGAACACCCACAGCAGATTCAAATGTTGTCTTATTAACAGCATTATAAAAGTTATGAAATTACTTACTTCTTCACTAGACATGTTTGTCCAAAAGGTGATGCTGTTTTACTGTAGGCGATGTGTGACAAGGGAAAGGAGGGGCCGGGTGGCAGCTGAAGTGGAGTTAAAGAGAGGCGCAGCTTGTCACACATCTTGTTATGGTCTACAGACAGTGCTCAAGTACCACCTTGTGCTGAAATATTGCTTATTGCTCCTTTAGGAAGGCAGTATGCACATTAAAGTCAGGGCAAAAAGCATCAGATGTCTCATTTATAAAATATTGTGTAGGATCTATACAAAAAGTTTGCGTACGCTCAAAAAGCCAAAATACGTCAAAAAATCCTGATTTAGAAAACTATGTGCACACACAAGGAAGCAATTCCGCTTTATAAATCACAACTGCTGCTGAACATTTGGGTACCAGGTTCCGCCTAATGTTCTGCCCTCTACACGGCCAACATATTAGCCAGTCATCATCATGGGCCAGGAAAACTTTCATCCCTGAAAACAAGTTCCCTCCCTTGCAAGGTCTTCCAGCAGTACTGCATTCACTTTACGCACAAGTGTCTCCATGGTATTTAAATGTTTACACCAAGCAGTCTTATTAGCTCACCACCACTTACAATGTGTGTGTTAATCTGTGGTTCAAGTCTCTCTCTCTCTCTCTCTCTCTCTTTCTCGTTTGTGTCAGAAGACCATATTTCATGTATAACTCATGTCAACAGGGACCTAGCAATAACATAAAACTGGTTAAAATTGCTTCATAAGCCCCTTTGTGTTAGCATGGAATTTGTCGTATTTGCTTTGAAATGACAGGGCAGAATGTGGCCATAAAATATATACATGCAATTTCAGATCAGGGCCAAAAAGGATGTTCTTGTAAAAGAGAACATCCTATCATGATGACTCTGAAAATCTACCACTAAAATACAGTAATGTGGTATTCTAAAGAGGCATTAAAGATGATGTCATATCACTAGTCAGAGTTACGGTGGCAGTTTTTCAGAATGATGCCACCAACACTGCACCATTTACAAAACTACCAGCGACAAACTGACAGGCAAGTGTTTCGCTACTGAAACAGACATTGTTACCAAGTCTCTGTGACAGCTCAGTTTGCACAGAGGATTTAAAAATGTTATAATTATAATCAATAATGCTAAGCTCAGTGATTGGCATCAACAAATGCGTGTCCTTTGGCACTAAATCGCAAGTTGAAAAGATGCTTAAATGCCTGATAAGTACCGTGATTAAATTCTGGAGAGTGACAGATAATTTAATTTCATTCAGATGGGATAATGGATGTTAAATAAGAGCATTGAAAAAGAGTGAGGCAAAGTTTTGGATATCATGAAGGGCTGCTTTATGAGAGCAAAATATTTTGTGAGGTCTGAAAAGACTCCATTAAAACTATTTTGTGTCTTGAGTCGGACCTGAATCCTAAAAAATAAGTTTGTTGTATTCTGACGAGAAAAGATGACAAACACAGCAAAACACATCGGCAGTAAATTAGTTTGGGTCTTGCATTTATCTTGCATGAATGATATGTCAATAATATTTTTCTTTGTTGCTAGATAATGAGAAATATTAACACTAAATTATATTAAGTATTGAAAAGTAAAACATTTTGATCACAGTATTGAAAGATTTCTCTTGCATCACTATCATACGGCAAATAAAAACAAATCCAAAACAATTAAATCAACTCAGTTCACATGCCAGCATCCATTTTTCACACATTTTGTTGAAATTTGCAGCAACAACCAACTTATTTAGTGCCTGTGAATGTAACACAGCAATAAAGTTTTTACTTAGGTGCAGCATTTTCATGCACTTCATGTGCCTCCCTTTAAGTTTTTTAAATAAAATTTCTTCAGTTAAGCTCAAAAAGCAAGCCATGACATCCATGACATCCAAACTAATCCAAACTTGTTTGTCTCTGTACGGTGTCATGTGACAGACTGGCAGCCTGTCCAAACTGTTTACCACATTTCTCCTAGGCATTCTTGAATTACTTATAGAAGGCTTAGCTCATCACATTTATAGTGCGTGTTACCCAGGTTGCTGATATTTCACCAATCCACCTCCATTTACAGGACTGCAGGAGCTTTCAAAATCTGTGAGCAATGTATTACGTGCAACATCTATGTTTTCTACACTCTTTGCTCGCAATCTGTCATTGCTTGTTGAAAATAGTGTCATGTGTTGCGCGATTCTGGCAAGCTTATGAAAATGTGAGAAAGCTGATGTCAGTTGACGACAAGTCTCATCTTCTTGTGACAAAATGCGAAGGCCTTTGAGGATGGAGTGCTGCCTTGTCGGAGTGCTCACAGACAAATGGTTTAAGAATGAACTGAAGGAAGCCCTTACCTATCTATCAGTATATGCTACCACACTGTTCATTATTGATGAAACATATTTAGCACTTGCTAAATTGATTGGCACCCCTGATAAAAGTGTTAAAAACTAAACAAAATAGATCTATCTTTATTTCAATAAGATTTCTTGCGCTAAAAATCCTTCCTCTGATTTGACAAAATTGTGCGTATCAAAGTCAATGTTTATCAAAGTCACTTGTGGTAAAATACAGGGGACAGTAAGTAAGAAACTAAGTGAGCATGTAAGTAAACTTTATTTATATAGCACCTTTCATCAATTAAAATCACGAAGTGCTTTACAGAGTGTAATAAATACAGTATTTCTAATTAGGATTTCTATAACTTTTGACAATATTTATATCTTTGTGTTTGGTAGATGATTTTATCCAAAGCAACATTTGGATAAAAATTAGAGTTTTCTTCTTTTTTTCCCCACAAAGTTCAAAGAGAAGAACCTTTGACCATCTTTATCCACAATCTATCTAGATCTCCCAGATTACTAGGTGCTATCTGACACTCTCTTCTCTCCAGCTCACCCCAGGGGTGTTTTATAGGATTCTAGTCTGGAGAATTCAATGACCCATGGAAGAAAATAGATTTTGTGTGTGGTAAACAGTTTCTGTGTTGATTTAAACATCTTTTTTTAGACCACTACCCTGCTGAAAGACCAGCTGATTTTCAGGCAGAAATGACCAGGTTTCTATTCAAAATCTCCTGGTGTTTCAAAAAGTTCCAGTCGAATCCAGCTTTATATATACAGCACTTTAAAGGCGTCATCGCCTGTTAAAAGTTGTTTATTGGTGTTGGCCCCAACGTAAAACTTTTAGAAAATCAGGAGTGTGAAAGTGACTTGTTTTTTTGTGTGGGCTCTTCGTACAAAAGAAAGAAAGAAAGAAAGAAAGAAAGATCGATAGAGAGAGAGAGAGAGAGAGAGAGACACCGACACTGAGAAACGATGGTAAACAAACCATGGCACATGAAAATGCGCACGCAAGTCAAATTCTCATGTGTACCCTTGCGACAAATAAAAAGTGGTATGAAAAAGGATCATAATGAGCTCTATTTAAAATATTTTCTCCTAAAAATGACTAAACATGAATTTAAAAACATTTTCAGAGGGATAGTATAATATAAAACACAAGGTTATGACTCCTTTAAAAAACAAACAGATCAAAGTACTGTACACAATAAAACCAAATGTACAAAGACGTAAAATGAATGCCACACAAAGGATATATAAAAAACCCAACAAATGCCCTATTGGGTATTGAAAGCCTGTAAAAAGGTGTTTTTTAAAAAAGATTTAAATGTCGTCAGGGAGGAAGCTTGCTTGATGTGCAGCGGCAAGGTTCATGATGCTCTGATGTCCAACAAGCTTTTATGGTTTTCTGAATGTTAGCAGGCTCATACCATCACTTAACCTCCCCCATACTTAACAGTGGGCTTTAGGTGGTTTTTCCCAAATGCATCCCTTGTTTTAAAACAACCCCAACTGAGGTTGTGTTGTGTTTGTGTCACAAAGGTCAGAGAATGATTAGACCAAAGCAAATGGTTTCAGTCTCAGTCAGGTTTAGCAAACTCCACATGTTTGTGAGTGTAGGACAGAACATTATTTTTCCTTGCATGTCCTCAAAACAAATTAATGTCATTTACATTGTGTCTCAGTGTTTATGGAGACTTGCTGACACAAAGTTACCAGTATTTGCTGCAGTTTGACAACAATAATCTTTGGAAATTTGTCTACATTTGTTACAAAATAATTGTTAGATGTACCAACAACTGTGCAGCATGTGATTTGGTTAAAAACATATTTTACTTTACATGGGATTCCCCCCGCTGAAATAATGTACTCAAATCTATCTAAAGCGTTTTACACGTTTCCAGTGATGCAAACACATTTTTTTGTCTTTATTATACAACTTTAAGACAGGCTTCCAATAAAATGCAGTTCTATCACTCCCAGGTAAAGTATTAAAATGTTTTCAGGAATGATGATAACAATTCCAGTTGTCCAATAATGAAGTATTTTGGACTTACTGCATGGCCAAAAGGGCTTTTGTTGTTTCTCAGAATGCTTTTTAGAAAAAAATAACATTAGATAGATTATTCTGGTTATTATGAGCATTGCAATACTGCAGACAAAGCCTGGAACAATTAATATGAAGTTTAAAAATCTATAACAAGAACATGCATGAAAACAATAAAACAAATACCAATATAAAATTGTAAAAAAAGACATACTGATCTGAAATAGGCAAACCATATTGAAAATTTAAACTTATAGTGTAGTGTGTTTTCCTTAGTATGCTTTTCAAGACTATCCTTGCCTGCAAGATTAAATCTCGTGGTATTTGTGTGTTCACAAACACACGAGAATCCATCTTGTACTGCTCTGGCTTAAACCGTTTGTGTCCGAACCAAAAATAATTTGGGCCAATCACATTGCAGTGTTGAGGTTTATGGTGTGACGATAGCAAGAGCTGCTGAGCCCACAGCTGAACCAACAAAAACATGGCAGCGCAGGGGGACGTATGCGTAGCTGCTGCTGTCACATCTGTTTTGAATCCACAATTTCTTCTTTGATAGTAGAACAGCATGAAGTGACTTGACCAGCTTACCTTTTTGACATATGCTGCTTATGTTTTAATTTTATACCATGATTGGCTAAAACCAACCTTTGGTAGGCGGGCACAAGGTGTCACTTCACCAAATCAGCTCAGAGTTCTGCTGAAATTCTGTCCTTTCCCCAAATGGATTTAAATACTGCAGTCCCAAATTTATAATGTGCAGAACTAGAGTGCAACACATTATCTGTCTGTCTGGCTGGCCAGGTTATTTCAAGACAACATTTTTGAGCAAAACAATACTAAATATGTACGGGGTAATTGAAGCAGAGAAGCAATGTCAGCTTTGTGGTTGTTTTTGTATGGTGTCAAAGGGGTAGGGGAAATTAAATAATAACGATAAATATGGGTTATGGACCATAACAACTACATTAATGTCAGATTTCGATATTGGTCCAAATGCTAAAATTGGTGCATCCTTAAACGAAACAGTAGCAGAAATACTTAAACAAATGCATGCATAACACTAGAAGACAACAAGGCAGGATGGACGGATTGAGAAGCTTGGGATTTTTGCAGTAGAACAAACTGTAGCTGTTCTATAGCTTCAATGGGGAGACTGAAAGATAAATAATTTAAGTCGAAGAGACAGATCGAGAGACCCAATTAGGTTGTACTGCCTTTTT
Source organism: Fundulus diaphanus (assembly GCA_037039145.1). NCBI lineage: Eukaryota > Metazoa > Chordata > Actinopteri > Cyprinodontiformes > Fundulidae > Fundulus > Fundulus diaphanus. The sequence continues at coordinate 30,155,608 of CM073127.1, forward strand.
CTTTTAGTGAAATAAATTCCAACCTGCTGCTTCTGAAGGACATTAGCCTTTAAAACTTCTCAGAAGCAAAAATGCAGTTCATGTTGACATAACCATCAAAGCCTAAGACAGAACTGCATTATGAGCCTGTTTCCTCCAATTTTGTTTTCTGTTTGAAGAGAGAAAACTTTTTTTACTAGTACATGCTTAACACACTTGAATTGGACATACCATAAAAACCCCTTTAGGAGCCTCAGAACTCTATTGACCCTTACTTTCACAGTCATAGCATTTCTTTGCTCTTTTCCATTTTCTCCATGGAGACAAGAACCTCTTGCACTAATTAAAAGCTTTGTCACTAAAAGGCCACTGCTGGGCTAATTGTTGGTGATCCTTCACAGTTTTAATGGCGACTCAGAAATGCCCCTCTGTCACTTCATTGATAATAGAGATTAATTCCCTAGTTTAAATGCGACATCAATAGAAGCATCATCAGTGTGTTGACTCTGAGTCTACACACATGCAGGTGTTTATGTAATTTAGGGTGGGAATAGCAGATTAAACTGCAGTACATAAATTGCTTAAAATGTACTTAAATGTTTGTGAGGAATAAAAAAAAATATCCATGAGAAACACAGGTAACTCCACCTTAACTTTAGCTCGTTTGGTAAAACTCAAAAAGCTGTCGGTTGTTCACAATGACATGAAACAATGTTGCTAAATCCTTCTCATCACTGCACAAATCTCTAAATCAGATAAATCCCTGGAGGCTGTGATTATTGTTAAAATTCCTATATATCACTAAATAACTGAAAATGGGGTTGTCATAATTGATAGATTTTATGTCTGTCAAGTTTGACTTTAATTGACAGCTGTAAAGGGATCAGGAGCTAATGTCATAGGTCTAATAAAAACTGCAGGTAGGATTAATCAGTAAACACTGATTAGATGATAGGTAAAGTTTATTAACATTTATTAACTCTAAAATCAACACACAACTCATTGAGATTGTGATTTTGGTGTGTGCATCTCTCCAGTCTTTCTTTTCTCTCACTTCCACACAGACGTGTACAGTCTCTATCTTTCTCTCTCTTTCTCTATATGGGCACAGGCACACATGCACACACATTTACACACAGGAAGAGCCAATGCACACTTAGTTTCAACCTCTTCCTTATTTAGTGATATGAATTCAATACAATGTGTCACGCAATGTACATGGAGTTGGAAACAGCAGCCTATTTGAACCAGAAGAGACATATGTAATTATTAACAGGAATATAAACAACTAAGACTGGTGTATTAGTAATATATATAAGCCAAATAGAAGTATTTAAGATATTTTCCTTCCAGTCTCTTTTCTGCCCTTTCAATTCAGACTTGCAAAGCATTTGCAGTGGGAGGAGATTTTAACCTTACTCTGAACAGTTAGACAGGCTCAGCAAGCAGATCTTCTGCAATTTATAACTTGCAGAGAGTTAATGCATAAAATCAGTACAGTGTATGAAAGATTTTGGTCTGTGTGATACTTGGCGCTCATGTCACCCATTTCTCTTCCTTCCACCACTCTTACTACCATTTAGACTTCTTTTTAATAATCAACTCTGTTATGCAGGAGGTATGTGAGGCAAAAGGGTGTCCTATTTCCTTAAGCAACCACGTACAAGTAACTATGATGATGATGGGAGAACAAAAACATTAACACCACCTGTAAAATGATGGAAGTTTAACAGATTATTGCTTGAGGATTAAGATTTTGTTGGCTTCTTTGAGATAGAGTGGACAGTATTTTTTTACAATAAATGATCAGCCTAATATCTCTGTTGGTTTAATCTAGGAAGCAGCAAAAGTTGTTATGCGTTGCAAAAGAATTTCTTATTCATCTTAAGAATGAAAAAGAAGCTGAAGTAAAACTAGATGATAAAACAAAAGACTTATAAATAAAAATGCTTTCCACATCCCAATAAGAAAATATAACAAAACAAAACTTAGGACTTGACAAATGCTAAAGGCAACAATACTACAGAATCTCAGATGCTAATGTCCATTTGCACACGCTTTAGCCACTCTGGGGTGTTGCTTGTACAATCATATATTTAACATGTTTTTCTTGCATCATTGTGTAAATCTGCTGCTGTATTTCTTGTTTAACTTGACTATTGCAATTTTTATCTGAATATGCTGTATTATCAATAATTGTGTAATATATCCTTTTTTGTTTTTTTTTTGCATTTCCGATAAGTTCTCGTTCTGTTCCTTTAGAATTTTACTTTAGATGATCTTATTATCCTTACTGATCTAATGTGTGACTCTCAGACCTGAATTTCCCCATTGTGGGTCAATAAAGGATTTTTTTTATTTTATTTTTTTTAATACAATCCCAAATACATAGACTGCGGTTGGAAAACTTTGCTTATAGTAATATAATTTGCAAATCGATTGAAAAGAATAAAGGTAACAATTTTAAGATTAACTTGCAGTAATGGTATACCAACTAATAACCCCATATAAATTAAAAACATTTTTAGAAATCTTTACTACAGGTATTTATTTACCTTTTTCACCAGGAAAATCCCATTGAGTTGAAGAATATCATTTACAAGAGAATCCTGGCTAAGACTGAATTAAATGAGGACAGAAACATGTTCTGGAGTTACCTTTAGCAGCAAGTGAACTCAATGAAGCAGCTTAAAGTATGCCTAACAGCAAAGCTCCAGGACCTGATAGCGTCCCTGGAGATTTCTATTATGTATTCTGGCCACTGCTGGCCCTCACCTTCCAATGGATGGTCACGGTGTCACAATCCTAAGGTGTTTGGTCATTAGTGTTTAGGTTCCTTGGATTGTGCATCTTTCAATTAGTGTTTGTTTTGTGTACAGTTTACCTGTGTTTCATGCCCTTCTAGTTTCCCACACTAGTTGCCTCCCCTGCTGTGTGTTTATTGTTACTCAGCTGTTCGTTATCCAGTTGATTACTCCCCAGCATATTTAAGTTCCTGTTTTCTGTTCAATCACCAGATCCTCTGTTAACTTACCTCTGTTAACCTTACCTGAAGTCCTGTGTTCTGTTCATTAAAATTATTAATCTAGGTCTATTAGTTTCATAATTAGAACAAGATTAATTTGAATTGTGTTGAATTTCTCTTTTGGATTTAGACATATGTTTTTGTCATGGATCACATTACTATATAGTTCACTCAATACTTCTATGAAAAGCTTCAAGAGCTTCAATCTTGAAAAAAGGTAGTACAGAGGACTTTCCACTCAGCCCTTCATTGTTTGTTTTATTTGTTGAACTACTGGCAAATTTATTTATGGTGTTCAAAAAGCTTATAGAATCCAAAATTTGTTTAGATGCTGATGCTGTGTTGCTCTTTCTCGAAAATGCAAAATCTTCTCTGAGAGAAACAATAACCCTAACAAATAAGTTCTAAACAGTTTCAAACTACTCTATCAGTTCAGGGGGGAACAAATGCCCTTTCATTCCCTTCTAAAATTAATCTCTCTCCAACCATTCTTTTATAGATTAGAAATATCAGATATCTAGACATCAATATTTCTTACATGCTGAATGACCTGACAAAATTAAATTACAATCCATTACTCAAATTAATAGAAGATGACCTCACGTGGAGGAGAATTCTCCTTTCTGACTCATGGGAAGAGCATGTGCAATTAAAATGATGGCCTTGCCTAAAATAAACTATTTATTCTCTATGTTCTTAGTTAAACCACCTCAAACATGGGTCAAAAGCTTAGATTGTATCATACCAAAATTTTTATGGACATATAAACTTCTACACATAAGACTAACAACTTTAAAAAAGGCTAAAAGTCAATGTCCTTTATTTGTGTGTGGGAGGGGGGGGACTATTAAAGGGAATTATAATGGTTGCTTTTTGGTTTCTTTTGCATTTCTTTGAATTTTAAAGACACACACACACACACACACACACACACACACATATATATATATATATATATATATATATATATATATATATATATATATATATATATATATATATATATATATATATAATATTGAGTTTATAAATTTGTCTGATTCCAGGGTGCATTACCCAGAATTAAGATATAATAGTTCTTTTCTGTAGTTGTGCTGGAATCAAATAGTTCAATTAGATCAAACATGCCAAAGGTATCTAATGAACAACAAAAATGTCTACTGTTTGTAGTTTATATTTTCTATTTAAGACACTTTATATCTTCACCAGCCTGTTGTTAGTAGGCTGAGGTATTGTTGTTTTTTATGACCATAGCCTTCTGGCAAAAGGATAACTTCCACCCATCCATTTCCACTGTTAACACTACAAATTATTTCCATATTCAGTCTATTCATGCAGACATACAAGACCTCACCCTCACATAGACATAAGCATGGAAAGGTCAAGGGCATTAGAGGATAGATATCCACTATTTGATTGCACGCTGATATTACAACTGCAGGCAAAACTGCAACATTATTCAAATAATCAGATTGTCCTTGAAACTCCCGACAAGACTTGTAGCACTGTAGTGGTAAAATAAAGAAAAGTGGCAAATGAGATTTATATTTTTAGTTTTCATCCACTTTGTCTTATCAACTCTATGGTTGGTGTGTGAGATAATAAAACTGTACCTATACAGTACCATGATAAACAGAAGCATAGTTCTTACTACCATAAATTTATTCTGGAAAGAACAAATAATAACCAAAATCTGGAAAGGATTGCAATAAAGTCTTCACCTGTCGCATACAAACATTTATTCAAGGTCTTTTAACTAGAAGCATTTCTATAGTTCAAATGTATTTAAAGTCATGAAAGAAAAGCCCAGATGTAGAAATGACAGGGATGTAAATGGTAAATGGCTTGTACTTGTATAGCACTTAAACTAGTCTGACGTTTAACCTATTCACACCCTGACTGTGGTGAGCTATGTTAGTAGCCACAGCTGCCCTGGGGCAGACTGACAGAAGTGAGGTTGCCACCAGGCCCTCTGAACACCACCAACAGGCAATTCAGGTGAAGTGTCTTGCCCAAGGATACAACGACTGAGACGGTCAGAGCAGGGTACCGAACCCGCAATACGGCAATTGCAGGACGAACTCCCCAACTCCTGCGCCACTGTCGCCCCAAACAGGGATGTTGTATTAGCAATACTTTCCTTACAACCATTATACTCCAATACAAGCTCTTCTCCTCCACTGAATGTCAAGGTGATTGTATTTTCTTTAAAGTGCTAAATCACAACATAAGTCATTTAGGTTTGACTGTCTACTAGAACAGGTTTACAACTTCTCTTTTAAACCTATTTTACACAGTGAAATCCCATTTGAATCTCTACATGGCCTAGTGGCAAGAGCAGGTGACAACTCTCAAGGTAAAGCTTGACTGAAAAAAGTTATTGTTTTAAAAACACTACATCTTTTAGTCTTACTGGTTTTACAGTTTAAAGTTCCTTTAATAGGATGCCAGCAAAGGTTCTAGAGTGAGTTGAGCTCTCCTAGACTAAATAGGGCAGAGTCTCTCTATATAATATGGATAGTTGTTTTAACATTTAACAATTGGGGAGGACCTTTATACCAAAACTCCATAAATCACTTCTTCCTGTTTGAGATATCTAGAATGGCACACTACATATCCACATACAGTATTTCAGCCTTTTCAAACATCTTTCTTTCCAGGACGAATCTGGGTGTGACACTTATTTCTTACTAGCACAATCCTAACGTTGGTAGCACTGTTGCTTTTCAGAAAGAAGGTCCAGGGTTAGAATCCCAGGTCAAATCCTGGGGTCTTTTTGCATTTAGTTTAAATGTTCTCCCCATGCAGGTGTGGGTTCAGGTACTCCGGCTTCCTCTCACGGTCCAAAAACATGACAGTTATAGTTGGTTAACTGGTCTCTCCAAATTAGTGTATGTGTGTTTGTGCGTGGTTGTTTGTCCTGTGTGGCTCTGTCTTTGACCTATAATGGACTGGCAATCCTGTCTAGGATATCCCTTACCTCTTCTCCAGTGTCTACTGGAGATCCACACCTGCTGCCCCGGGATCCTGCAAGGACCAGCGGGTATAGACAATGGATGGATGGACAATACTAATTCTAGATAAAATATAAAAATATAATTTCTACTGGGTATAACAAAATAGTTGATACCTTTAATGTATATTTTTATTGGTGAGATTATTCTATTGACTTGTAGGAATGATAGCATTGTTATCTAAAACAGGGTCTCGGGGCTCATTTTTCTGATAAAAATAGCTTGGTAAAATTATTTTTTTAGATTGTCAGCGTTACCATAAAAGAAAATAATGAAAGGAAGCAAAAATATGCTGTGCAGTAAGCATGTCTAATAAATTCAGCTGATGTTCCTTTTTTCTTGCAAGTCTTCAACGACTTGCAAGAAAAAAGGAACGAAAGAAAATATCTTTTAAAGTGATTTACTGTTTTAGGTCATTTATTCCCACAAATTCTTACTTTGTACTTATATAACCAGACTCAAAAATCTCTGTTTGGTAAATGTCAGCGTTTTATGTTGTATTGTACCTCCTGTTCAATGTTTGATGGCATATCTTTTCAAGATATCATGTTACACCTTTTTTTTAAATGATGTTAATACCATGCAACTGATATTTTGGCTTCCTTCCGGTTATATGAATGCTCTGTCAGATATGTAGACAACATAAACAGGCAGTTAGGAGCATAAAGCAGAACTGGCCATTATGGACACCATTTTTCTCTTTGCAACCCCCGCCCTCCCCACCACCACCATCCACTAAAGATTTTAAACCAAGCAAAAAAAAAAAAAAAAAAAAAAAAAAAAACCCAAAAAAAACAAACAAAAACACTGATCAGGACCAACAATTTGTTAACGCTCTTGTGCTTCTCAAAGAAAATAGTTTTCTTAATATTTGTTTACTAAAACGCTTGTACTCACACTGATGAAATCACATTGATCAGGAGCAACTACAGCTTTACTATCTTCCCCAAGGACATTGTAGCATACAGAGCAACAAAGACGTCATGGGACAGTTTGTTCCAACAGCAGGGCAAATGCTGAGTTACAGCTAGCTAGCACAGAAATGATGTAAACTGATGAATACCGCACAGTGCAAAACAGGTTACTGCTCTAAGTGTTTACTATGTTCAGGGAAATGAAAATCCTTGGACCTGCATGTTCAAAGTGGTTTATTCTCTTACTGTCATGCTACATTTGTAAAATAAAGTCTAATAGAAAAAAATGCTTTCAGGGTCACAGTCTTTGTGGCTGACAAGCACCCTATGTAGGTGTCAAAAACACAACATTTGGATTTACTAAAGAAGTTTTATTCTAAGCTGGTGCCTATAAGAACATGATAAAAAATTTTGTGACTTACCCTGTAGCATAGGCAGATATATTTAATAAATTAGAGTTCTTGCTCAATCTTTAGATTTTTATTGGTCTGATGAAATATTCTTATCTTGAATGTCAAGTTTTCATTAGCTGAAAGTGGAAAATCATATTCAACATACAATAATATCTAACATTACCATACATTACTATGTATTAAAGGTTCAAAAACATTACTCTCTGTGTAATTGATCTATTTAAAGGAACAATAAATAAGAAATTTACTGCAAAATTAACCACAGTCATTCTTATTTGTCACCCAGGATGGAAGTAGCGTTCCCTATAAACAATTGCTCCTCTCCATCAACAATGTCTTAGGCAATTCTTTCTCCTTCATAACCTACGTAGAGGTACGGTCTGGAACTTCTTTGGTTCAGAGCGTAGCCCGTGTTTACTTCCTGGTTCCTGAGCCAAGAGTTCCCAAAACAGAGCACAACATTTGGTATTAGGGCTGAAGGATATAGAAAAAAAGCATATAAATAAAATAGAAATCATATTGAACGATATCAATAACTATCAACAAATTCAAACTATATTTTAAGTGCAGCCCTGGCCATTTTATGCTGTTGCTTAGAAACTTATTTTTAGATACAGAACACACAAATACTGAATTCAAACTCAACCCTTTATTCAACCAACTTTTTACCAAAACTGCAAGTTTTTAAAAAAGAAAAGAAGAATGTGTGCTCTCTGAACTATTTGAAGGGGGTAAAGCTTGGTTCCTGGGTCTCTGTTTGTGATTGGTTGGGAGGATGTAATGACTGTAATATTTTTTTCTATCATCGATATACGTCTATCGATCAATATATATTGTTATTGAATTATCATCCAGCCCTATTTGGTATGTCATCGTGGCATTCCATTTTTGCAACAGCCTGCTAACATGGAACCCAGTAAGAGAAGCGAACCAGAAATAGAACAGAATAGAACATCATAGATCTATCCTGTAGAAGTAAAAATTCAGTTGGGTTTCACACCATTGAGAAATGGCCGTACTTCGTGAAGGCATTGTGTATGTGTAAATAAATATAATTTTTAATAATATTCTAATTTATTGAATATTACTGTATTTTGATAGGGTTTCCTTTCGAGGATAGCAACATTTAGAAGGTTTAACGAAACCACATGGTATGACTTATAGGTTGGCAGGTCTCCCTTGAAAAAAGATTGATAATGGTGAAATTTCTGGTTAAATAAAGGTTTGATAAAAAAAATAAAAAAATATAAGTTAACATTGCACAAGTACTTTTTCAAAAATTGTTGGTTTTCCATTACTACCATAACTCTTCGTAGATCATTGTGTTATAGCCTAATTTTGTGTATGTGGGAATATCTTTTGTCTGCTTGGATATTGCTGTCTACATTTTTTCAGCATTTATTATAGAACTAGACAGTATATTGCTCCTTCTCATTTTCACAACCAGAATCAATGTCTTCATAAGTTTAGAAGTGGGCACCAAACCACACAATGAAGTCAGATAACCCCTTATGCTGAACATGGAAGAACATACAGTTCGAGGTGAAAAGTACTACTTTACCTTAAGTTTTTCCACTTCACAACCACAAGTGTCATTATATTTTATCAGGATTTTTTTTGACAGACTACTGCAAAATTATGCATTACTGTTAGGTTGAAGGGAAATGATGAGAGGCAGCTATAATGCATGCACTTAACAAATCTGGCCTTCATGGAGGAGAAGTAAGATGAAAATCCCAGCTGAAAGAAAGCCGTAAGATGTCTCATTTTTACTTTGCCACAGACAGTGTTGGGGACACAGCAAACATGTAGCAGAAGGTGCTCTGGTCAGATGAAATCAGAGCTTAACGTCTGGCATACAAGAACAATGCACATCAATCTGAACATGCCATGCCCACACAAAAAGATGGTAGGGGCAACATCATGAATTGAAAATGCTTTTCTTCATTGGGGACAAAAAATGGTCAGAGTTTATTGGATAATGGATGAGGCTGAAAAGCAGGGCAATCCGTGAAAAAAAAAGACCTCCAGTAGGGCAGTGACCTATAATCAGAGCTATAATGGAATGGTTTAAATCAAGCATACTAATGTGTTACGATGATCCTATCAAAATACAGAACTATATCTAAAGCAACAATTGAAAATTTCTCTTCATAGCTTGAGCTTGACTTATCTTACCAAGAAGACAGACAAAAATGTAGTCTTCATTAGCGACATCCAGTCAGGAGAGGCACTGTCAATCCCAGGGTATTGATAAAAAATTATTTTCAACTTCAACTTACACTTTATTCTTTTTTATGGCTATCTTACAATATTTTAAACCTATAGTCGTCTTGTGGTCAGGCAGGTAGCTGCCTGTGGGAGTGTATCAGCCTACAGTTTTCACTGACATCACATTTATTTGAAAAAAGGTGGAGGGATAGATGTATGGACTCGATTTTCAGACAAAGTTGAACAAGCTATTTTTATGGTATGGTAGTACTTCCTGAAGACCCAAACTTATATATTTTGTTTAATGACTATGGTAAAAATGCTGTCAGGATGGCAGTGGGTTGCTTTGTCTACTGATTAGATTTGGATTTTGATGTGCAAAACTGTATGAAACATACCCCAAAGGTATGTTTACTGATTTATACTCTCTTGGTTCATCACACAAAAAACAACAATAAAATACATTTTTGCTTCTTGTAGAAATGTCACAAAATGTGGGACAAAATGACAGCTGGGGAACCATTACTTTGCAAGCAGTACAAGTTGATATTGCAATTAAACTGTTCTTTATCAGTATTTTTCTTATATGGCCTGAAAAGAAAAAAAAATAAAGAAGGTGTAACATTGGTAAATTATGATCTGGTCAGTTCTGTTTTGGACTTGATTTCCCTATATAAATTGACCAAGACTAAGTAATATTGATCAAATCCCTTTTCATCAGATTCAAATAGCATGCAACATCTTAACATTTTGTAACCAGGGTAGCCCATCAGTACAAAACCAGCATTGCCAGTAACACAAACTTGCACAATAACAGTGATATATGGAGTGTGACCACACACACATCTAAAAAACTACATACATTTGTTTGTATGAATCTGACTAAAAAACAAAATCCTATGAAGATCTGCATCCCAACATTATGTCTTTAACCATGTAACTTTCATTAAAATATGTGTAGACCCGCTTAGCCGTCAGAGGTGATTTGTATTGTTTCATTTTTCCAACGCAGCTGGCTGAAGCAATATCTTGCTGATATTGGTGAGACCGGCAGCATATTTCCCTTGAGTGTTCAAATGCAATTTTGCAAGCTGGATGTGGCAAGGCTGTGAAAAACTCACATTCTTTCACTACATCGATGTATAAACATTCTACAAGTACACACAAATCAAAACCCCGCAAAATAAAGTAAACAGATGCTCAATGTTTGCATATTTTGTCTCAAACTCTATACTGCATAATTTAACGAATGCTGTTTTGTTTTGGTTTAAAATTAATAAGTACATTAAGGTTTAACTGGGTGATCTTGAATTAGCTAATGTCCAAAGCTTTAGAAGGTGCTACAACAGATAAAACATAAAAAAGGAAAAAGATAAGATATAAGTAAACCTGACAGAGCCTGATAGGGTTGTCACCTGTCATTATTAGGTTGTTTGCAAAGGTAGACATGCAAACAGTCACGCCACATCGGTTCGCTCCACAAAGGCAAACCACTCACTGCTTTGCTTAATCCTAAACCACTGGCATGCCTGTAAACCTCTGCACTCATGTCCCAATTACACAAGCCCTTTGTAGAGACACACAATGCCTGTAGCATCATGCACATCATCCTACGTGGCATTATTAAAGTCAAACGCATCACATGAATGTTTTATAGCCCTTTCTTCGCACCTTTGCGCAGTGCCGGATTCTCCTTATCCCTTTTATTTCTTTTGCATGTTTAGCTCTCTTTTCCTGTTTGTTTGTGGCTACATAAAACTCCGCTTTTTGCTGCTTTTCATTGTTTCCTAGTGTTCTTCTTCTTTTACGGATCAGTCTATCACATATCTGAAAAAGGAAGTGTGTTCACGCTTCAAAGCTTGCTGTCATCGCAACAGTCATGCAAGATTAAGTGACGCCATGTCAAGCTAATAATAGAACAACAAACAAACAAACTTAAATTTGGAAGTAAAAATTTATTTTGAGTGCCGTTTGAGATTTCAGTCTTCTGTATGGAAGACTGAGCTGTCTGGGATGAGAGTGGGCCTGGTTCTTGTCTTCCTAAAAAACACTTATTCAGGATAAAATGGAAGTCGGAATACCCTGTTATATGTCCCATGAATATTAAGTAACTGTAGCGAACACAATACAAATTCCTTTATGAAAAAAGAAGGAAATAGCTCCTCATTTGTGTAAAGATTCAGAACTTTAATTTTGGTGGTAAACTTTTAACTTAAAAAAGCATTGCATTTTCCTTATTTTCTGTAGTAGTGTAAAAATTTGCTTCACCATTTTTTATGTGCAATTTGATTTACATCTGTGCTATCTGCTCAATATTAATTGCTGCCACCCTCTTGTACTGTATGATTAAGTCTCTCTCTCCTCTTTTGTTGGTCTGTTTGTGCACCAGTCATATTCATCTGGGTAGAACATTGGAAAGCATTCCCCTGGTTTGGACTATTATTTTTTTCTTTTGCTGACAAATATTTAATTAGATTTTGGTTATTGCAGTGTAACCAGATCCTGTAGCAACTATTACCAAAGAAACCTGTCTGACTCTCATTCGTATACTAAATATTCCCTTCTTTCTGAAATTGATGCAGTCAGGGGCTTATCCATTAAGACAGTATTTGGCTTAATCACACTTGTTCATGGTGCTATCTATAAATGGCATCAACATCAAACTTGAATTTTTTTTATTTTGTCATGCTTCCCTCTCTTTACGTCATTGTTGGAACTATACTTTTCTAGCATCAACATTACGTGTTGCACGGTTCTTTAAAGGGGAAGTCCGGTCAACAAGGAAAAATCAGGGTATCATTAGCTATAACTAAAACTAATACGTTCGTGGTTATTTAATGAACTTATCTTTAATCAATAAGAAAATAAAAACATAAATTGTCGTCTGAATCACTGTGTATGGGGGCTGACATTACTGCCCATATTTGGGCAGTAAGGGGCGTTTGACATCACATCCTGCGACGTAGAAAAGCGGAAGCGGCGACAGTATTTCTCTCCGCTTTCCATGCAAAGTCAATAGGAGCCGTTCTACACAGCTGCGATCATCAATAATTATTTCGGATTTCCAGAGGACTTCACCGCTGACATTCCCAAGAGCTATTGCTGAAGCAACAATGCCCACGTGCATGGCCATCGGATGTTCCAACACAACTGGTAAAAGTGGAAAAAACATTGCTTATTTCAACTTCCCGATTCATGAGCCACCGGGCTCGGCGCTGGATTGCCAACTTGAAGAGAGTGGATTTGCCATCTAACTTCTGGCCAGAGAGAAAACACATCCTATGCAGCAACCATTTCGAAGAAGAATGTTTTGAACATGACATGAGGGCGAGGATTTTCGGTAAGTTATTTTTAAATTTTTAATTTAGAAGTTACGGGGATGGTTACCGACCAGAGGGGCGGAGGGATACCATATGGTATCCCTCAGCCCCAGCATGTGCTGGAATGCTTTTATATTTTATTATTTATACAATAATGACCACCTGCCCTATTTACTAGGGGGCAAATATATAACTTAAGTCACTTCAGCGCGATCTCTCCTCCGCTGTGTGTGTGTGTGTGTGCGCTCCGCTGCAGCGCCGGCAAAGCCGTGCTGCGCGGAGCGCGCGCACACACACACACACACACACACGCGTGTATATATATATATACTGTAGGACCCGACTGAGTTTGCAATGGAAATAGGTACGCTGGATTCCGTCAAAAGTCCGGTTTCTGTCAAGAAACTCTTCTAAAACATCCATATCGCTATCAGATGATGATGACTCCACGGAACTCTCATCACTGTCACTAAATACTTCATCACTCTCTGCTTCGTACAGAGCACCAGTCGTCACCATCTTGGAAAATAGTGCGCCGTGACAAACTCTGTTTGTCCTTTAAAGGAGAAGTCCGGTCAAAATCAGAATTCAAACTGCTGAAAGTACTTTAAATATAAAACTACTACATACTGTGCAAAAAATTATAAGTTTTTTTAATTAAGAATAATTCTCATTTAATCATGTTTATGTGGAGGAATCCATCTTGGTCAAGAATAGTACTGTCACCTCCCATTTTTTGACGTCACTCGGCGGACCCGCTGTTGAGCAAGTTTCAACGCTCTGTTTGTCACGGCGCACTATTTTCCAAGATCAAACTCAGTCGGGTCCTACAGTATATATCTATACACGCGTGTGTGTGTGTGTGTGTGTGCGCGCTCCGCGCAGCACGGCACACACACACACACACAGCGGAGGAGAGATCGCTGAAGTGACTTAAGTTAGCTGATTATTATAGTATAAGTATTAAAATATAAGAGCATTCCAGCACATGCTGGGCTGATCACGGCTTTGCACCGGCGCTGCAGCTGAGAGCGCGCACACACACACACACACACACAGCGGAGGAGAGATCGCTGAAGTGACTTAAGTTAGCTGATTATTATAGTATAAGTATTAAAATATAAGAGCATTCCAGCACATGCTGGGCTGAGCACGGCTTTGCACCGGCGCTGCAGCTGAGAGCGCGCACACACACACACACACACACACACACACACACACACACACACACACACACACACACACACACACACAGCGGAGGAGAGATCGCTGAAGTGACTGTGTTGAAATAAGCAATGTTTTTTCCTCTTTTACCAGTTGTGTTGGAACATCCGATGGCCATGCACGTGGGCATTGTTGCTTCAGCAATAGCTCTTGGGAATGTCAGCGGTGAAGTCCTCTGGAAATCCGAAATAATTATTGATGATCGCAGCTGTGTAGAACGGCTCCTATTGACTTTGCATGGAAAGCGGAGAGAAATGCTGTCGCCGCTTCCGCTCTTCCACGTCGCAGGATGTGATGTCAAACGCCCCTTACTGCCCATATTTGGGCAGTCATGTCAGCCCCCATACACAGTGATTCAGACGACAATTTATGTTTTTATTTTCTTATTGATTAAAGATAAGTTCATTAAATAACCACAAATGTATTAGTTTTAGTTATAGCTAATGATACCCTGATTTTTCCTTGTTGACCGGACTTCCCCTTTAAAATAAAAATTCCATTAACTTGATTCAAACAGAAAATTCCCATTTTTTGTTGAAAGTGGCCTTAGTTTTTTTTTTTTTTTTTTTTGCAAAAATCATTTATGGTGACATTGGTAAATCAGTCACTTTGGTCATGCTGTCAGAAACTCAGTCTGAAGAACGTGCTCAGCTGATTTCAGTGCTATTTTATGCAGGCGGTGACAGTGATTGTATGAGGATGGGGACCATAGCTCTAAAAAGCGATTGACAAAAATACCCATTTTTTGAATTTTTTTTTAAAAAAAAACTAATCCATGCGTTTATTTTTAGTAGAATTGATTACTGCAACGGTGTTTTCACAGGTCTGCCTAAAAAGTGGATCAGACAGCTGCAGCTGATCCAGAACGCTGCTGTCCGCATCCTTACTAAGACTAAGAAAGTAGAGCACATCACCCCAGTTCTAAAGTCATTACACTGGCTCCCTGTATCTCAGAGAATAGACTTTAAAATACTTCTGTTAGTCTATAAATCCCTAAATGGCTTAGCACCTAAATACATCACAGACTTGTTATCAGCGTATAAACCCTCCAGACCACTAAGGTCTTCTGGCTCCAGCCTACTCTGCATACCTAGAACACGAACCAAACACGGAGAAGCAGCATTTAGTTCCTATGCTCCACTTATCTAGAACAAACTTCCAGAAAACTGTAAAAGTGCTGAAAGCCTGAGTTCCTTTAAATCGATATTAAAAACACATTTGTTTAAAATGACCTTTGAATGTTCAAGTTAAACTGTTTTACTGTTTTTAAATGTTCTTTTTTTTGTTTCTACATTCTATCCCTTCTTGCTTTTATTCCTATATTTTAATCATGTAAAGCACTTTGTATTGTCTCTGTACTGAATTGTGCTATATAAATAAATTTGCCTTGCCTTGCCTTGCCTTGGGTTTTAGCTGTTTGGCAGGAAGTCACTGGCTTTCCTGTGTCCATTTCTATGTTTGCGAAGACAGAAAGCTTATGATTTGGGTAACATATAAATGATGCATATGAATACATAGAAACAGCCCAGTGATCCATCAATAGAGAAATAGTTGATTAAATAATAATGTCCTTAGAATTAGGGGTTTTGGTGTTATTTGCTTCTATAATATAGTAACCACACTTTTCATGGACCTTTTAATGTGACATCAACTTGATAGTATCTGTAATTATTCCAAGCAAGTAAAACTAAACCACAATCAACATTCTGTACTAATCTTTAACTCTAAACAAGTGTAACAAATGGAAGTAAAATTTTACTATTTAAAAACACAAACAACAAGGGGCCTGTCTGCAATTAAGACTGCACCTGTGCCCTAATTTAGTTTTCTCTAGCCCTGAGCTGGCGTTGCGTGCTGTCTTTCCTGTCACTGAGGTTTACCTGGATCCACGGCCATCTGTCATTCTCGGCAGCCGTCCAGGCGTTGACCAGCCCCTTCTTGTTGAGGCGTGCAAAGTATGGGTACCACTTTTGCAAGCCAAAGAGAGCACGGTGGGTAGAGGAGGCTGTTATCTGTTGGTTGGAGATTATACCCCCCTCCATGCCCAGCGGTCCGGAGCATTCTGGAAAAAAGAAAGGAGGGAAGCCAGATGAAGCTTTCAAAACAGGCAAAATGTGTGAGTAGAATGCATTTAGACTTTCAAATATACCACAAGGTTACAGCCGTAAGGTCATCAAGTTTCTCTGCCACATTATGTTTTATTCCACCCTTTTTTATCTCCAAAATAAATAAGTCACAACTCCTTAGTGTTCTCTACTGAACATCAACAATTTAAATGCATTTTTTCTTTAGCCTTTGTCCCCATGTCTTACGAGTGCATCTCAATGAAAGAGAATATCATCAAAAAGATAATTTATTTTAGTATTTAACTTCAAATAGTGAAAAGCATATTTAAAATAAATTCTTTAGATTCAGGGTGACACTTTACATTTTTGATTATTGGTAAATCTGATAAATTGTGCTTAGAACTAAAGAAAACCCAATTTTCTTTTGTGTGTGTTAGAATTAGGAGTGATGTATATGTCAAAAATATAACGATTATTTTTATGGTAAAATCACAATCACAATTTCATCATGATTTCCCTACACAAAATCATAGCTCTTAAAGAAAAAAAAAAACATAACTGCTGCCGGTCAGTCAGGATGCTGGTGATCCATTGACAGGTAGAGGCTGTCACTGTGAGCTTGGTGAGCTTATATTGGAAGATGTCCAGGTTGATGTGTTTGAAGACATAGCAGAAGTCCACAAAGAGGATCCTGACATGTGTCCGGGTGGCTAAAGTGGTGCAGGAGAAAGCGTAGTCACAAGTTGACTTTAGTGGTGTGGGAGTTAGGGAGTTTGTTATGCAATTTACACTTGTAATGTAAAGCGCTTTGGGGTTGTTGTACTAGTTAAAGCACTATTCAAGTACAAACCATTTATCATCTGCTGACTTGTTTGCCCAGAAACAAGTCAGCGGGTGCATGAGGGGGTCTGTTATGTCCTTCGACGCATCAACAATAATTGATCAAAAGTTTTCATGACAACATTTTACATGGCAACAGGTCTGTAGTCATTTAACAGAGTGATGGTGCATTTCTTGTGGACGAGGAAGCTGGTGGAATATTTGAAGCCGGAGGGAACACAGCTCAAGAGACTTTTTGAAGATCTGAGTGAAGATGGGGCCAATTCACCAGTACAGACCTTCAGGCAAGAGGAAAAAATACCATCAGCTTCTGGAACTTTTGTGGTCTTCTGACATTGACCGACCCTATTTACATCTTCCTCAGTGGTCCTTTGTGCAGGTAGGGGGTAAGAGGAGAGAGGGGAGGGGATTGTAGTTTGTGGTAAGTTTGTGTACGAGTGAAGCTAGATTTCTACTTGCATTGAACAGGGCATGAGGGTGCACGCACCAAAAGAGACGCAATCACGCCATCACTGCCTGCACATGCTGTCTCACCTCAAAGTCATGCACCTCCGAAATTTTGTAACTTGGCACGAACCACACAAGTAAGTTTCATTCAAAATGGGGAAATTCAAAGGAGCTCTTGCCGAGCAATTTCTCCTGTACAGGCCTCAAATGGCACAGAATTTTAAAGCAGCACAACTTTGTTAAATGCTGTTGTTACTGTTTATTCTGTGATTGAAAGCAGCATACATATAATATTGGTGTCATTTAATGGGTGAGTTTATTGGCCAAGTTTGTGGGTACAAACAATGATTTTAACTTCTGGTTCCATCACACTGCAATTGCGCCATAAATCAAGTCTAAAACAACAACCCACCGTACGTAAAGACATCATTTTGTATTTAGTAAAGCAAAGTGCTTTTTTAAACATTTAATTTAAAAAAGATCCCTATGGGCTGTACAAACAGGCTGTATTCTCCATCTCCATGTCTTTTTGTGAACACGCAAGTATAACTCAGCATTGAGGTGTGAATGGCTGGGGGACGGGCTTCTGTAGCGAGTAATGGTGTCAAAGGTGCTCGAAGCTGTAGCAGTGTCATTAGCTGAGAAGATGATTTTTAACGTTTCACTGTAGCTTCTATTAGTGTTGGTTTATCTAAACCAACAACATTCTGAATGTTTCAAATATAGTAAAAGGTGTCCCTATGCGTCTCAATAATCCAGATACAAAAAAAAAAAAACTTGAATAGGTCCTCTGGATGGGTTCTTCTTTGTTGAAACTTTTTAGCTCTTCTTCAAGAGACTTCTTTAGTCTGGGGTGTTTCAGGTAAAATCATTCTTATAGTCAAAGCTGGAACAGGAACAGAGCCTTTATTTTGCTCTACAGGAACTGCACTTACTGTATTGTTGGCCAGCTCTGTCCTTTTTTTATATTCATTACTTAAACATTTTAACATCTACAGCATTCAAGTGAGAAACAAAAACTAAATAAATTAAAGAAGGTTTAAGCAGAAACACTGTTGGATTTGTTTTCACAATTATCCTGTCTCTTTTGTCCAGGTAAACTAAATACATTTAATGTCTGCGGTAAAATTAAAAGGTGATTTTGCAAGGTTAATCTCATAAAGAATGTGCTGTTCAAAGAGAACACTGTCTTTTTAACGTCTGTAAAAAGTGTTCTGCAATTTCAAGAAAAGAATGGGGAAAAATAGACTATGGTATTAGAAAGAGCCAGGGAGGCACATTCTTGATGCGATTTATAGCAAAAAAAGGTCAAAAGAATTTACAAGTCATTTACTTAATAAACCTTTTTTGTTTTCTTTAGCTTTCTTTGAACACAAAATATTTTTTACATTCCTTCTAGCTAAACAGTTTCTTCTCCAAAAATAAACCTTTTTCAAACCTTATAGTTTCAGCCTTAAAGTTATAAAATAGCAGTGCAAGGACATCATTACTGAATAATTTGCATTACCAAAGCAATTCGGATTTGGCAGAGGTGCTGTTTAAGCACCTTTGGCTACTTTGCATTGTTCTGCACCAGTCAGTGTTTCAGTAATGCTAATGTCCCTGATGTTTTTTGTGGTAATGTGCCTTCAAGGAAAAGTTGACCAGAGCAGAGTTTGAATTGTTTGTCTCAAACTTGGAATAGAACTATCTATTATGCTTAGCTTATTTACCGTAAGTTGAATACAATATTGTGGTGTCACAGAATGGTGTCAACCCCTTGTTGTTTAATGTGGATGAACCCAGACTAGCTGACAGCTTTGCCAGGGCCCAGGGCAACATTCCCCATCATAATGCATTTGTCATTAAAAGTACAAGCTTCACTCTATCAGAATAGGTAATTTTAGTCAGCCATAATATAGCATTGTTGAAATGAAGTGCCTGATCAGTCTCTGATCCATTGTGCTCAGACTCTCCAACCAGGCAGCCAGCACCTCCTCTGCACTGTGACTTATCTGTGGTGGGCAAAGAGCAACTTTGGGTCTGCCATTGTGGGGTTAAGCTCTCTGCCAATTTATTTATTCAATCATTCACTTTTGTAAAAGGATTGAGGCTAATTTAACGTTCCTGTTTTAGAAATACATAGTAGTCCTGATGTATGTTATGTACATCTGAAATATTAGTTGTGTTCATGTTTTATTTATTTTCCTGTCATTTATTTATTTTCTCCCATATTTGTGTTGCATGTTTACATTATTTACAGAGGTGTACTAGGAAAACATGTCTGTTTTCCAATCCTGTAAAGCTGTATGCTGTATGTAACTGCTAAAATAAAATCGCTCACCTCAATCAAGCAATGCTTTACTTAGGATCTTCTACTTCTTCACCCATAATTGGTATTAAACTGCATTTCCATTGAACACATTTTAATTTGCAATCATTAAGCTAAAGAAATGTATCTTTTGCTTCTTGAAGCTGACAAAGTAGCTCCAACCATAAACAGCCTCCCAGCTTTAGTGGGGGCTTAGGCATATTATTTGTGACAGATGCTTAAGTTTTAATTAGACTATAAGTCAGGCAAATAGTTGTCATAAACGCAAAGGATTACAGCTCAGAAGAGATTTTTGTTTTCAAATAAAAACTTTACCTGCTGCCTTCTCAGCAATAATGTCAGTTTTGTGCTGAAATGCAGACTATATTTCAGGTAAATCCAAAAATTGCATCCGCAATAACTAAAAATGGAGGGTGCTTTTTATTCCAACAGCTCATATTTTTTTTGGCTTTGGGGAAAGCTCAGTTCAGTTAGTCTGAAGAAAAACACAGGTGTTTACTGGGTATTCTGACATCCTGTTAATTGGTAATAGTCACACTGTTTGAGTATGTGACATATATTTCTCCATGACAGCTAAATTCATCACAATGAAACTAAAAATAAACCTCAGATTTGTAGAAAACAAGAATTGATTTCCAACAACTATACAGTTCAATTTATACAGCAGAACACTGCCCAAAAATGACAGGGTGGCTCTTTTGTTTTTGGGAAAAGTAGGTTCTACAGCTTCATATAGATTTGAAGATATTTGAGTAAGTGATATATTTGAAGAATGTCTGTTATTTTTGATAATTATGGATTGAAACTAATAAAAACCCAAAATTCTGTTTTCATCACACCGGTAGAGCCCTGCTGTGAAATGTGATCAGCACGTCCATAAAGCTTGTCACCAGAGAGAAGCATAAGGGGTTCTAAAATGTATTAGATGGCTAAAATTAGTTAAACAGCTGTGCTGAAGACCTAAGTAAACTCAGTGGACCAACAGCAGCAGATGACATGGCTCTCTAAATCATTTTTGACCATGGAAATCTCTTGTTGGATCTCCAGCAACGTTAATTCTACACCTCTCCATTCTTTTACTTTACTTTGGGATCTTGATTTCCATATGAAATACAAAATGTAGGTTCATCTGGAAAGAGGCCTTTGACAACTAAGCAATAGCACAGTCCTTTTTCTCCTTAGCCCAGGAAAGAAGATGTTATTCTTGTCTCAGGTCCAGCAGTGGCTTAACACAGGGATTCCCAAAGTGTGGGAATTCATTATAATATGAATTTATCTTCTACGCATTGTGCTTCAATGCGTAGAAGAAGCAGCTTGTGCCCTCTACTTCATTCATTCTCGCAAATATGCTCAGTTGGCTGAAACCAGGGAATCGGAGGCAACAGGTGAGTGAATTGCAAACCATTTACAAATGTCTCTCCAACTCTTTCCTCGCTTCACGTCGTGTACGTCAGTAGAGGAACAATTGAATTCGGGCCAAAGGTTTTTACAAGCTTAAATTGAGCGACCAGTCTCTCTTTCGATCGCCCAGCGCCTCCAACCAGCGCTGCTCTTGTTGGGGTGACTGAACCTCTACCAGCACTGACGCGCATGACTTGCCCACCCCCCGCTGCAGCCTCCGCGATTTATTGACTCTTCACGCACAGAGCTGCAATACGTTTCATTGAGAGTCAGACAGGCGCAGTTCATTTTACAGATGCGGTTTTAGCGCATATTCAGACAGGGACAAACCGAGGGTGGGGCTGAGGGGAGCTGAGGTGTGTTGCCCTGGGCGTGTTTACCTGCTAAATGTAGCCGCTGTAAAAGTTTTTTTTCTCTGATTAATAACATATTTATGGAGCGCTCTGTCATTGTTACTCTGGTCTGCAGTTCTCTCTCTCTCTCTCTCTCTCGAGCGCGCGCGTCATCTGACACAAATCAAAGTTCTTCGTGTTTGTAAATTGTGACTCAGATTAAGAAGCTGGTGCACACAAAAAAAGTGAGAACACACACACAGGTAGATCATCAGTTTAATCCTTTGCTTCAGAGACGTTTCAGGTTGTGGAGGTGTGGCCGATCTGAGCGTCTCTTTCTTTCTCTCGCTCCAGGCTGAGCCACTGATGCACCTGCAAAAGCCTCAGGATTCTTATGTGGATGTTGCAACTTTATTGCAGTTTAATTCAAATTATGTTCTAATTTTATTCCCACAACTTTTGTTAAGATGGTTGAATGGATGTAACTGCAACAGAATTTTTTCTTTTTTTTTTATTTGGGGGGGGGGGGGGGGGGGTGTGCGCCAAGCCGGTTGGGACACTGAAGGGGGTGCGCGGCTGAAAATGTTTGGGAACCCCTGGCTTAACACAAGGAATGCAACAGCCCATGCCCTGGATATGTTGGTGTGTGTAACTTTATAATGGGGTTTTGCTGCACAATTCTCTCAAGGTTACAGTTATCGCTGTTGCTTGTGTACCTTTTTGTCCCATACTTAATTCTTTCACCCAGAAATCCATTGATATGCTTAAATACAGCCCTCTGTAAGCAGCAAGCAACTTTGGCAATTACCTTTTATAGCTTAACTCCCCTGTGGAGAGTATAAATGTCTGCTTGACACCTGTAAAGTCAGCATTCTTACCATGGTTGTTTAACCCCATAACATATAATTTGAAGATTAAAAATACTTTTTTAGTGGTTTTATATAATATTCTAGTATTCTTTTAAGTTGAATCCCTGAAATAAGTAAACTTTTCCATTATGTTCTATAATGAGATATCACTACCCATTTTCTGAATGCGGCAAGATATAGGGTTTATGTTACTAATGACAATAAGGGTAATCTTTGGCTTGTTAATGAGGAAAAGCTGCATGAACAACTACTGAGCAGGCAGCCTACTAAACTGATAGAATGAATATGCATGGAATGTGGTGTGCTTGGAGACAGAAGTTTGGCAACAAAGCAGTTAGCTAGCCAAGAAAAAAACAACTGTCCCTTATAGAAGGAGATAGCTTACTTACAGCTAAAAGTACATACACCACATGGACACAGTCAAGGTAAAGACTGCTGTGGTTTCTGAATTCGGTTGGATGTAGTAATAATGCTTGAGGCTTACGTCTCTCTGTCCAGACAACAAGGTGGTACACCTGCTGCAAAACCTGCATGTTGCAGTGAATAACTCTGAACCCAAAAAAGAAATGGAAGTAACTAAAAAGAAGTGCCAGTAGAGAGCCAGGGCAGGCACAGTGGAAGGAAGAAAGACACTCAGTAAATTATATTATTTGCCATTTGCTGATATATAAAACTACAAAATAATAACATGTTGCTTGACCCTGTTATTGCTTGGTCACAACCAAGCTCTGTTACATAAACACAAACACAGGAGTTAAATGGCTTGTACTTGTATAGCACTTTATGAAGTCCTGAGGATCCCCAAAGCGCTTTACACTACTCTCAGTCATTCATCCATTCAGTCACCCATTCAGACGCTGACAGTGTTAAGCGACATTTACTGTCAGCTACACTGACAGAAGCAGGGCTGCCATGCACTCAGTGCCAACAGGAAAAGCAGGGACGGTCAGAGCGGAGGTGGGTTGGGGTATCGTCAAACCCACCGGTTATGGGACAACTTGCCCCACAATGGTGGAGGGCCAATTAAAAATCTATTAATTAGTCCATTTAACCCACTGGTTTAAACTAATGTTATTTCATTTTAGGAAATATAAGAAAATGAAAATTAATATTAACTTGCAGGATTAGTCCAAGACATTGTTGGTCCAAGACGATGTTTACTGAGCAAAGGGAAACGAAAACTGGAAGCAACCTTTGGTAGCTGTGTAAAAACAAGTTTCATTGATTTAACCTTTCTAGTGTAAAACTATTTTGAGTTAACTAAGAAGAATTTAAGCAGAAGTCCATGAGTTGTCTTGGATGTTTCGTTTTATTGATGAAAGGAATAGAACAAAAAAAGACAAATTTAGTGGATTTTTTCAGAGTTTTTTAATTTCTTAATGAAATTTAATCAACTAATTTCAGTACTCCCCACTGCTGTATTAGGCAATAACCCCCACCAATATTTAAACAAATCTGGACTAAACTACAAAGAAGTAAAAAGCTCAGGTAACCTCAAAGTTTCCCGAATGAATGAAGGTATGTCATGATCAAACTTCATTCAGAGCCCAGGTGGCACATGCAGGCTGAGTGGCAAACTGCCACTGAACTGTATCCATGCAAAATGGTCTTTATAGGGGATGCCTGAACCAGCCACAACTCGAAAGCTATGATGCAGCCTTCACTATTTAAACAAACTCCAAGTTTTTCCAAGCTCTGTGCTTAGACACAGACAGAACAGGCACACATACACACATCAGCACACAATGAAACTGGCAGCACAGAGAGCTGTGAGAGGACTTAACCATGTAAAAACGTCAAAGGTAAGGGAAGAATGGAACATTGAAACAACCCCAGCACAACTTATCCAGCTGCTAAAACTGTAGGGGTCTAGTCAACAGGAAGCATCGGGAGACACTGAGTAATGTCTGAAGAGAGTCCAGAGAGGATCCACTATTGGCTGGAGAAGAGGAAAGGGAATATCCACGTGTTTGTGTGTATGTGTGTGTGTTTGTGTGTGTGTTTGTGTGTGTACTGAAAGATGTGTTCATATATTCCAGCATGGTAAATCAATCTCTCTTGACTGGTTCATTCAATGTGAGTCACTGCTTTCAGACTGGTGTAGGTGGATACACAGACATCCTACCGGAGTTCTGAGAGGCAGCTGGGTTTCCAGTATCACATAGATCAACTTAATTTGGATCTCTTCATAAGTCTGAGTATAAACAGCTTTAGTTTTGTACAAACTAGCCCTATTACAAATAAAAGGCTTGCAGGGATTGTTATCTTTGCATGATCTTTCAAAAACCTTTTGTCGTCAATAAATCCGCACAATAATCCAGGATTTCCCCCACGGGCTGCCAGGCTTTACTTACTTTCATGTTCACCGAATATTTTTTTTACACATGAGAACAAACTAAATAAATAAACTAAACCAAAAAAGAAACCAGCAACTGCAACATGAAATCATCTGAGAAAAAAGTTACATAAACCCGGAGACATTTATTATACACTGCAAGCTAGAAAAAGAAATGTTCCTGTCTCCCCTAGGTAAACTGCCTAAACCAAATTTAGTTTTATTTAGTTTTTGTATCTCTTTGCCAGTTATCTGTAAACATTTTGTATAAAAACTTTCACTGCACTTGTTCAGTATCATATAGTCTATAACAGTTTTGTCATTGTGTTCAATCTACCACACCAATGATGATATTCAGGTCGCTTTTATTTGTTTATCTTGGGAACTGTTATTTGTCAGCGGTTCAATGGATTTTATTTGGGGGCATCATAATAAAAAGGGAGGAATACATATAAAACATACATGTTTCCTGGTCCTCTCATAAATATGTTCTATTTAATTTTACGTAAAAATCTCAATAGAATATTTGTGGCTGTGATGTGAAGCGTTTTTCTTGGACATGGCAACTGTTTCATTGCGTAGTGGAAGGTTTGGCACCACCAGTGATCTAAGTTTCATTACATGCCCCCCATTTGACTGAACTTAAGTTTGTGCCTTTAATATGTTAGTTAAATGAGAATAGCCATTGTTTTCATTGGCTGTTGTGGTTTTTAATGTGTTAACAACCAAAATCTGAATTCCAACAGATGAAAAACAAAGATAGTTTTTTTTTCCTCTGGAAGATCTGACATTATGGACTTATGTTGCATCAGCATAATATCATATTTGTCTAGATGCTTTAGCTCTTGGCTAGTACTCTCATGAGCTATAATATGTGGATGTTGTGACAAGACTCTGCTGCAAAGCGACATTCCCTTTCACCTTGTGGCAATGATGGGCCAGTCTTAACGAGCTGCCTGCCAGCCGTCTGTCAGAGCAGCAGAGGAAACCGGCCCTCGGGCCTTGCCCTGTTCCCCTTTGAGCATATATCAGCCTCACGACAGCGCACATTGCTAACACCAACACTAGCGTGCAGTGACAGCTGAATCCACCTCCCAGAAGCTCTGACTGGACCCTAAACAAATTACTACCCTACTGAAATTAAAGCCAACATAACAATACTAATGAGAATGCAGCAGAAAAAGTTGATAGTGGAAAGATTGATAAACAGATGAAACAGATGTCAGCCATACAACAGGGGTTCCCACCGATGACAAATGAGGCTTGGTGAATTGCAATATATTCACGTGTTCTTAAGGATTTAGCTTTGAGATGAACCCAATAATTAAACAAATAAAACCAATGTCCCACAGTGGACCTTAAAAAAAAAAAAAAAAACACTCCCCCCTCCCCGTTTATGTAATGATATTAGTTGAAAAGCTTAGGCAAGTAAATGCTCATGATGAGTTTGATTAGCTTTCCTCAGATCATAAATACTGTACTAAGATGTTAAAGGCTTATCAATTCTGTGAAAGGTACAATCTTTTCTTTCACCCTTGTCACAGATAGGGTTGTAATGATACAAAATGTTCAAACTCAACCCCAATTCTAAGAAAAATACTTCATACTTGATACCATTTTTGATACAACAGCAACATTTTTAAGTCACAGTGTAACTTTTAGTTAAAATATATATTCTGGCAAAGTCTAATAACGTCACATCAAAAATGAAAGCGTTCTTATAATGTAGGATTAGAAGTTTGTAAATACATAGGTGATTGTGTATGAGGATGGACTCTGACATATTCAAAAATAAATATAGACAAAAACAAATAAATAACTGTTCAATAAATACATAAGCATAAAATAAATACACAAAAATACAGCAAATAAATAACTAAATATAAGCAGTAATTAAATAATACAATGACACATAAATGTAAATATGATTTGCATAGTTGACCAATATATATTTACGTACATATTGGTCAAATATTTTTGTAAATACATATTGGTCCAATATGTATCTACATACAAAAAAGAAGAAATAGAAAATGGACAGATGTATTAGCTGCATAACCCAGTGTATACAAGGCTGCCCACACACACCTTGTGAGCTTATGGAACAAATCAGAGGAGATGGCATGTGCTTGCAGTACAGGCATATACACCATCTTCAATAAATAATAAAATAAAATATGTAAAGTCCATATTGAGAATTTGAAGTATGATACTCATTCCAGTTTCATGTTAATTCTATTTGTCACTGAAATGTGTTTCACTGTGAAAAAAAGATGAGAATATCATAGCAAGCAATATCAGCAGAACCTGTTAAAACTGCCTTCATCATCACTAGAAAGAATAAATAAAACAGTGGGGTCTTACAGGAAAATCCCTCTTTTTTAAATCATAAGATTTTAATGACATTTTGCTTTTCTTGGCTGCAAAAAAGGAGACTCCAAAGGTTGGACAATGAACAATCCTTAACTCTCCCAAATTAAGGAAACATGTCTGATCAAGTATAATAACATTATAATAACATTGTACAGCTGCCATCACATCCCGCTCCGCCCACCACAACACACGTGCACACACACACACACACACACACACACACACACACACACACAGATGTTCCACAATACTCTGCAACTCCAATTTTTTGACACCTCAACGTTCCTATGTTTGAGAGTGAATCTCAAAGGTAAGTGTTATAAATCTTTGACATAACAAAGCATGACATAATCCTGCCTAGATTAATTTATTTTAGAATTTAGCAAGCTTAGTCTTTGGAAAATAGTGTTGCCAATTGATTCTCAAGACTCCCCACTCTTCTGTGATTTTAGGTTTTTGAAAAGAAAGAGACATAGGACACAAATCATCATTAACACCAGAAAAAGCAAAATGGACGGACTCTACCTCAGACGGAGCTCTGGTTAACGTGTAAACATGTACCACTGGCATTATACAGATAAAAATGATAGTTTAAGTCCATTTAGCTGAACATATTATGCACTAAATCATTCTGAAACACAACAACCACTTTACTCGTTCGTCTTCCTTAAACTCAAGGATGAGAAATTATCACCTATGTCTTTTCAGAATCGGGTAGGAACAGAGTGACAAAGTAATCACTTTACATAAACCAATCTTTCTTCTGTGACACTAAAGACATACAACAACATGTAGGATTTGTGAGTACACTAACAAACACGGTCCCGACATATTACTCTATTGTATCCTGCTTGCTAAAACAGCTAATTCAAAACCAAGCTAAACAAAATGCTACTTTACTGAAAGCCATATTTTTTAATTATTTGGAAAGACTATTAAATGGAAATAAAAGATATATATACTGTCAGAAAATTTACAACATTATTTTCTTATGTTTTTAAACTTATGTTATTCCCATTTTTTGTTTTTAGATTTTTTTTACTTCTGTGTGAATCTGCATGTTTCCTCTTGCCCTTGACCTTGCTGCTGGTACATCTTAATTTCCCCACTCTGGAACAATAAAGGATGTTTATATTCTAAACATTTAACATAAATGAAGTACCGGGAACTCATTGACATGTTCAAGGAACCAGTTTCAGATGATATGAGGTTTTTGGTACAATAACTTGCCTTGCTTGAACTAGCTATCAGAAGATGAGTGAGCTATGTTCAAAAAGGCTTCCACATAGTCATCTACAAAAGATGAACACTTGTTACCAGGCAGACCATCCTGGACTGTTAAAATGAGGCAATATGGGCCCTAATCTCTCATCTAAATATTGAGATGAAACTGAGACTCTTAGGACCCAGCAATAATTTTTTTCAGTTTGTAACTGTTCAATTTTGGTCAGTCTGTTTAAGTTGTAGCCCGATTTTTTTAAGCTGAAATGAGATCCAGTTGGTGTGGTATTTTGCTGCTGTAGCTCATCTGCTTTAAGGTTTGACTTGTTATGCATTTATATATGCTTGCACCAAGTGGTTATAGGAGCTACTGTTTCCAAAATATCTCAATGCATCTGCCCATTCTCATCTGATCTCTGGCATCAACAAGGCGTTTTAGTCCATACAACTGCAGCACACTGTATATTTGCTCTTGTTGGTCCATTCTTTGTAGACCTATGTGATGGTTGTGTTTGACAGTACCTGCAGATGAGCAGTTTCTGAAATGCTCACACCAGCCCACTTGGCACCAACAACCATGACAAGCTGAGTGTTTGACATGTGATTAGTTGATCTGCTATGTGTGTCAACAAGCAATTGAAGGGGTACACCCAATATAGTGGCCTGTGAGTCTATATATGTTTGCATAAAATACTTTGCAGCAGTGGAGATTTACTCAAGACTTGCTTCAATAACCTTTTTTCTAGTGAATAAACCCATTTCTGTTATGTGGTCATCCAGTAAATGGTATGCTGCAAATGGCTGTAATAAATAATGAAAAAAATTCAGATTTTGTTTCCTCTCTGTTGACCCAAACGGGCTTTTTCGAAAATATTTCTGTTTAAAGCATACCCCTCCACAATGAATATTAGACTCACTGACAAAGAAACACAAGTACATAATGTCAAGCTATTTGCATGCGTTGCTGAATACTGATTAAGAGACGCCATACTGAATTGTGCCACCAAGGGTGGATGATGATTTTATTCTTTCAGTAGCCCTAATGTGAACTACTTCATTCAGTTTGTGGAATGGGATTCAATGATAGAGTGCTGAACAGTTTTTACCAGCTATAATAGACATGTTGAGCTGCGAGCTAATAATGATTACCTTAGCACTAGCTACAGAAGAATTCTGTTAACGTGTTTTAGACCAATTACAAGAGTTGTTAAACCAATAGTTGTCTTTTTTAAGTAAAATATTATGCTTTAACAGTTTTGACAGTTAACTCAATACTGGTTTTAATACGGTTTATTGTTAATACAGGGTTTAAACGAAAGTTCAAACTGGAAGACTCGCTTCCCTTCAGCACACCTGCTCCACTGATTGCCTCGTCACCTCCTCCACCACCAGTGTCCAGACCCCGGGGGAAGACTTCACCAATCCTAATCCTAAATTGGACATCCAAACTCATAGACATTTGCAGCTTTCACGTCTTCTGCCAGGGTCCGAGCGCCAAAGAACTTTTAATTTATGTCAATAGATCTCTCTAATTGCCCATTTTTGTCTGTGTGAGTCTCACCAGATTGAAATTTGTTTTTGGTCTTGACACCAACTCTTAGAAAAATAACAATTGCTTTAAAAAAGCAGCCTTAAAAAAGCAATGGTCGAAGTCTAACTAAACATTTAGATAATTTCAAGCAATTTATCAACAAGTTTACCCCTTACCCCAAAAAAGTGAACCAGGGAAATTGTTCACCTTTTGTGTATCAATATTACACAGAGAACACACATCAGTAAAGCAAACCTGGCAATTCTGCAGCACACCATATTTTAAATTAAAGAAGCACACACAAAAAAGAAATTTATAGTGCTGCCTTTTAGCTTTAGGGTTATTAAGAGTTGTTGACATTTGTAATAGCAAAACGATGAAGGACTTGTAGCCCTCTGGGATATTTATAAATGGGATATCCTTTCTGTACTCTTCATCTTCTGAAGGTGTAAACACCATCCAATTACAGCTGAGAGTCACCATATTTACCTTCTGGTCATCGTTTCACGTCAAATCTAATGTGTTTAAACACACACTCAAATCAGACCATCCCAATAATCCAAAAGAATACCTACATATTGCCATAATTTCCTCTTTTTTAACACTTCAGAAATAATACTGCACAAAATTACACAGTAGGGGTAACTAGTTTATGTATGGAAATTACCCTGAAATCTATTCAGTTGGTATAGGGGAAAATCAAACTTCAGTTGCAGTGGAAAATCAAACTTCACATATTTCACATCCGTGTTTTTGCAGCTGGAATTAAATCTGCGTGAGAGCTGCTGGAGCTGCTGTGGTCAGGACTAGTGTTGCTGCCAGGAAGAGCTACTCACAAATCCTCAACATGAAAGAGACAGGAAAAGGAGGATAAAAACTTGCATAAGTATAAATGCCAAAAATTTATGGAAATTAAGACAGTGAGCTGGAATAAATATTATTTTTGTCTCGTAGCCAATACCAGAGGTTTTAATAGAAAAGTGTGAATGAAAAGTTAGCTTTATTAACAGACAGCTAGTAGATGCACAATCAGATGATGTGAAAACTTATAAGTACAGCTTTCTAATTCTAAGATAAATACAAGATAACTTACTGTATTGGCAGTTCCTTCCCATGTACTCCCCTGGGCATTCACAGGAATAGTTAGCAACGTGATCAGTGCAAATTCCCCCGTTCTTACAAGGATCTCTTTCACATTCATTGACATCTGGATAAAGGAAAAGACAACAAAAAAACAACACATTGCTTTAATTTAGTAGCATATATATTCAGATAGGCTTTATGAATATTAAAATGTAATTGTTGGCTTTACACGTTTTTGGGTTTCTTTTGTGTCTCTCTTTTCTCAGTTCTCCTGTTATGTTCTCTAAGGTGTTGCCTTATTAGTTTTGTGTCCCATTTTACTTTTGTTTTCTGTTCTTTATGCATTTGGAATTATTTCTGTTAGATCTCCAATATACCCCCCCCCCCCCCCCCCCGGCTTGATACTTTTTTTTTGTCTTAGTTAAACTCTATTTGTGTTAATTAGTCTCCGTCCCTCAGCTTCTCTGCCTTCATTCTGCCACATTTCTCCACATTTCCTCTGATTTGCTAGACCGGGTCTATGTAATTTTCGTTCCCTCTGTTGGTATACAATCTCGCTGCTGTTTGTTCTTTGCTGTTCTTTTGGTACTCTCCGTGTCTGATTCTCCACTGGCATTCCATGAACCGTTACTCCTGCGATTCCCATGTTTTACCTACATGGGATTTGCAACCAACCCACTGCATTTGGATCCTTCTCTACAACAATCATGAAAGAAATGCATGGACACATTATCTGAGTTCTTTTTTTTGGTGTTGGATGTGTTTCTTATATTCCGAACGAGCTTCATACAAAGACAATGATTTCTTGAAATTAAATTATCAAATGACTACTTGATGGACTTCTAATGCAAACAATAGCTTAATCCAAGTTTCAGCACTTGCCTCTGTTCACATAATTGCAATGCTTCACAGGTGAATGTCAGCGGTGTGTCATCTAATTTCCTGCTCTGCCCTTTTTATCAGTTCAGCTGATACCAACAGAAATGGAAGCACTGAACAGGCAGATGCACTAGAAAAAACATACTTCTATTTCTGAAGTATTGGATCGCAGAACCGATAGGGTTGCTAATAATTTTTGAGCCTCTTGTGTTAAAAAAAACTCATAAGAGAGAACAACTATGAATGATAAAATAATAAGAATTACATAACCCCAATTACTGTATTTTCCCAGTTAGAAGTCGCTACTTTTTTCCCATGATTCGAACAATGCGGTTTATAATCTGGTGCGGCTTTACGGTGGATTTTTCGTCACCCGCCAGGGGGCGCTGTCAGCAACTCCCCCCGGATTATCAGGAAAAAGTTGCAAATTTATGACAATTTGTTGAAACAAAGATTGCGGAGAACGCCATAGGACCAGACGACATTATAAATATGGATGAAGTGCCACTGACATTTGATCTGCCTCTGACCAGGACCTTGAACAAGACAGGTGCATCATCAATTATGGTGAAAACCACCGGTCACGAGAGGACACATTTCACCTGCATCCTGGGCTGCACCGCCTCTGGAAAGAAGCTTCGCCCGATGGTCATTTTTAAGCGCCAAACTATGCAGAAAGACCAACTCCCGAAGGACATAGTGGTTAAAGTCAACCAGAAAGGATGGATGCTACAAAGTCTAATGAAGGACTGGTTAACGGAGTGCTACGGAAAGCGCCCAGGAGGATTTTTTCACTGGAAAAAAGCGCTTCTTCTTTTGGACAGTATGAGGGCCCACAGTGAAAGCAGTCATCAAGAGAACCAACTAAATTCCTGCTGTGATTCCTGGTGGTACAACAAAGTTTTTACAACCCCTGGACATCAGCGTGAATCGAGCGTTTAAAGCAGCACTCCGGAGTGAATGGGAGGCTTGGATGACGAGCGGCGAAAAATCCTTCACAAAAATTGGCCGCATGCGAAGAGCATCATTTTCTGATGTCTGTCAGTGGATCCTAACAGCATGGAGCAGCGTGAAGGAATCTACGATCACCAACGGGTTCCGAAAGGCTGGACTGCTGCTTGAAGAGGGCACCACAGAGCCAGCTTCACCCCGGAATGACAGCGACACGGAGAGCAACACTGATATCGACACAGAAAAAGTATGTGAGGAAGCTCTCCTGAGGCTGTTCAAATCCGACACTGAAGAAGGTGACTTCAGTGGTTTCAGTGCGCAGGAGGACGATGAATAAACCAATCAATAACTTTTCTGTTTTGTTTGATCAGCACTTTTACTTTTGTTCTACAGGCAGCATTCCGAAACTAATCAGTTAAGTTGTGTTCTGTTAAACTAGGTACCAGTTCAGTCGATATCAAAGCAAGGCAAGGCAAGGCAAATTTATTTGTATAGCACAATTCAGTACAGAGACAATGCAAAGTGCTTTACATGATTAAAATATATGAAAATAAAACAGAATAAAAGCAAGTAGGGATAGAATGTAGAAACAAAAAAGAACATTAAAACAGTTTAACTAGAACAGTCAAAGGCAATTTTAAACAAATGTGTTTTTAATCTTGATTTAAAAGAACTAAGGCTTACCACACTTTTACAGTTTTCTGGAAGTTTGTTCCAGATAAGCGGAGCATAGGAACTAAATGATGCTTCTCCGTGTTTGGTTCGTGTTCTAGGTACGCAGAGAAGGCTGGAGCCAGAAGACCTGAGTGGTCTGGATGGCTGATACACTGACAACAAGTCTGTGATGTATTTAGGTGCTAAGCCATTCAGTGATTTATAGACTAACAGGAGTATTTTAAAGTCTATTCTCTGAGATACAGGGAGCCAGTGTAAGGACTTTAGAACTGGAGTTATGTGTTCTACTTTCTTAGTCTTAGTGAGGATGCGGGCTGCAGCGTTCTGGATCAGCGGCTTTTACCCAGGTGCGGCTTATATATGTATTTTTCTAAAAAAAACCAAAAAAAACTTTATGGGTGCGGCTAATATTGAGGTGAGCTCTATAGTCGGGAAAATACGGTATATCAGTAAATTAATCACTGTGTTAAAACTGCCTATCAAATTCAACAAACAATCATTTAAGAAATGTATTGGCTGAGTAATGAGACAGGAGTCAAGGTTCACTTTGATCAATGAGCGCATTTGTTACACAGCAAACCGGTAATTTACACCTTTGTTTGCTAAATAGCTTTAATCTATATAAATTTAACAGAAAATCCTGGATTTTTTAGGTGAGTTTCAGCTAAAAGTTAAAAGTGAGGTTTTGCTGCAAAGACAGCACCCTGATACAGCCAGCTCAAGTTCCCTTAGACTGATTTTTTTGTATTTGGCACAATAAATTAAACTTGACTAAATAGAAGCAGATATTTTACAAACTAAATTTGATGCCTCAATAACAAGTATCTAACATGAAATTTTAGGTAAATATTATTGAAAAGAAAATCTCTTCAGAGCTCTCCATTGAAGATTTTGAACACAACATAGCACTGCGCCATAATTTATGAAAGTTTAAAACAACATAGGTCTGAATGGGAATGCACCAAAAGCTTCTTTCACAGTACTAAAGAATGAAATTTTCTTTTTGACACAATTAATTAACATAATGATTGTATATTTGAAACTTAGGGAATTTCTGGTATCATGCTAACTTAGATCAGATCTTGAATTTAATGGTTTTGGGCCAATGCACACCTCAGAGTTATTGTTAAGTATAAATCATGCAGTTCTAACTAAACAAACTTCTTAAAAAAACATTTAGATGTGCAGAAAATGCTGGCTCCTTTAAATTAGGAGTTGAAAGATAATAGTTCAATTTAGCTTTCCCAAAAATGCCAAATACTATTCTCTCAGTTCACTTTTTTCATGTCTTAACTAAATTTTTGTTTAACATCTTTTATGGCATCTTTACAGATTAAATTTGTTTAATGATTTAATGCCCTTACAATCGCCTGACGTGTAAGAGTTATCTTCTATTTACCGCAATTGCCTCTATAGGCCCCATTAGTCAGTTTGAGAGAGAGATGCAGGCCAAATCCTCTGGGCAAGCGTGTGTGTGTGTGTGTGTCGTGCTACATGCTCTTGTACAAACAGTTCAAACTGTTGTTCAACTGTTAATTTGTTGAGAGTGTCCACTGCCACTGAGGCATTAGAGAACACCGACTGTTTTAGAGATGGATCACAAAAGATCAGCAACAAGCTCTTCTCAGACCCCATCACAGTCTCAACACAAGAGTAAAAAAAATCTCTAGTCCTACTAAAAGGGCCAAATTGGACTCAGATCGGTGAAGGAACAAAACCAGAGTAAATATCAGGGCTGTTTTCAAGCAATGGAGGGAGCCCCGTTCTGCCCCGGGAATGAAAAGGGACCAGCAGTTGGCCCTGTTTTTGCTAGAAAGTTCAGATGCTGTGACAGAGATTTTTTACTTCTGACAAAATTTGTATCTGCTGCCTTGGGAGCGTGCATTCAGCAGAAATAGTGAATGCAGTCAACTCCGCCTCATTTCCAACCAACTACTTGATAACTCTTGGTAACAATCCATGGCGTTCATGCGCTGGCTCGCTCGTCTTTTCTCTGTGTTATTGGCGACTTGAGGGAGCCGTGATTCCCTTTCTACTTCAGTCTTGCAGACAGCTGCTGCTGCCTTATTCTGGCTGCAAACCCTGCTATGAAGCTTAGACCTGGCTGCAGGGTTTGCAGCCAGGACGAGGGCAGCAATCAAGACTCCCTCACGTAACTGGAGAACAAATGGCTCTTTCACTGTGAAGTCGCCAAAACAACAGAAAATAGAAGAGAAGTTGCTTTTTTTAAAAAAATGAATAAAATAGGTGGAGCAGGGGTCTAAAAAGTCTCTGGCAACAGCAACGCTGTGACAAAGAGCGTCAGTCTCCTCAGAGAATGAAAGGGGGGGGGGTGTCTATCTTTTCCCTCTCGCAACTGCAATCTGTTTGGCAGAGACCCGAGCGAGCCAGCGCATGAAGGCATGGGTTGTTTGCTGTCAAAAGTGACCCGACCCAAAACTGACACCTTTGGAAGCAAAGAAAGGTACTCCCGTTGCCAGTCCGGCCCTTCCGTTATTGACCAACTAAAAAGGTATCTGTTTTTCCCCTAAAAAAATTACTATTCACTCAATATGAAACATTTCCGTACAAAATAAAATATTATTTCTATATATTATATAACAAAATAATATTTCTAACTTTCTTACCTCAAGATATTACGCTTCTTAAAAAAAAAAAAAACACAAAACAAAATAAACACCTGTGAACTCCTAATGGTTAGCTTTATTTTTCTCCCATGCGTGTGCACAACACTGCCGTTATTTCAAGTCTGTCGCCAGAGGGGGCAGACGTCAGCAAAAATCCTGAAACTTGTGCAATGCACCTTTAAAACAGCTACTTTTATGCTTCTTTTGCCATATAGACATAAGTAATTCTAACAACTTTTGTTTAGGTCTGATTCACACCAGCTGATCTAATTTTGTTTCACAGTAAATGAAAATACCTAGATCAATAGAGGAAATGAAAATATTGCATGTATGACAGTTGTTCTTCATCAAGTGAACACATTTTATTTAATTCAAGCATAACTGACACAGAGGAGAGCAGAAAAGAGCAGCGATGATTAACTGTCCTCGGTAATAGCCGTGTGAAATAACTCTTATTCATATAACCATGGTAACAGAACTTGAGCCCAACCCCATTACAGATATTTGCACTCTGTTGTTATAAGTGTAGATAGGAGAATTAAATGACAGTGATTATTAAAAGAGCGAGGGATGGAATGAAGTGAACTTTCAGTCACTTCTGAATAAATCTGTAATGATTTCCAAATTTGCCTATGGCTGCAAAAAGACTTTTAAGCCTCTAAAACATACCTTGAGCTGTGTGGGACTCACAGGTGCAGTTTGGGTTCATGAATATTTGACGAGGTTGGAGAATTAGAAAGCTTAAGGAAGTGAAAAATGATCTTATCTGTCTAAGATCTTAAATCAGGCACTTTTGTAACGTTTTTTTTTTTTTTAATTTTCAGAAATGTGTTACAGTCAAGGTCTTTGAACATAACTGTCACTTGGGTGCTGTGATTAGAAAAACTAATGTGTTTAATTCTTAACTGAAGAGAATACTTGGATAATAAATTGCTTACTAAGGTGAGATAAAACAGAAGAGAATGAACGAGAAATGGCTTGTGCTTCAACCTATACCATGTGGAAGATCTGCCAGTTAACTGCAATATAAAAAAGCTTCTGAAATGACAATGACTTCTTTTTTATAACAAGTATATCTTGCTGCCACATAGAGATTAATATCATGTAAAAAGTAAATGAATCTAATCATTTGTCTGGTGTTTCAGAGAAAACAACAATATGGCATATTTTCGAAGATGCTGGTCTAAACATGACATTAAAAGATAATTGTCTGGAATGCAAATGTAAGCTTTTTATCATATATTTTAATTATCCTTTAACATTTAAATATTTCCAGATGAAATGAGATGAGAATATTCTGGCTTTTGTATTGCCAGCTTGTGATGTTTTATCCTTATGGGATTTACTACTACCTTATTCAGTTGTTTTCATTTTGCCTTTACAGATTGTTTATAATTGTCTGTCTATGAATGTTTTTCACATTTTCCAAGATATTTGTCCAATCTTCAGCATCTAAAGCAAATTCTTATTCCCCCCACCGTTATACATGGTGACAACTTTTTTATTACGAATTGGACTCTACAAATATGGAGCCTCATGGTCCTCAATACAAAAATATCCCAGTCATGCATTTAAACCTGGAATGTATAGAAGAACCAAAGCATTGTAATTAATTTAATGCCTTACATACTTGAAAACTGAATAAAGCAACAACAAAACCAAAACCTCCTGTCAAAGGAATGACCGTTAACAGTACAAGCCATATCTATCTATTACATTAGATTTTATTGATTGATCGATCGCTAAAACTGTCATAACAGACACACTGGTTTTTGTGGTTTTTTTTGTTATAGATTGCAATTTGCTTTTCTGCTTGTACGAAACGAGTGGTGGTACCTGATGTGTCAAATTCCATGTTTGTACCTAAAAACTTGCTGAACAAAGTGGATTCTGATTCTTTAAAATACAACAATCAACCTTACTTGAACATAACATCTAGTCAATTCTCAGCTGCTGGATTTTTAAGGCTTGGCCGTCCCAT
Source organism: Fundulus diaphanus (assembly GCA_037039145.1). Lineage (NCBI taxonomy): Eukaryota > Metazoa > Chordata > Actinopteri > Cyprinodontiformes > Fundulidae > Fundulus > Fundulus diaphanus. The sequence goes on from CM073127.1 coordinate 30,193,630, forward strand.
TCCAAATTCCTTTATTTGCTTTTTCTCCTCCAGTAAAAGCTTCTGGAAATTATAATTTTGTAAATAAATGGGGGAAATTCATTTTGCTGCTATACTATCTTGTTGTTGCTATCTTCCATTTGCATTCATTGTTTGGGTGACATTTGCGCCTGCACATCTAAGGTGCCTGGGAGTGTGATTTTGATTGACAGGTAGCATGCATTAATCAGATTGGATTAAGGATGACACAAAAAGCATTAATTTGCCAGGGGCGCATACAGCTGCACCCATAGGAGACTCTTTAAGTTACCAGCATGAAGTCACATGGAAACCAGTTTAAGAATATACATATATGCGGTTTGACCAGTGCTGCTTGCCATTGACACTTATGTAATCTGGCCAACAGAAAACATAACCCTAAATGAACCCCAAAATTGAATGGCAACAATGAACAATCAGAAGTCAGACACATTTTATGAGAGAACAGATGTGATAACAGATATACTCTCATAACAGAGAGCACAGGAGTTGGGGAATTCATCCTGCAATTGGCGGGTTGCCGGTCCAAGCCCCTGCTCCAACCGTCTCAGTTGTTGTGTCCTTGGGCAAGACACTTCAACCGAATTGCCTGCTGGTAGTGGTCAGAGGTTGTGCCGATGTATGGCAGCCTCGCCTCTGTCAGTGTGGCCCAGGGCAACTGTGGCTACTAACATAGCTCACCACCGTCAGGGTGTGAATGTGTGTGTAAATGTGTTGGACTATTTAATGTGATATACAAGTACAAGCCATTAACTATAATTACTTTATATTTCGTGATTTATGTTTACCATGTCCATACTTTTTATCTGTAATTTTGATGTGGGCGGAACCCGAGCGCCCCCTATTAAAGTTATAGTTGGTAATGTTGGAGAGTTAGCAAGATTTAAAAGTGGCACCTCTTCTAAACTCCTCCTCCCCCTCCCCCAATGCTCCGTTCAAAGCCACCCCCCCCCCCCCACAAATATGAGAGAATTAAAGGACATCGGACAGCAGAACTCAGCAAGGCAGAGGGCAGCTGAATCAGCCATTTCAGCACATTTTGGACATCAACCAAACTACCTCATGTCTCATTCACCTGTAAGTAAACTTGTTCTCCTCATCTCTCTTCTCCTTCTAATATGGCATTTCTGCAAAGGGGTGTGCTGAATATTTCTGGTCACTGTGTGTTCACGGTGAGGAGGAGGGACAGATGATGTTGTGGGTAGGATGAGACATTCAGGTACCTGATTGGTTTGTTCAATTCGGATCGAATGGCAAGGTTGGTCAGAGTTTTTACAGACCTGCAGGCTTACAGAGATAAAAAAAAATGTCATTGTTTTTTCCAAATACATAATGTATTGACTACTCTCAGGATGGAAGGACCATTTCACCCAGTATAACAAAAAGGGTTTCTGAACAGGATCACCAGCTATAGCTTTAACAAGGCATCCCTGATCATTACGTATATATGCAAAATAAAATAAATATGGTTTTATTGGACATTTACCAGTTGTCTAAGGTTCATTTTCCTAAATGACGGTATTTAATGACCTCATTCAGAACTTGAATTAAATTCAAAGGAGATTTTAGTCTATTTGCATTTACAGCTTAATGGAAGAATTTAAATACTGTTTCACAATGTCAACATTCAATTTCAGGTATTTTTTTATACCTGAGCAGCCCTGGTCCAATGTCTTAAAACATGTATTTAAATAATTCAGTTTAAAAAGTGAAACTTCTATTGTTTTTGATTCAATGTAAACAGAGTGACATACTTCAAGCATGTGTTTCTGTTAATTTTAATTACTGTGGCTTACAGCTACTGAAAATACGCAATTAGATTTCTTTGAAAATTTTTACATTATATAAGACCAATATCATCCATTGTCTTTAGTCGCTTATCAATGCAGGGATGAGGCTGGTCGGGGATGGTACCTATCTCCAGTCATTGGAGAGACGGGGTACATCCTTGACAGGTCAGCAGTCCATCAAAGGGCAACACATAGAGTAAGACTGATGCAAAAAAATCGTTTTTTTTACTTTGTCAAAAATCATGGGGAAGACCGCTGACCTGACAGTTGTCCACCAAACTGTCAGTGAAACACTCCACAAGGAGAATGAGCTACAAAAGATCATTGCTAATAAACCTAATAACGGTTCAATAAAGATATTTCTATTCTATTCTAAAGAGGGCTGCATCTATTCTATTGTATTTATTCTATTCTAAAAACGGCTGCATCCAAGCATGTAATTTGAAAGGCTGATCACCTCCATGCCACACGGCATTGATCAGTAATTAATGTCAAAGGAGCCGTGACCAAGTACTCAGTGCAGATACTCGGTAACACATCTGCAACCATTTCTTTATTAAACATCCCTTTTACTTTGTTTTATACAATACTAAAATTTTCTGACAGTTTTTACTCATTCTTGTAAATAATCTGTTTAGTAATTTTTTAACTCACTCTAATGTGTTAAACATTTCTAATGTGAGTATGCTATTTTTAATAACAGTACAGTGTATTGTCTTATGTCCTCATTTTACAGTCATTACAGTTATTCTTAATGTTACTTTTATTTATTGTCTTTTTTATTTTTGTGTGCCTCTGCATGATACACAAAAGAAGTAACCTACTTCTTTTTCTAAAGCGACACACACGGAACTATAGTAAAAAAGGCAAAACAAGTATTTTACACTGGTCTCATACGGTCTGGATTTAAGTATACATCCAACCATTCATTTTATAACACATCTATCCCTTGTGGGGTCGTGAGGGGTGCTGGTGCCTATGGGCGAGAGGCGGGGTACACCCTGGACAGGTCGCCAGTCTATCGCAGGGCAACACAGAGACAAACAGGACAAACAACCATTCTTGCCCACACTCACACCTAAGTTGAATTTAGAGAGGCCAATTAACCTAACAGTCATGTTAGGTTAATTGGCCTTAATTGGTTTTTGGACTGTGGGAGGAAGCCGGAGTACCCGGAGAGAACCCACGCATGCAAAGGGAGAACATGCAAACACCATGCAGAAAGACCCAGGGCAAGGGTAGGACTTGAACCCAGGATCTTCTTCCTGCATGGCAACAGCACTACCCACTGTGCAGCCCGATTTAGGTATATAAATCAGTTGCATTTCATTGAGGACACTAATTTTGGATTCAAACCATCATGGGTTTATGCTATGGGTTTTATCTAATGCTGGGATGATGAGATTCTTAGTTTTTAAATTATCTCAATAGTTACAATAGTTAGGTCATCCTAACATCATCTACAGATCCTTGTTACTAAATATAAATACATCATTTACTATTTGAACCATTCTGTAGGCAAGTGTTTTGGGAGTTAAAAAGCTATCTTGATTGTCTCCATTACTTTTATTGATTACTCTGATACTTGAATTATAAACCACAAATAGGCCCCACAAAAGCCAAAAACAAATTTTATTATTTGCTGAGGAGAAAGAAATGTTGGTTACAACGAAACTGATCAAGTGGGATGTAATCTAAGGCATGTATGGCACCTTACACTGATGTTTCTATACCTCTGAAAAAAAAAAAAAAAACTTGTTTATGATCTTAACCCCACCACCTCCATAAAAGCAATAACTAAACTTTACTTAAGCTTTTCACTTATTTTACCGCCTGGAAACTTTAAGAAGGGCTAATTTGATCAATTATGACAAAGATAATGAAAATTAAAACACCGTTATCAAACAGGACTCGTGTGAGCATGCCTTTATGACACAGCCTTACAATCATTCAGTCATACAGATCTATTTGCTTTCTTCTAATTACCTGGTGGAGCAATAAAAAGAAAATGTGATTTTATGGCCACTTAATATAGCACTGAGGTAAAACAGATTCTTAGTAATATCTGCAAGCAGAGCCATCTGTAATTTACCACTAAGGAGTTGAAAGTATACTATAAACAAGCAGAGCACTTCCTGAACAGATCAACAATCCGTCAGTACAATTTGCAGGAAATCCAGAAATACAACTGCTTTAAAGATTGTTGATTGAATACATATCAAAGACGCCCTCCAAACCTGTGGGTACCCTAACTGGGCTTTTGTCAAATCAGCAAGAAAATCCAAAAGACCCACTGCAGAACATAATGGTGAGAAGAATAAACGCAAAAACACCGTCATCCCATATGTTGCAGGAGTCTCAGAAAAACTCAACAGGATTTTCTCCAAACACAAAATTCCAGTACATTTCAAAACAAACAGGACCCTCAGACAGAGGCTGGTGCATCCCAAGGACAAAACCCCCAAACCTAAGATGAGCAGAGTGCTGTATGCAGTTCAGTGTGGTGAGGAATGTTCTGATCTTTATATTGGAGAAACCAAACAACAGACAGACGCATGGCGCAACACAGGAGAGCTTCCTCCTCAGGACAAGACTCTGCTGTCCACCTACACCTAAAGGACAAAAGACACTCTTTTGAGGACCAAAATGTTCACATTTTGGACAAAGAAGACGGTTTGAAAGGGGTGTGAAGGAAGCCATCTACGTTAAGAGAGAAAAACCAACCTTAAACAGAGGAGGGGGCCTTAGGTTCCAACTCTCAAAAACTTATAATACAGCTATAGGATTATTTCCGGCCAATCATCACCTCAATTCGCACCCCCATACGGGTGATCAAAACATTGTTCCGGCAAGCCAGGCCAATAACGACCCTAACAACTCCCCGTTACAGAGGAGTGGACCAGTTTCGGTTCAATCTGCTGGCTTAATGGCTTTAACAACTGCCCATTACTAAGGGGGTGGACCTGTTTCTGTTGAATTTGCATGTTATCTAAGCCATTACACGGCCTTTGTTGGGCAGTAGTATAAAGCTTGACCCTCCACATTACTCCAGACTTTTTGAATTGAGAAAGCTTCCTGGATAGGAAGCGAAACGTCTTCAAACTACGGAAAACAAGTCCAAGTTTTTTTACTCTTTTTGGAATGTTCATTGAATAGCACAAATATTTTTTGCATAGCAGCCATAACACCACTCTCTCATATGATGCTGCTTGTCAAATTTCAGTTTATATTCTTCTTTGCTCAGACCACAAGGATCAAATATGGATGAAAGCCAAATGGACAGGCCACTCAAACAGCCTGGAGCACCGCAACCCATTGAGGAAAGGAAAACACAGCTACCCCATCTTGTTGCCCTTTCATGAGAAACCATCAGCCCCTGGGAGATCGGTATAGGGAAGGTGAGACTTGCCAGTAAATCAAGTGAAAGAAAGGGGATTACTTGGGTTGATGCAGTTAAGTCAACCTGGTAAAAATTGGAAATGAGACAAAAAGCATTGAAAAGGAAGGGAGGGAGGGAATAAGATAAAAAGATGGTAGATGGGGAAAAAACACTTGTTTAGATTAGTGGTGAGGGTAAATAAACTCAGTTTACACTTAAAACCATCAATGTGACGGATCCAGAACAATTGTTTAAATATTAGTACTCTACAACTAAACTACTACTCTAGATTTTTAAGTGTTTTTAATTAAAGCATTGAAGATAATAAAATTAACCTCTTGCAACTAATGTGTTCGGTTTATTGATAGCGGTCGTAACAGTTTAACAATGTGGTTCCTTTAAGCATTTTCTACAATGGATGGACACAGTAGACAGTAAAAAACCCGAGACAGTTAAATAGAGCTGATTCCTTTCAACATTCCCTTATACTAGTGAAAATGAAAAAGGTTTTGTTAGTTTTCTGTCAGAATCAAACTTGTTTAACTTAGGCAAAGTTTAGCAGCCTTACAATGATTGCTGATTCGTCAGTTAAACTCAATTCTATTTTTTAAATAGCTTTACATCACAACACTTGTCACCTGCAAACAGCATTGCAGCTTCACAAAACATCCACATCCAATTAATACCAACATATGTTGAAATCAAACCACTTCAAATTCATTTCAAACTACATTTATTTTACCATTTTATCACACAAACACATTCTGATTCAAAAACCTGCATTCTGATTTGTGTGTAAGAAAATTAAGCAGATTCTGTGGAACAATAAGTCTTGCCATGTCATTGAAGTTTGCATGTCTGTTTTGAATAGTTCTTGTGTGTGTACAAATTATGGATGTGGAATTTAAAGTCATAAACTCTATGAGGAGAGGTTGCTAACTTTTTCCATTATGTCACTGTCTTTTTTTCATATTTAAATCTTACTTATAATATTACTTATAATATTACAATCTGGGAATGAAATATCAATGCTCTTTAAGTGCCCCAAATTGTCATATAAGTTGAACTATTCAAAAAAATAAATATACCGTAGGTCAACTCCATTTTTAGTTTCAAGTGTCCGGCATCCTGAGGTGAGTGAATCTTTATCACTGCAGATACCCCACTATGCACTTAGTGTACCATGGGAAGAAGTAATATTAATATTAGGACATTGCTGAAATATTTAAGTAACAGTTGTGTAGATGCCATTACAATATGGAAATACGCTCTACACATGAGCAGGACAGCAGGACACATGCTGCAGAATTTTTTAATGTTTTCCAAAAGATCCATGGCTGCCTGGTTTAAGAGGTGATCAAACTATGTATGCTACAGAGTTAGCGTGAAAGAAGCTGATGCTGGAGAGTTATTCTAATGAGACACTGGGGAATGTAGTTAAATGATGGAGAAACTTCAAAAGATAACAAAACTGATCAAAATGCAAAAATATCACTTTCTAAATATGTATTATCACTCTCCTAATGCTTAATGTCCTCTCCAATGGTTCATAAATCTCTTAAATAAAAGGAAGGAAAAAAAAGTATAATCCCGTGGTCCATGGTAAGGCTCTCATTAAATCCTCTCTATTGCACTGTTACTAGGATTTACTCTTCTACTGCTCCTTAAATGTCTTAATTGAGCAACAATGAAAGCAATGAATTGTGTTGTATGTCAGGAAGTATCTTTCACAGTAAGACCTAAATTAACTGTGGTGTGTCCAGGGAGCCGCAGGAAAACAGGTTGCAAAGGGAGGGGGTCACCAGTGTGCTAATCTCCTCAGCATCTTCACCTACTAAAGGCACATAAACACAAAGACCAATAATTTGGATTTCCACTTCATTCAACAGTAAAGGTATTGTGTTCAACATTGGAAAATGAGATGGATTAAAGGTTAGTCTAAATAGCAATAAGGACAGTTTCCATTCATAGTACCTTCATTGTACAGACTCTGACAGAAGATAAAAGTTAATGTAATCTTCAAAGCTAGATTTTATTTAAAACTATTTTAATTGGAATATATGCAGATGCATGTAATGGCTTTGGAAAGTCTAAACAGCCCCAAACAATACCATAAATCACACAAGTGTTTGAAATAAACACCAGCTAATAGCTTGTAATCCTCTCACACTCATAAAGCCCCCAAACTTAATTAGCTAAATGAAAGGTAGCGTCCCTGCAGTATTGCTTCTACATCTCAGCCATTTCCTTCATTATATTACACTCAGGGCCAAATAAAGCTCTATAAAGACCGTTTTGTTCTTTGACAAAACATTTAACCACACAGTTTGTAGATAGTGAAGAGTATAAGTCACAGAATTTGTTTTTATTGAGAGACATCCAGACATATTTCACACTCATGCATAACTCCTTTTTAGGAAAATTTTGTTATTTCATATTTCCACTAAAAGGTGAATGGACTTGATCATCTTGATCCTTCTGCTTCAGCAGGGCGCAATGATTTCACCCTACGCTGTCAATTGCCAATATTAATTAAGTAGGCAGCAAGTCATATATGCCTATCATTTAATTAACCCCAAATTCAAACATCTGTACGTTTTGGGAAGAAACCATCTGATCTTTCAATGACTGAAAGTTTTGCCCCTAGAGATAGACTGCTGATGATGATGCATGGTGATTCAACTGGCTACCAGGCATGAACCTAAAAGACTGCATTCAGGGGTTCACCGTATTTGATCAAATGAGAAACCAAAGTGATGATTTGAAATACCAAACAGGATTCATTAGCTTGTAGTATTTGTGTCAAATAAATCTACTAAGGATGCAGGGTTCTTGTCAGTGCATTTAAATTGTAAAAATTACGCTGAAATTAGACCATTACGCTCTGAACATAGCGGCCTAATTAACTGTAAGTAATGGTAATTTTGACAGCCTAATGACTGCGTAGCTACCTGTCAGAGTAAAGCTCTCATTACCCTTCCTGTCAGTTTAAAAAGGGCTGGCAAATGTTTTGGTAGTTCTACAGTACTCATACAGCTGACCCATGCAGATTTTTCAGAAGATGGATTGAACACTGCTCCATGAAATGTTCAAAGCTTGAAATTCTGTATTAGAGCCTAACCCTGCTTCAAATCTCTCCAGAAGGTTGTCCATAACCTCTCTAGTGTGTTTAATGATCTTCACAATGCTTCCTGTTCACAAGTTTCCTATAACACACCTCTGAGGCCTTCACAGTACAGGTGTGTGTATATTGAGAATAAATTGCATACTTTAGAAGTCTATTTAACAAATAATTAAGTATGTTGGGTGATTATGCTGGGTTTTATTAAGGAATGTCACAGTAATGGGGGCTAAAAACAAATGCATGACACACTTTCCAGATTTTTATTCATAAAACCACAGACAATACTGATAAGATTACTTAAAGTTTTAAGTTGTAGTGTCACAGAAGCTTAAGAGGTATCAAAACTTTGACAAGGCACTGTATACTGTAGCCATCCAAACTATTATAATGAAATGAACGATTAACTCTATTGCTTATTTGCTCAAAAACTATGTATTGATGAGCTAAGAAGTAAAGATACACAAAAGGATACTGCATCATGGAGTAATAGTAACTGTATAAGAGCAATTTGGTGCCGCTTGGTCATTACTGTTTATTTCATTAACGTTCCTTATTCATCACGCTTAGTTTTGATTGCTGCAAAATAAAGACACCTCAGTGTCAAAGTAAACTGCTTTGGCTTTACAGATTACAAGAAATGTTTTCTTCCACTGCATTTAAGCACAGCATGTTGAATGTGTTGTTTCTCTCAGTTTGAATTTGCTCGCATACTGTATTGTGAACACACCTCATCTACGTTGAATATACCTTTATGATGAATAGCTCTGTAAAGCTACTGAACTTATAAGTATTGACTTGTTCCCAGAAGTGCATCTTCTGGTCAACCCGCCTTAGATGTTTAGTTTGACAGGTCGTGGTGCAGTAAATTGTGTCTAGTCCTCACAACACATGCCCTGTCTCGACTGGTTGAGTCAGATATAGAAGAAAAACAAGGAAGTGTCTGTCTTCACTGTCAACCCACGCTTGTCAGTCTTCCCTTGCCATTTCCCATGTCACTGAAGCAGCTATCATCTCATAAGACAGGACTTGCATCTAGGGTCTGATGGAGTCACGTAACTTCACATCCCTATTATTTATTTATTAGCACACTGATATATATGTGAGCTTCAACATTGTCGTCTAGGCTTAGCATTAGTATTGATTATACTGATGTAGTCCAAAAATCTGTTCATATGTACAATATAGCCTTTACAGTGTTACATGCTGTATGTTTCAAAGGAGGTGAGGATGCCTGAGGTGGTGAATGCAGGATTAGGACTGGTGTATTCCAAGGACATGTTCTCTGAAGTGGGATTAGGCTAGCAAGAAGTTATTCACCGTAGCACTCCAGAAGTCCTTGAAAAGACATTTTAGGATGCATTGCGGAGAGGCTTGAGTATCAGAGGAGCAAAACACTCATCATGCAGACTGGGGGATCCGGCAGAGCTGGGATGTGCAGAATGTGAAGAGCCCTCAGCTTGGAAGCACAATGACATTCAAAGGAAAGCCTTAAGTGTCATTTTAAGCTAAGAGATGGAGGCTCAGCACCAGGTATGTGAAGGGAATTTGGATTTCAGTCAGAACAACAAAGCCACAAGCTCCTTAATGTCACCAAGACACCCGTAATATAATGCTTAAATGACGTGAAGGTAAATTGTGGACAGAGGTGACAGACAAACAGCATGGTGGCTGCTCCTACGAGGCTTTATCTGCTCTAACATCTGCTGATGAAGGCCTAATGTTTGACAATCAAAGGTAATAAAGAACGGCAAATGTAAACAGACAATTTTTTTGACATAAATAAAAAACAGCAACAGCAACTATGCTGTCATATAGAGTTTATTACATCTAACAGCTTAAGAAAAAATTGCATTATGATCAAACATAACAAAAGAAAAGGAATGGGTCAGATTCTGATTTAATTATGCCAGGTTTTATTCAGAATTGTGCTTTCCAATTACTATGAATGATTGGTTTCAACAAAGTCATTACACAGAGATTTTATTAATTAATTTCCTTGCTGACCTTTCTTCAGTGGCTACTGAACAAAAGAGATCACTGCATGAATACATGAGTAAGGAGTTATCAAAATGACTAGATCTTTGATTTTTTTTTTCATGCTGAGACGTATTCCAATTAAATCTAAGAAAACATATTAAGCTAATAAGAATTGCTCCTCAAAAAAGAGAAATATTATTTCACAGATTTCTTATGACCTTAAACTCCTATTTTTTGCAGCAGCAGTAAATGAACCTAATCAACAGTGAAACTGCACTGTTACAAATTTAATCCACTGAATGTACTGAATTAATGTCGCTCTGTGTAGTCAAGCAAACCATTTTTCAGCATTCTGCTTTGACTTTCAGTGGCAGCCAAAAGCCCTGGGCAAGGCTGAGCGAGAGTTTTCTTTTCTCCCATTTGGGATTTGGAGTCGCATCTCTATTTATGCTTTGGCCATCTGCCAACAGGTCCATCCTTACCGCAGGGGCCAAGAGGTAGCAGTGCAGCTAAAATGACCGAGGAAGACCTTACACAATTAGGCCATGGTAGCAGTGCGTTCCCCGCTACTCCTACACATCAAAGATAGAGCAGGTGGATGAGTACTGGTTGGCTCGCACCAAAGAAGGAAATAAACCTAATTTTTGCAACTCAATTTAGATAACCTTCAGCAAAAAACAAAGACAGAAACTAAGTGTCAAGTCTGTTTTTTTTTTCATTCTTCATCACCAATTCTTTAGGTTTATTATTTCCTGTTGTTGTGGATATTGGGTTTTGGTAACTTTGTCCTTACTATCATTTTTACTTTAGCTTTGGTCTTTTTGGTTTTTTTGGTTGTTGCTGACTTCTGGGGATTCAGGCTGTTAAACAAAAAAAATAAAGAATATATATATATATATATCCCCTCCCTGGGCGGCTACTTTACCGTGGTGGAGGGGTTCGAGTGTCCCAATGACCCTAGGAGCTATGCTGTCAGGGGCTGTTAGCCCCTAGTAGGGTCACCCAAGGCAGACAGGTCCTAGGTGAGGGACCAGACAAAGAGCAGCCCAAAACCCCCTTATGATGAATACAATAAATGGACGTCGTGTTCCCTTGCCCGGACGCGGGTCACCGGGGCCCCACTCTGGAGCCAGCCCTGGAGGTAGGGCATGTTGGCGAGCACCTGGTGGCCGGGCTTTTACCCATGGAGCCCGGCCAAGCTCAGCCCGAAGAAGTGATGCTTTTTCTTATTTTACATGATGCCAACAAATGATATGGATAAAGTGTTGTGATGAGACATTTCACATTTGAATTCTTAGAAAACCAAAATGCCATTAATTTTGATTCTGCTCTAAATTCCATGGTATGCCATCTTTTGTTTCAACAACAACGCTGTATCCAAAAAAAAATGTAATAAAAAAATACACCTCCCACCACTCTGCTGGCAAATCACCACCATGCTAACAAAGAAGGGTCATCTTACTCACAGTATGTTTCCACAGCAGATTCTAGTTAACAAGACTGCTCAGTGAGGACAAAATGGAAAAGATGAAGCATGACTTTACAGCTAAAACATTAATCTGGGTTCTTCATGATAAATTAATGACAAATGAATGATAATTTAAATAGATTTCATAAAAACTCCACACTGCCAACACAAAATATTAATATCGTTGTAATATGTTTTATGAGGCTTCAAAGTTATGAGTGGAAAATTTTCACTGAGCATTTTTCATGTACATCCAGCTTAACATCACAACAATAAAAAGAAGAAAGCAGGTCGAAAGGAACTATGAGAGCCAACAGATTTTATCTTTGTGCTTTATCTCTAAGATCACCACAGGAGTCAACACACTGGTGGGTTCTTGATTCGGGTATAAAGTAATTTAATCCATTTGCCCAGTTGCTGAGCATTGCTGCTCTGTTGTTTCAAGACTATGTTTCCACCCACTTGCTTAATTTAATTTGCATGGAAGCCCTTTGAGAAACTACTGCTATACGGATTAACTGTTAACTTTAAACAAAGCATTGTAAAACAAGACCTGAGATTCTTTAAATTAAATGACATTGGTTTTACGACACAATATATTAAAACCGATATATTTTGCTCTAAGGAAAAAAATTATTTCTGTCTTTCCTGGGCCGTAGCCAATCCAATTAAGCAGTTTAGAGTTGTAAAATTTATTTATATCCATACTTCCAAGTACTGCCAGATGCAAGTGCTGCTACAACAAGCCAATTTACATCATGATCCCACAGATTCTGTGTACTACAAATGATTCATGCAAACACCATACGTGTGCTGAATGAATTATGTTTGACTTTTGGAACCAATGAGTTACCAAGCTGTCAATAATTACCATGCATTCCAATGCTGGTCAAAACTCCCCTTGTTGTTTGAGCAGTTACCCACAAACTCAACTAGACAATAGCTTTGAAGTTTATTAAACAATGTTTCTTATCTTGACACACATGATGTATCTGAAAGTCCTACAGAAAAGTCTGTTTGGTCTGGCTGCTTCACTTACTTGGATATCAAATTACATGCACCACGGTATCAGACAGGCAAAACAGGGTGGTGCTAGATTATTATTTTCATAAAACATGATAATTCATGGAAATGCGAATAAGATATACAATAGTGTGACAGGGATATCAGAAACTACCTAATACCAATAAATAAATAATAAAAAACGTTGCTATCCCTTTTTGCTGCAGGCTGCCTTTATTTATTAGGGGACATTTATGGGAAATTTTGCACCAATGGGCATTCTAGAAAACATCCAAATTTGGAAGATGTTACTAATATACATGGAAACAACATAGAAGCATGAGCTTCCTCTGCACTTTATTTATATTTATAGAGCCATGAAGATTAAAATGTATTGAATTTATTGCACAGTATTTATGTATGCATGGCTTTATGAAACAACAGAGCGTTCATGTGTTACAGTCATGCAACTGCACAGTAATCATCTATAAAAGGGACTGATATCCGACGTTTTGACTCCAAATAGAGCCTTTTAGATGATGAGGACTATTTGCACCTTTTAATTCTCAGGAAGTGTTGTTGTTCAGGGTAATCAACTGACTTCAGGAAAAATAAGTTTAGAAAAATTATGTCTTGTTGTGTCCGCGTGTTATGTGTAATATATGTGCATTCTGAGCCGGTGTCTCATAAAAAATGTCATATGATAACAATACAAATTCATGTTTCTTAATGAAACTAGCTCAGAGATGTAGGACTCACAAGACAATTGCAGACTAAAGTTATAAAACCAGAAGATGAAATTTATGAAATAATTCATTGTTTCAAGTTTTAAAATGAAGGTTTTTCACCATATCAACCAAGTCTGACTGAAAAATGAAAGTGTGTATGTGTGTGAGCGTGTAAAAGAATTTTAAAGAATAGGAAAAAAATAGCAAAGCTACACAAAGAAACTGAGAAGAAAAGTGTTTTGTTAACCTTAGGACAGAAAACATTTATTGTATTTTGAGAATGAACACAACACTGCATATAAACTAAAAGTCAGTGTTCCCACACAGAAGGCAAATTAAGACCATGTCAGGCCAGAATGGGTGGAGACGGATCAAAATTTGTTGCTTCATCCAGTCAAAGGGCTGACGTTTTGTTTTTGTTGTGGAAGAAATCCAAAAGGCAGCAAGAACATTCTTGGGATAGTAAAGTGTTAATGTTCAAAATGTCTTAAGTGATCATGACTAAACATGACTTTCCCTGTAAGATTTATTCGACAGAGGAACAAGTCTTGATTTACAACTTCAAACTATAGAATGATTTGTGAACTTTAATTTATGATCTCATAAGCCTTATGATTCTAAATTTATCCAACAGGCATCAATCTTATGCATTTGTACTGTATTGAACAGCAAGCTTATTTATGGTCTAAGTTCAAAATATATTAGTAAAAGGACTCATTGCTTCCAACATTACTTTAGCAAAACAACACAAAAGGTTCCTGTCACCCCAGGGAACTGCCTATACCTCAGTTAGAGTGAATGAGCACTTCCCTTTTGCAGGACTGGCAAAAGTCTTTGAGAATGCCTAAATACACACATAGTACACCCTCACTGCCTTTACAAAAAATATAACTAGGCATATGTCAAGTTAGCCGGTGCTAACGTGTAAACGTCTTCTGCTCCATGCAAATTTTTCCAATATCCCAAGAAAAGCCAATTCATCAAGACAAAGTTAGATACTATCTGAAACAAATGTAGCTGTCACTGTGACATTATCTATTTCTCACTATCACAGATGCACAGAAAAACTTTGGATATTATCTTTCCTTAGGGGACAAACATTTACCTTGATGCTAACCATTCATTTATTAGACTTGATTATTATCGCAACCCATCTTCATGTCAGAAACTAATCTTACGACCACAAACCTGAACAGGTTTCACTGGGATTTTAGAGAAAACACAAAGTAGTGCAAGTTATGACAGAAGAACAAAGGGTTTTCATCTGTTTTAGAAAATAAAAAGAGCATACTTTGTAGAACTTTAATGTAATTAAAGTTCTACAAGTCTAAAGAGATTTGAACCTATTTTTCTACTAGATTTATGTCTGAACTTCGACTTGACCATTCTAGCAGATGGGAATGTTTTGATCTGATTCCTTTTAGTTCTGTCTTTATGCCCCCCACTCCCCCAACGCCCGTTATCTTTGGTGATATGCCTGATTGAAATATTAATCTGCTATGTGTATAAATAATTTGGGGCTCAACAGCGGCCACATTCATTTTCCCATCGACTCTGACCAGGTTCTTAGTCGTGCTGAAAGCACCCCACAGGCTGATGCTGTCAATGCCCCCATCATTGTGGGAATGGTGTGTTCAGGACGATGTGCATTGTTAGTTTTTTTGTGGCCCACATTCCACTTGTTTACTGTGTTCTCTAGGTGGCTTGTGGCAAACTGCAAATGGGACTTCTAATGGCTTCTTTCAATTGTGGTTTTCTCCTTGTCACTTTTTTATAAAGATGGGGCAGATCTAATTAGATTTATATTAATTAAGAATCAGAACCAAAATCATCTTTATTCGGCTGTGATTGGGTGCAATCATGGCCAAATAATAAAAAATAAAAATAAAAAAAAATCTTACAGCCTGATTAGATGACTAATCATGTCTACAGTGATTAATGATGCTGTATGTTCACTAACAAAGGCCTTCACAGAACAGATGAATTTAAACTGAGATCACATTACACACATGCGGACTCTGTTTACCAATTAGCCAACTTGTGAAAGCGATTCTGTTTAGAGGGATGGGCATTAAAAGGGGCAGAACATAAATGCACACCACACTTATCATATCTCTATAAGTAAAATAAAATGACCACGGATTCTTTTCATTTCAATACACAGTTGTGTGTTACTTTGTGTTGCTATATCACATTGCGGTCATAACAAGACAACATCGGAAAAAAGTTTAGGGGATAAGAATTTTTCTTGCCAGTCGTACAGCATTAACAATCCTAACAAAAACAGTATTTTGTTTATCCTTTTCTTAGTTCTTTGATTCTTTGCACATAAGACAAGGCCAGACAAAGATTCTGCTTTGGATCTGTGTGTTTTGGACGCTGTGGTTTTAGAATCAGAAGGAAAACATAAAGGCGATAATTAAGTTAGAATTACTGACTTTACTGTCAGAAGCACTCCATAAAGAGGAGTTATGCTGTTTCCAGAGTCATGAGTGGGCGATGCTTTGAAGAATCAGAGAACAAATGTACAGAAAGCTCAAATATGACTGATAGCTCGCAGCCATACTCATCTTTACAGATCGATCCACAGACACACTCGCTGTCTCTAGCAAAGGTTGTTGGTGTTTAGCGCCTGTCGGGTTGACTGTTCACTTGTGGTCACTCTTTTCAATGTTGTCTGGTTGTCAGACACTTCCCGCAGACATATATTTCTTCTTGTAAATGCATTTCTTTGGCCACGGACTGCGAGCAGTGGGTGGGCCTTGAGCTTATGATTGCAAAGTAGAGAAGGTCCTCAAAATGGCCTGCGTTTACCACACAGCTCGGCATCACACCAATATAAAAGCAGGGAAAGCCCTGAGGCAAAATGTTCGACCTCAATCTGAGCCAACCCCATGGCACTGGGACACTTTTAGATCTGTGAACAAAAACCCTGGCTCCTGAGTGCAGCATGGAAAATAAAACAGCAATATACTGCTTCATTGTTATGCTTTTACAACTTTTTTAAATTAAAACAAGAAAAAAATATGTTAAGTTTATGACTACATTTCAGCGCAGACCAATTTATTTTAAGTGAACAGACTGTTGCAAAAAAAAAAAGTTATTCCTGTTAATTTATGCACCAAAAAACACGACTAGCATGGAGATTAGCATAATTGCAACAAAACTTTTCAACCCTTTTAATCTCGAGGCTGGTAAAATAAGACAAATTCATACCTGCCAGCGTGAACCTCTGGCACCATGAATAAACCAATGCTTGTGTTTATTTAGAGAACCATTTAACTTTCTCCATGAAAAAGGTCTTCACAGAGTTTCTACTTAAAAACTTTTCCACCAACTTAACTTGTACATAAATCTATCATAATCCAATAAGCTAAGCTTGCCCGAGGACCGTAATGCTTTTGAAAACCTAAAGAAAAAAAAAAGAATCTACCCTTAAGCAGAGTTTAGCAGAACTGCGTATATTATCCAGGCTATTTTGTAGATTTGAGCAAATGAGCAACTTTACCTTAGGGCAATATACTAAACAGCAGCACTGCTTTAAGAGGATTGGAGATAAAGAAGAACACGACAATGTGGGTTTAGCGACATTTTGGAAGATCCCGTTTTGGAAATTAGGCATATTCAATTGTCTGCTGTGGACAAGAGGCCAAATGTTTGAAAATAACAGTTTTGCAGCTTGCATGTCCTTAATCTATAGAACTAAAAAAAGGCCATCATCCTTACATTGCTGATGACATATAACTGTTGGCGATATAACTGTTGAAATTTTATGTGTGATAAACACAGTCATGCAAATATGTGAAGTGGAAGGAAAATGATACACACTGTTACACCTAAATAAAATCCCTCCTCTTGCCTTGAAAAGTCCAACGTGTGTAACTGAGTGGAAAAACAGTTTTAATGTAAAGGCCTCAGATTGTAAAGAGGATCAGTAAATGTAACAGAAACTTAAGGACTTAAGGAAAAAGAATGAATGGATTTCATCTTAAGGCTCTCATCAGAACACCCAAAAACAGCAGGCTACTTTACAGAGAGAAAGTAAAAAAGGTTTGAATTGGGATCAATTAATAAACTAATTTTCTCAATGTTTTTACTCTAGAATTATGATTATTTTATTTTCCATTTTTATAGCTCTTTTATGTGTCATTAGAAGGGACTAAATATTAGCACCATTTCTTTTAGATAACCAAAACTATTTTTGATTTTTTTGAATTTTCCAGTGTCCTTAGAATTGAGGTTTTGTTCTTCCTCTTGTTGTTTGTTCATGACAAGAACCATCATACTGATATGTTTTCTTTTCCGTTAATTACCTGTTCTACTCTTGATTGGTTGGTTGTTTTTCTGGCATGTGCATACATACCAATCTGTCGCCAACGGCAAACGGTTGAACAATAGTGAGAGGTGATTCCTAGTAGGGGTGGGCCTGTTTCGTATTGTTTTATCGTTATTGTGAAAACATTCCTATCATGATAACAATTTGGGTTATCTTGACAACAATAAATTACAATTAAATTACGATAAATTACAATTAATGGCATATGAAAACCCCAAAAACTGCCATTATTGTCAAGATTGTTACTTTTGCTATTTTCTCCAGTTTTGGTTTCTTGAGGGCATCAGTAAATGTCAATAAATTCAAAAATATTATTAAATGAAGTTACTGTGTGTAGTTTAGTTACATCGGTACACTAGTTACACTTTTCTGTGTAACTAGTGTCCCGATGAGACACATTTTGAATTTTGTCTTAATAGGTTACATTATTAAATGTGTTTTTAAGTACAGTATCTGTGTTTATTGGGCTATAATTTACATGCAGACACAGCCACACAGTTGCTTATAAGACTGCAGGAAGTGGTAAATAGTATTTTATCATCACTTTCCTCGTTATCACAGTAGTACCACAATATATCATTTTATATATATATCATTTTATATATATATCATTTTATATATATATCATTTTATATATATATATATATATATATATATATATATATATATATATATATATATATAAAATCTAAAGGCCATATTGCCACCCCTAATTCCTTGCACACCTTTATAACTGTGCATGCAACTCTATATTTAAAAATTTAGAGATGTGTGTTCCAATCTTGCCAAGACAGCACTAGTTAATAAACAAAGCATTATGAAAACACCATTGTCTCAATAAAACATGATGCTGGCAGCATCATGCTGTGGGGAATATTTTCTTCAATGAGTACAGGGAAACTGCTCAGAGCTGATGAGTAGAAAAATGCAGCTAAATACACATATACACAAGAATTGAGACTAGGACATAGGCTCACCACCCAAAAGTATGACTGTAAACATACATCCAAAGCTACACAGCAAGGGTTTGAATCCACACACGTTGATGTGTTTGAATCAACATATTCAAAGTCCATCCAAAAGTTAGCTATTTTGCTAAGAAGAATGGACATAAATATTAGAATAAATGTGTAAAGTTTGTACCCCAAAGGATTTACAGCTGTAACCGTAGTTGAAGTTGGTTCTGCAAATTAGGAGGGTTGACTACAAATCCACATCGCACTTTTCAGTTTTCTTCAGTAAAGAAATTGGGAAAAAAATCAAATTATTGTTTCCTTTTATCATATCAAATCCAAATAAAATATAAAAATATTTGTGGCTGTAATGAACCGGTTAAGAACCTGGTTCTTACTGTGATTTTAAGGCCTTCAATTGATTTTAAAGGCCTGTGTGATACCATTAACCTTTAAAAGCTGCTGCAACAGAAGAACAAGTGATTCATGCTTTGTCATGATCTTGGCTATATTGACTTTAATAGCGCAGCTTCGCAGTCAGAAAAGAAAGAAAGAAAGAAACAAAAAAAAAAACTCAATCATGGGGAGCGGAAGTATAATCAGCGAGCCCAGAAGTATCCCTATTTTGCTCAAACTGCACAGTGTTGTTGCCAGCTAACAAAATCCCTTTCCTCCTATGCAATCGCAAAATACTGTATATGAGCAGTTAGTGTATGCCGTCGCCTCCTGTGGAGTCCTGGCAGGTTTGAGAAGGGACTTTTTTGGTGCTGGAAGAGGGGCAGCAAACGGCTTGCCAGAATACTGACTTTTTGGGAATGGGTTGCTACAAGCAGAGTGTTTTACTACTGTGAAATGCTTAAGGGGTAAAATAGACAAGGTTTCAACTGTTTTTTTTATGCAGCCATGGTTTATTGTGCTGGGTATTATTGTTTTCATAAAAAAACTGTATACACAGAGAGAGTCTTTGGGCAAAAGAGGGAATAAACCCTTTCAGAAAAGAAAAAGCAGTCTCCATTGGATTCCTTCTTAAAAGGTGCATCATACACTAAACAGTTCAGTGATGCAGAGCTAAACAGGGCACAAGAGAATAAGCACAGAGCGGATTTTTATGGAGTCAGTTTCTTTCTTCCAGTCAGATGAAAGTCAGTCTGTGGTCTGCCCCAGGTGGACTGGGTATCAGTGATGGTGCCTCAATGCTTTTACATCATGGGTCGAAGCTATAAAGACTGAAGCTGATTTGCCTTGTGACAAAATCCCTGTCCAAGCAACAGGACTAATACAGCGTGATATCGACTGTCAATCTGGGATCAAATACAGGGGCAAAAAAAGAAACCACTTCATACATCCTACATTTAGCCCTAATCAATCCTGCTCCACTGGGGTGTTTCAAGACACACATTGATCGACAGCCAAGATGGAATCTGTTCAAAGAACTTGCTAGAGAAGAAAGGTTAGAGAAATAGTATTGAGTGAGAATGTGAGTAATGGTCATCCATGAGCAAATTTAACCATTTCTATTTCTCTTTTTTTTTTTGCTTTTAAGCTAAATGAAAACAATAAAAAATGAATCAGTTCCCATATTAGCTTAGCTTAACATTTATGCTGTGGTTTATAGCAGGAATCACCAAACAGCCTCACATCAACAGCATCTCGTCAATCCATCAAAACATCAAACTGCTTTTGCAGCAAGATGGCAGCTAAATTGTTAGCTCAAAGAAAATAAAAAATACAGCTCCAACAGTTTACAAAGCATTTGCCCTTGACAGGCTGAAATAGCGTCTCCCGAAAAATGATCTGCAACCTCATGACGTCTGAGGCAATCAGTCCCAATCTTCACACTGTGACAGCTCATTACAGCGTTTGGCTACTCGCCCAATAACGGCACACTTGTTCTCTTGTCACCACAGGGACATGACGCCACACCATTCAGAAGATAAATGACTTGGTGATAATCATGGCTCAAGCAGTGACACTAATCCAAAGTTAACCCCAGTTTTCTCAAGTATGCTTTTAACTTTGATGATAATTGATATCAAATAGGTTTAAAGCTCCACACAACTCTTTATTCCTGAATTCAGAGTGTAGTTTGACTGACAGCCCATCATCACTGTACTGGTTAGCAAATACCTGATTTTTAAATTAATATTTTTGTCTTTAAGGTGTCTTGCGAATGCGTTTATTCACACTGAACATTTTCAAATTTTCTCACATTACAACCAAATGCCTTAAAATATTTCACTGGGGTTTTATGTAATGGACAGACACAAGGTAGTGCATCATGCTGAAGGGAAAGCGTTTTTGTTTTTTGTTTTTTTAAAACCATACTCTGAATAGTGTGCTGTAAAGTTGTATTCAGTCCCTTTTAATTAGACACCCCTAAACAAAAATTTATTGCAACCAATGACCTTTAGATTAAATAATAAATACAGTCTGCCTGTGTGTGATTTGATCTCATGAATACAACAGTTCTGTAAAGGCCACAGACGTTTGTTAAAGAATATTAGTGATCAAACAGCATGAAGAGCAAGAAACACAGCAGACACGTTAAAGTTGTGGAGAAGCAATATGTCAAGTTTTGAACATCTCGCCTTGCAATGTTCAATCCACTAACGACAGAATAAATGTAGACGGAGGTCCTCTATTCGGATCAGATAATGGTTGAAAAGTTTAATCTACATTAAGAAAAAACACACACATGTACGTCGCCCTGAACACACTATCAACACTGTCACATACGGTGGTGGCAGCATTATGCTGTGGGGACGCAATGCAAGGTGGTTATACAAAATAATCGATTCAGGAGGGCAGACAACATATATACTTCACAGTTTTCTGATTATATTTAAAAATAAACTAAAGACCTTATTTTCCTTCTGCTTCCTAACTATGCCCTACTTTGCATTGGCCTGTTACATAAAATCCCATTAACATATATTTCAGTTTTTAAACGTAACAAAATGTGGAAGAGTTCAAGGAGTGGAAATAACTTTGCAAGGCACTGTAAGACATCACAAGATTTACTTTCAGATAAATGTTTTACTGAAGAATGTTTTATTGCCTTTTACTGAGAATGTTTACTTAATAAAACCACAACAAGAATTTAAGTAGTCACAAAATGTCTTTCTTTTTAGAAGGTTTTAAATAACTGCAGCGTCTCTGTTTCTCAGTGTATGACCTTATTACCTACTGTGCTTCATAAAATCAATCTAAAAAAATGGATATCTGGTTTATGTATTTAGGATATCATTCAAAGGTGTGAAATTGGACTGGGCTCTGATAAAGAAAGGATACATTAGGAGCAGCAGTAAAAGCCCAGGCCTGGACTACACATGCTGTATTTTAAGATGGAAAAGTATGATGTACTGCAATGCATACAAACCTGAACACATACTTTGCCTTGTACTAATAATGTTACTATCATGAAGTATCAAATACAAACAACCAAGTATGCCAAAACTGTGTTTACTGAATGTGTTGCTGAATGAGGAACTAATAAAACAAGCAGCCAATTAAACTGATTTCCATCAATTTATTTAAACTACAAACAAAATGTGAAACACTATTTGTTTTTATTTGAAAGCTTTTTTTAAAGAAACCTTTCGTTCATTAATGTTTTCAAAGCCAGCACTATACCACAATAAAGGCAGTTCGCAATGGTTCATTTGCCCTGATAATTTATTGCAGGGAATTACCCTGACACAGTTTGGTTGTTAATGTATTTGGGTACACTACCTCGAAATCAACTGTAACGACCATGAGGGAAATCGGCATAAATGCGTCTTCAGCCCATATCGAATCAGTTTCTCACCACCCTTAGGGCTTAATAGAAAGCACAAATGAATTATGATACACTAGCCAGTTTCTCACAATCTGAGGTGTAAATAAAGACAAAGACATATAGCTTATACAGTGGCTGGTATTTTCTTATGCGTTTTGTCACATGTAATTGAATACAAAAGATAACAGTGATGTGAAAATAAGTAATAACTAAGACATTCCCACAGTATGAGATTGTTTCTCTTTTCGTATAAGCTATTACAGCTCTTACTTGCTGATGTTTTGAAAACATCTTTCTGCCCTTATCTCTGAGCTTATTCATCATTTTGTATTAAACAAATAAGCATGCATCTTAGCACAAGATTTGCGTCATGAAACCTAAAACCCATCTGCATACTGTATAAGTGCACCTGCAGGGAAAGACAACTGTGTTATCTGGACTAATGCAATGCTAAGCCAAGCATACAAGCAGGCGGAGAAGCCATACAACATAGCCTATATATGATACAGTGAGATTTAATGCAAATAGACAAAGCCAAATACATAGTTTCCAGATTCTGCGATACAATCGAAATGCACATTGTGTATGTGCAGGTTGGTACCTTTAGGGACTGTATGCATTCCCATAGCAAGCTTAATGATGATTCCTTGAGCTGAGGATTTATTTACTTTGACAATTCATGTTTACATTCATATGTAGGGTTTACTTTTCTTCCAGAGCATGTTTGTGTGTGTTTTGTTTGTCATATGTGCTGGCCCTGTGAATGACACATTGG
Source organism: Fundulus diaphanus (assembly GCA_037039145.1). Lineage (NCBI taxonomy): Eukaryota > Metazoa > Chordata > Actinopteri > Cyprinodontiformes > Fundulidae > Fundulus > Fundulus diaphanus. The sequence continues at coordinate 30,216,958 of CM073127.1, forward strand.
AAGACCCCCTTTGGGGTGTATGTTGCCTGTCATCCACTGACTGTTGGAGATTAACATTAGCCCTTTCCCATGACCCTGAGTAGGACTGAACAGTTGTAAATAATGGATCAGTGGATGGAATTGACACATCTTTCATTTGTTGTTACATTTGGTTCCTAGCCTTTATGTAGAATTAAAGCTTAGAGAGTTTATGCAATGGAAAAACCACTTCCATTGTTTAATTTTTAGTCTCATAAAGAACTGAAACCTTGCTGAAGGTTGGATGAAGCTATGTGATTAAAAGTATGATATATTTGCTTTATTTCAGGAAAAAGTTGCATTTTTGATTCCTTCTTGTTTTGCTTTCTTTCTTTCAAGTATTAATACAAATTTAAGACCAGTTGTGACGTATTAATCGTTTACATGAGTAACTTTTCTGGGGTCTTGATCTTGAAAACCCTGTTTACATTCATGATTTCCCTCATGATAAGATTCAGATGGATTGGTTTAAAATGTTCAGTGTTGATTTCAAGACTGATCTGCACTGTAAGAGGAACCAACGCTCTCATAGAACATAAACAATGCTTTTATTAAAGCATGTTGAACTAATCTAGTCCTTAAGACCTATAAACACAAGGATGCATTCAGTCACTTAAAGGGGCCTAGTAACATATTTTGACAATGAAAAGAAAACACAAAACAACATATGTATTCATCTTCAAATAAAACAATATACAGCAAGCAATTTTCCTAATAGTGTTTACTTAGTCCTTCTTGAGCCTGAAAAACACATTGCACTGGGCACGATCAGCAGGCATAAACATTGTTGTGCCATCTGCCGGTAGTACACTATCAGAAAGCAAGATGATGACAGTTGACACAGCTACAGTACGATCCAGCAGACCGTCCTGTAATGCCTCGCAGTAAAATGACAGCTTGGCGTAGTCGAAGACCCACCCATTCTACAGGGTTAGGTTTACTCACTCTTTCATCTCGCACCTCCGCTGGACATTGCTGACTTGCTCTGTTCCATCACAGACATGTATACATAGACACCTTGTTAAGTGCTGAATTGCACATCGATGTTGCCACCATATTGGAGGTGGGATAGTGGAGTGATTCGGAGATACCTCATTCATGTGCTGCGTGGATTTAAACCAACCGATTCACACTACAGACCAGATCTACTGGCATTACCTTTCTTTCACAGCTAGGAATGACCATATACTTATGATTGTATTTATTCATTACCACATAATTATAACATTGTATATATGTCTTTGGGCTCCATTGCTTTTCCTCGTTTACTTATTGTGTGTAATATTGTATTTTGGGTCACGTGGTCTTGTTGTTTTTCAGCACGTGGGGTGATATTATCAAGTCAAAAGTATTTGAGGGTCACAAAAAATAAATAAAAAAAGACAATAAAAAACGATGTGATTGTTTTTACCTGCTTTACAAAATATGACAGTTTTAATTAAACAAATTAGGAAAATGGGAAGTATAAATCATTGTAGATCCGGAAATTAACAAAGGGTTTTGTTTAGTTGACACATTAAGATATGGTCATCCAATTTGCAAATTGTTTTGGCCTTGATTGAAAAAAACAATTCTGTTAAGAATATAATTTTGATCAGTATTTCTTTGAAAACACTTCCGGTATTTAGTCAATATTAATTAATTGATCCAAAGCAGATTTTAATGCACCCAAGTGTGCGATCAACTGAATTCATATATGAGGTAGGCTAAGTGCCTACCTTATATAGGCACCTCATATATGATGAGAATGAATAAACAGAGAACCATACCGACTCATTGCCCAGTCAAACAAGGTCTGCGTCAAGTTTTGAAGAACCATGGCAATTTAACGACAAATGAGCTACTGGAAGACGAAGAAAATGGATTTGACAAAACAATAAGGCACTATCGGAATGCTACTAATTCAGTAACCCTAGGAAAAGACTGTGGGAAACATGGATGCTTTGATACCCACAGTGTAAACTAACAGCAAAACAGCTTGTAACTCAGTGTTCCATCTACAAACGGCAGCTGCTTTCACCACTAGAGATCCAGGAGATAGTTTTACAAATGCTAAAGCAAGGGGGAACCAAGACATACAATCAGATAGGGGGGGTTAACATTAACCCCCCAGAGATAGGGCACCAAGCCCCAATGACGCGAGTCGATGTCAACCCTGACATCAACTTATGAAGCTAAGTGAAGTGCGTCCAGAGGATCTTGTAGATGATGCAAATACAGCACTAAATCCATCACAGAGATCAATGAGCTGATATACAGTACAGCATTAGTGATCCTTGAGATGCTTGGCAAAGGTAACATTAAGAGTGGCCATAATGGATAATGTCCTCTATGGAAGAGAAGCCAAAATCAAGGCAAAATGGAAAGAAGTAAGCCAAATATCAGAACTCCAGAAGGGTGAATCCAGAAAGTGAATTCCCCAGAAATACAAAAAGGTACCCATACCTGAGGCCCTGGAATCTACCAAACAAAGACTGCGAGCCTTGGCTGCCCGACTGAAGAGATACAGAAAAGAGATAGACACAAGACGAAAAAAGAAAGGCTGTTCTCCACTTAACCAGCTAAAGTGTACTCCCAGTGGCAGAGTAATAACACACGAGCCAATCTACCAAGGCAAGAGACATACTGGAAAGGGATATGGGAGAAAGAAGCATCACATAACAATGATGCACAGTGGCAAACAGATCTAAGAGCAGACCACAATATAGTCTGAACAAAGTCCAGCAAACATCACAATGGCAGACATCCACAAACTCTCTGGTATGAAGAACTGAACAGCACCAGGCCCGGATATGATCCTCGCCTACTGGCTGAAGAAGCTGACTTCTCTCCATGAACGCCTAGCGGCACAAATGAACCAGCTGCTGACGAATGGGACCCACCCTGAATGGCTGACAGAGGGCAGAACAGTCCTGATAATGAAAGACCCCAGGAAAGGGACAGCCCCTACCAACTATCGGCTACACGAAACATTTTAGTTCAGACACAAACGGTTGAAGCCGGAGCAGTACAAGATGGATTTTTATGTGTATGTGAACACACAAATGCAATTTAGAAACGCCTGATATATGCAAAATTGCTTGGTTTACTAAATATTTGAAAAAAACAAAGTGTAAAACACAGACATAAATAATCAATAGGGCATGATAATTTAATCAGAAATCCTTTGTATGCAATCAGAGTGAGCTACAGACGTAGAAATTCATAAAATCATATGTGACTAGGCCCCTTTAACTACCTCCTTATCCGCATTCTAGGCCTTGTACTCCTACCCCACTAATGTTTTACATTTTGTCATGTTACAACCACCAACTTCATGGTATTTTTGACGCAGTTTTAATAGACAGACCAGGCAGTGCATAATTGTAAAGTGGCTACATTGCTTGTGGCAAATTGCAAATGGGATTTTTTATGGGTTCTTTCAAAAATTGCTTTCTTTTCACTACTACTCTATAAAGACAAGATTTTTGGAGCAGGATTTATAGTTTCTATCTTGACAGATTTTCTCACTCTCACAGAGTTTTTAGTTTTGGTGGACAGTCACCTCTTTGGTAGGCAAGTAGATATGCCTTACATTTTACACTTTTAGATGATGGATTGAACAGTCTTGTAACATAACCTTGCTTTATATTTATTTGTGACTTGTTTGGTGTTTTCCCTGGGTTTACTGATGCTGTTTGTTCCCTAAAGTTCTTACAAACCTCTAAGTCCTTTAGAAACAGCCACATTTAGAGATTACTGAGATCATATTACACACAGTTGTAATCAATATACCAAAAAGTTGACTTTTGAAGGCATTTGATTGCATTGGAGTTTATTTAAGTATATGTAAATATAGGTTGCTGAGCACAAATACATAGCACATTTTATACTAGTATTCGTGAAAACAATTGAAACCAAACAAAAACAAATTAGATTTTATGGCTGAAAACACTACAAAGGCTCTACTTCCTAAATGAGCTGAAAAAGACTTGATCTCTACAAGGAGAGATGCCCTTTCTCTTAAAGTGCACTGTTCATCCTTACAAAATACATTACTGTCTAGTTCACCAGCTGCCAGCCAACAACTCCATTGATTGGTGAATGCAGCCCAGTACACCATCAAGCCACAGCTTGCAAACCTAAACACACTCAGTATACAATCAGACTACAGAAAAAAAAGGCAGCATCATAATCATGGACATTACACACTGAGGAAACCATCTGCTTCCATCTGGAAAATGGTTCAACACAGTAAAATAAAGCAACAACAAAATTACAAACAGCTTTTATCCAAGAGCCATGGCCTTCATCGCACCAATCTTCTCCTCACACAAAAGAAAAGGGGGAATAAAGCAGTAAGCTCATGTGTATACATTAAACTGTAATAAACATGCAGTGAAAAAACTGTTACATAACCCTTGCAAAGTTTGGCTGACTTCATACATACAGTGTAGTCACTGTAAATCAGAATATCTTCCAAACTCAATTCATTTCACATCTATTTTTCTTTGTACATCACAACATTTCCTAAATAGACTTTTTTACGTATTTTTGTTGCTTCTACTAGTCAAAAAAAATTGAGTAGAAGTTTTCTTTTTATATTATTTTTTCTGAGCCACACATAATTTCATTATAGTTTGGTACAATTACAACAAAGGCCACCCAGACTGGCGCTGAACAAAAGAAAGCAAACTCAGCTTTCCCATTACTCACCAACCTCACGTTGTGCTTAGTTTGATTTTTCAACAATAATTCACTTCTTTCCACACCTCAAAATTTATTCACAGCACAAGTTCATTAATTTTGTTGAAAAATCTCTGACCAAAAACAAAACTCATGCTTTCTGGTGCCCTGGTGCTGCAGACAAAGCAGAGGTTTTCTCCATCTTTACAAAAAAGCTTAGTTGATTTTGATAATATCATATTGGATTTGGATTTTAAAGAAAGAATACACTTACTGTGTTGGCAGTGAACTCCACTAAAGCCTGGTGGACACTTGCACACGTAACCAATGAAGGTATCGCCTCTGTAAGTCTCACTGATCTCACACGTTCCTCTGTTGTGGCATGGGTTTGGATGACAGGGGCCTGTGCAGGAGCGAAAGAAAACAGACACATATAATGAGCAACATTTATCACGTTCTCATTTACTGAGTATACAAAAGCAAAATGCAACTAGGTAATATGTTTACTCTGTCGAAGCTCATTGTTTTTCATTGTTTGCTCTGAAAGGGAATAAAACGAGCAAAAAATGCAGACCACCTCACCAAGACAGTAATTTATGATCTAAGAGAAAAGTATATTATGTTTTCTGTGCTTTGACAAATACACTGAATGTAAGTTTAGACGCATATTTTTCATCGAAAAACTGAGATTGTGTGCAGGTCAAAAAGGTGTTTGACAGGCAAAGAAAGGTGGATGACAGGGGAGTGGTAAGATCACGGCTTTAAGATACTGCTGCTGGTCTCAGAGATCAACAGGCTGCAGTCTGGAAATTGTTCAATTTCTCCACTCTGGGAAGACAACTTCTCTCACTCATAGTATTGATAGGGTGAAGCGGAGAGCATAGACTAGGATAAAAGTGCAGTAGAGACTGTCAACAGGTCGACTATTAGTAGTGCATTCTAAAAATAAAAATTTCATGAAAGACTGGCAAAAAGAAGGCCATTGTTGAAAGAAAACAATAAGGATTTCTGTAAATTTTTATGACTCGCGCAAATTGTTATGGCCAAATCACACCGGCTCAGAATAAAGATTCCCTCTGACTCGTGATATTGAGTATTCACCCGAGAGTATGTGCTGGAAATCCTGACAGCATTAATCAGGGTCCTGTTCGCTACCTCAATAATCAGTTGTTTGTCGTCCATCTTGGAGAGCCAGTGTGTGGTTCCTGGCAAAACTGTTTGTAGACCAACCTCACCAGAGGTTGCATAGTGTTTCTGTTGCAAGTAGAAGACTTTACTTTGACATTTTCTCTGGATGTGTATCACTTTGCCACTGTGTCCCACTTCCTGTCTCACTCATGAATTTCCCAAGAAATTGATGCATAGTTCCAAGAAAAATAGACCCAGTTCTATTTTGGTCAGACAGCTGGAGACAGAGTCGCAGGGAATTGCCCGAACACATTCACTTCTATGTATTGTAATTGCTATGGACTTCATATGACCCAATTTTCTATCAGATCAGATGCCAAATTGGATCCGGTGTGTTTTGGGCCTAATCTGTGCCATGAAACAATATACACCACTATCAAACAATGCTCACTGTGAAACATGTCATTGTGCTAGAGTGACCTAGTCAAAGTCCTGATCTAAATTTAACTGATCTTCTGTAACAACACTTGAAAACGGATATTCACAGACAACCATCCAGTCTCACAGAGGTATTTTTCAGAAAAGATGGGACACAAATTTCAGTTTCCAAATGTGCAAAGCTTGTAAAACACACCCAAAGATTTAACTTAGGTTTTCAGGTTTTTATTTGTAAAAATAGAAACAATTTTGAGATGCATGTATAATTTTTCATTCACTTTACAAATGTGTACAACTTTGGATTCGTCTTTGACATAAAATCCAAATAAAATAAACTCAAAGTTGTGGTTCTAATGTATCAAATTTGGAAAAGGTCAAGGTTATGAAAAAATTTAGCAACACATTGCAAATATCATTGTATCAAAATGCATTGATTTTCTTCTTTGCCACCACCAGTCCAGATGAATAATTATTAGTCACTATCACTTTATTTGGATCTATAGTTATACATATGTATATATATATATATATATATATATATATATATATATATATATATATATATATATATATATATACATGTATATATTTATATTACTTTGTGTGGAATGTTGTAAATATATATATAAAAATGTTTGTATATCTGGAGCGTGTAACAAAAGTAATTTCCCTCTGGGATTATTAAAGTATGTCTGATTCTGATTCTGATTAACTTTTTTACCCCATTCACATTCAACAAAAACAGAGGCACAAACCTTTGTTTCTGAAGTGATGATAACTGAAGCGTATTTTTGAGTCATCTTATGCTCCACTGGATGCAACTGGGAGATTAATATTTGACCTACTGCCCTTGATGTTGTGATTATTTCAAACCGGTGGCAAAAATGTACACCGGAGACCAGAGTTGCAAGAATGTTCAATAATAACAGGTCAAGAATGATCATAAAGGAGACTGAGAATTTATTTTGCAGAAGTAAATAGCAATCACAATTTTATCAGTGCTTCATTGTTTAGAAACTATAGTCCTCAAAATAAAAAAAACAATTTATTTGTTCTTAAAAAAATTATTTTGCACAGATTTTTAATCTGTTCATCCAATTTTGCCCAGTCATGTCATGTGCACTTGAAATAGTAAAAACTACTTAAAATGTACTTGTACCGTGAAATGTTGTTTATGAAATAAAATAAGAAGAAAAAAAGAAAAAGTAAACTAATCCATCTGAATAAGAGCCTAGTGGGGACCCAGCACACAGTTGGGAGTTAGCAAATGCATAGTTGCAGCCATTTGCTATCAGGCCTTGATTGTAGATCAGCAAAAGCAGAAACTATTGCCCTTCAAGATGTAAAAACTACAAAGCCACTGGGGTGCCAAAAGGCTCTTCTCAGAACACCAGATCATGAGAAGCAAAATCCTCTGTGCAAATGAATAAAAAAAGTGCCACTATGTGAACATACTTCCCAACCACTTGTGTTCAGCAACCTAAGTGGGTTCCAAGAGGGTTGCTGAACACAAATGAATTGAACCACGACCCTTCACAGCATCCGATTAAAAATCATCAAGTCACACACTGGAATGCTTTTTTCTACTATAGGGAACTGAACTAGAATAAAAGGGGAGAGGCAGAAATATATAGGGGAAAAAGTTGATGGAAAACCTTTAGAGAGTTCTTTAAAGCATCTGGCAAAAGAACACAGGAGTGGTTACAGGAAGACTGTAAAAGTCCTGGAGTGACCCAGTTACGATCATAGTGCAGTAAAGAAGCCCCAGAAGGACCTGGAAATGAAACTATGCTGATGCTTTGGATCAGAATTTTCTTTCTTTAATGAAAAAGAGAAGAAAACTTCAAAGAATAGCTGTCCAAGGCCAAAATTGCTTTAGCCATGTAGTAAAGGAAAAACAGACACATTTCAACATGATGTTTCAAAGTTGAAAATTACCCTCCAAACATTGGATGGCCATGGAAACTTTTTATAGTAATTTCAAGCTGTGTGGTCCCTGTCAATAACACTTCTGTAAAATCAAACTGTCCACTTAAGAAGCAACACTGATTGACAATGAATGTCATCTGCTGAGGTGCAAATGGAATAGACAACAGGTGGAAACTAGATGCAATTATCAAGACACCCCCAATAAAGGAGTGGTTCTGCAGGTGGTGACCACAATCTGGTTCTGCATGTGGAGCACTTTCAACTATTAAAGTTGAATGCATATGTAATATGTAGTAAGAATATTTCATTCACTCAGATCTAGATCTATTTTAGTGTTCCCTTTATTTTTTTGAACTATGTGTCTGTGCATATATATTCATCTATTTTCTAACACATCTATCCCTTGTGGGGTCCCGAGGGGTGCTGGTGCCTATCTCCAGCTTTCAATGGGCGAGAGGCGGGGTTGCCAGGTTGCCAGTCTATGACAGGGCAGCACAGAGACACTTGGACTGTGGGAGGAAGCCGGAGTACCTGGAGAGAACCCACACATGCACAGGGAGAACATGCAAACTCCATGCAGAAAGACCCAGGGCAAGGGTAGGACTTGAAACCAGGACCTTCTTGCTGCATGGCAACAATGCTACCCACTGTGTCACTGTGCAGCCGTGCATATATATAAATAACTACAATATGCATCTCCATAAAAATCGAGATGTGCAGTAATACAAAAAAAACAATAATGGGTTTATTGCAATGGGTGGTGTGTGTTTGTGTATGTATGTGGGAGCATAGCATCTGTCCCTGCGTGGGATGGCCAGGGGTGGGGTAATGGTTTTGACAGCTTGGTGGAAAAAGCTCAGTCTTGAAGTTTTTGATTTGAGAAAGCGATTGTTATGGTTACTTTTGTACAGACTCAAATGCAGACTCAGACTCAGGACGTAAAAATAAATAATAATTTATTTTAACATAAGGTGCTTCCAAAAGGGAAGGAAAACAAAGAGGTGCAAGACTCTCCAGTTAACTTGCAAACTTGAACTTGGAACAAAGGCAAAAAACTGTCCAGTTTACTTATCTTCGGCTGTGGTTTTGGCAGGCAGGCAGGCAGGCAGGGAAGCAGGCAGGGAAGCAGGCAGAGTGGTCTGAGCGGCATCCAACTACTCCAAAACGAGATCAAAGAGAACAAACTGGCGCCTGCTGTCTGGTTCCAGGGGTTTATATACTGCCAAGTTGATTTCAGGATAGCCAGCAGGTGTGCCACAAAACCAGGAAGGAGCCACCGCTCAGCCACGCCCACTAGCACTGCTTAAGATCACAACAGCGATACCTCTTTCCCGATGGAAGTGAGGAGAACAGGGCATGTCCAGAGTGTGTGAGGTCATTGCTGATATTTCTGGCCTTCTTGTTAAGTCGGTCAGTGTAGATATCGCTGGGGCAGGGCAGTGTGGATCCTCTCTGCCATCCTAACCACCCGCTGTAGGTCATGCCTGTCCCTGGCAGCGCAGCTTGTAAACCACACTGTGAAGCAGTGGATTAGTTAACAAGCAGGGGGTGGGGAAGGTGCGTCTGCTTCAACTTCCTGAGGAAGTAAAGTCTCTAGTGGGCCTATTTCACCTAGTTCGAGGTGTGTATGGACCAGGTGAGGTCGGCTGAAGTGTGAACTTAAAGCTCTCCACCTCCACTACTTTAATGGAGAGGATGGAGGGCACAGTCTTATTGGATTTCCTAAAATCCACTATAAGTTCCTTGGTTTTTGTGATGTTGTGGTGTTTGATCTCCTCCCTGTACGCTGACTCATCATTGTCGTTATTCAGTACTACAATGGTATTTGATATTTATGTATTGTTAATATAGTGTTAATCTTTATTTTTTATTTTCTTGGTATGGTTCATGTAAATCTGTATTGAGTTTTACCATGCCATCACAGGGTGTCCCCCAGATAATTGTGTAAACCTGGTGGCAGGTGTTGTCGTGATAGGATGCGGGAAGTGCAACGTGGACGTAGTGTGCGTCGAGCTAATAACAGCTGCCGCGTTAGCTTATTTAGACCGGAAGGGATTTTAATGAGAAAACTATGAAAAAATTCTAGTGGTGTGAATGCTGTGTGTCCAATCCAATGTTAGTTCAAGCAAATACGGAGAAAGTCATTCTTGGTTACTCTACTTTATCGGTGCTAACGACCCTGGTGCTAACCCTCACCTTAAACACATTCAGATATTGGTATACATCATATTCAAGATATCTTTTCAGCTTAAATTTTAATATTTTCAAGATGAAAGGCAAAGTCAGCTCTGTTATGCCTTTTTTGATTCATTTTGGTCGGTGGGTGGGATCAATGAAACACTACAACGATTTTGTTAACAATGCATATCTGAAACAATACCAATACTATATTGTACAAGTTAATGAAATGCTTTTCTGGCCTTTTTTGAATGACTTGACTTTATTCTAGACTTCCAAATCTGAAAAGTTTTGAGCATTGAAGCTGATTACACAATTCTGGCCTGCCTGATGAAATATCGACGCTTCTACCTGGCCAGGTCCTGGGTCAGTACAGCTTGGCATACAAAAAGCTGTTGTGAGCCCTAATTTGCATGGGTATTCATGTTCATGGTAATTAGGTAAAAGCATACTGGCTGTGTACAAACTGGTCCGATCATCACAACATCATGTTTTTGCTTTAATATTCAGCTGCAGAGAAAGATGGCAGAGCTGTGAGCGCACAGTTAAAAAAAAACACTTTTTCCTGTTGTAAATTATTCTCCTCTCCAAAAATTGCTAAAAATGGTATAGATCTTTTAATCAACAAACCACCATTTACGCCCATAAAAGCAACACGGTGACCTTAAATCTTTCAGCTTAATTGTTGAGTAACCCCAAAGCTGTAAAAACCTTGGAGGTTGGGAATGGTAAGGAAAAACTTTGAAAATTGATCTGTTGAAGCCTGCAAAAAGTATATCTGAATATTAAAATATTGATATAGAAGGAAACTTATGTGGATTTGCATGGTAACATATACTCAATTCAAAGCTTGTAAACTCTCGGTTCACATAAAAATCAAAACAAGCTAACATTTTTTCTCCCCACTGCATGTTTTTTTTCTAAAGCTGCCTTTTTTGTATGCCTATTCAGCTCCGTTAAAAGGCATATCTGACTGGAGAAAAAAAATGCTTTGACAAGAATGTTATTTAATTTTAAGTGATAAACAGAAAAACATCCCAAGGGTAAGAATATCATGCTCTCTTAAGTTAGTGTGACAAATTAAAAGCCAGAAGTGCAAAATTTGACAGCGTCTCAAAAAAGAGAGAAGTCTGAACTGTCATCTGCTGAGCCATGGAAGCTGTGCTTCAACTTAAAGTGTACAGCGTTGGTTGAAAATGAGCTAAGCAGACAAATGAATGAAAAAAAGGCATCACTGCCAGACATATTGTTTGTTCTCCAATAAAATTAACAAGATTCTGGATATGAATGACAAATGAGGTAATTATGCTGAAGATGCACTATTTCAAACCTAGACAGGTATCAGCAATAATGAAAAGAAGAGCTAATTTGTTGAACAGAGGAATATGGTATCCTTCACCCAGACCCTGCTTTCAGAGTGAAAGAAGATTGCTAGTAGTGAATTATTGTCACAAAAAGCAGAGGAAATGGGAATAAGTTGAGACAGACCAACCAGGGCGATGAAGAGCTAAAGTGAGCTTGTGGCAGATGTAGAGGTAGGTTACTCTAAGTGGCAGCTACTTTAGAGTTCAAGTTTTAGTTTCTTTGATTGTAATAAAGGGATGATAGATATAACTGAGATTTCTATGTCATTTCTCAACCACAACTACCTCAGGTTGCTAAAATCAGAAGCAATGTCCTAATCCAATCCTAAGTACTGGCTAGGTGTCCCAACATGGCTAAGTAGAACGACTTCAAACAGCTACAGTTGTGTTGAAGATTATTCATATCCAAGCAGAGTAATGTTTTTGAGCAGCCAAACCAAGGTCCCAACTTAAATCTGATAGACAAACTCAATGAGGGTGGTGTTAAGGTATAAATTGGATGGGCTCATGGGTCATCTGTGCTGGGGTCGGGGTGGAGGGTTAGTACCAGAGTATGGACCCGGTAGGTCGGGTTACGGTGGTCCCCCCATCTTGATGTTGGGATTCACCTCCTGGGTCCAGGGACTGGATACCCCTCTATGGTGCCAGTTCCTGGACCTAGGAATATAGGATGTGTGTGGTGAGTGCGAGTGTGTGTACTGCATCCCCTTTTTTTTCTTTTGGTGAGAGTGTTCACATGTGGGGGCACTAGGGTGGGGACGTGCAAATGTGACTCTGTACCTGGTTTTCTGTTTGTCATTTTGTCAGGTTGGGTTTTGTACTGTCTCCTCTACTGGGACATCTCAGGTATCCACTAAGAGTGGATTTTAAATTTAGCTGTTACATGTTCTCTGTCCTATTGTTCTCATTTTGTTTCTCTGTTATTTTCCACATTCTTTTTTTCATATTTATTCCCTCACAAATATATATATAAAAAAAAGATTTACTACATCTTTTTAGATTTTTTGTCTGTTTACCATTTAAATCTAAATACATTTTCACTCTTAATGTATCACTGTTGTATTGTTTTCCCCAACATTCTTTTTTACATTGCGTGGTCACTGTATTCTGTTTACTGTCTCAATAAAAAAACAATTGTCACTGCCTCAGCTTCTTCCCTATTGACTGAGACCAGGCCTCTAGGAAATAGGTGCTGAGTCTCATCATGCCTGCCTGGTTTTGAACAGGAGCTGGTTGAGACGACTATCTGTCATGTTGTTGCTAAAGAAGTTAGGTGGGTTGCAGATTTGGTAATAGATAGCACTATTTGTCGGTAACGTTCACTGTATCCTGTTGACAAACAGAGAATACTTCACTTTGCTGGAGTACTAAGTATCAAAGCATTCACGTTTATGGACCTGATTTCAAAATAAAAGCATGCCTCAGTGATAGTCTGTTTTCCCCATCTAAGCAAAGGGAATATATTTTAAGAACTTTAATGCTGAACACGTTTTTTTTAAGTTTCTAATGATTCTTTCCAAAGATATTCAGAAATATAAATTTTCAAAAATAAAGCCTGGTAAATATGGCGAGTATTAATCTCTTTAAATTAAACTGCCATTCAAGGATGATTTCTGTGGTGAATTAGAGTTCAGGTTCTATAAATGTTACTGAATATGTTTCATTCCTATTAACTGTGGTGTCTGCACTTGGGGTCAGTGGGGGCAGGCCCCACCAGATGGCGCTGGGGAGCTCTATATATTCAATAATCAGTGGGACAGGATTGTTCTTTATAGAGTAATAATGTAAAAAAGGCAGATTGTTTTCCAATAAAATGATGTTAGAAACATTTGTTTCTATATATCTAAGTCTGCCAGAATACTGACAAGCTCAGTAGGCCAAATCCTCTTGTGGCGCCTTGATATTGGGGCCAGCCCACCCATGTTTGTTTAAATAATGAACATCTGAAATTGCGCTCTCAGTAGACCTCCGTGGGGCACAAATACTCCGGCCCCAAGCTTGGATCGTCTAATCAAAATAATGGAATGGCACATGTTATGTTTTATGTTCTGCCGGAAAGTGTGCGGCAATAGTGATGGTTGGCCATGCTAGCTCATTGATGTGAATCTTTTCTGTTCAATAAATTAACATTATTAGAGACCCTTTATTTGTAATTTTATGTATAAAAATTTAATTACATTTACCTTATATAAAATGGCATTTCTAGTGTGTTGGTTTATGCTAATTTTTCTTTCACTTAAAATTGAATGGTTGTTTACATCACAAAAAAAATAGTTGCCGCTAATAGGTGTTGAGTTTTTGTCTTCATCAGGAAGGAAGGGTTGCATTGCTGTAATGGCAATAAATATTTTCTTTACTTGTTAAAGAGAAAGGTATAAATAACATTAAGATGCAATATTTTAACAAAATCTACATAAAACAGTTTATTTCAAAATTAAAACTAATTTTAAATTTTTTTATCTTTTGACATGCCTGTCTGATTTGAACTTCTTGCTTTATAAAATATTATTTGAATCTAAATCAACAGGAGTATGGATAATTATGACTTAATTATAACTCTAAAAGGGAGTCAGGATAGGCAAGGACGAATCAAGCTGAATGGTCAAGGATATGCTAAACAGAAAGGAAAATTTATGTAATATCTTTATGCAAATATAGAGTAAAGTGTGTGCCATGGAGCCATAGAGATATCAGTTTGATGCACCTTTTGAGTAAACATTTAATTTTAATTGATTTGTATCATTATATGAAGAAAAAATCTTCACTGAGACATCCATAAGACAGTCTGAATGCCTCTGAACAATAAATATTGTGAGGGGGAAACAGAATCCAGGGGTCAGTTTTGATAAAGTTGGACTCATAAAACAAGGAGGCAATGAACAGAAACATAGTACCGTGTTTTAAAACTTTGGAGCTAGGATCAAAAACATGGTTGAGCTGGAGCTAAAAAGACCACACCGAATGTCCTATTGGCACTTATACCCTTGTTTCAGGCGCAATTGAAGCACTGCAGTTCTTATTTTAAACAGGAGATAGTCCCGAGGTTAAAATCTCTCTGTATTCAATAACTGGTGACAGAAGAGTCTGACGAGGAAGTGCAATCCAAATACTCAACTGTAACTGGCCTCATAAGTGGGATATTTTTAACCATTGTTCTTCCTTTTGTGCAGTCTATATATTGAACCATGCATATGCTTGTTAAAAATGACCCTACCTCGCTGATCTTTCTGGGGAGTGCCACTCATGCTGAGCACTGATTGTTACAAAGTGGGAATGTGCTCGGCCAGCCGAAGCAACCAGTCGCGACACCCATAACCAGCCCGTACAAGAACGCTTCTAACATGAGTTGGTCACAGAGCAACTTATAGAGTAATAGAACAAAGAAGCTTTATGCCCCACAATTTAGGGTCACCAGCTCACAAAACATGCATGAGGGATCATGCAAATGCGGCAAACCTGAATTTTGAACCTGAGATTTTTCAACAGCGCAACAGACAATCATTCCATTCTCATATTTTTCAATTTCTAAAAACATGAGGAATTGCGTCATATCCTTTATCAAAATAATCAAGTAAACATTGGTGGGCTGGCCCCAATTATCAATATCCACGAAGCACTGATGCAAAAAATAATAAAACCACAGTAAAAAAAAAGCGAGAAAAGAAGCAACTTCTTCAATGAAGGCCAGAAAGGTATATTGTGTGTGTTCAGAGGATGCTCCCTAGGCTCATGTATGTTGTATGATAAATGAATGTGAGGTGCATGTCCAGAGGAACCATTAGAGGCTTTCTTGTGTGAATGTCAGCTGCTGCTGTGATGCATACGCCAACGTTTGCTCAGAGATTGATGGGATCATGTGTCATTTTCAGCGCAGACTTTGTGATTTCTTTTCTGGCTGCAGAACAAAGGCCAATCAATCAGCTGTGAATTCCTGACCAATGGATAAACATGGAAGAACATTATCTGCTTCCTCCAATGATCGGTCAGAAAGATTTGACACTTTCAGGGTTAAAGCCACATATGCACTCTTACATCATAGCTGAAAGCTGTCAAACATATTGGTCATAGATCTGACTGTACAAAAATACAGGTGATTTTAGGAGGAAATACAGAATTGCCAAGTGTTCTGTGGCCACAAACAATACTACTTTATTTTGAGTAAAATAGGTGGAGGAAAAGAAGGGCTATAAAAACCACCTAAAAATAATTAGAAGAAATATATAGAATATTATCAAAAAGCATTTTTCCCCAGTAATCCAATTTAGAAAGGTGAAACTCATTTAATATCTAGATTTATTACAGACATATTTGTGACATTTTATGCATTTACTTCCATTTAGTTTGATGGTTATGACTTACAGTTAACAAGAACCGTAAGTTAATTCTCAGATGATATGAATTTTCAGATAATATGAATATTACATAAGTCCACGTTTCAGCAATTTGTATGACAGAAATGTAGGCCTAATTGAAACTATGTCCATGTGCGCTACAGCATAAGCCCCTCAGTACTTTAGCATTATTTACTGCCCGTTTGAGTCATGGGGTCTCTCATCTTCCCCTTGAAAATACATAGATATTCAGTGGAGTTTGAATCAGGCCAGTTTGCTGGTAGATCAAGCTCTATGATGGCATGGTAATTAAAACAAGTATTGGTACTGCCTGGAGTGTAGGCAGCTACACAGCCAATGGTTCAAATCCTCCCAGAAGGTTCACATCCTCTCAAGCCTGTGCTTCTCCCCGTTACATGTTCAGCTGTTTCTACCGCACTTTTTCTTTCCAATCAACTTTATGCTGTGTTTACACAGAACGCGATCCAGGCGGCAACGGCCTTGCTCGCTTCACCGTTTTATCAGTGTGTTACTGCGGCGAAATTTCTCTTTGGCTACTCCGGTTCACATTACAAATAATGAAGGCAAAAAAGCTGACAAACAGGCCATGAACAAGGGTTACATTTCTTTCTTTTTTTTAGCATTCAGGAAAGTCACAGATAAATATGTAACAAATAAAAATCAGTTTTGTGCTAACTGAATGGACGAGGAAAACTCTTAACGCAACACAAATTGACTGAAAAGTTCTTATTTTTTAATTCTAGCAAACATCACATCATGTCCACCGCGGGTTTCCTTCATTCTTCCTTCACTCTATTTGACCTCATTGCGCCGATCGAACGCCTTCTTCGAGTCGCCTCGCACCTGAATGCACCTCTACAAAAGGATCATATATAAATCACTTGCTCAAAATGCCTGAATCACATTTGATGTGAATGCACCATTACATAATTATATTTAAAGGCTGGGATAAAGCACTCTTTAAGCAGCTTGGGGATAAATGGCCTACTAGACAACTGCCAAGTCAGCAATCTTTATCATGATTGTAGATATTATATCCACATAACCATTTGAGAGTATTGGTGTTCCGTAATATTCTGAATGTTGCAATATCATTAGCTTTAACCCAAAGTCAAAAAGATTAGTTGAAACAAATGTTTGCAAGTCAGCCCTATGTGCCTAATGAATATAATTTATAAACAAGTTTGACTTTTTTAAGTAAATTGCTGTAAAACAAAAACTTTTTAGTGATATGCTAATTTATTGAGATCCACCTTTGTTATTGGCTAGTTTTATTCCAAAACAGTGGGCCAGGTATAAGGGCCAGATTTGATTTTACAATGGTAAAATCACCTGGAAAACATGTCTTAATCTTATTCAGAGCTGCTCTGAATAACACTTTGCTCCTCTTGATTGAAAATATTTTATTTCAACAGGATTTTGAAAGTGGAATTGAAGAGTCTCAATAAAAGCATAACCAGAAATGAAACTCTGCCCTGGATTTAACTAGATTTTTTTTCTCCATCTTACAAAGTGCTGAGATAATAGTGATAAGCCAGCCTATCAAAAAACCTTGTAAGCCTTTCATAAGATCTTTATTTAAAGAACAGGACACACACACACACACACACTACACCTGCCTCTTGAGTGTGAAATTCATATGTAAGCTCCTCAGATCTGACTGTGCACCTAGCAACATCACAGAAAAAAAATCTAGCATGGCCTAATTGTGTCACATCTATTTTAACCTAACCTCTTTTTTTTCCTATGATGACTTCACTGGTTCACAGGTTTCCTGGTGAATGCACCCATCCGGCACCTCCTCTGATGAAAGTTGGCACCTCAACACCAATATTACATCAAGGCTCTCAGGATGTGCCACCCCACACTTTTGCTTTTAGAGAGTTCCTGGCCTCCCATTCTCATGCTCTTTTCCCAATCA
Organism: Fundulus diaphanus; assembly: GCA_037039145.1. Lineage (NCBI taxonomy): Eukaryota > Metazoa > Chordata > Actinopteri > Cyprinodontiformes > Fundulidae > Fundulus > Fundulus diaphanus. The sequence goes on from CM073127.1 coordinate 30,234,951, forward strand.
ACCATTTCAGCTCATCAGCATTTCGCATCGTCAGACAAATACACTTAGAGGTGATGGTGGTAGGAATTTTGCAGAAACAAAATTGTTTGGAATATGTCAAATAAATATCGAAAAAGGAGAGGTCATGCTGGAGATCAGCCAGCACTCGAGGAGGAACGAGGGGAATGCAGGAGTTAGGAAATGCCAGGGAAATGTCAAAGCTATAGCCGGCTGGCTCCCAAGGGTCTACTTAATAATAAAAAAAGGAGCAATTTTAAGTTGGAGCTTTGGCTAACAGAAAATACAAAAAGAAAAGATTTCACAACCAGGTTTCTTGTATTTTTTATCGGAGTGTAAGTGATATATATATACACAAATACCTTATTTTTGGTGAAATTTACATTTGGAACGTTGTCAGGTGTCCATTCTAAGCAGATTCCCGTTTATGACTTTTGCAGTATTAATAGCATAAGTTTAAGTGCAATTTACTGTAGATATTTCTTAATAAACACACATCAGACATGTCAACACAGACACTACCCCCCCTCAAACAAAACAAAAACAAAAACAAAACAAATTTAATGTGTGCTCAGATTATGCAGACTACATATCTCACGGTCTTGAAAAAGGATCTGATTCGCCTAATTCCTCAAAACCGTCAAAAGTAATTTGGCCTTTCATGTCAATCTGCCCTATTTTATCTGACAGTCCAGTTCCAGGTCAGTGGGCACAAGATTATAACCACCAGTGCTCCCAACTCCATAAGTTGTTTACATTCCTGCTATTATGTTCACAGTTATCCATGTTTTTGTAGTCTATTACCTAATTTAGTTTGCACATTTCTTAAATCCTGAATATGCAACTTGTGTTAACTGTACAGTGCATCTTTTTTCTTATTTATTGTTATTATTCTTCAAGCGCATGTGTTTGCTTTGATTTGCCTGATACAACTTAATTTCCCCATAGAGGAACACTAAAGATTTCTATTCTATTCTATATTTTAAAATTCTTTATAGTATTTTTTGAGTGTTTTGCTATGTTCTCTCTTTTCTGAATAAAAGTGATCCTGGAACATAAAAAAAGTAAAAAAATAAAGGAAGGACTTACAGGAACCAGCCTCCAGACCTGGTTCACCTCCCAGGTCTGGACGCTGGGGGGGACATGTGAATGTGACTGTGTGCCTGGTTTTCTGTTTGTCTTTTTGTCAGGTCGGGCTTTGGACTGCCCCCTCTCCTGGGACACTAAGACCCAGGAGCTTTCATATATTTATTTTTGTCATCTTACATCTATGCAGCAGAAAAATAAGATGCTTTGATTCCATGCGCATTGTGTCCAATCTCTCTCAATTTAACCAACTTGATCTCAAGAAGGTAGCAGGAATAACAAAGAATAACAAAACACAAAGTAAAAGAAAAACCAATGCTGAAGATGCAGTTAATTTGTTTGCTTCTTGTTGCTTTTGGTTTTCCTGTATGTTAATTAACATTTTAACTACTGTACATTTGTGCTGAAGTTAAATTTTTTTTTTTCTTTTAGTTTACAGTGGTCCTCCTTTCATAGGTACACGTTCACACATATATAAAATATACTAATTTAATCACTGCTGCTCTGATGATAATGAAAAATAAAAACTGTAAAACTTCATACAAAAAAAATTATAAAAGCACAAACTAGATGCTCTATAACTCCAACTTTGTGAGATAGAGATCAAGATTAACTGAATTCATGGTATTGGATAAATAACAAACAGGGCAGCTTTAACAACTGAATTACAAAATTATCCAATCATGTGTGTTTGTTGATTAACCATTATTTGCATGTTGACTTAAGGGTGACGGAAAAACAGAGGTAAGAAAGAACTTTGCTAGGATTTCATTGACATGATATGACTATGCATGTGCAAATTCTTAGTTTTCCGGGTCATCACAACAGCAATGAGGCTTAAATCGGAGGCAAGGTTAAGACTTGCGCAAATTTTTCTCTGAAAACGTTTCAACACATATCCAGGAGTCTTTGTCGATTCTGGAGGCCTGCACTTGAATGGCTAGCATTTGGCGGCTCATGTTTTCCTGTTTGCTGATTCCCTGAATCCATATCCTAACTTTTAAACATTGTAAGTCACCCTGATCCTAAACACTATGATAAACTTCACCTATCAACTGATTTTAACAACGTTTCTTTCCTTGGAATGAACAAATAATCTCAGGCCATGACTAGCAATATCAATTGAAATACTGGAATACCCATAATATCCTATTTTATGCTTTAAAATAGCAGAATATAGCAATTTTTACCTGAGTAGTGCCCTGGGTAAGCCAATCTTAATAATTAAGCTCATGTTTGATCAGAGCGAAACAAAGACACACTTGTGAAAATGACTCAATGAGTATTGTGTCTAGCACAAAGCACAACACTGGACATGTGCAAAAAAGGTCATTACGAATTGATTTCTCAAAGTCTCCAATGAACAAAGTCCACGTGGATGTTTTAAATAGCTCCAGTGGATGAGAGGTGCATGGACATCTGGAAAATGGTATTAAGCATGTCATCAGTTTTGCTGTATCTAATTCTCAAACTGATCCTTGTCACCATCTTGAAACTGTCTTTGTCTGAACATTGCCAGGAAGTCCCACAGGCTGTACCCCAACAGTTTTTTTTATACGTTTTCATGCCGTAAAAACAAAGACATAAATATACCCGAATAAATAAGCAGAAGGCAAGGAACAGACGGAAATCATGTTACAAAGCATAAAAAAAATTCCCTACCTGGAGAAGTTGGTTCCTCACCATCTGCTGCTATAAAGAGCAAAAAGGGAAGGATAGAAAGATAGAAAAAAAAATATATTAGCTTTATCACAACTATGTCACAGTATTCAGGACTGCAATTGTATGAAACACTGTAGATTCAGCTACAGTATTAACCATATACTATGCTACCATATGCACATTTAAAATCCTATTCACTGGAGTATAATATATATAAAACCAGACTAAAGACTATCAGTCCTGGTCATTTGCATTTCACTAATATGCATTCATCACGACGAACTGCTGCAGGATTAGCCCCTGTGGCACCCACACTTGTTTGTTTCATCCTGAGCTTTGAGGCTCTGGTCCAGCTCCACAGCTGAGACTTGGCCCGTCTACCATCATTAACAAAATCTTCAATCTCCATCATAACCCATGAAATTGCTCCAAAAACTGTGTCTGAATGATGATACAGAGAGACTAAGCTAAGGCCATCAGACGCAGGGGATAACAAAAAGTATGTCGGTATTATAGGAAATGATAAATGTAAACTGACGATGGATGGATGGATGGATGGATGGATGGATGGATGGATGGATGGATGGATGGATGGATGGATGGATGGATGGATGGACGGACGGACAGACAGACAAACAAATAAGAGCTAAATGTACAGGATTTACTGCTCTCAGAACTAAATATGCATGACTGAAGTTTTTATTAAAAAATGATAATGACATAGCTCACAAGTGTTTGCTTCATTAAACTGAATACATAACAAATATTAGCATACAGAGGGATTAAGACTACATAGGTCATAATGTAGACATTGTGGCAGTGGAGCTATTTCATTAGGCGGTCCAAATGTTAACCCGAAAAGTAGCCGTGATTTACAGCAATGAGGTAAAGGAGAATAGGATTATGCTTTCAATTTGTTTATGAGATTTGTTTTTCAATTTGAAAATTAAATGGCTTTAAAGTTTGTTTGCAAAGAATTTGATCCAAAGAGAAAAACATGGAGCTGATCTTATTGAAAAATGAAAAAAAAAGCAGAAATGGTGTGTTCCAACAATATCTATGACCCATCTATCAACCTAGAACTAAATCTGCTTCTTAGAATCAAGCTCCTTCCTCGAAAGGAAAAAGCTGCTCCACTATATTAAACAGGCCAAATTGAATTGTGAACCATAGCCTTACATACCGCTTTGAATGTGAGGGAAAGCCTAGGCCAAAGTCACACAAAGCCCAAGCAGTTTGTCAGCTTCTCATCTGTCAGGCAGCAGAAGCTCCCCTCTGTGTTTCCTCATGCATTCGGGGCCAGTGTAATCCCCAACCAAGCACATTCCACTCTCTGCTTCGTGTTTCTTTTTTTTTTTTTTTTGCTCTGCCTTTTCCCTCCCTGCTCGCTTACCATTGGGGTCACAGCGGAAACTTGAAAGTCCTTTGACACATTTTGTATACACACATAATTACACACTAGCAAATGGAAAACAAGTTAAAAAAAAAAGAGAGGGAAAAAAAACATATGCCTCCGAGCGCAGACAACACTTCACACCCACACATAAATACACATGCAGAGAAGATAAAGAAGCAGAACATGAAGGTGTTTCTTTTCCTCTCTCTCTCTCTCTCTCCCCAAGTGTTGATGTAGTGAATCATAAGACAGCAAGAATACTGGGCGCACAAAACACTTGGCTGGTGTTCAACATAGATGAGTGAAATCACCCAGCATACGCTGCATCACAAGGTTTATCTCTTGTGGATAAGAGCATCACTCTTTATCTAATATTGTCAGACAAAACTGTTATTTCATATCCTAATGAAACAAATTAGAAGCAAAGTTATCATGACCAACCGAATAATCAATGTTAAATGAATGTGTACTCTTGGGAACATTCAATAAAATCCAGAAATAAAGGAAGGCTATAAATCAGACTCAAGGTGTACACTAAGGCTACGTTCACACTGCAGCCTGAAGTGACCCAGTTCTGATTGTTTTGCCCATATGCGACCTGTATCTGATCTTTTCATGACAGTCTGATCAACACAGATCCGATTTTTTCACATGCGACCCAGGTCGCTTGGATATGTGGTCCTGAATCCGATACGTATCTGATCTTTTCAAATGCGACCTTTGTCTGTACGGCCAGGTCGCATTCATCCGACCTACACGTCATTGATACTTGACAAACGTCACTAACGGTGGACCTGGCTATGCCAAAGAGGTTGGCTAAGAAAAAAAAAAAAAAAAGAGGTTGGCTATTGTGCGGTAACAAGCACCTGTTGGAAGTCAATACAGCCCCACGGCAACGCGTTTACTCACTGCTATGGCCGCCAAAGATGTGTGTTTTTACGTGAGAGCGGTAAAGAGATCCGTTCAGACGCACATAAAGGTTGCCTTTGTCATTCGAAAATTATGAATGAAGTCCGTATCAGTAAAGCCGCTCACATCACTAAAATTTGGCTCGCTTCCTTTTCGATCTTCTTAAAAAGATTGCGTTGGTAATGTGCTGGCTCCGGTTAGAGAATAACGTAGAGAACGCAAGATACGCAAGATACGCAAGATACGCAGCAGCATTACGACCCATGTTTACTTCCGCAAACAATGAGCACGCTTGCTACGTATGACGTCATCGCGTCCTCTACTGCGCATGCGGGACACTTAGGCGTATGAATGCAGTTCACACAGGAGATCACATACAAGTCGCATATATTTGGAAATGTGAACGGACACGCAAAAAATCCGCTTTCACGGGCCTGCAGTGTGAACGTAGCCTAACATTAAGCAAGCAATTGTAGCCAACTTAAGACAAGTGGACAAAAGGCCCTGTAACCTTGTTTTGAACCAAATAAACCAGGGGTCTTCAATTCCAGTCCTCGTGGTCCGGCGTCCTGCAACCGTTATATATGTCTCTGCATCAACACACATTTTTGTAACTTTGACTAAATCAATATTGGATAATGACAATATTTAAAATACAATAATATTCATCTTATTTCCTATGACTATTTATTACATAATAAATAGCATAGGAACCTCACAGTGTCCTTTGCTGGTGCTATTGATATTGAAGCAATATCTTAAAATGTCAGCTGTGAAGTTAATTTGAAATTATTTGTTATTTTCAATTATTATTCATTAATTCTAACTAGTTTAACAGTTTTTAACTCAGCTTATTTGTCTATTTTAGCTCGTCTCTGTCTACTTTAATTTTACTGTTATTTTCAGTTGCATATAAACAGCACATTGTTGATCTTCGTTATTATAAAGTGTTTTATAAATAAAAGTGGTATGGTATGATAACTATTTATGTTTCGCATTAAAGAACCTGGTTAGGACCTGAAGAGGTTTTTAGTATAATCTGATACATTTATTTGTCAAACCAATGTTTCTTTTTTCAGGACTGAATGTGCACTGACAGCACACCTGCTACGAGTATTTTTTTTTAAATGTGCTTCTATTCTCACCTCAGACCTCAATCTGTTTACAGAAGTTCTTTTAAAATTGTTGTTGAAGAATAGAAAGCATTCACGGTACATTAAAGAACACTCAAAATAGTGTGTTTTCTAATGTTTGGATGTAATTTTATATTTTTCTTATACTACATATCCAAGCTATCAGCTGGGTGTGACCAAGTTATTTTTGTAGTTCTGGTCTTAAAAAAAATGGCACCTAATAGGTATAGCATGAGGTTATCAAACAAGAGCGATGGGGTCATTTTTATACAATAAGCACCTATAATGTTTATGATCAAACAGTGGAAATATATTTTAAATTGAAAATGTTCTGGAGACTAGTTTTTTTAAATAGCCTGTCTTCTTTTCCATAAAAAAATTGTCTATTTAACTTGATAAGCCTCTATCCTGGGATATATTTGTTTAATCTGATTGACAGCCAGGAGACAGTAATAACCATCCATAAATCTAAATAGAAACCATCCATCCTGTCCACCACAGGCCTGACCTCAATGTGTTCAGTAGAACACATTGAGGTCAAACTTCCAGGAAACACTGAAATTACATACATCAACAGAGGATAATGTAAAACAGTAATGGCAAAATCAATAACTAACTAACAGAATTAAATTGCTTAATTTGAGAATAAACTTTGCTATGTGGTATAGTATGTTGCTTTACATCTAATAATATACAAAAGCAATAAAGCTAGATATAAGCCATCATTCCAACCCATCTATTTTCCAAACCGACTACATCCTATTCAGAGTCAAGAGAAAAAATACACATCTGTACACACTCCTAGAATTTTGTTAGAGTGCAACTCACAAAATAGACAGCAACATTAGACAAGAACATACGGTAGAAATATTGGAGAAACATCTTAAAATATCAGCCAGGAAGTTTTAGATCCACTTTTCCCAAAGCAAATCCATTCGTCCTTGGGGAAAAATGGATCTTCTAAATGGACAAGGACCCTGAGTTTACTGCTGAATTAGTAACGAGAAGGCTTAAGGACAGTAAAGTAAATGTGCTGGGTGGCCATTATAAAGCCCTGATCCCAGTCCCATACAGACTTTGTGGGCAAAACTAAAAGGTGATGTGTGAGCAAGGCAGTCTACAAATCAGACTCGGTAACATTTCCTAAGAAGGAATGGGTCAAAATTCAACCAAACTATTGTCAGAACCTTGTAGAAGGGTATCAAAATATGCAGCCATGCAGTTTAAAAGAAAGTTTTATTACAAACTAAGGAAATGTATCTAAATTGCTAAATCTGAAGAAAGCTAAACGAATTTATCCATAAATATTTTCTATCATACTGGCATTTAGAAATCCTAAATAATTGTGGTAAACCTGACTTCCCTATAACAGGAAATGTTTAGTCAGACTTAATGTCAGACTAAAAAATTTGTTTTTATGCAGCAAATGTATGCATAATACATACCGAACATCTGAATGTCTGCTTTTTTCCTTGCAACTAATTGTTGGTCTCATGTATTGTAGGAAGTATAGTTAGGAACATATAACAAATAAATTGCATTAAAATTAGTAAATATATTATATTTACAGCAATCAATTTCGCATTTTTAAAAATATGTAAATGAGCAAAAAGCTATTTGCATATTTACTAAACACAAGATGGGGATATTTTAGTATTAGCTGAAAATAAAGAAGGTCGACTTTACTAGGGCTAGGCAATATACTGCGATTCTAAAAATATCAACATATTTTTTAGAAGAGATATAAGACTAAATTGTTTATATTGAGATGGTCTATGTTGAGTTATTATACTTGTGTATTACAGTAGGTTATTTTCAGTTGTTTCTCATATTTATCTACAGCTGTTTGTTGAAATTGTGCCTGTGAGACATTTGGGATAAAGCTATGATTCAGAGATGCCTTTTTTTAATTACCTTATGAAAGAAAAACATATCGAGATAAATGCTGTGGTCCATATCGCCCAGCCCTAATGCTGCGTCCAGACCAAACACCTTTTGAGCATCAACAAGGCGTCCAGCATCTCAACTTGGACGCTTGTGCACATAAAATTCCAAAGCGCCATCTAGAGCCTCAACGCTCTGACGGCATGTCAGGCAAAGTGGCTACCATCTGGAAGAGCTAGACTGTTCTTTTCCTCTGCTGGACTCTTTGGAAATTAGCGGATGAAATTTTGTCTTGGCTTTATTTACTGAATAATATAATATGTGTCCTGTCTGAATTCACCAGATCATCCAGAGGCGTTTTGAGTTTGGTGAGTTTCACCACCTACAGCAGGAGCTGCGCGCTGACGAGGGTTGCTTTCAGCACTATTTTTGCTCACCCAGCCCAACAACCTGCTGACTGGCGTTGGTGCCCACATCTCCCGCCAGGACACCAACTACAGGCGCCCCATTTCAGCTGAAGAGTATCTGTACATCTGCCTCAGGTTAGCGGGCATCTCGATGTATACTTTTATAAACAATCTGAAATAAGAATATTTTTCCTGTAGGAAAATCCCCCACTACGTCACAAAGCGGTGTCGGAGTCTCTCTGATTGGTTGACGCCCCCACGTCCAGCCGCAGAAGTTCAGATTTTACAACTCTAGTGTTGGCCGCCCTAGAGGCACTAAACGCACGGCAGACCAAATTTGATGCACAATAATTCATACTAGAAAGTCTATATGACAATAAGATCCCCTGATATCAGGTGTTCAAGAGCCCATATATATAAAACACAGTGCAAGCTGCAACATTTGGATCTCGATAAAATACTGGCAAAATTAAGCATGGACATCCTGTATTTCTAAACATGTTTCCTCAGTGATTGAACACATAAAGTAAATTGGACAAAATATATTGTTAACAACTTGTACTGTGAATAGAAGTTAACAACACTTCATCAATAAGCAAATGCCAGAAGTACTGCAAAGCAGAGAACACGAGTGTGTTATCATTCGTAAGTTTGAGCTTTACTTCTAAAACAAAACAAACTGATTTAAGGAAGTGAATGCGTGCAATTCAGAGAGATGACCCAAATTGAGTTGTTGAAAGCAGATTAATTTGGTAAATAAAAGATAAATAAAAACAACAGTACATATCGTATAAATTAGGAGTAATTTTTTACTTAATGTAATGAATGTGGGTTATTTTCAGTAGGGTCACTTTGCATTAAATAGTCACACTACAAAGCACTGTTAGTGTTGTTTACTTACCATCATTATAATGGTTATGGTTTTGATGGCTCTACATTTGCCTGAATAAAGGGTCAACACAATCATTGCAATGGACTATGATAGCAGTCATCCCCACAGTTAAAAGTCCCTCGCACAGTTTTTTTTGGACTGTAGAAAGGTTGCAGAGGGACTTGAGCTTAATGTCACTTATTTACCAGGGCAAAGTTTTCGACATTCAGTAGGTGTTACTGCATTAGCTATTCCTCTAATGCATTTACATAATACATTTACATAATTTATATTTCAATTTCCAAATGGTCCAAGACAGCAGGTTGCAATGTGGGGTTAGACTGCAATGTATTTGTATGTATTTTTGCAGCAGTAAACTTCCTCACACTAATTTCACTCTCTCACATTAATTAGGATTTGTAACGTTCTGTGAGGAATCCTATAAGAGCCAGACACGGAGCTGATGCTAAAGATTTATTGAAGCAGAAGATGGGCAGTCCAGGTAAAAACAAAAAGGTACAGAGCTGGCATCCAAGTAAACAGGAGAATCTTGGGCAGACTCAAACAACAGAAACAGGTCAAAACAGGTGACGGACAGGTAAACAGACTGATCAAAAATACTGGACTGTTCTTACCACTGACGAAGTGAGTGGAGGCAAAGCAAGACATCCTGGCGACGAACAGAAAACTAAGGCGGGCTTAAATAGGTGAACGGAACAGGAGAACAGGGCGGAACTAATTAACCAAAACAGGTGAAAGCAATAGAAGGAACCTACAGACTAATAAAGAAAACCCCTAAGCAAATAAAACCAAGACTAGAAGACTACAAACAGACAAAGCACAAATCAAAACAACACAACACAGAAATAAATCCTAAAACAGAAAAGTTGACTAACTGAAAATAACCAAAACCACAACAGAACATTACAGAGCCCCCCCCCCTCAAGGGCGGATACTAGACGCCCTACAAAGAAAACTAAATAAAAGTCTGATCGGGCGGGTGGAGGGGGCTACAGGCAGGAGGGTCAGAAAAAAGATAAAACAACCAAAACAAGAGTCCAAAACAGAAAACAACCCACATCGGGCGAATCCAAACTAACAGAAAATCTTCAAAACAGTTCCCTGAACAGAGAGTCCGGCGGACGACCCCAGTGAACCAGGACGTCTGGCGGTCTTCCCGGCGGGCGGCCCCTGCGTGACCGGTTCTCCGGCGGGCGGCCCCTGCGTGACCGGTTCTCCGGCGGGCGGCCCCTGCGTGACCGGTTCTCCGGCGGGCGGCCCCGGCGTGACAGGCTCTCCGGCGGGCGGACCCGGCGTGACAGGCTCTCCGGCGGGCGGCCCCGGCGTGACAGGCTCTCCGGCGGGCGGCCCCGGCGTGACAGGCTCTCCGGCGGACGGCCCCGGCGTAACAGGCTCTCCGGCGGACGGCCCCGGCGTAACAGGCTCTCCGGCGGACGGCCCCGGCGTGACAGGCTCTCCGGCGGACGGCCCCGGCGTGCCAGGCTCTCCGGCGGGCGTCCAGGAGGCCGTCTACGGAGCAGGAACCTCGGAGGCCGGCCGCGGAGCAGGAATCTAAGAGGCCGGCGGCGAGGTCTAGAGAGAGAGAAGACAGAACCCGGCGCCGGACTACAGGGTAGAGAAGGCGTCAAACTAAAGGATACGGAAGGTACCGGACTACAGACTGAGGAGGGCGCCGGACTACAGGCTAAAAGAGGCGCCAGACTAAAGACTACGGGAGGCGGCGCCTGGTTAGTGGTTACAGGCGGCGGCGCATGGTTGACAGCAACAGGCGGCGATGCCTGGTTAACGGCTACAGGCGGCGGCGCCTGGTCGCTGGTTCCCGGTGCGGGAGCCTGGCTACAGGCGACCGAAGAAGGAGCCTGGCTACAGGCGACTGAAAAAAGAGCCTGGCTACAGGTGACGGACGAAGGAGCCTGGCTACAGGCGACGGACGAAGGAGCCTGGCTACAGGCGACTGAGGAAAGAGCCTGGTTACAGGCGAGCAACGAAGGAGCCTGGCTACAGGTGACTAACGAAGGAGCCTGACTACAGGCGACTAACGAAGGAGCCTGACTACAGGCGACTGAAGGGGAAGCCTGGTTACAGGCGATTAACGACGGAGCCTGACTACAGGCGACGGAGGAAAGAGCCTGGTTACAGGCGACTGACGAAGGAGCCTGGCTACAGGCGACTAACGAAGGAGCCTGACTACAGGCGACCGAGGAAAGAGCCTGGCTACAGGCGACCGACGAAGGAGCCTGACTACAGGCGACTGAAGAGGAAGCCTGGCTACAGGCGACTGAAGGGGAAGCCTGGCTACAGGCGACTGAAGGGGAAGCCTGGCTACAGGTGACTGAAGGGGAAGCCTGGCTACAGGTGACTGAAGGGGAAGCCTGGCTACAGGCGACTGAAGGGGGAGCCTGGCTACAGGCTGCTAAGGTGGGAGCCTGGCTACAGGCTGCTAAGGTGGGGGCCTGGCTACAGGCTGCTAAGGTGTGGGCCTGGCTACAAGCTGCTAAGGTGTGGGCCTGGCTACAGGCTGCTAAGGTGGGAGACTGGCTACAGGCTACAGAGACCACAGGGCTACAGACTACAGAGGCCACAGGGCTACAGACTACAGAGGCCACAGGGCTACAGACTACAGAGGCCACAGGGCTACAGACTACAGAGGCCACAGGGCTACAGACTACAGAGACCACAGGGCTACAGACTACAGAGGCCACAGGGCTACAGACTACAGAGGCCACAGGGCTACAGACTACAGAGGCCACAGGGCTACAGACTACAGGAGACCCCGGGCTGCAGGCTTCAGGAGACCCCGGGCTGCAGGCTTCAGGAGACCCCGGGCTGCAGGCTTCAGGAAACCCCGGGCTGCAGGTTTCAGGAGACCCCGGGCCGCAGGTTTCAGGGGACCCCGGGCTACAGGCTTCAGGCACCAAAGTCAGACCCTTAGCCACCAGGAGTCTCAGAATCAACTCCTGGAGGGTCTCAGAAAGAGTCGCCCAATAAAGTCTCTCCCAGAGCTGGCTGTCCATGAGGGCTATCTGGGGTCTGGACTTGTAAAGAACACCATGAGGCTCTAGGTCTCCAGGGGGCCCCGGTTGTTGAATCCCCTTCTGAGGTCCTGGGTGCCCGAAGAGCGAAGGATCCCCCTGGGTTCCAACGTCGCAGGTCCGCGACGGACCCCTCTGGGTTCCAACGTCGCACGTCAGCGACGGACCCCTCTGGGTTCCCACGTCGGACGTCAGCGACGGACCCCTCTGGGTTCCCACGTCGGACGTCAGCGACGGACCCCCCTGGGTTCCCACGTCGGACGTCAGCGACGGACCCCCCTGGGTTCCCACGTCGGACGTCAGCGACGGACCCCTCTGGGTTCCCACGTCGGACGTCAGCGACGGACCCCTCTGGGTTCCCACGTCGGACGTTAGCGACGGACCCCCCTGGGTTCCCACGTCGGACGTCAGCGACGGACTCTCCTGGGGGCTTACGTCGCATGTCGGCGACGGACCCTCCTGGGTCAATTTGTCGCTGGCCAGAAGAATCAGGTCCTCCTGGACCCCCTCATAGGGTTTGACGGGAGCCGAGGCGTCGGCCAGACTCACAGTGACAGACCCAGAAGCCGAGGCGTCGGCCGGTCCCACGGTGACAGACCCAGAAGCCGAGGCGTCGGCCGGTCCCACGGTGACAGAACCAGAAGCCGAGGTGTCGGCCGGTCCCTCGGTGACAGACCCAGAAGTCGAGGCGTCGGCCGGTCCCTCGGTGACGGACCCAGAAGCCGAGGCGTCGACCGGTCCCTCGGTGACAGACTCAGGTCGACAGTAGAATGTTTTGAGGGCTGACCTATAATGCCCCTCCACCACCTTTAATCTCTGCTCCAGCTCCTCTTAATAATGCAGAAATAAAGCCTCCCTGAGGCGCTTAATGATGGGGGCAAACGTTCTTATTTTACCCTCCAGGACCTCATGCTCAGGGTCATTAACACCACCAGGGGGAGCTGTGGGCAACTCCAATGCGGGAGGAGAAAGAGCGGGGTCTGACGAACAGGAAGTGGCCTGTGGTTGAGGTTCGGTCGCAGTCAATGGCCGAGCTGGCTCCTCGACCCGCTGCGCGGCAACAGTGGAGACGGTGGACCCGACGGGGGTGCTGATCCCTCCTGACGGAGCGGAACCGTCGGAGTGCGCGGCGATTCCTGTGCCTGTTCTTCTGGGGAGGGGGATGGAGTCGGCTTGGGAAAAAGGTCCGGGCGGAGATCCCGCACCACCTCTGCTTCGACCTCCAGAAAAAAGGGAGGGTCTGGCCGGCATCGCTGCGGGAAAGTGCCGCTGACGAGGAGGTGACGCCTGGGACCGACACCAGGGGGACAGATCGCTAGCCGGGTTCCCTCAACCGCCTCCAGGAAAAGATCCGGTGAGTAATTTATGAGGCAGGGGTGGGGGGGTGGAGAGTCTGTCTGCGATAGCATAGCTCCTCCAGAACGGAAAAAACGTGTCGGCTTAGGATTCATTTGACTGGCCAGGATGTACTGTAACGTTCTGTGAGGAATCCTATAAGAGCCAGACACGGAGCTGATGCTAAAGATTTATTGAAGCAGAAGATGGGCAGTTCAGGTAAAAACAAAAAGGTACAGAGCTGGCATCCAAGTAAACAGGAGAATCTTGGGCAGACTCAAACAACAGAAACAGGTCAAAACAGGTGACGGACAGGTAAACAGACTGATCAAAAATACTGGACTGTTCTTACCACTGACGAAGTGAGTGGAGGCAAAGCAAGACATCCTGGCGACGAACAGAAAACTATGGCGGGCTTAAATAGGTGAACGGAACAGGAGAACAGGGCGGAACTAATTAACCAAAACAGGTGAAAGCAATAGAAGGAACCTACAGACTAATAAAGAAAACCCCTAAGCAAATAAAACCAAGACTAGAAGACTACAAACAGACAAAGCACAAATCAAAACAACACAACACAGAAATAAATCCTAAAACAGAAAAGTTGACTAACTGAAAATAACCAAAACCACAACAGAACATTACAGGATTGGACAAGGGAACACCCAACAAAATCAACAAAACAAATATCCAACTATTTCTAGCATCAGGGCTTAGGCAAACTTGTCCATCCTGGATTGAGTCGAATCGATGACAGCATGAAAACACTATCCAGGTAATGGGTCTGTGACTCCTGAGCAGAGCACCAGGACTGGCAGTTGAATATCGCAGCTAATGCTGGTGGCATTCTGACATTCTGTTTGCATATGTCAAGTATTTCTCTGCTATTAATATCTGGCATTTGTATTATTAACATTTTCCTTTACAGTATTTGGCAGCATATATGAGAAGTAGGCAGTTTTGACAAGAAAAGAAGTCTGTAAAGTAAACAGCAACCTCAAGACACCTGCATTTAGCTTAAAATATTCCAATATGCTATTTTTGGGTGGATCACTGTGACTGCTTGTTAACATGTTAGCGCAGTGAATTAGCCAGTCAGTTGGCAGCATCTCAATGCATTTCTGAATCTAGATGTGGGAAAGACAACGTGTTAAAGTTCAAACTGAACATCGAAGCAGGGAAGAATGCTTTTGATTTAGTTTTTTATTTTAACGAAACCATCTTCCAAGTTTACAGAGAATTGCCAGAAAAGGAGAAAATATCCAGTGAGCAGCAGATGTGGGTGAAAATGCCATGGTGATCTCAAAGGTCAGAGGAGAATAGGAAAACTAGATGACAGCAACAGTGGCTCAAATCTCCACTCATTACAACCAAGGTATGCCACATACCGTCTCTGAGCACATAGCTTGTCAAAACTTCAAGCAGATGGGCTGCAGTAGCAAAAGATCACACAGGGTTACTATTCTTGTCAACCAAGAACAGAAAACTGAGGCTACAATGTTCACCAGAATTTACCAATGAAACACTGGAAATATGTAGTTTTGTCTGATTAGGCTTGATTTAGAACATAAAATTCAAACAGTAGGGTCAAAATGTGGCTTAAACAGCATGAAAGCAAGGGACCGTCCTGCCTTATTTCAACAATTCAGGTGGTGGTATAATGGTGTGGAGGATTTTACCTTCATAAATTTCGGGCCCCATAGTACCATGTGAACATTGATTAAACACCACTGCCTATCTGAGTTTGTAGCTGATCATGCCAACTTGATGATCACAGTGTACCCACCGTGTCAAAAAGCTCAGTTCATCACAAGCTGTTTTTTGAACATAGCAATGAATTCACTGTACTGTACCAATGGTCCCCACAGTCACCAGATTTCAGTCAAATAGAGCACCTTTGTAATATAGTGGAAAAGATGACCAGCGTAAAATTTTATCATGTCAATATGGACCAAATTCTCAGAGGAATATCTCCAACACATTGTTGAACATATGCCACAAAGTATTAAGGCAGCGCTGAAAGTCAAAAAAGGTATTCAAACCCCATATTTAGCAAGGTCACCTAAAAACATGGCCAGAGAGAGTATAAGTATATGTATATATAAACAAGCTGTAATAATGATCACATTCATCAACTTGCTAAACAGCAACAGAGTTAAAATAGCATAATGTGAAAAACAAAATGATATATATGGTCATTAATTAACGTAGAAAAACTTAGCCAAACAAGAATATTTTCTTTTCTGTCAAAGAGCAGTAAAAGAATATCTGAAAAAGTTGGGGATTGAGCTAGTTGTACTGGGGCACACAGTATGTGTTGCACATTAGCAATACAGAATTCCTTCACGCATACATGCATGCACAAAGCTACTCCCCAGCCTTGAACATATGCTCACCGTGCATCTTTCTCCCACATACTATCACCCTTTAAAGTGTTTGTTCCATCACAGCCATGCTTATTAACATTAAATCGTCTTGCTATGGAGTGGGTGGCTTGCTGTGAAATGACTCAGAGATACAGTACCAACAATAATTAAGGAGGCATTGTTGAGACACTTCCTTATCATTAACTGTACCAACTAATGACAAGGCGGTGCAGCAGAATACGCTACCATGTCAAATGAAGTGATAAACACCATCTCTTTGTAAGTAAATAACCCATCCATTCTCAATTTACTTTTTTGTCAGGATCAGGGGACCAGGTTAGACCTCTATTAGCAAGTGTCTCTTTGACACATTGCTATAGCAGAATTAAAAAAACATTTCACGTTAGAATGATACTGTAATTTATTTTACCTGTAAACCCCATCTGGGTTCCATGAATGCTTTATGTACCATTAACAGGCTTTTTAAGGAAAGTGACAGTGCAGATATTAAGAGAAACCGACTAATGGTTTTCCTTCATCACTGTATGCACTTACCAACAGAAACTGCAAAGTGCCCAAGTGGAGACGTGAGAATGAAACAAAACTAGATGTGTTGACATATCAGCTAACTTTTACAATAACTGTGACTATTTCAATGACTGTGCGACCTTATTGCCAATCAGTATTTAGGGAACACTGATGATATCAGTAGGGGTGGTTGCAATCAGGCCTAGATAGAACCTATGAACTGGTATGGAACAGAGCTTTCCACACTTCCCACACCGTATTCTCTCCTGCAGCAACAAAAGCTTGCAGCTGTTGTAACTATCCCCCTAAGATCAGGCTGATTCACATGAGTCTGAGCTGGTATTGAAAATGTTCCCTTATGTGTTCAATTGGACAATGATAGGGGTTTTGTCTCCCCAGTTAACAAAGGCTAAAAATGCCATCTTTGAACATGCTGTGACTTTTCTGGCTCAGAAGGAGGAAAGACAAGAAGATGCAATATGTCACTATTGTAACGCTGTGCCATAAGGGCAGGGTTTCCCCCATCGTATTATTATACGGTGGGGGCATGTTTATTTTAAATGCCTCGATGTCTCAGAGCAACGTAAAATGCCCAGTTAAGTTCCCGTCCAGGAGAAAACCGGTCAAAACAAGATAATTCTTGCTGTTATTAGCTTTCCACAAACTAAGATACCTAGTTAATGAGCTACGCCCCTCCTTCGAGCTGCATCAAACAACGCTACTCATGCTTCCAACACCCCCCCCCCACACACACACACACACACACACACACACACACACCCTCCCCCCATATACCGACACCTAAAGAGGACATGTCTTATCCATCAATTGTTACGTAGCCAAAATTTGCATACCTCTGTGATTTGGGAATTTCAAATGCGATTAATTGTCCAGCCCTACTCAGTACTACCATATCTGCACTCAGTTGCACAACATGAGTCAACACCACCTCTGATGTCTCCATGCCTCCTGGTTACAGCACCATTCTGTGTGCAGCTATGTCTACTTTGGTGTAAATAGAAGCCTAAACATGTGCAGAATAAAATGGGCCATTGTTTACAGTTGTCTACAGTTCAACATCTCTGTCTGCATTTGAGCACTGGTAATATCTTATAGAAGTCATCCTTTTTGTTTCACTCACCTCTTCTGACTGTCAGGCGCTCCAGTAACTGTCAGATAAGAGCATAATTACTTTGAAGTTTTGACAGGCTGTTTGAATAAACTACATAGCCTTCTCTACAAAATTAAATCTGAGTTAGAACATTCTTTCAAAGCATTCAACATTTTTGGTCAGAAATTACATCATTTACTAAACTGTACTTTGTCATTATGCATGCGCAATATGAAACATATTTAAACCTTTAATTCACAATATTTTTTTACAATATCCAGGAAATTATATTGCATTAAAGGTATAACATACCAATAGGCCATAATATGATGTCCACAATTATTCTACAGTTTCATATATATTTATCAATCAATGTCTATCAATCTGACTTGAATTATTTAACTTTTCCAAAAAACATTTACATTTCAAAATACAATGGTTGTAATACAGCTCTCCTGGCTATAACTTATGACCAAATCAGTTATAATGCACACAACAACTAAAGCTTATGACAAAAATCACAATTAGTCACTAGCAGAACTAAAGTTAAAATATTTTCTTTGTAAAATATGTATAGCAATATTAAGAAGTATTTACTGATTATAAGCATTAACAACTAACTAAAAAGCAAAACATTGGCAATCACACGTCCAAGCTCCAATTGTAATGATAAAAATAAAGATTCAACCTAACACATCCAGAATTTTTGCATGAAATTAAATTTCATTTAAATTTTTTTGACATATTCATTATAAATAATTAGCTACAAAATGATCCTAAAATGACATAAATTATTGAACTTCCTCTATTAGAAAAGTAACACAGCTGTATGCATAACAGAAACTCTCTGGCTGGTAACTTAGCAGACCTGAAGACCTTAAACTTGACTACAACAATGCATTTTCTCCAAGCTACAAGACTGACAGTCAGAGCATTGTCTGAGGAGAAAAACAAAAGGTTAATGTGTCCAATATTTCAAGGTCTTATAACCTATACTACACCTTTCATCCCAGAAATGCTTGAATGGATTGAGATCTGGCCAATTTAGAGGCCAAATTGACACTTTAAACTTATGCTAATAAAACCATTTTTTGAAATCTCTTTGCTTTATATCAGGGCACATTACCTGCTGAAAGAGAGCACAGCCAGCTGGGAATGCAAACTGGTGTTCAGCTACGCCCTATGTGCAACAAAC
This sequence comes from Fundulus diaphanus, assembly GCA_037039145.1. Taxonomy (NCBI): domain Eukaryota; kingdom Metazoa; phylum Chordata; class Actinopteri; order Cyprinodontiformes; family Fundulidae; genus Fundulus; species Fundulus diaphanus. Next base: position 30,253,884 of record CM073127.1, read on the forward strand.
TGGATGTACTGTGCATTCTGACACCTTCCACTCAGATCTAGATCAATCTTCTTCAACAATCTGAGCTACAGTAGCTTGTCTGTTGGATCAGACCACATGGCCAGCCTTCGCTGCCCGTTTGGATTAATGAGACGAGGTCAACTATGACCCCTTTGCCAGATCCCCACTGTTCATTCCTTAGACCACATTTAAAAGATATTGACCACTGCCATTCGGAAACACCCCAGAGGAGTTGTGGTTTTGCACAGTCATCTACCCATCACTATTTGACCCTGTCCGAACTCTTTCAAATCTGTTGTTTGTTTCTACCACATGAACTTTGAGGATAAAATGTTCACTGGTTGCGAAATGTATCCCACTACTAATGATACAAATACAGTTGTGTTAATTCTTCTCACCTGTTAGTCACAGTTAAACTGAAAAACAAAAAAACAATATGACTAATGTTAGGCCTGGCCGACATATCTCTGGCATGTGATCACAATAATTCATATTGTGTTTTTTACTCGTTTTGCTGTTTGTTGACAGAAGGTCAGAAATAATACACCATGTCATTTTCAGTACTGGCATTAATTCAGGCTGATACACAAATCATTGCAGTCTTTCATTTGACGAGTCCTGTTTCTAATTTGTTGTATGGAAATGACTGACATGTTTCACAGAAATCTTGAGCCACTCCTCATTTTTTTACAGTTCAGATAAACCCAAAGTATTACTTTTATGCAAAAGCAGGTAATTAACTCAAAGGAGCTGCTGTCACACAGTTTCCTATCTTGCTATGTATAGTGGCAGGTTAAAAACTGTTTCTTGAGTCTACTGAGATTTGGGGTATTTTGTGTGTTTTAATCATGTATGGTACTTTATTGGACTTCCTTTTAGGTCAGTTCATGATAACAAAGGCCTGGAATTTGCAATGCAATGCTGCGTAATGACTGGGTATGTCATATTTTTGTGACATCATCTTCTTATTTAGTTACCCTTTTCCAATTGAAGTGGACATATCATGCAAATCCACCTTTTTAGCCCTTAAATACATTTTGTTGTATACTTGGAGTTTCTAGGAATGCAGAAAATTTGAATTTAGCCTGCCCAAGTGCTACATCTGTATCTTTATATTCTCTTTAGGTCATATTTTTCAAGCCGTTCAGATTTTTTTGTTTACTATTGCATTTTTTTAACTATTCATCACAGTATTTGCTGCAGAGCTGTTAAAAAAACATCATGGAATTCTGGCTTACCGATATTGACTAAACATTCAGTAAATGTCTAACATAGAAATTTAGATGCATTATTCTTAAATTAATCATCTAATGTATACCCAATTGGCTTTCAAATTGTTGGGGACTAATCTTGTTGATCCAACAATATAACTTTATGGATTTTAAGTTGATGGCTTAATAAAACTGAAAATAAACACTTAGAGTTTAAAAGTCTCAAATATGTAGAATCTTTCGAAATTCTGAATTTTATAATTCAGAGGACTTTAACAAGACTAAACGAAACCAAATGAGCTTTTTGCAGCACAAGCTGTTCCCAGACATTTTAAGGTAAGTTCCACCATTTTTGTATCACACACTAATATTTACTTCAGTTATCATGTAGATAGCTCTAAAATGTAATTTATAGTATTAGAAAAGAACAAAAAACTAAAACGAATAAAAAAACAAGAAAACACCAAAGTTAAAAAGACAACCTCCATAAAGGTTTAACAAAGATAGTGACGATTGTGATGCTTCATTATTTTAACAAAAATAAATTGGCTTAACGATTTAACACATGTAGAATGACAAGCTGCATACACAAACTTTGGGTGCACAAAAATCCAACAACCCCAAAGCACAAAACAAACAGAAAACTACGTACACAATCATATTCACACGTTCCCACCTTAGTGCCTGCACATGCAGACACTCTTACCCACACAATAGAAAAAGAAAAAAAAAAGAAATTGGGGGGGGGGGGGCTATACACACACTCACCACACACATCATATAGTCCCAGGACCACCCCAAACCCAACAGTCCCCACACCCATCCTGCCCAGTCCATACTCCGGCCCCAGCCCCCACCCTGATCCAAGCCCAGACGACCCACGAGCCCATCCACCTAGAGATGGGACCAACATGAACCGAAGGCGAAATTGAGTTTCCCTCACTGCCTATTCATATTTATTCATTTTGTTGGTATCCACCTTCAAGCTTAAGCTACCATTTTCAAAATGTTAATGTAGCTGACATTAAAAACCAACATCATCAATCCACATTAAATTATCTCTCTTTTCATTGAGTATCATGTTGTTCACCAAATGATAAAGAATCCCAACTTGAAAGAGAAAACTGAACCTTTGTTTCCTTGCCAAGTGTGTGTATGATGTGTAATTTGTTCACATCAAAGAAGAGAAAGCCCTGATTCACTCCACTGTATTCTGTGTTGTTAGTGTGGGAAGGAAGGAGGGGAGAAAGCCTCACTCCTCCTAATTGGATGTAATCGCTAGAGGGAATAAACCGGCTTTGGCCTCAGGGAGGGGAAAATGAAAAGACAAAGGAGATGTTTAAAGCAGGCTGAAAATGCAAAATTTCTCCAGAAGGCTAAAAAGACACAATGTGGTTTTAGTAAGCCAACAAAAATGGCCTAATGTTCGTAAAACTTTAAATAAATAAACATAAACAAACCGAAATTAAAAGGTGCCAGCATGCATTTTATTCTCCTCGTGTTCTTGGAACGTTGGAATGTAGCCCAGCACTAAAAAAAGGAATTTCAGGCAACAACAGTAACAACACATGCAAGTTAATTAAATCTGAAATTAATTTAAAATGTGCTGCGCCACTCAATACAACTTTTATAGTATGAACAAAGGAAAACAATCACATTCAATTTAGCACATTTTCAATTTTGTCAGCAGAAGTAAAACACCAGCAATAAATTTAGAGCTTTGACATCGTTGACAGTGATATGTAAGATGGTTTTATGCAACCCCTACCTTTTAAATCACTTTATTTATTTTTTATTAAATCCATTATGTCACAGAGTTTCTGCTCATCCCATGACATCCTCACTGTTACAATTTTCATCTCTATTGCCTCCTCTCTTAAATGCTGCTCACCAAAATGATGCAACCATACTGCAAACTAAATCTAATTAAATTTTTATTCATTTAGCCCGATGATTAGGCTTGAACCAGAAATACAGTTTATTTATTAATGCCTTCCTTTAGAAATTTACTTTTAATACCTTTATTTACCAGCTGCAAAAAAAAAAATGTACCAGTGTAATACCATTTAGCTGTGTAATTGTTTATCTAACTCAGGCTGTCAATATTATATAACTAAAAAAAATCCATGACGATAGCTGTTGGAAAATCAAACTGTTTTAATTAATGGAGGGTACAAAAAACACAAAGCCGGAGCAGTTGGATGAAAAAAAATCTTCCTTTTGCAGCGAATCTATACTGTGACAAAAGCAAATAACAACTTAGACGCCGTCTCCTTTACTCCTAAGAACACAACTAATATTTTGTTCATTAAGAATTCTCAGCTCACTAAATACTTGTAAAAAATATAATCTACTAACCTTTCATCAAGACAGCTAAACCTGTTCAGACGTTTATGTCCAGTAAATATACCTATTTTCATTACAAGGATAACTGAGGATAGCATAACAAAGTATTTTGGTTAAGTATGCTGATTCCTGAACATCATCCTTTATGCACCCACCATGACCCATAAATAAAGGTGATTAAAACTGATTATAACAATAGCTGGCAACAGATTGCCTCGTTAATTAGTTTTGATGAATAGCACAGACTGGTTACATTTGGGGCTCATGTTGAGTATTGCATAAAATTATCAAATTTCAGAAATTGGCAAAAACTCAGACTACTGCAAAAAGAAATTAACACAATAAATATAAATTCCTGTTTACGTTGTCTGTTTTTTTACATTAACTGAGCTTGTAAGAAACTATGAATGCTTCATCAAGCAAAACCGGTGTGCCGAATCCAAGGTAGGAAAATAAGCTTTGAAAATGTGATTGAGTAAATAAAATGCACTTCATTGGCAACTAAATATATTTTTTTTTCTGAACAGTGAACACATGTGTAAGCATGATCATGTCACTGAAAACAATAAGTAATAAGATTGTTGAAAGTGTTTGAAATTAAGTTGGAGGAAGCACAGAGATTTAAATAGCTATTTAAAGTTAAACTTACCCCTGTACCAGAGCCTTACACCACCCATATCAAATTTTGAAAATGTGCCTGAAGGAGGATGTGCCTGGGCGACCAGAGAACATGCAGGGGAGGGAGAGCTGGTTATGGTTTGGACTGCTAAAACAAGGTAAACAAATGCTAAATAAACTAATAGGATGCTAACCTAATAAATTACTAACCTGAAAATCGATAGAAAGATCGCAAAGCTCACTATTCCAACTTGGTATGGCGGCGTACGAGACAGCGGCACTTTTATACCCCACAGCGGCAGAGCTGCTGACATCAATTTTGCTGGGTGATGTCACAATATTTTTTGAACCAATACCAATACGGATTTAAAATCCAAATGTAGTACACTCATTAAACCCGAGCAGGGCGCCACAGAGACAGTTTTAGACAAAAAAGCAGGATTTCAACAAATGTGCAGTAATTTCAATCAATCAATCAAATTTTATTTCTACAGCACTTTTCAACAACCACAGATTGATCAAAGTGCTGTACAGAATTAAAAACACAAATAGAAATAGTAATAAAAAAAATAAAAAATCTGGTGTACATTTAACTGTAATTCAGTTCATGTATAAAAGGCCAAACTGAACAAATAGGTCTTCAGCCTGGCATTGAACAGGGGCAGGGTTGTGATGTAGCGTAACTCTAGGGAAGGAGCGTTCCTGAGTTTGTCAAAATATTGACTGGAATATGTAGACAGGCACTATAAGACATTCATGTATACAGTTTATTAGCAAAAAAAAAAAGTTGATTTGGGGAATAACTTTTAAAAGAAAAATATGTTAACTATGACTTGTCAAGATGTGTCTGCAGTTCAGGCTGTGGGAAAGCAAGACCCCCATTAGATAAAAGGAAGACTGAACAAAAAAGTCTGCTTTATCCTTTTAAGTTTTCAAGCTCAATTTTATGGGACTTATCCATCCATCCATCCATCCATCTTCTTCCGCTTATCCGGGGTCGGGTCGCGGGGGTAGCAGCTTCAGTAGGGAGGCCCAGACGTCCCTCTCCCCAGCCACTTGGGCCAGCTCCTCCAGAGGAACCCCAAGGCGTTCCCAGGCCAGCCGAGAGACATAGTCCCTCCAGCGTGTCCTGGGTCTTCCCCTGGGCCTCCTCCCGGTGGGACGTGCCCGGAACACCTCACCAGGGAGGCGTCCGGGAGACATCCTAACCAGATACCCGAGCCACCTCAACTGGCTCCTCTCGACGTGGAGGAGCAGCAGCTCTACTCTGAGTCCTCCCCGGATGACTGAGCTCCTCACCCTATCTCTAAGGGAGAGCCCAGACACACTACGGAGAAAACTCATTTCGGCCGCTTGTATCCGGGATCTCGTTCTTTCGGTCACGACCCAAAGCTCGTGACCATAGATGAGGGTGGGAACATAGATCAACCGGTAAATCGAGAGCTTCGCCTTTTGGCTCAGCTCTTTCTTCACCACAACGGATCGGTACAGCGCCCGCTTCACAGCAGACGCCGCACCAATCCGCCTGTCGATCTCCCGCTCCATCTTCCCCTCATTCGTGAACAAGACCCCAAGATACTTGAACTCCTCCACTAGGGGCAGCACATCCTCCCCAACCCGGAGAAGGCACTCTACCCTTTTCCGGTTCAAGAACATGGTCTCGGATTTGGAGGCACTGATTTTCATCAACGGAAACGAGTCCGACTTACTGCCGGCAATGCGGACCAGACTCTGACACCGGTTGTACAGAGACCTGACAGCCCTTATTAAAGGGCCCGGTACTCCATACTCCCGGAGTACCCCCCACAGGATCACTCGAGGGACACGGTCGAATGCCTTCTCCAGATCCACAAAACACATGTAGACTGGTTGGGCAAACTCCCATGTCCCCTCCAGGATCCTGCTGAGGGTGTAGAGCTGATCCAGTGTTCCACGGCCAGGACGAAAACCACACTGCTCTTCCTGAATCCGAGATTCGACTATCCGACGGACCCTCCTTTCCAGAACCCCTGAATAGACCTTACCAGGGAGGCTTAAGAGTGTGATTCCTCTGTAGTTGGAACACACCCTCAGGTCCCCCTTTTTAAATAGGGGGACCACCACCCCAGTCTGCCAATCCAGGGGAACTGCCCCCGATGTCCACTTATTTATGGGATTTATTGTATTAAAAAAATGTTGGTAGTCTGTTGGAAATCTCAGAATTAAGATGAGGATCTACTTGCTCTATAGAGTATACACACAGAGACTGTAGTTTTAGAAAAACAGCAGTACTAACCATGCTAATTGTTATAAGATGCTATAGTTTCAGATCCTTTTGTCTTTGTTTTTGAAATGTAAAATGCCATTTTACAACTACTGCCTCAAACACAGAACAGGCCTCTTCTGAGGGCCTGAGGAGCTAGATTAATGAGGAATTCAGACCAAAGGGTTACAGTTCCACTTTACATAGACCACAACTGAATGATTTCAAAGTGAAAAGGAAGGATTTAAAAGAATATTTCCCCAATAAGGACAAATCAGACTGAAAAGCTTTACCAAAACTGAACATTATAAGTCGCCCACGAACGTCTAATGTTGTATCTTGAGTTAAAACACAAATCACATTACATAACATAGTTAGGCCATCACATCATAAGTTATTTTTCTGCAAGCTCCCTTCCTTTTATAGCTCATATCTTTGAAATCCAAAAACATCTGCCGACACAGTATCAAACTGTCAAATCAGAGGTCGGTCGTTGGATAAGATACATTCAAAAGTATAAATGTTGGATCAAACTTTGAAGCAAAAAGTGAAATACTTCAAAATTCTTTTTGATAGATTATAAGATACAGAATATTCATCAACTTCCAAGTTCTCAATTTAAAACACCTCTTTATCTTCACATGAATACATTTTAGCTGACAACAGAGGTAAAAAAATAGTGATTAAAGCAAACAGAAAATTCAGGGTAAGCTGCGTATTAGTAAAAACTGTAGTATTCTGACAAATTTGTTAATCTTTTTTTAAAGCAAACCTGCTCCTTCAAAATGTCTTGGTCCTTAGAGAATAATAAGGCTTCTGTTGAAGAGATAATAGCAGTATTAGACTCTATCTGTAACCACAAGTGATCCGCAAGGGCAGGAATGTTTGGTATTCCCTTTGCTGAAACATCAAGGCCTTAATATGTGCAGCTCAGGGAAAGTGCTGAAACAGAGGAAGACTGAGTCCTGCCTTTGACTTGGGCTTTTTGCAAGTGTACATCAGAAATCATATGACGTTCATCATTGCAGGGATAGGGGAAAATTCATCCCATCTTTTTAAAGGCTGGAGTGATGTAAACTAGAAGAAATCTTGTGCTATGCAAATATATATGCAAAGGTCCTGATTGTACTATACCTCAGTGGCATTTTGAGAATATAAGAAGATATATTGCCTATATATATAATATATAATATTTCTCTGTTTTAGGGTTCAAGCAGTTTTAAAGTAAATGGTGTATCAACCATCCAGAGCACTAAGGTCTTCTGGCTCCAGCCTTCTCTGCGTACCTAGAACCAGAACTAAACAAGGAGAAGCAGCATTTAGTACCTACGCTCCACTTATCTGGAACAAACTTACAGAAAACTGTAAAAGTGCAGAAAACCTGAGTTCTTTTAAATCAACATTAAAAACAAATTTGTTTAGGACTGTTTTTGACTGTTCTAGTTAAACTGTTCTACTGAAACAGCATTAGTTCAACTTTTTTAGTCCAACTGTTTATGGATGTTCTATTTTGTTTCTACATTTTATTCCTACTTGCTTATATTCTGTTTTATTTTCCTGTATTTTAATCATGTAAAGAACTTTTCATTCTCTCTGTACTGAATTGTGCTATACAAATAAATTTGCCTTGCCTTGCCTTTTTTTACTGAAAACTGAAATAACTACTTTCGAAAACATGTAACATCTTCTGCTTGCAATGAGTTTTTTCATGAGTTTTTTTTTTTTATTTCAGCTTCATTATCTTTCCCACCACCAGACAATATGGTTTAAACTGTAGCCGAGCCACACCAAAACATACAGTAAGCAACAATCAGCAACCATCATCAGAAGATTGTGTTTGATCTCTGGTCACTGAAATGTTCGAGTCAATAAATGCTATCGCCATAAAGTTACTTCTCACATAAAACTTATTCTGAAGTCCTTGGCATAAATCAACCATACTTGCCTTAAAATGGCTGTATTTGTGTCACGGCTGCCTGCATATCTGCTGGCTTGTCTTGCTAGTGTTGTGACTTTATGTTGGGAGTAAACCAAATGTATATTCAGTCCTAAGATGTATATTTTCACAAGATTCCTAAATTCCATTTAAGACCAATAAGATGGAAGTATATAGTGTGTTTAAGACCTGTTTTAAACTCCAAAACAGAGAAAATGTTAATGTTAAGGATGTTAATGAATAGGGGTTAAAAATACCAAACTAGCATCTTTCTTTTTTAGTGGTAAGGTCTCAATCCTGTTTGGATCTAAGCTGGTCTCTTCTTTGCAGAAGGCAGAGAGGGGTCCTTCTTCATTACTCTGCATCCTGCCTCTGACAACTTTAAGCCCTGCAAAGGTGCACAGAAGGCTTTTGTCTCAGCAAAAGATCAATAACTCTCCTCATCATGGGCAAGGGGCAGGGATAATGCACTCAGCCCAGGGCATGCAGGGTTCACAAGATTTTCAAGCAACCTAGGACACTTTTTCAAGGTGAATGTACAACCTGTGTAAGTGTATGAACCATCAAGACAGTGCAGAATAGAGATGAGTGAGGGCTTTAAAACTCCAGACATAAAACTCCCTTTTATGTCAAAGCTTTTTTAGAGGACAGTTGCTGCCCAACTTAAAGCCTATTTGGAAAGAAAAAGAGCATCCATGACCCCTTCCAATCTGGTTTTAGTAAAATGCATTCCACTAAAACAACACTAGTTAATGATACCAGTGATATTAGGATGTCAGCAGATACTGGAAAATACTCAATCCTGGTCTTGTTAGGCCTCACCCTAGTTTCTGACACAATCAATCATACTATCCTGATAAACAGACTGAGGGGTCTAATTGGGATGTCTGAGTCTCTTCTAAAGTGGTTTTCATCCTACATCTCTGGTGGGGGTTTTAGCGCATCTGCAAACCAGATTATGTATGCATTTACAGAGCTTCTATGTGGTATTCCTCAGGAATCCATGCTGGCATCTATTTTGTTTTAATTCTTCATATGGGCCAGACAATTCAACAGTTTAGTTATGTTTCACTTGACATCAGTTTAGTAATGACATTTAGCTTCATTTAAGCCTTGTGAGAGCCACAAACTGTCTTCTTTGATTGACTGCTTAACACACGATATGCAGTGGTTGAATAATTACTTACAGATAAACCCAGAAAAAACTCTAACTTTGATTATGGTGCTGGAAAGTGCCATGTCTGACATCAAACAATAACTGGGGGATTTACGACTCTCACGGAAGTGTAGCCTTGTGGTGCGTTCACACCAAATGCGTTTTGAGCGTCAGTGACATCTGGTTTACATGCAAAGTCTATGGTGGATGTGTACCTAGGCGCGTCAGAAGCAGCACGTTTTGAGATTTGAAGAGTCTGAGCGTCTGAGGCTAGTGTTGGAAAATCTGAACTTTTGCAGCTGCATGCAGAGCATCAACGGATCAGAGAGACCCTTCTGTGTGACATAGTGACAGGGATGGAACGACCGGGAAAAGCAGGGAGGTCGACAATCCAGGACATACTCATCATCGCTGTTTGTGCCCATCCTATTATCTACGATCAGTCGGCTATCACTACAGAGACAGGAAAGGACCTTGACTGGAGGAGGATTAGCAAGGATGTTGGGATCTCGGGTAAGTTATCCAAACTTTTACCATGGTAAATATTTCCCCTTATTTGAGGAAAAGAACAGGGTAGCTCCTCCCCACGTGTGTCAGGTCAGTCTGTCCACACTGCTGACGCTCTGCACAAGCGTCCAAGTTGAGGCGTTGGACGCCTTATTGACGCTCAAATCACATTCGGTCTAAACACAGCATTATATGTGTTATTTTTGATCTTTAATCTTTTTTCCTGAAGTATCATTTAACACAGGTAGTAAAAACCGTCTTTTTAATTTGAGGAACCTCTCAAATCTTAGATCAAAGGTGTCAACAAATTCATGCTTTTGTCTCTACCCAATGAGACTATTGCAACAATCTGTTTACATTTTTAACAAGGAGGGCTTGGCTTGGCTTGTCTTCAGGTTTCCCAAAACTCTGCTGTGAGACTACTGGCTCAATCAAACAGAGGAACTCATATGGCATTGTTTTAAAGTCGCTACACGTGCTGCCAATCTAGGGGTTCTAGATTTCCTTTTAATTTTTTAGGCTTAACCTTCAAAACTCTACATGGACACATTCCTTCAAACATACACCTCTTACAATAGTCTTAGGTCATCTAATCAAAACCTTTTAGTGGTCCCCCCCACTCGCTTCAGAATTCTAGGAGACCAATCTTTCCAAGCTGTTGCACCCAGACTGTGGTGGTACCTATCCTTCTACAACTCTGGATACTTTTAAAAATAGCTAAAGACAATTTTATTCCAAGAAACTTTAATTTAGATTAGAGCTGTACTCCCCGCATAGTTAATAAATAGTATGCCGTATTCTGGTCATTCAGTTTTTTGCACAAATAGGGATGCTGGCAACCATGGATATCAGAGCAATGATGATGGTCAGAATAGGAACAGAAGTTGAAAAGACCAACCTAAAAATTGTCAGAATGTTAATGTTTTGAATGCAAATTTTTGTCACAAGTGTTAAGATCCAGCCAGGCCTTGCTCAACATAGAAGTATTTTAAATCCCTGGATAAAGTAAGCATTTGTCAGGTCTCGTAGCACCTTATCTAAAACAATAGTTTTCCTGACTTCTCCTCTCTCAGTGGATAAATCAACACATACATTTTCATTTTATGAATTGGAACTAGAGGCTTTGCTTTAATTGCTTTTGTCTCGGGTCGCCATTGTGTGATGTGTTAGATCCCAACTTTGGTGCTCTGGACCTAATGTAGCGACTGTTTGACAACCATTGATTGAACTCTCGGCTGCCTCATTCTCACATTTTTCTTTCATGCCTTTTTTTTTTACATATTACACCTATAGTATCCAATTCTTAGCACTTATTTCTCTGATCACAAAACATACTTGAGTCAATAGTTAAGTACGTAAGTAAACTTTATGTATATAGCACATTTCACAGAGAAAAATCAGAAAGTGCTTTACAGAGTGTAATAAATACCAAATAGAAATATAAGAACAGCTTACAAGGACAACAGCAAAAATATGTACATTTAAGAAAACGCTTGTCTAGATAAAAGCTGCTTTTTAAAGGATTCAACAGAGTAGGCCACAAGGAGAGACAGGGTCAGGGCATTCCACAGTCTGGGGGCTACAGCTTGGAAGGACAGGTCCCCTTGAGTTTTAAACTGGGTCTTAGAGACCTTCAGAAGGTTTTGGTCCGGGGACCGGAGAGTGCGGCCAGAAGAGTATGGGATTAAAAGTAACTTCTAACCACTCTCCTGGACCTCAGGTGTCAGAAATTTATTTCATGCAACCTGCAAAATATGTATGTCATCCATTCAGAACCATACTAAGGGGATAGTATTTCATATCCGTTTCAGCCAATATGAAATAAAATCACAGTAGATTGTTATAATTTTAACAGCGATGGAATTTTTTGATAGTCTGTTTGAGTAGTGATTTGACAATCAAAGTGAAATAGAAATAGATGACAAAATGCACAGCAGACTAGAAAAACATTGAAGTGAAAAAACAAACCTAGTTTTAGGTCATGACACATACTTATTGGTTCAAAATGTGTGCTGATGATCAGAAGGGAGAGGCCTAAATAAATATAGAAACTGTTCTCTGTTGTAAATCACATCTTGGCAAAGACACATAACAACAACACCCTTTGATGGATTGTGATAATTAAAATCACTCCTCTGAAATCTATTTCAGGTTCTTACTAATTAGGAGCCAGCAAAGCTAATATGGCCTCATAAATATTTCACCAGATTTCAAATATACGCTTCTGTTGCTGAACGCTTTGACAATGTGGTATTTAATTTTAAATAATTTCAGTTTTAAGATCAAGTATTTTAATGGGGTGTTATTGATAAAAAGTAATAATTAATGAGCATAAAATTTTACCCGAGCCATCACATGCATGCTAATGCTAAGTCAGCTCAGTTTCTGGGAAAACAACACTTTAGGCTCTGCTCACAGTCATAATTACCAAATGCATCCAGTACCTCTTTTGAGTGGGAGCGACAGCATGATTGACATCTCCTTCCTTCCAGCCATCCTTTGCATGCCTGACATTACAGCTTGTGGCTGAATGCAGGCTCGCAAAATACCTCTCTGTCTCTGCTCTGCCCCCCATTCCCTCGTCTCCCTTCACACTCATTACAGATGCCCCAGTTTGCTCGCAAGCCAGGAGATCTTGCTAGCCTCATTACAAACTTGGACACCTCCTATCTTTTGTACCCTTTTTTCCAGACAAGATCTCAAACATTCACGCTTTTATCCCAGGAGCAGTCTAAAAAGACTCATGAAACATGTATGGTGAAGCAGTGCTCACATCTCATTTGAATCCTTCACACTGAAGAAGACGGTGCCAGTGATGGAGAGTGCCACGTCGGATTAACAAGAAGGGTGTCAAAAACACATTTAATGTTACATTGTGTGTGAATTCACAGAAATAATACATATTTAACAGCACACGGAGGCTTTTCTTTGACTTTGTTCATTAAATGTTTTCCTCATTAGCACTCTTGTTGTAGGGATGTTTCCCATGCAGCATTTTGGATGAGAGGCAAATTATGCCATACAAATGAATACTGTGACTTAGCAAAGCTGTGATTCAAAATTCACAAAGGACACAGCAGAATTTAACATCGTAATGTTTAAAATATTTGAAATGTTTGAGATTTTTTAGATTTCAACAACCAATCATAGGTTGATTAATCCACAATTAAAAAATCAATAATTTCCTAGTGTTTGCAATTCTTTACCATAACAACTTTGTTGCTTTGTTGGCAAGAATACCCTGTCCACTGAAGCCAGTTTTATAATATTTTAAAACAAATTACTTGTCTAAATAGTATTGGAGTATAAGCATCTCTTGATGTCACAAATTATAACTTATTTGTTTAACTGGGAGCCTGGTGTTTAATTAAGAGCCTGTTTGGAACCTCAAGCAGTATTACATCATAACAAAACACGAAATCATCCTAAATTCCTAAAACAAAACAAAAAATAAATAAAATAAAATAACCAGACATTGAAACTATGCCATGGCTCCAAGTCAATTCATCCTTCATCACCCCATTTCAATGCCATTTTATTGCAAATTAATTCTTACTAATACGGTAAAAACATTGTAGCCATTAGAGATGCATTAGCAAGGCTTTTCTTTACAGATACCAATTTCCAACTTTCAGTTAAGTTTGAATTGGCTATTCTGATTTTTTCAAGGACTTCAACTCAAAAAAGACAAAGAGAGGCTCCAGGTTTGGTGACTGAGGTGGCAGTTTTGAATCTAACAGAGAATAGTGTAATTACATATCCCAATTTATCCATCAAGCATATTTTTTGAGACTTGTATTAAACTTCAAAAGGTGAATCACAATAAATGCTCTTGCTTGTCGTATTTATCAAAAGAAGAAAGTGAGAGGTTTTAGTCATGATGAATTTATTATTATTTTTTTTTTTTGTATTTGACCTCACAATGACTGGTCAAGGGAAAATCTGAAAATTTCGACCTCATGCCTGTTTGGTGCATCTGTAGTTTGACGACAGTGTGACCTGCATTTGATCATATCTGGTTTCAAATTTAATGTAGTTAGAGGGATACAATCTGAAATGGATAATTCTACAGATAAGAAAGATTCTTTAAAACAGTTTGAAATATAAATAAACCTTTATTCTGAATTTGAAAACACTGAAATTGGATTTTCATAGCTGTTTTAGGTATTTAGATTCAAATCAACACAAAAAAACATATGGACAACTCAATCTACCACTAATTCTTGTCTTTTATCACAATGCCCCTATCCCTCTTTCTGAGTTTTTGCATGTTGACCACTAACGCTACACATCCACTGTGGGCATCAATGACAATGAAAGCCCACTGACCTGGCTAAATGTATCACTGGCAAGTAGAATTGGCATGTATAGCATTTTAAATGTATTATGCAATCAAATATTGCATTAAAGTAGTCCTTTGGTTTGCAATATTGCCCACATTGATATTGCAATGACAGGTGTGATTTGTGTATTATGCAGCTCTAATGTTAATTAAAAATTACTGTCTGAAGACTTTACATCCCACTTTGATTGACTGTTCTAATCCTCATTTGAGGCAGTCCAATTTAAAAAAATATAGGAAAGCATGACAGCTGATCAAATGCAAGTAATGACAACCGCCAGATTGTGATATTCAAGTAATTTCACTAATTATGGTAAATTACTTAAAATCCTTGGTCAAAGCAGATATAAAACATAGGATAGGAAACCTAACCCTAATGCTACAAATATCTTATCTTACAGATAACATCACCTAACTAAATGTTAACTATTTGTTAAAAATCCTACAGAAAGTCTATAATACAAAATGATTTCTTTTGAATAAGCATCCTTACAGCTTGATCAGAATAAGCATCAAAGTTAATTTAGAGCATGGCGGCTGTTAACCCATTAAGACACCATGAATTAAGTATGAGTGTTTGCATATCCCTTTAACATCTAAATGTTTTGTAATTCTCCCTTTTGAGCTGAATGTGATGTGACCACATCTCCCATCCAACACACACCACACTGGCTAGACTTTAGCAAGTGGGTTTGCAGGAACGTCAATTTCAGGTCTAAAGCTTTCTCTGTCATATATTTCAGTAAGAAAATAACAGCTACTCTTGCTTGCTGTGTTACTACCCTCGCTCATGTCAACAAGTGTTGTGTTAAACATATATTTAAGAGCAAGTGTTTTGGAGTAAAACTTGCACTGGAAGGATTAAAAAAGAAAAGAAAATTATCCTAAAAGCATGACATCATGTAATGATTCTGGCACACACTCTGACCATCTCTTGGATAAAAGCACACCATTTTCTGATATCTCGCAATAAAGTACACGTACGCAATACATCTGCTCCTAAAATCATGGTTTGGATTATAGTTGATAGCCAAAAAAGCCCAACTTTTCGAGATTTCACGTGGCAGGTCATTCACAAAGCAAAATTAGTTGCTTATCAAACTTAAAACCCCCAGGCAGCCTAAAATGTTAAAGAGATGCTGCACATGGTGTTCCTCTGCAGCATCTGAAATATACTAAAGCACCATTAGGAAGGAGTTATAAAAACATCTTTTTATATGTGTTGCCCTCATACATCAAACCCACTGGCCTAAGCTGTGCATTGTATGTACTGAAAAGGGCAAGCCTGACAAATTGAATTTCCTTGATCCTGCTTACCCGCTCGGTCACTGAGCTTCATGTATCAGGCATGACTTTTCCAGAAAGCCAGAGTGTGGAGCGAGAGAACGCTATACATGCATTGGTTTTTAGAGTGATGTGGTGTTATCAAAGGCGATTATCAAACCTTCAAATATCACAGGACAGCTTCTTCTCTGTAATTCCTTGTCTTTTTTCATTATGCGCAAAGATTTAGTCTTCTGCACATCTCCTTCAAATGGTTGATGCAGACGGTGCATGACAAAAATCAACAATCCCATATTGCCAAAATATGAGCTTATTGCAGATTTCAGTCAAAATCTGACCAATGTTTTTTTTTCATAACATCAAACCAGCTTCCAACCGTGGATTGATGTGCTATGTCTGTAATATCTATTTTGTATGGATAATAGTGGAGGAAAAAATATTCAATTTTATTACAAGGAACATTTATCCTTTCAAACTCTTTTTACATCTTATTTTTTGTTAAGACTCCTACGAGCTTCAACATTAGACCAAAATACACTATTTTCAGAATGTACTAGAACTGCAAGCTAAGCTTCAAGCTACTAAAACAGGTTATAAAGGTCACACGACTAAATATTTAATACGCCTCAAACAGCTGCAAATAATAGACAGACAAACTCGTGGAAAGACTTAGCTTGGAAGCAAGACAGAAGATGTAAGATAAAGCTTAACCTTAAGGGGCTTAATAAATGCTCCATGTGGAATTTCACTAATTTTATACTATACAAAAATAATATAAAACTTTTTTATGAGGTATGCTGGTGAAGATGATCAGTCATCCATGTCATGGTCATTCCAAAAATGACAAAACAAAAAAATTGTCATTTTTTTTGTTTTGTTTTTTAATTAGGTTTACAGAACTCCAGTTTACAGTTCAATACTTTGTGCATCTTGTTCCCTTATCAAATAATTTGATGAAGCTCAAATTGCAATTGACACTTACTGGCAACTAAATCCTCTATAAAATGTCTTAAACGAATTGCTGAAAAATAAATAATCGACGAGAAACACTCTATAAGTTCCTGCTCTAAATTAAATAAAGAAGAAAAAAACATTTACACACACTTATTGGCACCATTAAAATTTCTTCAGAAACAAATATAACCCGTCCGTCCGTCCGTCCGTTGTCTTCCGCTTATCCGGGGTCGGGTCGCGGGGGTAGCAGCTTCAGTAGGGAGGCCCAGACGTCCCTCTCCCCAGCCACTTGGGCCAGCTCCTCAGGAGGAATCCCAAGGCGTTCCCAGGCCAGCCGGGAGACATAGTCCCTCCAGCGTGTCCTGGGTCTTCCCCTGGGTCTCCTCCCGGTGGGACGTGCCCGGAACACCTCTCCAGGGAGGCGTCCAGGAGGCATCCTGACCAGATGCCCGAGCCACCTCAACTGGCTCCTCTCGACGTGGAGGAGCAGCGGCTCTACTCTGAGTCCTCCCCGGATGACTGAGCTCCTCACCCTATCTCTAAGGGAGAGCCCAGACACACTACGGAGAAAACTCATTTCAGCCGCTTGTATCCGGGATCTCGTTCTTTCGGTCACGACCCAAAGCTCGTGACCATAGATGAGGGTAGGAACGTAGATCGACCGGTAAATCGAGAGCTTCGCCTTTTGGCTCAGCTCTCTCTTCACCACAACGGATCGGTACAGCGCCCGCTTCACAGCAGATGCTGCACCAATCCGCCTGTCGATCTCCCGCTCCATCTTCCCCTCATTCGTGAACAAGACCCCAAGATACTTGAACTCCTCCACTAGGGGCAGGACATCCTCCCCAACCCGGAGAAGGCACTCTACCCTTTTCCGGTTCAAGACCATGGTCTCGGATTTGGAGGCACTGATTTTCATCCCGGCCGCTTCGCACTCGGCTGCGAACCGCTCCAGTGAGAGCTGTAGATCACGCCCTGATGAAGCCAATAGGACCACGTCATCCGCGAATAGCAGAGACGCAATCCTAAGGCCACCAAAGCGGATCCCCTCAACACCTTGGCTGCGCCTAGAAATTCTGTCCATAAAAGTTATGAACAGAATCGGTGACAAAGGGCAGCCTTGGCGGAGTCCAACTCTCACCGGAAACGAGTCCGACTTACTGCCGGCAATGCGGACCAGACTCTGACACCGGTCGTACAGAGACCTGACAGCCCTTATTAAAGGGTCCGGTACTCCATACTCCCGGAGTACCCCCCACAGGATCCCCCGGGGGACACGGTCGAATGCCTTCTCCAGATCCACAAAGCACATGTAGACTGGTTGGGCAAACTCCCATGCCCCCCCAAGAATCCTGCTGAGGGTGTAGAGCTGATCCAGTGTTCCACGGCCAGGACGAAAACCACACTGCTCTTCCTGAATCCGAGATTCGACTATCCGACGGACCCTCCTTTCCAGAACCCCTGAATAGACCTTACCAGGGAGGCTTAAGAGTGTGATCCCTCTGTAATTGGAACACACCCTCCGGTCCCCCTTTTTAAATATAACCCAAATATTTATTTATTTATTTAAATTAATAATTCATGGCTTCCTGTTTCCATGGGATAACCATGACATGTCACGGAGGCCCATTTCTCTTAAGCACTTTCCGAAATGGGAAAGACATGAGAACATCATGCGATTGACGGTATACTGTATGTGTTGATCTTCATTTTTCATCTTCATACTACTACTGCAGTAATCAGGCCCAGGTGATAATCATGAATTTTACTGCAGCCTTTTACATACTGTTCACACATGATTCAGGATTTATTTTAACCAGGGAGAAGCAACATTTTCCAGCGAGAGTTCAGTATGGTTTTTATTTAATAAACGCATTCATTCAAAAACTGCTTATTGTATCCACTCAGGATATACTTGTCTGATATCAAAATTTGTTTGATGACCTGAAACATTTAAGTTCACCAAAATAAAATACAAAAACACAAGAAATCTGTTAAGAAACGAATAAGGTTTCAGAGCACTGTTTCTCGTTCTCACACATAGTAGCATTGTGGGGTCACTAGTTTAAATAACAACCATTAGATTGTATCTGCACATGCCTACCAGTTTTTAGAAGGTATTTCAGGAAGAAGCCTTTTCATGTCTACTATCACAGTTGTTATTGTGACAAACTTGCTAAATGCTTGTGGGAATTTACCAGGAACTGCCCTTTCCTCCGATGACAATAAGATTAAGTCTATTGACCACACACACTCCAGGTGAGTCTGGTAAAAGACACAGGATGAAAATATACAAAATCCCCTCATATCTACTCTTAAGGATGATAGAGGATACTGTTTAAGTAAGATAGAGGGTCTGTTTCTCTTCGAAAAAACTCTGGGAATCACAATGGCAACATGGACTCTTATTAAATGACAAAAGGGCAAAAGGGGGTAGGAAAACTTTCAAAAGAAGTGGCGCTAATAAGTTTTTACCACCCCTGAAAAAGGGTAGTTCTTAACAGTTTTTTTATTCCCATCCGACAAAATGTACTACACTGTTTCCATCAGATGCTGACACAAACTCAGTTCAATTTAATAAGAAATCGTCTTTATTTGTCATTGCAACAAACATTCCAGCGAAATTGGTTCTCTGGCTTTAACCCATCCCTTAGGGAGCCATGGTCTACCGCTGTGTATCAGACTAGGCCTGAGGGTCTTGCTCAGAGACCTAGGGTTGCAGTCTTTGGGATTTAAACCTGGGATCTTACAGCCTAGTGGTTAGAGCGCCCTGCTCTAACCACTAGGCCACCACTCCCCGTGTAAAGCATATAAACTACACTCACACACTCAAAATAGCATCAACCCATGAAATGATTTTGCAATTTCTTTGTGGAATTTGCTGTTCGGAACAGACCTTAGGCGTTATAAACTATGCTGACCTTTCTGTAGACACAAACTTTTAATAAAATCATTAGTTTTAATGTCTTGCATGTTCTTTTTCATTTGCAAGGAGTCCTTCATTCTATTCTCTTCAGTTTTACAGTTAGCCGTATGATTTGTTCAGGTGTACATAATCTAGTTTGCCCTTGGGTATATTATGAGGTTAAAGAAAAATTAAGCCTTGTGGCAGAAAAGAGTACAGTCTAATAATACAAAAAAACATAATTGATATTTGATATGATGCTGAAACAAAACTTGTCCTTCACTTTTCCTGTTCTTGTTGTCTGTCTTTCAAAAATTATACAAAACTGAACTCCTTTTATTACAATAAAAACATGACTGTCTGTGTGCAGATTACCAGATTGTCTAGGCCCATGTAAATCACCTTAACTCTTAAGTATTTAAAGACAGAAACAGAGAAAGGGAAAAAACACCCCTTTTAGGTTCATACCTGCACTCTATTATTAACAAGAAAATGCTGCAAGTTGTTGCAACCACTGCCCTTATCTATAAATGCCGATGGGATATATTAAGAGAGTAGAGAATAATTTTCAGTTTTCTAATGGATTCTACTTTGATGCCTGATGTGAGTGTTTTCTGTCTATTGAACTCCACATTTGAAGGAATGTTCCTCCTCATCTATATCCTTTTACCTCTCTCCTTCTGTTTTCCTGTATGACACCAGGCATCCCAGGGGTAATTTAAAACATCTGTGCTGAGGATATTTCACTAAACACTGCACTTCACCTCTCAGTGGGTATGCCATTACCTAAATACTCCTCCTTAAAACAGATCAGAGAGATTTATCTATATTTAGGATAATGCACAAGCCTCCAGTCAAGCTTTTACTTCAAAATTGTGATTATTTAAACGAAATATCAGAAAAAGCCATTTGACTGGCACGATGAAAAAAGTATTTTTCTTTGTGCTTTTGAAAATGAGCATAGTATAGATTTACATCAGCAATGTGCAAAAACAGTCTGAATTGTTGCCTTAGCATCTTTCATTGACATTTCTGGGTTATACGTATCTTCAAACTTTGCAAACAAAAACCCACGCATCAGTGCTCACACACAAAGTCACAAGCAGAGAGGCTGCACTTGGTTCTATTAACTCAAAGATAAGTTGAAACAGTGACAATCTTTTAAAAGTATTTACATCCTTTGAGCTCTTCCACATCTTGTCACATGATAATACTTCAATTTACTTAGTAAGGATTTTGTGTAATAGAACAGGACAAACTGGTGCCTAATTGTAGAATGTGAATTGTATTGCAATTACACATTCGGTAATTTTGTCTTTACCAGCTTTGCGCAATGTTCCCATTCTTATTTGCAAAATACCTCTACCCCAGTCAGCCTGCAATCACCATAATTTTTAAGTCTTGCCGCAGATTTTCAAATAGATTTAGGTCTGGATTTTGGCTGGGCATTTTTACAACACGGATATGCTTTGATTTAACCCATTTAAGGGTTACGGTTAGTGTCCCATTCATTAGATTCACTATCCCAGCTGAAAAAAACGAATTGCAACAGCATGATCCTGCCACCACCATGTTCACGGTGTGCTAAAGATGGTGTGTATTGCTCGTCTTCTGCAATACATAGCATTTTGCGTGTAGGTCAACAAGTTCAGTTGTAGTTTCATTATACCAGACCACCTTCTTTCAAATGTTTCTTATGTAGCCTTTATGGCTTACGGAACATTTCCGTCAGGACTTCTTATAGCTTTTTCTTCAATGACACTTTTCCATTAAGGCAACCAAGGAACCGAGATAAGCTTTGTGTGTAAACGGGTCGGCTTGTCTTGGATAACTGATCCAAGCTCGGACTGGTCTCGGCATGGCTCGGTTTTTAGGTGTAGTGTAAACGGGGCTAGAGTCTTAATGGCCCTCTTGTCTGATTAATCCACTCCTTGATTTGGATCTCTTAGTTTTCTAGGTGCCTTGATATGTCATTTGTTGTGAATTAGTTAGACATGAACTAAGTTGAACTGACCTGTCAGTTTTGGTAGACAGCAACTTCTTGGTAGGTTTGCAGTTGGGACATTCTCTTCCCATTTCCACTTCCCATTCTCTGTGAGGGGAGTGAATACTTTCCACACACTGTATATGTGTGCTACAACAATGTGTAGGGGTTATGGTGTCTTTGTCCATATAATTTAAAGGGAGACTTTCTGTATCACATTACAGGCCTGTAACTCTTTCACACTCAGGGTTTCCCCAAGAAAATGGGCTAATCCTGGCGTTAGGTGTCGTTGTTGTTAGCTATGTGAAGTGTGTGCTACCTTGAGGGTGTGGGGGGGTTGCACACTACCATGGAGCACGCGCGAGGGGGTGGGTGTTGACTACGACTACATGGACGTACTGTGCGTCGAGGTAACAGCTAGCGTGTTAGGTACCAACATGCTCAACCATCTGATTTCAAATCAGTTGTTTAGGCTTGCTAAAATATGTTCTGATGTTGCAAAACCCACCTGGGGAAACCTCACCATAACAAACCAAAGCTGACTGCTCTGACTTGTGATTTTAACTTCGCCTTGGTCTAGCTAAACGTCAATGTGTAAAATCTGCAGCTTGTCTGTAATAAATACAGGCGGAATGCTGCAAATCATGTCTTCAAAAGGTTGAAATAAATTGTGTCTTCAACCATTACAAACTTAATAGGACTCAAAAATGTCCCTACATACTTGACAGCTTTTTAAAACCAAAAGTACAGCTAGAAATGAGAACTTCAGAGAAGATAATGCCACACTCAAGCACTTTCTGTCCTCACGCAGTACAGAAGAACATCACTAAAATGTGCCAGTTTAGTCAGCATTCTGTTGAAAAATGGAAAATTTAAGCGTTTTTGCATCATCTAACCATGTATGTGTTGGACACTAACTCAGAAAAGGCTACTTTGCAGTTTTAATCTTGCTTTCCGAATGCTGTAGTAACCCAATAAAACTCAAACCAGCTGAAACTACTTACACCTCCACAGATTTAAAAGCTGCTGCGGTTCTGCACTTTAATCCAAAATCAATTATTCTGCTTATTGATCTGTTATGCGAAGGTGGACTTTTACACTTCTGGCAAACACTGATTAAGAAAGGCTAATATTGGCGTGACACCACTCCAACAAATCCGTCAGGTCCAAAGCTCTGAGTGGCCACACCCACAGGGAAATAAACTAATAAACCAAGGCACTCAGCATAGGGAAACAGCTAAGATCTTGTAATGCTTGTCATAATACTTTCATTTCTACTACAAAACTCAATCCCTCCACACAAACCTCATCACAAAAAATAAACACCAACAAAGTTATGTTTACATTATACCAAGGCTACAAAAAATAAAACCTCTTGAGGTTTTGTAAAGGGAGTTATGAATGATTTGCACTACAAGCAGTATGGAATCTCTTTTAATCTCCACATTTCTTCCAGCCTGGTAGGGTTTATTCAGTAGTGACAAAGAAATCCCACAGAATCATTGGTGGCACAGTTATCAACACCCCAAACCTACCCCTTTTAAAATAAAGTCTGAGTACAACTGAAGTATTGTTTCAATTCATACTTATATTTCCAGGATTATCAGCGATTCTAGAACGTATTATTAATCCACAACTTTCTGTTTCCCTGGGGAATAAGCATGATGTGAGAGGCTTGTCTCTGTATCCACACATCTTTACAAGAGGTGCCAATAAATGTGGCCGGCCTCGTACATACTGTGTCATAGTGAAAAAATTATGTAAAGTGATTTTTTTTTCCAAAAATATTCAGTTAGGAAAAAAAGCATAAACACTAACAGAGTTTGGGGAAACACTTGGTTGTTGTAGGATCCAAACATCTTCGGCATCACTGACATGCTGGAACCTTTATTCATCAGTTTAGCAGAAGAGCTCACTCCCTGTCTCATCTTTGCTATGCATGCCTCCTGTCAGATCCGCTCATCCTCCCTATGTTTCCAATCAATCTTCATTCCTGCTGGCAGCTAAAACAATGGCTTTCGGTATAATTGATGTATTTTAGACATAATGGATAAAATTGTAGAAACACTGGCTGCTTTGGCATTGGTTGCTTGCTCTGGCATACAATCATGTGCCAGTATGAGATTATAATGGTCTGATAACCTAGAGTAGAAATACCACTGTGGCATGGCAAAATGGTATTAACACAAACATTTAAAACAGTGATGTAATTGACTTTATATAAAACAGAAAAACAGGAATTTGTCCAACTGCTGCTTGAATATTGATTTTTACAGCAGAGATGTTTTGTCA
Source organism: Fundulus diaphanus (assembly GCA_037039145.1). Taxonomy (NCBI): domain Eukaryota; kingdom Metazoa; phylum Chordata; class Actinopteri; order Cyprinodontiformes; family Fundulidae; genus Fundulus; species Fundulus diaphanus. The sequence continues at coordinate 30,277,661 of CM073127.1, forward strand.
TATACACTCACCGGCCACTTTATTAGGTACCCCATGCTAGTAACGGGTTGGACCCCCTTTTGCCTTCAGAACTGCCTCAATTCTTCGTGGCATAGATTCAACAAGGTGCTGGAAGCATTCCTCAGGGAGTTTGGTCCATATTGACATGATGGCATCACACAGTTGCCGCAGATTTGTCGGCTGCACATCCATGATGCAAATCTCCCGTTCCACCACATCCCAAAGATGCTCTATTGGATTGAGATCTGGTGACTGTGGAGGCCATTTGAGTACAGCGAACTCATTGTCATGTTCAAGAAACCAGTCTGAGATGATTCCAGCTTTATGACATGGCGCATTATCCTGCTGAAAGTAGCCATCATGGGTTGGGTACATTGTGGTCATAAAGGGATGGACATGGTCAGCAACAATACTCAGGTAGGCTGTGGTATTGCAACGATGCTCAATTGGTACCAAGGGGCCCAAAGAGTGCCAAGAAAATATTCCCCACACCATGACACCACCACCACCGGCCTGAACCGTTGATACAAGGCAGGATGGATCCATGCTTTCATGTTGTAGACGCCAAATTCTGACCCTACCATCCGACTGTCGCAGCAGAAATCGAGACTCATCAGACCAGGCAACGTTTTTCCAATCTTCTATTGTCCAATTTCGATGAGCTTGTGCAAATTGTAGCCTCAGTTTCCTGTTCTTAGCTGAAAGGAGTGGCACCCGATGTGGTCTTCTGCTGCTGTAGCCCATCTGCCTCAAAGTTCGACGTACTGTGCGTTCAGAGATGCTCTTCTGCCCACCTTGGTTGTAACGGGTGGTTATTTGAGTCACTGTTGCCCTTCTATCAGCTCGAACCAGTCTGGCCATTCTCCTCTGACCTCTGGCATCAACAAGGCATTTCCGCCCACAGAACTGCCGCTCACTGGATGTTTTTTCTTTTTCGGACCATTCTCTGTAAACCCTAGAGATGGTTGTGCGTGAAAATCCCAGTAGATTAGCAGTTTCTGAAATACTCAGACCAGCCCTTCTGGCACCAACAATCATGCCACGTTCAAAGTCACTCAAATCACCTTTCTTCCCCATACTGATGCTCGGTTTGAACTGCAGGAGATTCTCTTGGCCATGTCTACATGCCTAAATGCACTGTGTTGCCGCCATGTGATTGGCTGCTTAGAAATTAAGTGTTAACGAGCAGTTGGACAGGTGTACCTAATAAAGTGGCCGGTGAGTGTATTTAGATTACATCAATATTGTCATATAGCCTCTTAAGCCAACAATATAAAATACACATTCATACATTATGTAGTATTTTTAAGTTCTTATTAAGTCAATTATTATACTGTTTTTCCAGTCTACTTCTTCATTCAGCTCAGTTTTTTATTTAAATTCAATGTATTTAAATATTGTCAATTTACAACAGATGTCAACTGGCGTCCAATTCATACTGATACAATCAAATGACTAACACTGAATCAGACTGATATTCATTCGCACAGGGTCTAATTTAATTATAATTATAGTACGATGCAGTCAAATTCAGCTGATCATATAATGCCAATTAGTGAACCATTGTCTATCTAAGGAAGCCCGGAAATTGTTCTTGACACTGCAGCAATTCATATTATAAATATTTATATTTTCTCTTAAGACTATTTGTTATGAAGTAGCAACAGATCAGGGACGAGCAGGGTGGCAATCCTCTCCGTTTATAGACTTTGAGAAAAGTGTGTTCACTCTGGCTCTGTCTCTGGGATTTTGTATGAAGGACTGTAAACCATAAAAAGGGTATGATAGATTATTTAATAACCTTTTTAATATCTTGGTGTACCTTGATACTGGTAACCAGCCGATTCCTGCTAAAAAGAAATTGACTGTGCCATTTTCATCACAGATTTAAGAATAAAATAAAATCTGATGTAAAAATTGTAATGTATTTTATTTGTCAGCTCAAACTGACAGAATTGACAGAATCTTCTCAAATGGATTGCGAGGGGTTAATTGCAATCCAATTGTCGTCAGTTTTTATAAATATAGACACCTTTAACATGATAAAACTAAATTGGTTGAAAACTTGTAATTTGGTGTATAAAAAGAGCATAATGACATTCCTTATTTGGATATTGTTGATGTATAACTACTTCTCTCTGATGGCTTTGGGAACTTCACTTTGTATTTAGATTTTAACAAGAAAGACTATTGAAGCAAAACTGACAACTGTGGACTGTTATTACTTCTGTGAGTCCTTTCAGAGGCTCCCGTAAGTGTGGTTGATGCTTGACACATCCACGAGGTCCTCTGCAAGGCTAAAGGTTTTAGCTCCGCACACCTAGGAAAATTCATAACTATGCGGACAGTCCCATGAAGAAAAACGTGGCAGACGAGAAAGAGCTTTTTCTGGCAGAGGTTCGTAAATATAGACATCTTTATGATTCAACCCATAAAGATCACCATGAACAACAAATTGTTCCTGGACAGAAATCCCCATCACACCTGGAAGAAAGGAAGAGGCTTTAAAATGTTGGAGACAACTGTTTTCTACTTTTACGTGTAGGGGGATGTAGTAGGCTTGGTGTAGGCGCACAACGTTGCCCTCTAAAGTCTAGGAAAATAGTGCTACTTCACAGGAAAACCTGCACAGAGAATAAATGAAATAAAGGCAGATGTTGTTTCCGCACATCTCATTTCCGCGCAGAATGTACGTGCATCAACCATAGACTAGCCTTAATTCAGGGGAAGCCACCACTTGTGACACAGACCTCTGCCAAGTCTGTGTGGCCTTCCTGACACAACCAGGATACAAAACTGCCCCCCGTATCAAATATGTGGACTTAGCCCACTACACCACCACAGAGGGGCGTGGATTGTGTTATTACTCATAACTAATCACAATATTTTCTTTGAGCAAGCAATGCCAACATGAAGACTCCCATAGTGCATACACTTCAGATGGGGCTATATAAAACTTTATCATCTTTCTTTTTTTTTTTTTTTTTTTGGTGTGTGTGTTTTTGGCTCAACACACACTTTGAGCCTTCTCACAGTTGAGTCATTTATCACGACCCAGTGGGATTACTTAAAACCAGTGTGTGGTCTTATGAAAGCTAGAGCTAGGAGATGATAGGCTGCTCCATGTTCTTAGCGGAACAACTAATGTACACTCAACATGAACTGACACTACAAAAAGAGCACTCATATAATCTTTTTTTTACTATTTTCAGGGGGCCTGTTTTTCCTGGCAGAGCCATGGTTTAAATTTTGACACCAGCTGTAACATAAGGCTTGGAAGAAGAAAAAAATAAAATAAAATCACAGCTTAAACCCACCATTATAATGCTGCCTGCTGCTTCAGTAAATTATACTTTTAACATGTCTGAGCGCATTCACAATCAATGTTTCCAGACTTGTGTGAATAGGAGCAGATAATGATTTGAAAGGGGGGAAAAAAGAGTTGTGCATGAAAAGAAGCTATTTTTACTGCTGATAAGCGTTTTTTTCCATGTGAGTTTAAATATTTCTACTTTTTCATTCTCTGATGTACAAATGCGGAACTGATAAGCTGCAAGTTACCTTGAAAAGCGAGAAATGAGCCTGAAGCCCAGCATAGCATTTCGAAAGAGATTGTGGGCTAGTCACATGCTTACTCAATTACAAGGGGTTAAATAAGGTAAACCCATAAAGCAAAGTAATACTCACAAACTTGTTTAGTTCAATTCCAAAAGCTAACTTAAATCTCTGTTGTCTTAAAGATGCTCCAACCTGCACTGCCACGTTCGCCTCAGCTTTATTAAAGCGCTTCCTCTGTCAGTGTCCTTGCATCCCCTATAATCGTCCCCCTAGTGTCCTATTAAGTTGAGCATGAAATGTAGGCAGGACAGCAGAGGTCTGACTACATCATGACATAAGTAGCACTTTATCCATTAACTTTTCACCATAAGAGACAAATGACCTCTGACAAATATTAAGGGGATTAAAGAACATGTGCATGGATGATAAATAGCCCAATTAAGTTCCACAAATATATCCCAAAACAATTTAGGAAGAGACAACAGCCAATGTCAGTCCCTGACAGTTTTCTATGTAGGACCTCCCTTATGCATTGGACGGCATCACCGAGTCACTTTGATTCCTGCGGTTATCATGGCTGGTGATCTGACAGAGTTCTGACCTTTATAGTCCGATTAAAGACTGCTACGTTGAAAACCAGAATGAAGGGTACATTGGACATTGTTTATGAGACATTGTTATTAGTCTTTACCCAAACTTCAACCACGACTTTCACTGGCCAACAAATGTAATGAGGTTTTAGATAAATCACTTTTATCTATATGTGTATTCAAGGATTATCCATTGAATTGTCTACAAAGTCATTTTTCACTGTTTGGAAAAAGTGCTACACATGAATCACCAAGTACAACAACCAGTTTAATTATTCAGTAGAAATAATTAGTCTTAATCCTTACTGATCTGAGGCTATGGTCTTCAGATGGATAAAGGTACACTGCAACCTCTAGGTTGAGAGTCAGTCTCAGCCCCATACAAGAAGTTTAAGTAATAATAATAATAACAATAATACTTTTTTTTTTGGAAAATACAGCCCTATTTTTTCCCTTTAACACCCCACACTGGCAGCGTCTGATTGCCACCAACCAAACTATGTCAGCAATCTTTTTCAAGCCTGTCTTATTCAGAAATGCCACAACATTGTGATAAAGCTTATCTACAGATGAAGTCCAGCAAGACTGCTCTCAGCAAAACAGGTATAAAATTCCAATTAATTGTTCTATTTTTTGTAGAACACAATACAATGGAAGGATAGCAGTATATCACTACAGAAGACCATTAATACAAAATGTGTGTTCATTCGAGGTGCTGAAATGATGCACATCTGTTGACGTGATTCACTGCAATTCTTCCGACATGTAGTACCCTGAGAAAAATAAAACAATTAATTGCAATGTTATATTTGTGTATCCATTCAGAGTCAAACTAAAATGGGTCACATATTCTAGCAATTACATTTCTACGATTAAAGCAGACAAACTTCTTCAACTATTTTACAGAGTGAATTCATTGACCAAACAGAGCAGCAACCAACAACATTAACATTAATCACAATTAATTAAATATGGACAATTGTGCTGCTAATCAAGATGGCTTTCCATTTCCTTAAAAGCCTTCAATTGTACAATTATTACAATACAACCCAAATCAAAAACAAGACACACAACAAAATCCATTAAAAGTGGGTCTAAGTACAGAGAAGAGAGCATCTTACATTTCCACACACTGAGTGCAATCCTATGCTTTGTCGAAGCTTGACAGGCAGAATACCAAACAATGTGTGAGAGTCAGCACCAGCAACCAGACGATGTGATGTATTGCGCACAGACTTGGAACAATGCAGTCTGTTTTTACCTGAGGGCCAATGTTTCTGGCACATCAATTTATTTTAGTGGCACTGTGTGACATCCCCAATAGTGTTTGTTTTTTGGGCTATCTCTGAAGGCACCTGCTATCATTGAATAATGACTGCGGATGGGTGCAACGTGTCTTCATGTACCAGGATTTCTAATGATAACAATGTTATTCTATTGTGACACAAAGCTTTTTATATTTGGCATTCAGTCTGATGTTACAGAAAAGTGTTGCCTTCAGAGAGGTTTAATCTTGTATCATGTACATTCCTTCTACGTACATCCATCTACAAAACTGCAGATTTGTTTTGTCTTACCATTCAAACCATTTACAGCCATTTTACTAGGATGCCAGAGTGATTGGGCAGTTTCTTCTTTAAGCCTGATGGCGCCTCTGGCTGGGCACTACTGGTCAGCCAGAAAAGTGAAAACTTACACATTTTCACTTTCAAGAAAGACTAATTTGGTCATTTGGAAATGTGGATAGTTGCAAAAAACAAAAAGAGTCATAGTGTGGAAACAAAAGCAGTGCAAGCCATCCCTTAATTAAGCTAATAGTGATTTTGATTGCTGATTATTAGAAACTGAAAGGTCTTAAGGCTAAATACAACTCAAAGTTGCTTGTCAGATGTAGACCCCTCGGGTCATCAGGGACCTTTTTACTCAGTGTTAAGGACCGACACTAAACAACGGGAGGCAACATTTAGTTTCTCAGCTCTGAACCCAACTCCTTGAAAATCTGAGGTGTGTGAAAACCTTGTGCTCCATTAAATCAGGACCAAAAACATTACTGCTAACTCTACCTTTCCTATTAATATAAAAAAGGACTTTATTCATTAATTTATATCATGTCCTAGCATTGCATTTAGTATAAATCTGGATTTATTCATTTTTAATGTACTGCTTAAATTTCACAATTGTCATTTATTCCATTTCTTATTCTCAATGCAATTTTCTTTATCTCTTTCCCATGATTTTCTTGTAAAGCACTTTAATTACCTCGTGTATAAGTGACGTCATATAACTATGCTTGCCTTGTCTTAATTTGAAACTACAGCTGGCGAAAGAGCTGTATGTCTGTAAAGCAGCAGACTGCAAACTTGCAACCTGGGAAGATAACTTAAATAATATCCTGCTAAATCAGCTGTCTGTACTCAGAGTGTTACTCTATAACAAGCAAAATAGCAAAAATATTGGATATCCTATGTAAAAAGCAACCATGTTACTCACCCTTCCCATTTGTTTGAGGTTTTATTGCTAAATTTAGAATGTAAAGTATAAAACAGAGCCTTGATCAGTCAATCTCAATTTACGTTTAGAAGCAAAATACTAATTTACTTAAAACTTACATTTTTAGAAATAGGCAACAAGGTTTTTGTCTAAAAGCAATATGGTAAAACAGCAATAGTGTGAATAATTGTTGGATTTCTGTTTTTAACTAGAAATGGTTTTGTAACACACACTTTGTCTAAATACTGTGGAATCAGGGTATTTTTACTCAAGGTTATCACGCTGTCAGAATCCCATATCAGCTCACGTCTACTTCGATTAAAAACCCCTTCATCATGTCAAAATTGTTTTTACAGAGATTAATTAAGGTACCACCGAGGTATATTTTTAACTCTCTGAGCCTAAAAACAAGTCGACCCAAAGCACCATAGCTCTGTTCTTCTCCTCCAGATTCATTATGCCAGTCTACCAGGGAGTATTATGTCTTGCAACGGTTGACACTGAGTTGACACCAGGGCTCAGGGAGCCTAGAAAGTCTGCTCGAGGCAGACTCCTTGTTTAGAGACCGAGGTCTGCCTGACATGTGTTACTCCTGAGGCAAGTGTGCCGTTAAATGGATAGAGACAAGGAAGATGGCATGACCCACTTCCATTAGGGCAACAGCACACTGTTTTCCTTACAGAGATGACACAGGTATACTGCTGACCACGGGCAACATTAAAGCGGTCAAAAGCATAAACATTTCCAGCAACTGAAAGCTTCAATAGAAGAGAGGACGTGGAGTGATGTGTAATGCAAATTAAAGTGTATAGGTCAATCTACGCGCACTCAGCAATTTCCTCTATAGGAAAGACAGTCAGCCTTTTAATGCTAAGGCTCCAGATTAGATTCCAAGTGCTTAATTGACCTTTTTGTGATGCCATCCTGGTCAATAACATTGCAGCTATAAATGAAGGTGCAATACATTCTCTTTTTCATGGTCCATCTGTTCCACTTACGAAATTTCCCATTCATCTGTCTTTAATTTCTCTGAATCCATCTTGTTAAAGAAAAAGGAGGTAATCGTGGAGTAGAGGCAGTTAAACCTGAACGCTCAGCATATTTTATCCAGTGGAGAGCGAGACCAGCAGCTGATTAACATCTCGGGAAGGGAGCGCAGAAATACCCTTTTTATATAAATATATATTAGCTCTGTGCGCCTAACGCGCTAAACATCTCTCTAAGAGAAATCCTGCATGGATAAAGAAACCCTTCCATCCGTCTGACTGAATTAAAAATGTCCTAGAAACACATGTATCCCCATTAACTAATGAGTCGTGAACGCGTATACATAGTGTTAACGCACCGTGCACATAGGCTGCTCTTACTCTGCAAACAGTTCAGACCCACATTACGTTTTGAGCAGCTTTTTTTCAACCCCCATTCTTTAATTGAAAATGTCAGCACTTTCAACACATTTTGTCGACACGCCGTTCAGTGTTGAACAGTTAATTCGACTCAAGAAATAACGCAAAAAAAATAAATAACGTAATGACTCCTCCACTCACCTTTCACACGGTACGGGACAGCGGCGCTCAAACACAACGCGATCAAAGGGAGTAGCGGTCCCATCCTCGCTCGGCAGTCAGGTGTGTCTTCCAAGGTTACGGGGATGTTGTTAAAAAAAAAACAACACACACACATACACAAATCACACGATCAAAACTTCTCCTTCCTCCGCTCTCGCCAGGCTGGAGGAGCAAACCTGGGAGATGCTGCTGTAGTATGTCCTTTCAAGGGAAAGTGGCTCCTAAGTGACGAAGTCGGCTCTGGGATTGCGCGGAGCAGGAACAAGTGAACTGTGTAGCGTACCTGCCGTCTGCTGCTCTGCTGATGCCACCCCGATCCTACCGCAGTGGTGCGATGTAGTGGAGAGGGCGACGTGTGCGCTCCGTGCTCCCGGACATCTGCTGTCAAGCCCTCGGGAGTCGGGAGAGTCGCAATTTCCGGTTAGCAGCTACAAAATAAAGCCCAAAACAATAAACCATGCCTTTAATTATAGACTATGCAATGACAGAAAAAAACTGTTTGCAGTAATCTATGAAAACGCATTGTTGCTTCTTGCACAAATGGCGCTTTGAGCAACCTCTGCTTTTTACACTCTTTGTTTAAATATACGCTCATCATCCACTTATCACACCAGTTCTGTTTCTTATTATAGCCAGTTACATGACAGCAAGTCGTTATGCGTTCAGGAATCGAAGCGTGACGAAGATAACTTGCAGAAGTTCAAACTGAGCAACAGGAAGGCAATTTAAGGGTCTGCGAATGTGGCGCGGTGGTTGGTTCCAGACTGTACTAGTCTGGGTATTTCCGAACCTGGCAATCTACTGGGATTTTCCACACATAATATATCGCCTGAAAAAGAGAAAATATTAAGTCGGCAGCAGTTGTGCTGAAGAAATTAACTTGTGATTACAGAGGTCAAAGGAGGACAAATGATAGGAATGATAGGAATAACCATAGACATTATATACGTAGACGCGTCATAGGGCGCAGGTTCGCACGTCAACGTCACCGCCATATTGTATGTGGCAGAAAAAAGTTGAGTTCTGTTATTGTGAACGTGAATCAGAAAAGATGCCTCATTCCTGTGCTGCATGGAAATGTATTCTGGCTGATTTCACTACTTGTATCTGCCTTCTATATATATATATAGAAGGCAGATACAATATATATATATATATATATATATATATATATATATATATATATATATATATATATATATATATATACACATACATATATATATATATACATATACACATACATATATATATATATATATATATATATATATATATATATATATATATATATATATATATATATATATATATATATATATATATATATATATATGTATGTATGTGTTTAATACTCCCCCCTTTTTGGGGGAGTATTAAAGAGGTAAAATTAATAATAAGAGAAAAAAAGTCCTAGGTCAATGAAGTAAAAAAAAAAAAAAACACAAAAGTGATAATGTTATGAGAAAAACGTCATATTATGAGAATTAAGAGGGAATATTTCCAGAATAGTCACAGTTTTCAGAATTATTTCACTCCTGGAGTAATAGGGCCAGGTTAGATTATGTTAAATATTTTTATTCTTTAGGAGAATAAATTCAGGAGAATGAAGCTAAAGGGATACGAAAATAAACTTGTAATATTACAAAAACAAAAATACTACAAATACAAAGTATATTCAGAGATTAAAGTCCCTCTGATACTGTTTAAGTGACTGAGTAACTGCAGATTTGCCACATTTAAGATGGCGGACGCTCTGACGCATCGCAGCATAGGCAGAACCCGCCCAATGACGCATCTACTCTTATATTATGTCTATGGGAATAACCACCTGTTACTAGCTAGGTGTGTGGAATGCCTTCTCTGATTGCACAACACAATGAACTCTGAAACTACAGTCGCACAAGTCCACACCAGGTCACTCTAGTCTGGTAAAAACAGGAAGCTGAGGCAACAATTAATACAGGATCCTCAAAATTAGTAACAGACTGGAAAATTATTCCCGGGCCTGTTCAGTCTGGAATTCATATGCGACATTTAGATGGTAGGGTCAGAATGTGGCATAAAACAAGAAAACATAGATCCAACATGTGTTGTATAGAAGGCTTAGGCTGGTGATATAGTGGCGTGAGGTATATTTTTAGGCCCCTTAGTACCAATGGAGCATTGTTTAAATGCCACAGTCTACCTTGTTGCAGACCATGTCATCACTTTATGACCACAAATTTCTCTTCTGTTAGCTACTATAACATAGCAGGAAACTATAACATAGCTGTTTTCTTGAACAAAAGTATCAGTTCACTGTACTATAATTGACCTCCATCAGTCACTAGATATCAGTCCAACAGAGAATCTTTTGGGAAGTTGTGGAATGGGAAATTTACATCATGTATGTGCATTCATCTTATCTGCAGCAACTGCGTCTTTATTTATCTGACGCCTCAAAAAACTGAGGCAGCCATGAAGGTAAATCCAGTACAATTTGAGACTGGCAAGGAGTCATTAATAAACTGGCAAGTAGTATGTATTTCTTTGTTTTCTATTTAAAAAACAATAATTCCATGTTTGATCAGTCTAAGTATTGCATTCATAGATTTTTCCTTATCTGAGGTTGCCTTGATACTAACAAAAAAAGCAATACTCTTTTTTTGTGTTTTTGCAACAAAAAAAAGAAGTAGAGGTTTAATGGATCATAAATCGTTTAAATGAATCGCAGTTTAAAGTGGTACTATTTAATCCAAGTTGAATCAGTGTAAGTATTTTAGATTTTGAACTTGAAATTACCATATGCAATTCAGGTGTCCTGAAAACAGTTGAATTAGTTCTCTGAGAACAAGCTGTGATGGAAGCTGTTATGTCATGTTTAATTCTTCAAAATGTGAATGACAAGAGAGCATGTTTTTAAAATAAGACAAATGTGATTTAATCGCTGTGACTAAGGAAATAGTTCAGAGCTGCCTAAGCTTTCCCATAACAGCAGTCAGAGAAATTGAAAAAAAGCCAGACAAAATGTCTAGCCAGCCTGCACAATGAGGAAGAAGTTAAAACATCTCCAAAACTCACTGTCAAAGAACAGCATGGTGTCTTGGGCTCACCAAGTAATTTACAACCTTCAGATGCTGACTTACTTGGGAGGCCAGGAAAAAAAGCCTTTTCTGTCCTGCAATCATAAACATAAAGATGTGGAGCTGCTTAAACTGTAAAGGTGCGTTCACATTAAAAGTGAATGCGGCAGGCCAAGCGACAGATTTACACGATATCCCTATGCCCAGGTGCAATACGGAAGCGATATGACGCAAAGCAATGCTAAGATATGCCACAGAGGCAATTGTATACAAGCTGATAATGGCGGTCTGCGGTCACCCTGAGTTGTATGAGTCAACCAATTATTACTACCGAGACAAGTTCAGAAAGGACCAAGCCTGGAGCTGCTGTATTTGTGGCTTTTTGCCCGCTGTGCGAACGGCCGCCGAAATGTCAGGTGAGCGACAGCAAGCAACAGTGGCGACATTGTGTTCAATGTGAATGCACCTTAAGTGGTCTATAAACATAGCTGTGCACTTCGGTCAAATGAGACTACATAGGTTTTGGGTAAAAGCACTTCAGGATGGGTATGGCATGAAACAAATGACAAATACGTGGAAAAGTACGGTGGAGGATCTAGGAATCTGTGGACCTGTTTTTCTTTCAAACTGTGAGGAGACCTAGCTATGGTGTGTGGCTTCATGAACTCTTTGAAATACCAGGGTATTTGTGCAAAAACACAAGGAAAATGTACACAAATAAATGGTTTACAAGACACAAAAACGTCATGGCTATTACTGCCCCCTGATCCAAATCCTATAGAAAACAAGAGGAAATGAACACCCAGCCTTCTGGTGTCATGTTTCATGAGGTAATAACTGGACTAAATAACAGACAAGAGCTGGGCAGTTGCATGATGAGATAGTGTAATTTTATTAAACGGTAGGAGCAAACTTACGGGTACAACCATGGGGAAGCACTCAAACAAGGGGTAATACAACGGAGAATCTGACAACAAAGGAGGGGAACATGTGGTTTAAATAGAGGAGGAGAAAGCAGAGAGGAGCGGCAGGTTGGCAGGTGAAAGTAATTAAATAGACAAGCAACAGGTGATTAAAATGAAGGAAAAGAGCTGCAGGAAAGATGACGACAGGGCAGACAGGGAAGGCGAATCAGAGACAGAGCAGAACAATCAAAATAGGAGGAAGAACATGAAACATATCTATAAACAGTGCTAAAAGGAAAATGAACTAAAGAGAACATGATCCAAAATAACAACAAAATCAAAACACAAATACCCAGGATCATGACATCTGGACAATCTTGAGATTGCACAAACAGGAATCGTCAAAGCTCCCTCGTTTATGTGTGGTCCCAATTCTTATTTTTTATTTTTTTTATCTCGTAGGATGTTATAACAAACGTCCTGTTAAATGGGGTGTAGAAAGTTATAACAGCTGACTCGCTAACGTCTGGCAATGATGATTTTGTAAAAAATCAATAAATGAATAAATATGCCTAAGTTAAAGAATATATCTTTCTACAATTTTCAGTTTGATACTATCCCACTGCACTGAAGCACTTATTTATGTTATGGCTTTTTACACACCCATTCCAGGGAAGGCAATAAAAACGGATAGTGCTGCATATGCGGTAGTCCTGTTTGGCACATATGTAACACTTCCATTGCCACAGTCACACATCAGTGATCACATCAGGGTCAATGTGGGTGTTCAAGCACAGTTTGACACAGGGATCAAACTGTCAATCTTAGTTAAATCTAGGAAAAATCCTGCTCTACCACCACTGAGACATGCTTCTGACACAACCCACCCTTAAACGTTTACAAATCTTGCACACATTTAGTGTGAACACGTTTTCTAGGAGTTGTTATTTAAATTCTTCAAAAGTGCATTCAGTGATTAAATACATATATTTAGGCACTTCTTACAGGCCATTACACTGTCCGCAGAGGTAAATTGACCTGTCTCCAGCTGCAAGAAGCTTCGAAAGCATTAAATAGTCACATAACAAGAATTTTTCCCTAAAAGTCATACTCATTAACTAAGTTTTACAGTATTTCTTCAATTCAGTTTATTCTCACAACCTTTCACTGAATAATGCCTTATTCTTTAAAGAACGGACATAAAACATGCGTTGGTGTAATCAGGAAAATACTCAACAAGCCCTGTAGCAATAGAACACCAGAATAGTTGTCCTTGTTTTAATTTTTGACTCAGAGTTTGTTCTCAGTTATGAGTGAAGAAGGTTAGAGATTAATGAAGATGTTTTTTTTTTCCATTGTTGAAAGTAATTGTCTGCTTTGTAATATTGCAGAGCTTCACAGTCTCATAATAAAAACCAGGTGTTCCAATCACTTCCATGGCCACAGGTGTATAAAATCAAGCACATAGGCATGAGACTGGTTCTGCAAACATTCGTGAAAGAACGGGTCGCTCTCAGGAGCTCAGTGGATTTTGGTCTGGTACTGTGATAGGATGCCATCTCTGTAAGACCATTTGTGAAATTTGCTCTCTCCTAAATATTCCACAGACAACTCAGCCACAAAGTGGAGCTGGGCAGTGAATGCTGAGGTGCATTTTGAGCAAAGGTCAGCAGTCAAATGCTACAGACCTCCAAACTTCATGTGACCTTCAGATTAGCTAGAGAACAGGCACAGCCTCTAGATCAGGGGTCTTCAACATGGTGCCCGCGGGCACCAAGTAGCCCCCGAGGACCACATGTGGAGCCTGTTCCAATAAAAACACCATCCAACAGTGAGCTCCACATAAAATTTATTTTATTCTGAAACTCTTGCTGTTTATTTACACCTGCATTTATTTATATATATATATATATATATATATATATATATATATATATATATATATATAAATGACAATATATATAACAAAGCATGAAAAATGTGCTTATTTTACAGGAATACAGGACTATTCTAGTTCAAAGGTCAGTACTGGTAGCCTTTCGTATGACACAACATCAATGAAGTACCTCTCAGTTTCAAAAAGGTTGGTGACCCCCGCTCTAGATTGATGAATCAAGCTTATACGTTTGTGTTGTTTTTCAGGAGCAGGGCTTGGCTCCTTAGTTCGAGTGATGGCAACTCTGAATGTTTCAGAATACCAAGGTATTTTGGACAACTCTCCTTTCCCCTTTCTCTTCCAACATGACAAGCCTATAAAGCCATGAATGAGAGCAATCTGGTGTGAATAACACTGACTTGTCTGGATAAGGTCCTGACCTGACCCGATAGAACACCTTTGGGATGAATTTGAAAGGAGATTGAGAGCCATCATGAGAATATGCTGGTATCAACATAACTACTGCTGGCTCTTGGTGTATGAAAAGTGAAAAAAAAGCATAATTGGGGCTCCAAGCTGACTTCTTTTACCACTTGTCAAAGATATGTCCCATACGACCAATAAGTCATTTAAAACATTATTGTCTTATGAGCAGTTCTAAAATTGGAAAAGGCATCCTCTCTACAGAACCACAGTCAACAATGTAGCTATATCAAGCTCACATTTGTGGTGACACATTGGTGTTTTGACACTTTAATCGGGATCCACACAAACATGTTTAAACATTGATCAAGGGAGTGCTAGACAATTTTCTCCTACATGCTATTAGGCACAGTTAATGTTTTTGTAAACAGAGTCTGGTACCTTTAATGACAGATACAAGGACAACTTTGCCAGTAAAGCCACCTGTCTTACAGCAAGATACAGCAGTAAAGATAATTTTGATAATAAATATTGATTTTTCCTCTCTAGACGTTGCTACTACAACTGTCCACATAACTATATTCTACAGAGTCTGTGGGAGTATGCCTGAATGTTTTGAACAGAGGAACCAGACAAGCTGCAGCAAACCGCAGTTAACCTTTTGGGTGGCTAACTGTGAATAAAAGCCCAGTCTATCAACAACACCTCTTCAAATAAATCAAATTAACACTTTCTATAGTTAGCGTCAATGAATTATTGCTGAGTCAGAGACCCTGTAAGAGATCCAAACATCTACAATTCAAGTAAACTGTTTTATGCTTCTCCTTTATCCTTAAGATATATTCATTAAGCTATTTTGCTAACAGAACAATGTAGGAAGGAAACAGACAATTGTGATGTTTTTATGTTGCTCAAGGGCTGCTAGTTATGACGCTGCATTCGATTTGTGTTTTACTTTAAAGCTCTATCTTGGTACTGATGTCACACAGGATTACAGAGAGTTGTAGTTGGAAACTGGAAAACAATATTATAGTTTGCTGGTCGGTGTGGTGCCAATTGATGACAATATATTTTTATGCATTGAAACACAACATGTTTATAAAAAACATATTCTGTGTCACACTGGTTTAAAGAGATGCAAACCATCAGAAATGGTTAATTTTGTATATGAGCTCTGTCACTACATTCTGTGTGAACAACTGTTATTTTGGATACCAAAGTAGAGGTTTGCTCAGCAAGCAAGAATTCCTACTTCCCCACTTTAGTGTTCATTGTTGTTGTAATTCCAATTTGTAGGTTAAGATTAACCTCTAACTCTCCTGTATGTGTTGCAATCCTTTTTCTCATCATCACTGACAAGCTGCCCAGGCCCTGCAGAAAAAGACGAGCAATCCCAATTGAGTTATTTATTTGCCAGCCATCCTCTTGTAATAAGTGTATGATGTATATAATCTCAATAATTTTCTGGACCCCTTACAGAACCCTGCACGTTTCATCCAGTGGTGCACTGAGGTTGCTAGATTCTGCACCATGTACCTTAAATAATATACTAAAAAGCTTCCAAAGAATTGAAAATGCCATTGAGCTCTAAAAATAGAATTACAAGAAGGAAAACAAAAGACTTTGCTAAAACAAAGTTATTATCAGACATAACTACAAAAATATCAGCCACAATTCTAGAAGAAATTGTGCAATAAACAACCAATCAAAAAAACAACAACACCAATAACTATGAAAAAAGCAATATGGTGGATTATTGATGTTTTGGATGAGTAACAAAGGAATAGGGTACTTGGTCAGCTTTGATGACAAAATTATTGCAACAAGTTATCAGAAAGTATTACAGAAAAACTCATGCTCATCAGTTTAGAAACTGTGGGATGTACTAGAATGTTCCAACATCACATTGATCCAAAAACACATGGCAAGTTTTGCTTGTTATTAGCTATTCCACAGTATAATCTCAACATAAATTTGCAAATCTCTGATGTGCACTTCATGCAAGCCAGTCCATTTCCCTAACCAGCCCAAGAGTTAAACAGAAATGGAAGCTTTTTGCCAAAAATAATGACCAGCTTTACAATCTGAGAAAATAAAATGCCTAATCCGTAACTACAACAATATACTTCAGGCTGAAATTGATGCTAAAAGATGTATTACATAATATTAATAACTAGATAATGTAAGCTTTTGATCAGAAAATTTTGTGATGTTTCTGTTGTCAATATTAATTTAAAAGAGCAAATGTTACCACAAAAAATACTGTATTTTCATTTATATTCTCTGAGAAATGTTAAAAAATCCAAAATTCTGTAAGAATATGTAAACCTATGAAAACAACTGTATGTCATTGGTTGTTAATTCAATTTGGACTCCATATAACTGAATTAAAAAAACTGAACTGAATTGAAATGTGTTTCTTTGTTTGTGACCTGGTTTGATTTAAAATTACATTCAGTGAGTTTTTACAAATTTCAGTTAATTTCAACTTTACCTCCACAGTTTAGAAATTGATTGTTTTAAGTTTTAAGTTGACCAATGATTTCCCTCCAACCCATCAACTTTAAATGAATCCCCATACAACTTGACTCAACATTTCTATGAGAAAAAGATAAGATTAGAATTATGCAGCTTGTGAAACTTGCAATATAAATGAGTGAGGTGAACTGGATGTTGTCAACTCATTCTGTGGTGTAGAACAGGCTTCAAAGAACCGTTGATTGGTGGTCCTTTCAACATGTTGTCCTTAATACGGCCTGAAGAAAGCATGTCAACTTTAAAGACGGGGCATATTATGTCTCCTTTAAGCTGATGTCATCCAACATCCCGCTGTTATCAGTCTGACCTTGAGGTGTGTCCAAGCTCATCATCATGAATCATTTAATATCTTGGGGGTTCTAGGATTTAATGTAGATAAATACCTATACAGCTGGTCGAGACTAATAAATCATCTGAGGGAGCTATAGTCAAGTCAAGTATCATGTTAATAAAATGCTACCTATTCTACAACCACAGCAACATCCACCACAGTCTCCACTTTCAGGCTGTCTCAATGGAATAGGATTCTGATTGAAAAGGGCAGTTTCATAAAAGAAAAAGAAAATTACCATAGATGATTAATAATTAGAATTTCACTATGAATTTTTTTTTTTTTTTTCAAATATCCTGTAAAGGAACATGAGTCAAATGACATCAAATGATATCATGTAGAGGAACAAATTTTGAACAAGCTACTTTAGGCAAAATTTATATTTAAATATATATTTTTTGCCTTCATGTAAAGTTTATTTTTTCTGGAAAACAAGCACTGCACACCACAGGTGGGTAGAGTAGCCAAAAATGTTCTCAAGTAAGAATAGCACCACTTCAAAATATTTTTACTGAAGTAAAAGTAAAAAGTATCCATCCAAATTTTTTTTTCCAAATCTTTGTTTTCCACAACATAAAAACTTTGACACTTCCATTATGTAATGTGTATAGATACATAGCAACAATGAAAAGTATTTCTAGTTACATCTACTGTTTAAGTTCACTTAATTTCCAAATGCCTCAGCCAATAGGAAATCACGTCTCAAATATGAAACTTGTTTACAAACCAGAAGCCTCACCAGACACAGATGTGTGCCTGTGTCTGGTGCATTTTTAGTTAAAACTTGATTTTCCACTTTTTCAGCAAAGTAACTAGAGGGGGCAGAGTAGCTAGTAATTGTAATCAAGTCAAGGAAGGCACTATATAAAGATAATAACTGACATGTCCTGGTTTACCAATGATACAGCCAAATATGGTTTGGACAAGCTTTTAACCTATTTAAACAAGCTATTCAAAAAAGCTACAATTAAATAGGTTACAACGATAATTATTAAACTGAAACAAACACCTCATTAGTTTACAACAAACCTGCAACAAAGAGAAAAACTATCGAGGAATGGAGAAAAGAGATCAAAGAAAACATTGCATCAAAGCTGGTTAGGCTGAAAAAAAGCCCCTTAACTTCCTCCCTCATCTTCATCAAACACACTGAGTGCAGATGCTAAAAGTGGGATCTGTGAATCCCAGTTACAACCACTCCTAGATTGAGCAAATTTTGCCTCTTCTGCCTTTGTGCTTCCTCTGGCTTTTGTGAAATGCTGAGATTTGAACCTCCTCTTCTCACATCCATACTCATTTGGGCTAACGGAAAGCATTTAGGATGAGTAACAGCCTGGAAAACACAGTGACCTTCTCATTGACTCATTTACTGCTGTTTTTATTACGAGTTATGTTGTAATTTCTGGCAAAAGTTTCAGTTGGGTAGGAGTGGTGAATCCCTCTCGTCTGGCAATAATTCTCACCTTGTTAAGCACAAAGCGTTTCATTCTTTAATCCGCATAAAAATAGACTTTATCACCTTTATGTAAAAAAAACAAACAAAAATAATTGATGTCTGATTGAAACTGAATCAAATAATGGGCTGTATTGCCTTAAAATTTAAAATCTCCACAGCATTTATTGAGGATTGTCTATTATTGTCTTGTTGGAAAATGCTTTCCAACAATTTGTTTTCTCTTCCTCATCATAGTCTTTCCATCTAATATGAGGAGCAGAGGCTTGTTCATTTATGCTCACACACTCTCTCATCTTGCACATCACCGGGTTCCTCTGCTCTTCTTACAAATTAGGCTCCTTAAGTCATGTTCATTGCATCTCTCTTTGCCTCTATGTTCTCTAACAGATGTCCAAATAAAAACCTAAGGCACAGAATGAAAGCTAGATGAAGCAAAATGTATTGAGAAGGTGTCATAGAGAAGTCAAACTTAAGCTTTTAAAAAAGAAAGATGAAGACAATGGAGACTGACAGTCATATGAGGGTATGTTGATACAGAAAGGAAGGCAAACTAGATGGTTTTAGAGAAGAGACAGTAAATTAATTCCAAGGAGAATAATACTTTGTTCTTCTGCTCCCTTCTTTTCAGAGGAATTGGGACACTGAACAGAATTATGTTGCCCCACCAGCCTTGTTCGATTCTCTCTTCTGTTTTCTGCTAGTCCCAGGTGACTGATAGAGCAGGCATTGACTCGTGTTTTTCCTCTTTTTGGCATTCCACCTAGGATTGTGCTTTTTCTGTGGCAAACACACAGAATACTAACGTTAGAGATTCATTAAAATTAGAATTTCATTGTGTAACAGCAAAGGAGCCATGACTATGATGTTATGAATAAAAACATGTTAGCTATGTGGGCATTTTGCCATTGAAAACAAGAGAACTAGCTCTACTTTGATGATGTTATGTATTTAAAGTCCAACTTCTAATCATAAATATTAATAAATACATTTGTTTCTAACAGAAATCACACAATGAAGGTACCTCTGCTTCTGAAATTTTAGAGTTTGAGAATGCTGTGCAAATAACATTTTCCATAACCTATTCCTAGTGTGACAATCACATAACGGCTGTTTTCTTTGTCCCATCTGTTTCCACACAAAGGTTTACAGAATAACGATACTTGTTTGAAACTGCCCCAAAACTCCGGACGCAGGAAACACTTTTTATTATTGATTGTATTGTTAGAAATCATAACACATAGCTGTGTATGCAGGGAAGTCATCTATGTTATGCTGACTTTCTACTCTACAGTGATTTTGTCAGTTTGTGCCAAATGAATAGAAAGATGCAATCTGAGGCTTCCTCATCTGTTTGGAGTTTTTTTATGTAATGGCATCCTTCATTCTTTTTCAAATCATTTATCTTCTCCCTAAATATGAACATTCTGGTTCCCAAAAGACTGGACAATTATGCTCTTCATACAATGAAAAATTTCAGGTTCTATTGAAAGAATTATAATTAGGATTTGAAATGGAGTTTTGCACCAAGAAGACAGGTGTGGATGGAGGGGGAAAGTGGTGTGTGGAGGTGCGTTTGACCTGTTTTCCAGATGTTGGCTGTTGCCAATCAGAGTGAAGTCAACCACGTAGAGCTGCATATCATTACCACAACCAACCCTTTTACTGAGGAGGGACATTTAGCCTGACAAAACAAAAAGCTGGAATTAATTTTTTATGAAATTATTTAGAGAATTTACATATGCAGCAATGTCAACTACATGAAATGGTTTATACACTGATGTCACGGCACGTTTAAACATACTTTTTACTAGGCCCAATTTCTGCATTAATAAAGGTTATTTATCTTTGTCTGATTTAATATTATGATCCTATGTTGTGTTTTCAGTAGCTATAAACATAAAATTATCACAATTAACAGAAATGAAGACCCTCAAGATGTTGGTCCTCAACAACCTTCGCCCCCGAGAGAGGTCTTCGTTGGATCTGCTGCAGTTTGCCTACTAGCCTGGCATCAAGGTGGATGATGCCATAATCTACCTCCTATATCAAGCTCTGAACTATCTGGCGAAGCCTGAAAGCACTGTCAGGATAATGTTCCTTCATTTGTCCAATGCTTTTAACACCATCCACCCTGGACTTGTGAGGGAGAAGTTGAAGCAGTCAGGAGTGGATCAGCACTTGGCTCAGTGGACACTGGACTACCTCACTGGCTGCCAACAGTATGTGAGGACCCAGGGCTGTGTCTCTCACAGGCTGGTCTACACTGTAGACGTTATTGTCAACTCCCAAAGTTGCCACGTAAGGAAATTCTCAGATGAATCTGCCCTATTCAACCTCATTACAGGTGAGGACTACTCAAAGTACATTGGACAGATGATTTTGTGGAGTGGTGCCAGCACCTCCTGATCAATGTGTGGAAAGTCAAGGAGCTGGTGATGGATTTCTCCAGGTGCAGAAAATCTCCCAAATCCACTCTTCTTCTCATAAACATGAACGCTGTTCGCTTCATGCGACTCTCAGCCATGTTCTAAGTCTATGGTGAGAGTAGTGGAGCTACAATGAACGGCTAATCACTAAGCTAACTGCTAATCTAGCCTCTAACCTAACCGGATACATAAACACTAGAAGTGCGCATGCACAGCCAGCAAGCGGAAACTATGAAGGAACGAATACAGACATTGGCGTTACGTGAGAGCATCAGAATGATTGGCATGTGGGACAACCAATACATATAAAGATACCTCCGGAACTTGAGGGACAGAGGGGAATGAAAGCAGGAACAAAACTGTCAAAGCCATGCCCTTCGACCGAGGGGCATGGATTGGTTGAGTTTTTGCAGGCCTGCAGCTCCCACAGAACACTATTTTTTTTTATCTCCTTTTTGTGAATACATAATGTATTGACTACTTTCAGGATGGAAGGACACTTTTACCCAGTGTAACAAAAAGTGCTTCTGAACTGGATTACCATCTATAGCTTTAATGACCAAAGTCAGATCAAGGCCTTGACTCTTCCCCAAAATCCTACAGATATCAGTCCAAGGAAACTAGATTGGGTGTGTTGAACTAACAGCTTGGTGCCAGATAGTTCACCTTCAATGTTTTGTGAAGCCCATCTCTCAACAGGACATGCAAGTTCTGAAAGCAAAGATGAACCTGCATATTTGACATGAAGTGTTTTATGTTGTTTTGATCTGTTACCTTGGCATAATGCAGTTGTGAACCACTAGACTACATTGCAATAATGTAGTATTTTTTATATTGTTGTTACGGCCCCTGGCCTCTGGAGGCTGTGCAGGCTTGTTTGTTAGGCAGATTCAGCCGTGACAGTACACCTACCTGATTGGCTGCAGAGGAGCTGCGATCTCATTGGACCAGCGGAGGACTGCCATGCCAATCAGACACTGATGAGGCTCACCTGCACCACTATAAAAGACTCGCAAACTCATTCCTTCAGTGGGGACAGCTAGTAGGAAGCAGTTTAGTTAAGCTGTTCCCCACCACCGTTGGTGTTTTCAATAGTGTTGTGCTATTCGAATTAGTTGTGCTTGCTAGTTTGGTTAAGTACTTTGAAAGCATGTTTATATTGACTTTGTACAAGCTAGAAGCTTGTGTTTGGGAAACTTGGTGTTCCCTTTGTATGTGTGTGTTTCTTTTGGGTTGGTTTGAGTTACTCTAAACTGACCTGTTTGAACATTTAGTAACTTAGTTTACACTTAGCATTCTTAAGATTGTCAGACCTTTCTTTTGTTTTAAATTGGGTTATGATGTTTTGTGTTTGTAAAACCATCTTTTTGTAATAAATCACCCTTTTCATTCCACTCATTTCTCTGGACACATTTTTATGTTGCTGCCCCTGAACCCCTAGACCTTGGGGGCGTAACAATTGTATTTCTTTTTTGTTCATTGTATACATTTTGTAGTTTTGTTATTTATGAGTATAGATTACATGTAACAAGATATTCACATTCTTTGAAAGTTTCACTTTTCATTCAGAGCATAGCTTCAAACCCCATGTAAATACAAATTGCTGAAATGATGAAAGAGCTGTAAGAGCTTTAATAGTTAGGGCAGAAAATGCATGTTCATCTTTAGGAACAATCCTTTAAGTTAATGATTGTAGTGTTCTACCTTCTGCCATGCATTGTTCAGAACAGATTACTGCAATAAAAACAAATGGCCAAGAAGGGCTGTATCTGTGCAAAAATCAATAAGTTGTCTCCTTGCATAGGACAAAGGTTTTTTTAACGTGTTATTGAGACTTGACATCAAAACCACCCACCATGCTCCACCATGACCATGGTCATTACTGATCTCAGCAAACATTTGCACCCACCAGTAACATACTGCTTGGTATATTTTATGCTGTAGACGATTATTTTCCTTTAAGTTATTCTGGGTTTTGTCATTACACTTTTATGCAACATATAAACACAAAGAAGGGCATAATAATCCACTCTTTTGGGGACCAAAATGTTCATTTTTAAGACAGATGAGATAAATGGCTTGGAAAAAAAGCATGAAGGATGCCATTACATAAAAAAACTCTAAACAGATGAGGAAGCCCCAGATTGCATCTTTCAAAAACATACAGTTCCACATTAAGCTTGATTCAGTATTGAACCAGTTCACACCATCTTGCATGTTACCAAACATATCAGTGAGACAGGCTAACAGCACTAACTCGACCTATAGTTCAGGGAGTCCAATCTGCATGTGAATTTAGATATGCAGAATGGCACGTCCCAAACAGCTTAGAGATTCTCCATTGGAAGCTTAGAACATCTCCCACACTAGCTTTTAAATGAGAAAGCCCTTCAAATGAAGAGTAAAATGTTGACAACTACAGGTACACTGATTGGGTAAGGTGTATTACTTCACTTCCTGTTTTTGCTTGGATCTCTGTCATGTTTCAGACTGTCTCAATTTGATCTGAATTCTCTTTACTGAGACATCTCTTGTAGCGTACAGGAAACTGGACCCAGAATTCAAACCAAACAGGTCAGCGACGTTTGGAACATGTTTATTAAAAAGTAAAGCCGACGCAGGTACTCGGGGCTCGCTGCTCGCTCTCAAACTGGAAATCCCCTGCAGCAGAGACAACAGGTTAGTGATCAGCTGGTGGTAACGAGTGAGGGAGGCTGGATCACTAACCTGGTAGCGGCCGCAAAACCCCGGCACCGACTTCGGGCCGGGGTTTTGGGGCTGAAGCCGTAGAGTGGCTAACAGGTGGGCAGACAGTCCGTTCAGGGCTTTCCAGGGGTGTTATCAAGAGGGTTCTGGGTCCGATCACAGAGAGGCAGTTATCCAGCAGCAGTACAGATGGGGAAATCCGAAAGGGGAGGTCCAGGTCCGGTCCAGGTCCGGTCCAGGTCCGATAACAGGCGGGCTCAGAAAAATCACAAGGGTTAGGCAGAATCCGGTACTCACAGGCAGGGTCAGGTAAACGGTAGTAATGTTACGTGATGTGCCGAGGCTTCGAGGCGTGTGTCGAGTAATGGAGGGGGCGTTTCCGTAATGCGCGTATTGAAGCTTGCTTCATTTAGGGGAGGAGCCGAAAACGATGGCGTCCGAAGCCTCGCTTCCCGGCTGTACCACGTGACTGCTTCAGGAAGTGGCTCAGATTTCGGTGCGGGGTTTGACAGCTTTAGAATCCCCACAGGCTCCATTCAAAATGTGGGTTGTTGTAGGCGAGTTGCGGTCAGTTGAGAGAGTGGATAGAGTTTTGATAGTTTCAGTGTTTTCCGCAGCAGTGTTTCGCCTCGCCAACATTCCAAAAAAAAAAAAAAACTAACTCGATATGCTTGCATGTTTATTTGACATTAACACGCGGCTTTTTGTTGTTGCTTTCTCGCGTGCATCCGCACAAAACTTCTTCCGGCCGTCAACTCACCGCCTCGCCTAAGCAAATTCCTGCGGGAAACACTGAGTTTGGATAACAGACTTTGGATTGTGGTTATTTAGTTTGAGACACTTAGTTTGGTGTTTGGAGAGTTTAGGAGAGAGAGAGATAGATAGATAGGAGATTTAGGAGTGCGAGGACAGGATAGGAGTAGGATGGAGCCGGCGAGAAAGAGGAGGATTTCCCCTATGGAGAAATTGTTGTTTCTTAATAAAAATGCATGAAATCATCCACGTTACACAAGCATTAGCCTAGTCACTACCCCCTCCCTAGTTCCACAAGCACTTTCACTGTCCTATATGCCTGATTAAGCCCATGCCATTTTTCTAGAGTTACAGAAAAACATTATTACACAACATGCCATATCACATGACACTACTATTTTGGGAATAATTACACACAGAGAATAGACCCCTTGCAACCACGTGACTCCGTTACCCAGAACCCCTTGCGTGGCGGCCATATTGGTTGGCATTCCATTTTCTACACAACGCGCGATATTCAAGAGCCGGGCGTACACTGTACAAGTTTTTCCCCTTTTCGGGCCGATTCTTCAGCCGTGCGAGCATTTTTTGAATCAGGCCGAATTTCAGCTTGATCATACAGGGGGGAGGAGGGGGGGGACTGGCTTCTCACGACCACCTCCCGATCAGGAATCGGACGGTCGGTGAAAATCAAACATGTTTGAAATTCAGTCGGCTGTCGTGAGGTTTTCGTGAGCTCATCCTGCTGTTCAAGCAGAGCTACGAGGGAGCGCCCTCCCCTCCTCTCCGTCCCCGCCAGGGGAGGGAGGGGAGCGGGCGTCCCTGAAGCGACCTCCGCCCGGGCCGGTTGGGGAGGGCGAGCGCTCCGGTCCGCGCAACGCGCTGGCCGCCTGTTTCGGCACTTCTCCGCTCGCGGTGGGGGGGGTGCGGGCCGGGCGACCTGCCGTGCCGCGCGGCCGCCGGTGCGTCTCGTCGCTCTTCTCTCCCCTCCGTTCCCCCGACGCCCGGTGCCTCCTGTCGGCTTGCCAGAGCTGGGCTCGACCCCCTGCTCTGGGTCCCTGTGTCACCCACCGTTGCTCGCCTGCCTCTGCCACCACAGGAAGCGTCGCGCCGCACAGATCGTGAGCGGTGAACTTTTTAAACCGGTGGTTCCGTCGCACAGTTTTTAGATGTATGTAAGTACCACGACTGAAAAACTCGTACAGTGTATGCCCTGTTATGATCGTGAATCAGGCAAACCCAGTATTCAAACCCAACAAGTGAGGTTAAGGCAAAAAACAGGATTTTAATAATGAAAACAGGAACAGGCGGGCTCAATAGTCAAAAGGGCAGTCCAAAATCCGGTACACAAAAAGCAGTCCAAAATAGGCAGAGATACAGACAGGGCAAAGCAAGCTCGGATAACCATAGGACAGAAACTAGTCGGTAAACCGGTAAATCAGTCAGACAGGGCAGGAAAAACAGATCAGGGAACAGGCTGGCTCAGAATCAAAAAAGGCTCTCGGGTTATCGTCAACAGGTCAATCAGAATAAAGAATGCTGGAACTAAACTCACCGTGGCTCGTTAAATGATCTGGCAGATAACTGAAGACCGAGGCAGAACTATATAGTGGAGTGAGCAGGTGAACGGGAGTGAAGACTAATTACAAGTGACAGGTGGAAACTGAACTGATTGGCTAGTGACTGGAGGTTGACAGATGAGCAGATGTGATAGGCTGGTAACTGGTGTTTGGGGGAGTGACAGATAAACAGATTGCTGGGAAGAGACATAACTGAACTGGAAACATAAATAAAATCAAACTACAATAAAATCTAACCTATTCCATAAACCAAAACTAACACAGAACCTAAACAGAAAAACATGTCTAAATCAAAACCAAACAAGACCCCAAAATCAGAAACTTAACTAATAAATCTGATAACATAAACCAAGACAAAACCCAAATCGTGACAGAACCCCCTCCTCAAGGCCGGATTCCAGACGGCCTCAGAAACAAAACAGACTAGCTCGGGTGGGTGGAGGGAGGTACAGGACGGAGGGCTAGAATCAAATAAATGTCCAAATAAAAACTCAAACAAAACAAGACGAGTCAAGTTCTCAGGCGGGCGTCCAGGAGGACGGCCCCGACGAGTCAGGGTCTCAGGCGGTCGTCCAGGAGGACGGCCCCGACGAGTCAGGTTCTCAGGCGGTCGTCCAGGAGGACGGCCCCGACGAGTCAGGTTCTCAGGCGGTCGTCCAGGAGGACGGCCCCGACGAGTCAGGTTCTCAGGCGGTCGTCCAGGAGGACGGCCCCGACGAGTCAGGTTGTCCGGCGGACGTCCCGAAGGACGGCCTCGGTGTGTCAGGTTGTTCGGCGGACGTCCCGAAGGACGGCCTCGGCGTGTCAGGTTGTCCGGCGGATGTCCCGAAGGACGGTCTCGGCGTGTCAGGTTCTCCGGCGGACGTCCCGAAGGACGGTCTCGGCGTGTCAGGTTCTCCGGCGGACGTCCTCGGCGTGTCAGGTTCTCCGGCGGACGTCCTCGGCGTGTCAGGTTCTCCGGCGGACGTCCTCGGCGTGTCAGGTTCTCCGACGGACGTCCTAGGCGTGTCAGGTTCTCCGGCGGACGTCCTAGGCGTGTCAGGTTCTCCGGCGGACGTCCTAGGCGTGTCAGGTTCTCCGGCGGACGACCTCTGTGAGACAGGTAATCCGGCGGGTGTCCTGAAGGACGGCCCCGGTTAGCAACGATGTCCGGACTAAAGGCTGGAGACAACGCCGGACTAAGAGCTAGAAGAGAGGCCTGGTTAAAGAGTTCAGGAGGCGCCTGGCTACAGAGTTCAGGAGGCGCTTGGCTACAGAGTTCAGGAGGAGCCTGGCTACAGAGTTCAGGAGGAGCCTGGCTACAGAGTTCAGGAGGAGCCTGGCTACAGAGTTCAGGAGGTGTCTGGCTACAGAGTTCAGGAGGAGCCTGGCTACAGAGTTCAGGAGGAGCCTGGCTACAGAGTTCAGGAGGAGCCTGGCTACAGAGTTCAGGAGGAGCCTGGCTACAGAGTTCAGGTTCAGTCGGCCCCTGGCTACTGGCTTCAGGTTCAGTCGGCCCCTGGCTACTGGCTTCAGGTTCAGTCGGCCCCTGGCTACTGGCTTCAGGTTCAGACGGCCCCTGGCTACAGGCTACAGGTTCAGACGGGGCCTGGCTACAGGCTACAGGTTCAGACGGGACCTGGCTACAGGCTACAGGTTCAGACAGGGCCTGGCTACAGGCTACAGGTTCAGACGGGGCCTGGCTACAGGCTACAGGTTCAGACGGGGCCTGGCTACAGGCTACAGGTTCAGACGGGGCCTGGCTACAGGCTACAGGTTCAGACGGGACCTGGCTACAGGCTACAGGTTCAGACGGGGCCTGGCTACAGGCTCAGACGGGGCCTGGCTACAGGCTACAGGTTCAGACGGGGCCTGGCTACAGGCTACAGGTTCAGACGGGGCCTGGCTACAGGCTTCAGGTTCAGACGGGGCCTGGCTACAGGCTTCCGGTTCAGGAGACCCCGGGCTACAGGCTTCAGGTTCAGGAGACCCCGGGCTACAGACTTCAGATGCTCCCAGACCCTTTAACACCCAGAACCTCATCAATAACCCTTCCAGAACCTCCGACAAAGACAGTTTGGTCAGCCACTTGGGAAATTGGCTGTCAAGCCAAAAATGAGGGGGTAAGAGCTTCCGAAGAGGTCCAGGGGCCTCTAAGTCTCCATGGGGCTCTGGGTGCTTGTCTTCTCGGCGAGGCCCCCGACGGAGCTTGTCGTTCGGGCGAGGGCCACGACGCCGCTTGTCGTCTGGGCGAGGGCCACGGCGCCGCTTGTCGTCTGGGCGAGGGCCACGGCGCCGCTTGTCGTCTGGGCGAGGGCCACGGCGCCCAGTGTCCCGATGAGCCCCCGAGTTGCGGCCTGAAAGAGGGCTCGTCTGAACCCCCTCATCGTGGGCCTGTGGTAGACCCTCCTGGGTTCCCACGTCGCATACTGGCGGCGGACCCTCCTGGGTTCCCACGTCGCAGACTGGCGGCGGACCCTCCTGGGTTCCCACGTTGCAGACTGGCGGCGGACCCTCCTGGGTTCCCACGTCGCAGACTGGCGGCGGACCCTCCTGGGTTCCCACGTCGCAGACCGGCGGCGGACCCCCCTGGGTTGCAGCGTCTCGGGCCGGCTGCGGACCCTCCGGGGTTGCAGCGTCTCGGGCCGGCTGCGGAGCCTCCGGGGTTGCAGCGTCTCGGGCCGGCTGCGGACCCTCCGGGGTTGCAGCGTCTTGGGCCGGCTGCGCAGACAGTGCTGCCTTATAGCTGCCGGAGGCCGGCACTGGAGCTGAGGTAGGAGGCGGGTCCTCTGGGACAGGTGCAGGTGCCGGGGCGTCGGCTGGACCCTTGGGGACAGGATTGAGTCCACTATAGAAACCTTGGAGAGCCGCTCTATAGTGCCCCTCGACCTCCTTTAATTTTGCCTCCAGCTCCTCTGAATACTGGCAGAAAAGAGCCTCCCTAAGGTCTTTAATAATAGGGGCAAAAGCTCTTAACTGGTCCTCCAGAGCCAGATCCTCAGCATCACGGGCGCCAACAGGAGGCGCTGTGGGCTGCTCAGCTCTGGGAAGCACCGGACTCCGATCCACTGGGCAGGAAGTGGCAACGGACGGGCGCGGTACTGACTCGCCTGTCGGCCGAACAGAACGGGTGAAGGAGCGACCCACAGGTTTCCGTCCCCTCCTCCGACGGCGGGACGGCAGGACTTGCTGGAGGTTTGATCCTGTCGGTAGAGCCGGGATCGGTGGAGCCCACAGCGTTCCCTGCATCTCCTCCTCTGGAGGGAGAGAGAAAAAAAGATCCGGGCGAAGATCCCGCACCACCTCCGCTTCGACCTCCATAAACAAAGTTGGTTCTGGATAAAACCCATGGGCAGAGCCGACAGCGGTGTCGCTGGGTGAGTGATCCCTTCTATTCTGAGTTGAATCTGAATTTGTGACAAAGAGCCCTCCCAATCGTAAACTCGGAGCAGGCAGCGGGTTACTGCTGCTGCGGCTGCTGGAGAGATGGCGTCTGGGACCGATACCAGGGGGACAGAACGCCAATCTGGAACCCTCCCAAGCCATAGCGTGTGGAGGGGAAAAAAAAAAAACCTCTAAAAACTTGTTGGGCGATAGGTTTTAGTTTGGCCAGATCATTCTGTTATGATCGTGAATCAGGCAAACCCAGTATTCAAACCCAACAAGTGAGGTTAAGGCAAAAAACAGGATTTTAATAATGAAAACAGGAACAGGCGGGCTCAATAGTCAAAAGGGCAGTCCAAAATCCGGTACACAAAAAGCAGTCCAAAATAGGCAGAGATACAGACAGGGCAAAGCAAGCTCGGATAACCATAGGACAGAAACTAGTCGGTAAACCGGTAAATCAGTCAGACAGGGCAGGAAAAACAGATCAGGGAACAGGCTGGCTCAGAATCAAAAAAGGCTCTCGGGTTATCGTCAACAGGTCAATCAGAATAAAGAATGCTGGAACTAAACTCACCGTGGCTCGTTAAATGATCTGGCAGATAACTGAAGACCGAGGCAGAACTATATAGTGGAGTGAGCAGGTGAACGGGAGTGAAGACTAATTACAAGTGACAGGTGGAAACTGAACTGATTGGCTAGTGACTGGAGGTTGACAGATGAGCAGATGTGATAGGCTGGTAACTGGTGTTTGGGGGAGTGACAGATAAACAGATTGCTGGGAAGAGACATAACTGAACTGGAAACATAAATAAAATCAAACTACAATAAAATCTAACCTATTCCATAAACCAAAACTAACACAGAACCTAAACAGAAAAACATGTCTAAATCAAAACCAAACAAGACCCCAAAATCAGAAACTTAACTAATAAATCTGATAACATAAACCAAGACAAAACCCAAATCGTGACATGCCCGGTATTTGCGGACCCTTTGGCTCTTCCTGATAAGGATTTTTCTAGCAATCCCGATGATTGGCCATCAGTTTGCTGTGCGGATCTGGTGAACTACCTTGTGTTGTCACCCACCCCAACGTACAGTGGTGATCAGATGAAGGCGTACAAGAGTTTGGAAACGCACAAACAGTTCACTGCCGGATGGATATGTGAACTGTCTGTTTTTTACCTGAATGATGTAGCAGTTGTCCGTGGAAGGGTGAGTTTAATGTTGTTTATTCTCATAACTTAGCTGCATATAGTCCGATAACATCTGACCCTAAACTGTAAACATTGCTTTGGCAACAGAGATGCAGTCTGTTTGCACCATATTGAACAATCAGTGAATAGTCTTTTGTATACGCTCCGCCGGCCAATGCATCACACGTGTTAAGATACAGCTGGCTGTGATTATACAACTGGCCAGTAGGTGGTTTTGTGTGCACATGAAGCTTCAATAAATGAACTCTTTCTCAAACCAGTTGGCTCAAGTGGTTCAATGCCTCATGAGGCTTCATCTCACCATCACTAGTAAATGGGTAGGCAACACTAGGTCAGGCAGGAAAGGCAGGTCCAAGGACAGATCAGGTCAGGTCTCCAGGTAGACAGGCAAAATCAGGACAGGCAGGCTCGGTAACTGAAGGCAGAATTGGGTCAGGCAACAGACAGGCAGGCAGAATAAAGAACACTAGAATGCTCGTACGAGTGGCTTGAGACAATCTGGCACTGGCATCTGATCTGCACGGGGATTATAAGGAGGTGAAAACAGTGAGGACTAATTGCAGGCAGGGTGGAGACTGGCAGGTGTGCAGAGAAGAGGATAAGATCAGTGCCAGTGTCAAGATCATCACATCTCTCAGATATTCTAACACATAAGAATGTTAAAACATCTTTTTTCTGTTGCTACACTTTACGTTTGGGAACCCTTCGTGTTTCACGTGGTTTGTCTCAGCATGGTAAGGGGTCACTAGCTTAGTATTCGCTTCAGCACTACTATGGTTTCCCATTCTCTTTCTCCATTTGTTTCTCTGTCTCTGTTTGAGTCTCCTCCTCTCTCTGTCAGATGTTTGGTTACTCCTTTTGCCTCCTTTTGTGATAATGGTAAACGTAAATGTAGTATTTTACTAACTTTAGGCGTGACTGTGTCGGAATTGGAGGCCCGGCTCCGCACTGTTGATAAAACCAGCAGTTTACCAAGGGCCCAAAGCTAGCACGGAGCCACAAAGGATAGTTTCAAGTAGGGGTCCTTCACCACAGCCCGCACAGCCAGGACTTCAGTCTGGCTAGGAGACAGTACAAAGAAAGAATGGCCTAGATTCCAGCCTATGGGTCACCACCAGCTCTTCCACATTTATAACAGATTTCCTGCTCTCAGCAACACAGCTGCTGAGAAACCCACTGCAATAATTGACAGCTACATAGGCAGAAACATGGCAATTGAAACACCAGTGTCCATAGTTAAATGTTTGCTGAATGACTACAACATAAGTGTAAATCCAGTCAGATTGTTATTCATGCTGCCGTTAATGACATCTGGTTTCGCCAATCAGAGGAGATCACTAAAAATATTGTGGCTTGGGTGTAAAAGTTTGATAAAACAATGTCGGTTTCCATCATTTTCTCTGTACCCCTGTCTGAACTGACCATTGATGACATGGTAGCTGCATGCTGTCATTCAACCGCTGGTTGTTTAGGTAGTGCCCTGAAAACAATATGGTCTCCATTGATAATTGGTGAACATTTTTCTGGAGAGATGACATTTATCCCACTTTGGATGGAGCAGCTCTTCTTTCTAGGAATCTGGCCAAATGTATTAGTTCTCCAAAATGCTGAAAACCAGGGTCCAGACCAGGAAGAATCATGGTTTAACACACATCTCTGCAGCTTCTGTACTGTTACCCATCCACTGAGACAGTGAGGGAAGCAAATTGTTAAAATGTAATTAAAATGAATGCAACTGAACAGAAAATTATAACAATTAAATGTGGTTTATTGAGCTTAAGATCTCTCTCCTCATATAATTTGTTAGTTAATTATTTGATTTGGTGATTTAATTATTTTGTTACACAGAAACTTGGCTGAAGCAAGATGATTATGTTAGTACAAACAAATTAACAAATTTGTTTCATTTTCACATTTCTTAAAATACTGGGAAAGGACGAGGGGTGGCACCCATCTTTCAGGCAAATTCATTGAAAACACTGTAACAAGAGTTCTGATGAAAATTAAGAAAAATAAAGAAAGATTATATTTCTACTATTTTAGCTTTCCTTCATTGGCTTTCTGATATATCATTATGATTTAAAATGATCCTTCTCACATATAAAGCCCTTACTAATCAAGCTCCATCACACATCATAGTTCTGATTATGCCATATGTTCCTAACAGAGCACTTCACTCTCAGACTGCAGGTCTACTGGTGGTTCTTAGAGTCTCTAAAAGTAGAATGGGAGGCAGATATTTCCACAGGCTCCTCTCCTGTGGAACCAACTCGCAAATGTTGTAAATGAGGTAGAGGCCCTGTCTACTTTTAAGACTAGGCTTGAAACTTTCATGTTTGACAAACCTTACTGTTAGATGGGTTTAAGCTATCCTGAGCTATCTCTTTAGTTATGCTGCTATAGGTTTAGGCTGCTGGAGGACAAGAAACACAGCTGAAAAAGCCTCCTGTGTTGATCTATGGATTCATTTTTACTCCAACCCAAAAACACCTGCCAGAAGGACAAGCTACAGCAGCCAAGATGAACTTAAACAATATTTAAGTTTATGCAAAAGTTTAATAACATTTTTCTAATTAAATGTGTTCATCTTTAAAAGTAAGTTACATTTTTCTGATAAACCTTGAACAGTTTTATTAAACTTTTTAAAAATGTAACATCCCATCCATCCATTGACTTTCTATACTTTTTCGTACAGGTGTTACATCAAGCCATATCTGATGGGGAAAAGCGTCTCGACATAACACATGGTTGTGGGGGGCTGGTGACTCTCCAGCAGTCAATGGGCGAGAGGTGGGGACGCAGGGTACATTCTGGACAGGTCGCCAGTCACAGGGCTAAAACTTCAAAAAAGTTAAATAATGCCTTTTTTATAAACTTGCAAGTCGTGATAATTAATTGTTGCTCAATAATAGGCAAAGCAGAGACTGATTATTGTAATGTGCGATCTGTCTTAAATTAAAATGTATGACCTCATCATAGTGCTGGTTATGTGTCCTGCATTGTCCAAGGTTGTGGGTGGGCTTGTATGTTCATAGGATTGATTTATACTGAATGTGACAGGGAGCCAGTGGAGTTAATGTACAGGTGTGAAGCAGATGATGTAATGATGCAAGCTGCTGTCTTTTGTACTAGTCGCAGTTTATGAAGGGTTTTCTAGGGGACAGGGAGGAAAGGGAGCTGAAATTGTAAAGTCGAGAGGTGAGTGGATTGTGGACCAGTTTGGCAAAAGTGTGAAGGAAGAACTTGCTTGATGCTGCAAAGATGAGAGTTAACCAGGGGATGTTATGGATGTGGAAAGTGAAGGAGAGGATGGAGAGAGCGGTCCGGGATGACGCCAAGGCTCTGAAGCTGAAAGGTGGGCGAGTTAAAGGGAATTGTCAATGGATATTTTAAAACTGCCAGATTTGGTTAAAGTTGACTTTGCTCAATAAGCAATTGTGGTACGTAATGTGGTATGATGTCCACAGCCCCAGGAATATATGGGCTGACTAGAAAATTCTTTGAGTGAAATTTATTATTTTTGCTTTAATCTGTAATAAGCGTTCCACCATTTTCCCGTCATGTTTAGTTGTCACTTCAATTCAAACTCAAGGATGCCATGATGTTAGCGGTCAAGTCTAAATGTTTGGTTGTTGGATGTATGAACCCACACTCCACTGCTCCTCGTTATTAGAACCTTATCAAAGTGCCTCGTTAAACTTTATTCTTCGTTGGAATGTACCCGCATGAGTGATGAAAGTCTTCCTCGTTTGCGCATGCACTTCAAGGATCAATGCTTCGGTAATTTCTTTCAGTGTGAAGAGTGATTTGCCTAGAACATTTTCCTTCATCTAATTGAAGACTCAGTTCCTTCTGAGTATGGAAACGATGGACACAGCAAAGCGGTAAGCTGCTGATAACGCTGAAATGTCAACAGACTTTATTTTACATATCATAGTGCTTGCTGTGCGCTCGCTTATAGTTTCTTAAGAGCACAACAGTAGGGCTTATTTCGAGTAGCATGATAATATAATCAGCATTATTTTCTTTTGCTCTGGGCCAGACTCTGATTCGAACATATAAGGCTGAATAGAAACATCTTCTGCTGACATTTTTAGTAAATTTGGGAATAAAAAAGTTTCTCTTGTGTTAGATAATAGTATCTCAGCCATTAAACTACAAAAAAGGCGAGGAGGGTGGAGTTGAAGGCCTGGGGAGATGGTAGGGGGCGGGGGTGCAAAGGGCCGCATCAAAACGGCATGAAAAAGACGTGGTCTCAGAGGCTGCTCATAATGGGTTACAAGAAGGGTCTCTTGAGCTTCACTGACAAATAATTCAGACCAAAGCATTGCAGTTACACTTTTTACACTTTATTACACTTCAGACCACAACTGAAGGATTTGAATGTGAAAAGGAATGATTTAAAAGCATGATATTTGCCCTTTAACCAAAGCTGGAATAGCTAAATATTCGTCCGTGACATCTAATTTATGATCAACATGTCTGCATGCACGCATTGCCTACTATTTCTAGACTTCATGGTTACATTTTCCAATTCTGATCAGTGTAATGTGACAATTAAAAAGTAATGTTTTCCCTCACTCTGATATGAGTAATGTTTAGGCAGTATTTTAATAATTCAGATATTATGCAAAGGGACTATATAGACTGTTTGTGCGGCACAGGCAGAGTAGAACTCTTCTTGGTAATGAAATAATTAAAATTTTTCTCTCTGCCACTATTCTCAAAGAAGGGTACTTGACATTTTCTTTTTCCGACAGACATCCTTGAGCTGTGTTAGCTTTCCAAAAGTTATTTTTTCTTCCCAGAGAACTGAAAAACAGCTGTGGTAACTGAGGATCCTGCAGGGTAATTATACCACTGATGGAAGAAGTGAAGCTGCAAATGTAAAGTCTGCTTTTTCAATGCCGATAAGATTTCAGACTTCATAAAATACCAAATTTAAGCATAAAACTTCATCTTCGGAGGAACATTGATTCTATGAATACTACTGAGCTGACCTCTAGCCTAGCATGGTACTTAAAATTACATAAGATGTCAAAAAATTGTAAATACATAGTATATTTGTCTTACACCATTGTTCGCCAAATTTTAGTTAGGTAGCGGGTATCACAGAACACTGCAATTTATTTGTGAAAGTAAAGGTAATTCTTTCATGCACAATCCCTGTTAAAATGCACAACTATGGACAACTATTCAAAAGCTATTACTGGAATCTTTGTGGCTGTCAGTGGTATACTTGCAGACTCATGTGTCAGCTCCATATGCTGTTACCTTCTGGCCTACCTGGATAAATTCATGAAAAAAAATCTTTAAATACACATGGGTGACTGGCATATGGAAATGCAGAGCACTTCCTAAATTTTTATCCAGTCCTTCTATAGTTTCATAAACTATAAAATTTCATAAGATTTGCTACCTGCTAAAGCTTAAGGACAAAAGAATGCAAAATACATGCTGAAACAGCTCCTGTTTCAGCGTGGGAGAATTGCTTTTGTATTCATTAGGGGTACAGATGGATTCTTATGTGTAGGTTTGTGTATCATCGAGGTCATTTATTACTCACATTTAATTTTTGTTTATGGTCAAACATGTGGAAACGTTTGTTCTACGGCAGTATTTTTAGGTTGTTAAGTGTTGACTCCCTTTATACTATTATTATTTTTGTATCACAAATTGGAAAAGTCTAAATGCCTTTTAGCTAGCTTAGGGACCAGTGAAAAAATTTTTGTTGCAATGTACATTTAAAAAAAATATTTTTAATTTTACTTCATGCCTAAAGAAGATGGAAAAAACATAGGTATAATGAAAGTGTTTAAGGTAAAACATCATGAGTGAGGTTATCATTATTTATACATGAAAGAGCTAATTTAAAGCTAACCACAACCTAAACTCACCTGAACAAATATGCATGCTTCTTCTGGATTTGAACTCGAGGTATGTGAATAGTAATCTGCTTCGTGGCTGTGAAAATCATTTTGCAATTCCAAACACATTAATTAACAAATCTGAATGCAAGCTGGACCGCTAGTTCTACAGAACCTGAGCAGGGAAAAGGTCTCTCCTGAGTCCTCAGTATCTCCACCCACACTCATCTCCATAGAAACCATGAATCTCATGGGGCCAGCATGAAATAAAAAAGATGAACAGTTTCCGAGTCGCAGTTTGGTTCTGCATCTTTACCACAGTTAATTGCACACATGTGGGTTATGCTAGGAGTCCATATGGCTGATGCATACATATTTACAATTTACATATTCTATCTGGCAAATACCTATCAAAGAAGTGTGAATGCGCACTCATATGTTCCAACAAACACAGATAATAGACACTAAACTACAGACTGCCAGACCTCTCAGTCTACATAATGAATACAGTATTATAAAGAGCTGCAGAATGGCAGCAGTTAGCAGCAACATAGAACCACTAATACAAAAAGCAATTTTCATCATTATTATCTATTTCAAAGTTCATAGCGGCTTTAGAATTGGAAAATAAATCAAATTTAATTTTCAAACTAAGCACTAAGAGAAAACTTTTGTTCTTGTAAATTTTGTTTCTAAACTGTCCATCAACTCTGATACATTTACATAGGGACTATCTATTATTTCAGCTCTATGCCTTGATCAAGGTGTATGCTGTAAAACTGTTATGAATGTTTTTTTTCAGCTAAGGGAAATCATGCTCATTTTGTTATAGACTCCAATTAACACATTTTCCTCATGCTCAACAAACCTGAGGTGTGGTAGAGCTTCCACACAGAGAAAAACACGTATACAAGAAATCTTTTTTTCTTAGAAACTTGCCAAATTTTAAAGTTTAAAGTTTAAAGGAATTAATACTAATCTTTTAATACAGTCACACAAAAAACGTCTCCCTGAAATCTGGGTTTAATCTCAGCACAATAAATATGTCAAAATGATAAATGGAAAATAAGATGGAGTCAAGTGTAATTATGGGGTATTTGTACTAATAATAAGACTGTGGCACATTCACTACAAACCAAATAAAGGTTTTCTTTTTTGTGTGATATTTTTATGCTCTGTATAGTAACCTTTATAACTGTATTGTATGGAGTGTTGTATTTCGCAAACCATTTATTTCTGTAGATGAGTGTGTATATTAGATCCATAATTTTACTCTGGTTTCTTTGTTTATATGGTAGTATTTGGTTTAAGCTATTTTCTTTATATATGGTTTGGTTCAGGTGTGTTTCAGTTCTGTATAAAACCAGGGAGCTTTTGCCAACTTGAGTTTTTAACACTGAAATTTTTGAGAAAGGGAGAAAGTAGGCATTTCTGCAGTATGCAAGTAAGTATTTTTCCTTCCTAACAAAATTGGCAGAGAATTAAGATGTCTGTGAATAGAATTGTTTGCTGAGTTTTTCCACCAACTTCCTTGACACTTGTTTTACACTACCTCACAGAAATAATTAGTTCGTTTTTTCACAGCTTCTTTTTAATATGTAAAATTGATAGCATTTCCTTATGTATTACAAGTCAAGGCAATCACTTCAGTTCAATTCACTTTAATTCAAAGCAATTCAATTCAGTTCATGAACCATTTGTTTTGGGTCAGTTCAATTAACTTTTCTCTTAAACAGCTCTAAATGGTGATGACTACTTAAATACTAAAACTATGATTTATTTTACCTTTCCTATCTATCGACATGTTAAAACTTTACCATTAACATATAAAAAACACACTGTTTTATAAGTCTTTTAAGTTTAACAAAATTAGATATTGTCATCCACTTAAATAAAAGGGACCCAACAGCAGACTCAGAATCAATGGCAAAAAGGTTGGTATGTTGGATTAATTTATAGACAACAAAGAGAGAACACGTTTTTATGTTGTTTCGCTGTTTCAGTATGCATTCACACAGCGAAGCGTTGCATGGTGCAGCTCGAAAGGAGAGCGCAGAGTACAGAGATAGAACTCTGTTATTGTGCTGTTTGTGAATTTAATAACAGCTAGCGCTAGCTTACAGGTCTGTTGTCCAGGCGTTTTACAACTTCACTGATGATTCACGTGAGCTTTACGTTGCTTTCAAACACCTGTGTCATACTGTTAGCTTAGTACGTAGCACCGCTACACTCACGGTCTAATTTCTGCTTAGGTTTGACAACTTTTGGCGTAACGGACCGTCACACTGAAATGCGCTGACAAGAACTTTCCGTGTTGGAGTTGTTGGCTT
Organism: Fundulus diaphanus; assembly: GCA_037039145.1. NCBI lineage: Eukaryota > Metazoa > Chordata > Actinopteri > Cyprinodontiformes > Fundulidae > Fundulus > Fundulus diaphanus. Next base: position 30,316,706 of record CM073127.1, read on the forward strand.
GCAATGCTAATTTGCCTCATTCAATCTCACAAGTATGTTTCATATTATTCAGCCAATGGTGAATGCAGCTTTGTAATTGAATAAGTTGCCTTACCGGATTAAATATTAATTTTTAGTCTTGAATTGTGTGAAATAAATTTATAAATAAATGCGACTTATAGTCCGGTGCGACTTATATATGTTTTTTTCCTCTTTATGACACATTTTTTAACTGATATTAAAAATGTGGCTCCGACTTATACTCCGGAGCCACTTATAATCCAAAAAGTATGGTATATACAGTCTGTTTAAAGCCATGTCTCAGTATCTTTGTTGGTTTTGTGTGCAACATTTGACTTGACCACTGGGAAACGTTTATTGTAATTTATCTTTAACCATTCAGAGGTGGAATTTCTGGAGTGCTTCGGATCATTGTCCACTGCAAAATCAAAGTGTGCTTGAGCATGAAGTCACACACTGATGGTTGAACGTTCTCCTTCAGGAGTTTCTGTTGAAAAGCAGAATTTATGGTTATGACAAATTGGGCAGGTCTTGAAGCAGCAAAGTAACTCCAGGTCATCACAATACCATCAGTCAACAGAACGTTTGATCAAAGTTTCAGGATCACCAAGACATGAATTGGCAAAAGGATGTCTAGTATATGTTCTGTTTGGTCATTAGGCCTGTTCACCTTGGAACCCTGCTATATACATATAATGTTGTTTTTTCCCAGAGTCTCTTTCTTATTTTTTAATCATGATCACTGACCTTGAGGTAAATGAGGCCTGTAAAAGTTATTCAAGGTTCTTTTGTGACCTCTTAGATGAGTAATTATGAAATTGAAGCTAAAAATACAATTCAAAACAGGGTTAGAAATTATATTTCTCCCATAGGGAGTGGTTCATAAAGTTTTAAATTAATATGTGAAAATTAGAAAGCAATAAAATAGCATTTTTTTGTATTCACTCGCTTTACCTTTAATGTGTAAACTTTTTTATTAATCATCATTTAGGTGTCAAAAAAGGAAAAACAGAAAAAAATCAGTAGGGGGAAATATTTCTTCAGGGCACTGTATGTCATAAGATATTAGATTAAAAATCTGAGTCAAATTTGGAATTGGCTAGTAAGACCTCCAAAGAAAACCTATAATTTCAATCAGCCAGCAGAATACTAACCAGTTCATTTCTCACTCTTATAACATATATTTAAAAATTTGAACTTTGAGATAAAAAAGCTGCTTTGCAGCCATGTATTGCCAATTTGTTTCTGAATATGTTTGTTAACCATAGTACCTTAATAAAGAATCAGTATTGGCCGATCTTAAAAATAACAAAAAACATTTCAATTTGAACTAATTTTGTTAAACCATCATTGCCACACAATGCTAGAGTTGTACTAGTTATATGGAACAAAACCAGTGACAGCATGCAATGATATTGAAAAAGAGATTTGGCACTGTAAAATCAAACATTTGAAAAATTAAACGTTGTAAAATCAAACACTGGAAAATCAAACATTGAAAAGTCAAACATTGATAACTCAAACATTGTTAGAAAGTAAAAACTTATGATATTCCCATTGTATGCTGCAGCTTCTTTTTCAATGAGATGTTTTCAGTGTCAGTGCAGAGTTCCTTCAGCTATGATGTCACATCAATCATGAGCTGTATAAGCTAATAAACACATTTTCCTTGTCTTAATGAAGATAATATTAATGAAAATAATACCCCTTATTGTGTTTGAGCAGCGGCACTTGAACCGGAGCCTTCCCTAAATTCACTGCAGGTAGATCACGAGGAGTACCAGAAAAAAGGAAGGTCCATGGAGGAGCCTTCAATTTAGCACCGCCCCAGACAGCAAAACAATGCCAGCTTGTAGTGACATCATAGCTGAAGGAAATATGCGGTGACACTTAAAACACCTCAATTAAAAACGGTTGTTGCATAAATTGAGAATATGATCATAAGTTTTTACTTTCTAACAATGTTTGATTTTTCAATGTGTTTTACTTTTACATGTTAAATTTTTTTATGTTTGATTTTACAATGAAAAATCTTTTCTTCAATGTCATTGAAAGCTGTCACTGGTATAGCTCCATAGATCTCCCACTTGTCTGCTAGTTTGTGCGAAGCCTAAAATTTTTTAAAATGTACACAAATTTACACTCTTTCACTCGGGTGTGGGAAGGCTTCGAAACGATTCTGGTCCACTATCCGGCGTCTCAGGAGGGGGAAGCAGTGCAGTACCAACACTGTTTATAGTGGGGGTGGTGTGCTGCTGACCCCGACTCGGGACGTCGTGTGTCGGTGGGCGGAATACTTTGAAGACCTCCTTAATCCCACCAACACGTCTTCCATTGAGGAAGCAGAGCCTGGGGACTCTGGATCGGGTTTGCCCACCTCTGGTGCTGAGGTCACCGAGGTTGTTAAAAAGCTCCTCGGTGGCAAGGCCCCGGGGGTGGATGAGATTCGCCCTGAGTACCTTAAGGCTCTGGATGTTGTGGGGCTGTGCTGGTTAACACAACTCTGCAACATTGCGTGGACATCGGGGGCAGTTCCCCTGGATGGGCAGACTGGGGTGGTGGTCCCCCTATTTAAAAAGGGGGACCTGAGGGCGTGTTCCAACTACAGAGGAATCACACTCTTAAGCCTCCCTGGTAAGGTCTATTCCGGGGTTCTGGAAAGGAGGGTCCGTCGGATAGTCGAATCTCGGATTCAGGAAGAGCAATTTGGTTTTCGTCCTGGCCGTGGAACACTGGATCAGCTCTACACCCTCAGCAGGATCCTGGAGGGGGCATGGGAGTTTGACCAACCAGTCTACATGTGTTTTGTGGATCTGGAGAAGGCATTCGACCGTGTCCCTCGGGGTGTCCTGTTGGTGGTACTCCGGGAGTATGGAGCACCGGGCCCTTTAATAAGGGCTGTCAGGTCTCTGTATGACCGGTGTCAGAGCCTGGTCTGCATTGCCGGCAGTAAGTCGGACTCGTTTCCGGTGAGAGTTGGACTCCGCCAAGGTTGCCCTTTGTCACCGATTCTGTCATAACTTTTATGGACAGAATTTCTAGCCGCAGCCAAGGTGTCGAGGGGATCCGTTTTGGTGGCCTTAGGATCGCGTCTCTGCTATTTGCGGATGACGTGGTTCTATTGGCTTCATCAGGTCGTGATCTACAGCTCTCACTGGAGCGGTTCGCAGCTGAGTGTGAAGCGGCCGGGATAAGGATCAGTGCCTCCAAATCCGAGACCATGGTCTTGAGCCGGAAAAGGGTAGAGTGGTTGGGGAGGATGTGTTACCCCCTAGTGGAGGAGTTTAAGTATCTTGGGGTCTTATTCACGAATGAGGGGAAGATGGAGCGGGAGATCGACAGGCGGATTGGTGCTGCGTCTGCTGTGAAGCGGGCGCTGTACCGGTCCGTTGTGGTGAAGAGAGAGCTGAGCCAAAAGGCAAAGCTCTCGATTTACTGGTCGATCTACGTTCCTCCCCTCATCTGTGGTCATGAGCTTTGGGTCGTGACCGAAAGAACGAGATCCCGGATACAAGCAGTCGAAATGAGTTTTCTCCGTAGTGTGTCTGGGCTCTCCCTTAGAGATAGGGTGAACAGCTCAGTCATCCAGGGAGGACTCAGAGTAGAGCCGCTGCTCCTCCACGTGGAGAAGAGCCAGTTGAGGTGGCTCGGGCATCTGGTTAGGATGCCTCCTGGACTCCTCCCTGGTGAGGTGTTCCGGGCACGTCCCACCGGGAGGAGACCCAGAGGGAGACCCAGGACACGCTGGAGGGACTATGTTTCTTGGCTGGCCTGGGATTGCCTTGGGATTCCCCCGGAGGGGCTGAATGGGGAGAGGGATGCCTGGGCTGCTACCCCCGTGACCTGAACCCGGATAAGCGGAGGAGAATGGATGGAATGGATGGATGGATGGATACACTAATGGTTTGTGGTGCTATACATGTTTGTAAAATTTTAGTAACACTATTACTATAAGTAATATCAAAACCGTCCTTTTCCATTTTCTCATTCCTGTGTTCTCATTACTGAGAATGTTGATATTATTAAAATAGAAAAAAATAAATATGTGTAATGTTAGATAAAAGCCCTTTCTGGGTCTGCTTCACTTTAGAGCTGCATTAATTTAGAAATTAAATGTAAAAATTGGTACTACTTGAATGTTTGGCTATTCAATTGAAAATAAAATTAATAAACTGAACTATTGTTATACTGTTACTATAAGCCAAAAACAACAAACAAACAAAAAAACAACAGCACTCAAACATTGGGTGGTGATGAGTGTTTGTGGCTTTTACGGCTATTTAATGCTTTCTGCCGTAAATTGTTTGTTCATGGATTACAAATTAAAACCAATCCCTGGAGCCAATTCAGCGATTAGAAAATAATGTTGATGAATGTAGAAAAGTTGTATTTGGGGGGAGGAGGGGGTAATTCTGAGTCTTTATTTCTCTCAGTTAAATGAAAGTCTATTTAAGCAGCTTTATTTGCAATAAATGAAGACCAGGGCTTGAGCAGCCCATTAATTCTTTAATACCTCCATTTATCTGTTTGATACATAAAACCACCATCGGATCTGGCAGCAAAGTCGGCATACGGCTTCAAGAAGGCTCGTCAGGCAAATGAAATGGTAATTATGACTGAGTGCCACTTCAAACACAGGAAATTGATGTTTTCCTACTCGTTTCATACTCTAGATGGGTGGCTTATTTCCAAGCCTTCTGCACGCATAACATCAAATCAGCACTGAGCATGTTTGGATATCCAGTCTTTGTTTAGCTTTTCTTTAATTGATTGCATTGTCAGCTGCTCCTGCTTTCATTGCTCAGGTATCGCTTGATTCAACTTTTAAATGAAAAAATAATTCAAAAAAGTAACCCTTTTTAATTTCAAAATGGAGTTGGAAAACACTCAATGTGTAAATACTGATATTGTGACTTCTGTTTTTGTTTATTAAAGTCTGTCAAATATTGTTTAGTTATTAAAGTGATTTTCAGAGTTTAAAAATTTTTCTTGAGGAACTTTATTTCAGCTTTATTGGGTTTTAAATGTTTACACACACAGTAAAATACTATGAGAGGATCACTAATCCTGATTTTGTTTGTACTAGGAAGGCCAAGCACATGACATATGGTTTGGTTCTGTGTTGGGATTTGGGGGATTATTTGCAATGCTTCGTGTAGGTCACAGCGGATATGCATGATTACAGTGCAGTCAGTTGGCTGGAGTCTCCAAACACAGAAATGAAAGAGATTTTCTTTATCAAAGGCTGTAGTTGTTGCTGAGCAGAAGCTTTGTGCACCGGCTTTTGTTCGTCAAATTATGCTAGTAGTACACCAAATTTTCTCCTTATTTTCTGATGATTCCTGTTTTATTTTGGGAATAGCTTGAAAAGTCTGTCTACAGTGAAGTGTGACATTTTTTATTTCAAATATTTGTCAGAGAGAAAAAAATAGCTTGTTTACCTCAAAGTAGCTAATATTTTAAACAAAGAAGTCAATTATTTTCTAGTTTTCTTTTGTAAATGCCTCACATTGTTGCATAATTGGTGTAAACCAATGTGATGCTTTCCCAAAAAACACAGATACATAATCTGTTTGAATGTATGTAACAATTACATATTAAATATCAATAAAGTGCAACTTGTTTTCTCCAAAAGGGTTAGTCTTTTTTAACAGTCCCCTTCAAATTATAAATACATACATTAATAAATAAATGTTTCTATTCCTTTAGAATGCAGTACAAAATGTTACCATAAGTGCATTTGGCTCAGTATAGTACAATATAAAGTCTTACTTTAATTATACCTCAAAAAATGTCTAGTGAACACATTTCTTTTTACATTTACAAAAAAAAATCTTTTTTTAATTCAATCTTTTGGTTCACCTTGGAACATCCAACTCAAAGTTTGTCAGTGTTCTAGCTTTGCATAATTAGTCACAGTCACTGGAGAAATAACATAACTCTTGCAAAAAGAACTGGCATTATGAGAATTGCATCAGTTTTTTAATGTCTCAGTCATTATTAAGATGTTTAGCAAATTGGTCAATATACATTAGCAAGCATCTTAAATATTTTTTTTAATGCTTTTAAATTTCATTTATTTTAAACTGTTAATTATCATGACTTAGGGTTTTGTTTGCTTTGTTCTGGACTAATTAGTTTCCACTCCCCTCAGCCAACAGTCATCTGTCACCACCCAGTCAGCTCTGTCCACAACAGTCTCTAGTCAGATCAGCTTCACCTGCTGCCAGTAAGTACTGTCAACTCTGCTCACCTGTTCACCTGCCTTCATATACCTGCCTCACTCACCCACTGACTGCCAGATCAAGGACCGCGGAACCGGTAGGGCCGGTAGGGCCGCGGCCCTACCTACTTTTGATGATCAAGTCCTCCCCCGCGCTTGTCTCTTCACCCCCCCCCCCCCCCCCCCCCCTCCGCGAAAAGCGTGTCTCTCCCCGCCGCAACCAACCCCCCCGCTCGGCCGCGTTTGTCTCCCCCCCGCTCGGCCGCGTTTGTATTCCGGGTTTTTCGCGCATGCGCCCGACCAATTTGAAATGCGTTCCGCGGTCCATGTGCCAGATCATCGCACCACCTCACATGTGCTCTGCTGCTCTGGTGTTTGCTGTTCAAGTCTGGTTCCCCCTGCATCTGCTCATGTCTGGTTCTGTAAGCAACTCCTGGTAAGTCTACATTGAACATTTCCAAAAAATACCTTTTAACGCAACTCTGTGTTCGGCTGAATTTCAGGTTCACTCCTACAATCGTTACATTATTTACTTATCTTCATTCTTACTAGTGAAGTGATTAAACCACTTGAGCCAACTGGTTCGAGAAAGGGTTCATTTCTTGGAGCTTCATGTGCACACGATACCACCTACTGGCGAGGTGTATAATCACAGCCAGCTGTATCTTAACGCGTGTGATGCATTGAATTTTTGTCTATGGCTCTTGGGAATGACTTCACAAAAGGTGTAGGATGAAATTATCTACATAAATTTTGTATACATGCGTGTCATGTTCGGCTTGATATGTTTTGCCCACATGCAGAAAACGCTCGGGAAAACAGGTAAATTGAAGAGGGTTTATTTAACTACGGAACACAGAGGAGACTCAGCTACTGTAGGACAGAGCTCGAACGGGGCGTCAGGCAGGCGGGAGACCGGGTAATCTAGAAGGACAAGAGGATCAGTTGACTACAGGAGGGGACAGCGGGAGATGTGCTGCTGAGCAACGCTTACCACTCAGTGAGGTGACCAAACCGGGGAGGTGGTGACGTGGACTCGATGTTGGCCTGGTGATGGAGTCACAGGTGTCCGGGAGACCGGGGAATGGAGGCGACAGCGGATCTGAGCAGCACCGAGGGATCCAGGTATCCAGACCAGCGAGAGGAACCAGCTTGTGTCCGAGGGAGGTCTGGGTCCGGAGGAATGAAACCAGCTTGGGAGGAACTCAGAGGAATCCACGAGGGGAACCAACTTGAGAGGATGAATGTAGGATCTCGAACGAGGAAGCCACGAGAGGGAGGCGTCGGGACACGGGGAGGAACCTGAGAGACACAGAGGTAAGACTTTTAGCAACTGTGGGTCGATCGAAAGGCTAGAGGCTGAAACTGGTTTGCATACCACGACGGTAACACTCTGGCATCCTCCCGCTGTCTGAGCACGGTTCTTATAGTGCTGCTTGGTGCTGCTCAACAGCCTGCAGGTGTGTGGGCTCCGTCCACCCGTCAACCACGAACACCTGTGGAGAAAGCAGCAGAACCGGCAGCAAGCTGCACAGCCCTGCTGACCGAGTCCTGACAATGTGTATAATAAAATATTGTTTGAATGTACTCTGTGTGTAATTATTCCCAAAATAGTAGTGTCATGTGATATGGCATGTTGTGTAATAATGTTTTTCTGTGACTCTAGAAAAATGGCATGGGCAGTGAAAGTGCTTATGGAACTAGGGAGGGGGTAATGACTAGGCTAATGCTTGTGTAACTTGGATGATTTTTTATTAAGAAACAACAATTTCTCCACAGTTTTTGGTTTCAAACGATTTCTCTTTTTTGACACTACTTCTCCAGCCTTTGAAAAGACACGCTCACATGGCACAGATGATGCCGGGGTGCATAAATAACTAAGTGCAAGTTTGTATAGATTGGGGTACAGTGACCGATGATTAGCCCAGTACTCCAGGGGGTTCTCCAGCCTGCTTATGTTTGCCTGTGTCCTGAATCCAACGTCATCCACAATAGTGAAAGGCTGGGTATCCTTCACTATCATGGAGACTAGAGCTTCATCCAGCTCTTGTTTTCTGGTGGCTGGTTAAAAGGGAATAAATACAGTGTCTGTTACCCGTCTTTATTTGCACAACAAGCAAACATCAGCATGCAAAAATTGTGATAGTGTGTTTGTAATATAGTAATGAAATACCTTGGCTGGGTGAAGCTCCAGTTTCCTCCCTATTCTCATGCAAGGCACGGTAGTGCCTTAGCATGGATGAGGTGTTATTATTGTACCCCAACTCCTTGGAGCACAAACACCTCACCTTTACAGAAAATAAGAAACAGTGAAAAATACAGTTCCTCATAAGCAAACCTAATACATCTGCAAATGTTCAGTTCACCTTACCTTGTTAGGGCTTATCAAATCAAAATGTTCCCACATAGGGGAAATCCTCCTCTTTCTCGCCGGCTCCATCCTACTCCTATCCTGTCCTCGCACTCCTAAATCTATCTCTCTCCAAACACCAAACTGTCTCAAACTAAATAACCACTATCCAAATTATCCAAACTCTATCCACTCTCTCAACTGACCGCAACTCGCCTACAACAACCCACATTTTGAATGGAGCCTGTGGGGTTTTTAAAAGCTGTCAAACCCCGCACCGAAATCTGAATCACTTCCCGAAGCAGTCACGTGGTACAGCCAGGCAGCGAGGCTTCGGACGTCATCGTTTTCGGCTCCTCCCCTAAATGAAGCAAGCTTCGATACGCGCTTTACGGAAACGCCCCCTCCATTACTCGACACACGCCTCGAAGCCTCGGCACATAACGTAACATCACTACTTCTTACTAAACTTTTTTTATTTACTAAACTTTATTGTAAGACATTAATCTTTTATAAAAGGCTGAAGAAGAGCATCAAAATACAAAAGTTTTAATTGTAATAGTTTTAGTTCAGACATGAGTATTTATAACTTACTTTTTTTTGCTATTCTTGTCTCTGATTTTCGTCTAATGGTTGTGCCATTCTTTGACATTGTATAAAACACTTATCAGGTATTTTTAGATTTATTCACATTTTTTAACCTGTCCTGTCCCATTTCAAGTTCTCTTGGGGCCCATGGACCATCAGGAGGCTTTTCAGGGGTTGCTTTTCATGCCATTATTTTTTGCTTGCTGAGCACTCTCTATATAAAACACTTCCTTGTACCACAGACACACACAAACACACACTTAAAAAGACATAAGCAAATTATAGGTTGGATTTGTATCTTGTCTCAATGGACACCAGTGATGTAGATTAGAAAAGGCAGATAAAACTGATTATTGTTAGGCAATTATTTTCATGAAATAAAATAAATATAGCCACAGAGTTTTCAGATGTTTAATTGACCAAAGGTACAGGTTTATTTTTATTTACCAAGGATTAAAATAGCTTTTTGACAAATGAAAGTCCCTTCACAAACATGATAATATTGTAGCCCATATATACTGTGGAATAAAAATACCTCATTGTGATACACTGCCTCCCGTCCCTGCTTCTGTTCTTCTTGCTCACTCCCAGCTCACATGGTCTAACTCTGGGGACACCATGTGAACAATACAACAGACTGGCAGTGGGTGTCAAGAGAGACATTGCTGGTTCTGTGAGCAGAGACCTTGTCCAAATGTGTTCCTGTTTTCATCTGTGAAATTTTATGTGAGACAAAGCATTAATATGTTGTATTACATATTTTGCAATTTTTTTTTAATAACAACCAGTTGTGAGCCAGAGTGTAATTCAACCTGTTAATCCCACAGAGGCTACATGGTGTAGTTATCTTCTGTAATGTGCAGGAGCTACTCTCTCTCGGCATCCAGAACCATGAGAACTTCAGAAAAAAAAAAATCTCTACAGTTTGTTGCATGTGTTCCTGGGCACTCTTAACACTGCAGTTGAGTATGTGTAGTAGACCACCTCAATATACCTTAGTACACCATTGAAAACATGTACATTGTCTTGCAAAAGTACCCCCACCACCCTGGCAGCTTTCATGGTTTGTTACCTCAGAACCTGGAATTAGAAAGAATTTGCCCCATTTAATTTATAGAACATAACTACAATTTTGAAAATAATTTTTGTTGACAAATGGATGCTTTTTGTTGACAAAGACTCCTGGATAGGTGTCGAAATGTTTTCAGAAAGAACTGAGCGAAGGTCCGGTTGCCTCCGATTTAAGCCTGTTTGCTGTTGAGATGACCTGGATAACTGAGAATTTTCATCAACAACAATTTTCTTTTATTTCGAATCAAACAAGTAGGACACAATAACAGAAAACCTCAGCATACATAACTGTTCACCCCCACAAAAGTCAGTACTTTGTAGAGCCATCTTTTATGGCAATTTCAGCTGCAAGTGGCTTTCAGTCTTGTTGAGAATTAAAAAATATATCTTAGTGGGGGTGTCTCCCTTCTCTGTTGCTGGGTAGAATAATAGGGCGTTTTATTGCCCCGAGGGGGTGGTCAGAAGGAGAGGGGGTCAGTCATCCTCCCCCTGAGCCATGCAGGAGGAGTTTAAAGTTGATAAAAAGAGTCTTTGTTCAGAGCTTAATTCAGACAGACTTCTCGACCGCACAGTGAAAATCATCTTGATTGGTAATGTCAACTCTGTCTCCATATTTAATTTTATGAATTAAATATGCATTTAAACTGTTCTACCTCTTGATCAATGTTTCCTCATTTATAGCCAAATCTAGAACCGGGGCAAGATGGGTTTGCAATAAGACATGTAGTAGCAGGCCGGTAAACCCAATCTTTACAGTCTCTATGAGCTCATCATATCTTGCCACAGGAAGTTTTGCCCATTCCTCAAGGCATAACTGCTCCAACTCCTTGATGTTGGATTATTTTTGCTTATGAAGTGCGATCTTCGAATCTAATCATAGATTCTCATTTGGATTGTGTTCTGGACTTAAAACATACCGTCTTATTTCTGACGGTAAGTAATTTTTTTTTCTGGCCACTCTTCCATAAAACCCATTTCTATAGAGTGTATGCTTATTGTGGTGCTATGGACAGATACTCCAGTCTCTGCTCTGCAACTTTTTCAGGATTACCTTTGGTCTCTCTGCAACTCTCTGATGTCCTCTATGCTCAGCCTGTCAGCTTTGGTGGGCGGCCCTTTCTTGGCAGGTTTGTTGTGGTACAAGTTATTTCCATTTGAAGATGATGGATTTAATGGTGCTTTGGGGGACATCAAAGATTTTGATATTTTTATAACCTCACTCTGAGATGTACTTCTCAAGATAGTTATACCTGACTTGTTTGGAGAACTTCTTGCTCTTAATGGTGTGTTGCCTCTTGCTTGGTGGTGCTGCTGCCTCTGGGGCCTTTCAGAAAATGTGTTTATACTCACAGATCGTCACTAATTATGTGACATTTAAAGGTAATTGGTTGCACCAAATTTTTTAGGGGCTGTAGAGCAAAGGTGGTATATATATATATATATATATATATATATATATATATATATATATATAATGTGTATGTTTGTGTGTATAAATAAATAAAACAGTTGCAGTTACAACTCAAATGTCGTAACAATGCTTCTAAATCTGAGTCTGACGCACAATTTCACGCCGCAAAATACAAACACGAAGCAGTTTGATTTTTGTCCGATGACGAGCGAGAGAGAAAGAACTGGTAAAGCATTACAGAGTAACAATAACTCTAGCGCTCCATAAAGATGTTATTAATCAGAGAAATCTTTCTGATTGTTTCACAGCGGTTACCTTCAGCAGGTAAACACGCCCACAGCAACACACCTCGGCTCCCCCAGCCCGTTTCTGTCTGAATATGCGCTAAAACTGCCTCTTAAATATGATCTGCACGGTGCAGTCTGCGCCTTTCTGAATCGCAATGAGAAGTATTACACATATATGCGTGAGCATAATCAAAAAATCCCCCCAGGAGCAGCGTTTTATTTTTTCCAGGACCCGCGGTAACGACAGCGGTATGCGTGTCATGCGCGTCAGTCAGAGCTTGTCACCGGTTAAAAGTCGCGGCCCCTTGAGCAGCGCGGCGCTGTTTGTAGGCGCTGCGCGATCCATAGAGACCGAGACACTCAATTAATTTAACATTTAATATTTTAAAAAAAATATTAAATGTTTCCTCTGCCGACGTAAACGACGTAAAGCCAGGAGAGAGGAAGAGACATTTTCTGATGCGCTCGTTTTCTTCTCCCGGATCCGTTGCGATTTTCTCCTCTGTTGCCTCCAATTTCTCTCTCACTCTTTTCCTCTCCTCTTAAATGACTAACTTTCACCTTAGATGTCTCACCTGTTCCCCTGATTTCAGCCTATTGAGCATATTGGCGAGAACTATTGAAGCAGAGACCACATATGCGCATATGCAGCACAATGCGGATTTTTCATCTTAAAATGAAGCGTAGAAGAAGATTTCTTCTAAATAAATACAGTTTATTAACATTTTCGTGTTAATAATGTATCGTTCCGTTATGACACCCAAGCACCAGACGAGGTTTTGCTGCTAACACTTTATTTTACGACGAACAGGACGGGACAGCTTTCACTTCGCCGAATAACGACTCCTCTCCCCGGAAGCCACACATTTCTTCTGCTATGACCCCAAAGTAATCTGATTTAAAGGAACAGTAAGTGTGCAACAGTATTTATCAATAAAGTCTAATAAGGATCATTACAATACATTTTTATTTATTGATTAAATTAACAGTTTTTTGAGCTTTACACTTCTTTATTGTGTGGGGGGAAAAAAAACACGGTCAGACGCCATTACAGTTTTTGCCTCGCGCACCCCATAGTGGCAGCTCGCGCACCCCATAGTGGCAGCTCGCGCACCCCCAGGGGTGCGCGCACCACACTTTGGGAAACCCTAATGTACACAATAGCTGCAACCAGGGCCGGATTAACACTTTCTGAGGCCCGGGGCTAATTACCTGGATGAGGCCCCTCATATCATGTTCTGACGCATGATGTCACCCTAACCCACAGACACATCAGCGTACACAGTAGGCCTACCAATCTATGACACACTACCGTTAACTGGTGATATTATTTCAATTCAATTAAATTCATTTCAATTCAATGGTAGCTTTATTATAATTGCAGTGTTGACAAAGCTGACAAAATGAGGATGGGAAAACAAAATGTATCTGAATTGACCTATTTGAAAATCTTGGAAAAAAGAAAGTATGAAATTGGTGATTTGGTGACTTTGGCAAATCATTACAGAAAATGTAATACACTGCATTTGCTATCAAGTACAGAAAGTTAGGCCCAAACAACATTAAATGAACAGTTTTTTTGAAAGTTACTTGATTTATAGAAATGCATCCTGTTTTGTGAACTCATCAAAAACTATAAAACAAAGTAGGGCTCACTCAAAGCTTAGTGAAGGCCCCGGTTTGGGCATTGCATGGTTAATTTACTCAAGGAGTAAGGCCCTGGTACATCTCTGGTTACGCACAACAAACCCCAAGCAAGAAGACAGGCAGGAATGTAAATGCAACATATTTGGGGTGAACTGTTTAAAATGTGCACACAAACACAAACACAGCAGCGGCCTGTCAGAGAAAAAACTGAACTCACCACGTGACTTCAAAAGGCCCGTCTTCTGCTCTTCTTCCGTGCGAAATCATTAATGAGCTCCTCAAAGTCCATTTGGGCCAGCATGTCGTGCTCAATTGACATTAAAGTCAGACTGTTAAGTCTCTCCTCCAGCATTGTCGTTCTCAGCTTGTGTTTGATAATTCCAAGTTTGGAAAATGACCTCTCCCCGCTGGCATTGCTGACTGGCAATGTAAGGTAAATCCGCAGTGCTACGTCCACATTTGGAAAAACATGTTGTATATTCCTTTCTCGAATGAATGCCAGTAAGTTAATCGGCTGCCTGTTAACAGTGGAAACTCTTGCAAAATGCACAAACTGCCCTAGTTCATCAGGGAAATCATCAGCTAGGTCTTCGTGGTACTTTGCCTGGAGGAGGATGCTTTTCTCGCGTATTTCACTGAGAGACAAATTGTCCAGTTGCGTTAGAAATCCGAAGTATGTGGACGTTTCTTTGTACACTGCGTGTCTCTGCTGTAATGCACTGATCAGTTTGTCTATTATGACGAAGAAAGTCTCACGAAAGCGATCTTCTCCAGCATTGGACACAAGGGTGGGTTCGTCGGTGTCATCTGCCGGGGACGGGGTGGTGCGCTTCACCTGTCGAGTCACAGTGTACTGCTGTGTCAGTGATAGCGATTTGGCCTGAGATTCCAAATGTTTAAACTGGGAGCGTAAATGGGACACAAAGTCTATGAGGGACTGGAGCAATTCCACAGCAGAAACTAGGTCCAATTCCACCGTCTGCAGGGCCCTGCTTGTGATTTCACATCTTTGCAGCACGGTATCCCATATGATGGCGAGGAATGCTGTCTCGAATCTATTCATTTTTTTTGCCAGAGACTTCGCCTCATCTCGTGCGGCTGATTTCTGATTCTCGTCTTCTGCTATTTTATTTAAAGTGTCGTGGATATTTTTGAAATTTAAACGGAGAGCTTTTGTAGCCCGTGCGTGTGCCGCCCATCGTGTCGATGAAAGTCCCTTCACCACCTCCATGCGCTTGTTCTCGTTAGACTCCAGTCCATCCATTAATATTTTCCAGCGGCTAGGCGAAGCTGAGAAAAAAGTGAAGATGGATTGCACTAGCCTAAAAAAAGAGCTGGCGTCACGGCAGCAATCCACACTACAGACCCCAACAAGATTCAGGGAGTGGGCCGCGCATGGAATCCATTCAGCAAGGGGGTTTATTTCCTGAATTCGGGCACGCAATCCCTTGTACGAACCTGCCATGTTAGACGCATTGTCAAAGCACTGTCCCCTGCAATTTTTAATGTCTATGTGCATGTCCTGCAGCACACCGCGGACTGAGTCAAAAAGTGACTCGCCTGTGTGGCTAAAAATGGGCAGAAAATTTCAAAAATCTCTCAAAGATCTTGCCCTCCTGAGACACGTAACGCACCACAAATGTAAGTTGGTCAGTGTGACTCAAATCCGGTGTAGAATCAACAATAAGTGAAAAATACTTTGCGTGTTGGAGCTGCATTATTATCTCTGATTGTACTCGCTGGCCCATGAGTGCAATAAACTCCTCGCAAATATTCGATGACAAATAGGAGGGTGTCCCCCGCCCCTTGTTTCCAAAACGTTTTAAGTGTTCGTCCAAAAAAGGGTCAAACGTGGCCAGCAACTCCAAGATGCCCAGATAATTCCCGTTGTGCACTGAGCCCAGGGTTTCATTTTCTCCCCTGAATGCGAGCCCACGCTCTGACAGAAATTTTATTACAGCCACAATTCTCCTCAATACTTCTTTCCAGTAATTCGCCTCATCTTTAAGTTGATCCTGCAGCCCTGCGTCGATCCCACGAACCTGGGTGCGTGCGAGCCAAGTAAGCACAGCCTGTCTGTGGGGCTGACCCGCTTCGTGCATCTCCACTCGGTCAACTGAATGTTTCCAATCAGAAAATCCGTGCGTGAAAGCGGACGAATCATTACTGAATAGTTTGCAAAAAAAACAAAACACATTTCCAGTAGATGGGGAGTAAGACAGCCATTCTCTTGCCACCTTCTCTCCATTTCTGAGCGAGCGACGGAACAATGTTTTGCTCAGACATCGCTTTTGATTTTTATAGCTCCTTTCAGAAGCCGAAAAATCGGCATCTTTATGTTGACATTGTGTGGGGGCTTCAATTCCCCTTCCGACCCAATAGCTTCGCATCTCCTCATTAACTTCTCCCCAGCATGCAATATCTGTTGATATATCTATTTTCTCCACTGCCTCAGAATCAACAGGCTCATCTGCTACGTTACCCACTGGTTCTTCTCCATCCCTTGTTGTTTCCTCAGAGGTTGTAGCAGTAGCACTATTGCTAGCAGGGCTAGTTGGGCTGGTTAGTTGGCTAGAACTAGCGGTGGCTGGCTGCTGTCCATCAGTTGCATCTTGGCTGGAGGTAGCCGCTACAGCAGGCTGACTACTCCACAGGTTGGTTAATTTGGGTGTTTTCTGTAATAATTCTTTGGCTCTTTCCTTTTTTATTTCTACTAATTTTCGTTTTTTTGCTCCGCTGTCCTGTTTTCTATGGCTCGACATTTTCGCTCGTTTTCGTTTTCTTTTCTTATATTAATTTTTGTCATTTGACATTCCGCGACCGGAGGCCCCCCCTAGCGGCGATGCCCGGGGCTGCAGCCCGTTCAGCCCATTCTGTAGAGACGGCCCAGGCTGCAACCAGTGACAACGCATTGCACAGTGATAAACAGCATCCAATTTATTTAAAAACTGACCTGGAGCGTGCATAGAAAGCAGGTCTCCATAGTCCAACAAAGATTTAAAAAAAACCCCAAGAAACTTTAAATTATGGGTCTTGTGATGGAAAGGTGGCTAATATAACTAATACAAGAAAGTCTGCATGAGGTTTTCTTTCGCTTTTTACTTTTTACATTACAGATATCCCATCTGAAATCAAAACTTGTGGTTTATGCAAATATATCACCTATTTTGTAAATATCATGTAAAGTTTTTCACATCCTAGCACAGAAGAAAGTCAAAATGCCTTTACTAAAGGAACCCTCATCCAGCAATATCATCTGCCTTCTTTCTACAGCTTTTGCTTACTTATTTCATCTGCAAGTAATATTTACCCATCATGGGCCTCCAACACAGACAAGAAACTATTGCCCTCTGGCTTGTGATTCCTTTATTTCCTGTTAGATCTGTGTTTGATAAAAACTGTTCACTGCCTGAATAACCTATCCATGAAGTTGTCTTTGATGATAAATGGAACCCGTGTAAACAGGAGATGTGGGGTATGTAAATGAGTTTATCTTTGGTGTGATACTTGGTCCCCAGTTAGATATCACATGGGATGATTCTCTGCGCCTGATAATGGACTAGATGTAGGTTTGGGGCTATTGCAAGCATGTACAGAATGATTTAGTTTTTAAACCAATGCAGGCAGTTGTGTTTGCATTCAAAGAGACTGTGGAATTATGGTTGTATGTGGCTCACTGTCGTTTACAGGTATGACTGAACTAAGATTAAGTATGTTTGACTTGCAGTAAAGGGAGTGATTTCTTGGCTTGGAGGGAATTTAGGTTTGTTCTTTGTGAGTCAGCATTTACTCCTGCAGGCCAATTTATTCTGTACATGTGTTCATTGTTTGTTATCAGAGGTAGCAAATCAGCCAATCACATGAAAGCAATTTGATTCATTCCATCATCTAAACTTAGTGAAGACGACCAGAAATTCAAACTGAGCCTGTGAACAGGGAAGAAAGGGTACTTTGAACGTGGGATGGCTGTTAGTGACAGATGGGCTCCTCTGAGTATGTCAGAAAGTGCTGAGCTAGGATTTACACATACAAAAATTATCTTGGGTTTGCAATGAATGGTCCCAAAGAGAGAACAGTCACGTGGTTGTGTGGAAAAATGCATTAATGTCAAAGGTGGGTAGTAACTAGTTACATTTACTTGAGTAACTTTTTGAAATAATATACTTCTAGGAGTCGTTTCACTGCACCATACTTTTTACTTTAATGGGAATATTATTATTTTGAAGTAATGGCACTTTTACTTGAGTTAAGTTTCTGGCTACACTACTTGCCTTGAGTTACTTTTCTGAATAAAGACAAATCAAGTTTTTTCTTTTAAATTAGACTTCTTTTTTTGTACACGAGCTTCCTTTTCCTAATGTGATTTGCTATCTGATGAGCCTGCTGTGCAATTTGGAGGTCAAGTGAATCATCATTTTGTGCAATCATCAAGTCCATCATTTTGTAACAATAAAATCAGATGGTGTGATCATTTACTTAGTACTTAAGTAGCTTTTTTACCATATACTTTTATGTTCTTGAGTATATTTTATTATTTTTTTTGGATATCTATTGTACTGCTATATATTGAGGTAGTATTTTTGAGAAATAAAATTAGTCCACTTTGCAATACTAGCAAGGTGTAAGTAGCAAGTGAGTGTAAATAGTTTGGATAGGTATTGATGCTAAGCTCAACAAAACAATACCTATAATTTGTTTCGGAGTAAAGACATTGGTTGTTGTTTTCTGCAAACCCTGCATCCTGTTCATGTTCACAAGTGGCTCAAAGGTATCCCAGCTACCCCTGGACAAGGTCAGTGATTCACCCTACCAGTAAAAACATGCTAATTCATCACGTCACTGTAAAAAAATATATATATTTTGAAGATTTTAAATGAGATTATTCTTTAATGATGTTGTGCCTATGTTCATGATCTCACCAAATAGTTAAGTTAATAGTTTGCCTATTGTGTGTGTGGTTTTTTTTTTTTTTTTTTTAGGTTTTCTGCTTCATTACATGCTCATTTTACCCATTCATTGGATTTTATCTGAAAGATGCCAGACTGACCTTTGGAGTTGAGCTCAACCTTTCCTCTCTGCTCCCAACTCACGTTCTTTACATCACCTTATCAAAGCCACGTGCTTGTACAGACCAGCAAAGAGGAACAAAAGCCACTAGATTGTTGATCAACACTAGTGGTAACTAGGCCATGTGACTTTGAAGTGAATTCTTGGAGTGCTACTCCAAGCGTTTCCTGTTGTTTTCTTTGAGTCATTTAATCATGCAGATCCTCTCTGTGAAATTCAAGGTGCTGCTTGTGATGACTCTAAAGCTTCTGCTGGTGGTCAACATTATTTTTCCTGATCATACATTATTACCATGCTCCAGTTAACTACAATAGCTTGAATTGCATCTACACTTGTTGTTGAACATACTGCAAATGTCCAGGTTTCCCCTCCCTAACCTTAATCCTAGAAAGATTTACCAGAAGTTACTTTCAGATTATCCAAAAAAATCAGTTCAAAGTTGACTTACCTCTCTCACCACAAAGTTGCTGACCCTCACAATGAGCCAATTTCTCTCAATGACAGCCTTGTAAGCTTTTTGTTTTTCTGAAAAGATTATTCAGCTTTCAAAGCTAGCTAAGGTATTTTTTCTGTTTGAGGATCTGACTTTACAGTTGTTAAAGATCTTTACAGGTTACTGAAATCTATTTGTACTTTCTTGGTTGGGGCAACAGTTCTGGGTCTTCACAATTTTGTTAATATGCATTTGGTGTGACAGCAACTGTAAGATCGCTCCGCCCATGTGGAAGTGTACCCCATGCAGCTCTGACGACCAAAGACGATGTAATGACAGTTATCAGATTATCCAAAAAAATGACAGTGATAGTGATCCGCACAATGTTACCAGAGGCATTTTTTTTTTTAAACTTTATCAACTGACATTAATGCAAAGAAGACAGTGAAAAATGTAGTACATCAAGTCAGTTAAGTTGTTTCAAGGTAACCATGGACAAATTGACGAAAAAGTCCAAGTTTAAATACTCAATTTATACCCAACTTAAAATCTACATTAGTGACTTAAAATAGTTGCAGCATATGTTTTCATGCAGCCATTGAGCTATCCATGAGAATAATTTAGGGTGAAATTCTGTATTAGTAGTAAAAAGTGTGTTACACTACGAATTAAATGTTTTGTGCAACATTGAAGTCCTGTTAATTTTTCATAGCTAATAAAGACTCAACTTATGCAACAAGACATTGCAACACACATATGGAAAAATGGCTAGAACCCAGCAGAACTATCGTCAAGCATTACATTTTAATTTAACCACCAAGCATATAACTTAATTATGAACAAAAATGTAAAGAACATGCAGTAATTTCTTGTCTATCACGGATGGTTGTGTTCAGCTGCGTCAAGAAGTCATAACTTTTTCCAGCTTTTACATTATTCTCTCGACTCCTTTTTAGGTTATGGGAAAGGCATTAACAGTTTTCCACCTCTAAACGTTTGGGATAACATGTGTCGGAAGTGCACTGACCACAATGACAGCATCTAACCATTTATTTCCCGATTTATATTATTTATTTATTTTTTTACAAAATCCCTCTTAATGCAATGCGTTTGTAATACAAAATCCTGAAATATGTTGTCAGTGGTAAAGGTTCTGCAGCTCTTGCAGTTAAGAGGTATTTCTCTTTGGGACAAATTACGATCACTGATTGGTCAGTTGGCGTGATTAAAAGTTGCTGTCACATCAGTTTTGTGTATATGCAAAGTTTGTGCTTTTGTGCCCTCAAAAATGTTAAACCACAGCCTTGTTTTGCCCACACCTAAAGTATTTTCAAACTATTGCTATTTATTTGAACTAATCCTGTGTAATGTACTCAAAGTCTACTGAATGACAACCTGCGTTTGAGGCTCCACAGAACATCCACTTGGGGTCAGTAATAATTATGTTGGTTTGAGTAATAATCATTCATATTTCTACTACCGGCAAAACCACAATTAAAGGAAATAGGACATAATACAAAAACATACAAAATAATATAACAAAGGTAGAAATTAAAATTGTTACATTTTTAATCTTCAATATTGCAAATAACTTATTTGCAATAGTTAAATACATTAGCACAAATGCGTATTTTGGCAAATACTAAATAGGGTTAATATGGCCGAAATGGTTGCAGTGTGAAATTCCACAAGACTCACAGTTTACAGCTACTAATGCTTCAAGACAAAAACAAACTGGGGGCTCTTACTGGAAAATCCCCACTGGGAATACATTTTTGCCAGCAACAAATTGTTTAACCCTACCAACTATGGTAAATCTTCAGTCCACAAATAACCTCAAACAAGATGAGCATGTCAGAATTTATTGAGTTAACAAAAAGGGAAGGAATAGTCCACAAATATGTTTGTCTTGCTTTCTTATCCGGGGTGGTGTCGCGGGGGTAGCAGCTTTAGTAGGGAGGCCCAGACGTCCCTCTCCCCAGCCACTTGGGCCAGCTCCTCCGGGGGAATCCCAAGGCGTTCCCAGGCCAGCCGGGAGACATAGTCCCGCCAGCGTGTCCTGGGTCTTCCCCTGGGCCTCCTCCTGGTGGGACGTGCCCGGAACATCTCACCAGGGAGGCGTCCGGGAGGCATCCTAACCAGATGCCCGAGCCACCTCAACTGGCTCCTCTCAATGTGGAGGAGCAGCGGCTCTACTCTGAGTCCTCCCCGGACGACTGAGCTCCTCACCTTATCTCTAAGGGAGAGCCCAGACACACTACGGAGAAAACTCATTTTGGCCGCTTGTATCCGGGATCTCATTTTTTCGGTCACGACCCAAAGCTCGTGACCATAGATGAGGGTAGGAACGTAGATGGACGGGTAAATCGAGAGCTTCGCCTTTTGGCTGAGCTCTCTCTCTCTTCACCACAACATGCATGCATGTATGTATGTATGTATGCATGCATGCATTTCTGAAATGGTGGGGCGTGGTGCAATGTCAGGGGGTCGTGTCTGACCCCAGGGAACACTACATCCACTACAGTAGGTGGCAGTGTGGCACTTTAATCTTCAGTGTGCACTCGTGGAATATTTACTCCATGGTGTCAGTGTAGTTTTTTTGTTTGTATTGCATACACACAGCACAGAACAGCAGATACGATGTGCACGGTCAAGAGACACCATGGACACGGAGATATTTAACAAGAATGAAAAGAAAGGCGAGAGAGAGAGAGCCAGATAATAAGACAAACGACAGTTCCTCAAAAATTAAGACGAGGAAGCATATGTTGCACTTTTCTTCACTGTGACCGTGGTGGGAAAGACTGTCTGTCTAAAAATTTTGCTGGTGGACAGCTTGCAGTCCAATAAATTAAGGCATCACTTAAAGACATTAACGCTGATAAGCCGCTTGTGTTTTTCGGCAAAAATGTGCCAAATATAGCCCACAATTATCCCATTTTGTGAATACTACTTCAGTAAATCAGCGTGTACTGTTGGCATAAGTGGTTAACCAAATTGCTCCATGCAAAAAATAAATAAATAAAACAAACAAAAAAACACACTAGCAGAGAAGCTGATACTGATTGCAGCTTGGTTTCTGTCTTGCTGGATGACGCAATTGGCACAAAAATTGAAACTACCCCTATGTCCAATGATACTGTCGCCAGACATATAAATTACATTTTTAACGATTGACAAAAAATTGTTGAAAAGCACTGATTTACAGTAAGTAAGCTACTGAGCACAGCTCTGATGGAGATGAAGATATTCTCTTAGTAAAGGATGCATTTAATTATCTGCTGGCATTTGTGAACCATGGACTATTAATTGTTCATAACAACCTGAGAAGGTCAATTTCAGCCATTAAAGATTTGGGACCAGACTTGGACTTGAGTCTAATGACTCAAATGACCAAATTAGGATAAATTACTGGCCCTAACATGGTTCAATATTCCAAAGGTCTTTTGCGTTATAGCTAACCTATCAATAAAGACTAAAGTAATACATCTGCAACATCAGAACTCACTAGCATGCTAACACATAGGCTGAAATGGTCGCTATATGTGACAGCTAGATTGTATTATTTTCTTAACATACTGGTTAAACCAATTCAACAAAAGCTTAAAGAACCTTCTGAACCTACTTTGGTGAAAGCGCATTTTTATTATTCAAAAGTTGGTTTCCTTACTATTTTACAACAGACCTCTACAATATGGACAAATAAGGAACGTCCTGCCTCATAATGAATTATAATTAGTCAAAGCATTCGTTACTCCTGGGCTACAGTATAATAACTCTTTAATTCAATTCAATTCAATTTTATTTATATAGCGCCAATTCATGAAACATGTCATCTCAAGGCACTTTACAAAGTTAAGTTCAATCATATTATACAGTTTGGGTCAGATTATACAGATTGGTCAAAAATGTTCCTATATAAGTATGCCAAGTCAAAAAAAACAACATTTGTATAAAGACTTTTGCTGATCTGATTTACTGTAGTGAGAGATCTGTCAGAAGTTAAAAAAATATCTAAATAAATAACGTATTAAAAGTTGGTTAAAAGTTTTCTATTTAAGGAAACCCAGCAGTCATCGAGTCTTTGATTTGCAGCATTCACTCCTCCTGAAAGAGTGTGCAGCAATCCCTCATACAGAGTATTCATATAGCGGCGGTGGAGAGGAAAACTCTTCTTTAACAGGAAGACACCTCCAGCAGAACCAGGCTAAGAGTGAATGCCCATAGGCCACAACCGACCAGGGGTTAGGGAAGACATAGAATACATACCAAAAGAACACAGAAGCACTTATCCGGTACTTTCTATGTTAGAGAGGGTAATGGCACACTATCACCGGTGGCTGTGTCTAGGAAAGTACCACAGTTAAACAGATAGGCCAGTTTTCCAGTCAGTCATTGTTCTGTTTTCCTAAGTGAACAATTTATGCTC
The DNA here is from genome assembly GCA_037039145.1 of Fundulus diaphanus. NCBI lineage: Eukaryota > Metazoa > Chordata > Actinopteri > Cyprinodontiformes > Fundulidae > Fundulus > Fundulus diaphanus. The sequence continues at coordinate 30,340,212 of CM073127.1, forward strand.
AGACTACTAGTTTAAGTACCAAGATCTAGAAATAGTATGGGAGGTAGCGGTTTTAAGTTATCAGGTCCTTAATTGTAGAACTAGCTTACAGTTTTTAGTAGGGAGGTATATACCCTAAGTTAGAGCTGTATGTTTTTCATCATAAATGGAGGAGAATAACAATAACCTAGTACAGTTGCCAAACTTACCCAGAGTCATAGCTCTGATGATCCATCCATTCCCTTAGCTCTCAGCAGTAATGACTTTATGTCCATCCATCCATCTGACTTTATGTGATTCTTCATAAACAAAATTGATTCTATTAAAAATAAAATCATTGGCATCCTTCCAAACATGATTACCTCGTCCTCAGTAAGTGAGGCAGCGTTGGAGGAATCTTTAGAACCTGATCACCATTTGAACTGTTAGATGCAGTAGAGTAGGCGGGTGTCCTGACCAGGCCTCGGGGGCTTGGGTCCTGTGAAGTATGTCGCTGCGGCTTTGGGTTGGTACATGATCGGTATTAGAACGGCCCTACCCGGGGATTCTGGTGCGCTGGTGGATCTTGGGGCCTGTCAAGCTTGAGTAGGGGTATGGATATTAACATGTCATGACAGATGCTCTCCACTTCAGGGGGGGTGTTATGCTCTTGGGGGGATGGGGTGTAGGGAGAACACAGCCTGGGTGTCTATTGTCCTATGTAGAGTGGGAATTGTTTGACTGTTAGTGTTGGGTGAGTTTAATATATTTTTTCTTTCCTTGGTGTGGGGATGAGGGGGGCAGCAGGGTGTAGTTTGGATGGCTCCTTGTCTTGGTCCTGGTTCATGGCGTCTCTAAATGCCGGTTCTATCGCTGTAACAGGGCTCTGCATTGTTTGGGTGGGCTAGCGGTCTAGAGTGTTTTTTTTTGTTTGTTTGTTTGTTTTTCTCCTCACCGGACCGTCTGGCCGGTCCGTTCGAAGGGGTGGGGGAGTGGGGGTCCGGTCTGTGGTTGGCCCTCGGGCCTCATCGCCTTTCAGCATACATGTGTATTTAACATTACGATCTTATTCCAACTAGACCCTCATATGGAAGTCAAATGGGCACTGAAATGGATAGCACAGCTGAGATGAAAGAAAGCGAGATCTAAACAAAAAGATCAACCTACAGGCACCTTCTCCATGAAATTGTAAAGCCCATATAATATTCTGACAGAGTCGGAATATTCTGTTGCCCCTTTTCTTTGCCATGAGCAATCCCCCTGTGTCACTACGGTACAGATGTTCAATAGGTTTGTTATTCAGCATTCTTCTGATAACAAAGACTTGTGTGTGTATTAATAATTTATGCAAAAATACAGAAAAAATATATTTGCCCCAAAGCAAAACCTCCTTGACATTTTTTATCCCATGGCACATTTCCAATTCAATTAGGAGGTACTGCAATGGTCTACTGGGACCACAACCTCCATCAGATACTAGCTGTCAGAAGATAAATCTATAGCATCATCTTCCGTGTCTTCTGGTGTGCACTGATCCCATTTATTTCTTCAAGGACAACACAGATGAAGTGACAACATACAAACTGATGGCCAGCAATCATGCTGATATTTCATCATCCTCAATTGTCTTTTCAGAATTACCAACAATTTATGTGACATCATTGGTAAGGCTTCCTGAAATTTGGTAACGTCTCTGTCGTGCTTTTCAAATCACCAGGTTAAGAGGGACATTCTCATCCATATGTACGTTCTCGCCGCAAAGACAAGAAAATGATCACGTCTCATTTCAGAAAAGAACCACTCGAGGCTTTTATATTCAGTGAAGGGAAATCATTTTTCAGAGCTTCCAGCAGACAATTTCCCTCATTGCGAAAGTGGCTGTTTAAAGATTTAAACATGCCAACAGACTCAGGCATAAATATACCTAATTTCATATTTATAAATGATATATTGAAGTGAAGTTCTTAAAGAAAAGCAAAGTCTCAATTGGCTTTCATGTGCTAATACTCAGTTTAATATTTCTCCACAGTTTCTTTCCTCTTCTCAAAGTGAAATTGTCTGTATTCTCATAATTCACGTATGCACACACACTCACACCATCGTTCACGCTCGGTGTAGTGACGGCCATAGAAATAAAAGGCTCTAGATATTTTCCACAAACAATATTATCCTGTCCTCTGGCAGAAGCATTATTCGATTGAAAGTTTACACTTTATATGTAAATGCCAGAAGTGATGATTATGTTATTCTAATAAAATATTCCCTTAATATTTTATAAGTTGTGGGTGGAAGGCAAAAAACTAAACACTCAACCTTCTGCCTCGGTGCTCGTTGCAGCTTCTAACTCCTGCCTCCCTGTTTGTTGCAGAAGTGTAGAGAATGCTGTGAGCCATTTTGATGTGACATTTTTTTTTTTGGCTCCAGATAAGTGGCTTTTACACTTTCCTAAATTAGCATGTTTATTGCTTGCTGTTGTCCTTCCATGCCTGTCTGCATATCAAGCTCTCAGTCTATACACCCTTCTTATTGCTTGGTTCAGGAAGTTGCGGTATTGTTAAGCATGTTAAGTAGACTTTCTCTGCTCTCAGGGACTTATTCTGCTGAAGCATCAAGCTCCACTGCATGAACTATTGACATTTCCACTGGCTGCATATTCTCTTTTAGCCAAAATTATAACTTGAGGAACCTTAATCAAATGTTAGATTGTATAAAAAAATATTGAACCTCTGAACACATTATTGCCAATGTCTAGCTTAATTTAGTTTTGTTTTGTGGCCACCTGAGAATTGGTGGTAGATCTGAGTTTGAATCACACAGGTATAGATTTAAAAGCAGAAAGGAAAGAAAAAAAATCTGTAGGAGTGAGGTTAAAGTTTGGCAGCAGCCATTTTTCACACCGTTGCACAAAAAAGTCAGTAATGACATTTGCAGTGATGCAATTTAACTAGTCTGAGAAGAAAGTAAAGAAATACTTTGCTGTGTTTTCAAGTTTTACAGTGATGAGAGATTTCACAGCCTTACCTTGCTCAGATACTTCTAGTTGCTGTTGGTTGCTCTGCTTATAGAGACATGCCAACACAGTTACATGTGTGCATAGCATTCATGTTTGAAAGTGTTTATTTCTAAGTTCCAGTCAAGTTTCAGGTAAGAAAAAAAAAACATAAATTACCCTTCTCCCATTAGTTACAAATCATTTGTTCTGCCTATTGTGACTGGGCACTGTGATGATCTGAGTGGGGATGAAACCGGTTTTCAACCAGACACGATCTTCATGTGTTTTATGGTGTTTATTAGGGGTAAACAGATGGGTGAACAGAATCCAACAGAACGTAAGGCAGACATCCGGACATCAAACTGACAGCGAACAGAACTGGGCAGAAACAGACAGGACAGGTTAACAACAGACAGGATCAAGGTGCTGATGGTTCTTACCGAACAGGACCAGACTGAGGCAAGGAATGAATGGATGACAAGAGACAAACCGACGGGGAGCAGGGAACTAGAGCAGGTTAATATAGGCGGACAGACAGGTGAGCGGAGGGAAACTAATCAAGGACAGGTGGGAGTGATTAAGGGAGCAGACAGGACACTAGAAAATAAACCTAAGAGAAAACCGAACAAACCAAGCACAGAACTAAAAACAGAGCTAAAACAGGGACCAGATAACTAACACAATAAAGGGGCTAAACTAGAATCCAAAAACGGAAATAAACCCAAAGGCGGAAAAGAGCTACTTAACCAAATAATAAACATAAACCAGAACGTGACAGGCACTGTGATGACGCTAGCTAACAACATGGCTATTTGTCATGTACAGTTTACACAATCTAACTTGAATAATTTTGTATGTGCATGAACAACCTTTAAAACACATGTCACTAAAATGATTACTTCTGATCCAACTCTGACTTAACCAGTTGAAATCTGCAGGCTTTTATTTTTATGGCAAGTTTTTCAGGAGACTTCCTCTTTAAGAGACCTGGCCGTGAAGTAGTTTAGTAGTGGATGGAACAATTTGCAGTCACGTTAGAGCTACCAGCATAAGAATGTCTGTTCTCTACAACACTGCATTGCTGCAAGGTATGAATTCAAATTCTGCACAGTTTTATCACGTGTATGTTTTTCAGAATATTGAATGCCATATGTAAATCAAAAAGTTATCTGGCTTGAATTTTTTGAAAACCAATTTGGTACAATATTTACCATAATAAAAATAGGTATTTATAGACAAGGGGGACTAATGGAAAAAGCTTAACACTGGTTAATGTCACATTTTTAAATGAATCAGCTGGAAGGACTTTTATTTTGAAGAGCCATTAGTGTCTTTGTCTTGATGCGTTTAACACTGAGTAATTCCTGTGTTCAAATTTTTTTTAGAAAGTTTTTTAACACTATGGTAAGGCAAGGCAAATTTATTTATATAGCACATTTCAGTACAGAGACAATGCAAAGTGCTTTATATGATTAAAATATAGGAAAATAAAACAGAATAAAAGCAAGTAGGAATAAAATGTAGAAACAAAATAGAACATTAAAAACAGTTGGACTAAAAAAGTTGAACTAATGGTGCCATAAAATGATAAACTCTGGCCAATAATGGCTAAATCCCTAATCGTAACGCCCTGATGTCTACACAATGTGTAAACAAATGTGTAAATAAATAAATATTTCATGCCGGAATATTTCTTTTGTCTCTTAAACAAAAATAGACATGGTATTAAGCATTTACATATAAAGTAATACTAATTTTACATTTTAGAGACAAAAAAAGACAACAAATTAATAAGCATTAAAGTACGGTTTATAGGTTGAGTTTCTGCAATATTATCAGCGTGTAAAAAAATCATCTTCAGAACCAGTCTCTGCTCAAAATGGTGATCTGCACCACCAAATCTACTTTCAGCAGTTATCACCGGTTATTGTAGCCATAAACTGCAGAAAATACAGGCAGAGCTGCTCCCTCTGTTTTTACTCCCATCGGCTGCTAGGTCAGTTTAGAGGAGGATACGCTGCAGTGCGTTAGGAGGCGGAGGGATATTTCAGATGGTTATACTCACTCTGTCTGTAGTGCGGCAGCGTCACTTATTTTAGAGCCCAAATAAGTGACTTCACTTTCAGAAACAAGCCCAAAAGCACCAATTCATGAAACATGTCACCTCAAGGCACTTTCAAAGTCAAATTCAATCAGATTATACAGATTGGTCAAAAAAATTCCTATCTAAGGGAACCCAGTTGATTGCGTCAAAGTCTTGACAAGCAGCATTGACTCCTCCTGAAGAAGCGTAGAGCTACAGGGAGAGTCGTCTGCATTGTCCATGGCTTTGCAGCAATCCCTCATACAGAGCAAGCATGAAGCGACAGTGGAAAGAAAAACTCCCCTTTAACGGGAAGGAAAACCTCCAGCAGAACCAGGTCATCTGCCTCGACCGCCTGGGGGTTAGAGAAGACAGAGCAGAGACACAATAAGACAGACAAACAAGCACACTTTGATCCAGTAATCTGTTCTACATTAGATGGTAATAGCGGTGATCTGTCTTCTCTGGATGATGTCACAGCTAACAGAACGCCAGACCTGGTGTACCTACTATGAAGAAAAAAAGTACAAAAAGTTAAAAGCTGAAATGACGACAAGCAATGCAAATTGGAGAACAGTAGAACTCAGCAGAATGAGAGAAATAGAGCCTGATGTCCTCCAGTGGCCTAAGCCTATAGCAGCATAACTATAGAGGTAGCTCAGGGTAACATAAGCCCCTCTAATCATAAGCTTTGTCGAAAAGGAAAGTTTTAAGATTAGTCTTAAAAGTAGACACGGTATCTGCCTCACGGACCAAAACTGGGAGTTGGTTCCACAGGAGAGGAGCCTGATAGCTAAAGGATCTGTCTCCCATTCTACTTTTAGAGACTCTAGGAACCACCAGCAGACCTGCAGTCTGAGAGCGAAGTGCTCTGTTAGGAACATACGGGGTAATCATATCTCTGAATCATATCTCTGCTGGAGTGTTGGTCTAACCAACACTCCAGCAGTATTTCTAGCTTTAGTAAATTATGTTCTTCGTGACATGGTGGGTCATTGATTTGATCTTCTCCAAGGACCTTAAAACCCGTCAGTACCATGTTAGATCCATACTTCCTCCATAATAATTTATTTGGTAAGGCAGAGAAGGGCGAGTTCCACCACTCCCTTCCTAGGCTTCATCATTTCAACTAATCAGATTGCTATGGACCCTGCTAAGGTTTCTGCTGTTCGTGACTGGCCTCCTCCTACTTATCTCAAACTTCAGAGGTTGCAAATTATTACCGAATGTTTATTAGAAACTTTGGCCAGATCCCCATCCCTCTTAATGCTGTCACCTCTACTAAGATGAGGTGAGAGCACAGAGAAAGGTGCTGCCCCCTTTTCTTCTTTTTTGTTTAATTTTTTTTTCTCTTGAGAAAGTAGGCTGGCAGTAAAGGTGGCTAAGAGCAAGATGGAAGACATGCGGCAAAGGTCAACGGTTTAAAGTTGAACCTGGGATGGCCACATCTAAGGCTAAATGAAGGTTTGCTACTGGATAAAAAAATAAATGCATTTTGAACTTAATTAGTTTCCAGTTACTCCACACACCAATACCAATTTTTTTTTCACTGTGACCTGCATTTCACTTCACATCATCAAAGTCTGTGCTCTGCTGCAAAGCTTTGCCTTTGCATGAGTTTGAATATAAGACGGAGGGGGTGTTAAAGATGCCGCTGGGTCCCCCAGGTACAAGAAATTAGGTCACACTACACTGAGGAATGAGCGATTTCTGTGCAAAAATACTGCTGTAATTTATGCAGGTTTTTAGGGTCTTTTTCACCACAAATCTGGGTGGTATATAAAGCCTGGCTCTCCCCCCATCTTCACATACCTCAAATAAATTAGTCTTTGGGTTTATTTTTGCCACAGCTGTGATACAATTAATTAGAACAGAAGAACCATGCCTTCTCACGTTTACCCAAATGCACAATTTGTCTTTGTCTTAAGGTCTAAGTTCCTGAGACAACACTACATTATACATGAGGTTTAGAAGCTATGCTAGAAAAAAATAATGACAGCCTGACACCCATGGTGAAGAAAAAAATCTCCCAGGCTTGTTGTAGCACACTACATTCAATATATGGCTCAAACAAATGGAGTTGGCACTGCTCAACCCCAGGAAGCTTATATTGGTTGGTTAGACTGGGCAAATAGCCATCTCAAATTGGGAAGAAGAAAATAAATGCAGCTCAAATTAAATTGGAAGTCCAAAATGTTGTTAAAAAACAAACAAGAAGAACTCTGTGGTGACAGACAGCATCTTGTGTTTATGTCTGTGTTGTAAAAGAATGTGTGTTAAACCAATTTGCTACGTTTTTTTATTAACATTGACGACATCTCAAATGCTTCACAACACATTGTACAACTAAATTTGTTGCTCATTGTTGCTTGTTAACAACACAGTTATTGTCATGGCCAGGTCTTTTTGGCACTACTTCCAAAGGACATATTCTGCAAATCTAAGACACTGTACAGTGTTCTTTATAATATAAAACATGCTTATATAAAACCTAGTCTGACACACCCTCTAAAAACTTTTGTTTTACATTATTAGCCAACAGAGTTCTTTACTAAAAATCTTGAGAATCATTTAGATGTTTTTTTATTTTCATTTTATTTTTTTGCTAACACTATACAAGACAGGTCCTTATGTTCTTCTTGGTCAATAGGTATTTTCATCTTTGAACTTCTCCATTAGTGCAGACGGAACCAATTTCAAGTTTTTAAAAACTTCCTAAACAGATTTGCTCAGTATGCTGGACCACTATCATACAAAAAAGAGCTTCCAGACTGATGCTAGTTTTTTTTTTTCTACCTGCAGTGGTAAAAATTATCTTTACACTCTGGGTGTCAGGAGGATTCTGATCTAAAATCACAACCATAAGGGCCCATAACCAGTGTTGGGTAAGTTACTTTAAAAATGTAATCCGTTACCGTTACAAGTTACTTTGTTTAAAATGTAATTGTAGTGTAACTTTTTCAATTACTTTTAAAAAGTAATGTAACTAATTACTTTTGATTACTTTTTGATTACTTTAAGGTTTTAATGAGTATTGACCCATGTTCAACATTTAATTTTTGAGAACTGAATGTGAACCTTAAAAAAGCACTAAGCTGAAAGGGAACTGCAGACAGGCGATCACAGGATGTCCACAAGTGTGTGTGTGTGAGACGATTTTTAAGTTTAAAACAAGGAGGATGGATTTTTCGGCAACTCCTTGCCAAAAATTGCACCCCTGCTATCTCAGAGAATTGACACTTGTATGACTCTATTCCTGTATATCCATCAGTAGTTAAAGGACAAGAGTCAGCAAATGCAAATTCTGCCCTGTAAAACAATGACAGCACAATTGTTGCAGTATGATCTGAAGCCCCATTTGGAGCTTTTAAACAGGCTTTGAAAAACTTTGATAATTTGCTGCTGTAATATTATAGATTTTTTAGAATAAAAAGCTAGCAGATGTGCATAATCAAAAATAACAGAAATACAATTATAGAGCATTCAGTATTGTAAGAAAGCCCACACTGTTTCTGGATAAATACATTATTGTATGAGTTAAGTTCTGTTCCGTTTTCTGCCTTTTTCGTTGTAAAACTGAAATGTCCCATGCTCCTGAATGCACCATAGCTTTCCGACGCTCACGAACGCAACACTGTGAACGCTGAGCTGTGTAGACGCGCGTTTGATTTTCCGCTTAAGACTAAGTTTTGCAGTTTCACAACACACGTCGGCTCTCACGGTTTATTGTTGTGTGTGAATAACAAGAGACTGCATGATTGCAAAGCGCCTTGTTGCATCTTTCTCTTCCTTAAAATGAAGCCAAATAAAACCGTGAAACGTTCGCTCGCTTGCTGTTCTTTCAGAAGGCTCCACCAGCACAGGATGGATCATCAGAGTGATAGAGACAAGGAGCCGTAGCGGGAAACCGCGATACAGGGCGAATAAAAATATCATTACATATTTCGCAAAGGTTTTTCTTTATATTTTTAAAAAAATGTAACTAAATTTGTAATTCTTAATATTTTCAGAAGTAACTGTAACTGAATTACATATTTTCTCATTGTAACTGTAACGAATTACAGTTACTCTTTTTTTGTAATTAAATTACGTAACGTCGTTACATGTAATCCGTTACTCCCCAACACTGCCCATAACTCATATTAGAGCAATTCAGTTATGAATTCTATTGTCCTAATGTAAACCCTTGCGTAGGCCTCCTCAGTGGCGTTTCTCACACTACAACATAACTATGCATATCAAGCACCACCAACTCAAGTATAGAATATCAATTCAGAATATAGTTCAAACAGCAGGGTAAGAAGGGAAAAACTAAGAAAGGTCTGTTGTATAATGCTGAGTGTGCTCTAAAGACTACCATCAAAAATGAAGCTGTCTGCAGCTTCTGATACTACATACACACTTGCCTTCTCATTAAAGACACTAGTGTTGTTTTCACCCCTGAGACTTCTGTGGTCACATTTACCTGCAACAATAACGTAAGACACTTGTCAGAGCACTAAGGTGAAATGCTAGACTGGAATTTACAATCTCTACAAATGCTTGTTGTGGGTTTATTTGGTATTCGGTAAAATTTTCATCCCACTTTTTTATTAATTTTGGGGGAAAAAACAATAGACATCTTATAGTCTTCTCTCCATTTGAGACCAAACATGGCCTATAATCTCTTTTTGGTGGGGAAATCTTTATAGCTGTTATCATCCCGGAGTGCGATCCCCCTCTTTCTCTCCTTTTCTCTCCCTCTCCCCTCATGCTGAGGTGAGCAAAGTGGCTTAGATGCGGTGACAGGGAAGGATTCCTCAGCTCAGCAATACAGATGCAGGCATTGCTTTAAGGAGCTTATGCACATTTAATGGTTGAAAAATACTTTTACAGTTGGACAGAATGCTTGGGGTGTGAGCATTTGTTGATATCAACATGAGCACTACAGATGTAATCCTAAAGCAAGCAACATTGTAAGGCACCTGTGCAGCCTTCATGAAACTTCAGACCGCAGGATAAAAAGAGAAGCAGAATGAAAACAGGGGCAAGTGGTTCACTAAAGAAATATTAAAACATGTCCAGTATATGGATTATGTGCCAAACATCCGACTGATAACTAATTGGGGGATGCATTTCAAAGAAAGAGCCAGCGATACAGCTTTAGGCCCTTCCCCCGATACAAAATTGCACTGCAGGTGAGCTGACTGAAAGAAGGTCAGTAAACCCTTTCCTACTAAAAGATGGACAAATATCACCGTTTCATAATACCCCACCACCAACCTCCCCACCCCTCACTCAAACAAAAAGAAAAAACACGCTTAAGAATTGGTCCAAAACATAGAAAAGATCCAGTGAACACCTGCTCTGTGGATAATGATTCCTTGAATAATGTCAGTGGTCAAAGGAAGGCAGACAGTGTTTCACTCCAGCTAAAACAGGACACAGAGTTTACATTTCAAACAGGTTCACAAAACCGGAAAAAAAAGTTTTTGATAAATATTGCCTGGTCCAATGAGTCAGCTACAGAATTAACATGATAGACGATGAGAACATAATTTAGCCTGCCTTGTATCAACAATTCTGGCTGTAATGATATGGAGGGACTTTCATTGCAGACTGTGGACCCTTTAGCATTAAACTATCTTTGTTTAAACACCACAGTCTGTTAGTCTTATGTCTACCTCTGGAAGCCTAATGCATCAAGTCAAAACATTGAAGCCTCCAACTAGTTTCTTGAAGATAACATTGAGTTCACTTTAATCCATTTTATGTACTGTAGGGGTACATTTTAGGCATGAGTCCATTTCTGTTTTAAAAGTTGTGGCTTTAAAATTACCAAAAAAAAAAAGACAATTCTCCATCAACGCACTCCAAAGACTGAGTCAACTGCTTGAAAATCATTCTATGAAAACTAAGGGTTGGTCATTAAGGTAACCATTTATTAAAATTACAATTTAGACAGTAAGAGAGGCGTTTCAGTTAAACAGTCAACAGTATATCTATCATAGCATAGGTCTAAATGTTATCCAGGTAATATCAGTTGCTTAGACTCTTGGTGTTACTTTACAAAGATGAGGGGCCTTGTTCGCAAAGAATTCTAAGACTAAAAGTAGCTTTTAGTGATGTAAGTTTATGAAAAATCATCTCAAATTCTAAGATTTTTTTTTTTTTTTAGAATTTTACCTTGATAAGAAAAAAGTTATGCACAGAGCATTTTGATCCTTAAGAGAGTTCCTAAATTGAAAAAATGTTAGGAGTAGTGAGGAGGACTTTTAGCGAGCACAAGATAAACTTTATCATCCCCATAGAGGGAAATTAGTTTGAGCGCCCTGACTGGTTAAAGGTTTGGCTCCATTAATGTAATTTCATTGAGAATAAATCATTTCAGTGTCCATAGCCTAAATGATCGTCTAGAAATTCCCTTGTGTGATGCCATCTCATCTCTGGGTTTTGATGGCTGCACAGAGCTCTTCTCACTTTCTATGCTGGTGCATAAAAGCAGAGAAAAAGTTACGGGCAGGAAAAGACGCATTCATCTGCTGGGCAATGCTCTTAAAAGTCCATTTCTTGGCATTGTGATCCCAGGACTAATTTACCTTTCAACACTTCTTTATTCCCCTCCCGGAGCTGTGCAGACAGACGTGCTGCTCCTCTGTCCAGTTCTGTTTTCGTGACCTTTTATTCTCCATTTGATGTTGGTCGTTTTACGAAATACAACTGCTTTATACAAGCTGGAAATCACAATAATGCTGACAGGTACGGGTGACAGACTACACATTAATATTAAATAGATGAAGTAGTAAAATGACCAATATGGCGAGTAAACAGAATAAGTTATGTTTTATTTAAGTTAGGCATTTAGTTTGATATTTCTAAATATATTGAGCTGAAATAAATCAATCCATGTTCAAGGAATGACTATCAGCACACACACCTGTGTTCTCTCATGTTCCATATATGTATCAAAATCAAAATTATAAATAAACATTATACATTTCTTATTAAAACCCTTGTAACCAATGTTATTTTATCAGCTGTAGGAATGTTTGCGTTTTAAATACAAGTCATTTTAATGGTATAAATTATTTGTTTAGAATCTTTGTGTCAGTGGAATTTTTACTTAAGGTTACTGTACTATTAGAGCCTCATACTGGCCCATGCCTTGTACATATATGCTACCAGTGCACCATTTTTCAGCCCACTCAAGCGAAAAATGTGTTCCAGGTCACCCGACATCTAAATTGCTCATGATCTTTCATCACTGCAAAGGTGTTGTAAAAATAGAAATCTTATTTTTAGTGGTTTGGGGCGATGAACTGTTTTCTTTACACTCCTTACGCTCTGGAAGCAGTTGCATTTTTTTTTTTTTTTTTTTCTTTCCAGTGTCCTGTCTAGCAATGTGGCAATAGGAATTGATGTCTCAATGCCAGATAGAGCTCGACAGATTTTGCTTTTACAAGTGGAGCAAACAGCTTTCGCCATAGTGCTCCACTTGATTTATGCTTGTAAATAGCTTTATTATGATTCCTGCAAGGAGAATTTCAAATTATATGGACATGACAATGGGAGAGTAAAGGAAGTGAAAGAAAAGAAAAAAAAGAGTAGAGGTGAAAGAAAGAGGAGATAAAAGGGAGAGAGTGATAAAACCTTCTTTGTCTGCTCCATCACCTGGAAAGAGACACAAAAAGAACCGCACAACCAACAGACATAAAGCAACAGATACACTCGAATAACACCTAGATGCCATTGCTAAATCATATATATTATTATGTAAGCTGACATGTGTAATGTGATATTTGAAAAAAGAAAGTGAAAGAACATAAATAAATAAATAAACAAATTATAAGATTACTGTATATAAGTGAACACTTAATACCTGGGACCCAGCACCTGTGGGAGATGTGAAAGTGCACTAGTTTAGGTGAAGATTATCCAGAAATAGCTTGATAGTGATTGTGGAGAACCGAAGACCCACCTTCCCCGAGCACAGAGGCAGGCGTCAGGGGACCCGTAACCCCGGACTCCCAAAGGGGCCCCTAAAGCAGGACGCCCAGGAGGGGCCGACACAGGATATCTGCAACCCCCCCCCAAGGAAGGAGCAGAGACGACCCCGAGGAAATCCCCCAGCCACCGCAATGCCGACGCCCCCAAGAGCCGCGGAGACGAGCCCGTGGGCTCCGCCGGCAGCCAGCCCCGCTGAAGTGGTCCCGGCCATGGGCCCTGAGGGCCAGAGGCCCCAAGGGCGCCCCGCACCCGCGACAAGGGCCCCGGCCGCCCCCCGGGGGGCCAGGCCCCGCGAAGAGGCCGCCGGGAGTGGGCCGGCGCACTCAAAATGCAACCTGTGAAGCAGTTGCATTTTGAGTGTTAGAATTGCACTGTGAGCTATCTTGTTGCCCATTGTTTACCTTTATTTCTGCAATTAACAGAATAAAACTGCCTGTTCAAAGCGTACCAACCCCTCAGTATTTTCTTTCTTTCTCAAACGAAGACTCGAAACTTAAGCAACACACTATGTCAAGGTAAACTGATAGTCTTTGGAGTCCTTGGAAGATGAAATAAGGATCTATTCCCAGTATATTTATCTCTAGTGAAATCTCTGGAGGTGTCATGGACACCTTGTGTATCATCTTATCCATTCTAGTGATGGATGGGCACTCGCCCTACCTACCCTTAAACTGTGTTGCTTTGGGAGCTGTGTTTTAAATGTAGCTTTCACCATTTTTGTGTGAGAAATTACCAACTGATCATAATCAGGCCTTTATCTGTAATGATCAGTGACATCCCTTTTTTTCATGAAAACATAATAGGACACTAAACAGTTAAAGATTTAAGAGACATGCCACAACATGCAGAAAACCTATTTTGTCTGTGTATTTTGATATATGCTACCTTGTTTTGGATAAACTCTCATCTATCAGCTCTTTTTCTTAGATTTAGAAGGAAATTTGCCTTGAATACAACCACTTTCCTCCCTTCCATCTGGGTAATCTAGGGAAAGGTATTTAACTGTTCAATTAAAATGTAACTCAACAATACAAATGCAATAGAAATAGAAATGCAAAAATACTTTATTAATCTGAAGCAGATACTGAAAAGATTAATCAAGGTGCACTATTTGGAATATTTCAATGTAATATCATTGCAAACCGTAGGAAAACAGCTACATCGGCCGTAGTTTGAAATAAAAACGTTCATGAGGTGAACACTTACACATCACTGCAACTCATTGTGATGCTTCACACTCTTACTTAAAGTCTTAATTGTGTGTGTTTGTGTTTCAAACCAACACTGTAATGATCTCGGCTCTGACTACCTGATCTGCACGCATGCTCCTACAAGACCCACCCCGCAATTTACTCTCATCAGCTCCACCTGTTCTTTCAGCTATATAAATAGCCTTGGGACCTAATGCCAGTGCCAGAGTATCTTGAGCCCTTACAGTAAGAGTATTCCAGCGTTAACCTGACTATTTGCCCGTATCCGACCTGTCTGTTATCTGTTCCCGACCCTGCCTATTTCTGCCTCTGCCTGTCTTCCTGAGAATTCGACCCGATCTGTCTCCCGACTCCGAGCCCCACCTGACCCTTTTGGACTGATCAATTGGATGGACTACCTGTGAACCGGACCCCCGATCTGTCTCCCGGCTCCGAGCCTCGCCTGACCCTTTTGGACTGATCTATTGGATGGACTACCTGTGAACCGGACCCCACTCCTCTTGTGAGTACTGCACCAGACTAACCCTGTAACGCCTGAGCCCTTACCGCTGCACAGATTTGGACCGGACCTCGACCTCTCTTAAGGATAACCCCCTCAGCACGTGCGGCTGCACGGCTGTCAGTCAGAGGTGGCACTCTGCAGCACCGGGGCACCCCAGGGCACCGTCCTGTCTCCATTTCTCTTCACCCTCTACACCTCGGACTTTACTTACAACACAGACAGCTGCCACCTTCAGAAGTTCTCTGATGACTCAGCCATTGTGGGCTGTGTGTCAGAGGAGAACGAGCTGCAGTACCGGTCGGTCATCATGGACTTTGTGGACTGGTGTGAGAAGAACCCTCTGTGTCTAAACACCAGTAAGACCAAGGAGATGGTGATCGACTTCAGGAGAAGACCCCCACCTCACTCACCTGTGAACATCCAGGGCCAGGACATAGAAACTGTGGAGAGTTTCAAATACCTGGGTGTTCACGTCAACAATAAACTGGACTGGACTCATAACACAGACGCTCTGTACAAGAAGGGCCAGAGCCGCCTCCACCTCCTGAGGAGGCTGAGGTCCTTTGGTGTGAGCAGGCCTCTGCATAAGACATTTTATGACTCTGTGGTGGCCTCAGCCCTCCTCTACGCTGTCGTCTGCTGGGCCCCTGGCAGCGCAGAGCGGGACAGAAAGAGACTGAATAAGCTGGTGAGGAAGGCCACTTCTGTCCTAGGCTGCACTCTGGACTCTGTGGAGGAAGTAGCGGAGAGGAGGGTGTTGTCCAAGCTCACATCCATCATGGACAACACCTTTCACCCCCTGCACCAGACTGTAGAGGAGCTGAGCAGCTCCTTTAGTGATAGACTTAGACACCCTGTCTGTAAAAAGTAGCGCTACCGCAGGTCATTCATTCCTGCTGCTACCAGATTATACAATGCTGCACTGTAACTGTAAACATAACTGTAATAATTAATGTGCAATAATCTATTTAATACAATGTGCAATAATCCTGAAAGAAGTGACTTCTGCTGCTATTACCACCTCAATATATGTCAATACATATGTATATAAGTCACCGTGAATGTACATAAGACATCCTCTGCCTTATTTCTATTTTGTATTTTTATTCTTATTTTTCTAATCTACTTCTTTTTTGATCCACGAGGACACACTGTATATAACTGATGCACCTTGTCCTACTTTTGGCACCTTCTTCTGATTATGATTACTGAGCCGTTGTGACATGTGAATTTCTCCAATGTGAGATAAATAAAGCCTATCTTATCTTAATGATATTACTGGAAAATTACATGAAAAGCTATCAACTGCTTCTGCCTCTACAGAGGAAACATTAGCAATATTCTGAGACATAAATGAATAATTGTCATGTTTGCCCTGAAGAGATTCCCTGTTTTATAACTTAAACATAACTTTCAGAAGTACTGCAAATCTGTGGCTTGTGCGTACCACTGGCTATGCTTTCAATTGAGCTCTCCAAACTGTAAAGTGATAGTCTGCTCTCTGCAGCCAGCTACTATAACCATTGGTGTGTGTAGTCACTTTAAAACATACTGAGAAAAAGTGTAATGGACTAAAGGTTTGTGAGGTTTGAATTTTGCTTGCGGTGAAAATTATTGAAGGCATGAATCAGACACCATAGAAAATCAATGAAGTAGCTGTCCTGTAAGCTGGCTTGTACCAGAACTTTTTTTATCATTTCAGTTGAATAATTAATGGCATCAGGGCATCGTGTCACAGCACCCGCATTACTGTATACACTTCTAGAGGTTATAGGCCTTGATTTACACAACCAAGCAAACTCAACCTGTTGTGAATAAAAATCATGTTCAATGTAACACTTGGTCTTCTGCTGTAGGTGGACACTGAGGAACATGTTATTTGGCGAGCTGCCTGAAGGCATTTCTGTGGTAATTGGTGATGATGGGTTTACCTTATTAATTTTATGAGAAGACATGAACAAAACATTGAAAGGTGTTTTACTGCCAGTTACTTTTGCTAATGATAAGAGAAGTGGTCACAAAACCAAATCTATAAGGGCTGGTGATCTGTAATTTTTAGATGTTTCTTTTGCTTGACTCACTGGAATCAAATGGCTAACTATCTCACAAGCATGCAATCCAGGTCCACAGAGCTTCGCTATTGAGCTAATATTTGAGTCAAGCATGTTGAAGCAGAGACATATCTAAAAATTGCAGGACACTGGCTCTTGATGGATGAACTCGAACTTTGCTTTATATGTTACTTCAACTTTCAACTTTATGTTTTCTCTTCATAGTAGCTACATCTGGACTGGCATTCTGTTTAGCTGCGATGCCATCCTCGGGGGCAGATTTTCTGCCATTACCCTCTCTAACATAGAAAGTATCCCTAGATCAGTGCTTCTGTGTTCTTTTTGTGTCTCTGCTCTGTCTTCTCAAACCCCCAGTAAGTAGTGGCAGATGGCTGTTCACACTGAGCTTGGTCCTGCTGGAGATTTCTTCTTGTTAAAGGGGAGTTTCCCTCTGAACTGTCGCTAACATGCATGCTCAGTATGAGGAATTGCTGCAAAGTCGACAACAATACAATGACTGTCCACTGTGGCTCTAAGCTCTTTCAGGAAGAGTGAATGCTGCTTGTCAAGACTTGAAGCAATCTGCTGGGTTTCCTAGATAGGAAACCTTTTGATCAATCTATCTGTCTGATTTGATTGAATTGACATTGTAAAATGCCTTGAGAAAACAGGTGTTGTGAATTGGTGTTATATAATTAAAATCTAATTGAATTGCATTGAATTTGAGACCACTCGAGTAGAGAGCCTTTTCAATGACTAGTTGCTGAGGGGAATCATGTTGTGCTATAAATTTTCATTGATGCTGAAGTCAAACATGTAGTTCAGTCTTCTTGTTTTAATTAATACTACAATCCTAAAAATAAAACGATACTTCAGCTACTAAAAACAGTATGCAATTTGTGTGTTTCTTCATTCTTGCATCAAGTATTGTCATGAACCTTTGAATATTAGTCAAGACATTTTTCTAACTACGACTACTTCAAAACAGTTTCTCAACCAATTTCAAAGATGACAAGGCATAAAAAGATCATCCATCTGTTTTCCTCCCTTCACTTAACTCTTTGTTGAATATTAAGCAAGCAAGCAGGTGGCGAGCTTGAAAGGGGAAAACAGTCATCGTTTGAGAAACCAGGCCTGGGCAAGCTGTACACAGCTTAGGGGAAGAGGTGCGTTCCACAGCTGTGGAAGTGGGAACCTCCGCTCGGCCTCCCTTGCATAGCTGCTTCTTTTAAGGACCTGTCCAGGTGGACTTCAGATCAGCTTTCCTCTTAGCTTGGCCTGCCCGCCGGAGAAGAGGCCGCTCTGTGCCATCTCGACTCAGCTTTCTTGCAACAGCTGAGAAAGTTTACAAGCAGACCGTCTCCAGGGCAGTGGGCTGTTAAGTTCCAATGTTGGTTTCAAAGAAAATAGACTTCACTTAGCCTGGCTGGCACTGCAAATGTGCGTGGGTGTCCGAACTCATTCGAACCCAGGTGGTTGTCTCTTCAATGCTTCTGTTGAGGAACAGAGAGAGAGTGATAAACCTGGGCAGCAAGTCTTTATACAGTGAACCCCCCTGCTTTAGAGCTCATCATAGCACTGAAACAGCTCTGGTGAAGGTCACCAATGATATTCTCATGGCCTCAGATAATGGACTTGTGTCTGTACTTGTCCTGTTAGATCTCAGTGCTGCATTTGACACAGTTGATCACATTATTCTCCTACAAAGACTTGAGCATACTGTAGGGATTAAGGGGAAAGCATTAGGCTGGTTTAAATCTTATCTGTCGGACAGATTCCAGTTTGTTCATGTTAATAATAAATCTTCTTCAAACTCTAGGGTCACCTGTGGAGTACCACAGGGTTCAGTCCTTGGACCAATTCTATTTACTATATATATGCTTCCGGTTGGCAAAATTATCAGACAGCATGGGATTAATTTCCACTGTTATGCTGATGACACTCAGCTATATTTATCCATAAATCCTGATGAATCCAATCAGTTACTTCGACTGCAGTCATGTCTTGATGACATCAAAAGCTGGATGACTTTAAATTTCCTGCATTTAAATTCTGACAAGACAGAAGTTGTAATCTTTGGGCCAGAGTCCTCAAAAAATAAACTTCTTAATCAATCACTGAATCTGGATGGCATTAACTTGGCCTCTGGTAATAAAGTAAAAAATCTTGGTGTTATTTTTGACCAAGACATGTCATTTAAATCCCATATTAAACAGGTTTCCAGAGTTTCCTTTTTTCACCTCCGGAATATCGCCAAAATTAGAAACATTCTGTCCAGGGGTGATGCTGAAAAACTAGTGCATGCATTTGTTACTTCAAGGCTGGACTATTGTAATTCTTTACTATCAGGAAGTCCACAAAATGCAGTTCGAAGTCTTCAGCTGATCCAAAATGCTGCGGCAAGAGTTCTGATGAAAATCAACAAGAGGGATCATATTTCTCCAATTTTAGCTTCCCTTCATTGGCTTCCTGTTAAATCAAGAATAGAATTTAAAATTCTTCTTCTAACGTATAAAGCCCTTAATAATCAAGCTCCATCATATATCAGAGCTCTGATTACTCCGTATGTTCCTAACAGAGCACTTCGCTCTCAGACTGCAGGTCTGCTGGTGGTTCCTAGAGTCTCTAAAAGTAGAATGGGAGGCAGATCCTTTAGCTATCAGGCTCCTCTCCTGTGGAACCAACTCCCAGTTTTGGTCCGTGAGGCAGACACCCTATCTATTTTTAAGACTAATCTTAAAACATTCCTTTTTGACAAAGCTTATAGTTAGAGTGGCTCATGTTACCCTGAGCTACCTCTATAGTTATGCTGCTATAGGCTTAGGCTACTGGAGGACATCAGGGTCTAATTTTCTCACTCTACTGATTTCTACTGTTCTTCATTCTACGGTTCTCCAGTTTTGTATTGTATTACATTGAAATGACTGTCGTCATTTCAGCTTTTAACTTTTTGCTCTCTCTCTTTTTCTTCATAGTAGGTACACCTGGTCTGGCGTTCTGTTAACTTTGACATCATCCAGAGAAGACGGCTCACCCGTTACTACCATCTAATGTAGAACAGATTACTAGATCAATGTGTGCTTCTATGCTTTTTTGTCTCTCTTGTTGTGTCTCTGCTCTGTCTTCTGTAACCCCAGTCGGTCGAGGCAGATGACCGTTCATACTGAGCCCGGTTCTGCCGGAGGTTTTTTTTTTTTTTCCCGTTAATGGGTGGTTTTTCTTCCCACTGTCGCTTCATGCTTGCTCAGTATGAGGGATTGCAGCAAAACCATGTACAATGCAGACGACTCTCCCTGTGGCTCTACGGTTCCCCAGGAGTGAATGCTGCTTGTCGGGACTTTGATGCAATCAACTGGTTTCCTTATATAGGACATTTTGACCAATCTGTATAATCTGACCCAATCTGTATAATATGATTGAACTTGATTTTGTAAAGTGCCTTGAGATGACATGTTTCATGATTTGGCGCTATATAAATAAAATTGAATTGAATTGAATTGAATTGAGAGGCAGTCCCCTGGGGGCCTGTAAAAGTCTCACATTTCAGTAGCTTTGCACTTTAGTCTGATTTTATTCCTCATGGCTTGATTGCACAAGACGCATCACTGTGACACTGAAAGATCTGAAGAGTTTTCCATGCCGAACATGAACACAGAATTGCACGCACAAGAACGTAATGACGTCAGTAAGCAAAGCATCAGAAATCGCCCGAAAGTTTGGCTCCACTTTCCAAAATGCGCTGCAGATTACGCTCACTGCAATAATTGAGGTGAAGTGCAATGCGGGATTGCTTCTAATCTGAGGAATCACCTGGTCTCTTGCCAAATTAGCAAATTTCTTGCTATATTTAGCGACTTTTCAGACCCATCCAGTGACCCTTTTTCAAAAAAGTGACCAGCGAAAAATCTAGCGATTTTCTTCTGTTATCGATGACTTCCTGTGAAAGCACTAATCGTTCTGAAGTTATGGTCTTGGGAGAGCAGCGAGTGCTGCTTTGAGCTAAACAGCTCAAAAATGTCTTATTTAGCTTAACATGCTAGCTATTCTATATCAAATTTGAGAAAAAGGTAAACTAGTGCACTAAATTACATGGAACATATCAAAAATATGCTACATAAAATACAGAAAGTTTTGTAAGCAGTTTCCAGTGCATGATCAAAATTGTGGACACAAACATTGTGTGTGTGTGTAGTGAGGGGGCCTAAAATAGACAGTGTTGTCTTGGGCCCTGCCAAAACTGACACCTGGCCTGCCTGTGTATATGAAGAAGATTTCTATGGCCCATTCATTAAGTATCTTTCCGAGTCTTTTTGAGGTGTTTTGGATTAAATTGTTAAATTGTTGGTGCAAAAGATTAACCTGACAACAGCCAGCTGCATGTCGTTCCGCCTAGCTCCACTCACATACATCTGGGACACCGCCATAGGGATTGCCTTTACAGAAGGCTGGGCCTTATCAAAAATTCTTGCATATGATTGGATAAGCCACTTGTCTGTCATCTTTATTGACGTGCTATTTCAACCACTCACATCGAAGCTAACCCGTGACGCTGATGATAGCGACGCAGGAAAAAAAAAATAATAATAATAATAATGTGTTTGCGGCTCTAGTGGCACGCGTTTTATTGACAGTGAGCTGACAGGAAGAGGGGGGAAGACAGGCGGCAAAGCGCCGCGGGTCGGAGTCGATTCCGGGCCGACCACGTTGAGGACTAAAGGCCTCCTAACATAGTTAGCGCTAACCGCTAACCGCTCCGGGGCGTTTCCGCGTCGGCACGTCCGCTGGTCCCGGAAAACAAAACTTGCCAAATCCGGTCGAGAGAAGGGCGAAAACATCGTGTCCACCAACAAAAGCCTTCAGAGGCGTTCTCTGATGTTCTTTTAATGAAACAATATTAGGTAGATTGGACAACACGGAAGAAATAGCAGCATCGACTAGCCGCCATTGCTATCAAAACAGTCTCACGTCATGGTCGCGTCTCCACTACGTCACATCTATGAAACTCCAGCCCTGCGTCCTGATTGGCCAGACCATAAATTTGGTTGGAGAAATCACTTGCTACCGGCGGTGTCCCAGATGTATGTGAGTGGAGCTAGGCGGAGCAACATACAGCTGGCTGTTGTCAGGTTAGCAAAAGATAGGACCATCCAATTTCTTAACTACTACACATACTCAAAGGTAAATAAAACTGCTTTTAATAATCCTACACACATAGCTGTGTTATGATGTTGGTCCTGCAAAAAGAGGCCCAAAATAAATTCAAAATCACTTGTTATTTAGCAAATAAGCCAGTTTTGATCTATGCCACAATTTTTACCCCAGCTGCTGACAGATAGAGAAAGATACCTCCATAAAATCAAATAGAAAATGAAATTTCTATTAACTCTAATTACTTCTCCCATTTATCCTTGGGACTGACATCAAGATTAATGAAGTGCTCTTCTATTTTAAGCAAGGTCATTTAAATGAGTAATTCTGCCCCTTCTCATATCATTGCATTAATCTTAACCTAAGGTGCATTTGTTTCACATTTTACCATGCATATTTAAATTAATAGGAACTGCTCATTGCAGTTCCTGTGAATCTTTTAAAAAGGGACACAATTAAGGGAAGGGCAACCCACAACAATAGCAGATATCACAAGTTGGATATGTATAAGCTAGAAGTTTAAATACCAAGGAAGCATAATGTTTTGACCAACTGCCCAAACCTGTGAAGATTTACCTTTGAAATTATTTTTTTTCTAAACTATCCTGAGAGTGAACAATTGCATCAGTGAAATTCTAGAAAAAAAAAGTTTTCTCTTGTTGATACTTCCCGTGTGGCGCAGTTTTTATTATATTTCTCAGGCTGTTCTCTTTTGTCACAATCCCTGACTTTCATGTGCTCCTTTCCATCTGTGCATACTTGATTGGGGCATTCACAAAGAGGACAATTGTCCTGTTGTGTGCAGTAATGGAGCAGACTGGAGTGGAGCAGAGATGGCGAGGGAAAGTGCCAACTGTGCCCTCCTACACGATAATATTGTCATGTTAGATTACCCATCATCATGTTGGCAAAGCCGTGAATCTCCTTGAACCTACAACCCTGCAAAAGAGCAGCCAACTGCTTATGGTGTTTTTTCCATAGAAAGTTGTCTGCTTACAGTCCAGAGTGCTATCAGGACCTTTAGAACCTCTGATTTTTAAATTAAATTCTGCTTCATTGTGGTCTAATGATGTCTCATGCTTGATATTTCTGTAATTTAACACCTTAAGATTAAAAGTTATGAATATATAAATGTATTCTCCAGTTTTAGTTGGCAGCATGAAATGTTACATTAATGTTTATGTGCTTTGTTTTAGTTTGGGAAATTTGTGAATATGTTTTTTATCTTAATTGCACATGATTGTTCTGGTGTGAGAAAACAAAGCTTAGAGGATACCAAGCAGTTGCTCATCTTGTACTCATGAGAATTACACACAAGACCATTTTCAGTAAAATACACACATTAAAAAAGCATCAAATTTTTCCCACAAACAAATTTAAGAAGAAACTTTGGAATCAATGTTTTTGAGGTGTATATTTTAGTTTTAAATAATACAGATGTGCTTTGTTTATTATCACTGTAAAAGAAAACTAAGCTGCATTGACAATTTTAAAGCAGGTTAAATAAGTACAGAACAATCCTTATTTTCATTAAAGTCAAGAAAATTAAGTGTTTATCATACTGTAAATACGTTTTGTCATGGTTGAGTTTTGGTTTGGCTTTGTTTTTCTGTTATTTTCATTTTTTCATCTCTTTTGGGTTAGGTTTGACTTTATTTATTGTTAGTTTTCAGTCATCAGTTATTTTCTGTCAATTTTCACTTCACCTCCTCAGCAGTCAGTCACACCTGATAATCATTTATCAGTCAATTAGCCAGACCCTTGTTCCACCTGTGAAGTACTCTATTTAAATCTCCCTCTGCCTTCAGTTCAGCACTGGGCCGTCATCATTCCACACCTCTCCATGCCAGTCCCCGTTTTGCCTTGGAAGCTTTGTTTTGCTCCTGTTGTTAAGGTTAGTCCTGCCAGTCACTCTAAAGACTGTTCGTTCACTGTTTGTTCCTGGAAAGGTTCTGCTCTGTGTCCTGGTGTCTCCAGAGAACTGCTAACTAGTGATGGCGAGATGAAGCCTCATGAGGCATTGAACCACTCAGCCAACTGGTTCGAGAAAAGGTTCATTTCTTGATGGTTCATGTGCACACAGCACCACCTACTGGCAAGTTGTATAATCACAGCCAGCTGTATCTTAACACGTGTGATGCATTAATTTTTGTCTATTATGGCTCTTGGGAATGACTTCACAGAAGGTGTAGGACGAAATCATTTGTCTACATAAATTTTGTAAACACATGTGTACAATAAAATATTGTTTGAATGTATTCTCTGTGTAATTATTCCCAAAATAGGAGTGTCATGTGATATGGCATGTTGTGTAATAATGTTTTTCTGTGACTCTACAAAAATGGCATAGCCTTAATCAGGCAGAGGACAGTGAAAGTGCTTATGGAACTAGGGAGGGGTAATGAATAGGCTGATGCTTGTGTAACTTGGATGATTTCATGCATTTTTATTAAGAAACAACAATTTCTCCACAGTTTTTGGTTTCAAACGATTTCTCTTTTTTGATACTACTTCTCCAGCCTTTGAAAAGACACGCTCACATGGCACAGATGATGCCGGGGTGCATAAATAAATAAGTGCAAGTTTGTACAGATTGGGGTACTGTGACCGATGATTAGCCCAGTACTCCAGGGGGTTCTCCAGCCTGCTTATGTTTGCCTCTGAGAGGTAGCGCTGGACCTCTACGGTGGCATCTGCTGAGACATTTGGAGTCCTCTTTGCCTCCATGACACTAGTGTCCAATCTTTGCCAAAGTCTGCTACCTAAATGGAAACCACAGGTCAGGTTAGTAAGTGTTTTAATAGGAATAAGTAATCTCAAAATGTAATACAAAAGATTACCTCCACTGAATTCTTGAGAGGTGGAAGCCTGGGGAATCTCGTGAGTGTTCTCTTCTAGGTTCCGTCGGATTACGGTGGCACACTCTGAAGTCAAGCGCTTCACTGCTTCAGCAGCTTTTGTGTTGCTGAAAAATGCTATAACTTTAAATCGTGGATCCAGGAGTGTAGCTAGCGACAAGATGCTCATTGACTGGAGCAGGTGCAGCTTCTCCCTGAGCTGTCTGATGAGCTGCTCTCTTATTTCCACTGCTTCTGCAGGTGCCGACTTGGTGTCCTCCTCCTGAAGGGCATTCTCTATCATCTTCAGGAGGGGGATAACTTTTGATGCCGACACGTGTTGTTCTGCCGAGAGCTCCATGGTGGCGTCATAGAAAGGAAAGAGTAACGAAAGGCACGCTACAACAATATCAAACTCACTGGCAGTTAAATAGGGAATGTCAGTGTGCAATCCAGCCAATGCCGCTCCTACTGGCTCCCTCAACTCCACCAGACGGTGCAGCATCAAGTAGGTGCTGTTCCATCTTGTTTCCACCTCCTGCATCAGCTTGGTTGCTTGCATGCCCAGCTGAAGCTGCACTTGTGTAAGCTTCTCCTTTAAAGATACAGAAGAGTAGGCCATTAAGTCACTGCAGTAGGAGTACAGACAAACTATTAACATTATATATTGGAATAAAATAAAAGAGGATACCTTAGCAGTGGTGCTGCTTCTAAAGTAGCCAACCAGCTTCCTTGCTTTGGCCCGGAGGCCAGAGAGCGCAGGTTGGTGGTCAAGCGCCCTCTTCACAATAAGATTGAGGGTGTGAGCAACACAAATGTGGTGGCGAAGCTTCAGGTCTCTCACACATGCCACCATATTAGGAGCACCATCGGTGACCATGCATGTCACCTTGCCTGAGATTCCCCATTCCTCCATCAGGGAGGCTTTCACACAAGCAATATTTTCAGCAGTGTGAGACTGGGGGAATGCCTGCACTCCCAACAACACCGAGCTCAGCTTTTCATTCTCCTCCACAAAGTGGCATGTCACTGCCAGGTAGGCATCCATGTTGATGGATGTCCACATATCTGATGTAAGGCTAACAGCAGCCACCTTCTCTACTTTAGCCTTAGCGTGCTCCTTAGCAGACTCATATTTGGCCTCCACCATGGCCTTCAGAGCCTAAAGGAAGAGATTACATACATACATACATACATACATACATACATACAATAATGTAGTCATTCGTTTCATGTATGGACCCACACATACCTGCCTTGTAGGGAGAACATAATTGGGATCCAGCTTAGACACAAATGTCCTGAATCCAACGTCATCCACAATAGTGAAAGGCTGGGTATCCTTCACTATCATGGAGACTAGAGGTTCATCCAGCTCTGCTTTTCTGGTGGCTGGTTAAAGGGGAATAAATACAGTGTCTGTTACCTATCTTTATTTGCACAACAAGCAAACATCAGCATGCAAAAATTGTGAAAGTGTGTTTTTAATATAGTAATGAAATACCTTGGCTGGGTGAAGCTCCAGTTTCATCCCTATTCTCATGCAAGGCACGGTAGTGCCTTAGCATGGATGAGGTGTTATTATTGTACCCCAACTCCTTGGAGCACAATAAACACCTCACCTTTACACAAAATAAGAAACAGTGAAAAATACAGTTCCTCATAAGCAAACCTAATGCATCTGCAAATGTTCAGTTCACCTTACCTTGTTAGGGCTTATCAAATCAAAATGTTCCCACATAGGGGACATCCTCCTCTTTCTCGCCTGCTCCATCCTACTCCTATCCTGTCCTCGCACTCCTAAATCTCCTATGTATCTCTTTCCTAAACTCTCCAAACACCAAACTAACTTTCTCAAACTAAATAACCACTATCCAAACTCTACTATCCAAACTATCCAAACTCTATCCACTCTCTCAACTGACCGCAACTCTCCTACAACAACCCACATTTTGAATGGAGCTTGTGGACTTTTTAAAGCCGTCAAACCCCGCGCAACAATCTGAGCCACTTCCCGAAGCAGTCACGTGGTACAGCCGGCCAGCGAGGCTTCGGACGTCATCGTTTTCGGCTCCTCCCCCAAATGAAGCAAGCCTCGATACGCGCATTGCGGAAACGCCCCCTCCATTACTCGACACACGCCTCGAAGCCTCGGCACATAACGTAACATCACTACTGCTAACTGGACTAGCCATCCTGGAAAGGCTCTGCTCTGTGCCCTGGTGTCTCTCAAGTTCTGATAACCTGACTAGCCACCCTGGTGAAGCTCAGCTCTGTGCCCTGGTGTCTCCAATGAACTGCTAACCTGAGTGCTATGAGGCCTGCTAGCCGAGCAGCACCTAGCAAGTGTGGACTCTCTGTCTCCGGGCCGTCAGCTCCTGCCATCATCTACATCCCTGACTTTCTGCAGTCCTGAACCTCCGGTCTTCATCACTCATCACCCAGCACACTTCTTTCAATAAAAACTCAAACTTTTAGTTCCGTGTGTGCGTCCTGAGTTCATCGGTAAACAAAACCTTGACACGTTTTTTTTTATTTAAAATGTTTTTATTCTGACTGTGTACTGTATGTTTATAGGAACCCATAT